>CM056722.1:6722500-9122500 GCA_029844215.1 Przewalskia tangutica
ATGTTTGACCAAGCTTTTAGAAAAAGTAGACGCACACAAAAGCTGAAAAACTACTACTAGCTTTTACCTATAAGTATTTTTTAGAACCTTTTAATTGCTGCTCTAATATTGGTAGAATTTTTTTTTTCATAAATTGTTCAATTTTTTAGCACTTCATTGTATGATGTTACTGTCTGTTGCTGTAAAAAAGTTAGTTTTACTTCAGTAAGAGGAGAAAGAGAAATACTTCTCTTGTGGACCTGTACTACTGGCAAAACAACAGTTGTTATCAACATGGGATTTTTGGCTGTTAGATTATTTGCAGGGAACAATAAGGCCAATGTGAACGCTATTTTGTGTGTCTCTTCTTGGTTTGATTCATTGTAGTCCCTTTCACTTCTCTTTAATCCAAGGGATTTGGTAGAGTATTAATAATGATGCTATTATATTGAGATTATTTCTTATTCACTTGGTTTGATATATTATAAATAACAGGCATTGCATATTTTTTTTAAATAATTATTTATAAAATTACCCTCCATGCTATACTAACCACAGGAGTCTTTTCGTTCATATCGGCCTGAACCAATAATTTATCAATCACATCCTCAGCTTTATATACTGTACGTCGAATTTTATCGACTAGTACATCCCATTGACTGCTGTTGCTTCTCAGTTTTGCATTATCAACTAGGAATGCGTTTAGTCGTTTAACTTCTTCAAGCAAATCTTGACACGATATCTCTAGACCTGCAATCACTTTACAATTATAACTTATTAGATATGACAGGTTCTCCACCAGAAGGCTCACTGTCGTTAATGCAGCGGCCGTCAGTGGATCCATCTCTATTTCTTGAGTAACAAACTAAGAACGGAATGTAATGAAGATGAGGATATAGTATTAGAGTTGACATCTTCTCTTCGCCATATATAGCTGTATATAAAGATTCAAACGTAGATGTGTTAGATCATGGAATATATTATCTTAAATAATTGATTCTTATACACTCTGAATTAAGTAAACCAAGTCTATCAGTATTCTGGTTATTTTAAAAAGCACCAACACCAACTTAACAGCATCTTACACCAAGTCTTTCGACTCTTTTTATTATTCTTTTTTTATGTGATACACTTTAAATATTCTTAACATTTCCACCAGGTTGAATCTTGTAGAATTACGGGCTGACACATGAGATCTACCACCACACCTCCAAAATGAAATCTAGAAACCGGTTAACAATTATTTCCAAAATCGTATCATTTCATTAAATGTTTTTATAAAAAGGATAAAGACTAGGATTAGCAAATCATTTTAATAACACTAGATATCATAGAAAATTTCCTAGGAAGTAATCCTAAGAATTCTCCATCAGATTGAACGAATATCGAGCCACTGCCACCAATCTCTTCAACTTCAATTGATCGTGCCCTTTGTAGTTGTTATCACCTCAACCATGCAAGATTGCAAAGTTAAAAGTACGTGATTAAGTTGTTTAGCTTGCATTTCGTCAAAAGATTGCTCCACAACCTCCACTAGTTCATCAACATTTGAAAGAGCCATTTTAATCTAATCGCTGGAAGGACTTTTTCTTTCAAGCAAGCTATAGCGACATCTTATTTCTTAAACTATGTATCTATTTAAACTATATCATATAAATTGGGACGAAAGGAGTATTATACAAGCAACATGAAATTTAATAATCCAATGACTGCGTGCAGCCCATAAATCATTTGATCCCCGAGTTTGAACTGGTTTTGTTCCATTTTACATGAAATTATAAGTTTATGATAGATTGAAAAACTTGAAAGTAAATGGGTGTTGCTTGAAAAAACTTGAAAACAATGGTAAACCACAATTGTTGAAAAATGAGTTTGTTAGATTTGTACGCTTGTTTTGAAGTACAAATATATTATTGAGGTTTTTTTATATATGAAATTTATGTTTCAAATTCGAGCTTACTTGTGGTTGATTTGGATGTTGAATCGTGGGCCAAAATTACTCTCAAGCTATTCGAAATAGACCACATATACTCTCCATTTGTTTTTTATACCAAAAGAGCCCTTTCCGTTACTCCAAGGGACCACAAATGCCCCTCTCGTTAACGGACTGCCACAAATGCTGGCTGGATAGTCCGACGTGGAAAAAATGATGGTGTGGTTGTCCATCTAGGCAGTCCACGTGGATAAAACCCCATCCTTTAAATCAATGCTTTCTTCTCCAAATTAGAACCCTAATTTTAGAAAATAGTTTCTTTCCCACTGAATTTCAATTAGGTGTAATAATGTGACTAAAACTTGAAAATGAGGATATGTATAATACTCACATGAACGATCCTACAAAGTTGGACATTTCATTTTATATATCATATTTCTTCAATTACAAAAGGAAAAGGTTTTTTATTGTTAAAAGAAAAATGAAATGAATTAAATAAAGAAACTAAAAAAAAGGTATTTTGAGTAAATTTGAAAAAGATAAAACAGAATAAAAAATATTAATGTAATACACTTGATTTTGTTGATGATATGAACATCATCATCTTCTTCCCAAAAAATTCGCCCACTACTTCCCAGAAACTATGAAAAATCCTTAAATATCAAATTTAAAAAAAATTGCACATTGAAACTCACTTATAATAATATTGTTTGTTGTTGCTTCTTACTATTTTTAGAAGTCTTATTATTGAGATTTTCGATCCATTTCCTTGTGGTTGTTCGAGATAAAATTTGTAAAAAATTCTATAACATTGTTTTAGATTTTCAATTAAATTTAGTGGGGGAAGAAAGCTTCTTATATGAAATTAGGGTTCTAATTTAGAGAAGAAGGCATTGATTTAAAGGGGAGGACGGTTTTAGCCAAGTGTATTGCGACAAACCACATCAGCATTTTTTCCCACATCGGACTGGTCAGTCACCATTTGTCGCAGTCCGTTAACGAAAGGGGCATTTGTGATCCCTTGGAGTAACGATCAGTGGCGAATCCAAGCGACAAATTTTAATGGTGCAAATATTATTTTTTATTCCTAGAAGGTAATTTTTTTAAAAAAATCTATAATGCATCTGCCACCGGTAACGAAAAAGGCTCTTTTGGTACAAAAAATAAGCGAATGATATATATGTGATCTATTTCGGATAGTTCGAGGATAATTTTTGCCTTTTTCAGACAAAAAATTGTTCACCTAACTTTATGCCAAAATGAATGAAGTTTAACTAAAATATACCCTGACGGCCTGACCTCATTCCAAAATATATATTTAAAATTTGGCATTGTCAATATCATAACTCAGTAAAAAAAAGTCCGAAGTTAAGCTTTACAAGACCACAATTTCGGCAAAAATAATAATTGAAGTTCCACCGAGTCCAAACGACTGTCTTAAACGGATTGAATGGCTGGAATCAAGTGCTAAAATAGATGTAAATAGATGTACTTCATTTAAATGAGAAACAAATGTGACTAATGAGCTATTATAATCATTAATGTAAGATGTTATAAGAGTAATGAACAAAATAATAATGTTACACATCAAGACATATGAAATATATGTAGACCTTCATCTTAGTAAAAACATTATGATAAAGGATGTGAGTAAGTGGTCTGTATGAAACCTATTGAAAATTTGAGATATAACCATTAAATAGATCAATACTTATGTAGTAATAATAATAAAATTCAAAACACGCATCACACATACAACCATGCATACTGAACCACTAGATTCCATAGAGAAACTTAACTATTCATGCAAATTATATGAGTTATGCCAAATAAATTACCCCTTAAATTAAAACAGGATCAACTTAGATGGAGAGTAAAGTGCAATTTAAGTTAGGTAATATCACTTTGGATGAACCCTAGTTCTATTGAACCAACGTGTAACTCAATTTGAGAGTCAAAACAAGTTATCAATTAACTAGGGACTAAAGCATAGCAATTAACCATGATGAATCTATCCGATGAGGAAGAAGACCTATGTCAACATATAAACTCATTATATCACTGTTATATACAATGAAGACCATAGAGAATGAACTCTATCACCATTGTTTGACAAAATATGAATTTTTATTTAATACTAATTGATGGAATACAATGATAAACAGCAAAAGAAAATATACAGGATCAAACTTTCATGTAATATAGATAACAACTAATCGCAAGTTTTAATCAAACATAAAATGATACTTATCTCTTGAAGAGTGACTGCGATTACGAATCTAGTCTTAAAAAATGAGCAGAAACCGTCCAACGCGATCATATTCCAGTTTCACGATCTACAGTATTCTGCTATGTAATCTAATTAGTCTTTAGACAGAGAATACTCGTGTGGGCAAGTATTACGACTCAGGAAAGGTAATCGCCTTAGAGCTAAAAAGTATTCTATTTATAATCATGATTTAGGGTGTAAACTCTAGTCCAAAATGTGTGGGCTTGCTTTTCCTCCCAAGAATATTATTTTTCAAGTCCAAGAATAATTAAGCACAACATGAACCACATATTTAATAACGAGACTTTCAATTATGGTATTAATTCGAAATATGAATGAATTAATCCTATCACAATAAATTACTCTCTCCATCCAAATTTAAGTATCTTACTTTTTTTTTTAGTCTGTCCCAAAAAGAATGTTTCTTTCTATTTTTAGTAAGTTTTTCAATTTCAAGATAAATCTAAGACCACAAGATTTAAAAGATCTCACACATTTTTAATTTAAAACCACAAAATTCAAAAGTCTTCATTTATTTCTTAAACTTCGTGTCAAATCAAACTAAAACACTTAAATTTTGACGGAGGAAGTATAATGTATTCCACTAAAAAACTATAATTGCACTCCTCGGTTTAATTCCGAAATCCTTCGTTAAAACTTATTTAACTCCCCATGTTAATATTACACTACCAATGGAGAATATTATAGATACCAATCAATTAAATTAAATTACTGATTAATTTATTGACTAATTAAATCTTTTATAATTCGGCTTAACTTATTTCATGTGACAGATACAAAATCCACATGTAGGGTTTCACATGAAAACTTATAAGCATCCATAAAGGGGTATCATTAATCTCAAAGTCGAGACATGAATTCTATAAACTAATTATTATTTCTCAAATGTTATTTGTTACTATCCAACCTATCAGATACGTTGACTCACAATAGAGTCGTACCTTTTGATAAATTAAATTAATAAACAAATCACATTGATCATAATAATCATATCAAGATTAAGAATATAAGTACATTTAATGAGCTAGAGATGTTGTTTTACATATTCAGTACAAAAATACTTATCTCTACTTGGTTCGTTCAATACATACAAAATGTACCAGCACAAGAACTCGGAACTATACTGTTCCCACATATAATTAAGATACATTATATTTAAATTTGTGCTACAATCATACCGATAGGTTTGTCCAATTTCTATCTTAAATTGTGAACATTAACTTTAAACTTATAAGAAATGGTGATTTAATCTTCCGTATATAAGCTAAACCCTACACACTAAATTTTTTACTATATAAGTAAAAGTGCACATACTAATACATGATTTATTTAATTCTTTATTAAAAAATTAATAAACAATTCTCCTATCCCCGTCACTTTTCTTCTTTTTACTTTCTTTTTTGTCTTACTCAGTCACATTTCTTCTTTTTCCATTTCTTTTTTTTACTTTCTTTCTTTATAATAATTTTATTGTTATTATTAAAACATGCCCCTATTAAGTAAATGGTCCCTATTGTTATTATTCACATCAACTTTTCCAGCTGAAAAGACGTCAACACCGCGGTCTCAATAACATGCCCCATATTAGGGGACAACTAAATCGATCGCGGTTTTGCTGTCCCCTCAGTAACTTTTCTTCTTTTTCTTTCTTCTTTTTCTCCTGTCCCCTCCATCACTTTTCTTCTTTTTCCTTTCTTCTCTTTCTCCTGTCCCCTCCGTCACTTTTTTTCTTTTTACTTTCTTTCTTTTTTGTCTTTCTCGGTCACATTTCTTTCTTTTTTCATTTCTTTTTTTTACTTTCTTTCTTTATAATAATTTTATTGTTATTATTAAACATGCCCCTATTAAGTAAATGGTCTCTATTGTTATTATTCACATCAACTTTTTCATCTGAAAATACGTCAACATCGCGGTCCCAATAACATGCCCCATATTAGGGGACAGCTAAATCGATCGCGGTTTTGCTGTCCCATCAGTAACAATTCTTCTTTTTCTTTCTTCTCTTTCTCCTGTCCCCTCCCTCACTTTTCTTCTTTTTCCTTTCTTCTCTTTCTCCTGTCCCCTCCGTCACTTTTCTTCTTTTTACTTTCTTTCTTTTTTGTCTCTCTCAGTTACATTTTTTTTATTTTTTTTATTTTCTTTCTTTATAATAATTTTATTGTTATTATTAAACATGCCCATATTAAGTAAATGGTCCATATTGTTATTATTCACATCAACTTTTTCAGCTGAAAAGACGTCAATACCGCGGTCCCAATAACATGCCCCATATTACGGGACAGCTAAATCGACCGCGGTTTTGCTGTCCTTTCAGTAACTTTTTTTCTTTGTCTTTCTTCTCTTTCTCCTGTCCCTCCATCACTTTTCTTCTTTTTCCTTTCTTCTGTCCCCTCCATCACTTTTCTTCTTTTTCCTTTCTTCTCTTTCTTATGTCCCCTCCGTCACTTTTCTTCTTTTTACTTTCTTTCTTTTTTATCTTTCTCGGTCACATTTCTTTCTTTTTCCATTTTTTTTTTACTTTCTTTCTTTATAATAATTTTATTGTTATTATTAAACATGCTCCTATTAAGTAAATGATCCCTATTGTTATTATTCACATCCGCGATCCCAATAACATGCCCCATATTACGGGACAGCTAAATCGACCGCAGTTTTGATGTCCCCTCAGTAACTTTTCTTCTTTTTCTTTCTTCTCTTTCTCCTGTCCCCTCCATCACTTTTCTTCTTTTTCCTTTCTTCTCTTTCTCCTGTCCCCTCCGTCACTTTTCTTCTTTTTACTTTCTTTCTTTTTTGTCTCTCTCATTTACATTTCTTTCTTTTTCCATTTCTTTTTTTTACTTTCTTTCTTTATAATAATTTTATTATTATTATTAAACATGCCCCTATTAAGTAAATTGTCCCTATTGTTATTATTCACATCAACTTTTTCAGTTGAAAAGACGTCAACACCGCGGTCCCAATAACATGCCCCATATTAGGGGACAACTAAATCGACCGCGGTTTTGCCGTCCCCTCAGTAACTTTTTTTTTTTTTTTCTTCTTTTTCTCCTGTCCCCTCCATCACTTTTCTTCTTTTTCCTTTCTTCTCTTTCTCCTGTCCCCTCTGTCACTTTCTTCTTTTTACTTTCTTTTTTGTCTTTCTCGATCACATTTCTTTCTTTTTTCATTTCTTTTTTTTTACTTTCTTTCTTTATAATAATTTTATTGTTATTATTAAACATGCTCCTATTAAGTAAATTGTCCTTATTATTATTATTCACATCAACTTTTTCAGCTGAAAAGACGTCAACACCGCGGTCCCAATAACATGCCCCATATTTGGGGACAACTAAATCGACCGCGGTTTTGCTGTCCCATCAGTAACTTTTCTTCTTCTTTTTTCTTCTCTTTCTCCTGTCCCCTCCATCTCTTTTCTTCCTTTTCCTTTCTTCTCTTTCTCCTGTCCCCTCCGTCACTTTCTTCTTTTTACTTTCTTTCATTATTGTCTTTCTCGGTCACATTTCTTTCTCTTTTTTTATTTTCTTTCTTTATATTAATTTTATTGTTATTATTAAACATGCCCCTATTAAGTAAATGGTCCCTATTGTTATTATTCACATCAACTTTTTCAGCTGAAAAGACGTCAATACCGCGGTTCCAATAACATGCCCCTATTAAGTAAATGGTTCCCGACAACCGACAGATACTTCGTAATAGTATAATGCTTCCAGCTGATAGTTTGAAATAATTCTTTTCTGGTGACCATCTATTTTTATTTAAATTATAAACTACTATAATTACAATTTATCAAATATACTCAGGCTAGAATTTTACCATAAAACTATTAGAGTTAAACTAGGAATCCTCATTTGGGGTTGGTGACTGACGACGGTGCTTATGTTTGTGTCGGTCTCAATATCCCCCGTCAAGTTGGAGCATGGGGCCTCGAATGCCCAACTTGCCAAACAGATATTCATGTTGTGATTTTTCCAAAGCCTTTGAAACACGTCGGCCAATTGTTCGTTTGTTGACACATAACTCGAAAGTATTATACCAGATTGGAGTGCATCCCAGATATAATGGCAGTCGACTTCAATTTGTTTTGTCCGTTCATGAAACACCATGTTTTATGCAATGTACAATGTGCTTGACCGTCACAATACATTTGAATCAGACATTTATGTTCGACGCCCAAGCTATGTAGGATTCCCTTCAACCATTTTAATTCACAAACCGTCATTGAACATATTCTGCCTCTTCTTATGAGCGAGAGACAATGTGTTGATTTTCCATGATACCGGTGAATTTCCGAGGGAGATAAACCATACAGTGAGTGAATTTTGAGTCAACGGACATCCAGCCCAGTCTGTATCACACCACCCATAAAATCGGAGATCACAATCCTTCCTTAACATAATTTCTTGCTCATGGTTCTTCTTCAAGTATCTTACCACCCGAAGGGCGGCTCTACATTGTGATTCCTTCGGTTGGTGCATGAATTGAGACAGAACATGCACACAATAGGACAACTCTGATCGTGTAAAACTAAGTTATATCAATCTACCGACCAAACGTCGATATGGTTCTGAATCTTCTAAGTTAGCCCCGTTGGCCAAAGACAAATTGTGATTCTGTTCTATGAGAGTATTAGTCGATTTTGCTCCCAATAGCTCAGACTCAGAGATTATATTCAAGGCATATTTCCATTAATAAAGGAATAATCCAGTTGGTCCACTCATAACTTCAACCCCCTGAAGATACTTCAGGGGCCCCAAATCCTTCATGTGAAAAAGGCTCGGAGATAGTCTTTGAACCATGCAATGACACAATGGTCATTTTCGAAGATAATCAAATCATCCAAATAAACTAGGACGTTAAGTTGTATACTTTCCTGATGCATTATGCAGAGAGAATAGTCAGAGTATGACTATTTGAACCCATATTTCATCAAGGCACTTGATAATTTAGCAAACAAGCACCGTGGGGCTTGTTCAACAGTACAAAGATTTTCGGAGTCGACATACTTGCGCTGAACCAGACACACAGAATCTCAGTGTTAATTTCATATAAAATTCTTCATCTAGTTCACCGTGCAAGACAGCAAGAATACATTATGAACATCCATTTTATGTAACTCTCAATTACGAGCGACCGCTACCGCCAAAAAGGTCTGAACGGTCACTACTTTCGCCACCGGAGAAAATATTTCATTGTAGTCAATATCTTCCTCCAACTTATTACCGAAGATAACAATCGAGATTTATATCATTCAACTGGGTCATTAGAGTTGTATTTGATCTTGTATACCCATCTACATCCAAATGTTTTCTTATCCGGTGGTAATGTTTCTAACGTTCATGTGTCATTGTCCTCTAATACTTGAATTTCTTGTTGTGTTGCTTTTCTCCAACATTCATTTTTCATGGCCTCCGAAAAGAATTTTGATTCAATTTTTGTGGCAATTGCTGCAAGAAAGCTCTGGTGTTGAGAGAAAAAAATTTCACAGGATATATAATGATCTAAATGATAAGGCGCACCTGAGTGTTGCTGAGGATCGGGAAAACTCATCGATGAACTTTCTTTCTGGAATGATTTAGTAACGTAGTCACACAATCGAATCGAGTCATGCTTCTGTCGTTTACCCCGACCCAATTGCCAATTGTTCCTATGGTGCCTTTTCATTGGCTCGGTTACCTTTCGTTTGTGTTTCTTCCACGTTTCATTATTCGGACTAGCATTTGTCCGGTCTAATTCTAGTTGAATTTGTAGGTTCGGTATTCAGTGTCCGAATTTCTTCTATTCGAGCTTCTCTTGTATTTACATTACTTGCTCATTCTTCTTCAAAATCGTGTTGATTCCTCTCTTTCTTTGTTTCGTCCGAGATAGCTTCTATGTTGTCAACCAAATTACCTTTTCCTATGGCAAAAGAGAACTTAGTATCGTAGAAGTCCACATCTCTCGAGACTAAACATTCATCGTTTTTCAAGTCATATAATCTCCAACTTTTCTGTTCGTAGGGGTATTCCAAGAAGACACGCCTACTACTCCGACTCTCAAAATTGTCTCTTATTTTTTCCTTCGTGTGTGCATAGCACAGTAACCCTAGCACGCTTAAGTGATCATAACGAGGCGCCTCTCGTATAAAATTTCATAGGAGTTTTCCCCCTTCAAAACTGAAGATGATGTTCTATTGATTAAGTATCCCGCAGTCAAAACACATTCTCCCTAAAATCTGATCGAAATTGACCCTGAAATCTTAATGCTCATGCCACATTAAGAATATGATGGTGTTTTTCGTCAAAAGGGTCCCCCTCGGCCCTTACTAGCTCCGACACTCCTTGTAGGTTAGAGGCAGAGCTAGATAAAGTTACGGGCAGAATTGAGGGGTTTTGTTATGAATGAGCCCAAATCAGTACTAATAAAATGTGCATGTTATTAGTTGAAAAAAACAATTCTTGCATTTTTACATTCTTAGCTCTCGCTTCTTGCATTTTCTTTCACTTCTATTTCTATTTTTAAAATGTGCATGTTATTAGTTGAAAAAACAATTCTCTAGAGCGGAGTTGGAGGCTGGTTCGAGGTTAGACAAGCATAAATGGCAAAAGGAAGATGGGGAAAGAGTAAAAAGGGAGGAAAAAGCAAGTCATCGGTATGTCTACCAATACTTTTACATGCTCAAATTAGTAGTAAGTTGGTTGTTTTTCTAGCAATTTTTAGTTTTACATATTTTTCTAACATTAGTATTACTCCTATGTTTTAAATGGCAATGGGAAATACATACATTTTTGCGGGATCGATTTTACCAAGCGTACGTTAATACTTACGACGTAGTTGAAGATCCTTACTCAGGTATAAGATATATATATATATATATATATATATATATATAGATATATATATATATATATATATAACACGGATACAAGTATTTAGGGGGAAAAAAGGAGAAGAATTTACATCAAATTTTATCTATAGTTGATTCTTAACGGATTGAAAATGGCTCAAAGATGTCCTTCTACCCATTGGATCAAATTTTCCCCAAACATTATTTTCAGGTTTAAAGTTGTCCTTTCATTAATTAAACAATTATATGATATTTAATTAAATTTTAATTAAATATGTGACCTTTATTTATTAGTCCATATAAAATTTTGACCCAAACCAACACAAAATTCACTACAAATTAACACAACTATGTGATAAAAATAATTATTTTTAATCCCAGATCATATAAATAACGCACAAGGATAAAAAAAAATGCCTTTAAACTATGTAAAATTGAACAAAAATGCCCTAAGTTAATAATTTGATCTAAAATGCCCTTATAGTTACTTAATTGGGTCAAAAATATCATTTTTCTAATAAAATGTTATTTTTTCTTTTTTAAATACATTATTTTTCTAATAAAATATTATTTTAAAGATTGAATTTTAAAAGAAATAAGAGAGATGTTCTTTAAAGATAATATTTTATTAAGAAAAGATATAACGTTTTTATTAGAAAATTAGTAATTTTGCCCAATTAAGTAATTATAAGAGTATTTTTTAACCAAGGACATTTTTATTCAATTTCACATACTTTAAGGGCATTTTTGAGCCTTTTCGTATACACAATAATTAGCACAGGCCACAACACAGAGAACTATAAGACATGAATATGTCTGAGATACTCAAATTATGCTTCAAATCATTTCCAGTACAAGAACAAATCTTTTAACACTTTATTTGAGCAAATAGCAAGATGATGATTTCAGGGAAATTAATTAAAAACTGGGAGGTAGTGAAAAAATAGTTTTATTACTTAGTTGCGTTAATTTAAAACGTGTTTTGTGTTGGATCGGGTTATGGATGTGTCGGCTCCTCGTGGGTTGTTTCAGAATTTTATGTGAACTAATAAATAAAGGACACGTGTTTAAATAAATGTCATATAATTGTGCCGTTAATGGATGAAAAAAAATCAGCCTGAAAATAACAAGTAACTTTGATCAATATTGTCGAGCAACTTCTACTATGTTAAGGACATTTTTATCGAATAGGTAGAAGGAGGGACAAATTTGATTCAATGCTTAAAAGGAGGGGGAATTTGAGCTATTTTTAATACGTTAAAGATATCTTTGACCCTTTTTTAATTAAATGATAGTAAAACCTATTTTATTACTATTATTATTATTATTATTATTATTATTATTATTAAGCTTCAGTGGCGATTTCTTTCTTTTAGTTATCGGTAAATAGATCTGTCAAAACGGCCTGGCCGAGCTCATTCAAGCTAGTTCACACGGGCTTTGGAATTTGATGGGCCAGACCGTACTGGCCCATCATTTTGATGGGCCTTTAAACAACAAACCCAATCCATCACTGCGTGGGCTGCGGTCTGGCCGAGCCAGCCCATTTAAAAAAAAAAAATCATAATTTTATAATTTAAATTCTAATTTAAAATGCTAACATAAATATTTACAAGACAATATTACATGGTGTTACCACTTGCTAATCAAGTCTCAAATTTACAAATAAAATAATTCTAATAATGCTTATTAAGTTTGGCTTCAAGGATTTGATTGTATGACTTCGGTATGCAATTTTTTCCATTCTATGTAATTATTTGGGTGCAACCGAAGAAAATGATCTTGTAGGACCAAACCTTATGTGAAACAGTGAAACAAAATAACTTTTGACATTGTTAACACTAACATATTAATAACTGATAGCACTCGAACCAAATAGAGATATTACTAGCAAACTAAACATTAATGATTAGCGATACAACTAGCTAAATAGGAATATTAACCTAAATTATAAGATGTAATTACTAACTAATTGATTATAATTACATGATTTATGGTGGAGGATGATAATATGGGATTTCTTCCATAATTATCGTGCTAATAGTCCCCCGCAGTTTTAGCGGAAGCAGGACGATACATGAAGAACTCAGACTTGTCCACGGGGAACCTTTTCTCGGACAAATAGTATATCCATTTCAATGTGTTTCGTGCGCTGATGCTAAACAGAATTGCCGGATAAGTATATCACATTTACATTGTCACAATAAACCACCGTTGCTTTTTCAATTGGACAGTGCATCTCAGATTACGAAGCCAACATGATTAAGCAACTACGTTGGCTACACCTCGGTATTCTGTATCAGCACTTGACCGAGACAATGTGAATTGTCGTTTGGACGACTAGGAAACGAGATTGTCCCCCAAAAACACGCAATAACCGGAAGTGGAACAGCGGGTGTCTGGGCAGCCACCCTAATCTGCATTTGTGTAGGCTGAAAGATGCATGACAGATAATTTATACAAATGAAGCCCGAAATGGAGAGTACCCTTCACATACTACAATATCCTTTTTATAGCCCCCATATGTTCATCCTACGGATCATGCATGTGTAAACAAACTTGCTGAACCGCATAGGAAATATTTGGTCATGTAAAGGTCAAATACTGCAAGCAAGACAACGATGATGTGTTAGGTCACTATATGGAATACTTGTTGTGTTACTCAACTTCGTCTTTGTGTCAACTGGAGTATGGGATAATTTGCAGGAAGACATCCAATCTTTTTCAAGTATTTCCTCGACATATTTCTTTTGACTAAGAAAGAGACCACCTGCATATTGGGTACTGCAGTACCAAGAAAATAATTTAAAGGGCTCAAGTCTTTCGTTGCAAATTCCGTTGAAAGAAGAGAGTAGCATACTAGCATGATAACAATGGCCTTAGAATTACATCACTAAATAAACCCTTTCAACATTTATGCTAATTAGCATTAGAATCGGCTAATTAATGAGTACGTATTAGGTTTCTCCACCCTCCTGCTTTAGGGGGTAAATTTCATAGATGATTCTTAATAACATAATTTTTTTCACTAAAGTCACCTAACTATGATTTCTAACACAAAAGTCATAAAAGATTGCCCTTACTAACAAAAAAAAAATCACATATACCAAAAAATCCAACTTCCGATGGGTAATTCTGTTTTACTATTTTTCTTTATCTAATTATACAAATTCACTTAAAACGACCGACCCGACCCAATCCAAAATCCATATTCAATGGTTACTAATATTTCTCTTGTTTTTTTCCCTCTCTATATTTTAGTCGAACAAATACAAATTCAATTAAAAAGAACTAATCCAACCAAAAACCATATCCAGAAATTAAAATACTCTTATTCTTGTTTAGTGTTTTGCTATACAAAGGAGCATACAACCATATTTGCCAGTAAAATATAAAGTCGTATTCTTCCCTCATCTGAAAGTAATACAGATATGTTATTATTATTTTTCAATTAGAGACTCCACGTTTTAGTATTTTAATTTTTGGATATGTGTTTTGGTGGGGTCGGGTTGGCTCGGTTCTTTTTAATTGAATTTGTATTTTTCGACTAAAATATAGAAAATAAAAAAATATAAGAGTAAAATATTAGTAACCATCGAATATATATTTTGGATTGGGTCGGTCTTTTAAGTGAATTTAAATTATTAGATCAAAAATAAAAAATAGTAAAAAAGAATTACCCATAGAAAGTTGATTTTTTTTATATATATGGCTTTTGTGTTAGTAAGGATAAAGTTGTATACCAAGCCCTGCAGGTTGGTTCAAGATCTCATCGTGGTGAGAAATGGCAGTTCTGAGTTCAAACCCTGCACGCACGACTGCGCCGCTGAGCGCACACCTGACTGTCAGTGTGCTTAAGCGACGTGGTTGCGCTATTGCATACGGTGGTTTCTACTCGCATGTGACTGAAAGAAAGAATGCGCTGCCTTCACAAAAAAAAAAAAAAAAAAAGGATAAAGTTGTATGACTTTTATATTAGAAATCATAGTTACTTGACTTTAATGAAAAAAATTACTCATGTATGAAATTTACACGGCTTTAGGGGTCAAGCCAGGTCCATCTTAAAAAATAGCAAAATTCTTTCAATGAAGTACGCGGAAGTTAGTGCACAGCATCCTATTGAAGGTTTGATGCACAGCATCATCATCTCAAAGACGCGGCATTTTCCTAAAGTCAGCGGCTTACTGGTCTGGAAACGTGGCTTTTTGACTACTTATTTTGATCAAGTACATACAACATAGAAATGGCTTCAGTCAGCCTCATTATTACACAAGGTTACACGCGGACTGACGCTAGGAACTTGTGGCTGTCAAGAGCTCTCTCCCAGCTTAGCTTTGAAAATTTCAAACAGAGTTTTCCAGGTAAACAAGTTTCACAGAAGAATTTATTGAATTATTTTGATTAAAATGGTTAGTTATAAGGGTAAAGAAATAATTGTTTTGGAGGATGAAAATGAGGTAAGCAACATATGGGTAGAGAGGGATTTCCTTCAGTTGAATGAGTATAGAGGGACTTCCTCTAAAAGGGTAGCTGAGAATGAGGAACTCCAGGGAGAAAAGAAGCCAAAAACTGGAAACTTGAATCTTTCTTTGTCTCTGACTAGCAATAGTAGTTTACAATCACTGGAACCATCAAATAACAACACAAGGATCGGCTATTTCAGGAACGGCTCCTTGTCGTCATGCTATTCCCATCCCTTCTCCCACAACCTTAGCTACTCACTTACCCTGAGCTCATCAGAGGATAGTGAGTATTCCGCGGAGGGACTTAATTGGTCGGTTTTTAGCCGGTTTAGACCAGTTGAAGGAGATTTTACATTGTCAAGTCATAGTCGTGGAAGTTTAGCTCTTGGTTGCCGACTAGAGGTCAATAAGGAAACGTGTAACAATGATATTGATACGATTAGTAGCTCGAACAGCAATTCTGTTTTCCTATTCGAGTTGCTTGAAAGACCAACAGGTGATTCCAGAGTTTCAGGAAGTATGGATGGAGGAAGAGCACTTCAACTTTCTAGGCCCGAGAGAATCCTTGGAGAAATAGTTTCAGAGTCTATTCCTTTTATGGCTCAGATTATGCAAGAGCTTCCTGATGAAACAGTTGTATCAACAAAAGAATACTTGAGAAGCCTAATTTCAATTCCTGAGAAGAAAGACTTTTTGGTCAGCCTTCAGAACAGGCTTAATGACAGATCTGATCTTACCGTTGAGACACTCTCGAAGTGTAATAAGACTCAACTGGAAATTTTAGTTGCCATAAAAATGGGTCTTAGAAGCTTTTTATCTTTGGAAAACTACATTCAAGCCACTGAATTGATTCAGATATTTTCACTTGAAAGGTGTCGGAACATATGCTGCAAAAGGGTGTTACCTGTTGATAATTGTAAATGCAAATTTTGTTCGAGAAACAAGGGATTCTGTAGTGAATGCATGTGTCAAGTATGTTTTAACTTCGATTATGCCAATAATACTTGCAGTTGGGTAGGCTGTGACCGATGTGTACACTGGTGTCACACTGTTTGTGCTGTTCAGGCAAATCTTATAAAGCCAGGTCGAAGTCTCAATGGAACAACTGAGATGAAATTTCACTGTCTTGCTTGTGGTCAGGCTAGTGAAATGTTTGGGTTCGCTAGAGAAACGTACATGCTTTGCGCAATGAACTGGGGTGAGGAAACTCTAATAGAAGAGCTCGACTATGTTCGAAAAATTTTCTATCGGAGTGAAGATTTTAAAGGTAAGGAGTTGCATGCTATAACTTGTGGGTTGCACAACAAGCTCGAGAAAAGGTTGATTTCTCCTTCAGACGCCTGCAATTTCATCATTCATTTTTTTAAATGTGAGTATCAAACCAAACATTATCCTTTCTCTGTGCATTTGTTAGTTTTTCTTTTTATATGGTTGTGAGTTGTGACTTGCTTCTGTAGTTTAGAATTTATGTGGTTGAGAATGAATCTTTTTTTTTTTTGGTAACAATGAATTTTCATTACCAAGTGAGATAATTACAGAACACAAAGTACTGGCAACTGGACAAAAGTCCCAGTTGCAGCAAAGCAAATAGATCACCTCTATAGCCAAAGCATAGAATAGCTTGGTATTACATCAAATCCTACTATGATCACAGCAAAATAACTATTAACAAACAGCAACCTATTGAGGATAAAAACTCAGTTGCTCAACTCTTCTTCTCAGCTTTCCAGTCTTAGTGCCCCTGTAGCAGACCTCCTGGATGATATTCCTTACAACACTGCCTCGTGGCTTGCTCTTCTGCTGAAGCACCCTTCTATTCCTCTCCAGCCAGACATGATACAGTGTGCATGTCAAAGTCATCCTCATTGGCCTTTCATATGAAACATGGCCACTCTAGCTCTTGATTCCATGCCATGCTACTTCTGTGAACACCTCGCCACTGTGGACAGATCAGGTCAGGAATAAGCCCCCAGCTAGCTAACTTATCCTTGGTATGGAGTCTGATGTGCAGCTAGTGTGAAGATAAATGTCCATTTCAGGCAGCCTTGGTTGTTGCAGCTCCAAGGAACTTTCAGGAAAGTACCTCTCAGCTTGAGATACACATCTCTGATTGTAAACACAGTAAGCCTTATTAATCATCAATACTCATTCCCACCTCTGCTAGATACTATTTTGCCTCCATACTCTTCTTCATCATCCAGGAAGCTTGGTTTTGTTCAGCCTCCCATTATGATGTTTTGAGTTTGGGAGGCTGAACCAAACTAAAATTGAGTTTATCGTTGGTTTCAGTATGAATGTTTAATCTTCATAATGAGTGATTCAACCAACCAACATACCCAATGTAATCCCACAAGTGGGGTCTGGAGAGGGTAGGATGTAATTCTGATAAGACTTTCGACACAATAACGCAATACCAAAAACAAATTAAAGGAAATAAAGTCGGCAACAAAGTGTCAAGATAAACACAACCAATAAAGCAACAGATAACAAATAAAAATGAAGTAAAATATATTATGCAAGTACTAACGAGTACTACTAATACGGAGAAAGGGATGTCACGTCCCAAATCGGGGAACGTGCGGGCACCTACCTTTTTTCCCACCTGATAGGCGAACTCGTCCCCAGATTCATCCAACAACATAAATACATAATAAGAATAACAGAAGTCTAAAAACATAGATATATGATAATGCGGAATACAACGCTATCCAAGGAATCTGGTCTGAATAGTACAAGAGCTTCTAAGTATACAACTGGAATAAAAGTTACAACTACAACCTGAATACAACTTCTGTTTAGAATGAGAGGTAAACAGAAAGGTCTAGATGAACTCTATCCTTGTAGGCTAATTGGACCTCGCTCATGAACCTGTAACAACTCTACACCACGAAGAGGGTGTAGCAAGAGTAGTATCAGTACAAACACTATGTACTGGTAGGGATCATAGGCCGACAACAGTTAGCTAACATATATAAAGAAAGTTAGCTAACATATATAAAGAAAGTTAGCTAACATATATAAAGGAAGAAACTGAAGAATTGACATGCTCGCAATCAATTACAAACACTATCACAGTCCAAGAATAACAACTCAAGCATAAAGTATCCAGTCAGAATCTAAGAAATAAATCACTAAGCACATCCATGTAAGACTTGCAGTAATGTGAATCACATTATGTATCAGTAGCCTACAGTCATAGCCTAGGCGGAACCTATACTCCTCAAATCCATCATGAAACTAAGAGATTAACAAGAAAACAACCTCTCAGATGAATCAACAATCAAGGAATCAAGGCTGAAATGCATCATGCAAAATAATGAGTACAACAATTAGAATCAGAGATATGAGTGGATGTAATTTGAATGTATGTGTGATGCAATGCAATGCACTGGCCAACTGTCTCATAACGTATACACATGTTCCGAGTGAAATATCTCTACGTCCCAACCGGCATGACCCATGGGGGACCCGCAAAGTTCATGTACCACTCACTCCGCGCACACAACTTGGAAATGACTCTACCACCCACCACCACACATGGACATATATCACAATATCAAGTCAAGTCCTTTCTTTTATCCATGATATACCAAGATAAGTGAGAGACAACTATATCACAAGGACGATGTAGCAACTAAGTGCAAATCCAATATCAAACACTAGATAGCAAGCCAATAAATCATAAAGAGGCACAAGCCCACAAATCAGTCAACAATACCAAACCTAAGTAATCGATCCCAACTTCATACCCGAAGGCATAACATGCTTTCTCCGACAATCACTAACTCTACATATGCTTCGCTAACCGAAGTCTAACCAGAAGGTAAGTCGTAACCTACCTGGATGTCGAGCGGGGAGTCACAACGATCACACTTAAGCCTTGCCTTTCCGAGGATCATGGTAGTACTTGAAGTCTAGATATTATCGAAACCTAAGGGAATAAAACTAACACCCATAACACTTAAGTTATTCTTTGAAGGTTCAAACCAAATAGGGGAGAAAGGGGAAATGGGCCTACAATGATAAAACGGTCATTTTGAAAGTGAAATATGCAATTCAACGTTCTAGGAGTTCAATCCTACTAATTAATTGCTAAGATAACTCAAGATTAGGCCGATTTCTAGATTCAAGTGAAACCCCCCAATTTGAGTATGAACCCTAATTTTCCAACATTCAAATTCATCAATATAAATGGTAGATTCAAGCCTATAAACTATTAAATCATCAGATTCTATGATTATATTAGTCAAATCCTCCAACAATTTTCATTTAGAAAGACTACAATTCTATTTCTAAAGTTATGATCAAAACCCATCTTTCCTCCTATATTCTAATGGATTTCTAGCATGAAATCAAGCTTAGGAAAGTTGAAATATTGAATACTAGGATGGGAGACTTACCACAAGGGAGAAATCACCAAGAAATGCTTCAAATCGCCCTAAGAGTGCACGACTCCCAGCCAAAGTATTAGCCTTTGTCGTAGTGGCCCGCCATTCGCTGCGGCGGTCACCACATCCGCTGAGACGCACTGAGTCCTGCCCCAGTGAATACACCAGTAGATTTCCTATTTTTTTCTAAATTCAACCCGAATTTCAACAATCGCCCGATACCTCTCCGACACAAATCAGATATGCACGCACACATAAAAACACGCTACGGACTCACTCGTGGTCTCAAAATTTCCATTGGAGGTCTATTTCTTCGGGTCAACCCTCAACGGCCTAAAACTAACCTTCCAACCAATAGAAGAAAACTCCTGAGGGCCTCGGGAACCAAACCAACTATCCCACCAAGTCATAAACGACCCTGCGAACCGCACGGAATCGACGAAATGCTGAAAAAAATCCGTTTACCTAAAAGTCAACTATCGGTCAAATGTTCACACTTAAAGGTTCTAATTTCTCAACTTCCACTAGGATCGTTCGATAGCTTCAGAAATTGGATCAACAGGGGTAAAATAGTCAAAACGCACGTAACGACTGAACGGATCGTTACAGCAGAAAAGGTGACTAGCCCTCTGTCTCTCCCACATAAAGGTGCTATAACATTCGGCTACCTACTAATCTTCTACCTTAATCCTCAACCTCTAAACTTTTCTATTTAGGGTCATGTCCTTAGTAATTTGGAGGTGTTCCATGTCCGGCCGAATCACCTCCCCCCTCTCCAATTCTTCTTTTGTCTACCTCTACCTATCTTAACACCCACTATAGCCAACCTCCAACACCTCATCACTAGTGCATTTGCACAATTCCTCTTCACGTGACCAAACCTCCCTCTTGTCCACGAAGGCCAGTCCACTTTGCCTCATATGACTTCATTCCTAATCATATCTCTCCTAATTCCTCTTCAACTTCTGAACATGTGCGTTCTTGACTGACAAGCACTTTGCTCAATACAACAAAGTCGGTTTAACTACTAATCTATAGAACTTACCGTTAAGCCTTGGTGACACATTCTTATCACACAAAACCCCATAAGCGAGCCTCTATTTCACCCACCCCGCTTCAATACGATGCACGACATCCTCGTCAATCTCTTTGTTACCTTATATTATGGATCCATGATACTTGAAACTTTCCTTCCTAAGTATAGCTTGTGTATCAATCTTCACTTCCACCTCCGCCTGATGCGCTATGTCTTTCCATGTACTCAGTCTTAGTTCTACTTAACCTAAAACCTTTAGACTCAAGAGTCTGTCTTCAAAATTTTAGCCTCTCGTTAACTCCCCGCGCGTCTCATCAATCAATACTATGTCATATGCGAATAGCATACACCATGGTACCTCCCCCTGAATATGCCGATGCCAATTCATCTATCACTAGGGCAAACAAAAAAGGGCTAAGGGATGAACTCTGGTACAACCCCATCATGACCGGAAAGTGTTTTGAGTCTCCTCCCACTGTTCTTACCCGCGGGTCTTGGCGCCACTATCAATTCATAATGATTGGTCATCTACGTAAATAAGCTTAATTTTATAAGGCATTAGCTGTGACAATAGAGTCTACTTCTTACCGAAATGAAAAGAAACTAAAATTTTGAGTTTTACTCGTAGGAAAAGGAAGAGTGCTATGCATTTGTAATAAGAGGAATAACGATCATTTAGTTGTTCTAATCAGAGAAGTATTTGAAATGGAATTTGTTTAGCTTCAAGGATCATAGTTTTTTAACTGTAAATACCCTCTAAAGGAACACAAGGAAAAAGAAAAGAACTAATTAATTGGGAAATAACTACTTGGAAACGATAGCAACCTTAGTTTTCCGGACTTTCAATTACTAAAATGCTTGGTTTTCCTTTTAAAAGACATATGATAAGTTCCTTGTACAGATTGGTGATCAACGAGCTATAATTATCGCTCCAAGTGTGCAAAACAGTAACTTCCTATTCAGAACCAAACCTTTACTGTACTGTTACTTATAGTTCTTTGGTAATAACTGTGAAAATATTACCATTGCAACAAGAAAACTTTACAAAACTAAGGAGCATCTGTGTCACCACCACCTTCCAGGAAGGGTGCAGTTAACAGCTAGACATCTAAAACAAAAAACAGCAAAGCAGTAACCTAATTACAAAGTCTAGTAATCAAACTAAGACATCTATGAGCTCTAGTTGAGTTCCTCAACATATCTATCCTTTCCCTAACTTCCTTTTGTATCTGTGCTATAGCAAAACTTGTATTTACATTATTATTCTTGAAAATCTTCCAATTTCTGGCTTGCCATGTATGATATACTATGGCTCCATACAAAGCAGCAGCTACTTTCTTTGTAAACCTCTTCCATCTCCTCCTCTGAATCCATTGCAAGCTCTGAGCCACTCCCCTTTGTTGGAAAGTAATTCCTACCCAATTTGAAATTGCATTCTTGACCTCAGAAAACCAATCACATCTAGTAAATAAATGAGTCTGATTTTCTATTTCATCCCTATCACGCAAGCAACATTTGAGTTCATTAACTGGAATATTCAACCTCTGCATTCTCTCCTTAGTGAGAAGCCTGTTCTGAAAAGCAATCCATAGTATCATTCTGTGTTTAGGCAGCATCACAGAGCTCCATATGAGTTCGGATTCCTTTACTCTAGGCAATTGACCAATCAATGCAATGTAACTACTGGATACAGAGTAGTTAGCAGTAGGAGTAGGCTGATATCTTCCCCTATTATACCAATTCATCATTTGCACCTACAGTGAATTCAATTTCCTCCAATACCAGCTGTTGTCAGCAACTGGAACATGGTTCCATATCTCTACATCATTCTTTATATATATATATATTCCATGAGCCCACTTCACCCAAAGCATGTCTTGTTTTGTAGCCAACTGCGACAATAACTTACCTACTGATGCAACATTCCATGTCTTAGCTTCTTACATTCAACCCGCCATTCTTCTTAGGAGTACAAACTGTATCCCATGCCACTAAAGCCAATTTCCTCCTTTCTTCAGTTTTGCCCCACAAAAAATCTCTGCATTGTTTATCTACTTCCTTCAGCACACTCTGAGGTAATATAAACAGCACCCCAAAAGTTGTAGATAGAAAACAGTACAGCATTAATGATTTGAAGTCTACCAGCATATGGCAACTGCCTAGAATAAGCAGTTTTTATCCTTACAGTTATCTTCTCAACTAACTGATGGCATTCCATTTTATTCCATTTCTTTGAGGATAAGGGCAAACCTAGGTATCCGATAGGCAGAGTGCCCAATGAGAACCCAGTACTGTCCAAAATCCCTTGCATAACTTCCTCAGTCACACCTGCTATGAAGATGTTTGATTTATCTAGGTTGTCCGCCATTCTTGTTACATCACTAAAGTGTCTGAGGGCCTCCATAACCCTTTTGATAGAGTTCAAGTTCCCTTTGCAGAAAATCATCAAATCATCAGCAAATATAAGATGGGTCAGCTCAAGTCTTACACATTGGATGGAACTGAAAGTCTGGCAAATTACTCATTTTTTGCAGAGTTCTGGAAAGGTATTCCATCACCGGGACAAACAACAGAGGTGACATAGGGTCCCCCTGCCTAAGGCCCTCTTCCCTTCAAAATATCCACATCCAACCCCATTCACTTTGACAGTAAAACTGGTAGATGTTACACAAGTCATGACCAGCTGCACAAAATACCTTGGAAACTCATAACCTTTTAGTGCCTCTTCAATAAACTCCCAACTCACCATATCATACGCTTTCCTCAAATCAATCTTCATAAGACATCTAGCAGAAGTTTTTTAGTATAATGCCTCAACAAGTCATGGCATATGAGAACATTATGTATCAGAGACCTTCCAGCTACAAATCAGCAACTACACTAGGAATGATGTCCTTCAATCTCATGCAAATTAACCTAGATATGCATTTATATAGGACATTACAACATGAAATGGGTCTGTATTCACTAGCATACTTAGGTACTGCAACTTTGGGAATCAGGGAATACTGGTGGAGTTAATTTGCTTCAACAGTACCATTTGTAAACAATTCCAACACAGCACTAGTCACCTCTTGTCCAATTACACTCCAAGCCTCCCTGAAGAACCCACTACCATAACCATCAGGCCCTGGACTCTTGTTCTTGTCAATACAAAACATAGCCCTCTTCACATCATTCTCATTATAAGGCTTCACCAATATCAAGTGTTGATCAAGGGATAGAACATGACCGGTGCTTAAAATACTAGAATTTGCACTGATCCTATGGCTCATCTTTATTCCCAAGCATGCCCCAATAATAATCAACAAAAATTGTTGCTAGCTCTGTGATCTGTTTGCACTACATCCTGACTGTCTTTAAGCTGAGTAACAGCCTCTTGTAGCTTCCTATGCTTAATGATTGAATAAAAATAGCTGGTATTATCATCCCCCAATTTCATCCGATTAGCTTTACTTCTCTGTTGTAGAAACAGCTCTGCTAAGTAGGAAGATCTTCTAAATTTCATGTGCAGTGCCTTCTCTTGCTGTTGCATTCCCAAATCAGTGGGACACACCTGCAAATCTAATTGAGCATGCTTCAAATTCTCTCTATCTTCAGCTGCCTCTGTTAATATATTTCTAAAATGCTGGCCATTCAGGTGCTTAAGATTCCTCTTCAAGTACTTGAGCTTTTTTACCACTGTAAACATTCTGCACCCTGGTACCTCTTTCAACCATCCTTCTTTCACTGTGTTAAAAAACTAGGAGTGAGTAGCCCACACATTGCAGTATTTAAAAGGTTTCCTAACTAATGGAATACCCTGAATTAAACCTATCTTCACTGGACAATAGTCACTGATCCCTTCAGGTAGGAATGTTGCATTGTAATCCAGCACTTCATCCAGCCATTTCCTATTCACAAACACCCAATCTATTTTTGATAATACTCTGACATCCCCTTTGTCATTGCATGTGTACCTACTTCTTTGTTTAGGAAGTTCCAGCAACCCACAATTAGCCACACATTCTTGAAAGTCTATCACCTCAGCCAAACTCACCGGATTACCCCCAATTCTGTCATCCATATTTAACACTATTAAAATCCCCCATGATCAACCATGGTCCACTCCCAGACATACTAACAGATTCTAAATAAGACCATAACTCCTTTGTTCCCTTGTATTGTGTGCATACACCACAGTCAACTTAAATTCTACCTGCAGGGATATGTTAATCACCTTACAAGTAATTTCTTGATCTATACCATCTATATATGTTACTGTAAAATAATCCGGTCTCCAAGTAACCCATACCCTCCATTATGATGATATTGTAGATTTGTAACAAACGGTCATCCACCAAATACTCTAGCAGCTATCTGATCATTCTATTTATTTTGAATCTTGTAGTCAAGAAAGAATTCATTGGCTTCAAGTCATTTACCTTAAGGTTTTAATTAAGCAAGAGAAAAACCACCTTGTATATGTTAAAGCTACATATCTAGTATCTTATTTACCAATTTGCATCTGTTGCATTTCAGTTGACTTATCCCAGTGTTATACCATTTATCAGTTACCCCCTCCGTTAGTTTGACTCATCATTGAGTATAAGAAAATAAAAGACTTTTGAATCTTATAGTCTTAAACTAAAGATGTGTATAATGTACCAAAATGCTCTTTGAATCTTGTGGTCTTAAATATGTCATGTAGAATGTTGGGTATAAAGAGTTACTAAATATAGGAAGTGGAATTCCTTTTTAAACAGACAAAAAAGAAATAGACAAACTAATTGAAACAGGAGTACTATATGAGTCATATGAAATGAGTCAATGATTGCTAACCTTCGCGTCTCTGTGGCACATTTCAACTAATTCTGATTTTCTGTTATTACAGACACGGATGGATTGTCGCAGTTTTTTTCATCCAGTTTTCCTGCATCTCTCACTCTTTCTGCTAAATCTTCCTTCTACATAATGAGCTCTTCAAATAGAAGAAAATGTATGATTACTGTTGATCATCATCAAAGTGATGCCAAAGATTCCTCTAAGTCTGACAAAATGATTGAGGATGAATGTTCGGCCATCAAAGAAATATGAGCATGAGCTCTTCAAGGGAAAGAAAACATATGATAGTTTGCAAAGCATTGTGAGGATCAAAGAAGCAGAAACACAGATTTTCTTATTACTTTAGATTTTTTCTTAGCCCCATCTTTTAGCTCTATTGAGGATTTTTTTTTCCTCAAAGGCTAGCATTGTGGTTGTGATAATTTTAGTTATTTCCCTCGTTGAAGATATTAAGATTTGAATTTGATGCTTTTGTTTATGTTCATTGCCAATGACTTCCAAGAGGGGAAATAGCCTGCTGTTTTTTTCTCCCTTATTGAGTATCAAAGTTCCGACCATCAGATAGAGTGGAGTTTTTTTTTTTTTTAAATTCCCAGATCATCTGGGTTGTTATATATCAGAAGCAATAAGTACAAGAAGAGGGCCTGTCCTAAAAACCTCTGAATACAACACTAGAGGATAACGTATTTATCCTTCACAGTTTAGCTCACAAAATAGGGAGGTGAAGCTATACACTTAGCTATTACTACCCTAGCACAAGAAAGACTCCCTATACAATTTAGCTCACAAAAAAAATTGCCTTGGCGTATTTGATCCTTATTGAAGACATTTGGCTCTTGTCCAGTTGATATGGACCTTTCTCCCCTACAGGAAGTTGTTGATAGGAGTCATACAAGGCTTCATTGTGACTGCTTGTAGCTTGTTTGGCAAGATAATCTGCTATCATGTTAGCCTCTCTAAAACAGTGTTCTACTTTGATATTTGCTTGTATCTTCATTTGTTTAAGCTCCTCTATGATCAGGTTTAAATTGTAATCAAACTTATGTTGCCATTGATCATCTGAACCAAGGCAAGAGTCTAGCTCTAATATGAAATTAGAGTAGTTCTTCTGAACACAAAGCTTCAGCCCTTATCTAGCAGTCATAGCTTCCGCTTCTATATTACTAGTACAATGAATAGGTGAGGAAAATGTAAGAACTAGATCACCCTCATCATTGCTTAGCACTCCTCCGATCCCTGCACATGTATTTCCTGATGTGAAACTCCCATCTATGTTAAAGTTTATAGCTTCCAACGGTTGGGAATTTCCAGCAAATGATGACTGTTTTGGGCCTTGGCTTTAATCTGATGAGGACGTCACAAAAAGAGATACAAGGAAATGTCAAAGGATTGGAAGGGAAGGCCTGAGAAATAGCATACTTAATGTTTCTTTCTGCTTGTTGGATCATTATATACACACTAAACTTCTTCATCTCTCCGTATTAACATTCACAATATTATTTCCAAATTTCCCAACAATGGGACAATTTGACAAACCTTCTTATGGATATCATTTTTACTCTTCTGATTCCCCCACGGGTTAATCAAATATCTGATAGTACATTGATGAGCACTGATACCCAGAGGTCTTCCAAAGTGACACCAGATTTTTGAGAAGCTTCTCCGCTGACAAAGACAGTGTATTGTCTCTGTCACTGGAACCTGGCAGCAATTGCATGTAGTGTTCCTATTGGCTCTGAATCTAGATAAAAATTCCTCAAAAGACAGCTTTCCTTGCCACAATCTCCAAGTTAGAAATGAGATCTTAAAAGGAGTGTTTGAGCTCCATATGTTGGCAAGATAATGATTGTATGGCTTTTTTTGTTCTCATCATATGCCAAGTAAAATTGTTGGAGTACTTTCCATCAACTGTTATGTCACGTCCCAATCCGGGGAGGTGTGATCGACACTCGGTGCCTGACCCCGAGCGTATCATTTGTAACTCGTTAGCTCTGAAAACCCAACAAACAATCTGGGGGCCAATCGGCAAAGTAATCAAATATCTTAGACTAACAAGGCTACCATGATCTTCTACAACAAAACAACTCAAGGCAACACAAATAAGGGACGACAAGGCCGCACAACATACGGTACGAATCGACCTGGTCTACAAAGACTCTAAGAGTGACTGACATCATAATATGGCCGGGACAAGGCCCCGGCCTACCCATCATGTCTATATATACTGTATATACTCAAAATGACTCTCAAGTTATCAGGATGAGCTGGAGCTTATCAATCAATCAGGCTGATAATTGGCACACCCTACTGTGGATAAGGCTGCACAAAATTCGTTTCGGACCGACCCTGTTCAGACCGGACCGATAAATTCGGTCCGGTCTTCGGTCCTAGTTTTCTGAAAATTCGGTCCTCGGTCCGGTCCGGGTCGGTCCGGTCCGATCCGATTTTACCCTGTTGTGCAGCCAAAATTCGGTCGGGACCGAAAAAAAGGGCTGGACCGGACCGACCCTGTTCAGACCGGACCAATAAATTCGATCCGGTCTTCAGTCCTAGTTTTCTGAAAATTCGGTCCTCGGTCCGATTTTACCATGTTGTGCATCCCTAACTGTGGAGGTGTCTCTATATCTCTGTCAGGACCTGCAGGCATGAAATGCAGCGCCCCCCCCCCCCCGTCAACCCTATTTGAATGAGTTGAAAAGACCTTAGGGTAAGAATAATATAAAAAGTTAGGGACGTTAGTACAAAATAATGTACCGAGTACGTAAGGCAGTGCAACTGATGTATATATATGAAGACAATATACGAATCAAGGATACTCTGAAATGCACTTACCTTACCTGCTTTAACTAAAATCATACATAATACAATAGTATAGCTAGCTAGCCACATATAGGGCTCGGTGTATCTCTCACCTCTCATAAAGCCGTGATATCTCTGTATATAATAGTAGTATTATATATATATATATATATAGTATTTTCAACTGACACTAGACAAGCAAGAACTGAACATGAACTTCCGGCAAGGGACAAACAAGATTTAATAATATTTCCATAGGATGAAAAACATTAGCACCTCTAACTTACCAAGAATAGAGTTATATTGGTGGGACGTTCATTTACGTTTCGTTTCCGTTTGATTCATGCCAAAAAGAAGAAAAAGGTAGCCTTAACATACCTCAATTATCTCAATTATTCTTACGCTAACGGTTGTCCCCACGAGTTCCAAACGACTCAACAAACGGTAATCTCAATTTTAAACCTCAAATATACACTTTAGTGGACCCGAGACTTCCAACTTTCAAATTGATCTTCGTTGCTAACTCTATCAACGAAGCTCAAATCATGCTCACTTCGTGACCAAAGCATTTGTCCTGGAGTTAGCACGACTTGATTCCAGCCCACTACCTTTTCAGCTCTATGTATAGATCACATCAACATCAAGAATCAACTTAACCTTCATTCACAATTACCCCTTGAGCTTACTTGACAACGTAACAAATGATTAAATGCATTATTATTTCAACCAAGAACCCTTTTACTAGTTAATTGTTGTCCGTAGAAACCCCCAAAATAATAGCTTCTTCACTTTAAAAAGTAATATCACTCACCGTGACATCAAATACCTAAATGGAGGTTTCGTATTAAACTCTCTATATGTGTATATATGTTGATCTATGATGATCCCTTTCCTCTTTTATTGCCACATAATCCAATTCCTAAAATTGACCCCATATGAATTCAATATGTGGAAGTAGCCTAGTCCTTTTTTCTTCCCAATGAAAATGTTGATGCTCATCTTATATAGCACCAAAATGACCCCATTAACATAATAGATAATTATCCATATATAGCACCTATTAATCAGCCCCAAGAATTATATATACATGACATATGTACCCTTCCCATCACTAAAAAAATAATTTTATGCACTTCCACAAATAAATAAATCACCCTTATCATTCAAATGTGCAGAGAACACTTTCTTGAAAAAATTCTTATCCTAGTTCGTAGACTCTTTTGACACACGTAAAATATTTATTTCAATCCCCGTCGTCACATTTTTAAGTCCTAACTTATTTCGGGACTTTATCATTTTATACATTGAGCTCTCGATCTACATACATGAGTATGTGCAAAATTCCATATGATCTGTATAACTAACATTCTGAACTTCGATGAAATTTAGTTTTCTCCAATTCGTTCAACCTCTAACCCCACGTAACCTCTTTAATATTGTTATAAACCTACTATAATATCAAGAATGACCTCAATTTCTTCAATCCCATATGATTTTACTACTGCACATCCTAACGCTAAGGTACAAGGTGTTACAACCTTCCCCCTTAGGAACATTCATCCTAGAATGTGAACTATAACTTTGGGCGTTAACACACGATTTGCACATCTAAGGAACGTCTCATCTGATAAAGACCTTGATTTTACTTATCGCTTTGGTCTTACTTATACGAAGAGGAATGATCTCCTAGCATGAGCCACTACAAAGAAATTTCGGGAGTTACGAAGGAAGCTTCGAGCTCATATTGGTCATGCGTTGGGAAAGGGAATTGAACACTATAGATCGAATCTCCTGTTGTTCTTCGGTAGCTCAGTGGTAGAGCGGTCGGCTGTTAACTGATTGGTCGTAGGTTCGAATCCTACTTGGGGAGATTTGATTGATTCTGAATTATTTAATTCAGAATAAAGGGGCTCGCTTTGCCTGTTAAGAGTAGGTAACTCATTCCCTGTCTTTGTTTCTATTGCATCTATCTCATCGTATCACATTTTGTTCTGCGAGTTTATAAATTCACCATCAATACCTTGGTCTAGGTCCGAAATAATCCTTTGTTCCATAGCCCTGGGGCTATTTACAACTAGTCAATTAAGAAGTCTCAGATGTACTAGCACTGCATCTTTGATGCAGTCATCGATTCTCCCGATCGAGAGGTCACAATTGCCGCGATCAAAGATATTAATGACGAGGAAGGTTTTTTAATTATGCTACTAATACTTGATCTGCTATTGTGCAAATGAGTGGGGTGAGGAAACTCTTGTAGAAGAGCTTGATCACTAAGTAAAACAGAAGCAACTGAATGGAAGCATTTGATATGTATGCAATAAGTAGGAATTGAAAATGAAACAACAATATATAAGATCAACCAAAGTAAATACAGTTTAACTTATAGGAGTATATACTTACACTATCACCTAAATGATAACCTTTAGGTAACCAAGTAACCTAGAAAATAAGGTAGGTTACCTGCTAAAACATGTTAAATACACAGATACTATAAAAATTCTCTACATTGTCACTGTATATAAGTTAAATTAAAAAAACTTCGTAAATTACTTGAAGTTAGAACCTGTCGAATTGAATATGTATAATCTACTTTTTTCTCTTCATCTCTAATAATCTGAGCCATAACATAACTTCCTAATGAATTAGATGGTCTAAATATATACCTGTTAAATCCTGATGCTTCTCTTGATGGACAAATTGAATCTTCATCATTAGTGCAATCTGTAGAAGATATATTTCCTGATGAATCAAGATTAAGTTGTCTGAATATGAAAACCCCTTCATCAGAAATTTCATTTTTAGATTTTTTTCGAGCTAGTCTGCAAAATGGACAAAAAAAATTCACATACTTGATGCAGCAAATTCTAATATTCTGATTGTTCATGTATTGAAATTGTAGAAAATTGTGCTTGCTCTGGTAATTTGTTCGTATCCCTTGGCGAACTTTGCAAATACTGTGCTACATAACCAGCACCTGCTATAACAAGCTAGAGAAAAAGATGATCTCTCCTTCAGAAGCCTGCAATTTCATCATTCAGTTTTTTCACTGCGAGTATCACACCAAACCTTATGCTTTGTAATTTCAACTGTTAGATTCAGTGTCATTTGTCCTTACAGATACATGGAGCATATATCTCTATGGTAATAGTGACAACTGACAAGTCAGAAATTTCGCTAAGAATGTTCAAAATTTAATACATAATTTATGTGGCTCCACCACTCTATGATAGAACTCAACAAATTATCTCTTTGTTTCTCTCTATATATTTGTTGGTATTTCTTTCATCTTATTCCTTTTATATGGTTGGAGTTGCATCTGTAGTAGTTTAAAGTTTATGTGGTTCATGTGAATGTTTAATCTTCACAATGACTGGAATAAAGTTACATAAGCTTAATGCTTTAGCTTATTTACCTTTATTTGGAGAAAAATGAAAATCTGTCGACTCTGCTACACAGTTTTTAGTTGCTATTTTTTTGGAAATTGTAATGGAAATGATGGAATGGAGAGGATTTTTTAACTAATCATTTTATTACAGTAAACATTTCACTCTCTAGTATAGACAATAGGTCAGTAAAATAGACCATATCTGCTTGTACATAATAGTATCCCCAATAGGGATGAAAACCAGCCTAGCTAGTAAGTAAACATTATATGAAACTGACCTACAAAAATAGTACATACAAAATACAGCTATAACTAACTATTAATGTGAATTCCTCGATCGATGATCATCATGTGTTGCAGGTATATTCAACAGCCTCTCCAACTGACTGAGGCATTCCATCTTGCAAGCAATCAATCGGAGGTATCGTTAGTGTTTGTTGAGTTCCATACGCGTTCCAGCAGAACGGATCATCCACGAGCTCACCTTCATGTGGGAGAAGTTCAACTTCGGACATTGTAATATTGGTGCAGGCGATGGTATCGCTGCACGCGAAGTGAATGGGCGGGGACCTCACGTCGTAGGTGCCCTTGATGTTTCGGTAAGAGATGTCACCCACGTAGACGGCCGACGTCTCATTCTGACAGTCCTTTGTCATGCAGTAGTATTGATCTATGATTATGCAGTTGCGCACATTTTCCATCTGAATTGTGTCGAATGATAGTCCGGTTACTGATCCTGACCCTCCTTGCCATGTCTTGATCCGAACTCCGTTGTCTGAGTCTCGTATAATGGTGTTACGGACCGTTATGTTTGATACACATGCCTGGCTATGATGCACCCCTAGGCTCCCAATACTGCACCAAAAGAGGGCAAGTATATATCAGCATTTTATGAGTTTTTAGTACTAGCTAAGTTATTAGAGCGAAAGTATTACTTCATCTATTCCAGTTTATGTCACACTATTGAATCGTGCTACTCTCGGATCCGAGAGTAAGATGGTGACGACAATATTCTTGGTTTGGTTGTTTTATCTAAAAAATAAAAAATGAAAAGAAAAAAAGAGAGATTTGATATACTCTAGATCCGGTGACATGATTAATTAAGAAGATTAAAAGACAGATCTTGTTCTTACTTGCACTGCACTGATTTAATTAAAATTAGATTCAGCTTTTTTCTGTTAATAATTTTAAATTTATAAAATTGAGGATAGGACAATAGTCAATACGTCAAGTTTCAATGAAACAGAAAAAGTACCTGATCCCGTGACTAGGCCCACATGTGACTGATTCAATCTCAACATTTGAACTACCTGGTCCTATTGAGATGCAATCATCGCCTGATACAACCACACATTACATTTTCTTTAAAAAAAATTATCTTCTAAAATTCATTAATTAATTAGGCAAAAATTTCACGGGCAGTCACCACCATTTAACATGTACCTGCCTTTTTCAGACATACAGTGTTTAAAGTTAAAGATTGACACAATTAAATTTCAGATAAAATATCTAAAGTTATATATGAGCGAAGTTCATGCACTTATGCTTAAAGCTAAGTTTAGGCAAAAATGGTTGGACTTCAATCATTTTTGCATGAACTTCAGCCATATTTGATTGAAGTTCGGACATTTTTGCCTGACTTCAATCATTTTTATTTGAATTTCCGCTATATGTGCATGAACTTTGGACATAAATGGTTAAAGGTCAGTCATATATGATTGAACTTCAACCACATATGATAGAAGTTTGGACAAAAATGACTGAACTTTAACCATATGAAATTTGTCTGAAGTCAAAATTTTAGCAAGATTAACTTCAGACACCTATGTCTAAAGTTGTGATTAAGTGAGCGTATAGAAAATTTAAAAGGCGGACCTAAGTTAAATAATGGCGTTAAAATCAGGTATATGTACACTTCATCCATTAATTAGGGTTAAATTTGTACCATTAGCTATGACAGAGTTGTAAATTCCAACAGACTTGGTGTTCTCAATGTGAATTCCATCAGTGTTTGGGCTAAGCTTAGGTGAAGATATTGACAGTTGGTCTATCAGTACTCCTTCACACCCATCAAATTTCATGTGGAACATTGGACTGTTTTGTATTCTTAAACCTCTCACCACCAAATTCAAGCTCATGAAAAACCTTATCATCTGCGCACACACAAAGAAAGGATTAAGTGGTGAAATAGAAATTAAAAACTAAGAACCCACTTAGACTATACGTTACTATATATGTTACACACCAAAGAAGGAGTACAATTAGTTAGAGGCCGATCTAGAATTTTGAATTCATAAATTTTAGATATATATCAAAATTTCAACTAAAATTATCAAATTTAATCGAACTCATAATTAGTACTCTAGCTCCGCCCTGAGTATAATGATATCTTTAGAGAAGAGAGAGGAAGTGAAGCTTACAGTAGGGCTGTCACATGGTCCAGGTAAAGTTGAGCCGTTAGGTCCCTGAAATTTGACAAATGGAATTGTACTGATTACCATACAGAATATACATTTACCAGAATCATCTAACTCTATGCTTATTAATGCAATATATTCTTCGGTGTTTAAATTTATAAACTGCTGATGAAGTATAAGATATTTGTACAATTAAAAGGTGATTGTATGTAATTCTATTTATAATATTAATTGTTAATCTCAAACAAATGATATTCCCATCATCCTATATGATACACTTCGATTTGACATAAAAATTAAGGAAAATGAAGATTTTTTAAAATTTATGAACTACAAATTATATATATTTCTATGATTATAAATCATCTCATGGACGAGCCTCGACTGGGCCAGCATTGATGAAAAAAGAAAAATTTCCCCCATCACATCATTAACCGGTGTAGGATTCAAAATCAGGTCAGAATGGCAGAATTCGAGTCAAATCGATCTTTCCTCTCATCTCAGGGTGATGATAAAAAGCAAAAAAAAAGTGCATAACATAAATTTTGAAACAAAAAAAATAGTAACTTGTTATAGCAAGTCAAACTACACTATAAATATAGAACTTCCATTGCAATATAAGTACATAAAACTTAAATAGGAATAGTATTTTTTAACAGATGAAAGATATTGACACAAATTGAAATTATCCAATTAGAAAGATAAGACAAAAAGACACTAATAATTATCACGGACTCTTTTCTTTCTTCTTCTTTTTTAAAGAAAATAAAAAACGACCAAAACAAATAAAAAAGACTTACCCTGTGTGGTTTGCAGGGTAGTTCCCACCATTTTTCACCATTGCCTTCAATAGTACCAGTACCAGTAAAAGTCATATTATCAAGTCTGTAAAATACAAGCCATTGCTTGTTACTATCTTCTTTGGGCCAACAATCTGGTCCTTCTGGTGGCATTAGCACCCCATTTACCTATTTGTAACAAAATTCAAAAAAACAAAAGTAAAACTAAAGGCAATGTACAACTATAAATATCTCCCGCTGTTTTTCGTCTTAAATTTCAAATCAAAACGGTAATGTTAGAAGACGACTTACGGCATCTGATGGTCAGATACCTACGGTCGGTATATCTTTGAAAGCTCAGACGGATCTGATAAATTGGAACAAAAAAAGTAATGACTAAAGAAAGGCATAATGATATGTTCTTACTCGAAATTCAAGTCCAGGCTTGCAAGGGCCAGAGAAAATGGTGGAAGTGATCGTGAAAGTACGGTCCGCGGGAGCCAAAAGCACGGCGGATTCGACTTGGCACGCGGCTTTCCAAGCCGCGATGAACGCGTCCGTGTCGTCCGTCGAGCCGTCCCCAACGGCTCCGTACTCCGTCACGTCGAAAATGCAATTATCGTCAGAATTCAGAGCGGGGCCACCTCCATAACTCGGGTCCGAGGGAACAACATTACTAGGAGAAGAAGCTGATGGTGATAGTGATGGTGGTGATGGTTGGTTAACACGAACATCAACGGGACTAGGAGCATTACTAACATGTTTGCTCTTTTGTTTCTTGGAAATGTGATGTCTTCCTTCTACATTGAGTGAATGACTATAGAATAACAACAGTACACTAGTAATAATAACACATAGTAAGCCAAGTATCTTCTCCATTGAAGGTGGAAATTGAGAAATATTAAAGGAATATAACAAAAAAAGCTTAATGTTGTAGTACTATTGTGTATTTGTGTGTGAGTGTTTATGTGGCAAGAATTATATGATGTTGAGGCTGTAAATTTATACTGAAAAAGGTTGGAAACACGTGGCGAGTTTAGGTTGATCGATATGTTGCTGTCTACAAGAATGCTCTTTCACGGAGAACATTAATCTGTTGAGGAAGTTTAAAATATATGTCGACAATGCCAAGTCATACATGTGAGAGGCTCTTTACTGTTTAACATTTGGAATAGTGAGTCCTAACTACCACTATTATTTTGATACGTATCCCTCTTTCTCTTTTGGTTCTTCCCCTCTCGTTGGAATCACAAAGCTAAAGTGGTTTAATCAGATTATTTTTGTAACTAATTGATACTCATATATGTGTAAGAAACTAGAGGCTTACCTCGAAAATAGAAGCTAAAGAATTTAAGCTCGAAGAAGAATCTTTGTTCGAAGTATAGGGATAGAAGAAGATCACTGAATCAATTGGCTCGATTCGGAAAACTAAGTGATGAGAATATATCTTTACAAACCTATTAAACTCCACGATTAGCTGATGAAAGTCATTCAAATCTTGTTAACTCTGTTAGATTGGAGAATTTTGATGTTGTCATACATAAACTCTTCATCATAAGGGATGTTCTAAAATCCTCTAGGAAAATAAAGTGATTTCAATAATTGCTGCTAATTTTAATAATTACCGTTAATTCTGATTTTTACACTTACAATGTACAATTAAATATACTAGAGAATAGAACTTAGTATTCTTTCATACTCTCTTCTCTTTTGCATACAAGCTAGGGTTTAGACTGTGAATTATGATGTTGCTCCGACATAATATGACCATCTCTATCGATTAGCTGCAGTTCGTTCCAGTATTTTGCGTCCACTTAAAGAAATTCCTGAATCCTATTCGTTTATGATTCACGTGCTATCTACTTAGTATAGATTTACGTGTCCCAACATTAAGATTATTTATCATTATTATGGAAAAAATGAAAAATAAGAAGAGTACCAAAAAAGAGTCTGATTCCAACTCTAACAAGATTTCATACCCACAGATTTATTCAAACGAATATCTCTGTTACTCCGACTGCAACGTCGTGGTTTTATCAGGCCATGAAAATGAACCATAGAAAGAAAAAATAAACCAAATCAATGTTAAATTAGTGAACATCATTTGAATGTAAAAGCAAAGGAGCAAAGCAAAAAATGTAGTCTCGTGACTCTATATTGTTGTGTAGTGTCTTGTGGCCACGGAAGTTGGAAGCATATAGTAGGTGGACGACAAAGGGAAATAACCAATTCACGGGTGCATCAACTAATAATCTAAGACTCATTGTATTTGTGTGTGCACATACCGACATACTTAATATAATATGATCTATGTTTCCAAAAAATTATTTTAGGATAGATTTGACATATTCTGACTAGTTACACTAATTAACTTAAGTACAATATTTTGATTACGCTCAATTATATATGGTTTAATAAATGAGATTAAGCAGTTGCCTCAGATATAATTTGAGTTATGAGTTGAAGATCGATCCCTCAGACAACAACAAAGTTTTAGTCTGAATAATTAGCTATCATTAATAATCACTAAAAACAATTATCAGTAATCACCATCAAACACCATCATTAGCCATTATTGTTAGCTACCATTATAATCACTAGCTAGTTACTATAACAATCACCACTAATTACCAATCTCTTTAGGCGCGCATAAAACCATCACCACTAGTCATCTCACCACCAACCATTATATAACTTTTAGATATATTTTGATTGATATATTATAGACTAATTAGTATTTATGTGGATCTTATATATATTTATTTTTTAAATACGATAAGTTTTATCCATTCAGATGCTAAGAAGGCAAACTTTCTTAATTATTAATTAGTATTGAATGTTAATATAATATCTTAATGTTGGAATATATATTGAGATTTCAATATCATAATCTTAATACATATCTAATTATTCTAATTCAAATGTTTTAAATAATAATAGATTTGGGCCTTTGTATGTGTAATAAACTCTTTTACAATAAGAATCTCATTGTAATTCCAAAGCAAATGAGCTACCAGAGTAGTATATAAACAAAGAAGGCCCAATGCATATGACGCTCTCTAAACTTGTCCCTTTTTTTCATTTTGGTACCTCTATTGTACCTGTGAATTTAGTCATCGAACACAATCCAACTAATACATAACATATATGGTGAATTTCATTTTTTTAGCGTTGCATGTGAATGTCATTTGCATCCTACATGAAAAATTCAACTACTTAAAAGGCTCCGCCTATTTTAATTATACACATCAGATATCAAATTTTGGTTTTGGTTTTTTAGTTTTCAGTTTTGGTGTCCAGTTTTGGTTTCTTATTTTTCAGTTTTTGATTTCTAGTTTTAGCTTCCAGTTTTGGGTTTTCATTTTTCAGTTTTGGTGGTCTTATTTTTCAGTTTTAGTTTTAGTTTCCAATTTTGATTTCTTATTTGTTATTTGATTGGTTTAAGTAGTGGTTCTTCACTTGTATAACATAGTAGCACACTTCTTCCTATATATAATTAAAATGGGTGTGGTGTTTTAATTTATTGAATTTTCCACGTAGAATGCGATAGACATTCACGCGTAAGGCTAAAATAATGAAACTCACTTTATATGCTTTGTAAGTCGGATTGTGTTTGATAGACACACTTGAGGCCAAGTTCAGGAGTTCAATAGGATCAATATTTAACTGAGATGTCAAAATGGAAAAAAGGAACAAGTTTAGGGGGCCGCATATGCATTAAGCCAACAAAGAATGTTTGCATATCGATATTTCAAACTGATATGAAAGAGAACCATAAAGAAACTGAAGTACTTTAACTCCATACTTTGTACCTTGATGTCAATCTTAATCACAACAAGAATGAATGTGAGCAAACTCGCTGAGGACAGAATATCAAATTCTTCAATATAAATATCAAACCTATCACAGATTCCACCAGAAAAACTAGATGAAGTTTGGGCTACATACAACTTTGGGCCGCAGAGATTTTTCTTTACTTGTTTTATAGTGTAATTGGGCTTGGCCCAATATTTGTTATTTTGTATTGGGATATTGACACTTACATAAGACTCCGAATCAATATTGGTAATATTTTAGTCGAAAGTTAGACTTGACAACTTAAAGAATAAAAATTTGGCAATAGCCAAATCCTACGAAACAAGGAGGGGTATGAAGGAAGACAAAGAGAAGAAATTTTGGCAGAAATTTATATTTGTAAAAAAATTTAAACATGATAAAAAATCATCAGTTTTTAAGAAAGTCATTCAGTGAAAATTCTTGAAAATTAAACTATGTCAAGCCTAATTCTAAACCTGGAATTTTAAAGTTTAAACTTCAAGAGCAATCTTAACTTCAAATTTGTATGTCTAAAATTGACTTTGAGATGGCTAAATTTTAATTTTTGTAATACATTTGGCTATTTTTTAAATAAGGTCCTAAAAACAATTACTTGTGCGTTCACTAGAAGCTCAAGAGTAGTACGTTGAGTTGAGAAGAAGAATAGACTTAACTGAAATAGATTAATACAACAGCAACATATCTAGTGAAATTTCACAATGTGAGTTTAAAAATGGTAGAGTGTACGCAGACTTTATATCTATCTTGATAGATAGATCGGTTATTTCCGAAATACTCTCGGCTCAAGATAAAGCATAAGCACAAACAAAGTAAAAGCAAAAGCAAAGAAAGAGTAAAGCAAGACAAAAGGTAAGACCCGGTCAAAAAGTTTACAGCAATATAAAATGCTGATATCAAAAGTGAAATATCACGATAGCCCATTCTGAAAAAGTAAGTAGTAAATAGCGCATGTAAACAAGCTAAACAAAGTACACTAAATGACACATAGCCGCAGAAATTAAACTATATAGGACTATAAAACAATATTGTGCATATTAGTATGATAGGCTAAGCGGGCCTATAATAATAACACTACAACTAACAGTTTGCAAGCGTAAGTAGGACTATGCTCGACTACCTACTACTTTTCTACCCTAATTCGTGTCATCCCACAACCCTCTATCTAAGGTCATGTCCTCAGTAAGTTGCACATGTGTCATATCTCGTCTAATCATCTTTCCCTCATGAACTCGTCCATAATCAACCTCTCACACCTCCGCATTGGGGCATTTATGTCTCTCCTTTGCACATGCCCGAACCATCTCAACCTCGCTTTCCGCATCTTATCATCCACCGAGGTCACTCCCACTATGTCCCGGATATCTTCATTTCTAATCATATCCCTCCTTGTATGCCAACACATCCATCTCAGCATCATTATCTCCGCAACTTTCATCTTTTGGATGTGCAAAGTCTTGATTGGATAACCCAGTCAGTCACTCCAAACCTGCCCTGCATGCGTTCTTCCAAAATTCAACTTGGATCTCATCAGGTCTGGTCGCTCGTCTCATGCGCATCCTGCGAACAACACCCTTAATTAGAGATGGCAGTGGATTCTGGACCCGGTCCGAATTCGATGTATCCAGATCCGTTTTATATGATATGAATATTCAAATTTTGGATTCGACGGGTCCGGATCCGGATATGGATACATGTATGAAAAACAGATCTAGTAAGATCCGGTCCAAACCTTACTAGATCCCAAGTATGAATTCAAATTTAATGGAGTCATCTTCATTAAAAATACAAATTCAAATTTAATAATGCCCAATACAAGTACGAACATCATAGGGGGACAAAAAATGAAGATATTTATGGGACTGAAACAAGTGGCACCCATTATTCATTAGCTATATTCGTCCATGCCTGTTGCCGCCCCCCTGAACCTAAGTTCTAGGGTTAGCATTGATCAGTGTATTTTATATACACCTTTTGAGTCATTTTTAGTTAGTCTTTTGCCCATTTTTGTACAAATACGTGTCGTCTTAGGATAGATTTTCTTTCTTTTGAGTCATAATGATTTAAAGTGACTCATTGGCGAAAAGAAGCGAAAAGAAGGCAGAAACAGAGGTTCCAGAGCTCAAAAAGCTAAAAAGTTAGCGATCCGGGCAAGAAACAGGGCGGCGCCATGGCCTCGGCCAGCGACATCGAGCGCGCGGTGCCCAAATCTGAGCTGAGGAGTTTGGCGCGGTTGGCAGAAGTAGGCGGGAATGTCAAATCCGAATGGGAATGGGTCAAGGCCTAGAAGAAAAGTTGGAGAACGTTTTGGAGGCTATAAAAAGGACATTTCTAGGTCAGATTAAGGGTTCCCACCTTGGCCAATTCATCACAAACTTGAAGATCAAGATTGGAGACTACTTTTGTGTAATTTCTTTGTCTTTATTTTATTTTCTTTGTAGTTTATGTTGGATATTAGTTTAGTTCTTGACATGTCTATGGCTAGGAACTAACTTAATTTAGGGTTTTCCATATCAAATCACTTGAAACTCATTCTTATGAATTAATGCATGTTTTGGTTTCTTCTTATCATTGTTGAGATTTATTCAATATTTGTCTTGAATGCTTGGTAATTAATTGATCACTAATTATCATAATCTATATGATTTCTAATCGAAAGCCGAAAGGGGAGATTGTGAATATGCTATAGTTGAATAAACATAGGTTAACTCGTGGACGAAAGTACCCCGATACTTGTGTAGCTTAATAGGTTATTGCTCTTAATCCTCCTTTATAGTCAATCTTATCACCGAAAGGTAGAAGGGTTCTATATTGGGGTTGAGTGTTTATATTACCTTAACAGGAATATAAAACGGCTTAGTTAACCTGCTGTCTCAAAATAGAAGAAGAACCATAATTAATTGCATTAACAAGTAAGATGAGCGGATAGTTGAGTAGATTTGGAAGCCCTATTTCCACCATATCTGAAGTAAAATAAAGTAATTTTGTTAGCATCCATAATTATAGTTATAATCAATTCATCAATTATCGGTTACCAAATAGATACCATAGAATAGAGTTTGATAATTGGACACTAATCCCTGAGGACGATAACTCGGTCTTCTAGACTACATTACTTGTCATGACACGTGCACTTGCGTTTAGTGTGTGCATAAATCGCGCATCAGCACCAATTAGCCTTATTTAAGTACTGGTGTATTAATGATCCTCATTACTTTCTCTCTTAATTTATAAGAATTAGACACAGAATTACACAATTTTGCAAACAGAAATTGGGTTTCATAAAAAATGACATGACGATTTATGATTTTATTAGAGGATAAATCAAAATATTTATAACCACGATGATTAGACGGATCAACAAAAATACACAAGCAATAGAACGGGCTTGAAGTTTGTTAATTGTAGTGGATGGGAAAAAAATGATAACACGAACACCCAAACACCCTAAGAAGAGAATACAAAGGATCTTTATGATAAATAATTTTTTAGTGGAGATTGGTATGTTAATCCTTTGATAGGGAGTATGTTAAGAAGGTAAGTAGTCATTTGTAATGTATGATGGCAAAAGGAAGGTGGTAATGAAGCATGTGCTAGTAAAGTCCGAACAATATTATTAATGATATGAATTTTTCTTTCGTCTTTCTCATTTTGTGAGGACGTATGAGGATAAGAAAATCGAAAAGATAAGCCATTAGCGTTACAAAATTCCCGAAATGGCCCATTATCAATTTTTCCTTCCATTATCACATTGAATATTTTTAATTTTCCGTTCAAATTGGGTATAAATGAATGCTCTAAATGATAGAAATGTGGAAAAGACTTGAGACTTTTTAGATAATTGAAAGGTCCTCAAAGAATTAGAATAATCATTCAAAATAATACATAATAACGGTGGTCCAGAGAGCTCAAAACGGGAGATGTCCACAAATCACTATGAATAATATCAAATGACAACAAAGTACTAGAATTTGAGGCTACAAACGGTAATTTAACATATTTTTCAAGCGGGCAAGAAGACAAATATTAGTATTACACGTACTATTACATTCAATAAAATTATTGTTTTAAGAGATGAAATAGCAGACGCCCCTAGATGACTCAAACGTGCATGCCACAAGGAATTTGCTAAAGCGGCAAACGTTGACGGTGTGACTTGATTAGTGGAAGTGGTGGTGGTGGTGATTGGATAAGCTCTCCCCGACCATTATATCTCATTAGAGGTATCCCCGTCGTGAAATCCTTCACAAAAAAATCAAAAGAGTCAAAGTCAACAGAAACTCAATTATCAGTTGTAAATTTTTTAACATACACCAAATTTTTAATTAAAAGAGGAGCATGAAAGACATTTTTCAAGGCTAAAGATGGGTTCGGGAAAGGTAAACGAGACAAGGTTGTGGCATGTGGTTTTGCGACCCAATATACTGGATGTTGCCACGAGGTCTTCCGCCATTGCCACCCCTGCTGCCGTCGCAGCCGCAATCTCGTTGTTTGCCACTATTTTTTCAATTTTGGCCCTTTTTACCGCCACCATTGTTACAGTTTTGGCTAGATTTTTCCAAGAATGAGTGAGGGTCACGGTGTCGCGGGATGTATCATGGCGGAATTAGCTCTGGTTGTCACCTTTTTAGCCAACCTGACTTCTTTTAAGGTGAGCATGAAACGTGTTTGGTAGAACGGCGGGAGATGATTGCTTTGAAGAAGAAGAGCTCCAACACCATTATAAGCCTCGAATAGGCCTGCAACCAACTGAAGAACAAGACGATCATTCGTGAAGGGGCGCGCCAACGTCCTTGAGTTGATCCGACAACTCCTTGAGCCTTTGACAATAGGCTGAGACATTCGGAAAATCCTCCATGTTGATGTGAGAGAATTGTTGCTCAAGGGTCACGTCACCGAATTTTTTGTTATCCTGAAATATATCACACAACCTATTCCAAGCTTCCATTGCCATGTCGCCGTGTTCAATAATAGTCTGGAAAAGGCCCGTAGAGATTGTGACATAAATTCATTGGAGTACCGTATCATCAAGAGTTTCCCACAACTCTATTTCATCATCGGTGGTAGACACATTCTCCTTACCTTTTTATAATATAAGACTACTACCACAATTATATTTGTACAAGAATTCTACAAATTATATACCAAATATACACGAGTACGTGTATATTCTGTCATTCATTGTGAAATATATAATCGAATATTACAAAATTTTACCTATGCACCGATATAATTTTCCGACGAATGGTGTTCAGCCGACCACCCTTGATATAGGGTAGCTCCGCCCCTGAATATAGTGCATCCACTTTATTTGCTTTAAATAATGTTTGGTTCTCATGTGCTTTGAAATGCTTCAATCTCTTCATTTTTTGTTTATTCTAACAAATAAAAATGAATTTATAATAAACTGACAAATGAATTTATCCTCACTCCTCAGTCACTATATTTTTTCCCCGTCGTCGCTATTTAATTAGTATTATAAGATTAAATTTAAGGGGAGAGAAAAAAACCATTACATTTCAGAATATTCTTCTACATTCTTCCTCCCTCAAACACTTGGCCCACTCCCACCGTCCGGCCCATTCAAATTGTAGACCTTCTCATTTCCCCACCCAATCACATTGTAGACTAGCATACTTATTATACCATTAAAACACAGAGTTAAAAAAGGTGAAAGGTGAAAAACGACCAATTAATATGGGTAGAATCATTTCATCCTAAAGATCCAAGGGTTGGGCACTATTGCGTGCATTGTGCGAAACTTACTTTCAGATTGCCGAGATCGCTTTCACGCCAACCAATAAACTCCTTGGTCACATGACAAAAAAATTATCAGTTACTACAAAACTCACCTTCACGTGACAAATTTTAAATATGAAAAAGAAATTATTAGAGTTATCCCTTCTTAAATGAAGTGCAAATTTATTAATCATGCTTAGTCGAGAGAGCACTTCCCTATTAAATAGTTGTATGATGCGAAATAAATTAGTTATTCTAAAGAGCATTTTCCTCTTAAATACGACTTATATAGTATGAATTGAATTAGTGGGGCTTAATCTAAAGTACTTTCCTCTTAAATGGATCATATATAATACAAATTGAATTAGTAGGGCTTAATCTAAAGTACTTTCCTCTTAAATGGATCATATATAATACAAATTGAATTAGTAGGGCTTAATCTAAAGTACTTTCCTCTTAAATGGATCATATATAATACAAATTGAATTAGTAGGGCTTAATCTAAAGTACTTTCCTCTTAAATGGATCATATATAATACAAATTGAATTAGTGGGGCTTAATCTAAAGTACTTTCCTCTTAAATGGATCATATATAATACAAATTGAATTAGTAGGGCTTAGTCGAGAGAGCACTTCTATTTTAAATGGCCTTGTATAGTGCAAAGTGAATTATTCTAGCTTAGTAGAGAGAACACTTCCTTATAAAATAGGCCTTATACGGTGAGTATTGAATTGAGATAAAATTATGTGACATGACAAATATTTAGATTGTATTTACAAAGTGATTACAAAATTTTACGAAATGTAGGTATTGTATTTATGAATTTTAGCTATCAGTGCTGATACAATATGCACTGATACAACTCTTTCACACGATTTCAGTTGATTAAGTATGTGTCGCGCCCTTTTTCGACCGCGACATTTTCTAAAAGCGAACTCTGCTTAATGAAAAGGTTAGAAAAGAAATAACAAAAATGCTAAAAGTGCAAAAGAAAGAATGCTAAAGGGTTGCTAGGAAATGCTAAAATGCTAATATGCTAAGGGTGCTAAAATATTAAAAGGGTGCTAGAATGCTAAAAGGTGCTAAAGAGTGCTAAGGGTTCGCGGAGTCGCCACCTAATTAATTGGGTGAATTAGGACACCTAGATGTCAACTTAGGTTAAAGTCAACACTAACTCCATTTAATGGTCTGCTAAACTTAGTGAGATTCTGGGTAAGAGTTCTTTATTAATCTAGAGGGAAGGGGTTAGGCACCCTCTAAGATCCGATAACTTGCGGTTGTCCTGCCAAACCTAGGATAATTATTATGTTAAAAATGCAAAATAAAAGCTCCTCCTGCTTAATAAAATGTTAGGAAATAAAATAAATGCTGAAATGTTAAAATGTTTAAAAGGTGCTTAAAGTATTAAAGGGGCAAAAGGTGCTATATGCTAAAGTACAACAGAATGCTAGGAGGTGCTAAAATGTTAAGGACAAAATGTGCTAAAGGTGCTAAATGTCAAAGGGGGCAATTAGAAGTGCTTAAAAGGTTAAAATGTTTAAAGGGTGCTTGAATATAAAAAAAAGAGGCTAAAAGGGCTAGAAATGCTAAAGAATGCTAAGGTGCTTTATGGACTAATTATGTGTTCATGCAAAGGTTATTTATGGACTAATTATGTATACTGCTAGCTAAATTAATCTTGTTTAACCTGCGTACGATATTATATAAGAGGTGCTTTAAGATGATCTTTGAGAGTTTAGGAAGAAATCTGTTATGGATTTTAATAAGAAACAAAATGTTGGTTTTATGATGCAAGTTAAATTGTTTGGATTTTTTTTTTTTGTGTGCTGAATTTAGACATGCCTAACAGTCCTAAAAGACAAATAAAGTAGAAGTGCATTTCTAATCATGAATTACCTTCCCCACCTCTCATATGTTCAAAGAATAATTATTCTAGATTCCCTGTTAATTACAAAGTTAGAAAATAATTTGCAAAGGTAATGAGGTTAAGGGAATAAAGGAGTTGAAGTGGATGACTCCGTCCTATTTGTTTTTCTAGGAATTTGCCGAAGAGGGAACTCGATGGATGTAGATGCGGGTTGCCATTTGCAGTAGCTCGTGATGAGTCTCGCCATGAGACTCTTCATTTTTTTTTTTTGCTCCGGTGCATTTCATGTAACAAGAAAGGAAAGATAAGGATTAGCATGCACTCCAATAATATAGGACATGGATAATTGAACACTAAACACATGCATATGTATGTTGATTATTTAGGCTTCACAGACACACACATCTGATTTAGTATGACTGTTGACACCCAATTTTGACCCTCCCGTCCAGTCATTAACTATAGAATTACACTACTTTTCAACAATAATTCTAATAATTTTAAAATAATAAAATGCAGCAATAAAACATTAATACAGGCATAAATAAATAAATAATTTAATAATGACACCGCGTCTTAAGCACTTAGAGTCTCGCGCCCGCATTTATTAATTGTAAGCTCTGTCGTAATTCTTAAATAATTAATTAATAAATACTTTAGCAATGACGTCGTATTAAATAAAGACACCGCATTTATTGTTATAATAATTTAAATTCAAACTTAGGCTAATAAAACACCTAAATAATTTAATCACAATTTGAATAATTTAATTTATCACTAATTAACTAATTAAACACCTAAAATTAAATACCTAATCACTTAAAACTAATACCCTAATTTTCTACCCAGCCCACTCTGCTTTGCCCAATCATCCGCGACGCACTGCGTAGCCAATACGACCACGCCTACTCCCTTAACATTCAGCAGCCCAATAGCCCTCAGCATTCTTTCCCTTTCACCCTCGTCCCTATCGACAGCCCTTAAGAAAAGAAACGAAAACAAACCTAAACCTAAGTTTCAATCGCCGCAAAGCACCTAACAGTCGCCGAGATTCTCGCCTGAGAATCCGGCGACTTTCCTTTCCCTTTACCTGCACACACGTCTCCAATGATTCCTTACCATAAACCAGCACCCAATTATCAACCGAATCTACCCAAATCTCGCCTTCCTTAACCAAATCACTTACCTTCCTTACCCATGCAAGCGCATCCAACGATTTCTTACCATAACTAACCAAATCCCTTCAGATCAGGACCCGTTCGAATCACACAAAAATCAGCACGAATCCCTTACGAATCAGCCCTAGGGTTTACCTAATGGGGAACCAACATTGATGCTATATAAACCCATCTCCATACACTCGAAAATGGATTCTAAATAGAGAAAAGAATCATTTGGAATTAGCATTAGTCGAACACAGGGCATATTCAGAGATTCAGAAGACGGGGGATTCGATCAGGAAACAAATAGTAAATACTAGGGTAATACAGCACCTAGCCCTTTTAGTTTCCTAGGAACAGTAAGTTCGAAAACCTTCTCTCAATTTCAGTCAAAAAATCAGTAAACTCTCTGCCCTTTTTATTCGTGATCGCGAAACCAAGCCGAAGCGGACCGGCGACTTGATCTGTTGCCTCGGTTATTTGTCCGAAAGGTAAACACATCCCTTTTAATTTTACTGTTTATGTGATTATCAATCATGTTTTAGTTAGAACTAGTTATCGTTTAAGCTTGTTAGGTTAACTGTTAAGCATGTTTAGCTAAATCATATGTTGTTTGTGTTCATTGGACCAATGATCAGTGTGTTCGAACCACTGTTTTTGTGGCTGATTTTTATGTGGTTAATTAGATAAATGACTATCATGTTAGTTTAAGGTTAGTTTGAACCATGTATTAAGTCCCTGAAAAATAGATGGTGTCGCCATCCTTCCTAGACGCTACAACTACTCCAGTCTCATTCCTCTCTTTGTTTATTTACGCATTTATTTATTTGTTTATTTATTATTGTCATATTCATTAACCTTGTAATTAATAGGATAACTAACTCTATTAGTCTTGAATACATGAGAAGGGTAGTTTAAAATCCATCCCTTATTTATCCTAGATTCGTCATATAAGTCTAAATCTGAACGATTCAATTAATCTTAGCTATGCTTTAGTCATGTAGTTAATATACTCCTTCTTATCTAATTCTTAAGAAAAAATAAAAAAAATTCTAATAAACTCTTCATAAGCATCATAGGAGTAATTTATCAATCTATCACTTTTTAGTATCTCTAAACGTTTTGTATACACAAATAAAAGTTATTCCATAATCCACTTTATATATAATAGTCTTAACCTTGCATGTACTTATATGAGTAATTTATCATTTTACTTTTGTCAAATAAAATAATTTCATGTCTTATAAATGTATAATTAGCTTCACATATTTTCGTGAAGTATTGAAAAAATCCTTTGAGTCATCAAAATATATTCTTTAGATACTTGCCACATCCTTTACTTAAATAATATTTTTTTCTAAAAACGTACATCTCTTAGCCAAATAATTAACCTAGGTGTGAACGGACAATCGCAAGTTAGCGGATCCTTTAGGGTGCCTAACCCCTTCCCTTTGGGATAATAAAGAACCCTTACCCAGAATCTCATTAAGTTTAGCAGACCAAAGAATGGAGTTAGTGTTGACTTTAACCTAAGTTGACATTTAGGTGTCCTAATTCACCCAATTAATTAGGTGGCGACTCCGCGAACCCTCTAGCAACCTTTTAGCACCTTAGCACCTTTTTTAAACACCTTTTTAACACCTTAGCAACCCTTTTAAATTTTAGTATTCTTTTAACATTTAACACTTTTTTTATTTATTTTCTAACATTTCTTATTAAGCAGGGTTCGCTAGAATCCCGTTTTCGACTCCGGTTTAAAATGGGGTGTTACAGATGGCGACTCCACTGGGGATTTTAGGTTCTTAACCACAACAGACCTAGGGTTATTATTTGGCAATTATTTTTGCATTTAATTTTTGTGTTTTGTTTTATTTATTTTTAATTGCTACTTGCTTTACTGCTTTCCTTAAACTGGCATTCCGCTCATATTTCTTCCATTCTGGAAATTTCACACTATCACACACTCACGCGCTGGTGTGCTCCGCGCACCCGCAAATTTCTTTAAAAAATATCCAAATTTTAGGAGAGTTGGCGCCTGCGCGGAGTTAGATCGGTTCGTCTGATCGGTAGCGTATACCACTCGAGTTGTCCACTCGGGAACCTTGCGTCTAGAAAAGCTAAATCTTAGCAAACTTAAGATAGAGCTATACCACCCTTATTTTAGGGCATGCATGCATTTACCTTAGGTGGGTCGGTCCCTGGCATCGACACCACAATTAGGAAAACACCGAACTTGTCGACGGGTTTCTCAACCCAACGACCAACCAGCATATTATGTGTAGCGTGGCAGTGATAGACAAATCCAAACCTAATCATGTCATGCTGAAATTGGAAAAAGTGCACCGTCATTTGGTCTCCATTTCCAACAAAAGCATTACAGTTGGACGACTCGGACAAATCCATCATGACCTCGCATATGTGACGTTTAGGCTTACCTCTGGCATAAAGAGGTCCCCCTTGCATATTAGGAAACGTATGAATGTGCTATGTGTAATATATCTGCTACATACCTGCAAATTATGCTCTTTGTGCTAACACCGTTTGTTGCATTTTTTTAGAAAGATTTATCATCTTCCCCAAAGGTCGGTTCGTATTTGACTCAACAATGTCGGAGCATCCACACTTTACCAGGTCCAAGGCAAGAAATGATGATATGGTAGCTCGGGCGTCGAGCCAAATGGTTTGGGAATTATTCTGTCATCGAAGCAGAACCTTCGAAGGAAGGAATGTCACGATCGGGAAGAATGTATTGCGCAGCTGCTGCAACAAATTGCTGATATGCAGGTTGAGATGGAGAGGCTACGGAATCTGACCAACCTACCCATTAGTTTGAATACCCCTATGCCAGAGCAAATGGCCACTACCTCGCAAATCATCCCAGAGCGACCTCCACCACCACATATCTCCCAAAATTCCCCACAAAGACCGCCAGTTGCCGACCAAACTGCCCCTCGCCCAGCCAATCCTCAACCCCACCTTCAAAATGATCCTCCTACTACCCATGTACCTCAGCCCCCGCCTACTTACTTCACCACAATCAGCCCTAATCGCCAGGCCAACCAATACCCACGCACCATGCCCATTACCACCCAAGAAACAACCTGCATAACTAACTTATGCGGCGAAACCCGACTTGCCGTCCGTGCTTCACCAAGAAGTGGATCATTACGAAGAAATGGAGAGGGAAGTCCGGGCCAAAATGGACGAGGACGTGGCCAAAGAAATTCATAGTTTGAAAGAAGCAGTTCGGGGCATGCGATCGGATAAAGGTCACGAAGGACTAGACTACGAGGACCTTTGCATGCGTCGGGCGTGGAACCGCCATGGGGTACAAGGTGCGAAGTTTGAACTATTTGATGGGAAAGGAACCCCGTGCACACCGAGGTCATATTGCGACAAGCTAATCGGGTAGGAAGAACCAACGATCATTATGAAGTTGTTCATTCGAGCTTGGCGTGAGGCACTAGATTGGTATACCGGCCAAGATCGCGGAAATGGCATATTGGAATGCATTGGCCCAAGACTTTGTGGAGCGGTCGAGTTCAACACAAAAACCGTTGTGGGCGGAGTTCTACTTAATGAAGTTGGAGAAGAAGACTACAGAAACATTCAGAGAATACGCCATGAGGTGGCGCTCAGAAGCAGCAAAAGTACAACCACCCATGGTGGAGAGTGAGATGACCACACTATTCGTGCAATCTTTGAAAGATGCAACCTCTTATGAGCGGATGATAAGCGTCGTGGACGGAATTTGCGGAAGTTGTTAGAATGGCGACCGTAGAAGAAGGTATTAAAGCGGTAGGATTACGAATGCGGCGTTACAGGCAACTAATAAGCGATTGATCGAGGACACTGGAGTACTTCACAGAGGAAGAAATAAACGATTTCCCTTCCATGTTTGTACAAACGCAAACCCGGCGTTCATAACATACCAAAACCCATCATACTACCACAACTACCACACGGCTATATATAACGCTTCCCAAACACCCGTTTATCACGCCCGCATAGATCCACCCATCAAGCCCGCCAACAAAATAGAGCACCCAATGCACGGACGAATAAGAATTTTGAAGGAAAACCATCCAAAGTTCGCACCCCACTGAACCCATACCTCAAATATATGAAAGGTTGCGGCTGCAGCCTAATCAACCGGTTCGGGAAGGATTCTCGACCCTATCCCAAGATGGTATGATGAGAACAAGCGCGCGTATCAATTCCGATAGCCCGGGACATGACGAAGGTTGCCACTCCTCGGGGCGGAATCGGCGATCGGAGAAGGGTAATTCGGCTAAAGGATCACGCCCCAAATGTGCACGATAACCCTTTGCAAACCACGGCACGTCGATGTGCACACGATAACCTTAGATGAGAATACACTCCTGCGCATGCCCATTCCGCCACCGAATCGATCGTTTATCCGAGCACGCACCACGCGTAAGCCAAAGAGGAGATCGATAGCGAGCATGAAGACCCAACCATCCACGATCACGAGCATGAAGGCGTATTGGTTGGACTTGCCCTTGTTTTGGTCGCTAGAGCCGGATTAGAAAAGCAATTTAGTTTAGCGTAATAATTTAAAAACTCATATTTAAGCTTTAATAATGTTTTCTTTTGTTTTGCTTGTAATGAACTACGTTCGACCTGATTCCCTTGGCGGATACGTAGGCGGCCACCGGCCTCGGTCTCACATTTAGAAATTTTAATTTCACCCCAAAATTTGCTTGTAATGAACTACGTCATGACTGATTCCTCGTGGGGATACGTGGCGCCTAAATCGGCCACACCATTAGGAAACTTTCCGCCGTTCGAAAATGACAAGAATACCATAGCCTACAAGAACTACATTGAGACCCATTTTAGGCGGACACCCTTTTCAAAACCGGGGATGTAGGAAACTGCGGGGTTGCAAGTCCAAACAGGCGACACTGCGGATATCGAGGACAAGCGGCGAAGTCGAATCTGAATCGATCCCCAAACTCACAAATTTTCTTTGGCGCAGGTCTTTTCATATTAATGAAGCGAAAGTGCAATAATCAAGCGTAAAATACGGCGAAAGGTTTCTTCAGATAGCGAAGCGCAAAAAGCAACAAAGGCGGTGACAACAATCCAAAGTCCGCAGCAGAAAGGGGCATCAACAATCAGCAGTCAAAGTTCAGAGTTCCGCAACAAAACCTAGCGCATCAACTCGGGCATCAAGTCAAATTGGCAACCCACGCATCGCACACCACAAAGGCATCATGACAATTCATCGTTTGCAGCGTCTGTTGACAGTCAATTTTGACCCGTTTTTGTATATTTTTCGTGCAATTTTAAGTATTTTAGCACACCTCATTTTTATCGTTATTTTGCATATTTTTACATAATATTCTATGTTTATTTCTTCACAAAAATGGCATTGCATCTTTTATTTTTAAATTAAGCATTATGTCGTTGTTAATATTATGTTTTTATTATTGTTATAGCGTCATTTTTATTTTAATAATATTCGCATCTTTTTAAATAATTAATCGGCACCGCATTTTTACTTTTAATCAGACATTAAACGTGTCTTAAATATTGCATTTGCATTTTTATAATTTTGCATCTTTTAAATAATTTTTTCTTTAAATAATTAACCAGTCTTGCATTTTGTTAAACCAGTCGATTAAGACACAAATTGAACCAGTCCAAGCCAACACTATTTTTAATATCATCCAAACACCCTCTTTTATTTTTCCCCAAAATCAAAACCTACTTTTCATTTCCCAAATACCAAACCCTAACACACCTATATAATAAACTTTCCCAACACAACAAAAAAACCCCACCTGACATTTAACATCGGTCTTTGCACAACACATAAAACAGATCCCTTTTTTATTGTTCTTTGAACTCACCCCCACACTCTCATTCTCTCACTTTCGCACCCCTGCTCCTGTAGAACCCCTCATTCCCGTCGAACTCCCGTCGACCTCACCACCATCACCCCGTTAACACGCTCCACCGCTCCTTCACCACACTTGCCGGAGTCACCCTCTATCACCACGACGTTCTTCATGGAAGGGACACCGCCACCCTCGCGGCCTTGGTTCAGTTCTATTTATTTTTGGATCTGTGGTATATTGTTGTTTTGTTTAGACTGATTTTTTGGTTTTTTTTTATCTCGCCGGAGTTTAAAAAACTCCGACGAACTATGTTATGCTTCGCTTTCGGATCTATGGCGTACTGTTGTTGTTGGACTGGTTTTAATTTTTCTTTTTAGGGTATCTCGCCGGATTTCAACTCCGGCGAATTTAGTTCGGCTTTACCGTTGGGGTTTCTCGACTGCTTTGGTTAACCGTATCATTTCTTATTTTTTGTTGTGGTGGCCATCTCGGTTCGGCTGTGTTACTGATCTGTTGGTTGTTTGGTGGAGATTCCGATCAGGGTCGGATCTTCTGATCCGGGTTGAGTTTCTGATCTGGCGAATTTCGTTGCTCACTGTTTTGTTGTTTCCATTGTTCCACAGACCAGTTGGCTTGCTGTGTTGCTATGTTGATGTTGTTTCCATCTGTTCGCTGACCATTCTTGTTCACTGGTTTTGTTGTTGGCGATTATTGTTCGTTGGCTTCCGTGACTGATTTTGGACAATTTTGCCATTTTTATTATTTTATTTAACGGATTTACTTAACTGATTTGAACAAGATACTACACTTTATTTGGCCGATGAAAAAGTTATCCGTCGATTTTTGAGGCCTCCACAGTTGCAAAGACGGAAAATAAAATAAATGAAGCTTTCTGGGCAAGGATGATTTCTTCCACTTACACCGGATAACCAACATGTGCTTGGCGAATTCTCACCGCACTTGTTTAGGCTGTCCTACTTTATATTTTTACATATCTGAGCCCTCCGTGTTTAAAACTATTACTGTTTTGGCGCGGATCCAAAAGTTTTATTTATTTTATTGCTTTTAATAATATCGTAGATGAAGGAATCCGTCGATTTCCAAGGCCTCACTTGTACAAAAAGGAATTTATTTGCTTTGTTTGTTAATTTTGCTATTATTTTAAAATTTATGTATTCTATTACTAATACTTTTACTAAGTGTTTATGCGAGTTTAGGAGATGCATTTCAAAAAGAATGCCCCGGAGTTTATTTTATGTCGTATTTAATTTCATGTTTTATTATTTTGCATTGTATTTTATTTTAATTGTAAATTATGTAAAATGCTTAGAATAGGTAGAATAAAAAGAGCAATAAATAATTAACCTAGGTTTGAACGAACAACCGCAAGTTAGCGGATCTTAAAGGGTGCCTAACCCCTTCCCTTTAGGATAATAAAGAACCCTGACCCAGAATCTTACTAATTTCGCAGACCATTAAATGGAAGTCATTTGTAGTATTTTATGCTACATTTTTTAGTGTCCTAATTCACTATAATAATTAGGTGGCGACTCCTTAAAATACATTTAGGAATCTAACCATATGTAGCAGTAATCCCGTTTCGACTCTGGTTAAAATGGGGTGTTACAGCGTCTAGCACGTCCGTGCAAGGACAACACCTCGCACTATCTCGCATATCAGGGACGATATCTCTACCCATAAAATTGCACTTCTCATATGTATTTATCATTTTTAAACAGGTATACACTAACACTTTTCTCAAGCTTAGCTTGCAGGATCATTAATTCTACAGGAGCAGCGTGGCTGCGTCGCACAACGGCGTGATCGCGAAGTCCACGCAACGACGCCCGGCAATACGTCGTGCAATGACGTTATCGGCCAAAGAAGTCTACGCAACGACGCCCGGCGGAACACGCCCGCATAACGGCGTGATCGTGAAGTCCACGCAACGACGCCCGGCGGAATACGTCCGCATAACGGCGTTATCGGCCGCAACAAGTCCACGCAACAACGCCAGAAGAATACGTCCGGCGGTGGCGTTATCGGCCGCGGCAAGTCTACGGAAGACGCCCGGCAACACGTCGCATAACGACGTGATCGCGAAGTCCACGCAACGACGCCCGGCAATACGTCCGCATAACGACGTTATCGGCCGCAGAAGTCAGCAACGACGCCGGCGGCAACCGCGTCCGGATAACGGCGTGATCGGCAAGTCTGCAACGACGCCCGGCGGCGAATACGTCGCATAACGACGTTATCGGCCGACATCAAGTCCACGCAACGACGCCCGGCGAACACGCCCGCATAACGACGTGATCAGCAAGTCTACGCAACGACGCCCGGCCGGCACGTCCAGAACGCGGCGTTATCGGCCAAAGAAGTCTACGCAACGACGCCAAGCGGCCACGTCGACGGCGGCGTTATCGGCCACAACAAGTCTACGCAACGACGCTTAGCGGAACACGTCGAGCAACGACGTTATCGGCCAAAGCAAGTCTACGCAACGCCAAAGGCGGCGCGTCCGAACAACGACATTATCAGCACAACAAGTCCGAAAACGACGCCATCATCAGCATATCACATCCACGCAGGGACGATTTCTATACTTTCGAAATTGCATTTCTTACTCATGCTTTATTATTACGTCTTAGCGATTATGCACTAACTCTTTCTTGAGCTTTAGTCTGAGGACGATTCAAAGAAAGACAACATATCGCGTTCACAATCCCAACCGACGGTGTATTTTATATACACCTTTTGAGTCTGTTTAGTTAGTCTTTTGTCCCATTTGCACATATAAGTGTCGTATTAGGATAGTTTTTCTTTCTATTGAGTCAAAGTGGTTGAAATGGCCAAATGGCGGAAAAGGAGCAAAAAAGAGGCAAAAGAGGAGATGCGGAGTGAAACAGAGAAAGTGGCGAACAAGGCTAAAATCAGACAGCCGCGCCTCCTGCGATTTAAAGCGAGGGCGCGCGCCTATTATTCGAGAGGCGAAGACTGGCACGCGGCTACTCGGCAAAGATGCAGGTCGCGGCGCTAAACATCCGGAGAGCTACAGAAGATATAGCGCGCGGCTACTCGCAGCCCAGATATCGGGCGCGAGCCAAAACACCCGATGGATCGCAGAACCGCGCGCGCTCTGTAGGGCGCGCGCCGACGCGTAAAAATTAGGTCTTTTGACGGATTTTTGGGCCAGCCCGCAGGAAAAGAAGGAGACGTTTAAACCTATAAAAGGAGAACCCTAGGCGGTTTGAGGTTCCTTCCGCACAACTCAAGATTCTTGCTTGGAGATTGGATACCATTTATTTTAGTAATTTCTTTTCCTTTCTTTATTTTAATTAAGTTTTGTATGATGAACATGGAATTAGTTCTTGTCATATTTATGGCTAGGAACTAATTCTCTTATAGGCTTTCTATGTTGAATTTTTTGAACCTTATGTTATAAATTAATGACGCCAGTGGTAATTATTCTTATTGAGAGATCTATCCAATAATTGAGTTGAATTCTTGGTAGCTAATTGACAACTAGTTATCACTATATGATTTCTAATCGATTCAGTTACGAAAAGGGATTGTGAATATCTTTGTAAGTTGGATAGATCTTGAATTGGGGATGAAAATACCTCAATTAGATTTGTAGCGTTGATGAGAGGCTTAACAACCCTAATTTTGCGCATTGTGCGTGACGGCCAACTAGGTTTTGTGCTTAATCCTCCTATAGCGTTACCCTTATCGTGAAAGTTAGGTAAGGAACAATACTGGGGTTGAGTGTTTATATAACCCTAACGGAGTATAAAACGATTTCAGAAACCCGCTTTCTCCAAAAGAAGAATACCATAAGTAATGCATTAGTAAGTAACATATCGGATAGGAAGGATACATGTAAGCCCTATTCTCATCACATCTGAATTAAATCTTTATATTTAATTAGCTTTCATAACTCTTAATTACAAACCAAACCAGCAATCATTACTTCACCAGATAGATACTAGACAATAGATAATCGATACTTGGACCCTAATCCTGTAGACGATATTCTGGTCTTATCCAAGACTATACTACTTGATACGATAACGCACTCGCTTAAAAGTGTGTGCATATTACGCGCATCAAGTTTTTGGCGCCGTCGGGATTAGCAATAGTTCAATATCAAATTATCTATTTTTAATTTCTAATTTGGTCTTTAATTTTTTTTTTTTTTTTAATTTTTACGTTTTTCGCTATTTTTCGGAAAATCAGGGTGCCGTGATTTGTTTTCTGTTTTTGATCTATTTCAGGCAATCAGTTTATGCGAAGGAGAAGAGGAGTCGACACTTCGCCCCTTCAATCCGTAGATTGAGAAAACTCCGCAAATGCAATGCGAAAAGAATCAACGAATTGCAACTTTGATAGAGATGGCGAATCTAAACAATAACAGGATGAGAAGGGTTAGGTGAAAATCAATTTAACCTGGAGATCCTCGAAGTGCCGATAGATGTGGAGGATGAGTCCGAATCCACGAAAGTTAAGTTTGGGAGATTATGTGCTACCAAGAGTGAATGGAGCACGATTGCATTAGGCTCGCACAGAGCCAACAATTTTGAGATAAAGCCAATTCGAGCATGGTACAAAGACACCGCAATTCGAGGATCGCCATCGGAGGATTCACACACATGCATAGCTAATTTCTTGGAGCTATGTGCCACTTTCGATATAACGGCATCGATGATGCGCCAGTTGAGGCTCTTTCCTTTCTCACTCGGGGATAGAGCAAAAGTATGGTTGAATTCCGCCACCGATTCGATATTCACATGGCACGAAATGGCACGTAAATTTCTAGCTAAGTTATTTCCGCCAGTAAAGCAAAGAAAATTGAGAGGAGTTGAATAACTTCTACCAAGTCAATGAGAGTCCTTATACGAAGCATGGGAAAGGTTCAAGGATCTACAGAGGAAGTGTCCACACCATCGCATTGAGTGTGGAACTTGGTCCACATCTTCTACAACGGCCGAGCAAGACAACCGTAACCATCATACGCAAAGAATGCCGGAGCATTCATGGAAAAAGCCCACGACGCCATGAGTTATTAGAAGATATGGCCACTAACAACCATGTCACCGGCGAGAGGCGTAGTGGAAGAAGAATCGCGGTCCACGTAGATGCTATTGCCGCTAATGCCCAGTGGCTCTTCTAGCGAAATAAACAAGCAGAAGATACGGTCGACAACGCCGCATGATGCCCAAAAGTCGCGAGATATGTGGCGCCCACATACATTTGATAGGTGTCCTTCAGCGGATCCCATCAACGTATCAATGGAGCAGGCAGAGTGTCAGACAGTAGGTAATTATCAGAGGCAACAGAACAACCCCTACTCCAACACTTATAATCCAGGGTGGAGGAATCACCCAAATTTCTCATGGAGAGGAGATCGTGGCCACAGAATCCGCACTGGGCCGCAGAATCCGCATCAGGACAACAAAACCAATATCGTGGGCGCAGACCGTGATAGGCGATATCAAAACCAAGAAGCACGTAATCAACATCCCTTCACTCAAGCCCCACAACCTCAACAAGAACGCGCGCCAGCAAGAATATGCAGACGATCCGAAAGTAGTCAGAATAAAGATCGCCAACGCCGACGCAGCTTTTGATGTGTTTGAGCCTCGCTCGTAAATTTGGAAACACAAGTAGATAATTAGCAAAGCGCATAAACACCAGGCGAGGGACATTGCCAAGCAATACAGAGGTAAATCCGGCGAGGAGCAGTAAAGGCAAACAGGTTGAGAAGTTGGAAAACAATGAGCAAGAACACTTCACCAAGAGTTGAGAAAGCAGAATTAGGAAAAGAGAAGGCGACTGCCCCTAGCCCAGTGATAGAGAAAACTCCAGAGAAGGAGTATACAGAAAAGATTCCTTTTCCCCAGAGGTTACAGAGGAAGGTGGTGGATAAACAATTCTCCAAATTTTTGGAAGTGTTCAAGAAGTTCGACATCAACATACCCTTCATACATTAGAGCGGATGCCATCCTATTTCAAGTTTATGAAGGAGATATTGGGGAAAATAAGTCGATTTGAATATGAGGTAGTAGCACTAACAGAGGAGTGTAGTGCTATTCGCAAAGAAGTTGCCACCAAAGCTAAGGACTCGAAGCTTCACACTACCTGCACAAGAGCGGGGTGACTTGCAACAGAGCTCTGCGATTTGGGGCGAGTATAAATCGATGCCTCACGCTTTTAAAAGGTTGGAGTTGGGAGAGCCAAACCAACCACCGTGAGTCCGCAACTAGCCGACAGACAAAGGTTCACCCCAGAGCAAGATTGAGGACGTGATTGTGAAAGTAGGAAAGTTCTTCTTCCCTGCAGATTTCTCATCCTTGATATGGAAGAAGATGCGAAATCCCTATCATATCGGGAGGCCATTCTAGAACTGCAGAGCCTTGATTGACGTTGAAAGAGGAGAGTTAACGCTAAGGGTGGAGAATGAAGAAATGGTGTTTAAAGTTTTTAAACACGCCATCGAGCCAAGAAGCGTAAGTGGGTGTTTTGCAATCAACACCATCAAACCCCACGCGAGCCTCTTACAGGCAACCAAAGAGTGATGAGCCCAAGAAAGGTGCATGGTTTCTTGAAATGACACTAAATGAGGTAAATGTTCGGAACTCCCTACTACCGATAATGCTAAAAAGAAAAGAAGAAAAGGAAACGCCAAATGTGGCGAAATGGATCGTCAGACTTAATCCACCCTGGGGCTATTAAGTCTAAGAACTTGCGTCCGCTAAAAGACGTTAAAGACAAACGCTACTGGGAGGCAACCCAATGTTTTCAATTATGTTATTTTAATTTCTATCATTAGTTTAATTTTATTTTGTCTAAGAACGATCTACCAGATTGGATCTTGTTGTTTTTGTGATCGATGTGCAGTGAAATTAAACCGGGACGAAAAGCCGAATGAAAGCCGGGATTTCGAAAAAGCGGGTAGCCGCGCGCCAGAGCGAACGCGCGCCAAAAGATCTGAACAGTGCTCGGAAGTTTAAGAGTCGCGCGCTGCGAGCAGGCCGCGCAGAGAATTCCGAAAGTTGGCCGAGCTTAGCCGCGCGCCAGAGAGCAGGCCGCGCGCAGAAAATCCCGGGCGAGCGGATGATTAGCCGCGCGCTAAAAGCAGGCTGCACTGCCGGGAAATCCGAACTTAAAACGCCCAAAAATCGGACCTTCCCAATTCCAACTTCAAAACCTAACCTTCCTCTCCAAAACCCACGAAATTTCAGAAACTCTCCCACAAATCCAACCCAACCACAACCTGAACTCTTAAATTCCCAAAACCCCCCAACTATCTCAAACAACAAAGCTCCATTTCATAGCCTCAACCCACCAATTGAAACAAGAACAAGCTTGAATCTTCTCATCAAAAGGTAATCTATCCTTGTTTGAATCCTTTTACTAAAGTCATAGGAGGTAGTAGTTTGGAGAAGTATTGTAGTTGGAGTAGTTCGGAGGTGAAAAGTGATTGTGAAGTTGGAGAAAGGAGTAGAAAAGAAGGTTGTGGGTATTGAGTAGAAAGATTCAAGTTTGGGGTGTTGTTTTTATTTGCTAGTTGTTGAGTGTGTAGGAGACATTGTGCCACAAAAATTAGAAGTTGCAGATCTTGTTTATAAATGGCCACCGAGAAGAGAAGAGGATCCACATCCACCCCAACACCCCAATCTGATGAAAATAGGTTTGTGAGTTACCGTGCCTACCAAAGATACAAAAGACTTGATCTTAGACCCGTAATTCCGAGAAGGGAATGGATTACCAAAGGGGATCCTATGGGGAGGAAGACGTTTATGAGCCCATCCGGCGATGATTGAGCTAAGGGGTGGAAGAGATTTGTCAATCCGAGAAGATAACACCGATGAATACAACATAGTGCGGGAATTTTATGCAAACCTTCCGAGAAGGCGAGAAGGGTGCTTTGTAAGGGGAAATTATATGCTGTATCGAAGCGATAAATACAACGCTAAAAACGATTGATGTTGAAGAAAGTAGTGATTGGAACCATTTTAGAACATGGTCTAGGAAGCGAATAACATCGATCGAATAACATCGCAGACAGTGAGCTACCACTGGGTCGCTTTAGATTGGAAGAAATGGATCTGAGAGCGGCGGTGCGATTCAACAAGCGACCAAGGCGTGGCTATCTTCATCAGCGCCGCGTGATCCCATCCACGCACTTCACCGAGTGCGGAAAGCGAATTAAGCTAGTATATGGAATCATGACGGGAAAAGCAATTGATGTGGGGAAAGAGATAGTGCGAGCATAGAAGAAATCAGCGAGTTGGTGACAACGGTGGATTGGGACACGGTTCACTTATTACCGCCTATGCCACACGAGTGCGGTCCCACAACTACCCACGATACTCATGAAAGAAACCAATCGCCGGTGTCACATGGGATAGTGCACTCCTTCCTGCACCCGGCCCCAGCGGACGAAGAGCACCACCACCAGCGTGCAGCGAGGCAACCATGGATGAAGATGATCCGAAATAGGGACTCAATATGAAGCGAGACCCGGCCACCGCCAACCACAAGAGCGAGAACCTTGAGCCAGCGTGGGGCAATTGTACCAACACGAGAGGAGATGATGCAGACGCGCAAGCGATGGTACAAGGGCAAAGAAACAAGGCAACAAATCGACGAGCCGAGTGCCTTGTTCAACCAACGGTCGAGGCATTATCCACCGCCACCACCACCATTTTAGCCAAAGTCCGTAAGTGTCCTTTTTCTTGTCTTTGAGTCTTACACACATCGGGGACAATGTGTGATTTAAGTGGGGTGTTTTATTTGTGTGTCATGTTATGTTTTAATTAAGTCTTTTCTTTGTTTTATGTTTATTTTGAGTCACCAATTTTTTTTCTTTTGAGTCATAATTGCTCACAAAGATCATATATGTTTTAGTTGCTAGAAACACCTAGTGAAGTAAGGTGGAATAATGTAAAGGAATTGAAGCAACTATCTAAACACTTAGGTTAGATATGCCAAAACTCATGAGAATCTGTCTATTTGGAGTTTCTTACTTGAGTTATGCATGCTAAATGATAAATGCTTATGTGTTATGATTGCTTGCTATTTGGCGAAATAGTTAGGATATGTATGTTAGGGAGATGACTCAGCATTTCTTTGATAGCCAATTCTTACCATTCTTTCTATCCTGCACTTTAAAAATATCCCTAGTCACCCAATTGAGCCTAAATTTGAAACTTCTTCTTTGACACTATGTTCCCACAAATTGTACCATAAGTGCAAATATGAAATAGTGGAATCAATTGTGTTAAAAAGAGACAAAAGAGTGAATGAGTTTGTTGCCCCCAATAAAAAGTAATAAGAAAGAGGCAAAAGCCTAAGTTTGGGGGTGCTATTAGTATAATACACTTCACTCTCCCAAAACAAAAGAGGGAAGGATAGAATTGAAGTGAAGGAAAGAATCAAAAGAAAAAGGAAAAATTGAAAAGCCAAAGAGCTTATGGTGCAGAAAAATGAGCCTAAATGCCTATCTTTACCAACCCCTACCTAAGCCAACATTACAACCCTCAAAGTCCTGAAGATCTCTTTTATGCATATCCAGAATTAGTGGAGAATAGCAAGTAAGCATGCCATAGAAATTCTTGAATTTATATGCATGATTTAGTATATGGACTTCCATTTAAGCATGATAAGTATGAGTTTGCGAAATATCTAGCTCAATGTGTTGAAATTCCATGCTATATGTTCTGCGTATTATTACGCTAACCTTCATGTTTTTCTAGTTAACATCTATGCAGCAAAAGTGATTAATGACAGGGAGTCCTTTATTTTTCATTCTTTTGAGTCTTTTATTGTATTTCTTTCTATCTTTGCTCGAGGGCGAGCAAAGGTTAAGTTTGAGGGTATTTGATCGGTGTATTTTATATACACCTTTTGAGTCTGTTTTAGTTAGTCTTTTGTCCCATTTTGCACATATAAGTGTCGTATTAGGATAGTTTTCTTTCTATTGAGTCAAAGTGGTTGAAATGGCCAAATGACGGAAAAGGAGTAAAAATAGGGCAAAGAGGAGATGCGAGTGAAAATAGAGAGTGGCGAACAAGGCTAAAATCGGACCAGTAGCCGCGGCTCACTGCGATTTAAGCGAGGGCATGGCGCCATTATTCGTAGAGGCGAAGACTGGCCGCGGCGCTCGAATAGCAGATGGGGCGGCGCCTAAACATCCGGAGAGCTACGAAGATATAGCCGCGGCTACCGAACAGCGAATATCGGGCGCGGCGCAAAACACCGATGGATCGCGAACTTAGCGCGCTACTGCAAGGCAGCGGTCTTGCAGCGTAAAATTAGGTCTTTTGACGGATTTTTGGGCGAACTGCAGGAAAAGAAGAGGCGTTTTAAACTATAAAAGGAGAACCCTGGCGGTTTTGAGGTTCCTCCGCACAACTCAAGATTCTTGCTTGGAGATTGGATACCATTTATTTTAGTAATTTCTTTTCCCTTTCTTTATTTTAATTCAGTTTTTGTATGATGAACATGGAATTAGTTCTTGTCATATTTATGGCTAGGAACTAATTCTCTTATAGGGCTTTCTATGTTGAATTTCTTGAACCTTATGTTATAAATTAATGCATGCTTGTGGTAATTATTCTTATTGAGAGATCTATCCAATAATTGAGTTGAATTCTTGGTAGCTAATTGACAACTAGTTATCACTATATGATTTCTAATCAGATTCTGAAAAGGGGGGATTGTGAATATGTTGTAAGTTGGATAGTCTTGAATTGGGGATGAAAATACCTCAATTAGATTTGTAGCGTTGATGAGAGGCTTAACAACCCTAATTTTGCGCATTGTGCGTGACGGTCAACTAGGTTTTTGTGCTTAATCCTCCTATAGTGTTACCCTTATCGAAAGTTAGGTAAGGAACAATCTGGGTTGAGTGTTTATATAACCTAACGGGAGTATAAAGCGATTTCGTAAACTCGCTTTCTCCAAAGAAGAATACCATAAGTAATGCATTAGTAAATATAAGCGGATAGTAAGGATACATGAAGCCTATTCTCATCACATCTGAATTAAATCTTTATATTTAATTAGCTTTCATAACTCTTAATTACAAACCAAACAATCAATCATTAATTCACCAAATAGATACTAGAAAATAGATAACTGATACTTGGACCCTAATCCTAGAGGACGATATTCGGTCTTATCCAAGACTATACTACTTGATACGATAACGTGCACTTGCGTTTAAAAGTGTGTGCATATTACGCGCATCAGCAACACGTCTGTGCAAGGACGAAAATCACAACATTCACAACATCGCATCAACACAGCAGACATCACATTTTTTGCAGGATAACCTTTCCTACTCACAGTTACATTGTTTTAAAATTATGCATCATCATTTTGCCTTAACAGTTATGCACTAACCGTTTGTTTAAGTCTTCGCATGCGGGAAGCGAGAGCACAACGTGGATTTTCTCTTCTAACCGGCAATTTGTTGGGGCCAACCTTCCCAACGATTCGCGTAGCGGCCTCAGCGTCGGCCCACTCGCTCACATCACCATAGAACCCAAAGACCACAAGCCATAGCAGCGACACCCTGTGTTCAAGCCGCTTATTTTATTTTACTTTTTGCACCATGCGATGTCATCATAACTCGACCAGGACAAATTTTTGAGTCGCGTTAGCCCACTTTGGTGTTTTGACCATGGTAGCCCGATGTCATCATAACTCGACAACGGGACAATTTTTAGTCCGTCGGCCTTGCCTAAATTGCGGACATTCTAGTTACGAGGTCGAGACAAAATTGGCTATGAGTCAACGTCTTTGTCCGAAGATTCTTCCATCATCTCCATACAAAGAGGGACAACTGTTGACACCCAATTTTGACCCTCCCGTCCAGTCATTAACTATAGAATTACACTAATTTTCAACAATAATTCTAATAATTTTAAAATAATAAAATGCAGCAATAAAACATTAATACATGCATAAATAAATAAATAATTTAATAATGACACCGCGTCTTAAGCACTTAGAGTCTCGCGCCCGCATTTATTAATTGTAAGCTCTGTCGTAATTCTTAAATAATTAATTAATAAATACTTTAGCAATGACGTCGTATTAAATAGCACACCCGCATTTATTGTTATAATAATTTAAATTCAAACTTAGGCTAATAAAACACCTAAATAATTTAATCACAATTTGAATAATTTAATTTATCACTAATTAACTAATTAAACACCTAAAATTAAATACCTAATCACTTAAAACTAATACCCTAATTTTCTACCCAGCCCACTACCGCCTGGCCCAATCATCCGCGACCCGCACTCAGAGTAGCATACACCCGCCCACGCCTACCCTTAACATTCAGCAGCCCAATAGCCCTCAGCATTCTTTCCCTTTCACCCTCGTCCCTATCGACAGCCCTTAAGAAAAGAAACGAAAACAAACCTAAACCTAAGTTTCAATCGCCGCAAAGCACCTCACAATCGCCGAGATTCTCGCCTGAGAATCCGGCGACTTTCCTTTCCCTTTACCTGCACACACGTCTCCAATGATTCCTTACCATAAACCAGCACCCAATTATCAACCGAATCTACCCAAATCTCGCCTTCCTTAACCAAATCACTTACCTTCCTTACCCATGCAAGCGCAGCCAACGATTTCTTACCATAACTAACCAAATCCCTTCAGATCAGGACCCGTTCGAATCACACAAAAATCAGCACGAATCCCTTACGAATCAGCCCTAGGGTTTACCTAATGGGGAGCCAACATTGAGGCTATATAAACCCATCTCCATACACTCGAAAATGGATTCGGAAATAGAGAGAAGACAGGCAAGAATCATTTGGAATTAGCATTAGTCGAACACAGGGCATATTCAGAGATTCAGAAGACGGGGGATTCGATCAGGAAACAAATAGTAAATACTAGGGTAATACAGCACCTAGCCCTTTTAGTTTCCTAAGAACAGTAAGTTCGAAAACCTTCTCTCAATTTCAGTCAAAAAATCAGTAAACTCTCTGCCCTTTTTATTCGCATCGCAAAAACCAAGCCCCGAAATGGACGACTGATACGCCGCCTCGGTTATTGTCCTAGAAGGTAAACACATCCCTTTAATTTTCGTTTATGTGATTATCAATCATGTTTTAGTTAGAACTAGTTATCGTTTAAGCTTGTTAGGTTAACTGTTAAGCATGTTTAGCTAAATCATATGTTGTTTGTGTTCATTGGACCAATGATCAGTGTGTTCGAACCACTGTTTTTGTGGCTGATTTTTATGTGGTTAATTAGATAAATGACTATCATGTTAGTTTAAGGTTAGTTTGAACCATGTATTAAGTCCCTGAATTTATGTAATTTTATTAAGCTGCTCATTGATTAATATAGTATATTTTAGTTGATTGAAATCATTGGTTGGTGTTCACCACTGCAAGCTACAAGCATGATTAGATATAGAGAAGTGTCCACCATGATAGTTTAAGGTTTTGTTTAATCATATTTGGATTGTTTTAGTTGTGTTAATTCTATATCTTGTTAGTTTAAGTTCTTGAAGCATGTATTCATGTTTATGATGGTTTTTCATAACTTAAATAAAAGCTTAGGAGCTTACTTTGGCAGTATATGATATGTAGTTGATTGGGATTCCAGAACATGCCCCTCTCTCCCGAACATACTATGTTGTTTGAGCCATTAGTGTCATTCCTAGGTCTGTCAAGTTATTAAAATGGCATTTGTTTAACATATTGTGAACTGTTCCAGGAGAGGCTCTGGGTCCATAAGTCCTGTTTTGAATTTGTCTAGTTCCTGTGTGTGCTGATATTGACCTGTTACAAGTTGTTTTGCCTTCGTTCTGATAATCAAGTATAGGATATGCATGTATAGGCCATCAACTTCTAAATTTGCCTCACTGTAATTGCATTGGGTATCATAAGCTCACTATTATTTAGTTTAAGTGTAGAAGAAGCCTACAGAACTGCATTTTCAGGTTTTCTTTATTTCTGAACATTTTAAGTGATTCAAAATTGATCTCTAAAGTCCCATTTGGGCCTAATATGCATCTGTAGTGTCATGCTTGTATGGATTGTGAACTGTCGTATGGTCAATATGGTTCAGTGTATTAAATGGCTTAGTTATTCGGTCCATCATGCCTATGTATGCCTTGTTTCCATATTTAATCTGGTCTGTCCGTATATTCTGCCCATGTGTATCCTAAGGCCCATTTCTTTATTTTGTATTTATTTGGGATCTATATTTTGGCTCTATTCGTCCCTCGACTAGTAAAATGAAAGTTGATCTATGTGTATTTCCTTCCCTATTCGCATCTAGATTTTCTCTTCACTTTTGGCTTAATTGGTTAGCTATTATTGCCTTTACATTTGAGTTGTTACTAATCCTTTTCTTTCTTATTTTTACATGGCATGATCGGAGAATAATTAAGAGTCTCGGTATGAGACTCACAATAGTCCTCAGATCACCCGCATCTCCGCATGCAGGCTTCCAAACAACTATAAAAATAGATGGTGTCGCCATCCTTCCTAGCTACAACTACTCGGTCTCATTCCTCTCTTTGTTTATTTACGCATTTATTTATTTGTTTATTTATTATTGCCATATTCATTAACCTTGTAATTAATAGGATAACTAACTCTATTAGTCTTGAATACATGAGAAGGGTAGTTTAAAATTCATCCCTTATTTATCCTAGATTCGTCATATAAGTCTAAATCTGAACGATTCAATTAATCTTAGCTATGCTTTAGTCATGTAGTTAATATACTCATTCTTATCTAATTCTTAAGAAAAAAAAAATCTCATAAACTCTTCATAAGCATCATAGGAGTAATTTATCAATCTATCACTTTTTAGTATCTCTAAACGTTTTGTATACACAAATAAAAGTTATTCCATAATCCACTTTATATATAATAGTCTTAACCTTGCATGTACTTATATGAGTAATTTATCATTTTACTTTTGTCAAATAAAATAATTTCATGTCTTATAAATGTACAATTAGCTTCACATATTTTCGTGAAGTATTGAAAAAATCCTTTGAGTCATCAAAATATATTCTTTAGATACTTGCCACATCTTTTACTTAAATAATCTTTTTTTCTAAAAACGTACATCTCTTAGCCAAATAATTAACCTAGGTGTGAACGGACAATCGCAAGTTAGCGGATCCTTTAGGGTGCCTAACCCCTTCCCTTTGGGATAATAAAGAACTCTTACCCAGAATCTCATTAAGTTTAGCAGACCAAAGAATGGAGTTAGTGTTGACTTTAACCTAAGTTGACATTTAGGTGTCCTAATTCACCCAATTAATTAGGTGGCGACTCCGCGAACCCTCTAGCAACCTTTTAGCACCTTAGCACCTTTTTTAAACACCTTTTTAACACCTTAGCAACCCTTTTAAATTTTAGTATTCTTTTAACATTTAACACTTTTTTATTTATTTTCTAACATTTCTTATTAAGCAGGGTTCGCTAGAATCCCGTTTTCGACTCCGGTTTAAAATGGGGTGTTACAATGACCAGCAGCAAACATAAGAGACTTAATTGCAGATTTCTATTCAGAAATACTGCGTTGGGCAGTCCTAGCAAACAGAAGAGCTTATTCAACTTAAGCTAACAGAATGGATCCAAAGGCTCCTGGCAGCAAAAGACACACACAATTTAATTGCCAATTCAGGTATGCCTAATAAGCAAACAGAAGAGCTTATTCACTTAAGCTAATAGAATGGATCCAAAGGCTCCTGGCAGCAAAACATATATCAGACACACACAATTTAATTGCCAATTTAGATATGCATAATAAGCAAACAGAAGAGCTTATTCAACTTAAGCTAACAGAATGGATCCAAAGGCTCCTGGCAGCAGGACATGTATCAGACACACACAATTTTAGGCCTAACATATGATAACATGTAGAGAAAGATAAAGGAAGTAGGCTTATGCGACAGTCTGTGTTTATTAAAGGCCGTTTGGCTCAGATAGTTTCCACATGACGACAATCAAACAGTGGGCCTCAACAAGAAACTAATATGCAGAGAAAACAAAGACTGATTCACATAAGACATTCCAAGCATGTAAGAAATATTAGGAGGCATATCTGGGCATACAATCAATTTGTGATACACTCTTACTCATCTAGATAAACTGTCAGGATCAACACATGTGTCTTCGCGATCAGGCATGTACTATGTTTCGGATAGTAGATTGCAGTCGTAGCCTAAGTCTAATCGTATTGACAAAGTAAGTTCATACAAGGCAATTACTGAATAAAAGTCAAATTAAAGCCTAATCTCAAGCCATTTTACAAACATACTAACACTTAAGATACCATGCCATTAAAATGGATGTAGAATCTAGGGGACATGGCTGGGCTCTATCATAGCATGAGTGACATAATTTCAAGCTTAGACTAAAGACTAAATGATCATTTTTAGTTAGATAGATGCAAACAGGCAAATTAACCCCTCAGATCAACAAGCATGTTTCAACTTAATTCCTTCAATTACAGATTATTCGTCGAAGCACTTTCAACACTGATTTCGGCAAATAAACATGTCAATTCAAACCAGCAATAAGTTATCTAGAACATGTATTAACCAAATCGGAGATCTAATGTCATATAACATGTAACTTTTAGAGATACATTTACTAATCCTGCTTCATAAAAACACTCCTATTTTATCTAAACAGAATTGAACATGCTCGAGACGTAATAGCAGGCTATGATCAAGGATGTAAACACATGAGCGCATAGAGCGACACAAAAGAACTGAGAGGAGTTTGGATTTCCTTAAAGCGGAGCCTATTTCATATAGAGTTCTTTCAATTATGAAGACAACTAAACAGATTAACAAACTGTGACAACTAAGCTGAATCTTAACAAAACATGTCGTCCCACCGAATATACAGAAATACAGAAAAAAAACATTAGAGCAGTCATCGACATCAATTTAACGCGTGCTCAAACAGTAGCGCTAAACATATAATTCACATGTAATATCGAATGGCATTTTAAGACGAAAAGGGTGATAGATTACCTTCTCCGGGCAGCGAACCGGGGCAGCGTATCAAGTCGTCGGTCCACTTGAGTTTTTGGTTTTGCGATGCGAATAAAAGGGCGAGGGTTATTTGAGGATTTCTTGGCTGGATTTAGAAGAAAGGGTTTCGAATTTCCTATTTGTACGATGCTAATTCTCTGGATGCTGAGCCCTAGCTCCTTCCCCGATGTTCTGCTGCCTGTGCTCTGTCGTACTGTGCTCCCCGAATGAGCTCTGCTCTACTGTGCTCCTCCCCGCTGAACTCTCTATTCGAATGTTGCTATTGGACTCCTCTGAGCCCTGTCCCCCTCTCCATCGATCTGCCTTTGCATGTGCTTATATAGCCATGGTTTGGGTTCCCCATTAGGTAAGGTTTAAGTGCTGATTTGGTGCGATTTTAGGACGATTTGGCTGCTTATTTTGGATTGATTTGTTACTGATTTCGCGCGATTCGAATCGGGTTATGATAAGGTAAACGATTTGGAAGGATTTGTTTAGTTATGGTAAGAAATCGTTGGCTGGGTGTGTGTGGGTAAGGAAAGGAAAGTCGCCGGATTTTCCTCCCTGAAAATCCGGCGAGATTCGCGGCTAAAGGGCAGAGGTTTTGTTCTTGAAGGTTCTGAGGTTTCTTTTGTGTATTTGTGTGATAGGGGAGGGACGAAGGGAAAGGCTGAAGGAAATAGGCTGGGCGTGGGCCTCTGATAAGGTATAAAGACGTGGGCGGCGACGTGTGAGTTTGGGTGTGTAATAGGTGAAATTTGGCGAATTAAGGGTAGTGTTATAAATTAGGTGTATTATTTAATTAATTAGTGGTAAATTCAATTAATAAATCGTGATTAAATTATTTAGGTGCTAAATTAGTCTAATTATTTAGGTGCTAAATTAGTCTAATTATTATAATAATAAATGCGGGCGTGCTATTTAATTAGTGCTTAATATTTTAGAATGCGGCGCTATTATTTAAAATCTTATTATTGTGCATTATTGCGAAGTTAAATTAAAATTGAATTGAGTTTAGATTAAATTATTTAAATGTTAAATGCAAGTATGATATTTAAGAATTGTTTAAAGCTTTTATAAATGCGACGCTATTAAATGCATGTATTAGATTAAAATTGATTTTAAATTACAAATGATTATGAAATTCTCTTGCGTATTAATAAACGCGGTTATGCTACTTGACGCGACGTCATTGCTAAATTATTTATTTTATGTATTTATTAATTATTTAAGAATTACGACAGAGCTTGAAATTAATTGATGCGGGCGCGGGACTCTAAGTGCTTAATACTCTACGTAAGACGCGATGCCATTATTAAATTGCTTATTTATGTTTGTATTTAATGCTTTATTGCTGTATTTATTATAAAAAATCATAAAAATTATTTTACAAAATTAGTCTAATTTTATAGCTAATGACTGGACGGGAGGGTCAAAATTGGGTGTCAACAGTATGCACTGATACAACTCTTTCACACGATCTCAGCTGATTAAGTATGCACTGATACAACTCTTTTCACGCGATTTCAGCTGATTAAGTATACATTGATACAACTGATATCCGCCTTATTCGTATGATACAACAGAACTGATATTCGGTGATATAATTGTTTTGTTGATACATATAATATCTGCCTAATACAAGTCTTCCATCCACCACAATAACCGTAGCTATATGTCGTAAAATACAAATTGTAACTACATTTCGTAATTACGCTATAAACTATAGTTATTTATGAAATTTCTCAATTAATGAAAAAATAGTCTTAGTCAAGAGATTTCTCTTATGGGATTCGTAGCTTTGATTTCTCAAATTGGCCTATCATGGTTGAATGTGAAAAAGAATTGAAACTAGGCGTTACGTGAGGCCGCACGACTCAGGTAGACTCTCTAACTGTGCATGTGCCTATTTCACTTTAGGTGGTATCAGAGTGGAGTTTTGGGTAAAAACCTTTAGATTTTTGCTAATAAAGATCCAACTTTATTACGGATGTTTCACTTTCTTAAAAAAAAATTGTTCAAAGTGTTTAAATGACAATGTTTGGGGGTATTCTAACTCAACGAACTGAGCTGGCCTAAAAATCGCTTGGGTGCTCTACGTACTTGAACTAATCAGACTTAATCGTGCATCAATATGAATAATGTATATAGATTAGAAAATAAATATACCTCATTTGTCTCAATTTATATGACACATTTTTTAGTCAGTTAAAAAAAGAATGATATATTTTCTTATTTAACAATAATTTAACTTTAAACTTTATTTTTTATGCTTAACGAGATATTTATAACCACATAAATATTTATGACTTAGTTTAAATTACAATTTTTTTTATTTCTTAAATTCTTTGCCCAATCAAAGTAGGTCACATAAATTGGGACGGGTGAAAAATAGGGATGTCAAAGGGCGGGGCGGGGGAAGGGTACCCCATACCCGCCACCTAAATCCCACCCCACACCCGCCCCACCACTCATCACATGTAGTAATTCCTCCACCCGTACTCGCCCACCACCCATCAAACCATCCCCATACCCAACCCAATTGGAGCGGGTGCGGGGTGGTACCCGCATTTATCCGCCCCACAGTACAATAGCCAAAATCAAAACCTTTGTCTTTTACGCACCAAAACAACAAACCAAAAATTATTTGAAACTAACATTTAATTTTACCAACTTCACTCTAATTAATTACCACATTAATTTATTTCATTTCCTCTTTAATTGACAAAAATCATCATATTATTAAAGAAATGAAATAAATACTTTAACTTTAGAAGAGAGACGAGATTTACCTGAATAATACAAAGAACTGAAGAAGTAGGATTTGAAAATAATGAAAAATAAGAATTGAAAAGTGAAAACCTAACAAAGAATGGAAAAAATAGAAAGAAACAAAGATGGGTTTTACCTTGAATTGAAAGGGATGAAGATGATATCAATGATTAATGGCAGTTTGGTTTTAGGAATTCGGGATTTAGGATTGACTTTTGAGTTTCGTCTGGGAAGCTTTTGATTTTGAGTTTTGGGATTTCTGAGATTTCGCAAGATGGGTTATACGTGTACGATGTATGTGAGAAACTGAGAATGTTTATTTATTTATATTTTTTTCCACTTTTAAATCACATTGGACTTTGGGCTAAGAAAACAAGTTGAAGGTTCATTATTTAGATGGTGCGAATAGCGGGTGCGGTACATATACGGTGCGAATAGCGAGTGCGGTGCAGATACGGTGCGAGTCTTATATGAAATCCACAGATACGGTGCGGGTCTTAGATGAAATCCACCCGCCCCAACTATCCATGACGGGTAACACTTTTGATACTCATACCATCACCATCCACCAAAACATCCCCAATTAAAACGAGTGCGGAGTAATACTCGCATTTATCCGTCCCACAGACATCCTAGTGAAAAACAAAACAAAAAAAAATAAAAATAAAGGTGAAAAACAAAAAGGAACCTGAATTCTTGAGAGAGAGTCAAAAACAGAAACCCACAAAGAAACCCACCATTTTATAGCACCACAAAAATACATACATACGCGTGCTCAATAAGCCAACAATTCTTCCTTCATTCCTCAAAACCCTTTCTACATCTTCACACACACACACACACACTCACTCACCCTCTCTTCAGATCTCACACATTGCAATATTTTCTTTTCTTGATTGTCACCAAAAAATTCAAGAAAACTATTCCCACATTTATTTTACCTCTTTTCCAACAACCCCATTTAATTTTTTCTCCAGATCTGATTAAAAATGAGCTGATCTTTATCATATAATACACATATCAAGAACATTTAAATATATCTTGATAGTAGTAGTATATAGTTATATTTCAGTTTCAAGAACATTTTCTTGATTTTAGTAACAATGCAATCAGGAAATGCTGCCACGTCAGACAAACTGAAAGGCAACGGAGCTGATGGGGTGGTGGTGCCACGTCATCAGCAGTGGTTTAATCCACAGCAAGTAGGGGTAGGGGATGAAAGGGATGGGTTTATATCATGGTTACGTGGCGAATTCGCAGCATCGAATGCGATAATCGATGCATTATGTCATCATTTAAGGTTAGTAGGTGAGCCAGGTGAGTATGATGGAGTGATTGGTTGTGTACAACAAAGAAGAGGTAATTGGAGTAGTGTGTTGCATATGCAGCAGTATTTTAGTGTGGCTGAGGTGATTTATTCATTGCATCAGGTTGAGTGGAGGAAACAACAAAAAGGGTTTGATGATGGGGGTAAAATGGGAAAAGAGTATAATAATAATAAGAGGAATAATGGGAATAGAGGGGGTTGGAGAAATGAGGGACTTAAAGCTAATGGGGTTGTAAAGATTGATGTTGTGGATAAAGAAGCAGAAGTTAAGCAAGGGGAGAAGAAAGGTGAGATTCAAGAATGCCATGTTTTCCTTTTTTTTTTTTTTTACTGAATATGGTGTATGTCGCCTTTTCTTAGATGTATTATTTTGGTATCCCGCTGATCATTATCTTTTTGTGTGTATTACTATGTTGTACCATTTGTTTTATATCTTGATTTTTTGCTGTCTTAGTTTTCATGCAACGCTGCATTAATTACGTTTCTTTTGAGTCGAGGGTCTATCTGAAACAACCTCTCTACTCTGCAAGGGTAGAGTTAAGGTCTTCGTACATCATGCCCTCATACCCTCCCCAGACCCAACTTGTGGGATAACACTAGATATGTTGTTGTTGTATGGTGTATGTCGTTTGTTGTTGGTTAGGAGGTGATTTATTCATGTATTAAATTCAGTATAAGTAGTACCATGTTTTGCCGAGGGTCTACCGAAAACAACCTTTCTACTTCCCAAGATAGAGGTAAGGATTGTATACACTCTATTCTCCCTAGACCCAACTTTGTGGGCTTTCACTGGGTATGTTGTATATTTGGTAGCATTTTTTGTTTATGTATAAAATTAACACACCAAATAAGGTATTTGGTTATTAATTTAGAATCACACATAATTAATGCGTGTATAAGTTATGCAGAGTAGAAGATGGAATAACAAAATCCTACATTAACTAGTCCTTGCATTACTAATGCCTATATAACTCTAACCAGTAACCAAACTACCCCTTTGTGTTTATGGATTGAAGGACATGTGAGGCCTCTTAGTGATGACTATGTTGAAATTGATTATCTATTAGGAAGCTGTTAAATTTTAGAATCTTGGTTCCTTTTCCATGATTGGTAGAGAGACAGGATAAATGAGGGAATGGGAATAACGGGGGTTGGAGAAATGAGGGAATTAAAGATGGAAAGAATAAAGCTAATGGGGTTGAAAAGATTGATGTTGTGGATAAAGAAGGAGAAGTGAAGCAGGGGGACAAGAAAGGTGAGATTCAAGAATGCCATATTTTCATTTGATATTTTTTCTGTACTTGGGGTTGTTTGGTTGTTTGTTAGGAAGTGAATTATTCATGTATTAAAATCAGTTTAACTAGTATCATGTCTGGTAGCATTTTAGTTGCCATGTATAAAATTCAACACACAACTTTCCTTGTTTGGTTATAAGTTTACAATCCCACTAAACTAAAACATGTAATATAAGTTATGAGTCAATTTATGTAGTATTTCGTGTAGGGAGAAGATGAAATAACTAATACATGAATGATTGAACCCTACATATTACTAGGGTTGTCCAAGGGGCCGGGTTCGGGGTGGGGCGGGTCTTGTCAGGGCTGGAAAGGGTCGGGACAAGCCGTGTTGGCGGGGCGGGGTTGGGTCGGGTCCGGGATTCCAGGTTTTTTAGACACATTTTTTTAAAAAAGTTGTGAATATAAACACTTTAATAATTGAACAAGATAGTGTAATCAAAACATCCTAAGGCCGTTTTTGTGCCACATATATTATTTAATATAAATATGATTTTTTTGTAATACAATTTCAAAATTGCAACTTTGTGGTGTTGTTCAAAAGTTGCAAATTACATAGTAAAATTGCAATTAAAAAATTACATAGTAAAATTGCAATTAAAAAATTACATAGTTAAAAACACCTTTTCTAATTTCTTCACAATGTCTTGTGGTTCTTCGGTTAAAATTGGAAGTTGTTCAAATTGGTCGACGTCGCTTACAGTTCTCCCGGACAAGATTTCGTTGTAGTTTTCGTCATCTTCTTCGTTGATCTCTGGTTGACCGCACCTTCTACGCTCCGCTTGTATCCAATATCTGAACAAAACTGTAATTGATGTCTCCCGCTAATGAGTGTATGTGTTGTCCTATTTAAAATCTTCCGGCAGAAAAAAACGCTTTCAGACGCTATTGATGACGTTTGAATGTTCAACACATCTCGGGCTATCTTTGCTAGTATCAAAAATGTCTTCTCATTTTCCTCAAGTATTTAAGCAAGTCTTCACGTCCTTCTTTATTGAGAACTGCTTGGTTCGGTATAACACCCTGCAAAACAAAAACATCAAACTCGCTAACTTAATTAGCAGTGGAACCACTAAACATTCTATTTCTAAGACTTCCAATATTAGCCGTAGAAACATGTCTTTTATAAGGTTGTATTGAAAAAGAAGATGGTATAGAAGCTTGTTGGTTATTAGCACTTTCTTGTTGGTAATGCATATATTTTTTTTTTACATTCATCGTGTATGCTAGATAAAACTTCTTTTTTTGTTGGTTCCTTAGGTGGTTGTTCATTTATTTTTTTAGAGTTGGAGGTGGAAGTATTGCTATACAATCATAAATCATTTCAATAAGTTATTTATAGCCGTTTATTTTAATAGTCAGATTTAATACATTACCAATAATATAAATAGTGGAAATAGAAAAAAATATTTTTTTAATTTGATAAACATTTCTTAATAGGTGCCATATAAGATGATTTTTTCATATATTCACTAAGTATCGAAAATATTAAAATTATATAAAATAACATAGTTGAAATAGTAGAATAATATATACCAGCAAATTTTTTAGTTTCTTGGAAAGATTTCTCTAAATATCCATTAAGTTATGAATTCCCCACGATTATTATCTACAATCATATCGCTTATGGACTTTAAAAATAAAGTTATAGATCTTCTATAATCGTAAGCAACAAGTACTTGTTCATATAGAGAATTCCACCTAGTCGCTACTTCTTCAGGAATTTTTCTAAAAGGTAATCTACAATCGTGACAAGTAGTTGTTCATATAAATATGACACATATATTTTATATGAAAATGATTATGAAAAGATTGAGTTAACATTATCTAACGTAACAGTCATAATTTTGTTAGTTATATCATAATACGCAAACTTCATGAATATTTTGTGCAATAAAAGTTCCAGTGTGCCTATTATCAATATATCTATATGCTAAAATACGTTTTTGCATAGACCAATTATGATTTACCTAATGACATGTTACAATTAAATAATAATTGTCGTTAGTACTACGGTCTATATCAGAAGTGATAGATACTTTGTCAGGAAAATGATATAATGCATAACGTAAATATTATTGATATTCATGTGCAAATATGAAACGTCTCTCCAAACAGTTGATCTAGGAAAACCGTTAAAAGCATGATTATACATCTCTTATGTAATGAATAAAAACAGGAGAGGAAGGAAATGCAAAAGGCAAAAATGGCCGTTGGAACCGTTGCACAACAGCCAAAATCTAAATTTGGCCGTTGTTGCAACGGTTAGTTTTGCAAAAGGGAGGGGGGATCGGGACGGGTCGAAGCGGGACGGGCCTGAGATGAGCCCAGGTCCCGTTCCGGTTTTGAATCTCGACACCGTATTTTTTTTTAAAGGGATCGGGGCCGGACAACGTTACATATTACTAATCTCTGTATATTACTAATACCTGCATAACTCTAACTAGCGACCAAATGACCCCTTTGTGTTTAAAAGACAGGTATTTGGAATTTATTGATTGCCTATGTGATTGTGTATCCCTGTTAGCGATGACTATGTTGATATTGATGACCTATTAGGAATTTGTTAATTTTTTGAATGTTGATGGAGGGGTTAAAGTGGGAAAAGAGTATAATAAGAGGAATATGGGTTTAGAGGGGGTTGGAGAAATGAGGGACTAAAAGATGGAAAAGACTTGTATAACAAATCTAATGGGACTGAAAAGAAAGATGTTGTATAAAGAGAAGCAGAAGTGAAGCAAGGGGAGAAGAAAGGTGAGATTTCGGAATGCCATATTTTCCTTTTTTCCTGTACTGTGTGTTTTAAAAGACAATTATTTGGAATTTATTGATTGAAGGACATGTGATTCTATAGCATGTTAGTGATGACTATGTTGAGATTAATCACCTATTAGGAAACCGTTAAAATTTTAGAGGGTATATTTGTGCGCACCCGAAAGGTAGCGGCTACGGGTTCCCTTGTCATAAAAAAAACATAAATTTTAGAGGGTGTATTCATGAAGGAAAATATTTTCTAGAAAAATAAGTGGGGTTCTTACTTATTTTCTTGTGTTGGGTACGTAAGCAAAAAAATATTATCCTAAAAGCATTTGTGTATAACTAGGCAAATACTATGGGAGGTGTGGGTTTGGGGGGTATGGCTGTGGGTTTGGGGATACAGGGTGGGGTGAAGATGATGGTGTTGGGGTGGGGAGGACACAGTCAATGTGGAAATGACACTTGTGAAACTTGACTTCTCTACTTTTAATACGGAAGTCATTTTCCTCATTTTTAAGGATGGTGTTTTTTAGTTTCCCTTAAACAAAGTGTAATCTGATTTTTTAAACATACTTGGTGATGGATTTTATATTAATTGATGGAAAGAAAGACTGCGTCACTTGTTCCAATCCAAAATTTCCACTTTAGACCAAGTGAAATCATCACTATGAATTTGGACATTTAGTGACTTTCCACAAAGAGGCAAGTTTTTGCCATTTCAGTTTCTTCCTGGTTAAATTGTTTGCTGGGCTAGTTTACTTTTTACCTTGGCTTAGTTTAGTTGATGGTTGCAATGGTATCACGGACCATCTGTATGATCGAGTGGAGCACATCTAAATCTTAAACTGCAAGAAGTCTCTGCTTGCATTGATCTGTGCTAGTGATTGAGAGCGCGTGAGAGAAGTTAATGCTAGATATTTAATTGTCTCTGTCAGTAAGAGGGAGAAGGAGCGAGAGAAAGCTTCTTCCTGGATACTTCATAGGTATATCATTCCAGCCATAAGGCAATTGGACACCTATGTTGCTCGAATTCTCTAAAAATGTTGTTGCACCCATGTTGGATCCTCCAAAAATTCACTACTTCTTGAGGATCCAACACGCACCCGTTGATATTTTTGAAGAGTCTGAGCAACGTAGTTGGAAACTGGGAAGAGTATTGGAGTTTTGCGTTTTGTGGTATGGATTTAAATCAAGTTTTGCCGATTATTCTGTCAAGATAATTAGGATGATGTGAATCTTGATATTAGCAACTTTTACGGTTGAGGCAAAGCTAATGAATTGCCTTCATATGATTGTGCTTACCAACTTCATCTACTTTGTTTGTGAGGTGTCACACTGGCAGTTTGAAGCCCTCTTTCTCTTCCTGCACATTTCAATAATAACTCATGGCGTCAAATAATTTGACATGTCCTAGAGACATTTATTTTATTGTATCCAAGGTGAATGCTTCAGTTTTCCATTGATACCTAACGATCAAGCTTAATTAGATTATTTGAGGATACCACTTGATCATGTGAATGATATTATTCTGAACTTGGAAGGGAGTTATCTCTCTGAGTTGATGCGAGGCTGACGTTTCTCTTGGGTTTTATACATTGCATAAACTTCCTTTACTGTCACATGATCGCAAACCTATGGGAGAATCAGAGTTAAATACATCCATATTAACTACAATTTGTTCACCGTTTTAGATGCAGATTTTTGATGTGTTCATGTAGCTTCTCTTGTGCGTTGTAAGCTAAGAAATTGATTTTTGTTCTTGTTCATTTACAATGAAACAGAGTTGGTTGGAAATCCAGAAGAAAATAACTCAATGAAGAGTTCAGTCATAGAAGTTGGCGACTCACAAAATGTAGACAAAACTGATGATAAAAGTGATTCAAACTCTGATGGTATGTAGTTTATTTTTCTGATTTAGATCATACTTTCTATTTGATTGTGTAGCTGCATTTTTTATAAATGCATTGTGCTTTAGAATGCTCCAATAAGCATATTACTTGTCCACGAAAAAAAAAGACAGACTGCATTAATCAGCCATATCAACCTCTTCTATCTAGGGAATTTGTTTTCTACTTGTTTTTGTTTGTGGAAATCGATTGTAATGGGTGTGAGATGATATGGTATTGCTTATGTCTTACTCGGTTATCTAAGCTAACTATATTCCACAACCAGTAATCATTTTCGTGTTTACTTTTTAAGGGTCTTCTACTGTGGAGAACGAATCCCATTCCATCCAAGTACCAACTGAGAAGCAAAATGTTGTACCAAAAACTTTTGTTGCTATGGAGATGTACGATGGTAAACCGGTAATGTTAAAATTTACAGCTTCTTCTTTTCAACTTGAGAAAAAATGTACAGCAGTTCATTTTGTGAAGTTTAGGACATTACAATTGTTGTATTCTTGGTGTAATCCGAAGGATGTGTATGATGTAAATACTTTTGTTGACCTTTTCTACTCCCTGCATAATTAAGGGAACCAAATGTCTTTTTACTGTTCATATTAGCATCATCTGACAGAATAACTTGGCTACAAGATTCAAATTTATTTGTTCGTAAGCTAAGATGCAGCGGTTTCTTCTGTAGGTTAATGTTGTCGATGGCATGAAACTTTATGAGGAACTGCTAAGCAATTCAGAAGTTTCAAAACTTGTTACTTTGGTAAATGATTTGAGAGTTGCTGGGAGAAGAGGACAGCTTCCTGGTAAGTAGTTATTCTGTGTTTGGATTGTGGTACTTGTCAATTAACCTTGGTTTAGAACATGATGTTGACATGGTGATGGATCATTGGGTGATAACCTAGCACCTCATATTTTGGATCATGATGCTTCTCATTGTAATATATCCTCTTGCATATCGTCTCTCCATGGAAAAGTATATTTCCTTTCAAAATGATGTGGATGTATTAGATGTATTTGGCAAGTGTTTGACATGCTTTTGAAAGCGAGTTCGGTATTTTCTTTAGAAAATAATCAAAGGATTGTTAGGGATGTCTGTGAAATAATAGTTGTGAGACTTCGATGGTCAACATGCAGTTGGACATTAACAACAACAACAAATGATTGTTTACACTGAGTATGTTGTTGTAATAGATGTGAGCTGTAGGAAACGTTTTTAAAGGTGAATCTACCTTTGATTGTGAAGCTAGAACCATTGGGGACTAAAAATGACGCCTTTACTAAAGTTAATCTCTCTTTTTACTGTGAAATCCCGAGTCACTTCATTCCTAATCTTACTGGGTATGCCCACACATCCATCTGAGCATCTTCATTTCTGCAACCTTCTGCAACCTTATCTTCTGGACATGAGCTCTCTTAACTGGCTGAATCTGCCTTTTGAATACAAATTCAGAATTGTTAAGATAGACCATGCGGGACTAGGAGTTATTTTTATGCTATTATTAGGGGAAGTAGTCTAATTTTGAGTCGGCTTTCAAAGAACTTTGAAAAGTATTCCAATAGCTTTCAATTTTAGTAGGCTTGTCCCTGTTCACTTTTTTCTATTTAAACAAAACAAATTATTATGTTGTTACATAAATTTAATATCATTTACTCTTTACGCTTGTGCGATAAAAGGTGCTACCAAAACTTAAAATGCAAGTTTTATAGGGTGGTGGTTAGACCGATTATGTTGTATGGGGTGGAGTGTTGGTCAGTCAAGACTTCACACATCTTAAAGATGTAAGTTGCGGAGATGAAGATGTTGAGATGGATGTGTGGACATATAAGGATGGATATGATTAGAAATGATGATATCCGGGATAGAGTGGGAGTGACCTCGGTGGAGGATAAGATGTGTGAAGTTATGGTGAGAGGGTTCGGGCATGTGTAGAGGAAAGACACAAATGCCCCAATGCGGAGGTGTGAGAGGTTGGCTATGGACGGGTTCAAGAGGGGTAGAGGTAGGCCGAAGAAGTATTTGGGAGACGTGATTAGACGGGATATGGCGCAGGTGCAACTTGCTGAGGACATGACCTTAGATAGGGGGTTGTGGAGAACACGAATTAGGATAGAAGGGTAGTAGGTAGTTGAACGTTATTTACGCTTACAAACTGATAGTTGTAGTGTTATTACTGTAGGCATGCTTAGCCTATTCTACTAGTAGGCGCAATATTACTTTATAGTCTCATGTCGTTTGATTTCTGCTGCTATGTGTTCTTTAGTGTACTTTGTTTATCTTATTTACCTGCGTTAGTTACTGCTTCTTTTTTTCAGAATGCGCAATCATGACTTATTTGCTTTTGTTACCGGCATTTTGATACTGCTTTAAATTTCTTGTCTGGGTATGACCGTTTCTCTTGCTTTGCTTGTGCTTATGCTTTGTCTTGAGCCGAGGGTCTTTCGGAAACAACCGCTCTATCTACCATGTTAAAGGTAAGGTCTGCGTACTTTCTACCCTTTCCAGACCCCACGTTGTGAATTTCACTGGGTATGTTGTTGTTCTTGTAACTCTTTACTCTCTCTTTAATAACTATGCTTTCTTTTTTTTGTTCTCTTTCTGCTAAATCTTCATCTTTGATGAGGGGAGTTCTTATCTGAAATTAAATGTGATTTTTTTTTTGGAAAATCGTTAAAGTATTTCTATTGATGAAAAGATTAGGATTCTTTGGGTCTTTGGTTGGACATAAGGGTCAGTAGCATGTGATAGTAGTTCTGGGACACTTATGGCACGTTTGGTACGTTGTATTAAGCTGGACTGTACTGGAAGCGTTTGGTGGACGTTTTCAGACTGTACTATGGTGGGTCTTCCCTGGATTGTACTAAAAATAAAATACAATCCATTATATATTAATACTCTAATACCGTCTATTATATATTAATACAGTCCAATACAGTACAGTCCAGTCCAATGAAATTAGTACAGTCCAGTGCGACGTACCAAACGAGCCCTGAGGGCATGTTATATCATATATGTAGAAATAGAAGAGATATGACATGACATCCTTGAAAGATGGAAGTTGTTTGTTTCAGCATGTATAAATATTTCTTGGGGCAAACACTTGTACTTGTTTAGGTAAAAGCTGAGAAAAGATCTATCCTAATGTCATACAAATGCAGCCAAATATGCACTTTACGTTGGTTTTAGCATTCTTAGATACAGGGACTTCAGTTACCTGTTACCAAATGAAATGTCTGTCAGTACTGTGCTTTTCACATCATAATATTCTTAAATTCATTAAATGCAAGACAAGCAAGAGCGTTGAATTAAAAAGAACATTGCTGGATCAGATTATTGTGATTGAAGTGCTATCCTTTGTATCTGACACTTCAATATATATCTAAATGATTAGAAATGTTTTGACAAGCAGCACAGACATTTATAGTCTCAAAGAGACCTATGAAGGGGCACGGAAGAGAGATGATCCAGTTGGGCCTTCCCATTGTAGATGCACCTCTCGAGGATGAAGCTGCCATTGCAACATACAAAGGCATGTTTAACATTTATGCAATAGGATAAACTTATATATATTTCCTTTCCGGTGTAGTTATGGGGTTCTTAATAGAATTTGCAGACCGGAAAACGGAAGCAATTCCTTTCTTGTTCCAAGATGTTATTGATCGACTGAATGCTATGCAAGTTTTGTCCGTGCAGCCGGATGCTTGCGTCATTGATATCTTCAATGAGGTTACAAGCAGTAGTTTTAGTTATGATCTTGGTGATTTTGCTCAGAAAGCTTAGCAGACTTGATGTATTGCTTATAATTGTAGGGGGACCACTCACAACCTCATATTTGGCCTCACTGGTACGGGCGCCCTATATCTATGTTGTTCTTGACAGACTGTGACATGACTTTCGGTAAGGCAATTGGCGTGGATCATCCAGGCGATTATCGAGGCGCTCTCAAACTGTCTATTGCAACAGGGTAGTCCTTTCCTCTGGTTTTCTTGTTCGGTTTGTTATTTCTTTTTGTTTTAATTACTAGTTTGTCTTGTGCATGTATAAGGGAGGTTGCACTTTTCGGCTTTTCCTTAAATTATAACTTTCGACTCCAAATTGAGTTGGTGTATTATCCAGCCTAGCAGGTTATACCTTCAAATTACACTTAGTGAGTAGATCTACTCCTGCTGCTAGAAGGGTGAAGGGAATGTTTAACAAAATCATAGATTTTTCATGCCTTTGGTCCTTTCGTCCATTTCTTCAAACCTCCGAGAAACATCCCTTACGCCAAAGACTTTGTGTATTAAATACTCAAAATCCTCATTCCCAGTCCTAAAATAATTTGAGGTTGAGGTTGCAGTAACTAGCAATAGTGAACTTGCAGTTTTGTAACTGTGACAATTTCTGATGAGAGAAGAGTCGATGGACTTTGTAGCAAATTTAAAGGGTTAAAGTAGTAGAACCCACAACAAATCTCACGGGTTAATTGACACACGTATGAATGTGTTCTGTTAGACCAAAATCAAGATTATCCCCATTACTCGTACTAAAATGTGAAAATAACCCTTACACACATGCATGACTCTTTTTGTGAAAATAACTCTTTTTTCACTTTGCTACTGGTCTTTATTTCCTTGGAGTAATCGCCTAATGGATCTTTCTGCTTTGAAAATGGACAGATCCTTACTTGTAATGCAGGGAAGATCAACTGAATTTACGAAATATGCAATTCCATCCATCCGGAAGCAGCGAATACTCGTGACCTTTACAAAGTTGCAGCTGAGAAGAATCATGTCTGGTGATAGTCAGCATTTCCCTTCAACAGCCGGAGGTCCTGTCCCCCACTGGGTTCCTCCTAGCAGGTCACTAAATCATATCCGTCATCCTTTTGGTGGGCCGAAGCATTACGGTTCCATGCCAACTGGTGTATTACCTGTTCCAGCTGTTCGTCCACAGTTGGCTCCTGCAAATGTCCAGCCAATTTTTGTTCCCGCTGCGGTTGCACAAGCTATGCCTTTTCCTGCACCAGTTGCTCTTCCGCCTGCCTCCGCTGGATGGGCAGCACCTCCTCCTAGGCATCCCGCACCCCGACTGCCACTCCCTGGCACCGGCGTTTTCCTTCCTCCAGGCTCTGGAGCTTCAGCCACTGACAACAATATTCCTGCTGAAAATCTAGCTTCCTCAGAAAAGGATACCACTGTTTCTCTGAAAAATAAAACAGATTGCGAAGTGAAGTCACAAGAGTGCAATGGAAAGATAGATGTTAGTGATGCAGAGAAAGCAGTGGCTGATGACGAACGACACTAACATGCTTATACCAGCAAGCAGTGCAGAGACCAAGGTGGAAAAAGGTGAGTTTATCGTTGGAGGGAGAAGTTTAGGATACAAACTGCAGTGAGTTTTTGAAGTAAATGTAAAGAGCGGAAATTGTTCAGAGTTATATTTGCACATCCAGCAGAGCAAGGGAAGGGAGTTATCTGCTCTTCATGAACCCCTTTGCTTGCTCTTCCTTTTTGCTGTCTTATCAAACATTATATATCTTAAATTAGATGAGGAACTTAATTACAAACTTTATTGTAGCTACACAGAAAATTTTAGCTCATTGAAAATAAGTAATGAGTATTTCTTTATGTCAACTGCTGCCCTGTTCTCATATATGAAATCAGCAAAAACTTGTAGGTTAAAATGTTTTATAGTAAAATGAACTCTTCTTTTGATGCTGTCTACTCCTCTCTCCATGGTTAATTTCCTGTGCTGTCTGAAACACTTTTTCCCCGTGTTGATGCTTGACTATAAAATCCTCCTCCTTCTGTGACGACCCAAAATGTATTCTTACCTTTATTTAACAAGGAAATTGATGATACCATATTTTCTTTCATTTCTGCTGGGGCCAAATACTATGGTATTATACCTGCAGTTTAGGTGATTAATTGTTACCATCATTTTGCTTCAACATGATCTATTAGAGTATCCAGTGACTTTTTTTTTTGGATGGAGGTAACACTTGTGTTGACTTCATGTGAGCATTCTTTTTTTATGACGGAAGAATCCATATGGAGCCAATGCTTAGGATCAACTGCAGCCTTTAGAACTCTCTGAAATAATGGGATCACTCGGCTCTTTTTCACTTAAATATCAAAGCTTATTTCACATGACTTAGGGTTGAACTTTCGACCGAACTCATAAGTCCCTCAACATTTGGTACTAGAACTAAGTCCGACCATCCTTCCATTCTTTCTTTCTTTCTTTCTTTTCAAGATTTGATCAGAACATGAATGGAGCAGGATTGTCCGCATGGGCAGCTCAACTGGTTCTTAAGGGGATAATTAGAAAAATGAATGGAGCAGGATTATTATCTGGTCTTAAAGTCTCTCGTTTACTGTGAAGATATTTTCAGAAGTTCTGAGTTCAAACTTTGAAGATAGAGAATCAATATATAATATAAAGCTAGGAATAGATAATCCTATGTGACACATCTCTATGATCAATTATCTTATTTATTTTCTCTCCTTTTTTTGGCTTTTTATATCATTTTAATTTAAAAAGTCTCTCCCTTCAGTATGCGATTTAATATGGTCCCTTCTGTTTTGCTATTTAATTGGTGGTGGCGAGTTTTCCTCCTTATTTTTCCCTTCTGAGGAAATTAGCATTTTTGGCTGATTAAATGTGAGAAGAGAAGTGTTTTATAGCTTGACTGGCTTTGTAGTTAGTGGAAAAAGAGTTCATAGATGCATAATAAAATTACACTTTAGCTGTTCATTGCTTACTGAAAGATAAGAAGAATGGAGGAAGTACAATGTGTCGTTAGAAATTCTAATCGTACTGGGAAATTTATGAGTTCTAATGCATTTTACGCCAAGTCGACCAAGGCCCCGTTGTGAGGGAGATGTGGGTTTTTACTTGCAGTTAGCTTGCTAGTCAGGTCCATCAAATTCATGATCGCCTCAGTTTTAAGTTAAAGAGTTATGTCTACAGTTTCTAAAAGTGAAAAGAGTATATCTATGTTTCTGTTTCATTCTGAATTGTATTTTTATATATTGAAGTTCTTTATGAGTTATCACGAAAGCTTGGTTTTGCTTGAAAACTTAGTACTATATGATTACATATCACTATGAAACTCTCATAGATCACTGAGTTTATCTCTTAAGGTGCTTGCTTGAGGAAAAAAACAAAAACAAGCCGCAAACTAAACTAAGATAAATCATGCATTCCACACCCCTAATAGCCCAAGTAATTAAAAAGGCATCCCGGTGCATTAAGCTCCTGCTATTTATGGGGTTCGGGGAAGAGCCGGACCACACGAGTCTATTGTATGCAGCCTTATCTTGCATTTCTACAAGAGGTTGTTTCCACGGCTTGAACTCATGACCCCCTGTTCACATGACATCAATTTTACCAGTTACTCCAAGGCTCCCTTCAATAGCCCAAGTACTTGAAGAATAACATACAAAGGTGTTTTTAAGTTTTTGTCAATATTAGGTTTCTTCTCAAATGATGTCCAGAATCCTCATTCTAATATACAAAATGAATACATGATGTTTATGACCTAAACCTTGTGAAAAGAGATCTTCTGGAAAGACTAGCTAATTTACACCGGGAACTACTGAAAGGGTTTATGCTTTGGACTAGCCAATTTATGTGGGGGTGCCTATGTTTGTAAAGACAAGTGCTCAGCCCAACTCTAAAAAATCAAACTTTTGTGGTTGCCACATATGATAGACTACACTACTCAGTTCATATAAACTCATTAGCTTTTACTTTAACTGTGAATTTGGTTACTAATTTACTATTAGCTTAAAATTTCTACACGAACTTATAAACGTCAAATCCTAAATTTGAAAAATTGATGTTTCAACTAATGTGTTTTATTATGTAATGAAAAAAACATTTTTCATGTTAATTTTGCCACGGTTGAGTAATGGCAAAGTGTTCGTGGTGTACTAGCTATATAGAAATCAACAACTGAACATCTTCATTTCATTAAACTACCGCTATCTTCCCCGATGGACTTTACTTGAGGGGTAATGCAGTTCTGATTATTGTGTAAAATATGACTGAATGTAGAATCAAAATTACAACCTGTTTTGTGTTCGGTTTTCAAAGTTTATTGTGTGTTTGTACTTATGTAGGTGTTATCGAGAGGCTTAACGTTTTGAGAGGCCGAGGAATGGCTTCTTTGTACTCTTGGTATTGTAAGAGTCCCAACTCAACCCCAAAAACTAGAGAATTGTCCAAGTCTATATAAAAAATTCATGTTCCCATTTCATTTTTGATGTGGGACTCTTAACAATCCCCTGCACGCGCAGACAATTTGGGGCCAACATCGACGAACAAAGAATTAAAATGAGTCTAACTCTGATACCATGTAAATAATGAATATTGGGCCTAATTCAACCCCAAAAGCTAGCTTGTAGGGTGATTATTGTCTAAGTCGATATAAGGAGTTTATGTTTTCATTTCATTTCCGATGTGAGAGTCTTAATAGTAACAATTGTTCAACAGTTTTAGTTTTGTCGTCAAATTTAGCTTTAAATGAAAGATGTAATTATAGTCTGCGGGCTTAATATTTGTTTAATAATAAAAATAGAAGCTACAAGAATGAATTTGTTTGGCATGATCTTTGTGAAGATGACCTCATTCTTCCTGCTAATGGTAATGAATATGTCTTAAAGGCTCAGAACTTGTCGATGAATCTGATGCAGGTATATTATACCTTGTTTATATAAATGTATAATTTGAACCACATGATTGTTAGTGTTCAGTAACCAATGGCGAAAACTCAAAAATCCATGGTTTCTCGGTAGAACCTTATTTCGCCGCAGAGTTGGTTGCGGGACAATCCATTTTCGATGCTTCCGCCTCTGCTTCCATCTGTTTAATTAAGAGCCTAAGGAAGGCCTCTGGAAGTCGAATGAGCGGGAGTGCAGTTGCTCCTCTTGTTCCTGCGGATAGGTCGGGCAGAGCGGCGCCTTTCATGGAAGAGAGAGTCCATGGCAGAGGTAGGAGCGAGAAAGGCGGCCAGAACGCTCTTCTCCTGCTCCTGACCCGTCATGGCACGATCAACGATCACCTATTTTGAGTTATGGACACACAAGGCCAAAACATTAATAGTTTTCTCTACAGATATATGGTCACAAAAGCTGTTTATTGTACCATTCATTGGATTTGTTGAAAAAGACCCACAAGCAACAAATAACGCTATTCAGAGTAGTGCTGAAAAAACTTTTTTTTTTTGATATTCAGGTTCTTAGCTTGTGTCAGACTACTTCTGAAAATAGTAATACCGGTCTTTTAATACTACTATCAATAAATCGTAGAATGTGCTGCAATAACTAATGTTTGAGAACGGACAACATTAAGTCAGAAGAGAGCGGGAAGGAGTGTCAATAAGAAGGAATACAAGCCACCCTACCTAATTAGTTGTTTTCTTAGTGGCAAATGGCAATACCATATATGACTCATTATTTAGCCACCTATTTTATTCATCGACACCAAGTCACCAACCCACCAACACCACGTAAAAAGAGGATTAAAATAATTCGCCAATTATCGGGGTTCAAATTTCTATTGTACTTGGAAGTCTTGAATAGTGAAATATAAATCAATTGAATAACACAACATGTTGCTAATTAATTACTAATTTTCTCTTTTTCCACACTTAGAAAATAAAATACACTAATATCAGATTAGCATCACCACGCTTCCCCTGCATTTTTGCATTACGTGTGAACTATTAATTAATTTTTTGGTTTGGAAACTACTCTTAAGCTTTTCTGGTTTTGGTTTATTTAAAGTCTGTTTTTTTTTATGACGGAGAACCTGCAATCGCTATTTTTTACAAGTCGCCTTTGGGTAAACCCTCGGTGTACGATAAGCGCAAACCACGTCGGTAAACCACAGCAATGACAGCCGTGTGTGACTAACCAAGAAAGGTGTTAGGGAATCGAACTCGTGACCTTTTGTCGTTTTAAAACAACTCATAACTAAGCAGACTATTGATTTTCTTTTTTAATTCTGAAATTGATTTGTCCAAATAAATAATTAGATATTTGGACAAATGATGATAAACATTTTCATATTAAAATGACAGTAATGCTCTAAAAGTTGTTGACAAAAAATATAATTCAAAAATATTTTTATATATAAAAGAAATGGATCTTTGTTTGTTTATAAAAAATTAAAATAAACATATGAAGCAGCCAAGTAAATTCAACAGTTATTCTATTATACATAAAAATAATTTTAATTATATATATAATGTAAATTTTCGGGGTAGCCAATCATTATATTGGAGTGTTGAACAGAAGTTTTTTTCTTCACGCAAATAGAAAGGAATAATTCTTAATTTGGAGAAGGCATATTCCCCACTCTACCAAAGCCATTCATTCAAAGTTTTACTATTTTAAGCAATAACACAATCTTTTTGCTATTTTAAAGTCGAAAGGCTTTAGGTTTATTGCACGTTTTATATAAAAATGTAGGTAAATAATGCATTTTGGGACAAATTCAATCGTAAAAGTTAATTTGTAGGGTGATGATTGTTCAAATTCATATAAGGAGTCCATGTTTTCATTTCATATTCGATGTGAGACTCTTAACACTCCCCGCACATCCAGACTTTGTTAACTGGAGCGTGAATAATGTAATTTGGGGGCTCAACATCAGTGAACAAAGAATTGGAATGAAACTGACTCTGATACCATGTAAATAATGCATCTTGAGCCTAACTCAACTACAAAAACTAGCTTGTATATTGAGGATTGTCCAAATCTATATAAGGATTTCACGTTCTCATTTCGTATCCGATGTGAGACTCTTAACAATGTATATATAAACAATGTATCAACCCAATAATGATAGAAAGAAATTATCTTCTACATCCACTTCAAAATAAAAGAAAAAAAATCTATAAATATTTCATGTATTTTATTTACAAATTTTGTGTTATATTTATAGATATTTTGCGAAAAAGATTATATAACTAAAACAATATTTATAATAGACTATAAAACCAATTTTTTCTGTTACATTATATGCATATTTCTTTGTAAAATTGGTGTGAGTACGTTTTTAAAATTATTATTTTTTAACTGTGAACATATGATTCAACTTTTATGTTTTGATTTGTGATTTATTGTTATGTAATCATTCTTTAAATTTTATTTATTTAATTAATTGTGTAGATGGGAGAGATCGGGGAGAAGCTAAACATTGATTTAGCAATATCAACGGGTGACAATTTCTACGAAGATGAGCTGACTGGTGTTAATGATCCTGCTTTTCACGAATCATTTACCAATATAGACATAATAAAAAAAAATAGTTTTATTAGTTTTTTTTGGTAATTAAAACTTGATAAGAGTTTTTTTTTTTTTTTTTGTTGACGAAGGAACCCGCAGCCGCTACTCTTTCGAGTGCAGTAAACCGACCGACGCAAGAATCGCAAACCACGCCACCATGTAAACCACACTTGGCCAGCGTGTGCGCCAACCAAGAAGGTTTATGCGAGGATCGAACTCACGACCATGCGGTCGCTATTCTTCATCAAGCACCATTCTGCGGGTAACTTGATAAGAGTTGGACGAATTAAATTATGACATATCATTTAGCACATTTTAACACAACTGATTTCAGTTCAAATAACATATGAGTTGGTCAATGACCCTTCATTAACTAACTCACACACTATTTTAAACTTCTCAAATTTCTTTATACTAGTTCACTTGACACCCCTAAACATAAAGGGAAAAAATAAATAAGATTATGCAAAAGTATTAGTTCCATTTGAATCGTAAGAACATTAAACTGAAAAAGAAAAATTCAGATGTAAACATATTGCATGAAATTTATTAGCACGTGTACTACCTAGACTAGGTTACATATTTATCATATTTTATATTGTATAGTTATGGTAGGATTTAAATCATTATTGTAGAAAGATTCAATATTGTACACCTATATATGACAAATATATATAGATGTACAATATTGAATCATTCTACAATAAGGATCTCAATCCTATCATAATTATACAATATAAAATATGATAAATAAGTAACCTAGTCTAGGTAGTACACGTACTAATAAAATTAAATATACAAAAATATAATTTTATTAATTAAAGTTTATGTTTTCTCTTGTGGCAGTGTTGGGCAACCATGATTATAGAGGTGATGTAGAGGCACAACTAAGTCCGGTACTTCGAGAAAAGGATAAAAGATGGTTTTGTTTGAAATCCTATGTTCTTGATGCAGGTAAGTTATAACAATATTTTTCTAATAAAGTTTTTGAAATTAATTATAACAATGATATTTCATTTTTCTTATCTCGTGTAATTAAAGGGAAAATAAATCATTTTCGTTTTTGGTAAAATTACCGAGGACTATAGTCATAGTGATCCTCCTATTCAACTACTTCGACCATTTCCGAGCACCTCATATCTTTTTTGGAAACCTTTTCTTTAATGTTTTTCACTTTTTTCTTTCAAACAAGATAATGATTTTTTTTAAAAAGAGGTGAATATCCTTAAAAGCAAATATTGATACTCTTATCATATTTTTGTGAGACAGAAATTGTGGAGTTTTTCTTCATAGACACAACCCCCTTTGTGGACGACTATTTTACAAACCCAAAAGAGCACACCTATGACTGGAAAGGTGTCTTGCCCAGGGAGAAATATCTCAACGATCTATTAAAGGTAATTATGAAGAGTTCAAATTTTATGCATCTATAATGTATATTTACGTCACTCATTAGGTAATTATATTTAATTTTTTATTAATATCACGGATTCGAGCCGTAGAAACAACTGCATACAAAAATACATGATAGAGCTGCGTATAATAGACATTTGTGGTCCGGTTCCCCGGACCTCGCACATAGTGAAAGCTTAATGCACCAGACCGTCCTTTTATTTAATTAGTATTTAGCGAAAATAATAGTTTAACCTATTATCATAAGTTAGAGTGTGTTTGAATTGACTTTTAAAACATAGACACAACTTTTGTTTTTTAGCTTATTTTTATATCCTTTTTACCTAAAAATAACCGCTTATAAACACTTTTTATCTTTCCAAAATATCACATTTAGTTTAAAAGTTATTGTGGCCAAAAAGCACTTTGAGATATGTCAATCCAAACATCCTCTTACACAATTCATGTATATAACTTAAATATAATGATAATGATTGTATTTCAGATTATAATTAATTAGTTTATTACTAATAGAATATTTCCACAATAATTAATTGTACATCTCCTATATTAGGTAAAATTATATTTCTCTTGTAATTAGGATTGATTAGTTACTAGTTTGTAGCAAAGTAAATATTTCTGTAACACTATATATATTGTAAACCATTAATGAATAAGATCAACGAAGAATATTTCCTATATGATATCAGATTCTAGGGAAAGATCCTAAACCCTAAACTTTTCTCTCAATATCGCCCCCCCCCCCATTCTTTCTTGCGCCGCCGACCTCTCTTCTCCGCCCGACAGTCATGTCTGACTCGAAATATCCCCATTCGTTAAATTCACAAATAACAGACCCTTTGGTGCGCGAATCCAACATCAAATCTCATATCTCCATCACTCTTGAGATGGAAACGTCCATTATGTGACATGGGCGGAACTCTTTAAAATCCATTATCGCTTACACCGGGTTATCAATCACATAATTACGTCGGAAAAAGGCAAGAAGAAAGTGCCGAAGACCGATGATGAGAAGGAATTATGGTTGACCCTTGATGCAACGGTCCTCCAGTGGATCTACGCTACAGCCTCGAGTGATTTATTACATACTATTCTTGAGCCTGATTCCACGACTATGGAAGCTTAAGAACATTTACGTGACATATTCCAAGACAATAAAAATTCCATGGTCGTCACACTGGAGCAGGAATTTTCCACCACTTATATGGCGAATTTTTTCAATGCGTCTGCATACTGTCAACGACTCAAGGTTTTTTCAGACCAACTCAAGAACGTCGGGGCGCCGGTAACTAACAATCGGCTCGTGTTACAAATGGCTACCAACCTTACTAACGCATATAGTGGAGCAGGTACGCTCATCTGTCAAAGAAATCCTCTTCCACCATTCTACCAAGCTCATTCTATGCTCATCCTCGAAGAAGCAGGTTTTGTCAAGAAGACACCCACCATATCAAAAATTGCCTTGGTTGCCGCTCCGTCCGATGAGAATTCATCACAATTTGAAAAGTTGCTGCCAAATCGTGGCCAGAAGGGTCGAAACAACAGTAACAGGGGCGGTAGTGGCCGCGGTGATGGAAAAGGCAGCGATAACCGTCGTGGTGGAGGTGGAGACAGGGGCTGCGACCAACATGTAATTTTGATGAAACAAATTTCTCTTTTACCAAATTACATTATTCCGGACCTCATACCTATGAATTTCTTGACGATAGCATACCCCAATATTTGATCCATAAATTAGTCTCCCAAACAGACCTAAAGTGTCCCAGTGTCTCAGGCCAATTACTGAGCCCCATGGCTGTTTGCCCAGATGAGCCTCTCACTGGCGGCCCACAGTCGAGAGGCCTAGTGGCGGGCAATCCATTGGGTCTTAGCCCACCATCCTGCTCGGACAGCCCACCATCCCCTGATCCACTGTCCGACAGTCCGTCACTCTCGTTTGGCCTAACTTCAATTTCAGCCCAACGGCCTATCACTCGTAGTCAAAACGGGATTTTGAAGCCAAACAAAAAATACGGTCTTCACACCCATGTTGCCAAGTCACCGTTGCCCTGTAATCTTATGTCTGCCCTTAATGACCCGAATTGGAAATGGCAATGGATGATGAATTTAATGCTCTTATTAATAATAGGACGTAGAATTTGGTGTCCCGTCCCCCTAATGTTAATATGATTCGGTCTATGTGGATTTTTAGTCATAAAGAAAAATCTGTGGTACATTTGAGAGGCACAAAGTTCGTCTTGTAGGTGATGGAAAGACTTAACATGTTGGTGTGGATGGTGGTGAGACTTTCAGTCCAGTGGTCAAACCAGCAACTATCAGACGGTCCTCAGTATGAATCTTTCGAAGGCATGGCCGCTTCATTAGCTTGATGACAAAAATGTCTTCCAGCATGGAGACATCAAAACAGTGTACATGTATCAAACCATAGGGTACAAAGACCCTACGTATCCTAATCGTGTGTGCCTGCTGAAGAAATCAATATATGAGCTCAAATAAGCTCATAGGGCCTGGTACAAGAGGTTTGCATATTACGTTTCACATATTGGGTTTTCTAACAGCAGGTCTGATAATTCTCTATTCATCTACCGTCAGGGTAATGATATTGCTTACATTCTTTTGTATGTGGATGATATTATCTTAACTGCCTCAGCTGATGCCCTTCACAAGTCTATCATGTCACTGCTTGGCTCTGAGTTTGCAATGAAAGATCTAGGGCCACTGAGTTACTTCTTGGGGATAGATGTGACGCGTCATGCATGCGGTTTATTTTTATCACAAAAGAAGTATGCCACAAAGATTGTTGAACAAGCTGGCATGTCATCGTGTAGGTCGTCTGCCACTCCGGTTGACACTAAACAGAAGTTGAGTGTTTCTTCAAGCAAGTCATATATCGATCCATCACATTACTGCAACCTTGCGGAGGCCCTGTAGTATCTCACATTCACGAGACCCGACATCTCTTATGTTGTGCAACATATTTGTCTATTCATACATAATCCGATGGAGGATCACATGCATGCACTCAAACACATTGTGCGTTATATTCAGGGTGCTCTCGATCATGGCTTGTATTTATATTCGTCTTCGACAACCACTCTTGTTTCATACACAGATGCCGATTGGGGTGGTTTTCCGGATACCAGACGCTCCACGTCTGGTTATTGTGTATTTCTTGGTGATAATTTGGTCTCTTGGTCCTCAAAACGGCAAACAACCTTGTCCAGATTCAGTTTCGAAGCAAAATACCGAAGAATTGCCAATGTGGTGTCTGAATCTTGTTGGCTACGGAACCTTATTTTACAGTTCCACTGTCCGATTCTGAAGGCGTCATTGGTTTATTGTGATAATGTTAGTGCAATTTATCTCTATGGGAATCCGGTTCACTACCAACACACTAAACATATTGAGATGAATATTCACTTTGTTCGCGAAAAGTTTGCACGTGGTCAAGTACGTGTCTTACATGTCCCATCACGTTATTAGATTGCCGACATTTTTACAAAAGGTCTTCCGCTGGTTTTATTTGAAGACTTTCGGGACAATCTCAGTATACGCCGACCTCCCGCTTCGACTACGGGGGTATAATAGAATATTTCCACAATAATTAATTATACATCTTCTATATTAGGTAGAATTATATTTTTCTTATAATTATGATTGATTAGTTACTTAGTTTGTAGCAAAGTAAATATTTGTGTAACACTATATATATATATATATATATATATATATATATATATCATTATTGAATAAGCTCAAGGAAGACTATTTCCTACCATTACCATGTTGGCCTTTTTCAACTTTTGACCTATGCTTTAACTTATTAAGAGGGATATCTTAACAAGATCAACAAATTTTAGAGGAAAAACACAGAGCAAATATAGTATTCGAGGACTTTGATGTCATTTGTCCATGTAAAACCGGTTATATGGAATACTTTCTAGAATTAACCTATTGAGAAATTTATTTTGATTCTCTCAACCTTTTTGTTCTTCTTGTTAGGATTTGGATTTGGCACTAAGTAGGTCTACTGCAAAATGGAAGATGGTGATTGGTCACCATACAATTAAAAGTGCTGGACATCATGGTATTATTACAGAGCTTGCTGACCAATTAGTCCCAATACTTGAGGTAATTTATTTACTACCACATAGTTCTAGCATTTAATAAAATTTGACCCGCAATTTTTGAGAAAAAAGAATTATAAATATCATTTTTAGCTCATATAATTGAAAATTAACCGTTGTCATTGAGTTTCAACTTAACCAATGTCTTTCAACTTTAAATTTGAAACTTCATGACGATAGCTATTTTTCAGAGACAGGACCAAAAAGTGACAAGTACTCAATGCTATTTCTATACAATCTTTTTTGCTTTTATAATTACTGTTAATTTTATCTTATTATTTCATTTAGGAACATAATGTCGATTTCTACATCAACGGCCATGATCACTGCTTGGAACGCATCGGAAGCATTGACAGGTAACAGACATCGAGTAATACGATAACATGTCTTTATATATACTGTTATATACTGACCAAAGTTTCATTAGTTTACTTCAAAAACTTCGATTTTCGTTCGAACTAATCGGTTATTTATTTACTTAATTAGCAATTTGGAGTTTTTAACGAGTGGAGGTGGATCCAAGGCGTGGAGGGGAGACCTCAAAGGGTGGAATCCAACTGAAAGTAAGTAAGGGGAGACCTCAGTGTCTCAAAGGACTCTTGTGTAGCTAGGCAATAGGAGTAAATGTTACATAAAGAGCTAGAAGAATGAGGAATTAAAGTGTACTTTAGTTTATTATTGATTGTTTATATGTAATCTGATAGAGATACGATAGATTACAGCACTTCATGGTATTTTAGTTTAAGCAAAAGGGCCAAAAAAGTCATTGAATTATTGGAAACAGAGCAATTATTCCTTATATTTGTTTTTGGTATAAATCCTAAAGGTTAGCCAGCTGAGATCGAGGCGGAGCTAAAATTTTGAGTTATCAAGTTCTAAATTCTAGAAAATAAAATACGCTGAATTCTTGATATATATATATATATATTGTTAAGTTAAGTGGAGCAGATATGTCACTCTCCACTAACGGACTTCACAATGGATGTGGATTAGCATACACTAACATTTCTTTTGGTGAGTTGAAAATCCAGATGGTAAAAAATAATCTCACTAACAATATAACACAATTAGTGCACTAATCAAAACAATAATTTCAGTAACGCAATAACATAGTTAGTGAACTAAAATAAACTAGGATTTAACATTGATAGAGAATATGTAATTATGTAAAGTAGATATTCTCATTCGATTAGGATTACAATTGTAAACACCTATATATTATATTAATGAGAAGACTCCGAACAAACAGAATTACACTATTCTATAAGGTATCAAGAGCCAAACTCTTAACCCCTTTAAAAAAATCTTCTCTCAGCTGCCACTCCTTTTTTCCGGCGGCACCCCCCGCCAAAACCCTAAAAAATTTCGCCGCCCTCTCTTTCCAAAATTCCGACGGCAACATGGTTTCTCCTGATTCCTCCTCCACCCAAGAATCACACATCCTCCTCCTCCCTCCTCCTCTACCAACTCTTTTCATCTGGCATTTGCCGTAACAAATATCAAGAACTTTATCCCTTTGGTTCTTGATCAAGAGGAAGGACAATACTCTTCGTGGGTAGAATTATTTCACATTCATGCTTGTGCCTACAACATTCTTGATCACATCGATACCATCATACCCCGACCGCCAGACGTTGACAACACAACGTGGAAAAGGCTTGATGCTATCGTCAAGCAATGGATATATGACACTATATTCAAGGATATACTTCATACTATTATAAAGGCAGGTGCTTCGGCTCATGAACAATGTACAAGACTAGAGGAAATCTTTCAAGACAACAAACACACTCGTGCAGTCTATTTGGAGGAACAATTCAACAACAATCGTCTTGGGAACTTTGCCAACATGTCAGACTATTGTAAACAACTAAAATTGATTGCCGATCAATTGTCTAATGTTGGCACTCCTATTTTCGAAACAAATATGGACTTACAACTTATCAATAGTTTACCGAAAGGTGAGTACGATACGCTTGAGACGATGATCTAACATGTTGATCCCCTCCCTAGTTTTAACAAGACCCGGACACAATTATTATTGGAGGAAATTAGGCGTGCCAAACATGACAAACATAATCAGAAGGTATTGGTGGTTGATGTACCGGTGATCGCCACAACATCAGCCAAACAACCTCCATCCATACACAGACAGTCAAAATTCGCGGGGTGGCCGAGGCGGCGAAAAAAGAAGGGTCCACGACGGCGGACACGATAGAAAATGTAGAGGTCATGAACGAGGCATCAATACCGGCGGACAAGTCCAGCAGACCCTTTTTCCCATCTCAGTAGGCTGACCCACTACCTTGGTTTGTTTTCGATAATTGGGCCCATACCTGACCATCTCGGCACCAAACCACGGGCCAGTGGCAGCAACCCAACATTCTGGGGCCCTTTAATCCCACGTTCGATGGCCCAACCACAACAGACCCACTTCTCAGTGGCCTAACAACAATATCAACCATACGACCTACCTACACCTATCGAACTCAGTTAGGCCGTTAGCACCATGAATTTACAGCAGCACGACGATGCATGGTATATGAATACGAACGCCACATTCCACCTCACTTATAACTCTGGTAATCTTCCTCAACTGTTTAATTTGAACAATCCTCAATTTATTATGGTCGGCAATGACAATCACATTCCAATTCAAGGCTAAGGCACCACTCAAACCCCACTACCTCACCCTCCATTTTCCATAAAAACATCATATATGCTCCTAATATTATTAAAAATTTAATCTCTATTAGGAAAATTGCTAGTGATAATTTCGTATTTATTGAGTTTGACCCTTTTGATTTTCTGTGAAGGACCTACATACGGGGACAACTCTTACGAGATGTAACAGTGTGGGGGACCTCTATCTTTTCTCGTCCACTTTCGCAGCAAGTGTCACTCAACAAACCTCTCTAGCCGCAATCTCTCCATCAACTTGACACAATAGACTTTGGCACCCAGGGGCACCCTTTTTTAATTTTCTTAGAAGTTAAAATTTAATTCAATATAATAAAGGGAACTATAACTCAACTGCTACTCTTGTCCTCTAGAAAAGCATGTTAGACTGTCTTTTACGACCTTATTGAGTGTAACTTTTTCTCCTTTTGATATCATTCATGCGGATTTATGGACATCTCCTATTACTAGTAATTTGGGTCACAAATATTATTTGGTGCTCTTGGATGACTTCTCTAATTTTCTTTGGATTTATCCTCTAAAATATAAGTCCAAAGTTTACTCCACTTTTTTAGAATATCATGTGTATGTTAAAATCCAGTTTGAGAAAAACATTAAAATATTTCAATGTGACAATGGTCGTGAATTCGACAATTCCCCTTTTCATAAATTGTGTGAGAAAAATGGCATGGTGTTTCGGTTCTCTTGCTCCCATACCACACCTCAAAATGGTAAAGCCGAAAGAATCCTGCGCACAATCAACAATAAGATCCTCACTATGCTCTTTCATGCTTCAATCCCCCCTTCATTTTGGGTTTACGCACTACACATGGTAGCTTACCTCCTTAATATATTACCAATACGAACCCTTCAAAATAAAACTCAAACTGAAATTCTCTTCTGTCGAATCCCCTCTTATGATCACCTTCGGATTTTTTGTCATCTTCTTAGATTTCCCGTCGAAATATAGGGGGTACTTATGCTACGATCTGTCCACAAATAAAATCTTAATCTCTCACCATGTCACATTAGAGGGGACCGTTTTCCCATTTGTAAACGTCCAAAAATTTCATGTCACTGATTACAGCTTCCTTTATGATCTAGACACCTCACATCTCATTATAAACACAATACATAATACTAGTATTTCAACTAAAAATTCATCGTTCGTTCCAGCTGTCCTGCCACCACCCCACAACCCGTCGACCACCCCTCAATCCTATTGACCACCCCCTACCTACTGCTCCCGTCACTGCCCCACTATTCTCGAATCCTGTGACATCACTACCCTACTGCCCGAATACCGTGATGTTAGCCCCGCAGCCCACATCGACCATCCCCACCATCGACAACCCCACTGCCCAGCCCAACCCAAATTCCCCCAGTTCCTACCACCCAAATAACCCCATTAGCCCAGTCCCGATCCCGACCCACTACATGGAAACTCATGCCCAGCACGAGATTTTTAAATCGAAAGTCCACTTTAATCTATCCACTTAGACTATATCACCTGTACCAAAAAACTCAAAATTATCCAAGCTTGACCCAAATTGGAATGCGGTCATGCGTGAGGAATTTGATGCGCTCATTACTCAGCATATTTGAGATCTTGTCCCGAAACCAGAGGAGGTGAATGTGAATCATTGCATGTGGATTTATCATCTCTAGATAGAGGTGAGCTTGAACGCCATAAGGCAAGACTTGTGGCAAATGGCACAGGGCAAAAAGAGGAAGTTATTGGGGTGAGACCTCCAGTCCAGTGGTTAAACCAGCCATCATTCACACTATTTTGAGCATTGTTATGGTCAAGAATTGGCCGATTCATCAGCTTGATGTAAAAAATATGTTCTTACATGAGGATTTGAAAGAAATTGTATACATGCATCAAACACCTGAATTTGTGCATCCTACGACTCCTCAGTATGTCTGTCTGCTTCGAAAGTCACTTTATGACTTGGAACAAGCCCACATGGATTGGTATGACCGCTTTGCCACTTAAACCTTGCAGAGTGGGTTCATATGCAACAAAAGTGATAACTCACATTTTATTTTTCATCGAGGTAATGACACTACATACCTTTTGCTCTATGTGGATGACATTGTCCTGACTGCCTCCTCAGATTTGCTGAAAAATGAGATCATTACCATGCTCAAATCTGAATTTGTAATGATAGACTTGGGTAAATTGAGTTATTTCTTGGATATTTCTGTGACTAGATCCGAGAATGTCATGTTTCTGTGTCAACGTAAGTATACTGAAGAGATTATTTACAGGGTTAAAATGACTAACTGCAAGATCATGCTCACTCCAGTCGACTCCAAATCGAAGCTTAGCACGGATGATGGAAATCTGGTGCTTGATCCTTCTCTTTATAGGAGTCTCGCTGGTGCGATTTAGTATCTTACTTTCACCAGTCCCGATATTGCCTCTGATGTTCAGCATGTGTATCTGTTCATGCATGCTCCCAAGGAGCCTCACTTCACAACTATTAAACGTATCATTCATTACGTTAAGGACACTCTTGACTATGGGTTACATCTTTATCCATTTGCACCGACCATGCTGATATCATATACGGACGCCGATTGTGGAGGTTGTACAGACACACATCAATCTACTTCCGGCTATTGTGTATTTTTTGGTGATTACCTCATCTCGTGGTTTGCCAAACGACAAGTCATGCTTTCCCGTTAGAGTGCAAAAGCATAATATAAAAGCGTTGAGAACATTGTTGCCGAAATTTGTTGGTTCAAAAATCTCCTTCTAGAGCTCCATTGTCCCTTACGTAGGGCATCTATTGTCTACTGTGATAACATATCTGCTCTCTACTTGTCTCATAACCCGGTTCAACATCAGCGAACCAAACATATTGATATGGATATTCATTTTCTTCGTGAGAAGGTTGACATGGGCCATGTTCAGGTGTTACATGTTCCTTCTTCATATCAGTACGCATATATATTTACTAAGGGACTTCCTCGGCAACTGTTCCTCGACTTCAGATCCGGTCTGAGCGTATGACCTCCTCACGCTCCGATTGCTGGAATGTGATAGAAAATTCATAAATATTCTTCATATATTCTGTAATTATTATTCTAGTGTAATTATGTAAAGTAGATATCCTCATTCGATTAGGATTACAATTGTAAACACACACACACACACATATATATATATATATATATATATATATATATATATATATATATATATTGTATTAATGAGAAGACTCCAAACAATGAGAATTGCACTATTCTACAAATATAAATAAATTTTGCATTGGAAGATATTGGGTACAATACGTTCGCCCATAAAATAATTAGACAACTAGAGGGAAACTAATTATGGGCGAGAAGCTGCATTAATTTTCAATTACATCAATGATTAGGGATATTTAACTGCTAAGCAGAAGCAAATAAATTAGCTGTTTACATAATGGAAAAGAGGGGCTTTGACGCACTCCAGATATGCAAAATGTTGCCAAAAATATCAAAGAATTGGATCCAAACTTCTGTTTGAGTAATTTGCATAGCCATAAATCCTTGTCCATCATAATAAAACTTCAATTCATTTGGGTTCCACCAATTAACATCACCCCTCCATGATTTTGAACCCCCACCACTTGTCAAGAATTGTAGTGGACTGAAAAAATAAAAATAAAAATCTGAATGATAGCATTATCTATTTTTTGACACCATTTTTAGTTTGAGTTGGTGTGTAATACTTACCTATTTGAACTGCTGATATGCTCCAAGCAATGGTCGTGTCCATTTAGGTAAAAGTCAACATTGTTTGCCTTAAAATAAAAGAAATGAAAAGGTAAAAAGAGGAGAAGTATTAGAAACAATATTATCATAACAATTTACAACGTTTTGAACACCGTTAATTCATGAACCTATCAAGTCGCAACATAATTAAATTTCTATTCTAATATCATTAAAAAGAAAAAGATAGTTCTCTAACTGAATATTGAAAAAGAGTAGATATGAAAAAAGATCCATGTATAAAACAAACACGAAGTAGCGAGGGATAAATTTTGTAGCTAAACAATAAAATTTATAGCTAATCTTAATTTAGCGATAAATTAGTTACAGATTCTCAAAAATCTTGTTAGCTACGAATGATTTAGTGACAGATTGATGACAAAATTCATAGCTAACTTCATAGTAGACTCAAATTAATTTTAAATTAAAGTATAGGTTGATTGATTTATTGGATGAAAAAACCACCATATATATAAGTATCTTACGCCGCATTAATAACCTTTGGTTATATATACGTAAAAAATGGATCTTGGGCCTAACTCAACCCCAAAAGGTAGCTTGTAGGGTGAGGATTGTCCAAGTCCATATAAGAAGTCAATGTTCTCATTCCATATCCGAAGTGAGACTCTTAACACTCCCCCGCACGCCAAGAACTTGTTAACGGAACCGTGAATAATATAATTTGGGGGTCCAACAATCGGTGAACAAAGAATTGGAATGAACCTGACTCTGATACTATGTAAAGAATGGATCTTTGGTCTAACTCAACCTCAAAAGCTAGCTTGTGAGGTGAGGATTGTTCAAGTAGTTCATATTCTCATTGCATATCCAATGTGAGTCTCTTAACAACATACATTTACTTTAATTTATTAAATATATCAAATAGATTCATGTGATATAAATTATTTTCCTTCTCGTGGAATTAGTTTAGATGCACATAAATTGGGTCAAATACTACATTATAAAAAGAAGAAGATTTGTTTACCTGTAAAATGGGAAGAAGCTGGAGTTCAAGCTCCACAGTGTTACCATGGTGTCCAGCACTTTTAATGGTGTGGTGACCAACCACTATCTTCCATTTTGCACTTGATTCCTTTAATGCTGAGTCCAAATCCTATTTAATAAAAGGTAAGTTAATACAATGCCGCAGTTGAATAGTTGAATGATTATTTTGTTACAAAAGATAATCTAGAGACTTTTAGTATTTTTGAGGCAAAGTTGAGTGATTTTTATTTCTTTTTATAAATAATATTCTAATAACTTTAAGTGGATTTTCACTGGGTATGTTGTTGTTGTTTACCGTAATAAAATAAAATAAAAAATAAATCATCACGAAAATATAGCTTTACCTCCAAAACACTGGAAATATAATCTTTACGAGGCAAAACGTCTCTCCAATCATAAGAATGATCTTTAGGATTTGTGAAATACATATCTTGGAATGGAGTTGTATCCACAAAGAAAAATTCTGCCACTTCTGCTCATGAAATGTGTACAAGTTAGTCAAATTTAAAATTTTCAACAAATAATTAAAATTTCATAATTAAGTTTAACTTAAAATTGTTACCTGTGTTAACAATATAAGACCTTAAACAAATCCACCTGTTATCCTTTTGCTTAAGGATGGGACTCAATTGTGCTAAGGCATCACCTCTGTAGTCATGGTTCCCCAAAACTGCAAATAAAATCATTGCACAGAAATATAATTTTCATAAAGGCCCAAATAAATAACTTATTGATCATAACATATAAAGAGTTTTGTAATTTTTTTTTTTTTTGGTTGACGAAGGAATCCGCAGCCGCTGTTCTTTCGAGTGCGCACAGGGTAAACCCCGGACTGACGCAATAGCCTGCAAACCACGTCAGCCAGTTAAACCACACTTGACAAGCCAGGTGTGACAGGCTCCCCCAAGAGGCGAAGGCAGGCCAGGCGTTATTCTGGGGTTTCGAACTTGTGACCAAGCTCTCCCACATCACCTAATGAGGATACCCTCTGCCTTTAAGACCAACTGGTCTAGGGCTTCGGATGAGTTTTGTAATATTTGAAATTCTAACTAATTAGTAATATCTCATTATGTGTGTGTTTCCTCTATATGTAGTTATGTACACATATGTAGTTTGTTGACGAAGGAATCCGCAGCCGCTGCTCTTTCGAGTGCGCACAGGGTAAACTCCGGACTGACGCAATAGCCTGCAAACCACGTCAGCCAGTTAAACCACACTTGACAAGTCAGGTGTGACAGGCTCCCCCCAAGAGGCGAAGGCAGGCCAGGCGTTATTCTGAGGTTTCGAACTTGTGACCAAGCTCTCCCACACCACCTAATGAGGATACCCTCTGCCTTTAAGACCAACTGGTCTAGGGCCTCGGATGAGTTTTGTAATATTTGAAATTCTAACTAATTAGTAATATCTCATTATGTGTGTGTTTCCTCTATATGTAGTTATGTACACATATGTAGGTTTTAAAAAACTTTACTCGCATTTAATATTTATACCAACCAAATTAGTAATATTTATTTTCCAATTATCCCCCTTTGAGAACCAATTGTCCATGCGGACAAATTAGTAACATTCATGATACATCGTTAAGCGCTAGTTAATTGATAAGATTTTATCGCAGTTTATTACTTATAGTTAATAAAATATGATATATGCGTACAAATAATATTTTGACCGTTGGAATTATACAGAGGTCCAAATAGTAGTTGATGTCCCAATTAATTCTCGAAAAAGGTGATAGCGACAAATGAATACATAATATAAAAGTAGGAAGTATATGTTCACGACTAGTCAATCAATCAATATATAATATAAAGTTCCCCCCTCTACCCGCAAAGGTAGCCAAGTTGGTGTAGCAATAGAGCGCGGGACCGCAAGGTCACGAGTTCGATCCCCTGCATAAACCTTCTTGGTTGAGCCTGTCACACATGGCTTGCCAAGTGTGGTTAATCGGCTGACGTGGTTTGCAGGCTATTGCGTCAGCCCGGGGTTTACCCTGTGCGCACTCGAAAGAGTAGCGGCTGCGGGTTCCTTCGTCAAAAAAAAAAAAGTTCCCCCCCTCTTTTTTCGCTTTTTATATTATTTTTTCTTCTTATTTGAGTCTAACTGTTTCTCTCTTTTTACTCTTGTTTTACTCGTGTTTTATTTTGATTGCATTGCTTGTAATTATATCTTGTCTTGAGCCGAGGATCTCCCGAAAACAGTCGTTCTACCTATCAAGGTAAAGGTAAGTTCCTGTGTACACTCTACTCTCCCCATACCCCACGGTGTGTAATTTCACTAGGTATGTTATTGTTGTTATCTTCATAACTCACACCCCTTCATCTTCATTAGGGATGTCAGTGGGGCGGGTAAATACGGGTACCGTCCCGCATCCGCTCCAGTTGGGGAGGGTGTGGGTGGTGGTTTGGTGGGTGGTGGGGCGGGTATGGGTATCAAAAGTGCTACCCGACATGGGTAGTGGGGCGGGGGTGAATTTCATATAAGACCCGCCCCGCACCCGCCCCGCCCCGCTACTCCGCCTGCACTCCACACCGACTGCACTCCGCACCGCCCATATCTGTATCGTCTATTAGTTTAATTAGGATATTTATGAATATATTTGGCCCTTTGATTTAAAATATGACTTGAGTCAACCTGCACCGTGTCCTGAAATCATGAAAGTACCTCTTTCCATTTTATTTTTTTATATAAACAGTAGTGTACTGATCCTGAATGTACCTCGTCCCTTTGTTTATAAAATGGTTTTATACTAATCATGAAAGTACCTCTTCCATTTACTTGCTGTTTAGTTTTTCCTTTGTCAACAACTGAGTTTCATGCTCCTAATTATGGAAATCCTGAAAATAATATTAGTAGGCTAATCTACTTTTATTGTCCATTTGCATCTCTGGTATATGAAAATAGTAAGTTTAATAGGATGTATGCTTAGGTTAGGCTTGCATGTGTGGATGAAACAACTCTAACCTTGGAATGCCCATCATTTGTGTTTTAATGTTTGCCAACTTTTCAGCGAGCATTTATGCTATGTTAAAACCTTGATCTTGCAGTGGAAAGATGGTTAACTGAGAGATTCAAAAGTCAACCTGGAGAGCTCTGTGTATAGTTGGGTTTGTCTTTTTGACAAGGCAAATTCTGAAAACTAGTTAATCATTTTTTCGGGACCGTTAGAAAAAAAGAATGAGATTAATGGGTACCCGCCGGGTAAGTAGGTATCCGCGCGGAGTAAGTGGGGTGGGGACGGGTGGAGGAATTACTACCCGTGGTGGGTGGTGGGACGGGGGTGGAGGTATGTTTTAGGTGGTGGGTACGGGTACGGGGTACCCTTCCCCGCCCCCGCCCCGCCCCATTGACATCCCTAAATCTTCATAATTTCTACTCTTAATTAGTATTAGCAATTAATTTCATAAGTATGTACAAGTTATGCCACCCAATTAAAATAACACCAACATGGTATTCTCATTTCAATAAATGAAGGGTATTGTAGAATAGATGAGGAGATTATCTTTTTATATCATTTTTAATTATTTTATTTTAATTTAAAAAGTCATCTCCATAACTTAACCCCTTCATCTTCATAACTTCTACTCTTAATTAGGATTAGTAATTAATTTCATAATTTCTAATTTAGTGTACAAGTTATGACACCTAATTAAAATTACACCAACATGATATTCTCATTTCAATAAATGGAGAATATTGTAGAATAAATGAGGAGATCAAAAGTACAAAATTGTACAACTAAGGAGATCAAAAGCACAAAATGAAGAAGATGGAGAAGGAACTATTTTCATGTCAGGTACTCAAATATTTATTTTAGCAGAGGATAGTTTAGTTAAAATGACTATTTTTGGTAGGAATTATCGAATTAGTATTTTCTTAAGAAGTGTGGTAAAGACTAAGGCCTCATTTGTATTTATTAAGATTAAGACGTCTGAATCTGAATGCACATCTAAATGATTAAGATGTTGTCTCTAGATCTGAATACTGAATGATTAATATTGCTTGCTTTTAAAATATCTGAACGTTCATAATGTATTGGAGAGCAAGTGGGTAGGTGGGGTGAGGTTTGGAAGAGGTGGTGGTTGGTGGTTGGAGAGTAGGTGGGTATGTGTGGTGGGAGTGGTGGTGATTGTGATGATATAGGAGGTTAGTGGTGGTGGGGTAGTAGAGGAGAGTGTATAGGGTGGAGCTAGTGATTGTGGACATAGTGATGGTAATATTATTCATATAAAAATATCTCTTAATGTTATTAAGACTTTTGCTCAAGAACTTAATAATTAAGACATATTCAGATCAAATAAGTGTTTAAATCTTAATATAAAGTATAAACAAATGTACCTAATGACCTAAGGTCTTAATCATTCAGATCAGACCTCCATTAGGTGCAAATAAATGAGGCATAAGTGGACACATATTTTCAATCAGATGAGTATTTCTTTTGCTCTTTTTGTTTTTATATTTAAATTATAAATAAATAGGGGTGGAGCGAGGTGGTAGCTAGAGCGTTCACTCGAACCTCATTTGATAAAAAAATATCTTGTATATACAAGATTTAAATTATTTTTTTATGGATTTATAGTTGATGTTGAATTTTCTTGACTTCTTTATATTTTCGAACCGTTTAATGAAAATCCTAGTTCTACTATACTCCCTTCGCTCTAATTTATGTGATATTGTCCACATAATTTAAGAAATAAAAGAAGACTTTTGAATCTTGTGATCTAAAACAAATCAAAGATATTTATGTGGTTATAAATCATATCGTTAAGCGTAAAATGTAAAGTTTAAAGTTAAATTATTATTAAATAAAAAATATATCTTTCTTTTTGAGACAAATAAAAAAAAAGTTTATCACATAAATTCAGAGAAAAATATCAGTAAATAAGTTGAGTAAATTTTTTGGGTAAAGCCGTAAAGGGAAAGGAAATACACTTACCATTATACCACGTTTTTTGTAAGCTTGGAGCAGTGTAAACATTAGTAAAAGATTCCTGAAAAGCTGGATCATCCACACCAGTCAATCCATTATCATAGAAATTGTCCCCAGTTGATACAACAAAATCTATTTTTAATCTCTCTCCAATTATTCCCATCTACACAAATTCAACAACAATACTTTAGGAAAATATGAATAGAGAAAAATATTGTACATTTTAATTATTATTGAGGAGTTATTGTGAGTAGTAATGTGTAGAGCGGAAAAATAACAATAACTATTTGTTAGAAATCTAGAAATGATCAAATATGAGAGTTGGCTGAGTCGACCAAATTCTTGATATATCCTTAAGATAATATTGCCCCGTATATCCTTTCAACGGTTGTAATGGCAACTTATATCCCAAGATAAAACAACAATCAAACAAATGAGCAAAGAGAATTCAAGTGTTTGCTTTGGAAGAAAGATCTTTGAGTGTTTGTGATTGCAAGAGAGGAAGACAATTTCAGAGAATTGTTGAGTGTAAGATGTCAAATATATTTTTTTCAAATGAGCTTTGTGTCTCATTATATAGTGTGTAGATGATGACCCTCAAAATGGCTAAGTAATGGTCATGAATGTCATGTTAATGCCTTGAATTTGGAGTTACAATTCAGCCAAGTAATGGCTGAATTCATGAGCAAAATAATGGAGAGTAAATACTCCAAAGTCAGCCCAAAAATCAATTTTTAATTCACCTTCAACGGATTGAAATGATCGAGGAGTCATGTTCTTCGCCCAAAGAACTCACCGAACTGGAACGTCAATTAGAGTCGCGGCCCTTCGGGGAGGAGCTGCGACCCTTCAATTCCAGCGAGTTACTGGAATTGAAACGTCAATTAGAGTCGCGACCCTTTTCGGTTTCGTGGTGATTTCTGATTCATTTTATCTTTACACATTATACACTTCTTCCTTCATTTACCAACATGAAATCATTCGTCATTTGGCCAATAACAGTCTATTACCTTACGTCTCAAACAATTCGTATACGTACCAATATCTCTTCCATTAAGGAAATTTTGATCCATGACACTACGTGTGCACGTGTGTGGAAATAAGATTTCCTACGTGCGGGGCCCCAATTGTTCGATTCATAATTTAATAGGATTTACTTTATTTCGCGTTTAATAAATATTTCCAATAATCCCCTCTTGGAAGAGATTTTGGTGCACGTACATGGTGTCTTTCTAGCAACCACTTGGCGGAACGATGTTGTATCCGGAGAGGTAGCCGGAGCTTTGAACCTTCCATAGTAGAATACCATCGGACATATTTACTGCGCGGTGAACGTGATGTCTTGAACCGTCAGTGTTTAGTATATGTCAAGACAATGGTACCAACACAACACCTTTCCTACTCAATCTTTCTAGTGTTTTGTCCATCGTCGGTCGTGGACACCCTTGAATTCTTAAGTGCGTTCATTTGAGGCGGTCTGTCCTCGCACTTAAATAGGTGGTCTCCTACAAGGTATCATGTAATACCCCGCTACACAAGCGTTAGGAACCATTAAAATTTTTACCAACCTAACCTCAATTATTAAGGATCATTAAAGGTTTGAAAACTTATCCTTTACCCCTCTTACATGTAGCACTTTTGTCTATCACGGGAACGACCTTGGATTATGTTTCTTAAGAAAGACACATTATCCGAAGTGCTCTTGCTTCCACCGGCGCCACTTTAACCTTTACAGTTTAGTTTTTCCATTGAACCTTATTCCTGGGATCTCCAGTCTGTAAGGTTGAGTGTCCACTATATCGGTTCTTATTGTTTGGGTTTTAAGTTCATTCCCCTAGACAGGCAGAACAACTGATCTTTGGGTATTCCCTTCGTCAAGGTATCTGCGATATTTTCCTTCGATTTTATGTAATCAATGGAAATAATATCTGAGGTGATCAACTGCCTAACAGACTCATGTCTCCGTCGAATATGACGAGACTTACCGTTGTATATTGAACTTTGTGCCCTTCCTAGAGCCGACTGACTGTCGCAGTGGATCATTACAAAAGACACGGGTATATCCCAACATGGGACATCCTATAAGAAACCATGAAACCATTCAGCTTCTTCTCCCACTTTGTCCAAAATGATAAATTCTGACTCCCTCGTGGATCGGGGAATAAGGGTTTTCCTAGAGGATTTTCAAGACACAACTCCACCACCAATTGTAAAATTGTATCCACTAGTGGACTTGATGTCTTTGCTATCGGATATCCAGTTTGTATTGTTGTACCCCTCTAGTACATTTAGACATCTCATGTCGGGTATCCCAAATTTTAGCGTGAGTTTCAGAAATCAACGCTTTCCAGTGATACAAGTTGTCTTCATAGAGACATATCATGACGAGATTCCTTTCATGTAAACACACTTGTTACATCTGTTAATGGTGAAATTTTCCAATAGTACAATACTATGTAATTTCTAGTGCCATTGTTTAGGGCTTATTTCAGTTCGTACTACGTTTTGACAAGCCGGCAATTTTTGTCTCTTATTTTGGAACCACATACCCCTTGGGTTGGTCTATGTATATTTCTACTTCCAAATCACCATTTAGGAAGGCTATCTTGACATTCATTTGATGTATTTCAAGATCCCCCAAGACGGCGATAGTTATGAACATACGTATGAATGTCTTAGATTTATACTTGTCTATAGACCCATTGGCATTGTTGGTTCTCAACCTTTGGTTTGTGGCGCTTAGATGCTTTAGAAGCCTCGTCTTTACTTTTAAGTAAGTAAAGGTAGCACAACCTTGTGCCATCATTTAAGAAAGTCACAAAGTACTTGTTCCCCCTCTAGCTTGAGCGAACTTCAAGACACATATGTTGATATATGTGTGAGTCCTAGAGGAGCGGTTTCCCTTTAGATGCATCTAAGGGTAGCTTTTTGGAGATTTTTTGCCTCTATGTCTACCTCATACTTATGTTGAGGGTTTATGTTGATAGACGACAATGATTCCAACTTTACCAATTTTAGTATAAATTGATAGTTAACACATATAATCTATGGTGCAATAAATTAGAAGATTCCAATATGTAAGGAAGACTCAGTTTTATTGATAGTTAAAAGAAAGGTATTGCTAGTGCATTATTCGCCTAAGGAGGTCTTCACAAGCGAAGCCTCTCTCTAAGTAGAAGGCATTACGTGTTTAGCATTAACTTTAAAGAGGTCTTCACAGACGAAGCCCCTACCTACAAAAGTTACATTTTTCGTGATTACAAATTTGTTAGCCTCGAATACTAGCCTAAAACCAGTATTGACCAACACAGGTCCAGAGATTAAATTTTTTTGAATTTTCGGGACATACATCACTTCCTTTAGAGTCAGATCCTTTACGGACGTCATCTTGAGGACTACCTTTCCTACCCCAGTACCTCGGAAGAAGAATTGTTGTCCATGAACAACTTATTATCTGTGACTGGTGTATATGTGGAGAAGGCATCTTTGTTGAAACAGATGTGGCGTGTAGCACCCGTGTCTAGCAACCATTGCATTGGATTCTCAACGAGGTTGGCCTCTAGCACAACGATTGAGAACTCTTCAATCATATCGTCTAAGAGCGTGTCCTCGACGACATTTACCTTATCCATTCCTTTGGCATTGTCATACTTTTTCTTGCGACAGTCTTTGGCCATATGACCAACTTTACCACAATAGTTGTATGTTCCCTTAAACTTTTCAGTTATGTGGGACTGATCATCCTTCTGGAACTTCCTCTTTTTGTTTGAGTTCCCTTTAACCTCCGTCAGATTTGTCTTAGCCTCGGCGGGTTGTTTCCCCTTTGACATGACCTTCTTATTGTCCTCCTGAATTTGGAGTTTGACAATAAGTTCGTCTAACAGTATCTCCTTCGTCTTGAGTTTCAAGTAGTTCATAAACTCAGACCATGAGTGAGGCAGTTTCTCGATCAATGCCCCAACCAAGAATTGCTCGTTGGGCTTCAATCCTTCCAAGTCTAGGTGATGTATTATCATTTGAAATTTCTAGACTTGGGATGGTACACTTTTGTTGTTCACCATTTGAAATTTCAGAAATTTTTCAATGACAAACTTTTTGGCACCCGCATTTTGGGTGTTGTATTTCTTTTGCAATTTATCCCACAATTCTTTGGATGTCCCAACGGTGCAATATACCGTGTACAAAGGATCAGACAAACTATTCATAATATAGTTCCTGCACATGAAGTCACTATGATTCCATGCATCTTGAACCATCTTCATGTCGTTAATGACATGGATACCTTGGCCCCCTCCCGCCATTTCATTTGGCTGAGGGTCCGTGTCTTCCCTAACTTGTGGAGGGTCTTCGGTTAGGAAACGTGACATTCCCATAACCGTCAAGAAAAACAACATATTTTGCTACCATCTCTTAAAGTGAGTACCCATGAACTTTTCAGGACGTTCATGGTGAAAACCAACCGGAGTTGAAGCAGTGGTGTTTCCTTGAGCAGGAGCAAAGACGTTTGGAACGCCTTGAGTAGCAGTGTTAGCACTTGTGGTGCCAAGAACAATGGTGTTACCTTGAGTGGTAGGATTGACACTAGTAGTGCCAAAACCAGTGGAGTTGAAAGCATTAGGATTGCCTTGAGTGGTGTTTGAATTTTCAGCATTGATTTGATCTTGTCCAGTCATGTTGTCGTTGAAATAGGAAATATTATCTTAAGCTTGTGAGTAGTAATGTGTAGAACGGAAAAATAACAACAACAACTATTTGTTAGAAATCTGGAAATGATCAAATATGAGGACTTGTTGAGTCGACCAAATTCTTGATCTATCCTTAAGATAATATTGCTCTGTATATCCTTTCAACGGTTGTAATGACAACTTATCTCCCAAGATAAAACAGTAATCAAACAAATGAGCAAAGGGAACTCAAGTGTTTGCTTTGGAAGAAAGATCTTTGAGTGTTTGTGATTGCAAGAGAGGAAGACAATTTCAGAGAATTGTTGAGTGTAAGATGTCAAGTGTTTTTTTTTCAAATGAGTCTTGTGTCTCATTATATAGTGTGTAGATGATGACCCTCCAAATGGCTAAGTAATGGTCATGAATGCCATGTTAATGTCTTGAATGTGGAGTTACAATTCAGCCAAGTAATGACTGAATTCATGAACAAAATAATGGAGAATAAATACTCCAAAGTCAGCCCAAGAATCAGTTTTTAATTCACCTCCAACAGTTGAAAGCGATCGAGGCGCGACGCCCGATTCGATAACTCACCGAACTGAACGTCATTGTAGTCGCGACCGCCGAGGAGGCGCGACCGCTCAATTCGATGAGTTCTTGGAATTGAAGCGTCAGTCGTCGCGGCCCTTGGCGTCGCGACCGCCTACCGATTTCGTGGTGATTTCTGATTCATTTTATCTTTATACATTATACACTTCTTCCTTCATTTACCAACATGAAATCATTCATCATTTGACCAATAATTGTCTATTACCTTACGTCTCAAACAATTCGTATACATACCAATATCTCTTCCATTAAGGAAATTTTGATTCTTGACACTACGTGTGCACGTGTGTGGAAACAAGATTTTTTACGTGCGGGGCTCCAATTGTTCAATTCATAATTTTATAGAATTTACTTTATTTCATGTTTAATAAATATTTTCAACAGGTTATGAAGATAAATGTTATACTGATCGTTTTTCCTCCTTTTTAGGGGAAAATTCGAGCCAGATATTCTGATTCATCTCCTTTATTTATGAAAAAATAATTATTATTTTTGTTAGTGGTAAATTAAATTGTATCAGCTTTTTAAATTAGAGAAAAAGAAAAGGATAATGGTATGATGTGGAACCAACGCACTAATTAGTGAAAGATATGAAGCCACGTAGTTAATGGACAAAAGAAAGTTAAAGACGCACGCCATAAATGTTTAAGCTGTCCCTTCGGGGACCATCCAATAAATAAAGTAAAATTGATTAGCAATATATAAGTGGACTAAATAAAATTTTAAAAAATAAGACCCCATTAAATAAAGATATTATTCGTTGTTCAAACAATAATATAAAACACACAAAAAAAAAAAGAGTTAATTGGGGTGGAGTTAATATATGGTTGACTAAAAATTAAGTAAGATTATAGTTGATCAATTGTGGTAATTAGTTACTTGTAGTCAATTTTACATCAAGAAATAATTTAACTTGTTATAATATATTATTTATTTAATTAATGCTACTATATTAAGTTACATGTGAGTATTTTTTAAGTAACTTAACTGTATAAACAATTATATACAGAACATAAAACTCAAATATATTAAAAAGAAGTTAAAGAACATGGGATCATTCTTTAGTGGCTGGCTTCAACCTTCCATATGGAATAATTTATTTACAAACTATAAGCTATTGATTCACATCTACTGCAATCCTTTGAATAATATATATGTCATAATGATATCCAACTTTATAAAAAAAATAATTAACGTTATAATAAACAATGATTGATATAGAGAAATTTGACAACCCTTCTCTGACTATATAACTCCGTTCCTGTAACTATCCATTCACCCGCCGCGCGCTCGCGCGCCGGGGACGGGAGGGGAACGCGCGGAGCAAGGGCGGAATTACCCTGCCTGCGCGGCCCCCGGTATGTTGTAGAAAATAAATATTTCAATTATTTCAAGAAAATAAGTTCCATTTTTGTGTGTCGTACAAAATAAACCACATCCAAAACAAAAAAGTAAGAGGATAATGTTTTTAGTTTTTACTTGATGAGCAACTTGTGATTGATTATACATTCCTCTCCTTCCCCAATCTCCGACGACCAAAATGCTTAGCGAACCGTCGGTATTCGCCGGATGTTCAAGCCAGTGAAGCTCAGCCATGGCCTGAATAAGTAGTAACAAGAACAAGAAAAAAATAAAAAGGTTGAGTTGAAGAAACTCTAGTTTTTTCATGGAAGCCATATTTTATTAAGAACAAGAAGAAGTGTTAAATCTTAAATGTGGTGAGAAAAATAGAGAGATTTATATGGTCCCTTTGATAGGTATGTGTGTGTGTGGGGGTGGGAAGGAAACTTCCTTCCTCAAATGTGTTTGATTGATGCACCTAAAGTTATTCTATTTTATTAGTATTAATTTATGTGATATTGTTTTATGGATAAAAATTTAATAGAGATGTTTTTCAAAATTTATAATCTAATTTTTTTTAATATTTGTGTGACTATAATTATATCTGTAAGGGTAAATTGAGAATTTTAAATTTAATAATGGACATTGTTGGTACGTAAATAATTTTAACACAATCAAATCATCTTATAGTTGGTAAATACATATCTTATTTTTAAGATTTTAAATTTCATATTTTAAGAAAATCTACTTGTAAATATATTTTAAATAATAATTTTTTCTAACGTGTCAATTATTGCTTACTTTATTTTAAGCATAATTCTTATCTAACGTGTCACTTGAGATTCACGTGTCCTTAACCACGTATACAAATTTAACTATATCATTTTACGGATAAATAATATATATAAATATATCGTTTAATTTTTGAGCGAAGAGATATCGATAGATACCTCTTTAACAAGGATGGCTCTCGGCCACCGATCATTGGCAACTTGGGTAGGTTTCCTCATTTAGTATCTTTAGAGATTTTGTAATTTCTCATAAACGTAACTCATGAATATTCCACAATCATTTCTTCGATAAATTATTTGAGAACCTAAATCTGTATATCACATGCAATAGACGTCCATTTATGTTTAAAACTGGATTATTTTTTTGTTGCAATTATGAATATCTTGTATTTGTTAGATAAATCAAAGACGAGACGACGAAATACGGGATTAGTTCTTTTATTCTATTACTCATAGTGCTACATTTTTGCACAATTATTAAGATATATAATATAGTAGTAAACTAGAGAACATGGATGTCTAGCATTATTGAAGGAAATAACGTGGATCCATATGCAACTATATATCTTCTATTCTTGCTGTAGATAAAATAACACCAATTCGTGTTACAAACCAAAAAAAAAAAGAGGAAGTCTTGTATAGTCTGTTGATTTTATATTAAATACTCCTATCATACACGGCGGTGCTAGCTAGGTTATCGCATTACAATATTATATAAAGTTTAAATTATTTTTATGTATATATAGTAGATGTTATATCTCATTGACTTTTTCATATGTCTATTTCACTAAAAAAAGGAATTAGTGACAATATAATTTCTATATATCGCTAAACAATAAAAGTTTATTACTAATCCTATCTAACATCAGATTATCAAAAATCATGTAAAGCAACAAATCGATTAGCGACATATTTCATAGTTAATTTCTTTTTCTTTTTGCAGCATATTCGTATATTTTGAATTTTCTTAGTAAAAAAATTCCGACTCCCCATTGTTGTAATGTTACTATAAACCTTGAGTGTCAACATGACTAATTTTAGACGAAATATAATATAGCAATAATTAAGTTGTTTTCTTCCGATCTCCAATGAAGTTTCTATTGAATTTGAAAAGAGAAGACGTACAAGAAACATTTAACACAAGGAAAACATTCTTAAGCAAATTCCCTAATTATTAATCACGATTAATTTAACTAGTTTGAAATACAATCCAACAATTAAACTTGACTAAAAAATCGAATTATTATATGTATTCATCCAACTTTCTTTACTTAGAGTGTATATATATATATATATATATAAATTTGATTCTTGGTATATGGTTAGTAAAGAAATCAACTAGCATTAAATAATACATGTATTTTCCTTAATTAATGATATTAGACGTGAAAACTTATTCTTGTTGATTTGTTATATTATGCTTTTATAGAAGACTATGAATGTTTGACTAGCGCATCAATGTATTACAATCATCAATGATGTCCATTAATTAATTATTCTAATCATGTGAATTGAATTTAGAATAAAATATTTAAGAGATTTAACAATATTACTTCTCATTATTTACATAATTATTCTTTTTTTGTCATTTGAATATGTTACTATTTAATTATATTATATTCATATTATCTTATATAACACAACAGAGAAATAAAAACTCAGAATGAAAACGAGAAAAACCAAACCAAACCAATTTATTCCGGTTCAAATTGGATGTTATTTTTTCAAAATCAGAAATAGAAAAACAAAAACTCAATAATGTAAAATTAAATCAAAAAATCGAATGCACACCCCTTACTCAAGAGCACAAATTAGATAACTTAAAATAGAGAAAATACATAAAGAAAAAGAGAAGTATAATGGAAATATATGTAACTGTGTGGTGAAAATAGTCTGTATGATATGATGAGATGGCAGGATAATGGTAACCACAAAAGGAACTATAAGTGAGATAAGACCATGTGCCCTCTCTATCCAATTGGGGATATGACAATTTACAAATTATTTTTTATTAAAAAAACTTAAGCACTACTTCTAGCAATAATTTCAATAAATACTCTCTGAGGATCATGTACAAAAGACTACTTATAGAAAAAAGACAAATGAAAAAACAAATAATGAAATCCCAAATAAAAGGAGGTCATGGATTCAAGCCGTGTAAGCGATGCATGTGAAATATAAGGTAAGGCTATCACAGAACGTAGTGGGTCTTCTCCGAACTCGCATAGCGGGAGCTTAGTGCATCAAACTGCCTATTTTAAGGAAGTAATGAAATTGAAAGAAATAATCTCTTGATTATTCTTATTGATGAAAGACATATATATACAAGTTACAATAGGAAAAACATTTTCCTATTCTACATCTAAATCCATATTCTATTTAGAGACTTACAATAGGAAAAAAGTGAGTAATTCTCTTTTCGACTTTGACTCTCTCATTGCAGCCGTTGTATTTCTTTCTGTTACTTCAAAAGTATACTGCTTCAGCTTCAGCCACTCGAATTTTCGATATTCCTTTTTATTTCTCATCAAACGAATGACATCTTCTTCTATTCCCGAAATATCTTTCTAGATATTCCTTAATGTCCCGACTATTCACAAAACGTGAAAAGCAGATAATTAATTATTTGTGAAGAAACTCTCACGTCCGATTCTGTAGTAGAGATGGAGTTCAAAAACAACCGCTTCTCATAAATCACAAGGACAAAGTTAGATCTTTCGAAACCATAAAGGTAAATCTGGATATTTTCTCTTATATAATATATTGGTATATTAGTGAAAGACATGCAATTTCGAGCGAAAATGGTAAACGACCCGGAAATGGATGAGTTAAACTTCTAGTAAAGGGTAAAGTTAGAATTTTTTGCAAAGTACAAGGATAAGTCCGGATTTTTTTCCTTTTTCTGTTTTAACTAATATTATAATCAAGTCAATCAAATTAGAACACAATAAGTTTTTAAAGTTTTTTCTACCGTCAAAAGTTGTGATCGAGTGAAAAGTACATAGGAGCATTCTTAATTAAAGATCTTGAGTTCGTCTTTAATAACAAACAATTTACCTTTAATCATGCCAAATCAATTATAGTGAATGTCGAATGAAAACCAAAATAAGTTTTTAATTTCTAATTTTTCGATATTTTTGTTGTGAAGGCTACGCGGCCATTCTTTCTTTCAGTCTGCGCGGGGGTAAATCCCGCAATTGCTGATAAGCGCCACGGATTAATGTCGGTAGGTGTCATGGCCGCGTGCACCAATCTAAAGGTTTATCAGGAGATCGAACTCGTGGCCTTCGGTCATGTTTCTCTTCTTCTGTACCATTAAATACTCGCGGGTTATTTTTCGATATTTTGATTATAGCAAAGTGGATGAAGCAGGTAGAAGGGTGAATCCACCAATTTTTTTAATCAATGGTGCATAAAAATATTGAAGGATGTGGCGGAAATAATTCTATTTAGAGGAACCATGTTCATCTCCAATTATTTGAAGTTATGAACAAATTGAAAGCAGACAAGTCTCATTATTTTTGCATTATTAAATTAATTACAACTATTTCTTTCAGTTGTCTTCTTATTATTTCAGTTTCTTTTAGTTGAACTATCAGTTTCATCATTGAACTATACCCCATATCTCATTTGTCCCAAATACTTATAAAAAAATATGTTCATTTCTAGAATTTTCTGACTTGGACAGATAGTTCCATTGTGGAACTGTGAATGGGATTTTTGGATCAAGTTTGAATTATTTTGAACCAGGAAAGCCTTGTTTTTTTTTTTGTACTATTATTTTTAGAAATGTTTGAACTTTTTAAGTGAAACTTTTATTTATATAAAACCTAGAAAAATAATGAACTGTTAGAAAACTCACTGGCATATTGTAGACTCAAGATTTATAATCTATTACCCGCATGGGTGTAGCTCAGTTGGTTCCAGGGTGACAGATTGCTCCCAAGATTTATAATCTATTTGACCAAGTGTTTGAGAAGAAAAAAGTATTTTCTTATGTTATTTTTAAAAGTGTTTATTTTAGAGAATTGAGATGTTTGACCATTTCTCGGTCCGAGAAATGTAGATCGCTCCTCTTTCTTTCATTTCATCTCCTCTTTAATTTTCAGGATAAAATATGTTTTTGAGTAGTAGCAAAAACCATTTTTCAGAAGTTAAAAATGTTAGAATAATTAGGGACATAATTCCTAATTATCTCCATTATATCATTTAGATTGTAATAAGAATAATATAATATCAATTAGATTGTAATTAGAAGGATATGATTAGGATTATGAGATCAATTGTATTGATGAGCATATCATTAGAGATAGCAAGAATTGATTAGGTACACTTGTATATAATTGTATATTTGGGGATGAAATAAATCATGGAATAAACTTCTTCAAAAAAATATATTCAGAAGCACTTTTAAAATTTTGATCAAGCACAAATTATTGTTCTAATATTATAAAAAAAAATAGCAAAACACAAACTACTACTCTCCAAAAGTACATTCTTTTAAAAACACACTTCTCATAAAAAAACTTTTCAAAATAAGCACATTTTGAAAGTTTGATCAAACAGGCTATTAAATCCCAACAAGTACTTGTACCAATAAAACATCTCAGGGCTGATCGGGGGATTGAGTGATTTCTCCTGATATAAAATTTGAAATTAAACCTACTATGGTTTGGTTGAGAGTACTAGCTAACAACAACAATAACATACTCATTGTGATTTTATAAGTGGGGTCCGGGCAGGGACGGAGCTACGTCCCTGGTAGTGGTTGTTCGGAAAAAAAATTCACAGCGTTGTATAAGGGAATGAGGATGTTGTGCTTGTTCAAAAGTGGAAAATAGCACTGCAAAAAAAACCCCGCTTGTTCGCGTGCACAAGCTTGCACACAATAGGTCCGCTACTGGGTCCGGGGAGCATAAAGTCTACGCAGATCTTACCCCTCCTACCTTGTAGATAGAGAAGTTGCTCTCAGTAGGCCCTCAGCTCAAGTAAAGCATTTTACAGCAGTTTGAAAAAAGAAATACGAAAATGAAAACAGTAACATCAACGAAATAATGCGATAGGAAAAACAGTACATAGCATGCGGGGACAAAGAACAGTAACAACAACGAGATAATGTGATAACCAAAACACAAAAAACACAAGTGGTAACAGAATTAGAAGAACAAAAAATTACGAGAATAGTGCTAATACTACTGATAAGAAAGTAGGTACATATACGATCACCAAGCTTATCCTCAACTACCAATTAACCTTTTACCCTGATCTGCGACCTCTAAATCCTCCTACATATTACCAGGAATAATTTATACCACAAAAATTATTGAAATTTTATGAAAGTGTCTCGAGAGCAGGATTGGCACACCAGTTTCATATGACCAGGTAAAGTAAATCATGAGATTGGCTATCCCTTATAAAAAGTGACATAAATAATTCTACTTATATTTTTTATTATAATCCTAGAATAACCTGATTTTAAATCAAATGATCTGTTACCATTTTACTTTCTTGTAATTTAATGAATTAACTTAAGCTTTTAAATTAAAGGTTTTGTGCAAGTCAAATAGAGATAATCTCTTCATCAAATTACTCTTCTTCTATATGCTAGTACTGTTGAAGTTATTAGTGGTGATTAGTGTATTATTTGTTAAAGGGCTATGTGACTTAGTATTAGTTGAGGGGCCTTAGTGTATTTTTTCTTATTTGTCTTTCCCTGATTGTATACAAAGGGACTTATGTGAATAGCATTTGATATTAATAAAAGAAACACGCACAGAAGCTCAGAGGTTTCTGAGCCCCAAATCTGAGCCCTAAATAACTCCTTCAAAATGATTCCTCAGATCTGCATCTTCACTTCCTCCCCACTGCGATCCCACAACCTTTAACATGGTATCAAAGCCATAGGGAAAGATTTTGAAGACCTATTACAGGGAGAACTCTGCGATTCAGTTAGAAATCGCAGAAACAGATCGATTCAGTCAGAAATTCAAATTTTCGATCTAATTGAGTTCAAGCTGAGGTGAATCTAGTTCATACAATACAAATTTGTTACAGTTTTTTTTAGAAATCGATGAGATCGAGGTGAATCCAGTTCATGCAATACAAATCTGTTACAGTTTTTTTTTTGAAGTCGATAAGATCGAGGTGACCTGTGTTGTTGTTGTTGTTGTTCGATTAAAACAAATATGTCGCAAATCGATCTATTCATGGAGAACACTTCGCAGAATGTACCAGTTATTACAAATGAAGCTTCAAATATGAGTTTAAATGTAATGGATCATAATCATCCGTTATATTTGAGTTCATCAGATACGCCTGGAGCTGTACATGTCGAAATACAACTTACAGGAATGGAGAATTATACGCTGTGGAGTCGTGCGATGCGGTTGAGTTTGTTAACTAAGAACAAAATTGGTTTCATTGACGATACAGTGAGGAAAGACATGTATGAAGGAAATATGATGAAGCAATGGGACCGTTGCAACGCAATGGTGATTTCGTGGATTATGAAAAATGTGAGTAGAGATCTGTTGAGTGGAATATTATGCGGATCACGCTCTTTGCGATTTGGCGAGATTTAAAGGGCGATTCGATAAGATTAACTTATCGGTGTATCGATTGAAGAAAGAGCTTGCTATGCTTGACAAGGAGTATCGCTGTAGCGGTATTATTCGAGATGAAGGATCGTAGGATGAGATCGATTCAATAATACCTCCGGCGTGTGAATCGCGATCTAGAGCTTATATTGAACATCTGGCCAGTCAGAGGTTACTAGAGTTTTTGATGGGGCTAAATGATGGCTACAATCAAGCACGAAGTCATATTCTATTGCTAACACCCACACCTAGAGTCAATCAAGCATATGTTATGATTGCGCAAGATGAGAGTCAAAAATCCATTACCGGAAGATTTGGAGGCAATGACTCGACAAAATCTATGGTGATGTATGGCAAGTCGACTTATTACAAACAAAGGAAGCAAAATTATACTAGTTTCTTTGACTACTGTCAAATGAAGGGGCACACTAGAGAAAATTATCGCAGGTTATTGTTGTTCTGTGAATATTGCAAGAAACAAGAGCATATTGCAGAAAAGTGCTATAGATTGGTTGGATATTCTGCAGACAATAAAGAGAAGAAGAAAGTAAATGTGGCAGTAACAATTCATGCTGATAAATTGTCCAAAGAACAACAGGATCACCTTCAGTGTCGATTATCTTCATGTACATTGGATAGGTATGAGAAGGCATTACAGTGCACGAGTCGCGGTAGAAGAGAGGCGGCGGGACATCGATTCTTTGCCAAGGTTCATATGGCAGGTAACTTTGCACTTCCTAAGCTGCCGCGCTGGATAGTTGACTCGAGGCTCACGATCACGTAGTCGATGGTAAAAACATGATCGAAAAGGAAGATAAAGAAGTTTAGGCAGTACAAGTTGTCGCGGGTGGTGTTCTTTGAGATCACACAAACAGGAAAATGTAGGCTTAAATGGTGATGTTATTGAACATATGTTGTGTGTTCCCACTTTCAAGTTTAATTTACTGTCAGTTTCGAAGCTAACCAGGGAATTGAATTGTTGTGCAAATTTTTTCCCTGATTTCTTTGTCTTTGAGATCTATTTCTGGGAAGGTCGAGGAGGCAGTAGAAGTTGATGGCCTATACATATTGGAGTCTGGAAGGAATTATGGAGAGTCAGTTAGAGCACATGCTGCTGTATCAAATGTGGTGACCAAAGATGAGTTAGAAGCAGAGTTATGGCATAGAAGAATGGGCCATGTTCCACTGAGTATGCTTAGAAAGTTAGCTGTTTTTAAGAATAAATCAGATTTTTCAATAAGTCATTGTGAAGTGTGTCCTTTGGCTAGACAAACAAGAAAGGTATTCCCTGATAGTAATAGTAGTACTGACTTTGCTTTCCAGCTTTTACACTTAGATGTATGGGGACCATATAAAGTGTCATCCTATAACAATATGAGGTATTTTCTCACTGTGGTGGATGACTACACTAGATGGACATGGGTTTTCTTGATGCATGTTAAGTCTGATGTAATTACTGTTCTTAAGAAATTGTTTGTAATGATAAGGAATCAATTTGGTCTCACTGTTAAGGGAATTAGAACAGACAATGGAGCAATTTACGAATTACCTTGTTCTGACATGTTTGAGCAATTAGGAATTATACATCAGAAGTCTTGTCCATATTCTCCACAACAAAATGGAGTAGTTGAAAGAAAACATAGACACATAGTAGAAATAGCCATGGCTATTAAAATACAAAGTCAATTACCAGCTAAATTCTGGGATAATTGTATTGAGTCTGTTGTATATGTGATAAACAGGGTACCTACTGTTACACTAAAAGGTGTTTCACCATATGAGAAGTTGTTTGGGAAGGTGTCATCATTGTCTCATTTAAAAGTGATAGGGTGCCTTTGCTATGCTTCAAACTTAGTGAGGAAAGACAAATTTGAACCAAGAGCTATCAAGGTTGTTTTACTTGGGTATGCGATTCATGTAAAGGGCTCTGATTCTTTGGACTTGACGATGGAGTTGTGTTCATCGCGAGGATGTGACATTTCATGAAGCCATATTCCCATATAAGCAGCTTCAAGAGAGTGGGGGTTCAGTAACTTCTCAACATTGTAATTTTGACTTGTGTGTTGATGATGAGCATGTACTTCCATGTATTGTACCAACAGAAAGAAGACTTGCTGCAATTCCTACTACTACTGCCCCTGTGCTTGCTGACATTCATACTGCACCTGCTCATTCTGCAGAAACAGCAGATTCAGAAAATGATGGTGTTACAGATTCTTATGTTGAGTCCCATAACGACACACGTTGGCGATGTCTGATTGAGGATGAAAACACTGCAGTACTCAGAAGAAGGTCTACCAGTGAGAGGAAACCCCCAATATGGTTGAATGATTTTGTCCATCCAAACAACCAAGCTGGGTGTGCATATCCAATGTCAGATGTGATGAATTATAATGGGTTGTCTGCTTCATATCATTGTTTTACGGCGAATTTGATTGATCATGAGCCAAAGTCATTCTATGAAGCAGCCAAGGACCACAGATGGGTTGAAGCCATGCAGTTAGAGATTAAAGCTCTAGAAGACAACAAAACTTGGGAGATTGTGGATCTGCCTAAGGATAAAACACCCATTGGATGTAAATGGGTGTTCAAAATCAAATATAAAGCCACTGGGGAGGTGGAAAGGTTTAAAGCAAGGCTTGTAGCCAAAGGATACAGCCAGAAAGAAGGCATTGACTACCATGAAACCTTCTCCCCTGTGGTTAAGATGGTAACAGTTAGGAGTGTCATTTCTGTGGCAGTAGTTAAAGGATGGACGATTCAGCAAATGGATGTGTTTAATGCATTCTTGCAAGGGGATCTTAATGAAGAGATGTATATGAGTTTTGCGCAAGGGATTGAACACAAACAAGGAAAGGTGTGTCGACTGCTCAAGTCATTGTATGGACTCAAGAAGGCATCTCGACAGTGGAACATTAAACTAATTACTGCTCTGGTTTCTTCTGGTTTTGTTCAAAGTAAGTTCGGCTACTCTTTACTTATCAGAAGAAATGGAGACAAGATTGTCATGGTTCTGATTTATGTAGATGATCTTCTACTAACTGGGAATGATCAAGAGACTATTGATGAGACAAAGGCTATTCTACAGCATCACTTCAAGATTAAAGATCTTGGGGAATTACGTTATTTTCTGGGTTTTGAGTTTGCTAGGAACAAAGAAGGGATAATAATGCATCAAAGGAAGTACTTTTTGGAGCTCATTGAAGATATGGGTTTCGCATGTTCAAAACTTGTTTCTTCACCTATGGAGGCTAATTTGAAGTTCACTTCCATTGATTACGACACATCTTGAGAAATGATGCCTCTGCAGTCGAAAGTGGCTCGAGGATAAGCTGCTGCAGAATCCAGAGGTTGATTGGCAGATTGCTCTATTTGACCAATACCAGGCCAGATATTGCATTCTCGATGCGATGCACGAGTCGATTCTTGCGAGCTCCAAAGCAGTCTCACTTGCTTGCAGCAGAAAGAGTAATGCGATACATCAAACAAGCTCCAGGTATGGGAGTCTTCATTCTGTGAGAGGAGAAACGATTACACTATCTGCATATTGTGATGCAGATTGGGCTTCGTGTCCAAATACTAGACGATCAGTCTCGGGGTATTTAGTCTACTTTGGCTCTTCTCTTATCTCTTGGAAGTACAAGAAGCAACAAACTATTTCGCGCAGCTCAGCAAAATCTGAGTATAGAAGTCTCGCATCAGTGGTGGCTGAAATTGTTTGGATTACAGGGCTATTTTCAGAATTAGATATGGTACGTGCATTGCTGTTTGATTTCTTGCGAAGTCAATGATCGATTGCGATAATCCAGTTTTTCACGAGAGGACTAAACATATCGAGATTGATTGTCATTTCATTCGGGAGAAGATTCAACTAGGATTGATCTCTACTCGACACATTGCATCAGACAGCCAGCCTGCCGATGTTCTTACTAAAGCCCTCCTGCCTGGACATCATTCGCATCTCGTTTGCAAGCTCGACTTGAAGAACTTATTCTTACCGCCTAGCTTGAGGGGGGGTGTTGAAGTTATTAGTGGTGATTAGTGTATTATTTGTTAAAGGGCTTGTATGTGACTTAGTATTAGTTGAGGGGCCTTAGTGTATTTTTTCTTATTTGTCTTTCCCTGATTGTATACAAATGGACTTATGTGAATAGCATTTGATATTAATAAAAGAAACACGCACAGAAGCTCAGAGGTTTCTGAGCCCCAAATCTGAGCCCTAAATATCTTCTTCAAAATGATTCCTCAGATCTCCATCTTCACTTCCTCCCCACTGCGATCCCACAACCTTTAACAAGTACAAGTTATAAAAGTATGTTTAAGAAGTTAAGAGTAAAGGTACCTATATTTCTATGTAATCAACTAAGTTCAGACCAGCATGGTCTCACGATATGTAGTAAGTCTGTTAAGGCAGATATATCATATGTAATCTGCTTTCTGTGTAACCTAAGTGTGTTCTTAATGACATAATGTTTTGTAATAGTACGGAACCGTAGTTTTGCTAATATAATATAACTATCTTTATGCCTCAAAAATAGTGTCAAGTGGGCCGGCATCTTGCGTTCGTGTCTCGCACCCCTCCGGCCCCACTTTGACGGGAGGGGTATGGGATAAAGCAGTGGGGGATGTAGATCGGGATAGGACGGTGTATTAGGCCCCGTGGACCGGCAAGGTTAGCACGTCAGAATTCCGGTTTGAATTGGTCCCCTCCCGATCTAGTTAAGAAAATTATTTAAAAATTGGCGAAAAAGTAGTAGTTACCTCAATGACTCTTTGTAGAAATAACCATTTTGGCCCCTCGATTCCCTAAAACACCCCTTACGACCCTTCCACCCAATTTTTTTTTTAATCCCTAAGCTTATAAAATTATACTCTCCTAATTCTCAATTATAAATATCCGTTTTTTTTTTCCTACTATCTCTATAATATATATCTCTCTCTAAAATTGAGTATTGAAATATTTTACTACTCCATTTGTTATCAGTTATTTGTAAATTGAGAATAAAGTTGACAACTAGTTTGAGAATTGGTGGTCATTGTGTGTTTAATAGGTTTACGTTTGTTAAGGCTAAGAATGTCTAATGGAGTGGGGCTAAAGTGTCAAAATGAAAGAAAAGGACAAGTTTAGGCCCATCACATTAAAGCACCTTCTACAAACACACAATCACAAGAAATAACCTTTTAAAGAGGAGAAAACATTTGCATTTAGGGATGGCAATGAGGTAGGTTAGGGCGGGTTAGGACAGGGCAAGTCTTGACCTGCTAAGATGTTAACCCGCCCTGCCGTGCCCCATTTAGCGTTTTTTTTAAATTTGATATGTCCTGTCCTACCCCGTTAAGTCCTGCCCTGCCCTGTTTATGTTTATGAAACAAGACACAAACTTAAAACAGTCATAACTTCTTATCCGTAAGTCGGATTAATCCCCATAAAGTATCAAACTGTCGAGAACTTCAAAAAATAGAACTTTTATTCAGCACAAACTTTCAGATTCTCTACCGATTTGTACAATTTTTTCGTTATACATTCTGTCCTTCCAGATTTCGGTTGATCCGAGGCAGAAACTTTAAACAGTGATAACTTTCAAACTGTAAGTCGGATTTATCCCCATAAAGTCTCAAACTGTCGATAACGGAGTAATCTAGAACTTTTATTCAGCACAAACTTTCAGATTCTTTACCGATTTGTACAGTTTTTACGTTATACATTCTGTTTTTCCAGATTTCGATTGATCCGAGACAGAAACTTTAAACAGTGATAACTTTCAAACCACAAGTCAGATTTATCCCCGTAAAGTCTCAAACTATCGATAACAGAGTAATCTAGAACTTTTATTCAGCACAAACTTTCAGATTATTTACCGATTTGTACAGTTTTTACGTTATACATTCTGCCTTTTCAGATTGCGGTTGATCCGAGGCAGAAACTTTAAACAGTGATAACTTTCAAATCGTAAGTCGGATTAATCCCCGTAAAGTCTCAATATGACCGTAACAAAAAGATGTACAACTCTATAAAATTTTATCCAATTCTAACAAGTACAACCCATCGTAACAAATTATAATTTCACAATCCAAACTAGTTAGAATTTTCTAAAAATTATAACATATTAACTGCCATGCCCTATTTAGAATTTTCTAAAAACGTGTTTTGACCTGTCCCGCCCTGCCCTGCCCCGTTTAACGTTTGACCTGTCCTACCCCGCCCTGCCCTATTTGCCATCCCTATTTGCATTAGCCGAAAACCAGAAAACCTATACATAATTACAATGAAGCACATATAGAGATGTATTCAGAATGAAGTTCAAAACAACTAGACATAAAGGGAAATGCATAGCTGCATATAGGCCATGGCTTACCAAAAATTGCAAATATCACTTCCTAACTTTAGGCATGGATTTGTAAGAAAACTGAACCCCACAAAGGCATCACTGATACTGTATAATACACTCGATTTCCACGATGACATCTTCGCACGCTAGTAGTTTGGCCCTAGAAGAGATAGAAGGAAGGTCCGATAATTGCCAGAAGTCTCTGAATAAACAGCATCGTTCAAACACTTCTTGTACTTCTTTCGGTACTCCGCTTTTATGTACTGCATATCGATCTCAGCTCGTGTTACAATAATTCTAACAAGAGCTGCATCATTCGTTCCCAAACCCTTCATAGCCTTATGCAATTGCTGAATATATGCAAGAAGAAAAAATAGTTTGAATGTGTACAAGATTAAAGTCAATAATTGTTTTACTATGTTTAAGTTTAACACAATATAGAGTTAGACGAGAAGAGTTATTATTATAGCAATGGAAAGAAGCGTGCATTTAAATTAGATATAGAATAGTACTCTCCAAAGGAGAATGAAATTTGGAGGATAACATTATTGTTAGGATCAAAACGCTTACCATCAATGCCAAAAGTCATAGTAATAGATAAAATGTGGTTCTTAACCAAGCCAATCAATCAAGCACCATGTTCGGCCATCTCTGATTTGAGCCATCTCCGGGGCCTCGCCATATGGCATTACCCAAAATCCGTCCCCGCCCCCCCCCCCCCCCCCTTTCAAAACACCTACCACATGCAGCATGTTGGGAATGGAAAACATGATCTTGGCTTGGCTATGATACCACTTGTTAAGATCATGGGGTTACTATCATGGCAAAAGTTATAGGAGAAAGCAAGGAGTCAAGGACGGAACTTTATTTCTTAACCAAGTACATCAAGCAAGCGCTATATTCTAGTATGACTTAGAGCCGGACCATCTCCAACCCATCACTTGGCCTCGCCATAAACCTGAATGTTGGTGTTACCCGACATTATTCCAGAAGGATTTAAGTAATATATGATGATAATGCGAAGACTTTTTATACTACGTATGTAATTTAACATGCATATTACACAAGTTAGTTACTATCTTTACTAGGCTACCAATTAATATTGTTTTTCAAAGAGAACTTCAGAGTATGTAAAAATTACCTTTGCGAAGTAACTTGCTGGATTCTTAGCACATCTCAAGATAGTCAAGAGACCAAATCTAAAGAGACCTGAAGTTTCACTTTTTACTGCCTGTATTATCAAGTATATATGTCCATTAGTAAACTAGTGTAGCATTTTAAAGGTTCATTAAGCGGATTAGAGAGTTAAGTAAACTTACCAATTTCAATTTGTTCTTATACTTAATAAGCATAACTAACAGCAGCCAAATGTGCACTGCGGCTTTCACAAAAGATACGTATGAATGTCTTCTCATCAGTTCCCCATCTCTTCTCCCCAGCTTTATATAGAGCTTTAGCATCACGTTCCGCCAAAACACTGTCAACTTCTGGTCCTTCATAGCGTACTGTACGTACATATGATAGAAGCAACTGTAATATAAAAGCAAATACACCGATACATCAATATCTTCTTTGTAAAAATCTCAGCAATATGAATGGATCACTTTGTTCTAAGAGTTAAATTATGCACACAGACAATTACAGGACTAAGCAAGGTCAATTTCACGTATGTTACTGAACTTTATCTACTACAACAGTAAATTCACAAAACTGTGTTTAATGACATTAAATGATTAAAGTAATTGAATTTACCCACTATTACAGTAAACAGCATTGCATTCACATCTTCAAAAGATGTTAGTGTAGGAATTTTCCAGCATTAAGATCAGCTAATAAGATCACACAAGCATCTTGAATATATCAGAGCAATAAGAGGTGTAGGAAAGAACATCAAGTGGCCATGCCGATCCAATATTATCTCGAAATGTGAGGATACTCAGAACTTAAACATATTGAAACAATAACACCACGAAATAAGATCAGATTGTGCCGACATAACCATGTTTCTTTCAAGGATATAACTTTGTCATAATTTTGCTCCAGCAGAAATTGACTCTTCCTATATTTCTTCTCTAATGCATAATGTATGGTATGGTCCTCTAAGAATTTTTTTAAAAATAAATGAAAATTCAAACAGGAAAAACTAAATTATCAGAAACAGTTACTACATCAAAGGAAATTCAGCAGCCTACAGATGGACCTACATTTCCAATTGTGAGCACCAGAGTACTTCAGGTGTCCCAAAAGGCCCTAGGGTCGGAGCTACATGGTCCCAAGGGGGTCCAATTAAATCCCCTTCTTGAAACTTTATACGTAATGTGGAAATAGAGTATATATAAATTTTTGAATCGCCTTTACATAAGGAAAATTTTTAGTATAATGACGAAGGTGGCTCAAAAGTGCTTTACTTACTAAAATTCCTGACTCCACCGCCACTGAAGGGCATAGGATATAATTACACGAGTCACTTTGCATCCCCTGATCTGTAGGATAGTGTCCTCCTCTCAAAACCTTTTTATTGCTTATACAGAATCATATACATGTTTCAGACTTCAAAAGCTTGTATTTGTAGACTAGGAAATTAAAACTTCATCATAATTTTCTCTTTAATTCATCAAGTCCAAAGCTGTATGCAGACATAGTTGTCTACTTTTCGATTAACAAGCTGGAAAAAAAGAACTTAGAGCGACAATTATCTCATGCATCTTCAAATGTAGAGAAAAGATCAGTACCTTTTTATGATCATCAGATGCCCGCGACTCAATATCGTGCTCAAGGTAAACACTGTTCATTGTATAATAAATTTGTTTGAAATATTGTATCTGGGAAGGAGTCCTCGAACATATCACTTCAGTAGCAGTCTGAGATCAACGACAATGTCACTCAACGCCTGCCTGACTATAGTGGCCCTTACTGCTGGATCATGCATCCATAGCAAGAATGCTTTCTGAATTTTAATCCACATGATACAAATAATCAACACACAAGACAACTTTATAGAGAAATGTTACTGCAAATTAGAAGTTTTACTTTATCAATGTATTTTAACTTGTTGCAGGTAAGTCTGTCCAACGGGACGGGACGGGGGACGGGCTTAAGAGGATAGGAGGGGCCAGGACGGATAGGGTGGACGAAACACTAGTCCTGTTACAAGACGGGACGGGAGCCTTAGTGGAATTCTTTTAATTTGTATTTATTTAAATATTTAAGCACTAAAAAATTATAAAAAGATTGATAGTCTGATACAACAACAACATACCCAGTGAAATCCCACAACGCGTGAAAGTGCAGAGGGTAGAGTGTCATGAGACCTTCACGTAGGTAGAGCGATATTTTTCAGAAGTCTGATACAAGACTACATAAATTTAGTAAACGGACCCAAATTTAAAATAAATTTCAAACTTAAATTGATAACATTGGAAATTCAAATTTGTATGATCATTCTAATTTAAGTGGGATGGGACGGGACGAGACAAGAAGGGGAATGGGACGATGTAAGTGGGATGGGACGGGTGACAGACTTAAGGGGATAGGGGGACGGGAATGGAAGTGGGACGGGATAGGGGGGACGAAACACTAGTCCCATCCTATCCCACTAAGCTTACTGTACGGGACGGGACGGGTCGGTATTGGGACGGGATATTCCATCCCCCTCGCCAACTTTAGTTGCAAGTATACGCCATTTTTTCAGGTCAGTAATCCGTGATATTATGGATGATTACTTGTAGTTATCTTTTAAGTGATATGTTAGCATAAAATTTCCTTTACACTATCCGTGTAAGTTAAATTACCTTGTTGTCACCACTAAGCTCTTTGGATAAGCGAGTAGTAAGCTCTTCAGAATACATAACTCTGTATTCCTGCTGGATGAGAGCACGTTGACTTGCATCACGATGGGCAAGGATGTTAATGACTGCTGCAGTATCACATCCAAATCCTGGTATAACAAAAACAAGTAGTAATAATTATTTAACATAATGAATTGTCAATGCAAATATCAGTTAATGAGTGAACACACCTTTTGGAGTTTCACTTTTTCTGATTTTCTGAAATTCTATCCATGCATACGACACTACAGGTTCGTTTGGTAGGAGGTATTAGAGAAAATAATATTGGTATTACCTTTGGTATTATTTAATTCCTCATTTGGTAGTGTACTAATACATATATTAGTTGTACACCCTATTTAGTACTATTCTTATACATAGTATACCATGACATTAACAATACCATTACTATTCCTGTTCTAATACACCATATTAGAACTATAGAGAAATTATGCAATGGATGTTATTTGATATAACAAACCAAACAATAGATAAAAATAACGACAACATAACTAATCCTTGCATTACTAATACACCATATTCAGTATTATTCTTATACACCTAATCAAACGACGTGTTGGTTATCAAACACTAAGCTAGGGTTTAAAAACAGAACATTGGGATGTGAACAGAAACAAAAGATGCAACTCCTAAGATTTAAACAGAAAATGAACACTATGAAGACTTTTGACAAACAGTTTGTGGGCAAGAGAAGTTGAACGGAAAAGCTCTTTTATTCGTCCAAACACTGCCTTTAAATTAAATACTAGGACAATACTACACTAACAAACTGATCAACTAACAACGACATATCTGCCACTATTTGAAACTACAACTCCTAATAACATGGATACACAATTTCCACTAATATCCAATTGGTAAAAACTTATCTGAACGACCCAATGAATACATGACACATGTCTTTATATACATTATTAGTACAAAACTATAGTTAATAAATACATATTCTTAGCTATGAAAAAATAGTAAGATTTGGTTAAGTGCCCGTTTGGTTGGGCTTCGCAAAAGGCCAAAAGTGATTTTTTTTGCCAAAAACACTTTTGGCCTGTTTTTAGTGTTTGGCTGAAAAGACCAAAATTATTTTTGGCTGTCAAAAGCACTTTTGGTCTTTATTTCCAAAAGTAAAGCCCAAAGTTTTTGCTTTTGGAAGTAGAGGCAAAATCTCTTTTGTCATTTTCCATTTTTAAGCCAATTTTTTTTTTATTGACAATTAAATACCTAATAATTTTTTGATAAAAACTCTACTTCTATAAGTTTTTTTTAATAAGTTGTACCAAACGGGCCCTGAAACATCTGGGTGCTGGAAAAAAGTAAATAGTGAATAACTTTCTGCAGTAACTTTCTAACATGGAAACCCCAAATAAAACGTCTAAATAGGTTATAAAAGAATATTATATAATATGGTGATAGTAATAAAATGATCATTTTATGTTGTTATCTTGCTTATATATAATAGTATGAAAATCTGGATATGTGCATAAATGCCTCCCGGGAAAGTGTTCGTCGAGAAGATTAGTTTGTGTCTGGTTAATTAATTTGAAAAATACTTATATCAATTTTAAAATATCAATATGTGTTTATGACAAAGTTTTAAAAGTATTTTTGGGGTAAAAGTTACTCCTCGTCTCAATTTATGTGGCACCAGTTTATTTTTAGTATGTGTCAAAATGAATGTCACATTTTCGCATTTATAAATATTTAATGACAATATTTTATCCTTGTTGGATATCACTTATTTTAAAAGATGTACTTGTGTGAACAAAAAGTCAATAAAAATATGCATTAAAGTAAGGATAATTTGATAAACATAACAAAAATTTCTTAGTTTCTTAAATTATGTATCTGATCAAATGTTGTTACATAAAATGAGATGGAGAGAGTATTACCTTTTTCACTTTTGAAAAAACAGATTCTGCTACTATTCAAAAATATTCTTTTTTCTAATAGCTTGGCCGAACAACTCATCCTATTCCTCTTAAATAACCATTTTTTAGAAAAAATAAATACTAATAACTTCGAAGAAGCTTGACCAAATATGTTACTACTAATCAAGAAGGAATTATAAACCCGCATGGGTGTAGCTCAGTTGGTTCTAGGATGGCAGATTGCTCTCGAAAGCGAGTTCGAGCCACGGCAGCATGTGGGAGTTCATTTCTTCTGTGAGGATGACTCTTGTGGGCACTGAGACATCGTGCCTCCCACCTAGTGGGCCGCTGAGTACCATGATTTACCTTCCTCCACCAATCTCTGTCGGGACGGAGGGGTGAGGGCACTATGGGCGAGGGATTTCGCCTTTTTGCTCTCAAGAAGGAATTATAAGGTGCAATTAAATTACCCTTGAAAGCTTTATAAAGTTGGGCGGCATCATCACAGGGCGAAGTTAAAACAGGAGGTATAATAAAGTTTTGCATGAATGAATGAATTGTGCATGATTCGTGCTCGTTTGATGCGTCGCATTGACTGTATTATTTTGCATGAACTGTATTGTATTGTAATGGATTGACCTGTATTAATATATAATGGACGGTATTAGATTATTAATATATAATGGACTGTATTTTTTTATTTATTTATTTTTAATACAGTCCAGGGATGAGTCTCAAAAATGACGGTTGGAGTGTACTATTTTTAGAAATAGTACAGTCCAGTCCAGCTGAAAACGCCCACAAAACGCTATATTATTTTTTTATCCAGTGCATTCCAGCGTAATACATCGTACCAAACGTGCCCAAATGGTACTAAAACTATAAACGCGTCTTACTCTCAGAAAAGTGACGCCTTTGACGCTCCCTCACCCATGCAATTTTTAAAGTTTTTGTCGACTCTCTCCTTTTTTCATCCTTAACTAAAGGTGGCTAATCGACGACCAGGATCGATCGGAGTCCGTTACGAGTTGAACAGGTTCCAGATCGGCACGGCAAGCTACCGGACCGATTCATTACCGGATTTTCGATCGGCCCGTGCGGTTTCGGGTTGAACCGGGCCTACCGGACCTACCGGACCAGATTTTTAATTTTTTTTAATTTCGAAAATTTAACTAAATTCAAATTAAATATGTAATATAATAATATAATATAGTTTTCTGTTTTATATTTTATATTTTAAAATTTAAAGTTAACTTTCTATTTTATAGTTTATAACTTTATAGTTTATAGTTTATATTGTAGTTATACTTTTATTAATTTATTAAATTAGTAGACACAAGTTAACAAATAATAACTAAAGAGATAATAAAATAAAAACTAATGATAAGATGTAAACTTTCGAACTTTCATTATTCATAATGTTAATAAGAGTACATAATGAAATAATAATAATTTTATTTACATATTATGCATCATTTTACAAAGTTCTTCGTAATTTATAGGTTAATTGAATTGGTGATGCTCCATAGCCTCTAAATCTTGAGTATTAATTTCAGTCCCGCTTCCGCGGTTCCGCCGCAACTTGTGTTGTTGTAAAAGTGCTCCATATATCTAGAATCTAGATTCATTATCATCGTCTTCATTGAATCCTGCAGATGTTGACACAGAACAGAAGCAGAACTAGAAGTCTAGAACGAAGATTAGTAGCAGAGTTGTTGTTATCAAATAATGTAACTGCAGGTTTATATTTTATACTTAATTTGTTGTTGACCTGTGTCGGATGAACTTTCTCTACATGCCTAACTATAGTGCCCGTCCCCCCGTCATTACCCCTTCTCTTATGTTTATAAGTTTGCCCACAAATATTACATCTAACTCTATCAGTGTCCCTAATTCTATCATAAAAGTTTCACATTTTACTCCTTATTCTCCTACTCGTTACTACTGGTAAAGGAGGTCTACGACTAGTAGTATTACTACTAACATTGACAGAAGGCACACTAGTAGGTGTATGAGTTTCAATTTCAACAATATTATCTATATGAACATTATCATATTCATTATCTTCTATTTCAAAATCTTTTTGCATTTGATCATAATCTATATTTTGATTAGATGATGAAGAACTTTTAGATTTTGTACCCCTTGAAATAGATTTACCTTTATCCATTATAAAATATTTAATTTTAATTTAAATAATCAACAAATAAATATGACAATTTAATAAAATAATTAGAGAATGAAACAAGTGTACCAAACTTCGGGATTCAGAATTCAATTGAAAGTAACTAGAAGCTCGAAGTCTTGCGTCTTGCTACTTTGAAAATTAATAATAATAATAATAATAATAACTTGAGAATTGAGAATTGATAATAGAGAGAATTAAGAGAGTATGAGAATTGTAAAAATAATTGTGTGATAAAAATGAGAAGAATATAGAGTATTTATAGATTTTTTAAAGGATAAAAATGTAATTAATAAAAAATTAATAAACAAAAACAAAAAAAAGGGGTCAAATGACCGTTGCCCCCCCTACCAACGGTAATATTACCATTGGGCCCGCCAACAACCTTTTTTTTAATTTTTTTTATTCTGAAAATATATTATAAACTAATGTATTATATATAAATATATTCCGAAAATATATTCCACTCATTTTTAATATATTTCGAATATATATATATATAATATAAAATATTTTTAATTTTTTTTATTCAGAAAATAATATTACCGTTCAAAAAACATTTATACTTTATATTGTAGTTATACTCTTATTAATTTATTAGATTAGAATACAATCAAGACATAAGTTAACAACTAAAAAATAATACAATAAAAATTAATGATAAGAATTAAGATGTAAAGTGTAAACTTTCGAATTTTCATTATTCATAATGTTAATAAGAGTACATAATGAATTAATAATAATTTTATTTACATATTATGCATCATTTTACAAAGTTCTTCGTAATTTATAGGTTGATTCATAACCTCTAAATCTGGAGTATTAATTCCACTCCCGCTTCCGATTTCCCTTTCCAAAATATTACCGATTTCTTCATCTTTCGGATAACCAACGTCTACCAATCCTTGATTTCTTCTCTCTAATATGATCCAATCCCTTAAGCAGACTAACACTTCTAATGTGTTTCCACTCAATGAGTGACGTGTGTCTCCTATTTGATCTCGTACTTGGCTGAATGCACTTTCAGAAGCCACTGTTGAGATAGACACATTAAGAACATACCGTGTCATAGCTGCAAGTACCGAAAATTGTCTTTTGTTATCCTGCCACCATTGTAAAGGCTGAAAGTTTTTATTCGGCTCCGCTGACTTTTGCAAATAAAATTTCATCTCATCACAAGATCGACTTGTGCTTGCTTGTGTTGTAAAAGTGCTTCATATGTCTAAAGATTCATTATCATCATCTTCATCGAATCCTGAAGGTGTAGGCACAGAAGCAGAACTAGAAGGAATATTAGTAGCAGAGTTGTTGTTTTCATGTAATGTAGCATAATATTCATATAATTTAGTTAAATTAGTATCAAATTTAGTTATGCAATCTAATGAAGATGGAGTATCTGTTGCACCTACTTCCATATAATTATATAAACTAAATATTAAATTATGACAATGTACTTTTTTAACAGAAGGATTTAAGACTGCACCAATACAATAAATATCAGAAATAGGAAAAAAAATATTTTTTAAACTTTTCAAACATAAATGTAACTGCATCTTTATATTTTATATTTAATTTTAAACCATAAAGTAAATATGAAATTTCAGCTATACGAGCTAAAACATTACAAACTGTTGGGTAATAAGATCCTAAAAATTCAGCAGTAGCAGTGTAAAATTTACGTAATTTTTTTAAAAGTTCAGCAATTGATTTCCAATGTTCGTCAGTTAACATATAAATCACGTTCTTACAATGCGCATTTGCAACATGTGTTATGAGGTCTTTATACTTATAACATTCTTTTAAAAATAAATAAGTATAATTCCACCGTGTAATAATCTCATCTGACATGAATTTAGGTCTCAAATTAAATTGTTTACATTTTTCTTTAAATTCTATATTTCCTATTATTACCCTGAATAACTCCAACATCTCTTTTGACAAGTTTTATTTCAGTTGCAAATAAATCAAGACCACTTTTAACAATTAAATTATAAATATGACAAGCATAACGAACATGAAATATTTCAATAAGTGGCGGTTCTAATTCCGCTTTTAAAAGATCTACAACAGCAGTATTATTAGATGCATTATCGAATGATATACAAAATATTTTTTTATAAAGATTATACTTTTTGGCATAAGCACAAATATTTTCGCTTATATATTTTCTAGTATGATTTTGATCCTCGTCATACGCAAAAGCAATAATACATTTTTCTATTTTAAAATTTTCATCAATTCAATCACAAATAATTGTTAAATAATCATAACCGTTTAAAACATGCCCAATGTCTGAAGTAAAAACAAAATAGGCATGGAAGGTTAGTGAACAAATATTGCAAAAAAATAACATAATCATTATGAAGTCTAAAAATACCGGCTCTACAAGTACTACGAGGAACACCTTTAAATAAATGATTATATACTCTTTGAATATATGTAATTAAATATGAAGAAGAAGCAAAAGAAAAAGGTAAACAACCTCCGACAATCATTTTTGCTGATTCAATGCGATCTTTCTTTGGATCGTACTTAGACACCCCCCGTTAATGAATTAAATTGTTGTTGACCGGGTTCTAAATCAGAGACAACACCCCATTGTGTCGGATGATCTTTCAATAAATGTCTACCTATAGTACATGTCCCCCCGTCAACACCCCATCTCTTATGTTTATAAGTTTTCCCACAAATATTACATCTAACTCTATCAGTGTCCCCAATTCTATCATAAAAGAGCCACATTTTACTCATTTTTTCCCTTACTTTTGGTTCTGGTAAAGGAGGTCTACGACTACCACTAGTAGTACCAACATTGACAGAATGAACACTAGTAGGTGTGGGAGGTTCAGTTTCAAGTTCAACAATATTATCTATATGAACGTTATCATATTCATTATCTTCTATTCCAAAATCTTCTTGCATTTGATCATAATCTATATTTTGATTAGATGATGAACCTCTAAATTTTTTACCCCTTGAACAAGATTTATGCCGTCCTAATCCCCTTACCAAATCCATTATAAAATATTTAATTTAAAATTTAACTTAAATAATCAACAAATAAATAGGACAATTTAATAAATAATTAGGGAATGAAATGAGTGTACCAAACTTCGGGATTCAGAACTCAATTGAAACTTGAAGCTCGAAGTCTTGCTACTTTGAAAATTAATAATAATAATAATAATAATAATAATAATAATAATAATAATAACAACAACTTGAGAATTGATAATAGAGAGAATTAAGAGAGTATGAGAATCGAGAGAATTGTAGAAATAATTGTGTGATAAAAATGAGAAGAATATAAAGTATTTATAGATTTTTAAAGGGTAAAAATGTAATTAATAAATAATAAACAAAAAAAATAAAAATAATGAGCCAAACGGTCATTTAGACCGTTGGCAACCCCCCATCCCCAGCCCCCCACCCCAACGGTAATATTATTACCATTGCCAACAACCCTTTTAGTTTTAATTTTTTTTTAATTTTTTGACATTACCGGTCCGGATCAGTTAACCGGTAACGTTACCGATTTCCGTTATCGGTTCAACCGGTCCGGGTCCTTATCGAATTTCTCTATAATCCGTGCGGGTTGGAGTCGGGAGTCAAACCAACCCCAACCCGATAAGTCTTACCGGTCCGGACCGGATCAGATTTTGTATCGGATCGACCGTCTGGGTTATCGGGTAACCTGGACCGGTTGACAAGTTTACCCTTAACATGCTAAAATTTACTTTTAAAGGGTATTTATATCAAATTATGAAGGTACATAAGTTAATGTCTTTCATATGCATTTATCGTTTTTGTTATGTGATATTTTTTTCTTCATTACAATAGAGTAATTATTAAAGTTATATTATTTGATTAAGTTTAAATATGAGATATGATAAGAACAATCAAACCTTTCTATAACGATGTTGTTTGTTCATATTATTTTTTTACTGTTATAGCGAATTGTTAAGTATTATATACATATAATAAGATTTGATGTTTAGATCTTATTTAACTTTTATAAGTAAATATTATACAAAAAGTCATTTTTTCTCAAACTTTTTATGTTATAAAAGATAATTAAATATTTAAATCTTAAAAGATATTCATATTTAAATTTATGTTGTACCTAGTGCTTTAAATATAAAATAAATGACAAGAAAAATCAAAATTAGAGGGTGTTTGGATTAACTTTTTGAAAATAGCTTATAAGCTATCCCTTCGTCCCATATTAGTTGTCCGCATTAATAAAAATATCCGTCCCAAAATACTTGTCAATTTACAAAATCAAGATAAAATTAATTAAAAAAAATTGTTTTGTCTTTAACATTTATTATTTTGAAAGTAGCCAATATCGATTAGAGTGTAATTTATTGGAGAGAAATAAAGGTAATGTATTAAAAATATCACTTTTATTTATAATTTCTTAAAGACCGTGTAAAGAGGAAAGTGGATAAATAATTTGGATCGGAGGGAGTAAAAGCTAAAAGCTAGCTAATTTTTGTACTCCATTTGTCTCAAATTATGTCATTGTTTTCGTTTACACTTAAGAAATATTAATTATGAGGGATATTTGACATACTTTACCTTTATTTATATCTAAATTATAATTTCTCTTCATTAAATACATACTCCATTTATGTGTTATTTTCATTTATGACAAAGGGTAAAATGAAGAAAAAATAATTAATTATGCCTTGAACTTCTACATTGATAAATAATTTGAGACATCAATTTTTAGTAACTACGACAAATAATTTGAGACGGATGAAGTATTTTTTGGCATAAAAATAAGTGCTTAAAAATATTTTATCTTTCTCAAACACCAAAAAAAAGTGAGCTTTAATATCAAAAATACCTAAAATAAGTTAATCCAAACATTCTTTTATATTATTATAATGAAATACAAATTAATCAATATTTGAGTAGTACGGTTATAGAGAAGTATTACAAAGAGTTTAGCAATATAATAATTGACACTGATATTATACATAAAATATAAAATATTGTTATAGGAATGTAGAATATAACATGAAATATCAGTCTCAAAGAAAATTTGATTATTATAATAATATACAGTTATAAAGATCGTTATTACAGAAAGAACTAATTGTAATTACACCTTCTTCTTATTGTGGTTCATTGGAGTATATATTAGGGGCGTTAAACTTAGATTCATAAACATGACATGACCGTGTCACGCCCCGACTTTTCTCAAGTCTTTATTTAAGGCGTGATGACATCTGAATAATTATTATTTTCCAGGAGCACCACTAATTCTCTTTATTTTGAAATTCAGATGTGTATATTAAATGCGAAAATAGTATCAACATTAAAAGTAAAGAAACCTGTTTATGAATTTAATTAAAACATAACGCGAGCACATGCTCGTGCAAATACTGTTTCTACCTAGACATAATGAGAATGATTATTCCAAATTTGAAAGGAGACAATCCCACACGGGCATTTTTCGAGATACTGAAACTGAACCTTTCAACTACATACTAAACGTGACAAGTACCAAGTCCGAAGCAATGGATTAGGTACGGCAAAGTGGCTGCGGGACGATCGCTAGCCCTGATATGAAGCCTTTCCTCTATCACGCTTTCCTGAAACATGTTAAATAAAGAGTCAGCCCTACTATCCGGGGCTGAGTGAGAACCTTACCCTGCAATTCAAAGTAACCTCACAATATTCCAAGTGCAACCACATTATAACATAATAAGCATGTTGCAAAAACATATTAGGTTACAACACTTTTATCATACAAGTATGAAACATCTCCTCTCCACTCCTTATAGGAAATTCTTAACTTATCTAACATTTTATTTTATTCTGTATCATACGTTAAGACATTCCCTTGCATTTATACACTTGTTGCATTTACATATTTGTGAGCACGTATTCACTTTACATATTTATTGCGGCGCAACCCGATCCAATGTATTTACGTATTTGTGAACACGTATTCACTTTACATATTTGTTGCGGCGTGCAACCCATCCAATGTATTTACATATTTGTAAACACGTATTCACTTTACATATTTGTTGCGGCGTGCAACCCGATCCAATATATTTACATATTTGTGAACACGTATTCACTTTACATATTTGTTGTGGCGTGCAACTCGATCCAATGTATTTACAAATTTGTGAACACGTATTCACTTTACATATTTGTTCCGGGCATGTTATCTGATCCAATGCATTTACCAATTTGTGAACACGTATTCTCTTTACATATTTGTTCAGGGCATGTTACCCTATCCAATACATTTACCAATTTGTGAATACGTATTCACTTTACATATTTGTTCCGGGCATGCTACCCGATCCAATGCATTTACCAATTTGTGAATACGAATTCACTTTACATATTTGTTCCGGACATGTTACCCGATCCAATGCATTTACCAATTTGTGAACACGTATTCACTTTGTATTTTTTAGAAGGTCAAATAAATAATATTCTCTTTTTTCAACGTTCTGTCTTTCATACTGTAATGGTTATAACTCTTCAACTGTAACTTCAACTAAGGTGTTTCTTACGCTGAAACTAAGGTAACACGGGGACCTTTCACTATGCCAAATTTCATTTGAAAATACTTTGGCTAACTAGCACAAATTTATCCGCAAAACAGCCACATGAAATTTGTTTCGCCAGAATTTTTATTCAACAGGACCAAATTTTAAAATAGTCATAACTTCTAATACGTAAGCCCGTTTGAGCCCCGTAAAATCTCAAAACGACGAGAACATAGAGTTGTACGTCTCCATGTGAACCATCAATTCAGATTTTGTACCATTTGGTATGTACTGCCTTTCCGGATTCCGATAGATTGCAGGCAAAAACTTCAAACTATAATAACTCTCAACCTGTAAGTCTGTTATATCCATTATTTGGCTCAATCTAACCTTCACATATATATGTACAACACTTCCAAATTTAACCAAATTCTAACAAGTATAACCTAGTGAAAACAGGTTGTAAAGTTCTGCCTTCCGAGTTTCAGTTAAGCCGAGGCAGAAACTTTAAACAGGGATAACTCTCAATCCGTAAGTTGGATAGACCCCCGTATAGTCTCAAAATGTCAAAAACAGAGAATTCTAGAATTTTTATTTAGAACAAATTTCCAGATTCTTTACCGATTTGTACATTTTTACGTTTTAGTGTCCTACCCTTCCGGATTCCGACAAGTCCGAGGTAAAAACTTTAAACTATGATAACTCCTAAACCGTAAGTCCTTTTTATCCCTTATTTGGCTCAATATGATCATTACAGAGAGGTGTACAACACTTGCAAATTTCACTTAATTCTAATAAGTATAGCTTAGTGAAAATAGTTCGTAAAGTTTATGACTCAACTAGTTATTTAAACAGTTAAAAGTTCATGATTTCTTTTCAACATCCGATTCATATTCTAACATGTATTGAACTTAAAATAAATGATTTCACTAAGAATTTCTGAGTGAGAGAACTCACCTTGTAAGCGTGAAAATGATTGTTGTTCGGTTGCTAAAAGTGACCCTTGCTCCCTAGTATTTTTTTTATTCTTGTCCTCTTGATATTTTTCCATATTTGTTTTCTTCTTGTTCACTTGTTTTTTTTTCCTGATTTTCTATCCTTTGTGATGGGTACTTTGTTTGTGTATAAGTAAGGGTGTTTGTATAACCTATGAGTGATGGAAGGGCAAGAGTTGAGGGAGGTGAAGAGGGGAGGAGGGACGTGCATCATGCCATTCCTATACTATGCATTTAACTTCAGCACTAAGTCATTCCTAATTCAGCACTAACTTCCACAACGTCACTTATGAAAAAAGAATTCAATGTATAATACAATATTGTGGTATGCCCACATGAAAGAAGAGCAAATGAAATAAATGTCATTACTATACCTTACTTCAGCACTAAATTCACAACACGCCTATCTATTTATTTTTTTTAAATTTTCTTTTATATATATTTTTTTGAAACCAATCAGAAACTATTATTTTTTTTCCGGATTTTTACCTTCTTACAACAATAATTTGAGACTTCACAGCCCAACCCGCTCATGCCTAATTATTAACTCAAACGATTTTAACCTGTCCAATTTAGCTCATCTAAAAGTTGGACTGATATATAGCCCAAATTGAACCATAAGAAATTTTGTTAAAATGTTTTTAAAAGACATATTTTTTATTTGATATGTTATATATAGTCATAATAAAGATAAAAAAATATCAAATACTTAAGTATATATAAGAATAAATTAAAACTTAGTAAAAATTGTGCAGATTAGGTTATGACTTGTTTGTTAACCATTTCGGCCCAAATAATTTGTGGATGGATCATAACTCATCAATTTATTAACTCAATCTATTTTGACACCCCTAATATTTATCTTTAAAATATTTGCTATTTGATTAAGCTGATATATTTAAATGAAATCAAAATATTAATAAGTATATAAATATATCTCAACGTTTTTGTCCTTTTATATGTCTAAGGTTAACGCTCTTATATAGGTTCAAGCTACCCTATTATTATTTTAGAGACTACTTGTTGAATTAGCTAGGTTGGAAACTATATTTGAAGAACCCATAAATCTAAGAAGTGATAAGAGTGGTTATAAATTATTTCATTAAGAGTAAATGAGATATTTCTGTTAAGAGTTCATATTGGAAATGGAATGGAAATATAGATTCCTTATATGGATTTGGACAATTCTCACCCTACAAGCTAATTTTTGGGGTTGAGTTAGGCCCGAGATCCATTCTTTACATAGTATTAGAGTCATGCCAATTACAATTTTTTGTTCACCGATGTTAGACCCCCAAATTATATTGTCCACGTTCCAGTTAACGAGGTCTGGGCGTGCGGGGGAGTGTTAAGAGTCACACATCGAAAATGGAATGGAAAAATAGATTCCTTATATAGACTTAGACAATCCGCACCCTACAAGCTAGCTTTTGAGGTTGAGTTAGGCTAGAGATCCATTCTTTATAATTTCAAAGTTATAGTAGACCGCGCTAGAGTGGTTATAAATTATTTTGAGTAAATGAGATATTTTAAGAAATGAGATATTTTAAAGTTAATTTACTTTTAATTATAATTCAACAAACTAAAAATAAAATGTGTCACGTAAATTAAAACAAATGGAGTAACACTAATAAAGATCCTTTATTTTTATACCAAAACTTCTAAGGTGACAACTGACAAGTCATTTACACTTTAACTTAATGTTAAAAGGTAAATTTGATGGTCAGAAATTCAAATTTTAGACTAATAAAGTATTCAAAAGAAATGAAAAGATTGTCCTAAAGCTCACACAGACATCCAAAAGTATTGATCTTATAAGCCGAAAGGTCAGATTCTTTTAAACAAGGCACGTGGTGTGTACTTTCTATTTTAGAGGAAAAAGTAGTTAAAATACAGTTACAATTTACAAAGATCTACTAATCCAGATCTCTTCCTCTCCTTCTCCCAGCTTCATACAAGTCAGAACACATCTAACAACACCATCTCCATCCAGGTAACATCCTTGTTCAAATCAAATCTCCCAGATTTAATTTCTATTTTTAAGTTTGTTACTTGATTTGATTAATTGGGCTGTTGGAACTGGCTTAAAAATGTTTGATTTTCTTTTAGATATGTTTAATTTAAGTTACCTAACAGGATTGGTTTGTAGTTAAAGTTTGGTACTTTAATAACCACTTTCCTAGTTTCTTGAAAATTTTCAGTTGCTGTGAGTAAATTGATGATGCTGGTGCTCATTTATGAGATTAATCAAGAATATTCTTGATTTGATGAAGTGGGGTTGTTGGAACTGACATAAATATGTTTAAAGTTTGTTACTTTTTTGTTGACATTTAGCTGATTGTGCTAAGTTGATGATTTGGGTGCGTATTTATGAGATTAATCAAGAATTGTGAATTGATGATTTTGGTGCTTATTTATGAAATTGATCAAGAATTTACTTGATTTGATTTATTGGGTTGTTAGAACTGCCATATATATGTTTGATTTTCTTTTAGATGTGTTTATTACTTTATTTTACCGGACTTGGCTCTCCTCCATTGCCTATCTTCTCCAGTTCTACTTTAAATTTTCAACACGTGTCTACTTGATTATTCAATGGACCTGATCTATTTTACTAACTACTATATTCAAACCATAGTTAAAATAGTCTTTACAAAGTACAATATGCATCTTATTTAGCTGCATTAGCTACTGCTTTCTTTTGTTAGAATGCGCTACCATGACGTATTCGATTTTGTTATCAGCATGTTCATATTGCTTTTCTTGTTTGTGTCTGACCGTTTCTCTTGCTTCGCTTGTGATTATGCTTTGTCTTGAGACGAGGTGCGTACACTCTACCCTTCCCATAACCCACGTTGTGGGATTTCATTGGATATGTTGTTGTTGTTGTTGTTGTAGAGTACAATCTGCCAAACAGTGCCCATGTATCTTCGTTGTTTCATAATAATGTAATCGATCGGACCTAGTTGTAAATTGTACTGCACAAAGAAAAATCTACCACCAAATAAAACTTGAAGCAGTGACTTCAATTCCGACAAAGAGGGAGCAAATTTCAGTCGAGATGAAGATTTTTAGGCCTCTGATAAAATAAGATGTGGAATCCCACCATGGACGGCCGATTTGTAACAGCAATTAAAAGTTAACATCACTTGAATTTTTTTCCAAATCAAAAGAGTAAGTGACGGTTTGGGAGATGACTACTTCAAAACACTCTTTTTCTGTTTGCAGTGTATAATAGGACTAGTTTTACTTTAAATGAGCCAGATCCATATAGTTTTTACAAGTTGGAAATTGGAATAGCCCTCTCTATATTTCGAGATTTATACACATTCTGGTCTGACAATGTAATGGAAAGAGAAGGGGCGTGAGAAGAATGTTATTGACCATGGTTAATATATTTTAGTCAATAAATGAATCCTATTCGTTGAGTTGCAAACTAGACACATGTAACAAATATAAGACAGAACTGGAGGAACGGGACAAGATAGGCACTGGAGGGGAGCCAAATCCTATTTTACCTACCAGGATTAGCTGTCAGTATGTTCTATAAAGGATTAAATCATCTGCCCCACAGGTTAAAGTTTGTTAATTTGTTTGCCTCTTTAGCTGATTGTGCTAAGTTTCTTGAAAATTTTCCCTTGTTGCGAGTAAATTGATGATTTTGGTGCTTATTTATTGTTGTCAATAATGATTCCGTACGGGGAATAGTACAATACTGTTACATGTATGGTCGAAAGGAAATACAAAACTACATACAACATGTATGATTGAAGTAGTTACAAAATAATGAAAATAGCAGGCTTCTAGTCTTCGTCTTGGATTCTGGTTCCGATAACTTCAATTTGCTTGAGTTAGTTTGGACACCTGTCTGAAACAATTCAGCAAACAAATGAAAGCGTAATGTAATGTTCGTCGAGTCGATTGTTTGACAATCTCTCCTTAAGACAAAATTACCTCCGTATATAATGGCTTACAGCAGATGGGTAATAGTCTCCCAAGATAAAACGACAATACTCTCTCAAGCACAAGCCAAATACTTGAGAGTCCTTGTAGAAGAAACAAGAACAAGAGATTGCTAGAATAGAAGAAGAGCTTTCAACAATTTCAGATTTTGTAGTTGTAGTGAGTATATATCAAATTTGATTTTTGAAGCCTCTATTTATAGGTGCAAGTTTGTGGATACACAAGACATGTGAATGCCTTAAATGGGGTGCATAGATCTTGCCAAAGACATCTTGATCTTACCAAAAGACACCTTGATCATGCCAAGAGTTGGCTGATCCTTGGCCCTTCAAATCTGTCCATGAATCAGAAGATTCTGGAGTGTTTTCGATTCACTGTACCGTCGGCACCGCGACCCAAAATCGTCCGAACCGAAATTTCGAGCTACTGGACAAGAAGCACCGCGGTCCCTGCAGTTTAGGGGTATAGTAGGGGTGCCCCTTTCTCAAACTTTTTGTGGCTATGGGATTCGAACCCAATATTCTTCCGCGACCCCTCTACGAATAACAAGAAAACTTTTCGATTTTCTACAAGCTTCGCCGCTTTTCCGTTCCAGTGGCATCCCATGCGGAGCCAAGAAGGGCAGGAAATGGAGCCGTGAAGGCATCTCTTGAAAGGAAGACTGGACCTCGCTCAACAAAGTAAGTAAGGAGCCAGTCGTCAGAGGGAGAATTCGGAGCTAGGTTTCGACCCACTTCCACATTCATACGCACACCAACTGGATCATCCACAGCGAAGATAATACTCGAAAAGGGACTACGAGTCACCTTCTTTGAGCAATATTCAAGTTCCCTACTCCAGTCTAGTTCAATAGCTCCAATGGACGAAAAAGGGGATGAAATCTCTTTTCTCGCTCCTCAAGAAAGACGGCTAGAAACTTCCTATTAGGAATGGCTTCCTTTCAGGTTGTGTTGTTACAGACCAGAGGCACCACGGTTCTAGGAGCACCGCGGCCCTTGGCCAGGTGGCACCGCGGTGCTGCCCTCTTTTTGACTCGGTGCCGCGGTCCTTTTTCTCGAGGCCCCGCGGCTCTTCCCCATTTTTCGTATTTTGCACATTTTTTCTTTTCTTAAACCATCGTGGGAGATACATTAATTTGGCCAATTAAACGTCCATTCTTACCTAACTTAAGAACACTTTAACATGTGTACCAATATCTCTTTCACTACGTGAAATTTAGCTAGACATTGTACGACATATGCATGTGTATGAAAATCGTTTCCGACATGCGGGGCCCTATGTGTTCAAGTCATTAAGAACGGGATAAACTCAATCCCACTAGATAAATTTTCAACAATCCCCTCTTGAAAGAGGTGTTGGTGCACGCGGAGTGCCAACAATTAGCAATCTAGTAGCGGAAGTTTATTGCATCAGAATAGGTAGCATGCAACTTTGAACCTTTCCTAGTCAACTACCATCGGACATATTTACTGAGCGGTGAACGTGATGTCTTGAACCGTCAGTGTTTAGTATATGCCAAGACAATGATAGAGACACAAATAACAGTCCAATCTCTCATTTCTTCTTACGTTTTGTCCGTTGTGGCCGTGGACACGCTTGGATTCTTAAGTGCGTTCAATTGAGGCGGCCTATCCTCGCACATAAATAGGTGACCTCCCACAGGAGTCATTAAAAGTATCTTCATCTTAACCTCGACTTTCGAGTATTGCGTTAAGGTTTTGATACTTAACCTTGTACACATAATTCAGGTAGCACTTTGATGTCTATTGCGGGAAGGCTTTGGATCAATGTTTCCATAAGGAACCAATATCCGAAGTGCTCTTGCTTTTCTATAAGCGCTCAACTGGACCTTTACCTCTTAGTTTTCCCATTGAACCAAACTTCTAAGATCTCCAGTCAGTATGGATGGGTTACCACCATATCAGTCCTTATTGCTTGGGTTTTAAGCCCATTCCCCTAGACAGGCAGAACTCTTGACCTTTGGGTATCCCTTTAGTTTAAAAGGTTTGTTATATCCTTTGATTTGTAATCAAGGAAGTGTTACCCGTGATGATCAATTGCCAAACGGCCTTATGTCTCTGACGAATATGTCGAGACGCCGTCATCCGTGCCCTTCCAGAAGCCGTTTGGCTTGCCACAGTGTATAACTGCCGAAGGCACAGGTTTCTCCCAATAAGGGACTTCCTCTAAGTTGTGGTGAAGTTACTCAACTTCTTTTCACGCTTTGTATAAAGCGGAAGACTCCGATTCCCTCACGAATCGGCTGATGCAAGTTTTAGAGGATTTATAAGATACACCACACACATTCTCTTTGTAGCTATGGCGTTCTTCATATCCGATGTCCAGTTTGCATCGCTGTGTTCTCCCAGAACGACTGGACATCCGGAATACCTTAATCCGTAGATTAGAGAACATCTCAGATATCGTCATATCTGTCTTAGTGACATCCAGTGATTGTTTCCAAGATCACGAGTAAACCTGGTTCAACTGGTTGATTCGGCAAACGATATCAGGTAGAGTGTAGTTATATTTTGAACTATCTGAGACCTGTGCATATCGCTTCGGGTGTATGGGTGCACCATGATTCTAGTCAATTTTTATGACTTCTATCCATTGGTGATTTCAACGAGACTGTCAATCTACAACACACGTGAGTTTGAGACTAGACCAGTCCGTTTAAACGTCTTAACGTTTGTGATACCCATATCTTTAATATTGAAACTTTATTCAATATGACTTCCACTTTCGGACTGTTGGTTTTTCCAACTATTGGCTTTCTAACTGAGATTCAATGTCTCTATTGTCAGATTTATTGTTTTTGCTTTATCTGAAGCTTCCAGGACCAAACTGTAAACATTTCAGGGACTGTAAGGAAGTTCAGGAAAGAGCCCAACAGTTCTACAAACCTCCTTTTCCAACTCTGTGGTTAGGAAGGTTGTCTTAATATCCAAACCACGCAGGACTGCAGTGACGCTGGATATCAAGCTATTCTCAAGGGAGCACATGTGCAGGTAGCCGAGGTCTTATACTCGTCATTAGATCTATCTACCTTATACTCAATCTGAGTATCCACTTTTACAACCCAAAAGGTTCTTTTCCCGGAGGAAGGTCAACCATTAGTATGGTTCTCTAAGATGGATTCTTGTTCTTTTACTTTCCAGAGTCGTGCTTCTAGAAGAGACAATGCTACCACAATAGTCTTCGGTTTATTCTTAACCGAATAGGCTAGACGGCCTAAGCTAAGTTCAGCCCCCTCTTTGCTCCGTACCGGTTCAACCTTTAGAGCCCCGAGTCATGTGGATCTGGAACACTAGTTCCGGATTATCAGGACCTCGCGGGTTCTTGTTAACCTTGAGCAAATACTTCTTTTTCCTTCTCAAGGGAAGATATCTTTAAAAAATTCAGAATTCTTTGACACCAAGAGGCGATAATTATTACTGTTATTTGCAGATCCGGTGGATATGCAATCTACAGTCTTGGGTCCAACTTGACCTGTTTTCAACCTCTAGTCAGTTTTGAACGTGACTCTTCAATTGCAATGTGAACGTACTTCTTCACTTACAATGTGAATGTGCATCTTCACTTGTAGTGTCAACATGCTTCTTTACTTGCATGACTCTTCACTTGTAATGTGAATGTGCTTCTTCACTTACAATGTGAATGTGCCTCTTCACTTGTAGTGTGAACGAGACTCTTCACTTGCAGTGTGAATGTGACTCTTCACTTGCAATGTGAACGTGACTCTTCACTTGCGGTGTGAACGAGACTCTTCAGTTGCAGTGTGAACGAGACTCTTCACGTGCAGTGTCTTCCCCTCTAGTTTGTACAACTCTGTATCAACCACGTAGAGGAGAGGTTCTTCTTTAGCTATTCCGTTGACGAAATGGAAATGTGATTTTGCCTCTTCAACTACCTCACATTTATTCTGAGGGTTTATGTCGACAGATGACAACAATCTCAACTTGATCAATTGTGTCTTGATCTTCTTGCCCGTGAGTAGGACGCGATCGGAAGATGCTTCTGGTTAACAGAGAATTAGTACTCCAACCTTTGGCTGTGTAATGAAGATTGAACGTTGGTTCAACTCACCAGAAGCCATCTCAAAAGTCACATGACTCTTGAATCTCAAAAGCGAAATTCTAGGTTTTATGTCATCGATTGGGACTCAAGGCCGCGGCTCGGCCGATCGACGCGGCTTCACATCGCCGAGGCGGCGCCACGGCTCTTAATTCAGGCGCCGCGGCCCCTTCTCAAAATCAGCCAATTTTAGACGTTTTGCATGTCGATGTATTGGATCCTTTTTATCCACAACCTTGTTGTCAAGATCCGAAGGTTTTATCCTTGTCTTGCCCAACGATAGCCTTAACTTTCCGATCATCTAAGACTTGACAATTCTAGCCCACTCCAGTTGCTCGTAGGTTTTGTATGACTGAGTGTCTATTTTGGCCCACCTCATCGGGTGTCTAATTCTATCCTATGAAGGATCTTCTGCCGATGGTGTGACAGGTTCATCTCTTACTATCCTATCAAATGAAGGATCTTCTGTCAGAAATAATGACAGGTTTAACTCGTTTATACTCTTCTTCCCTTGAGATTGATGCCCAGATATTCTATGATCATCACAGAGTTTATGTATCATTAACCCTTTACTTACCCATGTAACGCTTGTTGATTCTGATTCTTCTATTATTTCATTAACTAGCGTGCCATCATCAATATCCACAAAATGCCTAATATTTCTGGAATTACTCCATAGGAAATGAAGTGTTCGTTACCGTTACCGGTATGGGAGATCAGAGAGATCTGCAGCTATAGATGATAGATTTAATAAACCCTATCTACCATATAGGTTAATACACACAAGAGATTTAAGAAGACGTAGGTGGTTCAATCTCCAAATAGCAACTCTGACGAGTTTCATCTTATTTGTTGCATCTAGTGTGGCATAAACTTAATGGAAACCCAACATATTGCAGTTACATGGCGATTCGGTGAGATAATTTTCCAACTATGCTTAAAGTTAGGATCCTGCACAGTGCATAAAATATGGATTTCTTTTGCTATGTTCTCATACACCAAGTTAGTTATTTTGGGCTCCCCCTCAACTTTTCCTCCAACAAAATTATTTTTGGGCTCCCCTTCAGTTGTACTTGTTTTCGATCATTTAAGTGATGCAGAACAATAGTAATCTGGTATCTTTTCTTACAAGTAACAAAAATCTATCTTTTATTCCCTGTAGGTGTTTCACGTAGGATGGCGTTGGTCACCACTGCTGAAGTTTGCGATGCAAACCCACAGATTATTGTGAGTGGTGAACTACGTGCCCTTCAGCCAATCTTCAAAATATATGGCAGGCGCCAAGTCTTCTCTGGACCTGTTGTCACTCTGAAAGTATTCGAAGACAACGTTTTGGTTCGTGAGTTTCTGGAGGAGAAGGGTAACGGGAGAGTTCTTGTTGTTGACGGGGGTGGTAGTCTGAGATGTGCAATTTTGGGTGGCAACCCCGTGGTCCAAGCTCAAAACAACGGATGGGCGGGGATCATAGTAAATGGCTGTGTAAGGGACGTGGACGAAATCAATGGCTGTGATATCGGAGTTAGGGCTCTGACTTCGCATCCGATGAAAGCTAATAAGAAGGGTATTGGAGAGAAGCATGTTCCAATAACCATTGCTGGGACTAGAATCTGTGATGGTGAGTGGCTTTATGCAGATACTGATGGCATTCTGATTTCAAAAATGGAGCTATCTGTTTGAGAATATCACCATGCCTAATTAAGTGCATATCAGTTGTGAACTTATTGATATATTGTATGGTGTAAGTCAAACTCGTCGTTGGAACACGTTTTACTTAATTCTACTCTATTTTGCCTTAAACATGGTTTTTTTGTATTCCAACTGCAGATTTTGGAAAATTTGACACAGCATAGTAGTCGATAAGTAGTTCATAAGGAATCGTGAAAGTGATTCTCCATCTTCCTATAGGCTCTTGCTGCTAGGATGACTTAAACAAATCCGACTTGTGTTGTCTGTTGTGATACATGAATGTATCAGGTTTAGAGATAGGAGACGAAGAATGTCTATTCTAAAACTAAAGGGAGTGTGATTTTTCGCTCGAAGTTAGACAGCTTTTGCCCAAGTGGGGGGACAGACCCTACTTGCAAGCAACAAAAATACTGGCTCTAGGAAGTCAGAATTGAATTTTTTTTGTTGGTTTTCCCATATCTTCAACAATTTAAGATATTGGTTTGATCATGTTTACTTCATATTCAAGAAAATTCATATTCAAGAGCAAGGCGACATGAGGCTCGGAATCCTTTCCTACTTCTTTAATGATTCCACAAAGATGTTTCGAGGGAAAGTGCACAGATAGCAGATTTCAGGACTCCCGTTTAAGGCATAGCTAAAGTTCCTATTTTTTTGCAAGTTTAACCATTATAAAATAACTTAATATACACGAATTTGAAGTTTTAAAAATTTCACACGTACGCCTGAAGTTTAACTAGTCAAAGCCTAACTTCAGATAATTTTAAAAGCAAGTAATCTTAGGATATACGCTTTTGAAGTTTGGGCTGGTGAGGCCAAACCTATGACATTTTTGCCTGAAACTATAGGATTTTGGAAAGGGAAAATTGGATGACTAAATTTTTGACATTTATTCATGAAGTTCAGATATATATTACTGCAACTTCAGGCAGGATCGTCTTAAACATTTTTGGGAGCCCTGTTTTAATTCGTAAAAGTGAGTCCTTAATTGGCTAAGACATGCGAATTATGAAAATTTACAGTAATTCTGACTAATATTATTTAATAAAAAATGAAAAAAGGGGCCCTAAAATTTTTCATTTTTTTTGAAGCAGAAGACACCTCACGTAGTCGAAAGACACGACTTGGACATATATGGCTGAAGTTCGGGCATAAGTAGTTCAATAGCTTTATTAAGGCCACCAATAGTGACACACATTTCATCATTTTCCTAATATAACTAGTGAATCTAATTGCGCGCAGATTAAACTTTCAGAAATAGTTTTTTTTTTTCAAAATCTCGATTAGTTTTCAAATCAAATGTTTCAAGTTTTAACAAATTATATTATTAACACTTAGTTTATATATTTTTTCTATCGTTTTCTCTCTTAAGAATTTTTGGTCTTCTACAAATACTTGTGTATTCTATGTATAAGTGAAACAATATCTTTATTTCCTTTTAAAAAAAGAAGTAATGAAAGAAAGAATTTCATGAAAAATCGATCTGTTTCTGGCACATATAAAACATTATTTTAGAATATAATTATTTTTAATCCATCTAATATATTTATGTAAGTATTTATCTGCGTGCATAACTTTTGTAATTTTTGTCCTTAACCTTTTTCCCCCTTTTAAACCTTTAACTTTTTCCTTTCTTACTTCGCTACTTAAGTATTATTTTTCTTTCTTCTCTAATTTTCTAATAATAAAAATAAGTAACAAAAAATATAATATTCTCAAGTCTCGTCATAAAATATAAAAGAAGATATAAAAAAGTAGTATAAAAAATACTTTATAGAATATGAAAAAGCATGTATATTATCACACAATAATTATTCATTTTACTTAGACAATATGAAGAAAATGAACATAGCTAGGAACAGGAAAAGAGAACAAACAATAGCTTCCAACATTACACCGTGTCAATTTATGAACAGATCTAATAGGAAAAATTATGTTTTGTACGCATCCAACGTTGAGGTATATACCTCCGAGACCGAGTGCACCAGACTCGTCAATGCAAATGACAAAACTAAGAAAATACTTTAAAAATTGAAATTCAAAAGTAAAATTTTCAACGAAAAAGTTGGCATACCTTTGCCGACCATCTCCAACAAAAGATATTGTACCAGATAATTATACACAATATGAGATAATTTGAATAAGATGTTGACGTAGAAATAATTTGAAATTATTGAATATATAAGAAATAATTTTAGCACGTGGAGATAATGTCTCCTGCTGCACATAATTATCTCATGTTTTCTCTCTGCTCACGCCATGTGGCAGCCAACGATTGACTGCCACAAATTCATTTTCACCACTACTTTAATTGCTATTTTTTATCAATAATTTGACCGAATTTAAAAAATATATATTTCAAGATCTATAAAAAGAGACTAAGTTTACTTCGTTTGGACACCAAAATATTTTGGCTATTTTCTCCAAATTTTTATCTTCTTCCAAATTATTTGCTATTTTTTTTAATATGGATCCTAATCAAAATTTTAATCTTCCTCCAAATTTTAATCTTCTGAAATCTTCATTAATAGAATCATGTATTGTTGTGTTTTAATATTATAATAATATTTGATAAGTGTCAAAATTAAATGAATATAAGTAATTTATAACTTTATTATTATATGTGTAATAATATCATATACAAAATAGAAAATGAGATAGAATAAATATATACGGTGGGGTATATGATATGTGGAGGAAATAGAAAATGAATTATTTTATGAAATATCTCCTGTTGTGAATTGTATGTGATAAATGAAGATATTTGATGATGTGACAGATGAATAATCTGATGTGGCAGGAGGATTAAAATTTTGATTAGGATCCATATTAAAAAAAATATAGCAAATAATTTGGAAGAAGATAGAAATTTTGGAGAAAATAACCAAAATATTTCGGTGTCCAAATGAAGTAAACTTAGTCTCTTTTTATAGATCTTGACAAATAAAAAAATTGATTTTTTTAATTCGGTCAAATATTGGTCAAAAATAACAATTAAAATAGTGGTGGAAAATGAATTTCTAGCATCCAATCGCTGGCTGGCGCTGCCAGATTAATTTGCCATTTCACCTTCTCAGCAGGAGACATTGTCTACACGTACAAAATTATCTCTTATATATTTAATAATTCTCAATTATTTTTTACGTCAATATATCATTCAAATTATCTCGTGGTATGTATAATTATCGTAGACAATGTCACGTCGGAGATGGTCTAAGGAAATGGTCCATTTGAAATTTTGAATATGCCAGCTGGGAAGACTGCACATGAACCTCACGAGACAATATGTGATTATGTAAAAAAAAAAAAAAGTAAAATATGGTGACTATGCAAAGTAAAAAATCAACAATCTGCATAATATTTTTATCTTCTTGGGAATTGCACAATCACATGTATTTTTATCTTCTTGGGAAGTGCACCATCACATGTATCCATTTCTCTCTAACTACTATAATTGATTCTCAAAGACTTCAGTTCATCCTTAAAAAGAGTTGAATCCTCAAACTCCTTTTGCTCCATGGATATTAACAGTGAAAATCTTGAACTAATCAGTAGCAATTTGAAACAAGACAATGAAGTAGTTGTAGTGATTGTTCCACTTCAAGCTCAAGGTCATCTCAATCAGCTTCTCCAATTTGCATGTCTAGTTTCCTCTTATGGTCTGTCTGTTTACTATGTTGGCTTAGCCAAATATAACCATCAGGCCAAAGTTCGAGCCAACGCCTTAAATCCTTCGGACATTGCAAGGATCCACTTTCATGACCTCCCAAGTAGTCCTTATTTTGCCTCAGGCAAAGTCCTGTCGATTTGGGATGCCTGCATGCTTCTTCAAATTCGCGAGTCCATTGCTTCCCTCTTACATGATATTTCATCTAAAGCAAGACGAGTTGTCATTGTTCATGATGTTATGATGTCTTACAATGTTCAGGATGTTTCTTCCTTTCATAATGCAGAGTCATATATCTTTAACTGTGCTTCTAGTTTTGATATGTACTGTAGTCACATTTGCACGGCAGCAGGGTTGCCCATTCCACTTGAATCAGAACAACTTAAAAGGATGCCCTCCCTCAAAGGATGTTATCCCGATGAAATCTTGCACGTAGGACGTTTACAGTCCCCATATACGGGAATTAAGGTCGGTGATATCTATAATACAAGCCAAGTGATTGAAGGTAGTACTTATCTTGACTTGATGGCACAACTAGCAAGCATACAAAACAAGAAGCAATGGGCAATAGGACCGATTCTCCCTACTAAATTAGATCATAGCTCAAATAGGGACAATATATGTTTGGATTGGCTGAACAAACAGCCTCCAAAATCAGTTCTTTATGTATCTTTTGGAACGACGTCATCATTTTCTGATGAACAAATCAAGGAGCTCGCGATGGGATTAGAGCTAAGCACACAGAAGTTCCTATGGGTGTTGAGGGATGCTGATGAAGGAGTTCTTTTTACTGGAACTGGAAGACTTGAGTTGCCGGAAGGATTTGAGGAAAGAGTGAAAGGGGTTGGCTTAGTGGTGAGAGAATGGGCACCACAGCCAGAAATTTTGGCTCATTCGTCCACAGGTGGATTCATGAGTCATTGTGGTTGGAATTCTTGCTTAGAGAGCATTACTATGGGAGTGCCAATAGCCGCTTGGCCTATGCGCTTCGACCAACCAAAAAATGGTTTCTTGGTGACAGATATTATGAAAATAGGCCTGATTGTTAGAGAGTGGGAGAAACGTGAGGAGCTGGTGAGTGCATCCATCATTGAGAATGTTGTGAGGAAGTTAATGGCATCGGAAGAAGGCGATGTCATTAGGAAAAGAGCAGAAAAACTAGGTGAAGCCGTAAGGCGATCCGCAGAGAAAGGAGGTGCTTCTCGAATGGAGTTGGATTCCTTCATCGCGCATGTCACAAGATAGACTTGTTCTGCACCAGATGGTAGTTAGGATTCTAGATCTTTCCATTTTCTTCCTCTTTTCAGGTATTTTGGTTACTTCACAATTTCTTTAACCAACTTATCTGTTTCTTGGCTCAGACTAGTTTATAGCTTAGATTTCATTTATCTTGGAATGTTCACTATCTGAAATGTACATCTATATTTTTAGCATATGATTGGCTGTATTTCTACATAGGACTGTCTACAATAAAAGACTTTGTTCAGTTTCCGTTTGTCTAAGTTATTAGACACATGCCTAGAATTTGTCTACAAACACAGGATGAATTAAGGTGTACTCTATAAGACAATCAATGTCTTTGTTATTTTGGAAATATTAAAAAGTTCAAAGCACATAAAGGTTCTAACCATGTTCCTCTTATGTAGTTGTAAAGAACAACAGAACTGTTATTTAACCTCTCTATGTAAACGGTAGTCATGGTACATCAAAATCTATAGTCATTCAAGAGTTTATAAAATAAAAAAAATAAAAACCCAAATCAGTGAGCAGGATCTATAAACAAAATATTTTCTCATAAAACAATCCCATGTAGGACATAAAGAAACAGAAATATTTAACATATGCAAACAATTTAGAAATGTGGACAAAATCATTCTATGAGAAAAAGCATCAGAATTGTACAATTGGTAGCTCAGAGTGCATAGATATAGTTTCAACAATGTTGTGGTTGCCTTCAATATAATTGTTTCTTCTTTACTCCATTTGTCCCAATTTATATGATACACCCTCCTTTTTAGTCAATTCAAAAAAGAATGACACATTTTTTTATTTGGCAACAATTTAACTTTAAACTTTAATTTTTACGCTTAACGAGATGATCTATATCACACAAATATCTTTGGCTTGTTTTAGAGCACAAGATTCAAAAGTTTTCCTTTATTTCTTAAACTTTGTGCCGAGTCAAACTACATCATATAAATTGGGACGGATGGAGTTTTGTGCTGAAGCAAAGTCTTTTGATGTGAACTATGCAAGAATCCAAATACTTCTGCACCGCTTACTTTCTTGACATACGTCCAAAGTTTTGCCATATAATTGGTCCTTTTGTATTGTGACAGGGTGGAAGGTACATAACCAAGATTCAATATTAAACAAAAATACTTACTATTAGTAGTTACAATCTATCCTCTCTTACCTCCATACATTTTCAAAGGTCTGGATTTGCTATCCTATCCTCTTACATACATATACACTGACACATGAAACACAAGATTCAAGTAACTCAAAAGCAGTGGTGAGTTAAATTGTAATCAATTTCCAAGTCCGCCTTCTGTTTACTTTTGTTCAATTCTCATAGACTTCAAAGTTCAAAGTCGTTACCTTGAAGAAATACAAAACGGTTCAACATATACCCTTGTATGTACCATGACACAAGCTCAATCAGGAGACAGTGAGGATTCAACAGCAGTACAAAACTCTGGTTTCTCTTCTTCCATGTGTAGCTGTGAGTTACCAAACCATGAACTTACCAAGTCGAAACAACTTAATAAAGTAGCTATAGTCATGGTTCCATTTCCAGCACAAGGCCATCTCAATCAGCTTCTTCAACTTGCCTGTTTAATCTCTTCATCATATGATCTTCCAGTCTATTATGTTGGTTCAGCTACACATAATCGTCAGGCTCGGGTTCGAGCTAACGCCTTAAATCCCGCAGACATAGCCAAAATCCATTTTCATGACATCCCAACACCTGAATTTTTCTCACCACCTCCTGACATGAATGCCATGAGCAAATTCCCATTACATCTTCAGCCATCATGGGATGCTTCTATGCTTCTTCGCGAGTCTATTGCTTCTTTCTTACGTGATATCTCCTCAAAATCAAGACGAGTAGTTGTTGTTCATGATTCTTTAATGTCCTACAATGTTCAAGATGTTTCTTCCTTGCCCAGTGCGGAATCCTATATATTTAATTGCATTTCAGCTTTCACTTTCTACTGTTTCATATGCTTATTTTATGGGATGTCTATCCAACTTGGAGAAGAATTGCTTAAAAAACTACCTTCCCCTGAAGAAATTATGCCAGATGAATTTAGAGACTTTACAACTTCTCATAGTCCGTATATAGATATTAGATCAGGTGATATCCATAATACAAGCAAAGTAATTGAAGGCAAGTTTCTTGATTTGCTGGCACATGCAGAAATTAATCAGAACAAGAAAAATTGGGCGATTGGACCAATTCTTCCTACTAAACTCGATCATATCTCAAATAGGAACAATACATGTTTGGAGTGGCTGAACAAGCAACCTCCAATCTCAGTTCTTTATATATCTTTTGGAACAACTACTTCATTTTCTGACAGAGAAATCAAGGAGCTCGCAATGGGATTAGAACAAAGCAAACAGAAGTTTATATGGGTGTTGAGAGATGCCGATAGAGGAGATATATTTACTGGAAAAGCTAGAAAAGTTGAGCTGCCAGAAGGGTTTGAGGAAAGAGTAAAAGGGGTCGGGTTAGTGGTGAGAGATTGGGCACCACAACCAGAAATCTTGGCTCATTCGTCCACAGGCGGGTTCATGAGTCATTGTGGATGGAATTCTTGCATAGAGGCTATTACTATGGGGGTGCCTATAGCTGCTTGGCCTATGCACTCTGATCAACCAAACAATAGTTTCTTGGTGACGGAAATATTTCAAACAGGTCTGATCGTGAGGGAGTGGGAGAAACGTGAGGAGCTAGTGAGTGCATCTACCATTGAGAATGCCGTGAGGAAGTTGATGGCATCAGAAGAAGGTATTTCAATTAGGATAAGAGCAGAAGAATTGGGAGAATCCGTAAGGCATTCCGCAGAGAAAGGGGGTGCTTCTCAAATAGAGTTGGATTCTTTTATCGCGCATATCACAAGATAGACTTGCTTTTCACCAGAATTTTCAAGTATTTTGGTTATTTTTCATTTAAGCTGCCTGTCATTTATCTTCTTCTTGGCTCAGACTAGTTATTACTACCTTATATTTCTTTGATCTTGGAATATTCAGTATCTGAAACTTTTTTATGGCTATCAGTGCTTTGTGTTTCTCTCTTAATAGATTATTAATCAATCTTGTTCTAACTATGCAGAATACAGTGTGGATGTGGAGAATGATCTTTGTATACATTTCTTAGTTGTTTGCATATGCTAAATTGGCTGTATCCATATGTTTCCTATATTAAACTCTTATGACAAAAGACTTTGTTCATTGATTCCTATGTCTGTCTAAATGTTTACTATGAAACAGTTTTGATACTTGTCCTCTTGAACTTCTTACGAATAAACATGATTAAATTTTTTACCTATGTGCTTTGGACTTATGATAATGCCAAAATCTTTTCTACACATATATTGCAGAAGTGCACCCTTTCTTCCCCTCATCCGGCTCTCTGCAGAAGAATATCCACTCACTGCTATGGTACCGATAGATTCACTATCGGACATTGCTCATGGAGACTGTGCCATTGCAAACTTCCTTTGGATGACATTCTGACCCCAAAACTTCACATAATACGTATCATTACATTAGAGTCTCATTTATTTTTTCAATTTCTAAACAACAAGACTAGCTCCTAGGTACCTTCTTCTAGTTCCGGTTTCCTCGTCTGGGAAGCAATCCTTAAACTCATGTTCACTTATGATGTAATAAGGTACTCCATAAGACAACAATGTTTGTTTCCTATTATTCTGTCTGGAGCATTACAAGATCATTTAAGAAATTTTAGGCATGAACTTGTCTGAACTAAAAACAGAAATTTTGAAGAAGTAACTAAAGAACATGAAAAAGACTGATTGAAGAAAAACGCAAGAACCATTGCAACATTATTGTGAATAACAGGTCTATCTAGTGATATGAGCAATGAAAGAATCTAACTCCAGTTTAGAAGCACCCCCTTCCTCTGTGGACTGCCTTACTACTGCTCCCAATTCTTCTGCACTTTGCCTAATCTCATCGCCTTCTTCTGATGCCATTAACTTCCTCACTACATTCTCAATGGTGGATGCACTCACAAGCTCCTCGCGTTTCTCCCACTTCCTCACAATCAGGCCTATTTTCAACATTTCCGTCACAAAGAAAGCATTAATTGGTTGTTCAGAATGCATAGGCCAAGCAGCTATTGGCACTCCCATAGTAATACTCTCTATGCAAGAATTCCATCCACAATGACTCATGAACCCACCCGTGGACGAATGATCCAAGATTTCTAGCTGTGGCGCCCATTCTCTGACCACTAATCCGATCCCTTTTACTCTTTCTTCAAACCCTTCTGGCAACTCAAATGTTCTAGCTTCCCCGGTAAAGATATCTCCTCTATCGGCGTCTCTCAACACCCATACGAACTTCTGTTTGCTTCGCTCCAATCCCATCGCGAGCTCCATAACTTCTTTATCAGAAAATGTAGTTGATGATCCAAAAGATACATAAAGAACTGATCTTGGAGGTTGGTTGTCAAGCCAATCTAAACATTTGTTTCTCTTATTCGATACATGATCTAGTTTAGTAGGCAAAATCGGTCCGATTGCCCATTGTTTCTTGTTCTGTGTACTTGAAAATTGTGACATCAAATCAAGAGACTTGCCTTCAAGTACTTTGTTTGAATTGTATAAATCACCAGCTCTAATATCCATATACTGAAGTTGAAAAGCTACTAACTTGTTAATCTCTTCTGGTGCATCAGCTTCAAGTGAGGGTAACTTTTTAAGTAATTCTTCTTCAAGTGGAATAGGCATTCCTTTAGGTGTGCATATGAAACTACAATACATAAAGAACACAGAAACACAGTTAAATATATATGACTCAGCATTATGCAAGGAATAAACATCCTGAACATTAAAGGACATTAAAACATCATGAACAGCGATAACTCGTCTTGATTTAGACGAAACATCTTTAAGGAACAAAGCAACGGGCTCGCAAGAAGCATGGAAGCATTATAAGATGGGAGGAGTTGAGCCGGGAATTTGCTTGAAGCGTTAGGGTCAGGTGAAGGGGAGGCAAAATCAGGTGTTGGGAGATCATGGAAGTGGATTTTGGCTATGTCTGATGGATTTAAAGCGTTGGCTCGAACCCGAGCTTGAAGATTATGAGTAGCTGAGCCAACATAGTAGACAGGAAGATTATATGATGAGGAGAATATGCAAGCAAGTTGAAGAAGTTGATTGAGATGGCTTTGTGCTGGAAATGGAACCATGACTATAGCTACTTCATTTTCTTGTTTTTTCAAGTTTTCAAGATGCTCATTGATGTTATCCATGGATTTAAAAAAAGAAAAAAAAAACAAGTTTTGAGAATTATATTGAACTAATGTGAATTGATGAATACTTTGGTGATTGCCTTACATGGAATTTGTATTTGAAGGGGTTATATATATACATACAAATATAAACAGCTTAGGCTGTCAGATATTTATTCTTGTCACTATCCAAGGATGCACATGTACAAGGTCGTATTTCATTACGTCATATACTATTATTAGCTTCGTCTCCATTTATTTGATATTTTTCGCCTTTTGAGAGTAAAACTCTCAATTTGTTTGATACTTTTCGTCTTTCGAGAGTCAAATAAGTTGTTCTTTGATCATAATTTTTTCATGTCTTTTAAATATTTTAAACTATTAATTATGGTGACTTATAGTACTTTTTACGTAATTTTCAAATATGTAAATTTTATTTTTAAAAAATAAAATTCTATATTTAAATATATAATTAAAATTAAGAAATTTGACTTTGAAAAACGAATAATATCAAACAAATTGGGATAATATTAAAATTTGTTCAATTGAATGATAAATGACATTGACTGATTTGACTGCCGTGCACTCCAAGTTCATTTATGCATTGTCGTCTATTGATAGGCATATTTTTTTTTAATTCATTGAAAGCCCCCTAACAAAGATGTGTAATAGATATGGCCCTACAACTCTTTTTACTTTTCGAAAAGCTTCTGTTTTTTAAATTTATTTTAGTTTTTATCTTAACCTACTCTATCAGTCAATCTTCAAAGTAAAGCGGTTGATATGGTCAAAGATACGAAGAAAATATCTTGTAAGAGCGTTGGTACGCTTTATTATCTTTGGATTCAGACGACAAAAAATAATACAAAGATGATGGGCGTTCTGATCGAATCAGATTATTTCTAAAAATAGTACACTCCAACTTTCATTTTTTAGACCCGTCTAGTAGATAGGTCTCTCTTGGATTGTACTAAAAAAATACATATAAAAATAGTACACTTCAACTGTCATTTTTAGACCCATCTACTAGATGGATCTCTCCTGAACTGTACTAAAAAAAATACAGTCTATTATATATTAAATACTCTAATATCGTTCATTATATATTAATACAGTTTAGCTCATTACAATACAATACAATACCGTCCATATAAATATATATAGTGTCCGTAGCGTGTTGTTGTGTGGGCTAAGCACATATGGTAGGTTCAAATTTTATTGTAAATAAAAATTTGTCATTTAAATAGAAAAGACTAAAAAAGCATATTTATTATCCAGCAATTTTTTACCTTCGAGGACTCGAAGAGAATGTCTTAATGACACTTGCTACCTTGTGTGCTTATCCATAAATGATTAATCTATAGAACATCAAATAGACACTTCCTAAATTATCACGTTTTTATTAATTTCGTACTTAAATTATGCGTAATTTATATTACTCTTGAACTATAATTTTAAAGGTGCTAAACCTCCCCTAAACTATCTTATTTGTAGTATTAGTTTCATACTTGAACTATGTCTAAAAGCCTTCTTAAAAATACTCTCTCAACAAAATGTTCAGCTAAACTCCCTACCAGTCTATAAGCTTAATCAAGAAAATATCATAATTCCAGAAAATCAACTCTAATATCGTTCATTATATTAGCAGAATCTTGGGTCGTAATACTAACCAGTGCAGTTCCGGCTAGTGCCACTAATGCAGATAAGAAGTTAAAGAAGAGGGCTTCGGAGACACCGAACCCAGACCTCACCAAGATTCGAAAGTCGCCTATCTGCATGACAAACACATAATAAGGTTTAGGGATCATTACATCACATGAGAATGAACATGAACTCATGGATTTTCAAGAGGGAAAAAGAATGTCATGTCACATGATAGATATATGTGAGATGTGAAAAAAAAAAAAGATAATTTATCTTGAGTGGCTTTGCTAAGCTAAAATGTCGGAAACTTGAAATAATGGAGAGTTTTTTTCATGGTTGGGGTAAAATAACATGACCAGAAGAAGTGTTCCATTAAAAAGGAAAAGGTTAGAAACTTTACTATTGTTTTTAGTTTCTCTCCCAATTTCAATTGCACTTAATATGATGAAGCAGCACTAAAAATAATCCAGTTGGTGTCTTGGAAAAAATAATCACAAGTCTGGCTTCCATTTCCTGACAAAGGATTAACTGATTTACAGATCGAAAAGACAGAAAATGTTACCACATAATCAGGGAGAAATGTGAGCTAGTTTGCTAAAATGACCAATTGAGATAATATATTATAGTTCTTACATGAGCTGAAAACTGCATACAGAAATTGAGTCAAACAATTGAATAAAACACAGGTAAGAGACATAGAATAGAGAGTGATAATCAGAAGTGAATACTGCAATCGCATTTTACTTGATTGAACTTGCTGATTCAAAGAAAGAGAGCAACTTCCGGCGGCTAACACACAGCCGCTTATATGGGCAATTAATTGAAAACATGCAACAGTATTGACATGGTAATGTAGAAATATTAGAAAGAAATAAACAAGACCTCTTGAGGGAGCTCATGAGCGAGAAGAAACAAAGTTCTTGACCACCCACCAACCGATCCATAAAGAAGGAATGCACTTCCCAGAGCCATTCCATCAGTAAAACTGTGCTGCAGCATAACATAAATTCTCTCAATCTATCAATGTTCGCCATCCAGATATGTAGCACATACAACACCATCAGAGAACAGGTTGAGATAACCAAAGACAAGGATTGACCGTGGTTTAGCCTGTTCCTCTCCAATTGATCCAGAATTGGTACAGCAATTTGCAGCATCTAAAGCAGTATTGTCTTCAGCAGCAACGGAGCCAGTATTCCTCTGCCATAGTTAGCATATGAGATAAATAGCAATAACAAATAACTGCAAGCAAATAAATAATTCATATCTGCATATCGTTTTAAAAATATTTTAAATGGCTGCAAAGACAAACTGTTAAAAGAGATTTTCAATTTGGGAACAGATACACTGCAGAATTGTTAAAAGGGATGAAAGTATCATTAGACGGGTGTTTTTGGTATGGAGGAAAATATTCTGGAAAATGTTTTACAATTTTCCAATGTTTGGTTGGCCAAAATATTTTGGAAAACATTCTCTGAACACAATTTTCAGCCTCTGGCAAAAATGCAAAGTAAGGTTGCGTACAACAGACCTTTGTGGTCCGGCGCTTCCCCAGACCCCGCGCATAGCGGGAGCTTAGTACACCGAGCTGCCCTTTTTTTATTCTCTGAACACAATTTCCTAAAAAGTAAGGAAAATGACTTCCCTAGTGGGAGTGGGGAAACAAATTCCATAAGTGGCATTTCAAGCTCACCATCTCATCAGTCATCACCACCCTCCAATGCCCCCAACCCCCACCCTTTGACCACCACACCCCCCACTCCTCACCTCACCCCACCCCCGTAGTGTTTTCTTACATTACATATAAATTCTCTTGAGACAATATTTTTGTTGCTTGCTTACCAAATATCAGAAAATAAGCAAGAAAATCACTTATTTTCCAAGAAAAACATTTTCCTTCATACCAAACACACCCCTAGTCGTACTCAATCTGATACCATATCAGAACAAGCGGCAAAAGTCAACCGGTATCTTATGTAAGTAGTTAATTAATTACAAAAGTAGGATTGGTGTTTAGAAAATTTTCAGATGCAAAGACATAATTTTATGAAACTTCTAATGAGCATGTAATGCATGAAAAATTGAAGCCTAGTTTAAAATGACCAATTTAAGCTGCAAAAATTTACAACATTAAAGCTATGCAACTAGCCGTTGCTTATTACTGTGAAATACTGTATCACAAGATTGAATTTAGTTCAAGTCAAGTATGGTGTGGAAAGAAACAATAGGACAACAATTACATTGAGAAACCTTGTCTTGATAAAGTAGTGTTTTGTGCTTTGGTCAGTGCCTCACAGCATGTTATGTTGAGGAAAGGGTCACAAGACCCTCTAATTTCTGAATAATTTTATTATTTTCCAGTATTTGTTTTAGTATTATGTGAAAGTTCAGACGTGCAGATCATCCTGACAAGAAATACACTTCACTGGAACTCAGCCTGGCAAAATATGGAATAGCAAATTATGGGGCATGTACTGATTTTACCTTCCGGAGAATAGCTCCTCCACTTGGTTTTCCCTCACTGGGAGAGTCAGCAGATTCTCCATCCACTCCACTTCCTCCAGCTGTCTTATCTGATAGGCTTCTGCTCTTCTCCTGAGATAGTTCCTGGAGATTGCCATTAGCATCATTATCATCCTTCAATTTTGTGATGTGTGTATGGCGATGATGATGATGGCCAAGACTCCATTCACCGACTCCAGAAAATTCTTCAACATATCTCACAAGCTTCTCAACAATAAGAAAGAGCACAATTCCAGCTGCCAAAACAAAACTATCATGAAACATCCAGCAGTGTGGCAACAGCAGCAGTACAGTCAATGACATTACCAAAAGTGAATCAAATCTCAGGCACTTAGAAGTTAGAAGATGAATTTATGTTTAATACAAGTTAAAAAGCAAAAAAAAAAGGAGTTATCTGAAGAAACCAAAATACAGTAGAAGGAAGTTAATCCAACTTGTGAAGATAAGAATTCACGCCCCCGCCCCCCTCCAGAAAAGATAAAAAGAGACCACCTCTTCAAATTGATCAAAACTTTTTGAGTTATATATATTCTTCCTACATAGGGGGTAAAGGTTTCCAAAAGGGTTTTATACAGGTCTTGAGCCTCTCAACACATTGCTTTTAAAAAAAAAAGATTTAGGTTGGACACTCAGATCCTTTTTTATTTGCCATCATGTCATCCTTAGTCAGCATCATCAAGCTCACCCCAGAGAGCATCTTGCATAGTATTGGGTGGAATCATGATATTTATAATAAGAAATAAGCATTTACTTCCATTGGAATACCCAAACACAATTTTTCGATATTTCCAATTTTGTAACCATGGGAAGCAAAACCTCTCCAATAAGATTCATGCAAATGCAAAAATAAAACATATAAATTTCACAAAACGAACAATGAAATTTAAAAACAAGATCATGTCCAAGAACTTACCCAAAATGGACAATCCAACAGAAAGATCCTCCAAGGAATGCGCATGTGAATGACCGGAGTGATCATGAAGATGATCATGTTCCACATGGTGATCACACGAGTGGGAGTGCCCACCACCTAAAAGAAGTAATTTGTTTGGTAAGATTATTTAACGCACATATAGTTAAAGCCAATAATATTTGGGGGTGGGATATACTGATATAGGCAGAATATATTTCTGATCTATCAAGTTCCTTCCCTCTGAATAGCTATATTATAACAGCATCTTTAAGGATGCCCATACCTACTTATTACTTTATTACTCCCTCCATACCAATGTGTTTGCTATAGTTTGACTGGACGTTGAGTTGCAAGAAAAAAGACTTTTGGCACATCGTCTAAATAATGAAATTGGCATAGTTTGACATGTTACACGAGTTTAAGAAATAAATAAGACTCCTTGGTGCATCCGACAAATATTCATAAGATACCAAAGGCAGCCTTTTACCAAAAAATTTGTTCTTGTAGTCAGTGGGGTCCACAAATGAGTCATGACAATGGCAAAATAGGAATGTAGGAAATAACAGGGATTTCAATATAGAAAAGCACAATATTATAAGGACGGACAAAAAGAAAAATAGTGCCAAGTTAATTGGGATTGAAGGAGAGTTTTATTCTTCAGAAAACGATACTCATACCGACTTACAGTCCCTGCTAATATGCATAAGCACAAGATCGGGACACAGACAAGAGCACAACAACATTATTCAGTCTCTCCAACATGAACTAGACAAGTGAACTGAGAGTAGTGAAAGGTGGAAAAGGGAGTTACCCAGGCATTCAGGGCCAGCAAGTTAGGCAAACCTGCCTTTGATGGTGTGAGAAGCATGCCTGATGTAAAGACATCTCGCTTATGTCATCTTAACAGTTATTAAGCTAAGTAAAACTAAATTATTATAGAGTAGAGCTAACAATTTATGGTACTTAATGTAAGTGAGGCCAAAAGCAATATGCAATGTTACTTCTTCGTTAATTTAAGAAAAAGAATCATACCAAAAGCATGTGGCAATTGGTGAAGGAAAGCATCCCCCAGCATGGCTCCTGCCTGTGTAAGTCATGAAGAAGAGAATGAGTAACTTTTATCCTAGTAAATAATTTTAGGAACAGTCATCTAATAACTGTACTAAGCATATACAAATGAAGTAGTATTGGTTCCAAATCAGGAACAGAATCCATTTAGTAGGCAGCATTCATATGAATGGTAAGACATATATCCCAATAATTTAAGGATCATTTTCAGATATATGGAAAATAACAATGCAAATAAAATTCAAAATGTCAGTACAATGTTTCATAATAACAAATAAGTTAATTCACAAGCAGAAGATCGTCTATTTGTAATCAACAAACAAAAAGTAATCCTTTCAGACCTTCCTCGTATAGAAGCTCTATATCCATCTCACCAACTGAAGCCATTTGTTACATTACATAAATGATCATAACTTAAATGGAAGTGGATGCATGATCATCCTTTTAAAGCTCCATAGAACCTTTAGAGAAGATTTAGTTTCAAATAACTATAAAGTATAAGCTACTGAGATATAATTATAGCTAACAGAGAACTTCCTGGTCACAAATCAATTTTACTACTTTCCTTTCTAACTGTTTCTGGAAAAGTTCATTTCCAGATAAAAATATATTTTTCCTACCTTCTTCAATACTTTTCAACTATATTGCTCGGACTCTTCAAAAATGTCGAAAGGTGCGGGTCGGATACTTCAAAAGTAGTGCATTTTTGGAGAATCCGCCAGGGGTGCGGCAACATTTTTGGAGAGCCAAAGCAACATAGCTTTTCAACATCAGCCCCTGACAAAGAGAAACATCACCTACATTATGATTTCAAAATTTTAAACTACAAACAAGTTAACTTATCTGCATTTTCTTAAAAGCAATAAAACTATATTTTTTACCTTATGAGACCAATTATTATTGGATTGAGTGGAATATGAGCAACAGGAGGACCTTTCTGATTACCATGACTAAAATTGCTTCTGACTATTTAAGAAAGTGATTTTCAAATAATTGATCAAGAAATTTACAGAAGTTCTCTTGGGATGTAACTTACAATAAACTATTCCAGGAGACATATAAAGTGATAATACCATTTAAGCTGTTAAAATTATGTAGAAAAATAAGCAGCTTATGGAAAAAAGAAAAGCAACTTCTAATATAATAGGATATAAACCTTTCTATCTATGCAATCATAACTTGTTCTAATTGTTAAGTTAATCAGCGTACTTAATTTTTATTATCGATTTGGAGAAAACAGTAACAATGGAATAAATATTAGTATTTCATTATTTGCAAATTTGAAGTTCAGTATTTGCAAATACTAGTTTGGCGAGTATTTGCAAAATGACTGAACTTCAGTATCCAAAACATTGAAATATTGGTTTGACGGTGTATTTCAAGTAAAATACTTGTTTAGCTCACAAATGTTCAACTTTCACTAACTTTTTCCTAGTGAAGTTTATGTGCGAACACAATTTCACCTCGCACAAACATTTTTTCAACTTGAACACGAAGAAACAGAAGATATTCAGGAAATTCTAATCACAAAGAGATCATCTCACCCCAAATAACGCCAAAGAATCTACAACTGCTTTTGACGGTTTCCCTTGTACTGCATGGAGAGAAAACATTCTGATTCCATTAGCAGAAAGAAATTTCAGAATGAAGATAAGCAATAAATCTTAAAGCACAAGGCAAAAACATAATTATAAGAATTTGAGCTACTTACTAAATATTATGGGCAAAAGAATCAGGCAGATAAGGGAAGCCAAGCTCACCAATAGTGAGCAAGCCACTGCGTTGACCCATAGACCTGTCAATGAACCCAGAGAAAAGCTCTCAGTAACAACTAATGACACCCATTTCAGAGATCTATCAACAAGTGTCCCATATGCTGTGTGCCATTAAAAAGTAATGTGACATATACAGGAGCAATTGTGGAGACTGAGAGCTCAATGATTTTGAAAATAATTTGCATATTATGTGTTACATGGTATTTTTACAATTCTGTATATGTCAGGAAAATTAAAAGCCTTCTTGTGAATGATTTACTTAAAGCAGAATATCATGTTTTTCAGATGAGATCAAGAGTCATATCAACAATGACACTTAAAGTAAAGAGACCCAAAAAAAAAGGTTCAAGCAAAGAGATGTGACATCACATAGATGTCTATCATCCAGTCAAACTGGCAATTAAAACAAGCACATAAAAATAAGCACAATTGGATGACAGTAACTACATATCTATGAATCTCACAAATCCAACAGTACGCACAAGATAAGAGGATGCCATTATAAATTATTGAAGTTTGCATTGTAAGTTGACTTCTAAATAACATGACACTTGACATCAACATTTTGATTAAAACTTATTGGAAAACATAATCATGTTATGATCGAATTTTCAAAAGCAACTATCTTTGCAAGCTAATGCAATGTTCAGCCCTATGGAAAACCCAGGAACCCATTACAGCATGCACTATATTCTAGATGTGAGTCATTTCCATCGATGCCTTCTTTGCAACTGAAATACATAGCTAAGATAACATGCTCGCACCCATTTGTCCTACCATACATAGAGAAAAACCTTATCAGACCCATTCAATGCCTCTCCCACTTCAAACTGGGGATATTAATAGCCTTTACAAGACAATACGAGGTGGTACAGGCGACCTCTTCTGGTTTTGGAAAAAAACACCCTTCTTCGCAACATACTTACAAAGATATTTGCTATCAATATTAAATATGAGAAAAGGTTCTCTTTAACCCCTTTAAATTAAGCAATACCATAGTCCATAGGAAACAACATTAGCAAAATTGATGTATGCTAAAATCCAACAACAACTACTACCTAAATCCTAAGCTTATCCAGTCAGCTCTATGAATCCTTACTATTCATTTCACTCCATTTGGATCCTTACATTCCAATATTTAATAGTTTGGGCTGTCCAACAACAACAACTACCTCAATCCTAAGCTTGTTTCATCAGTTCTACGAATCCTCACTATTCATTTCACTCCATTTGGACCCATACATTCCAATATTTAATAGTTTGAGCTGTCCAGCAACAACAACTACCTCAAACCTAAGCTTGTTTCATCAGTTCTACGAATCCTCACTATTCATTTCACTCCATTTGGACCCTTACAATCCAACATTTAATATTTTGGGGGTATGCTATAGTCCAAGCACAAATCAGAATAACATAGATAAATAATTAAACACGCCACGGTTTTTTGTCATATATCTCAATCTAGAAGCAAGGGATACATCCGAACCCCTTCAGCGGAAAATCACACTATATACAAGGTTAAATTATTTATATATATATATATATATATATTAAATGTTGAATCCTCCTAGACTTCTTTGTGTGATTTTCATCATAGTGAAGCTCCACCACGGGAGCTAACGGCTTGAAAGGGTATAATTTTCAAAAAGGAATACAATTTACCAAGACCAGTAAGATCATTGGCTCCATGTCCATCATGATGATGATGTTCATCCGTGTTATCACGAGAACCAAATCCGTACAGTTTCAGATCCTCCTCTTCTGCCAATTCTTCAAGAAGCTTCCTCTTCTTAACTTCACTCATCCCATCATCATGTCCATGATGATGATGATGCCCCTCATGACCATGACCATGGTTACACTGATGATGATGATGTGAATCTTCTAGAACCTTCCCTTCAACACAAGACCCAAAAATCACTAACCCTAAAAAAGTAGTACCCAATATCAAGAAAAGGCACATCTTTTTCACTAAAGTTGACATTTTGACAATTTGGGTAAGCCCCAAATCATGGGAAAATCCTAAATATATGGAGGATAGGTGATAAGGGTGTGTTTGGGAAAAATCAAGAATTGCGGTTTTTGCAAGTGCCTTCAATGGTGATGACACAAACAGCACAAAAGAAAAGTATTATTATTCCTATTATGATGCCAAAAGTTACTACATCCATAGGGGTGCTATAAATTTGTAGTAGAGGCCTAGAGAGGTTTCAAGTGTATAAAAGTAATGGAGTTTGGTCCTTTGAGAATTGCAGAAAGGTTATGAATTTAAGGATAACATATAGTGAGTGTTCACTTCATACTTGAGTTCATAGTGTTACTTTTTTGGTCTGTCCGGAAAATTTGTCTTTTTTATATTTAGTAATTTTTTAATTTTCATATAATTTTTTAAAAAAAAATCATACATCTTTAATTTAAAATAATAAAATTAAATTTTATTTTTTAAAATTACATGCTAAATTAAATTAAAACACTTGAAACGGAGGAAGTACTGTGTTTTTGTCTTTTATATGATGACATTGATGAGAAATTGGGTGCTTATTAGTGTCACAATCAGTAATCATTGGACTTTGGGTAGATAAATGGAAGTTTGTCGAAGCATGTGATAGTGAGAGTGAAAAGTATACTTAGAAGGGAAAAAATTTAGAGTACTTTGCATCATATGTATAATGGAAGGGGTATATATGACATATATCCGTTTTTTAATGATGGTTATATTTACTTTAAATAAAGTTAAGGATCTAAATTACAAAGTTAAAAGATATATTCGCATCTTTTTCTATTTTTATCGTGAAAGTAGAAAAAATATCTAAGGGTTTGGTTGTGGGGGAGTTATGCATGAATTAGTTATGTAAGTATAGTTTGGTTGTGGGGGAGTTATGCATGAATTAGTTATGTAAGTATAGTTTGGTTGTGGGGGAGTTATGCGGGTATTAATAATGCAAAAATTAGTTATGTAAATATTAGTTGTGCAAGGATTAGTTATATAAGTCTTGCTAAAATTTATTACGATTACGGGGAAAAGAGCTTTTATTCAAACAATTGAGGCAAATCATTCATGTACTTCTTAGGAGTATTAGATATTCATCTTTTATTTTGCATAAAATAATACGCAAATTGATTCTAACTTACACTCCATATTTTAGTCATGCACTGTTGTAAACTAGTAACCAAACACTAACTCAGTATGCTAAATTTTATAAATAGAAATTAAAATGTTATCAAACATGATACTTCCTCCGTCTCATTTTATATAAGGGTCTTTGATTTGGCATAAAATTTGAGAAATAAAGGAAGAATTTTGAAACTTTTAATTTAAAACAACCTATAGAATTTTGTGTGGTTAGAAATCATTTCATTAAGGTATAGAGGTAAATTTAAAGTTGAATTGTTACTAAATATAAAAATGTGTCAATCTTTTTTAGACTGACTAAAAAAAAAGTGTCATATAAATTAAACGAATGGAGTATTAATTATGTTTATTTTAATACATGAATAATTCATGAAAAAATGTGTTGTCTCAAGTCAATTACTTAAACCTCACCAACCTCCTGAAATGGAATAGATGTGTTGTAAAAAGTATGTTGGGACTTGACAGTTGACACACAAGGAAGATAAACTATGGATCAAGTAAATCCATATTTGTTGTATAAAGGGTCACCAACTGCCTCACTAGCCCATCCCCCAACAATCTAGCTAGATGACTAGGAAAATAATGGAATCTCAAGGAAGGGTGCAACAATTAAAAGATACTATCATAAACAAATTTAGCATAATCAGACAGACCTATCTTCTGCTACTAGGAGACCAACCAAGAGTCAACTGAAAGTGGTCCATATTCAACAATGTTGCAAGGGACAATGTGGCTTATGCTACATGGGAAGCTTTTAACTGTTGATAGACTATTGAAATGGAGAATGCAGATTGACAAGAACTATGTCTTCTACCAAGCAATGGATGAAACCAGAGAGCACTTGTTCATACACTGTCAATAGTCAATTAAACTCTACAGCAGACTAATGCAAGAATTTGGACAGATCTGGAGGGCCTTCTTGCATGGACTTGGGCTTGCTTTGATGATGGGCAGGTATGGATCTCAACTAGCAAGAACATTCAAATGATCTATGTTGAGTGCGCTTATGCAATATGGATGCAAAGAACCTTAGAATCTTTGAGAAAAGGAGCAGAAATATGAAAATTGTGGCCAAAGAGAATGCAGTGCTCGAGCCCCAAAGCATCCAAACTTATGTCCAGAGTGTACCTTTCTAAGTTCTATTTGCAAATCTAGATATTTTGTCTAATGAGAAACTATAAAGACAAGAGCAAGCTGTGGTAGCTCTGCTCAAGCTTTGTAATGTTCATTCTGTTAATTAATACAATAGTTAGCTACCAAAAAAAAAATTAAATGCCCCTAAATTGATGGAAACGCTTATTTGGGACATTTACACGGTTTGCTTTGGCGACAAAGGTTAGTCTAGGTAAAGAATGGATCTTGGGCCTAACTCAACCCCAAAAGTTAGCTTGTACGATGAGAATTGTCTAAGTCCATATAAGAAGTTCATATTCTCATTCTATATCCGATGTACGACTCTTAACACTCCATCGCACGCCCAGACCTTGTTAACTGGAGCGGAGATAGTATAATTTGGGGGCCCGACATCGGTGAACAAATTAGAATGAGTTTGACTCTGATACCATGTAAAGAATGAATCTTGGGCCTAAAGATCATCACACTACAAACTAGCTTTTGGGTTGAGTTAGGCCTAATATCTATTTTTTTACAGTCTAAAATACATTACACTTCATGATTATTTTTAAAAATATTTATGAAATGCTTAGCAAGTATATATATGTCATCGAAACACAATCTACATATTATATTATATTATATTATATTATGATTTAACTATTTTTAGTGTTGATATGTAAATTATATACACATATGTCGTAGATATACAACGTACATAATTGTCGCGATATAATTCTTTTAGGGGCGTAATGGGTACTAACATTATTCTGCCTAAATAATCATGACAAAACTCCTAATTTTTTCGTTATAATACGAGAGAAGTTGCACAAGAGAGTAAGTGAAAAAAATGAAAAGAGGATCACTTGGACCTTGCTCCCAGCTGAGAGGCATAGCAAAGTAAGTCTTAAATTTTTCAAACAAATACTAGTACAAAGACATAATTAACTTAAAAGGACTCGTTTTCTCACGTACGATAATTGGGACATACGTTAAACATCATATGCATGTATATGTAGTGATCCGTTTGGTCGTTTATGTCATTTTGATTATTTTATCCTTGTTGACCCTTCGCCTAGCTCCGTTAGAGCATATTTGACTTGGTGGTATGATTGGCACGATTCCCGAGGTAGTCGGGCAGGTTTGGTTTGATTTTAAGGATTTTAGAGCTTCTAAGTTGAATAAGTGAAAAAGGATTGACTAAAGTCAACATCGGGGGTATCATTGTCTTTTTCTGAATTCTGTCGGTTTCATTAGGTCCAGAACGACATTTATGATTTAGTCGGGCCTTTGGTTTGAGTTTCGAGTCCCTAGGTGATGATTTGAGTGTTTCATCGTGAAGTTTGAGCCTTAGAGGTTTTCGTAGAAAAATGTACCTTCGGGTTGCGGGATGAGTGTTTTGAATACGTGATCAAGTTTGTAGCGTCGATTATAGACTGTCTGCATATTTGGTTTGTGTCCGGGAGTTCCAGGGTGATTTTGAATGTCAAAACCAAGTTTGGAGAACTTCTGATGTCCTTCTTTGCGTTCGCGAAGAAGGCATCACGTTAACGAAGAAAGTGTCGCATTCGCGAAGAAGGCATCGTGTTTGCGAAGGTATGGGCTTGCTGGACATCGCGTTTGCATAGAAAGACTCACGATCGCGTGGATACACGTGTCTGGGTGGGGGAGTCGCACTGCTTCGCGAATGCGGGCAATGTCTCACGATCGCGAAGTGTTGGGTTACTTCTGTTCTTTGCGTTTGATCGGTGTATTTTATATACACCTTTTGAGTCATTTTTAGTTAGTCTTTTGTCCATTTTTGTACAAATACGTGTCGTCTTAGGATAGATTTTCTTTCTTTTGAGTCATATTGGTTTAAAGTGGCTCATTGGCGAAAAATGAGCAAAAAGAGGGCAGAAACAGAGGTTCCAGAGCTCAAAAAGCGAGAAAGTCGGCGAACCGGGCACAAGACAGGCCAGCGCCACGACGCCCAATCTTCAGATAACTTCAGGAGTTCCGGCGCCGCGACGCCAGTTGCAGGGCCGCGGCGCCGAGGCGGAAAAATCAGAAAATTTGAATGCCAATGGGCCAAGGCCTGAAGGAAAACCTGCATCACGTTTTGGGGGCTATAAAAAGAAGACTCTAGATCAGATTTAAGGGTTCCTCTTCTTGCCAAATCACACAACTTTTGGAGATCGAGATTGGAGACCTTTTCTTAAGTAATTTCTTGTTCTTGTTTTATTTCTTTACAGTTTATGTTGGATATTAATTTAGTTCTTGTCATGTCTATGGCTAGGAACTAAATCAATCTAGGGCTTTTCATGTCAATTCACTTGAAACTTATCTTTATGAATTAATGCATGTGTTTGGTTCTTCTTCTTCTTGTTGAGATTTATTCAATATTTGTTTTGATTGCTTGGTTATTACTTGATCACTAATTATCATAATCCTTATGATTTCTAACCGAAAGCCGAAAGGGGAGGTTGTGAATATGTTGTAGTTGGATAAACATAGGTTAAATCGTGGACGAAAGTATCTCGATACTTGTGTAGTATTAATAGGTTATTGGTCTTAATCCTCCTTTGTAGTCAATCTTATCACCGAAAGGTAGAAAGGTTCTATATTGGGGTTGAGTGTTTATATAACCTTAACAGGAGTATAAAACGGCTTAGTTAACCTGCTATCTCAAAATAGAAGAAGAATCATAATTAATTGCATTAACAAGTAAGATAAGCGGATAGTTGAGGAGATTTGGAAGCCCTATTCCACCATTACTGAAGTAAAACAACGTAGTTTAATTAACTTTCATAATTATAGTCATAAACAACATATCAATCATTGGTTACCAAATAGATAACATAGAATAGAATTTGAGCATTGAACACTAATCCCTGAGGACAATAACTCGGTCTTCTAAGACTATATTACTTGACACGACACGTGCACTTGCGTAAGTGTGTGCATAAATCGTGCATCAGCGTTCATAAGAAGCCTCTCGCATTCGCGAAGAATGTATTGTAGACGGGAAATAGTTGGTTTAAACACAAAAATCGAGACTCAACTCCATATTTCACATTCTAAGTTCTATCACAAGTTTTGGAGAGTTAGCAAAGAGAAAGCTTTCATATAGACCTTGAAATTAAGATTGAAGGTTAACTAGACTAAGGGCCTGTTTGGTACAACTTATTAAGTAGAGTTTTTTTAAGTAGAGTTTTTATCAAAAAGTTGTTAGGTGTTTGGTTGTCAATAAAAAAAGTGTTTTTGGATTAAAAATGGACAAATTCAAAAGTTATTTTGCCTCTACTGGCAAAAGCCCAAAATTTGAGCTTTTGCCGGTAGAAGCCAAAAGTGCTTTTTTTGGCCAAAAACACTTTTGGCAAAAACCACCGAACACTCCATTTTTTGCCGAAAGTGCTTTTGGCAAAAAAAAACACTTTTGGCAAATTTAAAAGTCCAATCAAACGGGCACTAAAAGGGCAACCCAGTGCACTAAGCTCCCGCTATGCGCGGGGTCCGGGAAATGACCGAACCACAAGAGATTATTTCTACGGCTTGAACCCGTGACCTCCTGATCCGTGCTCAATCAAACTATATCATGTATATTACATTATGACGGAGGGAGTACTTCATTTGCCATCTGATTCCAAAAGATTTAGCTACAAAATTTCAAAAATGATTCAACAGTATAGATTTAGATAATTTGATAGGACGACTCAGTTCCTAAATGATTGTAAGACTTTGTACACAATAATTGAAAATGATGGTCTTAGCTGTAACCTATAATCACTCTCCGGTTCTTCTTAACTTGTGAGGCGCCTTTTCAAGATAAAACCTCCTTAAACCTCGAATTGATCAACATATCTTTGATAGTACTTATCTAAGAGACAAAGTTGCAAAGATTCTGTTTGCTGAGCTTCTTATGAATCAATGTCATTGTCCATCTCCGCCATTGTAGAAATTATGGTAGACTAGACTGGACATGCACGTCCCTCCTAATAATATCAATTCCCGAGCATCTCTTAAAACTCAAAATTGCCTAAAAGCATCTACCCTTGAAAGAGCTCGTAATATCTCACCATATTCAAATTACTGACTCCATTGCTATCGAACAAAAGATTATCACAGACACCAGCTTAGGCGGAAGATGAAGAAGGCATAATAACACACATAACATAGCAATATATCCTTTGAATATTTCTATGTACATAAGTTTATATATTTTAATAAATGTGCATATTGGAGTAAAAAAATGTCTCTTTTCTCATTGTTTGATACTATAAGCTTTTGTTCCACATTGTATTTGATGTTCAGCCATGGAAAATCAAGAATCTTGCAGTGATCACCGCTACTAGAAGCTAATTAAATCCGGTAATTCTTGAGGTTTAACCGGTACATTATTAGTCGAACTAGTAGGTACCGAATAATCTTCAAAAGGATTTATTCTTGGTGTAAATTTTACTATTGCAGAAGAGTAGCCACCATTTCCTTCATCAAAAGTCTCCCAACGATCAGTAATTATCGTCTTCAATTTGCTTTGAATCACGATAGCTCGATCCATTTGATCATTCTTTTCGGATTTATCAGAAACCCCATTGATGATTTCTTCAAGTTGTTTGATTTCTTCATCTTGGATTTGGTCTACTATTGGACAAATTTCAGCATTTCTCACACCTATATCTCTATTAAACTCGAAATATAGAGATAACTCTTCAGCTTGGATATTTGCTTTTTTTATGATCTTTAAAACCATGACAGCTTCAACTTTGCCAACTGAATTAATCCTCGGTAAAACACGAGCAATCCCAAAGCGAATCCTGCTGTAAACGTCGAAAATCTCTGTCATAATGCAATCCATAGCTTCGAGAACAAGAGGGACAATAGCAGAATCCGATAATGGCCTAGTCTCAAGCAACATATCGAGCAACGTCTGCAATTTTTTAACCAAAACAAGATCTTGAACCATAGAATAATTCTCTTTTTCTTCATTTTCAAGATTGTGCACCACCATGTTGTTGTTGTTCAAATTCACCATGCTTCTTTTTTCCTCCAATTCTATGAAAAGGACGTCCGATTTTTTATCAAGATACGCGAAATAAGCGTGAATGAAAGCGTTAATCCCCTGCATTTCGGATGTTCTTGAATATCCATCTTCGAAATTGGAGAGATCAAATGGTAACCTTCCAATTCTTTGTACACAAGGGAGCCTAGTGCTATAAAGACCATGCATTAGGATTAAAACTTTAATTGCAACAATCCAACTCTTCGTTTTCTCCGTTCGAATGGATATAGCCCAAATGAGGGGCTTGAAATTTGTCGATGACAAACGTAGCCATCTAAAAACGCGATCAACATTCTTCATGTTCATGGAGAATTCATCGTGGCTCGTGGCTTTGATAACAGCAGCCTCGATGTCTGGATTCCGGAGAGCTGTTCTTCGTGATAAGCTAGCAATCCATATGCTATTTTGATCTTTAAGCAATCCGGAAACCTTTCTCCATAGCCTCATTGCTTGATTGATATCTCTTGCTCTGTTTCCCCTGTTTTTGTTATTAATCTTCTTGTTGGAAGAGTTTTTGCGGTGGTATTCTTTTTTGTTTTTTTTTTAATTTTATTTACGTTATGACTCTTCGTTTCAATTTATATAAAATATACATATTGGATGACTCAAGGTGTTTGAATAATGTAACTTTCATTGACTTGAAAGGTTTAATACACAAATGGATACGTTGACAAGAAAAAAAATATTAAACTCTAAATTACACAAATTTGCAAAGTTGATCCCTCCGCTACTCGGTAAAAAGTAAAAACGCTTCTAATTGTTGATCACATACTCATGTGACATTGTTTAAACTGATATATGCCTGATGTGTGGGTCAAAATCGTAAAAATAATGACAGAAATCGCGGCAGAAACACCAAGGCAGCCAGAACAGTGGCAGTACCGCCGAAAATAGTAACAGTGCCCGGAGTGGGCCTCGGGGTTCTGGGGCCCAGCCGGCTTGGTCCCAGCCTTGGGCCCCATGGCAGTGTGCCTAAACTAGTGGCCAGTGACCCAGTCCTGCCTACTGTCCTCCTCCCAATTATTTCCATCCCCCTTGGGCTCCGTTCCAGCCCAATAATATACCCAATATCATGGGTCAACAGTCTAGTATACTTGAGTCTCGGCCCCAACAGTCCTTCAATGAAGTGGGCTCCACACCGACTCCGACAGATATTGAGACCGCAATGCATACACTTGGAGTAAATCCTCCGGACGTGAATCGGTACATGGACACCGGTGACACCTCTCACATAACATCCGACCAAGGTACTCTCTCGTCGTATTTTAATATGAACAAAAATCGTGGTATAATTATTGGTAATGTCAACTCAATTCCAATTCGTGGTTACGGTCAAACAACTTTATCTCCCCCACATCCACCTCTTGTTTTGAAAAATACCCTTCATGCCCCTAACTTAATTAAAAAATTGGTGTTTGTCCAAAAATTCACCACTGATAATTGAGTTTCTGTTAATTTTGACCCTTTTGGGTTTTTTGTGAAGGATTTCAAAATGGGGATACCTCTCATGAGATGCAATAGTATGGAGGATCTATACCAATCACATCTACAACAGTTTCCTCGAGTCACGCATAGTCATCCACTTTTGCAGCTCTCGCTCCTTCCTTGTGGCATGCACGTTGGGTCACCAATTATTTCTTCCTTATATAAAAACAATTTTATTTCGTGTAAGGGTACGAAGAGTCCTCCAATTTGTAATTTATGTCCATTGGGAAAACATATTAAAAGTCTCTAATTCTCGTACTTTAATGCCTTTTGTCATTATTCATAGCGATTTATGGATTTCTCATGTTCTTAGTTCTGTGGGTCATCGTTATTATGTTCTATTTTTGGATGATTATTAAAGTATTTATGGACTTTTCCGTTAGCGAAAAAATCACAAGTTTTTTTCACATTTTTAAAATTTAGAGCATTCATTCGTACTCAATTCGAACGGAAAAAAAAATCAATGTGATAATGACAAAGAATATGATAATGAATTGTTTCGGGAATTTTGTGATGCCAATGGCATAGTATTTCATTTTTCATGTCCTCATACGTTCTCACAAAATCAGAAAACTGAGTGTAACATTCATATTATTAATAATATTGTCTGTATTTTATCAGCCCATGCTTCTGTCCCTCCTTCATTTTGGCATCATGTTTTACAAATGACTACTTATCTACTTAATATACTTCCTACCAATGGATTGCAATTGAAATCTCCTCTCCAAATTCTTTATCATAAAGATCCTTCGTATTCTCATCTTGGAGTCTTTGGGTGCTTATGTTATCCTCTCTTTCCGTCCACCACAATTAACAAGCTTCAAGTCCGTTCTACCGTTTGTGTATTTTTGGGTTATCCGTCAAATCATCGTGGGTACAAGTGTTTTGATTTAACATCTAGTAAAATCATTATCAGTCGTCATGTTATTTTTTATGAAACCCAATTTTCGTTTGTAAAGGTGTGTCGTCCGGTGCCTGAGTCGTATAATTTTTTAGATGACGGGGTATCACCATATATTTTAAATTATTTTTTGGACCAATCCCGTACCCCTGTCCCGCCAGCAGACCTACTGTCTGCTAGCACAGAGACGCCCCAGCCTAGTTTTGAACCCGATACATTTGTCCAGTTAGAATGCTCACGTCACCATAACTCCCCAATGGTCATAATAGCTTAGGTTTTGTCCTATAAATGCAAGACTTAGAAGAGAAGAAAGACACATTGTATTCTCTCTAAGCACACATTTTGTAATTCAGATCTCTCTCTCAAGCTAATATACGATTCTCAACTTTGGCTCATATTTGATACACAATTTTTTTCAGATCAAATTTACTACTTTTCGTTACTTGCTTATTCTTACTAGTATCCTTAATATTGTTCGTCCGTAACCTAAATATCAATTCCGAACTCAATCAAGAGGGTCTCCATATCTGATACGACCTACTTGTCTTTAAATCCTTCAAATACAAATCTCTAACATCGTCTTTGATAGAAATCATTTTTACCGAAAAACACCTTATAAAAATGTGTAAGAAATAAAACATGTATATGAAATACATCTACAAAACTAACACTTCATCAAGCTTGTTACGATGAAAACTTTCCTGAGAATGCTCTCGTGCTTATTATCAATTGGGAAAGATATCTATCACTTTTTACAACCACTATTTAGTAGATTAATATTATTCCTTCATGGAAACTCCATAACCCCACTTTAGCAAAGTTCATTAATTCCAGCACACAATTATATTTCTACTATAAGACTACAATTTTCATCCTAACATAATTCAATTATCAAAAAACAGTCTAACAAGGCAGAAACATATCTGAAACTTAGACAGATTGTACTAATTTTCTATCAATTTTCTATAAGAATAGAGCGAGAAATATCTTGAAAATCTTACGGAAAATACTTGATCACGAACATCGTAGAGAGTTCTTGAAAGCTTGAGTCGTGTCAAAGGACATTGTCCTAAGGATATTTCATCGGGTATAGGTATATCCCCAGAATTCAACAAGTTCTTCTAGTATAAAAGAGTCAGAATCTAACAAAAAATTATCTTAAATATAAAACCCAAACATAAAATAAAAAATGTGGAAGAGTTTTTCTATATTTTCTTGGTTTCTCCAAAAGTAAAAGACAAAGGAATATATGGAGAATGAGATGAACAAAGACTCATTCTTGCAGCCATCCGTTGGCCATTAAATTGAATAAATGCTATGGTAATGACTAATGAAGAAGAGTAATGGAATGGCTAATTAAGAAGAACAATGGCTAATATCTAATCTGTTACAATTAGCCGAGGTCAACATTAGAGTAATATTAGAATGATGGCCAATAAAGACTATTTAAGGAGGGAAAATAAATGTTTCATTAAACTATTCAACAGATCAATAGTCTTATTATGTATATGATAGACATAATAATTCTTTTTGAGATATTAAACAATACTTTTTCAACAGAGCATTAGACAGTATGGATGCCAATAACTCCTGTTTGCATCAAATTCAGATAGATCTGTTTTAATCCAACTTATGGTTGTGAAGAAGCTAGTTCGACTTGGTCAATCTTGATGCAGTTATAGTGAAATAATTTATGTACTAAATTTTTAACTGAGTGATCAAATTTATAAGCCGAACAAAATCGAAAAAGCAATAAAATGACAACAATCAAGAATTATTAAATCAATAAATTTGTAATATATTTGGTTTGATTTAATAATTTAAAATATAAATTAAATGTGAGTGTAAGATGATATTAATCTTCCTTAGGGAGTCTTCTTATTAATATCAAAAAATATATATATAGTACAATATGCATTCCTTATACAATAGGAATCCTAAGCATACAAAAGAGGAATCCTAGTCTTACCATAATTATATTTACACAATATATGAAATATATTCTAATTATGGAGTAGGGATGGAATAATGACTATATACACGTTTACACACCCCCTCAGTCGGAGCGGGAGGAGGCCGGACGATGAGACTTGATCTGAAGTCAAGAAATAACTGTCTGAGAAGTCTTTTGGTAAATATGTCTGCATACTGATAGGATGATGGAACATGTAACACTCTGGCATGGCCTAGTGCAATTTTCTCACGAACAAAGTGTAGGTCTATCTCAATGTGTTTGGTTCGCTGATGTTGAACCGGATTATGAGACAAATAGATGGCAGAGATGTTATCACAGTACACAATAAATGCTAGACGCAAAGGACACTGAAGTTCTAACAGTAAATTTCTGAGCCAACAAATCTCAGCTACTACATTTGCAATGCCTCAGATCACTTTCAGACCGAGCGAGATAGGGTAGCATGTCTCTTGACAGACCAAGAAATCAGATTATCCCCTAAAAAAACACAAAAGCCGGAGGTGGAGCGTCGCGTGTCCGGACACCCTACCCAATCTGCATCCGTATATAAAAGCAACATGTTTGGTGCAGAGGGGTATAGGTGCAAACCATAATCAAGAGTGCCCTTAATGTATCGAATGATACGCTTAGGAGCAGTGAAATGAGACTCCTTGGGGGTATGCATGAATAGGCATACCTCTTGAACATCATAAGCAATGTCTGGCCTTGTGAATGTGAGATATTGAAGTGCACCTGCAAGGCTCCTATATAGAGTAGGATCGGAGACTGGAGCACCATCCATAACACTGAGCTTAGATTTTGAATCAACTGGAGTAGGTGAAACTTTGCAATTCGCCATCTTAGCCCTGTACACGATCTCATCTGCATACTTACGCTGACACAAGAACATGTGGTTGGCAGATCTGGTAACTGATATCCCTAAAAAGTAACTCAGCTTCCCCAAATCAGTCATTGCAAATTCGGACTTAAGTAAGTCAATAATCTCATTTTTCAATCCGTCGGATGAGGCAATAAGAACAATATCATCCACGTAAAGTAATAAGTAAGCAGTGCTACTACCTTGATGAAAAATGAAGAGTGATGTATCACTCTTGCTACATACAAATCCAATCTGCAAGATATATCTGACAAAGCGATCATACCACGCACGGGAGGCCTGTTTCAGGCATATAGTGACTTACGGAGACGACACACATAGTGGGGAACTGTTGGATGGGTGAACCCTGGAGGCTGATGCATGTAGACTGTCTCTCTCAGATCCCCATGTAAGAATGCATTCTCCACATCAAGCTGATGGATCGACCAGTGTTTGCCCATGGCAATGCTCAAAACTATGCAAATGGTAGCCGGTTTGACAACCGGGTTGAAGATCTCACCACAATCAATGCCCTCATGCTGATTTGTGTCATTAGCCACAAGTCGTGCCTTATACCTATCAAGATCTCCATTGTCTCTGAATTTGTGATGAAATAGCCACAGACAAGGAATCACATTCACCCCCTCAGGTCTAGGTACTAGATCCAATGTGTGTTGTTTAGTTAAAGCATTGAATTTCTCAAACATAATCGCATTCCATTTAGGGTCTTGTTTAGCCAAAATAGGGTTCTTTGGATTTGGAGAAATAGTTTGGGCAGACAAGTTAAATTAGACTTTGGGTTTGAAGATTACATGTTTGGCACGAGTTTCCATTTGGTGAGTGGGGACAGTGGTAGGCGGTGCTGGCTGAGTAGGAAGGGCTGAGACTGATGGTAGGGTCGGAAAAGGAGAAGGTGGGGGCGAAGCCGTCGGAGGCGCCACAACGTCTGGATCTAGCGCCACGGCGTTGTCAGAGTGACAGGCCTCTCTGGAAAATGGCGTCGCGGTGCCTCATCACTGGGCCGCGGCGCTGTCGACGGGTTGGGAGAACAGACCTCTCTAGAAATATGGCACCGCGGCGCCTCAACACTGGGCCGCGACGTTGTCGACAAGTCAGAAGAGAGAAGTTGATCAAGGATGATGAGACGTCAAGGAATGAGTAATCCGGTTTTTGGAATTTCTGAAGATTCGAAAACGGAAATATGGTCTCGTCGAATGTGACGTAACGAGAGATGTGGATTTGACGAGTGGACAAGTCGTAGCATAGATATCCCCTATGGTTCGGTGGAAAGCCTAGGAAGACACATGGAGTGAACCTAGGAGCGAGCTTGTGAGGGCGGTAGAGCTAAGGTTAGGATAGCACAGACAACCGAAAATCCGTAGATGATCATAGGAGGAGATTCTATTGTAGAGGATTTCGGTAGGGGTCATGTTGTGAAGAGTGCTAGTAGGGAGAATATTAAGAATGTATTATGACATTTTAGCAGCATATACCCAGAAGGATGGAGGGAGGGAGACATGAACCAATAGGGTGTGAATCATATTGTTAATGGTGCAGATGATTCTTTCAGCTTTACCGTTTCGTGGTGAGGTGTGAGGGCAGGAGAAGCAAAAAACCATGTCATTATTGATACAAAAATGGTGAAACATAGAGTTATTGAATTCACGACCATTATCGCACTGAAATAATTTGATACCTTTTTCAAATTGTGTTTGGATGAATTGTCGAAACTCAAGAAATTTGACAAACACTTCCGATTTATATTTGAGAGGATACAACCAGATATAGTGAGAGAAATCATCTAGCAAGACAAGATAATATTTATGACCGAGAGAACTAGCAACAGATGATGTCCATAAATCGACATGTATTATATCAAATAGTGCAAAAGTAACACTAGTAGATGATTTAAACGGGAGACGAGTATATTTTTCTAAAGAACAAGAAACACAATTTTGGGCAAGCTTCCCATTACAAATAATGAAATTATTGCCTCTAAGAAAATTAAAGACTGGGAGTCCTGGGTGACCAAGCCCATTATGTCATGTCGAAGAAGAAGTAGCCGCTAGAGAGACGGGAGATCAAGATCTGGCAACGGAGGTGGATGTGAATGGATAGAGATCTATCGTGCTATTGCATCTCGTAAGAGGTGTCCCCGTATGAAGATCATTTACAGTGAAACCAAAAGGGTCAAAGTCAACAGAGACAGAGTTATTACAAGTAAATTGGCGGACAGAGATTAGGTTCTTAATCATGTGTGGGGCATATAAGATATTTTTAAGGGAAAATAGTGGATGGGGAGATTGTGTGTATGATGTACCATAACCCTTTACTGGAATGCGTTGTCCACTACCAACTGTAACATATTGAAGATGCTTTAAACTGCACAGTTTGGGAATAGTACCTGCAGATTGGGTGATGTGAGATGTGGCTCCGGAGTCCATGTACCAATTGTTGTCAGGCTGTTGCATGTTGAGGGTGCTGAAATCTTGGCCCAACTCAGTGGGTGTCATGGCAGGAGGGCATAGAACGCCCACTGCATGAAGTGGGCTTCTTTGCAGTCTTTGGCTGGACTAACAACCCGTGGTGGGAATAAGGGTTGAAGAATCGCTAATCTTGGAATGGGAAAGCGCGCGGCTGCATGCGAGCACCGCGGCATCGATATTGAGGAGCCGCGCGATACATTGTTGTTCCTGCTGGTTACATTGACCGCGATCTTTGCCACGACGCGGCCACTCTATCGTCGCGCCCGCCACGCGTTATCGCCGGACTGCGCGGTTGGGAGTTATCGCGGTGTATGCATTCTTGGGGTTGCGTATTGGCGGCGTGATGTGTGAGCATCTGCTTAGCACGACGGGTTTCTTGACAAAGAATCGTGAAGCGAGCTTTGTTAAAGTTGGATAACGGATCCGCATGTTGAATCATGGTGGCCAATGTATCATATTCGCCTTTAGGGAGGCCAGCAATCAATTGTAACGGGTTGCAGTACTCAGTCACATTGAAAAAGTTTTCAAGACGTGTATTGTTAAATTGCTCCTCTAAATACACAGCACGGGTGTGCTTGTTGTCTTGAAAAATTTCCTCCAAACAATTCCACAAGTCACAGACTGTGGAGTCAGATTTCATGATAGTAAGAAGTAGATCCTGAGAAACACTATCATATATCCATTGTTTGATGCCGGCGTCTAGACGACGCCAAGTAAAATCATCAACCTCCGGATGACGCGAAATTGTGTCATCAATATGACCAAGCACGTTATATAGACATGCATGATTGCGAAACAGTTCAACCCAAGGAGAATACTGACTGCTTTCTTGATCAAGAAGGATGGAGATATGGTTCTTGATGTTGGAAATAGTTAGGGCGGGATGAAAAGAGTGTGACGACTTGGTGGTGGGATTTGCGGAGGTAGATGCGTCAGAAAGGGTGGAAGAATCAACGGTAGCCATTTAGAGAAGAGAAGAAAGGAAGAAAACCCAGAAATTTGAAGTAGGGCGCATGTGGTAGAAAGAGAAGGGCGCCGACGGCTCTTGAAAGAAAATATTCTAGGGTTTTGTGTATTTGGCTCTGATACCATGTAAGATGATATTAATCTCCCTTAAGGAGTCTTCTTATTAATATCAAAGTATATATAAAGTACAATATTCATCCCTTATACAATAGGAATCCTAAACCTATACAAAAGAGGAATCTTAGTCTTATCATAATTATATTTACACAATATATAAAATATATTCTAATTATGAGATAGGAATGAAATAATAACTATATACACGTTTACAGTGAGAAACCCAGTTGGCAGCATAAAATATTTGTGCCATTGACCCTCGGAAATTTCAACTTTATTGTGGGTGTGGGGGGAGGGATGACGACTATCACCTATATCAATCATACCCCAATAAGATTCCACGTTTTCCATATCTACTTGGTTTTCAAACTTGAAAATCATAGTCTAACTCCTTAGCTCTTCGATGTATATATAGTAATAAATAATAGCCATTAGATACATTTTCAGTAAGCAATGAATTATTATGAGAGTATTAATAGGTGCCAAGTTAAATATAAATTTACACACATGCTATTACCAATTGGTTTTATATATTAGTCCTTATTACATTGAGAAATCTAATATATGATCTATTAGAAGTCTGTGATGTCAAAGGCGAACTTAAAGCGCGCTTAAGCCCCAAAGAAAGGCTCGAAACGTATTGAGCGTTTCACCTTGCTTAATGTACGCTTCAATGTCGTCATCAAGACTCTAAGACATATTTTTCCTTGTCAAAGAGCCACTGAAGAGACGGCACTAAGCAACTGATACTTCACTTTATCATAGTTTTTTTCAATTTATATATTTGACATTCATGTTTATAATTATTATCAATGAACTACACATATATATTTATATTTTTTCTCCATTTGCGCCTTTTTTCATTATTCCCACGTTATATTTGCGCTTTGCACTTACCTTAGAGCATAAGATGTGACGAGTATTTTAAGTAGTAGTAAAATTTAGATGTATTCGCAGAAATGCAACCTTTTATGGGTAAAATTTAGGTTGAATCACAGCCTTTGAACGATTAGAGATATATAGATTAATAAGGGAAGACTATTGTCACACACAATCTGTTAAGAGAAGGCACAGGACTAACACCACAAATTATCCCCCAACAGCCTATGATTTGTGCATCTCATAATAACAAAATGCTAATCCAAGATAATCTACAACGAAGTTATGAGTACTCCATTACCTCGGTCTTCATTTTTTATGATCGAAAAATCCATCTGGGTCAATGACGGACCTACAGTGTAGTTGCTGGGTGCTTGATGTTTTACCCAAATATTGAATTTTTATATTATAAAAACGACAAATAACAAATATTGGCTGAGCACACAAACTGAAAGTATCATTTCGAGATTTAAGGTAGTTGAAAGCACTCGCGAGTTAAAAATCTTGAATCTGCCACAGGTCAGGGCCAACCTTTTGAACCAACCGCAACTTTTAAAACTTGGGGATAATTGACCATCCCTCTATATTTCTCCACTTAATTATCGAACTTAGTTCACATCTCACGATGCTCGAATCTGTAACCTAATCACAAGTTCTTCATCCTTTGCCACTTTAACTAAGCATTGGAGGCTACTTCAGAAGCTCGTCTCTTACTACAACAACAACAACAATATTATACCTAGTGAAAATCTCATAATGTGGGATCTGGGGAGGGTAGAATGTACACAGACCTCACCTCCACCTTGGTAGGTAGAGCGGCTGTTTCCGGGAGACCCTCGGCTCAAGATAAAGCATAATCAGACAAAGCAAGCAAAGCAAAACAAAACAAACCAAAGTATGAGAAACAATCAACCTCAGACGAAAAATTAACGCATTATGGGCATGCAGATAGCAAAAATCAAATACGCAACGGTAATGCATTCTAACAACAGGGAGCAGTAGCTAACAGGAAGCAGTAGTTAACACCACTAAATAAAATAAATAAATAAATTACACTAAAGATCACGTAGCAGCAGGAATCAAACTACAGAGTACTATAGAGCAATAATGCGTCTATGCGCCTATAAGTGTGACATGCTAACCGAACCTACAGTAATACTACACTATCATTTTGTAAGCGTAAAGAGGATTACGCTCAACTACCTACTACCCTTCTACCCTAATTTGTGTCTTCCACAACCCCCTATCTAAGGTCATTTCCTCAGTAAGTTGCACCTGCGCCATATCCCGTCTAATCACATGTCCCCAATACTTCTTTGGCCTACCTCTACCCCTCCTGAACCCGTCCATAGCCAACCTCTCACACCTCCGCACTGGGACATCTATGTCTCTCCTTCGCACATGTCCGAACCACCTCAACCTCACTTCCCGCATCTTATCTTTCACCGAGGCCACTCCCACTTTATCCCGGATATCATCATTCCTAATCATATCTTTCCTTATATGCCCACACATCCATCTCAGCATCTTCATCTCTGCAACTCTCATTATATATTTAATCGCTTTCCTAGTCTTCTTCCTGCTTTAGATAAAGTGTCTTCACTAATATATATATATATATATATATGATTGTTTGCTTCAAACATGGGTGACTCAAGGGTGAAGCTAGTAAAGTATTTGCTTTAGGTCCCAAAATTTTGAAGATTGTAAAGAAAAAGGTACAATTTTTTTTTTTAAAAAAAGAAAGTGAACTATCTACTTTTTATCAGAAATATTCTAGATCTTTGAATAAAACAAGTTAAATCTTTATATTAATAAATATTTTTTAAAACAATATTCAAGGTAATGAATTGCAAACAAATGGCTAAAGTCTTATTGACTAGAGTTAATCCTTACTTTCATAGATTATCAATATTACTATGTGAAGTTAAAGGCTTTGTCTTTTAAGAAAACTACACTAAAAATATGTATGTAAGTAAGAATAAAAAAAACAACTCTAAATTATTATTATTTTTGTGTAAATATGTATAATTAAGACTTCTTATTAAAATTTGGTTTTAGGCACTATTTTCATTGAGACGTCATTGGTTTCAAAGTAAAATTATAGAGGATGAAAATATAATTTAACTCAAAAATAGGACTACAACCCTATGTTTCAAGAGTCATCCAGGGATTGCATGCATTTTCTTTCAAACTATGAATAACTCTCTCTCAAATCTCAATATACAAACCTTCGAGAATACAAGATAAAGCTCCAACATAAACTGTTCAAAAATATACTATGAATGATACTCACTTTTAAGCCTTACAGTCTCTGCTTGCATATATAGAAAAACAGAATTTCTTCAATCATGTTAGTGTTTTCTTCTTAATCTGTACTATTATTGTTCTAAGAAGAATCAATGTTGTAAACATGTATATTATAGAAATAATTATATTTCTTTTACCTTTCATGATAAATTGGCTAAACTCATAAAAACAACAAAAAAATAACATTGAAATAGATTTTTATTGACCAATCAGAATTGCCTTCCAGGATCTATAATTGCCTCAAAATATCCAATATATATATACATTATTGGACCTTTTGAATAACATCCAAGAAAATCTTATGAAAATTGAACATTTTCGTAGCGAAGATATAAAACAGATATTGGACATTTTAGAAAAGTATTTCGTAATTGATTTAGCAAAAAATAAGTTTTAAATCTATTGGACTTACTTAGTGAAAATAGATTGAAAATCTTTAGCACAATTAATATATCATATATTCGAAATAAATTAAGAATTAAATTTAATAGATATATCTAGGGAGAATATCCCTACCCATAATTAGAATATTTTCATATATTGTGTAAATATAATTATGGTAAGACCATGATTCCTCTTTTGTATAGGTTTAGGATTCCTATTATATAAGGGATGAACATTGTACTATATATATACTTTGATATTAATGAAAGACTCTCCAAGGGAGATTAATATCATCTTACATGGTATCAAGAGCCTCACACAAAAACCCTAGAATTTTCTTCTTAGCCGCCACTGATACCTCCCCCCCCCCCCCCAAGCCAGCGCTTCTCCCCTCTCCTCCATAAATTTTTTGATTTTTCTCTCCTTTCCTCTCTTCTCTAAATGGCTATTTAGGATTCTTCCAATACTTCTAATGCTTCAACCTCCACCAATCCCAACCATGTCATCATCCCCTTTTCATCCCGCTCTAACTGTTACCAATATCAAGAACTCTATTCTCATTCTTCTTGATCAAGAAAACAGTCAGTATTCAAGATAACAAGTACACTCGTGCAATGTATTTGGAGGAACAGTTTAACAAAACACGCCTTGAAAATTTATCCAACATGACTGAGTACTACAGACAGTTGAAACTCCTGGCGGATCAACTCTCCAACGTTGACACGCCTGTCTCGGACACTAAATTGGTGTTGCAATTGATTGCAGGTCTCCCCAAAGGTGACTATGATACGTTAGCCGCCATAATTCAACAGGCAGACCTGCTTCCTAGTTTTAACAAAGCTCGCTCACAGTTGTTGCTCGAAGAAACTCGACGTGCTAAGCAGGATGAGCACAATCAGAAGGCGTTAGCTGTCGAAACGCGCCCTCAAGATCCAACGCCGCCAAAATACTCTCAACCGCGGCGAGGCGCGAACAGAATCGGCAACAACAACAACGAGATCCGCAGAATCGATTCGGTAGCGCGCCACGCAGGTTTAGTACCAGCAACCCTTCCATCATTTCTCCCATCATGGTGTGTTAGGTCCTGCTCGGCCCGCCGGCAAGTCCAGCGCCACAGCGAGCCCACTTCACGTACGGCGATTTTCTCATCCAGTAGAGACCCACGAGTTAGGTCGGGCCTTGGCCGATCTCAACATGTAACATCTTGACAACAACTGGTACATGGACTCCGGAGTCACTTCTCACCACACCCGGACTGCAGGTAATATTCTCAAACTGTTTGGTTTAAAGCATCCTCAATTTGTGACAGTTGGTAGTGGTCACTGCATTCCAGTAAAGGGTTTTGATACATCATATACACCACCTCCTAATCCATTCCCACTTCAAAATACCCTATATGCCCCACATGTAATTAAGAATCTAATCTCTATCTGTAAATTCACTCGTAATAATTCTGTCTCTGTTGATTTTGACCCTTTTGGTTTCACTGTGAAGGATCTTCATACGGGGACACCTCTTACGAGATGCAATAGCACGGGGGATCTATATCCATTCACTCCCACCTCCGCTGCCAGATCTAGCTCTCCGTCTCTTTAGCGGTCATTTCTTCTTTAACATGGCATAATAGGCTCGGTCATCCAGGAGCTCCAGTTTTTAGTTTTCTTAGAGGCAATAATTTCATTACTTGTAATAGGAAGTTTGCCCAAAACTGTGTTTCTTGTTCTTTAGGCAAACATACTCGTCTTCCATTTAAATCATCTACTAGTGTTACTTTTGCACCTTTTGATATTATACATGCCGATTTATGGACATCACCTGTTGCTAGTTCTCTCGGTCATAAATACTATCTTATTTTACTAGATGATTTTCCTCGCTTTTTTTGTTGTTGTATCCTCTCAAATTTAAATCGGAAGTGTTTGCCAAATTTCTTGAGTTTCGTAAATTCATTTAAACACAGTTTGAGAAAGGCATAAAATCTTTTCAGTGCGATAATTGTCGTGAATTTAATAACTCTATGTTTCACCGGTTTTGTATCAATAATGACATGGTTTTTCGCTTCTCCTGCCCCCACACCTCCTCACAAAACGGTAAAGCTGAAAGAATCATCTACATCATTAACAATATGATTCGCACTCTTTTGATTCATGTCTCTCTACCTCCATCTTTCTGGGTATATGCTGCTAAAATGTCAGAATACGTTTTAAATATTCTCCCAAGTAGCATCCTTCACAATATGATCCCTACCGAAATTCTCTATCATAGAGTCCCATCTTATGATCATCTCCGAATATTCGGTTGTCTATGCTATCCTAACCTTGCCTCTATTTCCCCTCACAAACTAGCCTCTCGATCCACTCTGTGTGTCTACCTAGGCTTCCCGCCGAACCATAGAGACTATCTATGTTATGACATGTCCACTCGTCAGATCCACATCTCTCATCACGTCACATTCGACGAGACCACATTCCCGTTTTCGAATCTTAAAAAGTTCCAAAAAATGAATTACTCTTTTCTTGACGATCCTGCCATCTCTACCATCATCCTAAGTCAATTAGAGCATAACGCTTCTTGGCGTCGGTATGGCGCTAAAACTCTGCGAACAGGTCCCTGATTCACCGTCGACAAGCGGCCATGCCGATCTTTGGCGCGGCTAAAACATCGAAGAGTGCATCAATCCTCCAGCGTCGTGGTTCCTACTACGGCGTATGTCCCGCCTTCTCCGTATCCAACAAATCCCTCCACCTTAGAACCTCCCACTATCCCCACTCACCAAATGGAAACTCGTGCAAAACATGGAATCTTCAAACCCAAAGTCCAATTTAACTTGTTTGTCCAAACTATTTCATCACTTCCTAAGAACCCTATATTGGTTAAACAAGACCCTAATTGAAATGCGGGTATGTCTGAGGAATTCAATGCTTTAACTAAACAGCACACATGAGATCTAGTACCTAGACCTGAGGGGTGAATGTGATTCGTTGTTTGTGTCTATTTCGTCATAAATTCAGAGACAGTGGAGTTCTTGAGAGGTATAAGGCACGACTTGTGGCTAATGACACAAATCAGCAGGGGGGCATTGATTATGGTGAGACCTTCAGCCCGGTTGTCAAACCAGCTACCATTCATACAATTTTGAGCATTGCCATGGACAAACACTGGCTGATCCATCAGCTTGATGTGGAGAATGCATTCTTACATGGGGATCTGAGAGAGATAGTCTACATGCATCATCCGCCAGGGTTCACCCATAACAGTTCCCCACTATATGTGTCGTCTCCGTAAGTCATTATATGACCTGAAACAGGCCCTCCGTGCGTGGTCGATCGCTTTGTCAGGTATATCTTGCAGATTGGGTTTGTATGCAACAGTAGTGATACATCACTTTTCATTTTTCATCGAGGTAGTAGCATTGCTTACTTATTACTTTACGTGGATGACATTGTTCTTACTGTCTCCTCCGACGGATTGAAAAATGAGATTATTGTCTTGCTTAAGTCCGAATTTGCAATGACTGATTTGGGGATATCAGTGACCAGGTCTGTCAATCATATGTTCTTGTGTCAGCGTAAGTATGCAAAAGAGATTGTGTACAGGGCTAAGATGGCAAACTGCAAAGAGGTGCCTACTCCAGTTGATTCTAAATCTAAGCTCAGTCCCATAGATGGTGCTCCAGTATCTGATCCTACTCTGTATAGGAGTCTTGCATGTGCACTTCAGTATCTCACATTCACCAGGTCAGACATAGCTTATGTTGTTCAGCAAGTGTGCTTATTCATGCATGCCCCCAGAGAGTCTCATTTCACTGCTCTTAAGCGTATCATTCGATACATTAAGGGCACTCTTGATTATGGTTTGCACCTATACCCCTCTGCACCAAACATGTTGCTTTTATATACGGATGCAGATTGTGTATGGTGTCCGGACACGCGACGCTCCACCTCCGGCTTTTGTGTTTTTTAGGGGATAATCTGATTTCTTGATCTGCTAAGCGACATGCTACCCTATCTCACTTTGATCAGAAATTTGATCTGAGGCGTTGCAAATGTAGTAGCTGAGATTTGTTGACTCAGAAATTTACTGTTAGAACTTCAGTGTCCTTTGCGTCTGGGATCTATTGTGTACTGTGATAACATCTCTGCCATCTATTTGTCTCATAATTCGGTTCAACATCAACGAACCAAGCACATTGAGATAGACCTACACTTTGTTCGTGAGAAAGTTGTACTAGGCCATGTCAGAGTGTTACATGTTCCATCATCCTATCAGTATGCAGCTATATTTACCAAAGGATTTTCCAGACAGTTATTTCTTGACTTCAGATCCAGTCTCAGCGTCCGGCCTCCTCCCGCTCCGACTGAGGGGGTGTGTAAACATGTATATTATAGAAATAATTGTATCCATACCCATAATTAGAATATATTTCATATATTGTGTAAATATAATTATGGTAAGATCACGATTCTTCTTTTGTATAGGTTTTGGATTCCTATTATATAAGGAATGAACATTGTACTCTATATATATTTTGATATTAATGTAAGACTCTCCACGAAAAATTAATATCATCTTAAAAATGTATTATTTTTTTCACAAGTTTAGCTGCCTACCCTTATCTTTGTTTCCCTAATTTTCGAAAATTGAAAGTATGATTGAATTAGTCATGAACAATCTAGTCCAACAAGTCAACAGCAGTTGCTCAAGAGACTAATTTGGATTTCACATTTTGATGCACTCCATGCTCATCACAGTTTTAGTAGATGATAGCTATTATTATTATTATTATTATTATGCATATGATTTTTAGCACTACATTGTCAACATGCATAGCTTTATACTGAATAATATAATGAAATGAAATCTTGAAGATAAAGTCCATGATTTCATGCATAATACCTGATTGTTAGGCTTGTTTCAAACATCAACGACATTTCCATAATAGAGAATGCACATGAAAACAAGAAAACATAAGCCAATACATGAAAAGGATGAGTCATACTTGCACATTCATGAAAACCAAGAGTCGTTTGGAAAGCCACCTGATAGTTGGAATTGGTGTAATTACTAGGATAATAATTACACATCCTAATAATTACATAGTATAATAATTACTACATGTTTGCTTGCAGTGTAATTACAAGCATAATTTTTTGTTGCACACGTGTAATTATACAGTTAAATTAGTTTTAAAATAAAAATTAATACTTAACAAATATATATTTTTATAAATAATATATTAAATTAAATATTTAAAATACATATTGTTTCTTGATAATATATTAATTAATAATCACATATTTGTAAATAATATTGTAAAAGTAATAGTATATTTTCAAATTAATATTGTTTAATTAAATTAATTATAAAATTAAAAGCACACATTTTGTAAGAATATCATGATGTTGTATGTTTAACGAAAAGATTAATATTTATACATATAATGTCATAACATCATTCCAATGTTTGAGAAAAAAAATAATCTATCAATTGTAAGTGGAAAATGAACAATATACAATATAAAATAATAAGTGAATAGTACAAAAGCAAATAAATTAAAATTCTCAAATATAACCTAAACTTAAAATCCAAAAAATAATAATTTAGCATGATACTGTTGTGTCAAATTCCAACATAATATAAAATAAATTTCAACATAACTCAAGTAAATATAATTCAAAAGAAAGTGAAAACATTTATAAGTCTAACTTCATTCAACAATGAAATTCTAATTTAATAACATCACTCGTTATATGTCAAGTTTGTTAATGACTCATTCTTTCTAATATTAGGAAGTGTAATTTCAAAAACTAGAATAATAATGTAATTACGCTAAATTAAGAAAATAAAAAAATAAAAAGACTACAAGCAATTACATGGAATCACAGTAAAAGTTGAGAAATGAGAAGAAAGAAAATGAAAGACAAAAAATAGAAATATTATAAAAAATAAAAATAATTTAAATGCAAAGATAAAAAAAATATTTTAAAAAATAAAATAATAGAAATAAAAAATAAATAAAAAATAATAGAATTTAAAATAAAAAGAAACAAATAAAATAAATTAAAAAGTAACCTTGCAGGATGCTCAATTATCAATACCCTTGAAAATTGGAGTGTAATTACCTCCTTCCACTTACATGCTGACCATTTATTACATGGCGTAACAAACATGTTAAACTGTATAACTACACTCAATTTCAATTACATGTGTGGCTTTCCAAACAGGCCCCAAGTCTTCCCAATCACAATAATTTCTTGCAAGAAGCTAAGCAGCCTAAGTTGAGTTCATGTTTGGGAAGTTTGTGATTAGCAAAATTCAGCTCTTCCAATTGAGAAACTTCTTATCATCCATCGACTTAAAAAGGGATGAGTAATAATTTTGAAGTTGTAAAATCTGGAAGACTTTTATGGTAGAAATTGCCGCTTAAACTTTAGGGTGAGTTAAAAGCTTTATAGCATGATAAGGAAAGAACATTACTATTGTCACACAGTCTGATAAGAGGCACATGACTAAGACTACAAAATACTCACCCCAACAGTGTCATTTACGCATTTCATACTACCAAGAACATCTACAACAAGAATTTAGATACAAAAAGAGTAACTTTAGACCACGCCCAGAGCTCTGATTTGACATTCTAGCCACACATGTTGAATCTTATCTCCAAACAATCCCCACCCGACTCAATCCTCCAAAGTCAAACCTGAACAAGAAGCCAATAGGGAAGTATAATCCCTGACATTTCAAGAGACATCCGGAGTCTGTAAATCAGCCAAGACAAGCAGTTCCAAGACCAACAAGTTCAATATTTTACTATGAAATGAAAATGATGCAAATCTGTCATACAATCTTCTATTTGCATGTTTTGAAAATAGAATAGATTTGAAAACTACCTCCAAGAGTCAGCAACAGTAGCTTAAGAGGTTAGTTCGGAACAATAACATCAATATGTCATGACAAATTCATACACATATGCACTAGAAGCTATTTTGCTTGTTGCATCACTTTCATACTAAATATAGTTTTAGTTGATGATAGTAATTCTGCATAATATTTCTGCAATGATTTGCCAGCATGCATACAATTAATCATAAGAATTTTGCACCAAAATGAGATTTCACGTGAAAACAAGAAAGCCTATGCAACGAAAATGAAATTCAAGTTATAAAAGTAACTAAGCCTACGTACAAGACAAGTATTTAATAAAAGGGGAGGCCGGTGCACTAAGCTTCCGCTATGCACTAGAAGCTATTTTGCTTGTTGCATCACTTTCATACTAAATATAGTTTTAGTTGATGATAGTAATTCTGCATAATATTTCTGCAATGATTTGCCAGCATGCATACAATTAATCATAAGAATTTTGCACCAAAATGAGATTTCACGTGAAAACAAGAAAGCCTATGCAACGGAAATGAAATTCAAGTTATAAAAGTAACTAAGCCTACGTACAAGACAAGTATTTAATAAAAGGGGAGGCCGGTGCACTAAGCTTCCGCTATGAGAAAACCGCTATGAGAAAAAGGATGAATCATACTTGCACGTTCATGATGATCAAGAAGTCTTCCCCCCAGTCACATGTATTTTCTTTTCAAGAAGCCATTGGTCCTAAACTTGAATCCATGTTCGGAAAGCTAGTGACTGGAGAATTTCAGCCTCACCCCAAATTAAGAAACTTTACATTATCTATGACTTAAATAATGATTTGTCAAGCTAAGACAAGTCATCTAAAAAGTGATCTCCAGCAGAATGTTGCAAAAGCATTAGAGGAAATTCATCTGAACAAAGGCATCCACTTATGACAAAAAAACTATATAAGATTAAAGGAGCAAAGGAAGGAAATCAAACAGAGTGGACGGTGTTTAAAATATAATTTTTTTGATAAATGGATAAGTAGGTATTGGAAAGAGATAACTGACAGGAGTACATATAAATGGATGAACATGCTCATCTTAAAAAACATCCGATCAAGAAAATAAATTTTCAACATCCTACTGTTGGTGGTAGCTAGAACAGAGTGCCAGCCACCAAAACAACAAAATGAAAGATTAAACAACGGTTGCTGGGAATTAAAATATCAAAGTCTAAACATGTATCGTCACAGATTACAAAATAGGTACCAAGTAAACCTCTGCAAAGGCCCCAGGGATATACAAGTAAACAAACATGGTGCCCTCTATATGTAAGTCTACCTGATTGTCACAAACTTGTTGGTACCATGTTTAGCCCAGTGAGTCCTCAGATCAATTGGATTAGCAAAATTGTATCCTTCCGCAGCAAGTTTCTCCAAAACCTTCTTGAATGCACCTTGGCTCATCTTTCTTCCAGCAATCCTGGCCCCACGTCTTTTAGTACTCATTGGAAGAGGATACATTGATATACTAGTAGTACAACAAGCTGATTGCCAGCCACCACATCCCCATCGATAGCATTGCTGAGGAGCACCAGTGCAGGAACAAACCGGTATAGGAATGCCAGAAATGTCCATATCAATTCCATTTATTACAATGTCCATGCTCTTCTTTGCTGGTTTCGCTCTTTGAATTCCGTTTTCCTTAGGTACGGACGAGGCTTTCTTTGACTTCTTCGCTTTAGGAGCTTTGGGAGTCGCGCCACCGGTCTTCCTCTTTGAAGGACCAATACTTTCTTTCTTAACACTTGGTGGTTCTAGTTCCTCTGCATTCACCCTAACATCCTTAGTTGCATCGGGTTGTACCATTTGCATGGAATGACTCGCAGAAGTTTCGGGGAGAACTGTAGCGTAAGGATTCCCCGGAAACATATGAAGAAATTTGTCTCTGTGATTTATCCAACTGTCCCTTACATAATCAATGTGAGATAAAGGTGCTTCTGGAATGATAGAATCCCGAGAATGGTACACCCCATTAGCACCGAGCATAATTGGAATATCACGCCTAGTAAGGAAAGGTTTTGTATCTCGATCAACCACCGATGACATCAACTGAAGACCTAGATGCCCTTTAAGGGAAGGTTCATAATAACCCCAGTTCCTCATGTTCAAACCGTCGTCATCCATCAATAAACTACAGATCAATGCAAAACATCACCACTTAATATTAACTTTTTCGCCACAATTAGAAATGCACAACAAAAATGCATTAAATTCCTAATCTCCATATATCAAACATAACAGAACCATCAAGACTTGAAATGGAATAGGAAATAACAAACACAAGTCAACCAAGCATAATTTATGAGCAGATCCAGAAACCCAAACCTAAATATACACCAGTCAATGCCAGTACCAAATGGAGCAAATCTACACATACCCATCATTCCAATTGACATGCAATTTCATCAACCTTTCAATATCAATAAACAAATCTCGATAAACATCAATCAACATACCCAGTGCAATCACACAAAGTGGATTTGGGGAGGATAAGAGGTACGCAGACTACCTTTGTGGGGCAGTGAGACTGTTTCCGATAGACCCTCGTCTCAAAAAATGTAATCAATGCAACATTGCAAGAAAATAAGACTAAATATCGATAAACCCAACTCAAATATTTGAGCCCACAACAAATTGGGCACTCATAACTCATCAAATTCAACATTGCAACCACTAGAAATGAAAACCCACAAATAAAGTTAGGTTTCCAAATTCAAGAAATTAAATACAAGATTGATAAATCTATAAATACCCAACAGAAATATATGAAAATCCAAAAATGGGTATACTCAAAATCAACATAGAATTCAATAAAAATGAAAACCCACAAATAAAAATACAATATTTAAGGTATCCAACACAGAGAAATGAAACCCACAAATAAAAATACAATATTTATGGTATCCAACACAGATCTGATAGAATTAAGAGGCACAAAAAACAGATCCAAGATATTACTAAAAGGGAAACTAAGAAAAACTATCAGAGTGAAAATGGCATGCAAGATTAGTATCTTTTTTAAAAAAACAAAGGAGGAAAGAGAAAAATCAAGATTTTTAAAGAAAGAGATATATATATAGAGAGAGAAAGACAGGGAGAGAGAAACTTACTTGTTGGTAAACAGCTCTTAGGGTTTTTTTTCTTAAGGAGAGAGAAAGGAAGAGAGAGAAGAGAGGGGAAGAGGAGAGAGATGACAGAAACCCAAAGAGAGAGAGGAGAGAGACCCTTTTATGAATTGTTTTTTTCTTTCAACTTCCAATGAAAGCATTATATATTAATAAATTACTCACAATACAATTTAATAAAGAAAATTACAAAAATGGTCTCTTAAGTATGCATGGAATGATTTTGATTCTTTAAGTTTGTGAAAACTAACACTTTTAGTCATTCATAAAATACTATCGAACTCTATCTGTTAAATTTTGGAGGCTCGCCTCTGAAGTACTGTATGATAAGAATGTATCGACAAAATTTAAAGGTAAGTTCTACAGAATGGAGATTAGACCAACATTATTGTATAGAGTAGAGTGTTGACCAGTCAAGAACGCACATGCTCAGAAGATGAATATAGTGGAGATAAGAATGCTCAGATGGATCTATGGGCTTATTCAGAGAGCTATAATTAGGAAGGAAGTTATACGGGACAAGGAGGGAGTAGCATCAATGGCGGACAAGATGAGGAAGCGAGATTGAGATCATTCGGGCGGCATGTGAAAAGGAGATGCGAGGATGCGCTAGTAAGGTGGTATGAGAAGTTGGCTGTCGCAGGAGATAGAAGGGGTAGAGGTAGGTCGAAGAAGAGTTGGAAGAGGTGATTAGACATGTCATGTCACAACAAGCTGATTGTGTACATGGCCTTAAATAAGAAGGTACAGAGGTCGATAATTAGGGTTAAATGTTAGTAGGTAGTTGAGTATTGTCTCACTTTGTGTGGGGGAAGATGGGGGTTAGCTTACTCATCTCCTCTCCAACCTCCTTTTTAGTGGTATTATTTAGTTATCGTGTAATGTCTTATTTTTAGTAGTAGTATTTAGTTATCGCGTAGTTTCTTATTCTTCAACATGTATTCTTGTATGTTGTTGTGTTACACCCCATAATTTCATATGTCAAGTATACCCTAAGGTAGGGAGCCTAAGATAAGGAAAAGAGTTTCTGAAGAAAGGTCGAGTTAAAACTCGAAGAAGTCGTAAGAGTTTTAAGAGTCGTTAAGTCATTCGAGTTTATAATCCTTACGTTGAGTGTGTTGTGTCAAGCCGAGGTAAGATGAAAGGATTTATGATGCCTTAGAAGAATAAGAAAGTCCTTAGGGCAAGATTGGAAGTATATCTAAAAGATTTCAAGTTCTACTCGTCGTTTCACGCATTTTTAAGAACATGGTTCATCAATTTGAGTTCAAACAACCCGCGACCCTTTTCGAGGGTCATGTATGACTTATATGTCTATTACGAAGGTATATGGAAGATTGAAAGTCAATAGGACCAACGAAAGTACAACTTGAGGAAGATTGATGAAATTTCGATGATACGCCACACCTCACAAATGAGGCAGCGGATCAAATCCATTTTTCATCCCCCTCACTGCCACCATATGTGATGGCATATGCTGCAGCATATGGCCCACATATGGGGGCACATATGTGTGGTGGTTTAGTGGCCTATTTAAGGCCTAAAGTTAGTTATTTTCCCCAAAACATTTCAATTTCTCCCCAAACATATCCTAAATGCTCCCAACCCTTCTCTAAAGACCTATACACCATGAGAGATCAGATCCTTGAGATTATGATGTGAAACCCTCTTTGAAAAGCTTGGATTATCTCAAGAATCCTATCTAGATCATTGGATAAATTTGAAAGTTCTTGAAGAATTGAGAGGAGCTTTGGTGTAGGAATTTCTTGGTCATTTTAAGGTATGTTCCTACTACTTTTGGTAATCTTAAACTCTCCTTGTTTAAAATGATCATTCAAAGCTTATAATACTTATCCTTCCGACCTTCCAGCACCGGACATGTGTCAGACCTGTGGTAAAGTAGTCCATGGAGAAATAGAGATAAACTTTATAGCTAGACATAATAAGAATTATGTTGATTGTTGGATATGTTTTATGAGAACTTGGAAATAACTTAAGATTCATGTGATGTAACCTTGTTAGTGTTGTGATTATTGTAAAAGGGGTGCGGAGAACTTAAGTGCTATGAAAATAAGCTAAGATAGAGTATGCATGCTAAGTGTTTGACGAAATATCACAACGACGAAATCATGAAATAACTGGTTTGATATTGACACATACTATCCTTGATGTTTATGTCGTCGGTTGTAGAACAAACGAGGGGCTATATGAGTGATATCGGTCGTCAAAGAGGTGTGTGAATGTTATCCTTCTTATTTGTTTTTGGCATGATTTTTTCAACAAGCTAGTTCTGACTCTATCGCACAAAGATGTGCTAGTTACGAAAGTCGTAATCGAGTTACCATGACCCTATCCAGTAGTCCTTCCTTATCAAGAATGAGTTACAGTTAGACATGTTTGACCAAGTATTTAGAACGATAGAAAGCATGACTATAAGCTATAGAGTGTTGTAGTTGCCTTCGGGCTATGATAGTTTCCTTCAGGGCTATGAAGTTTGCTCTCGGGGCTATTAGCCATACATTCTGCGGGGCTCTACAGCTTGCCTTCGGGGCTAATCAGACGTATGCTTACCTTCGGTGCTATATAAGTACAACTTGACTTCAGGGCTATGCATTCATATCTAAGTGTATTCTACGAGGCTAAGCAACATATATTAGTTTACGTAGTTAATAGACAACAGAAGCAGGTAAGTGTAGCTAGTTCTACCTCTAGTAGCTCTTTAGTTTATATTCAGATTTCTTTGTATTTCAGTTCAGTTCAATTTCAGTCGTCCTACATACTCGGTACATTATCTCGTACAAATGCCCCTTTGCATGGGGACACTGTTTCATGCCCGCATGTGCAGACAGGCTACAAGAGGGCTCGCACCATTAGGACACACCGAGTATCAGCTTCTGTGGTAAGCTCCAGATCATTCGGAGTTGCCAGATTTAACTTTTGGGTATATTTAGAGATCAGGGGTAGGCCGGGGTCCTGTCGCGGTCACGATTCAGTTTTGACTTGTTAGAGGCTTGTAGACATGTTTGTGTATGTAGTCAGGACCGTCTCAAATATTTTAGGGGCACTGTTCTAATTCGTAAAAGTGGGCCCTTAATATAAGTAAATATACGCTTTCAATAATCTGAATTTGGTCCTCCACATGCGCGTGCCACTAAAACTGAATCATTTTACTTTGATTGGGCTAAGACATGCGAATTATGGGTCTTTACAGTAACTGACTAATACTACTTAATAAAAAATGAAAAAAGAGGCTCCTAAAATTTTTCGTTTTTCGGGAGACCCTATGCGGTACCACAGCTCGCACGGGGTCAAAGACGACCCTGTATATAACAGTGTCAGTATGTGGCCTAGTCAGCCCTTGTATAAAGTCTGTTTTGGATTTTACTGCGTGCATGAGCTAGGGTAGGCCTTGTCGGCCGCCCAATCATGTATATATATGTGCGGGTATAGTCCCGTCTTAGTCAAATTGATTTTTATTTACATATATCTCAGTTTACACCCTTGTCGGCCTAAGTTAAGATTATTATTTTTTACAGTAAGGCCTTAATGGCCTAATCCGCCTTTAAGGCTAAGATTGTGAGTTTAGTTTGGTACACTTGGACCTAACAGGGTATCGGGTGTCAGCCACGCCTCACTTAGGTTGGGGTGTGACATGTTGCATTTGTTTTGTATTTTATTATTTTGATTTTAAGTTGAGGGTTTATCAGAAATAGTTACTTTACCCCACAAATGTAGAGGTAAGGTCATGCATACATCTTACCCTTCTCAGACCATATTGTGGGATTATACTATATGCTTTGTTGTTGTTTGTATTTGTTATATTTGACGATACTATAAGGAAAGAAAATTCTGGAGAACTCATATTTTGAGGTACAAAATTTATAATTTCTGCTATTCTTGACTTATTTATATTTGGGGCAGTTTTTTGAGGTGTTATTTTTGCTAATTTTTATATCCTTTTAGTGTCTAGTGTAATTTTTTGTGTTGCATATTTAAGATTTGATGAATTTCTTTTTATGTTTATGGTTGAATATCCCCCCCCCCCCCCCCACACACACACACCATCCTATTTTCCTTAAATCTAACAAATATAAATTGTGAAATACTTGATGGAGACTAAAAGTAGCATTTTTTGATAAACTTAAATGATCAAAATCATTCGATGCATATTTAAGGGACTAATTTAAAATTACCTTTAAATATAAGGACCATTTTTGTCATTTTCTACAATTTAATAAAACAAAAACAGCCGAATATTATCTTTACGTTTACTACTTATACCTTGACGCATAATAAACTTGGAACCCATTCTTATCCTATATCTGTTCAACTTGCACCGTTACAAATTTAAAACAAAATAGATTTATTCGGAGCGCACCTATACGCAACGGCTGCTGTTTTCGTTGTCAACAACAACAACAAAAAAAAATTCACCTTTACAAATTTAAAACAAAATATTTTTTCCTTCTAAGAAGATTTTATGTTTCCTTCTTAGGATATAGTTGTCTGTCCAAAAGAATATTACCATAAAGGCTAATATTGATTTTCAAATGGATGATTTGCAAAGAAAAGGTAAAATACATAGCCGATTTTTTATTTTAAGTTTTAAACTATTTTTTTGCTATAAAATTCACTGGATGATTTTAAGTTTTTAACTAAGATTTATGTGGTAAATATGTGTAGAGACAAGGAAATGAGAATGCAACAACAACAACAAGTGAATAAGAAATATGAAAATGATCAAATATGAGGGCTTGCTGAGTCGACCAAATTCTTGATCTATCTTTAAGATAATATTGCCCCGTATATATTTTCAATGGTTGTAATGACAACTTTTCTCCGAAGATAAAACAACAATCAAACAAATGAGCAAAGGGAACTCAAGCAAGAAGAAAAACCTTTGAGTGTTTGTGATTGCAAGAGAGGAAGACAATTTCAGAATTGTTTAGTGAATGTCAAGTGTGTTTCCAAATGAGTCTTGTATCTCATTTTATAGTGTGTAGATGATGATCTTCCAAATGGCTAAGTAATGACCATGAATATCATGTTAATGCCTTGAATTTGAAGTTACAATTCAGCCAAGTAATGGCTGATTCATGAGCAAAATAATGGAGAGTAAATACTCCAAAATCAGCCCAAGAATCAGTTTTTAATTCACCTCCAACGGATTGAAACGATCGAAGCGCGACTTTCCGGGCCTAAGAACTTCATCGAACCGAACGCCAATTAGAGTTCGACCGCCCGGGGCGTCGCGCGCCTTCAATTCCAAATGAGTTCATCGAATTGAACGTCAGTAGTCGCGCTTACTTGGAGGAGCGCGACCGCTTCTCGCCGTGGTGATTTCTGATTCATTTCATCTTAACACATTATACACTTCTTCCTTCATTTACCAACGTGAAATCATTCGTCATTTGGCCAGAACCGTCTATTACCTTACATCTCAAACAATTCGTATACGTACCAATATCTCTTCCATTAAGGAAATTTTGATCATTGGCACTACGTATGCACGTGTGTGGAAATAAGGTTTCCTACATGCGGGGCCCCAATTGTTCGATTCATAATTAATAAGATTTACTTTATTTCACGTTTAATAAATATTTCCAACAATCCCCCTTGGAAGAGATTTTGGTGCACGCATATGATGCCTTTCTATCAATCATTTGGCCGGACGATGTTGCATCCGGAGAGGTAGTCGGAGCTTTGAACCTTCCATACTAGAATACCATCAGACATATTTATTGTGCGGTGAACGTGATGTCTTGAACCGTCAGTGTTTAGTATATGCCAAAACAATGGTACCAACACAACACCTTTCCTACTCAATCTTTCTAGTGTTTTGTCCATCGTGGGCCGTGGACACCCTTGAATTCTTAAGTGCGTTCATTTGAGGCGGTCTGTCTTCGCACTTAAATAGGTGGTTTCCTACAAGGTATCCTGTAATACCCCGCTACACAAGCGTTATGAACCATTAAAAGTTTCACCAACCTAACCTTAACTTTTGAAGATCATTAAAGGTTTGGAAACTTATCATTTACCCCTCTTACAGGTAGCACTTTTTGTCTATCACGGGAACGGCCTTGGATTATGTTTCTTTAAGAAAGACATATTATCCGAAGTGCTCTTGCTTCCACCGCGCCACTTTAACCTTTACGCTTTAGTTTTTCCATTGAACCTTATTCACAGGATCTCCAATGCATAAATGGGTGTCCACTATATCGGTTCTTATTGTTTGGGTTTTAAGCCTATTCCCCTAGACAGGCAGAACAACTGATCTTTGGGTATTCCCTTCGTCAAAGGATCTGCGATATTTTTCTTAGATTTTATGTAATCAATGGAAATAATACCTGAGGTGATCAGCTGCCTAACGAACTCATGTCTCCATCGAATATGACGAGACTTACCGTTGTATATTGAACTTCGTGCCCTTCCTAGAGCCGACTGACTATCGCAGTGGATCATTAGAGAAGACACGAGTTTATCCCAACATGGGACATCCTCTAGAAAACCATGAAGCCACTCAGCTTCCTCTCCCGTTTTATCTAAAGCGATAAATTCCGACTCCATTGTGGATCGGGCAATAAGAGTTTGCCTAGAGGATTTCCAAGACACAACTCCACCACCGATTGTAAATATATATCCGCTGGTGGACTTGATGTCGTCGCTATCAGATATTCAGTTTGAATCGCTGTATCCCTCTAGTACCGATGGATATCTTGAATAGTGTAACCCAAAATGTATCGTGAACTTTAGGAACCGTAGTATCTTGTTCAACGCTTTCCAGTGATCCTCACTTGGATTTTGAGTGAACCTAGCCAATTTATTGACTGCATGAACGATATCAGGTCGAGTGCAGTTTGTGATATACATCAGACTACCAATCACCTGCGCATATCGCTCATGGCGTACGGACTTACCCAGATATTTGTCAAGCTTTTGACTTATACCCAATGGTGTTGATACCGGTGAACTGTCGAACATCCCAAATTTCTTTAGTACATTCTCGATGTAGTGAGATTGAGATAAGACCAGTCCATTAGATGTCTTAGAGATCTTGATCCCTAAGATGACATTTGCAATGCCCATATCTTTCATGTCAAAACACTATTTTAACATGTTTTTAGTCTCTAGGATTATTCCAGGACTGCTTCCAGTGATCAACAAGTCATCTACATATAGACATATCATGACGAAGGATTTGATATTTCATTTCATGTAGACACATTTGTCACCTCCATTAATGGCGTATCCTTTTGATAGTAGAGTACTATCAAATTTCTCGTGCCATTGTTTAGGGGCTTGTTTCAGCCCGTACAACGATTTAACAGGCCGACATACTTTTGTCTCTTGTCCTGAAACCACATACCCCTCAGGTTGATCCATATATATTTCTTCTTTCAAATCACCATTTAGAAAGGTAGTCTTAACATACATTTAATGTATTTCAAGATCCCGCAAGGCGGCGATAACTATGACCATACTTATGGATGTCATTATTGACACCGGAGTGTAGGTGTCGAAGTAATCAAGACCCTCCTTTTGACGATAACCCTTGACTACTAACCTAGCTTTGTAGTTGTCGATAGAACCATCTGCCTTTAACTTCCGTTTAAGGATCCACTTACAACCCAACGGTTTGTGTCCTGGGGGAAGTTCTGCCAACTCTCAGGTGTGGTTATGCAGAATGGATTCTATCTTACTTTCTAAAGCTTCCTTCCAGAGCGGTGCTTCTGGAGTTGATAATGCTTCGGCGATTGTCTGTGGTTCATCCTGAACCAAATAAGCTACAAAGTCTGGACCGAAGGACTTGTCCTTCCGTGCCCTTTTGCTTTGCCTTGGTTCCATCCCTGAATCCTCCAAGTTCTGAGAATCTGAAATACTAAATTCTGGATCATCATCTACTTCAGAATTTACTAGATCTGAACCGTTTCGATCTAGATAGTCAGTGACTCATAGTTCATCAGATGTTCGCTCATAACTTCGTTTGCGAGAGGTTATGTTATTTTCCTTATATGGAAATGTGTCTTCAAAGAACCATGTGTTCCTTGATTCCATGATCGTATCTTCATAGATATCCGGATGATCCGACTTGTGCACTATGAAGCGATAAACACTACTGTTATTGACATATCCGATGAATATGCAATCCACAGTCTTAGGTTCAATCTTGGCCTGCTTTGGCATAAGTACTTTTACTTTGGCCAGACAACCTCATACCTTCAAATACTTATAGGTAGGTTTATTTCCTTTCCATAACTCGTATGGAGTCTTGTCTTTACCCTTGTGTGAGACCCTGTTAAGAATCTTATTCGCGGTAAGAACAACTTCTCCCCACATGGTTTGAGGGAGGCCGAATTGATGAGTAGAGCATTCATCATTTACTTTAGTGTTCAGTTCTTGCATTCAACAATCCCGTTTGATTGAGGTGAGTAAGGAGCCGTTGTTTGATGAACTATACCCGATTGGATACAAAGTTCTTCAAAAGGCGCTACATATTCTCCCCCTCTATCGCTACGAATTGTTTTAATTCATCCGCCTAGTTGATTCTCAATTTCTGCTTGGTAGCGTTTGAATGCTTCAAAAGCTTCATTTTTACTTTTTAGTAAGTAAATATAGCAAAACCTTGTACCATCATCTATGAAAGTCACAAAGTACTTGTTCCCCCCTCTAGTTTGAGCGAACTTCAAATCACATATATATGTATGTTTGAGTTCTATAGGAGTGGTATCCCTTTCGACAGATCTAAAGGGACTCTTAAAAAGTTTTGCCTCTATGCACACCTCACACTTACGTTGAGGGTTTATGTCAATAGACGGCAATAATTCCAGCTTTACCAATCTTTGGATAGATTGGTAGTTTATATGTCCTAATCTATGATGCCATAAATTAGATGACTCAATCAAGTAAGTAGAAGGTGCAATTTTATTGATAGTTGAAGTAGAAGGCATTACAGGTGCAACATTAAGCTTAAAGAGGCCTTCACATACGAAGCCCCTTCCTACAAAAGTTCCATTCTCAGTGATTACAAATTTGTTAGCCTCTAATACTAGCCTAAAACCAACATTCACTAACAAAGGTCCAGAAATTAAATTCCTTCGAATTTCTGGAACATGCATCACTTCCTTCAGAGTCAGCTCCTTCCCGGACGTCATCTTTAGGATCACCTTTCCTACCCCCAGCACCTCTGAAGAAGAATTATTTTCCATGAACAACTTCTTGTCTAAGACTGGTGTATAAGTGGATAAGACTTCTTTATTGGAACATATGTGATGGGTAGCACCCGTGTCTAGCCACCATTGCACCGGATTCTCAACGAGGTTAGCTTCAAGAACTACTACTGAGAACTTCTCAATCATATCGTTGACGAGCGTGTCTTCAACAATGTTATCCTTGGCCTTGCCTTTGGCCTTATTCTCATGTTTGAGCTTGCGACAGTCTTTGGCCATGTGACCAACTATACCACAGTGGTTACAATTTCCCTTGAACTTTTCAGTTGTTTGGGGCTTGTCTTCCTTCTGAAACTTCCGCTTCTTGCTTGAGTTCCCTTTGACTTCCGTCAGGTTTGCCTTAGCCTCAGCGGGTTGTTTTCCCTTTGGCATGACCTTCTTATTGTCTTCTTGAATCTGGAGTTTGACAATAAGTTCATCTAGGTTCATCTCCTTCGTTTTGAGTTTTAGATAGTTCATAAACTCAGTCCACGAGGGATGCAACTTCTCGATTAATGCCCCAACCAAGAATTGTTCGTTGGGCTTTAATCCTTCCAAATCCAGGCGATGTAGAATCATTTGAAGTTCCTGGACTTGGGATGTCACACTTTTGTTATCCAGCATTTGAAATTTTAGGAACTTTCCAATGATGAACTTCTTACTACCTGCATCTTGGGTGTTGTATTTCTTCTGGAATTTGTCCCATAACTGCTTGGCAGTTTTAACGGTGCAATATACCGTGTATAGTGGATCGGACAAAATGTTTAGAATATAGTTCCTACATATGAAATCACTATGTTTCCATGCTTCACGAACCATCCTCATGTCGTCAGCGACATGGTTACCTTGGCCCCCTCCCGCCAAATCATTTGACTGAGGGTCCACGTCTTCCCCAACTAGTGGAGGGTCTTCGGTTAGGAAACATGACATTCCCATAACCGTAAAGAAAAACAACATCTTTTGCTGCCATCGCTTAAAGTGAGCACCCATGAACTTTTCAGGACGCTCATGGTGAAAAGCAGCAGGTGTAGGGGCAGTGACGCCCCCTTGAGCAGTTGCAAAGGCGTTGGGAATCTTCCAACATGAGCATAAATATTGTTGACGCCTTGGGCAGGAGAATGAGCACTATAAGTCCCCGGAGCAGCAGTGGAAGCATTGGTTGTGCCAAAACCAGTGTTGACACTAGTTGTGCCAAAAGCAGTGGTGACACTCGTAGTGCCAAAAGCAGCGGTAGCACTAGAAGTGCCAAAAGCAGTGGTGACACTCGTAGTGCCAAAAGCAGCGGTAGCACTAGAAGTGCCAAAAGCAGTAGTTTGGAAGGCATTAGGAATGCCATGATCAGTGGTGACACTAGAAGTGCCAAAAAAAGTGGAGTTGAAGGCATCGTTAGTGCCTTGAGCAGTTGGATTGAAGACAATAGGATTGCCTTGAGCATCAGTGTTGTTCATGGTGTTGAATTGATCTTCAGCAGACATGTTGTTGTTGAAAGCAACGAATATTATCTTAAGCTTGTGGGAAATATGTGTAGAGACAAGGAAATGAGAATGCAACAACAACAACAAGTGAGTAAGAAATCTGGAAATGATCAAATATGAGGGCTTGCTGAGTCGACCAAATTCTTGATCTATCCTTAAGATAATATTGCCCCGTATATCCTTTCAACGGTTGTAATGACAACTTATCTCTCAAGATAAAACATCAATCAAACAAATGAGCAAAGAGAACTCAAGTGTTTGCTTTGGAAGAAAAACCTTTGAGTGTTTGTGATTGCAAGAGAGGAAGACAATTTCAGAATTGTACAGTGAATGTTAAGTGTGTTTCCAAATGAGCCTTGTGTCTCATTTTATAGTGTGTATATGATGACCTTTCAAATGACTAAGTAATGACCATGAATGCCATGTTAATGCCTTGAATTTGGAGTTACAATTCAGCCAAGTAATGACTGAATTCATGAGCAAAATAATGGAGAGTAAATACTCCAAAGTCAGCCCAAGAATAAGTTTGTAATTCACCTCCAACGGATTGAAACAGTCGAGGAGCCGCGACCCTTCAGTTCCAATAACTTACTGAAACTGGAACGTCAATTAGAGTCGCGCCCTTCGGGGAGGCGCCGCGGCCCTTCAATTCCAGTGAGTTACTGGAATTGAAACGTCAATTAGAGCCGCGCCGGGGCGCCGCAGCCTCAGCGTCGTGGCCGCTTGGAGGCGCGGCGCCTCTGTTCGTGGTGATTTCTGATTCATTTCATCTTTACACATTAAACACTTCTTCCTTCATTTATCAACGTAAAATCATTCGTCATTTGGCCAATAACCGTCTATTACCTTACGTCTCAAACAATTCGTATACGTACCAATATCTCTTCCATTAAGGAAATTTTGATCCTTGGCACTACGTGTGCACGTGTGTGAAAATAAGGTTCCCTACGTGCGAGGCCCCAATTATTCGATTAATAATTAATAGGATTTACTTTATTTCACGTTTAATATATATTTTCAACAATTTATACTTATTAGATATTCTAACTTCACTCAATATGCTTATTAAGCAAAAAGACATGGCAAAAAAGTAGTTCTCATCTCTGATTATTCTTTAAAGTATATTTAAGGAACTACTTTAAACTGACTCCTAAATATAAGAGACCAGTTTTTATTATTTTCATGTTGTCACACCATTCATATCTAAGGAAATTTAGCAACGTGAATGTCAAGGGTCTCCCGAAAACAACCGCTTTACCTACCAAGTTAGAGGTAATGTCTGTGTACACTCTACCCTCTCCAGACCCCACATGATGAAATTTTACTGGGTATGTTATTATTGTAATGTCAATTTAGTAAAGAAAATTTTATATTGTAGCTTTCATCGGATGGTAAAAAGACGATATAATGCTCTCTTATGACCACTTTATAATTTTAAATAGAAAAGAATAATCTTTTTAGATTTCTCGTATGTTATGTTTATATATTTTAATGTGTAAAAATATTTTTTTATAAAAAGGACATAAAAGTTAAAATAATTTTGTAACGAGTTAATCCTAAAGGCTATCTTCCATTATGTACCTTATCCGATGTCCCCAAAACTCAAAAGAACAGTCTTATATATAACTCCTAAACATAAAGAAAGATTTTCTTAGTCTGTCTGGAAATTTATTTCCCCCAGTATTTTTTTTTTGGTATAATATTATTTCCCACAGTTCGTTTTGCAATTGCATAGACAATTTCCAATTATCAGTTACTCCTATAAGTTTATCCCATGTTTTAAAACCAATTTCTTAGGTTTTAATATTGTTTAGTTTTAGTTAAAAAAAATTATTGGTATTTTGAATGTTCAAAGATTTTTTACTTTGTGACGGCCTTAAAACTTTATTTTTATAAAGGTAGTGTACGAGCTAACTTGCACGCACTTCAACTATATTATCCACGTATGAAAGCTTAAGCAAATATAAATGAGAACTTCTGAGAAAATATGATCGTATGTGACTTGCGTGTTCGTCGTATACTTTGATCCACGGTAAAGATAGCATTTGCCACTCAATATACTATTTTAACTAAAACGTATTTATACCTATCTTACCATACAACATTGTTATGATTTCCCTAATTCCATTTGCAAATTAATATTACCCTTTATGGTGACTCACGCTATTCCATTTTAAATTGCAATATTTGTTGAACACGAATATTTAACATGTGATTTTGACTAAAAACATTATATAATGATAACATAAGAATATATTAATGGCTGAAAAGTTATATTAACAAAGGAAACACCATAGCAAAATTTAAAAGTTGAGTAGTTCAATAAATATGAATAAATCAAAAATACAAAAGTTGCGTAGAAATGAACGGTATCAAACATTTTGAAACATCAACAAAAAAAAAAGGTTTCATACAAATTGAGACGGATAAATTGTCATGTTCAAGACATTTACTCTAACAATGAAATCTTTCCAATAAATTGAGTATGCCTTAACAAAGTAATTTTGTTCATGTTATCTACCAGTAAAGTTTGTGATAGTGATATTGTTCATGTTAGTTTCTCTATTCTCATTGCACATTTTGAAGAAACTAGCAGGTTTTGCAGTAAAAGCAGGTTGTAGTGGTGCTGGAAGACTTGTAGTTTCACTTGTAAGCATGACAAGAACAGATGATATACTTGGTCTGTCTTCAGCAAATTCTTGAACACAAAGTAAACCAATTTGCATGCATTTTCTAATCTCCATTTTCGCGCTCGGATTCAATATGAACGGATCGGTAAAAGTTGATAAATCTTGTTCTTTCCACAACATCCATGCCTAGAAACAGAGAAAAGTTGATCATCAAACTAATTGATGCATAAAAAACAGTGACATCAAAGTAATTCTACCATCATAAGGTAAAAATATAAGGTGCATATAGCCGAACCTCTCTAAAGCACTCATCCTCTATCATAACATTTCACTATAATGGTCAAGTTTTCTTTGAAACTGATATTTCATGTTATGTTATATAATATGTTCTCTATAACAACATTTCACTGTAGCAGACTAGCAGCCAAAAAATACCTAGAGGTTTGACTGCACAATTTTTTTATATGAGCATTTTCAGTAAGAGTAGTCTTTTGAATATTAGCATATAAGAGTCTTACATATCCCAAAAGGCTTCAAAGAGGATGTCTCATTCCAAGAACATGTACTTTTTCGGCCACTTATGATCTCTAACACTAAAACTCCAAAGCTGAAAACGTTGGATTTCTCAGAGAATCTTCCTTCCATTGCATATTCGGGGGCCATGTATCCGCTGTAAAAATGTCAGCACGTTCATGTAAAAATTGTTTAGATAATAAATATGTATGATATGGTGTATTTACGGGAGAATATTATGCAAGTTATAGTATAGATAGCTCAATGTCTACTTACTAAGTACCAACTACTCTCCTTGTGTCTGCTTGATCTTGGTCAGATCCAAAAATCCTAGCCGTGCCAAAATCTGAAAATTTTGGATAGAAGTTATTGTCAAGCAAAATGTTACTTGGCTTTAGATCTCTATGAATTATTTTCAATCTTGAATCTCTGTGTAGATAAAGGAGGCCTCGGCCAACTCCTTCAATTATAGCGGAGCGTTTCTTCCAATCCAAAATGCCTCTGTGTCCTTCATCTGAATGTTTGTCAAATATGAATACATAACACACAGAAGAGGGTCAGAGAACTTTTTAAATTTTCTCAATAATAGTTGTTCAGTCACAAGGGATATAGCTTTGATTTAGAGAAAATGTGGAATAACTAAGAATTGCATATGAGAAGTAATAAGGACTAACCAAAGAGAAACACATCCAAGCTTTCTTTGGCATATATTCATAAACCAACATCTTCTCCTCTTTATCCACACAACATCCCAAGAGTTAACAAGATTTCTATGTTGGACTTTAGAGATCACCAACACTTCATTCATGAACTCCTCCAGTCCTTGTTCAGAGACTTTTGAAAGCCGTTTGACTGCTATTTCTTTCCCAACTTCCAATTCTCCCTAGAAGGAAGCACCAATTTCAGCGACTGAAATTTGGGAAGTGATCGAGAGAGATGAGAATCATACCCTGTAAACTGGACCAAAACCGCTCTGACCAAGCTTATTATCCTCGTGGAATTGGGATGTTGCATTTGCAAGCGTATCGAGGTTGAAGACTGGTAATTCTTCCATATGAACTGCAGTACTTCTGTTACCAAGTAAAACTACCTCCTTTCTTTTCACTCCTAATATCAGCAGGGATACAAGTTAACTATAGCTAACAAGTGCTTCTAAATGTATAAAACAAAAACATTATAGCCTGTTTTACCTCTACGTCGGACCATCCTTGTACAGCAGAGAAATAGACAAACGCAGAGTATTAGAAAACCAAAGATTACTGGAATTACAATTTTCCTTATGTCTTTATGATGTTCTGCAATGTAGAGCAAACATAAAAGGTGAAGAAATATCAGTTCTTTACAGTAAACAACTTAAAGTATACACATGGAATTCAATTAAGTCCATGATATCTCAAATGACAGATTAAGATAAACCGGGTGGAAAATGAGTCTTTTATGCAGCACCAGTATACATACCAAGCTCTGAATGTGCCACGCGAATATAGAGATCGTTCCCCCAGCTTTGGAACTGCTGAATATCAACCAAGTTTTTACTCCATGACATACATCTGATACCTGAGTCATATGCATACGCTATGCAGGAACAATTGCCCAAGCATTGACTTCTACATTGGTCTTCTGTAGTAATTGATTTTTCTGCAAAATCAGGCAATTTCATTAACTCCATCTTTACAAATCCGTCTTCTTTACTTGAATTCCCTGAGTTATTCCTTAGTTCACATTGCAAAGCTGTCCTCCTAACACAACCACTAGTCCAATTCCCCTTTCCCCATTCTTCCCTATGCTTTGGCTCGAAACCTTTCAGACAAAAACAGATCAGCGACTCCAAATAATTGCAGCTCCCAAATGGACCACATGTTCCATAAACTTCACAATCGTTATTGGGAGCTGACCATATTATCTTCCAATTTGTCTCTTTCTCATCCCAAAATGATTGAAGCAAGTTCCCTTTCCAATCCAAGACGAATTTCATTAAGAAATTAAAACCAACAGGGCCAGTAAGATATACCGTACCTTCGCGATCGTTCACTACACTAAATCCATCCAACGACACAGAATACATATCCTGCACTCCGATGAAATTCTGGCCATTCCATTGACCACTTCGCCAATAGGGATGGCTGCCTTTCCAGATATACACCCGAGGAATGACTACAGAGCTCATTACTAAAGAAAAGTTTCCGGAATTAGGATCCCAGGGGCTTCTCCAAGATTTTACTTCTATCCTCTTCCCCGTCCTTGTGTTTTCACTTACTCTCATTTTAGGGACAATTGAATCAGAAGGATGTTCAAAACTCTGCCATATTGTGCTTACATTGTTCAGATGATCTACAAGGACAAAGTTTCCAGAATCTTGGAGAAGTGCAATTGCGTTTACCTGAGAGGTTGAAACATTTGATGACCAAAGAACCTCTTCCTCTCCGTTCTTAACGACGACATTTCCATCACCAGATATCTTCACAACCCCAGAAGAATCTCTTAAAGGTTTGTCCCTATTAGCCACCCAAATAACAATTGTTTGAGAAAAATAGTACCAAATACCAACATATCTATTAGTGCTGTTTAGAGGACTGAAAAATCCCAACTTGAAGATGCCTCCTGGGGACGATAAAATCTCAGGATCTCTCAGAGACTGAGTGCTGGTAATGCTATCTACTTCTTCTATTGTTGCTCATTTTTTTGGGTTTCTTAGCCTTCCAGTTACCATATTGCAAGACTTCTTTTGGCTTACAAAAGCACAATAGGTTGTCAAAGTCAACTATCCCAAGCCGCCAAATTGGATTTTTAGGGTGTGTATTCAATTACGATTTTATAAGACTATTTTGGGATAAATAAATTTAGTGAATTTTAAAAGACTATTTAGGAATGTAATGACTTAACAGATTTTAAAAGAAAATTAATTTTTTTATGTTTGGATTTTAAAAGATTTATAAAAGATTAAAAGGACATGAATTTTCCATGTCAATTTCTCTAACATGTATTTCAGCGAACAACTTGCATGCATAGATCTGGAGAAAATTACTCTCCTGATCTTGCTATGGAAACAATATAGAATCAACTCTACACACATAAGCACAATATGTAGTTGCATAGAGACATTCTTTCTCTAATAAAATCAAGACTTACAACAACTGCAAATACAAGTGCATTCATGGGAATAAATCAATGCAGCTGAACAAAGAACTGTGTATAAAGCTCAAATATAACTTTAAGGTGTTTCACAATCCAAATTATATTCATGCTTGGGGAGCTAGATATCCTTGCTAAAATGAGATTTTGAATACCAAATTGATCTGAAATCAACAAGTTTTTGAATACCAAAAGACTTTTTGTTACTTCGTCATGACCGACGTCGCTTATTATTGCATTTCTAAGTCCAAAAACTCAAATTCGTGATTTTTTTGCACTTTCGATGGGTATTAGCACACTAATTTTCTAGAATCATGTGGACTATATCTAATTGGCATGAAATTCACCAGGTCCATGAAAAACAGGGTTGTGATTGAAACTCGTTACTTAGTCATGACCGACGTCGGTTATTTTTGCATTTCTAAGCCCAGAAACTCAAATTCGTGATTTTTTATACTTTCGGTGGATATATTTTTTTTGTTGGAAATTTGGAATGAAAGTGATGAAATTTAAAAATTAATTAGCAAACAAGTAGGTTTAATTACTAGTTGTTAATTAGTTAAAAGGATAAAAGACAAGAAAATTAGAAGAAAAAATTAAACTGGAAGAAATTTGAACGAAAACGGGTCAAAATCGCCAAAAACAAGGGGAAACAGAGCAATTTGCTCTCTGAAATTGGGTTTCACGCGCCCTGCAGGTGGGCTGCTGACGTGGCACTTTTTTTTTTTTTTTTTGAAAAATCAGATTTTGAATTGATTTTTCCTTCTTTTTTTTTCACTTTGACCCACAAACACCTTTCAATCTTTGACTTGAAGACTTTTGGATTAAACACGCCTCTTTTGAGTCTTCTTCTTGATGAAGATTTGAAGTTCTTTAAGAACATCAAATTTTCAAACACCTTCAAATCAACTCCAAATTGTACCAAATTTTGAATATAAGATCTCCTTGGTGATTAGAACAAATCCCATCAACTTTTGAAGCCAATATCACCTTCATTCACCAAAACCCATCTTCAAGTTTCAAACCTTCAAGGTACTTCAATGGTAGAATGCTCAAAACACCTCTAAATTGAACGAAATTTGAAATTTAGGTTCAACTAACACTAGGGAACAAAAATCTAGTGTCAAAACAACAAAACTAACACAATTTTTTTTATTTTCGGAATTTCAGATTTGCCTTTTGCTTTTTTAATTTTTTTTATAACTAAACCAAGCTCTTGATACCAAATGATACGTTCCGGCTTGTGGAAGACACAGATTCAAACAACAAAATGCAGAAATTAAAATAACAAGAAATTGAGGACGAGAATTGAAGAAATTGGAATGAGAATAAAGGGATAGAAGCAAGACCCAAAGAGTAATGATTCTATGGGCAAACTTAGGTATGCGAAACGTAAATCATCTCAATTGGAATCAACCCTAAGAACATATACTATTTGATCTTCAACAAAGAGTAAATCAAATGAATCCACAAATGAACAACTCTATATGAAAATCAATGAAAAGGGTTTCAATAGCAAACAATGGAATCCACCATAATTAACTATCACTAACACTAATCTACCATACTAACTATCACTCTTTAAGAGTATTTATCTCACATCATTCAAAATTAAGTAATTAAATGACCAAGTATGGTATTTATACTAAATAAGCTAAAGAAGACTAGACTAATTATTAATATAATACCCTTAATGAAGTAAGGGTCTTGTTTGGTAGTCTTCTTTATGGATGATGGCTTGAATTTAGAAAATAGCCCCCTTGCATGGCTAACCACCATCATTCCCCTCCATCTCATCTCCACTCGACACGACCAAGCAATCATCCATACGTCATACGCTCCCCTATGAAGTTTCTCAAAGGTCTTCAAAGCCTCTTTTTGCATCAACATGGCTTTTAGGGCTTGAAGTTTCTTAGCTCGGTCTCGAGTGAAGCAATTTGAATCATGTGTGCTCCTCGGGATCGTATCAGGCCCCCTTCCCCCCCACACCCACCCAACAAACCCACAATCTTGCCTTAGAAACTCCTATACCCTAATTCTCTAACATCTGGAAATTGGATTGTGATTGCACACAAAAAATCCCACTACTTAAGGAATTTAGGGGATGAGATGAAATTGAAAGTGAAATGGCGGGGGTAGAAAGAGAAAATGAAAGATTATAAACAGAGAGGGAGAAGAGAGAAAACAGTCTTGAAAAAAAAAATTGTCCAGAAGGGTGAGATTGTTTAGAGGGTTTAATATTTATATTCCCGGTAAAAACTCCCACAAATTCCATTGAGAAAAAAATCTTTTGAAATCAGCAAGTTTTATAATACCAAAAGACTTTTTATTACTTGTTTAAAATCCTGATTGAATACTACTAGATTTAAACATCCTCCTTAAAAAATTCTAATAGTCTTGATTAAATACCACAAAACTTGTTTAAATTATTTAAAATTTTTAATTAAATATCACAAGACTTATTTATCCCAAAAAAATCTTTTAAAATTCTAATTGAATACCCCTTTAATTTGTAAACCCCAGAGAAATATCACAAACACGTCTACATGTCATTCAAAGACTTTCAAGGCCAATGAAAAAATTGACTCTTAAAATGAACACTGCAAAATGTGTCCTTTTCAATGAGATCACCACTAGGCAAATGTCAAACTACACTTTTGTCTTATCTTTCACACCCCAAAGTATAAATCTAATTTCTCTCCTTACCCAACCCCAATAAATACTTATCTCCCTTTGGTGTTTACACCAAATCAAATAATTTATGTTTAATAGTTAAAAATTAAAGTGAGAATGCATATTACTTGACCATGGTTAAGTGATAAATGTGTGCATGCAAATTGCAATGCATGTGTCTTACATTCATTAATTTGGTGGAACACGGAGCATATCATACTGTACTATCATATTACAAAAATGACGAAGTTATAGAGGTAATACATTACAAATTACAATAATATAACTTCTTCATAGTCCATACCAAACTCAAACTACAACAATCAAATATATCCAACTAATCCTTAGAAATAACATGTACGAGAGGAAGAGTTTAACTAGACTACAGAATCCCTCAGCACTGTAATAGTGCACACATCTTGCACAGAAATTAGCAGATATCAAATTCCACTTTGATGTTTAACCATTACATATATTGATAGGATCATAAATAATTCTGTCAGGGCTTAAAGCTTTAAAAACACACCAAAGAACAAGGCCAAGAATGCTCATTTCCAGTAGGAGAGATCTAGATATATTGAAGGAAGCCCTCATGATTCAGTGGGTTGTCTCTAGCCAAGGCAGCTCTTTCTTCCATTTTTTTAAATGATCTCTCATCTTTGACTTGAGGAATGGAAAAGAAGCGATTCAGCCCCATAAACCCTCGAAGAAATAAGCTGAAAGCAATAGAAAGATAAACAACATGTAGATGAGAATAAGAGAGCGACAATTATCAAATCTTTAATTCTTACTTACATTCTCATAATATATATTTAATCAAAATCACCAGAATCAGTATGATGTAGCTCAAATTAGTTGTAATGGATTTTTGTGGAGTTTAATTTGTTGAAAATATGAAGCAAACATGTCAACTTTTTTGTTATGACCCAATTTAATTTGTTCGACATAGAAACCAACTTAGGAAACCACATGAAAACTGTTCAACCAAAGAGAAATGAACTAACAATTGTGAAAATGTCTTTCCTAAGCCTTTTTTTTCTTGATAGCCAAGAAATCCCGAAGGTCAGTGGCGCACCTTTAGAAACTCGGTGGATAATGGTCCTACATTCTACCCTTCTCCACTTAGATACCAAGCCTTATTCTTCCGACAGGGTTTGAACCAATGACATGCGCCTAACCTACACATCACACGCTAAGCTCTTACCACTAGACTAAAACCCTGGGCTCTCTCTTATGCCATTTTCAAGGGCAATGATGTCAAAATCTATTAATCTCCCATACCCTAAATATGAGGCGGACTTCCTTCTGTTGATATTTAAGATAGTTCCTCATTTTTCAGTAGCAAAGTTACCATAACAATTTTACGCCTATAATCAAAACCTGCTCTTTTAGCTTTTGATATAAACTCTTCAATGCAAATGCTAACTACTAAGGACCATTGTTTTGATATCAATATTTGTTTTCCATACACATAGGGAAGCAACAGGTTTCTAAGCTAAGCTTTTGATGAGAACAGATAGAAGAAAGCACAAAAGTCATGTTCTAAGTAGAGCAAAGCAAAAATGGCATTAGACTTCATCTTAAAGATCACATGAGCTTGAAAGCACAGCCTGAAACTAAGACATATAACTAAATGTGTATATATCATATAATCGACATAACATTTAAGCTTCAACATGTCATATGAATAATGGGCCTCTGGTATAGAGACCTCCCTAGTTTGGCTTCTATTTTTCTTCCCTCCCCCCTCTCTTTTTTTTGATGAAGGAAGGGCTTCGATTTTTCTCGTTCAAGTAATGCTTTTTTGATAAGGTGAACGAATGCTTTTACATCTAAATTTGAAGGGCTTGTTTATTTGGAAACTAAAGAAGAAAACATAAAATAAGTCAAATGGTAGGTTCAGATTACATCATTGGAAAAAGAAAATCACGAAGCAACAGAAATGAGAAAGTTCTTATGCAAATCACTAAGGACAAATAGAGTTTCCAGCAGTATTGAGGTTCGAGAGAATTCTCTTTTACCTGTCAATATTGGTGCTTGCAGAAGAACCTGCCGGAAATACTTCAGTTCAGCAATTTTGTGTATATGTTGAAGGTACCCTTAAAGGAGTCATGATGAGTAACAGGACTTTGGCAGAGCTCTTTGATAAACCACTTCAGCAGAAACTAAACCCTTCTTTTGGAACACTGCAGGCGTCTAAGGTGTTAAGCCATTCAATAGAAGATTAATGCATCCATACATTAAATGGATGAATTTCTTATCGTAAAGCAAACTAAATGCTTCACTCTGAACCTTGGGTCAAAATCATTCCAGAGCACCAAATAAACAGATGATCTTCAGTCATAACTTTAATCACGATGGACACTATGTCAAGGAACAAAACAGTACTAATAGCAATGGAGACTGATCTTCAAAATCAGCCATCATTATTACGTTTTCCTTAAAAGCATGGACAGAGAAAGCATGATGCATCTCACCAGTAAGACTTATTTTGGAAGGCATTTATGATGATAAGGACTGAATGATCAGAAATAATTAATAAAAAGGAAATCCACAGAGATGTCTTGATCTGCTAGCACCAAGTGATGGGTCTGGAACATTTGGATCAACATGGAGATCCATTCATTTCGCTGTCAACCCATGTAGGAATTATCAGAGCAACAAGTTCCAATATTGAAGGGTCATATCCTTGATCAAGGGTTTCCGCTACGCAGTTCGAATTGAAGGGAGCAAGAAAACGTAAGCAGCAAGAAAAGGATGCAGCAAGAAAACGGATGCGCGTTACTAACACTAACGCGCAACGGCTTTCGCGCTAGTGCGCTCATCCGCTGCTTGTTGTGCAACTTGAGGCTACACACAATGACTCTTCAGCATAACCCAGCCCATCTCTTAAAATTCAATGCTGCCTCTCTCTTTTTCATCTGGGTCTCTGACTGGAATTTTGGAGCCTTTCCCTTGTAGAGTGTTTTGTGGTATTTTAAGAAAAGGGTACGATACTTGTACTTGTCAATAAATATATTACCTTTCTCCATCATCGCCACAACTTCATTTGCTCGAACAAAAAAACCACCTCTAACAAATGTATAAAGCACAGCATCTAACAGTTCCTGATCAAACTTCATTCCACTAGCAAAAGCAATAGACTTCATTTCACCCCATAATTCCGTCACCTCGACATATTTTCCACCAACGGCGGCATAACCTGTGACCAGAGAATGAAAAGTCTGTGCATTTGGAGCATGCCCCAAATTCCTCATCTTCTTAAAAGCCTTTTCGGCATCTTGCATCAACCTCTTTTTGCAGAAAAAATGAATTACATTATTCCAATCATTAACTCCATAATCTACTTTCTGCCCTTCCTTGATTTCATGCAAAAGCGTCACCATTAAACTAGCTTCACCTCCTTCTGCAGACCCTTTCACCAATTTCTCAAATTCTTGATGACCAGCTCTTGGTATCTTAGCCTCTTTCATTTCCTTGAACAGGTCAAGGGCCCCTTGAGAGTCCTTCTGGATCACCCTGGACTGGATCAATACTTCATAACAGCTTGCATTTATCTGAACCCCAGCTTTACGAGCATCTCTAAGTAGTGATGCAACTTCCCCCGCTCGGTTCTCTTTACAGTACGCTTTCAAAAGAGATGTATAAACAGAAGAACCAGTTCTAACCCCAGCCATGCGCATTTCATCCAGAAGGTCATGTGCCTGATCTAACCATCCGAGTGAAATACAAGAGTTAATCACATGAACCAAGGCAGAATCATCAACTGAAACTGGAGAATCTTCTTTCTCTGCCTTAATTAGAAATTCCGCAAGATCTTTTGTTTTCTCGGCTTCTAAGAAAGCCTTTACCAATTTAACGTATAATTTCTCAGTAGGCTGGAGAATACCACGTTCAGTTGTAATAAATTCAATTTGCTTCTGCAACTTAATTACCAAGACATCAAGTAAGTCTTTAGCAATGGTCTGCAGTTTTGAGAACTTTCTGTCTCTACAGAGATCTTCAAATGATACTAAGTTTTTCGATTCATCTGGTTTTCGATGATGTGCATCCTCGGGGGGAATATTTAAATGTGATGTATCACTCCTAGAAGCGTCTAGTAGCAAACTAGCTATACCAAGAGAATTTTTAGCTTTCTTTGCCTTGCGAAGCATTTCTAGAACCATGTAGGATGTAGATTCAAGATCTCCAAATTTCAGATAGCATGAAAGCAAACAATTATAGAACTGACGAAACTGCATCTCGGTCACATTAGGGGTCTCTTCCATGTCTCTCTTAAGCTTCTTGAGCTCCTCCCTTCGTCCATTCTTCTCATAAATATGAGCCATTATGATTAGTAAAGTAGCGTCAGCTTTCAAGTTGATTCGAGGCATCATGTCGAGGAGCTGCTCTGCTTTTCTAGTAGTTCCAAACAGAAGACATCCAGCTAACGCAATGTTAAAACAAGTAGTATTAGGATTCATGGAAAGCAGAGGTTCGTTGCTTTTTTTACGGGGATCAACTCTTCCGTCCTGGAACAAGTAACCTATTTCAAGAACCATTTCAACAGCAAGGTATGCTCCAGTAGAGGTTTGTGACATATAAGCCAGGATTGCCGACCAAGCACTCACGGGCGGATACTTCTCTGTTTCGACAAGCTTCCTTATTAGAGTAGCTGCAGGAATAGGTAATCCACATTTGGCAAAAGCTAAAGAGAGATAGATAAGAGTATTCCTCTCAAGCAAGTCATGCTTGTTCTCCTCAAATGCCTTTTCAACTAAGCCATAAGCCCTCTCCAGCCGTCCAAGATTTGAGCTTTCAGCAAAAGCTACTATAAGTTTATTAACAATTGACTTTCTAGGAAACCCTGCCATTTGTATGTGCCGCTCATACAAAGCCCACGCATCGTCAAGTTTATCTTCATCAATCACATTTTCCAACTCCTCAACCATTTTACCAAGGTCTTGAGCCTGGACAAGGATTGTCCCAGCAACGGTAGAAAATGGAGCAGTCTGAGCAAACACAGTGCGACCGATTCCACTCTGAATTTCTATTTTACCCCAAAAGAAGCCAACTGGTCGATTGACAATCTCACTACTCCAACCAGACTGAATTGCATGTCTGAAAACGATATAATCACCATTGACAGCAAACAACCGAAAGAAAGAGTAAGGGCAAGCAGTTATCCCGAAGTTCAACTTCCGGAGAGTGATCATTTTCTCCAAGTAGCATTCCTAGATCTTCATTTCATGCTGAATCTTGGTTGACAAATGAATTACAAATATTAGAGACTAATTATCAATTTATTTTCTTTTTGTTAAACATTAATTTACCAAGTTTTCTGACATGCTAACCTTACCTCAGGAATGGACGACTGATTTAGATGTTAGAGATATTTTGAATTCATGGATTTCAGATGCTACGGTATGAGATGGCTAGAGATTGAATTTGGTTGTATGAATCACTATGAATAATTAAAAGGATTTCCGTACTGAGTTGAAATATATGATTTCAATTCAAGAAGCTAAAACTTGCAATATAGTGATAAATATTGCACCTTTTATGGCATTACTCTTTTCTTCTTCTTTTTATATAAAAATATATCAGTATACTGATTATCATAGGAACCAAATAAAAACACATATTAACTGGTAAAAAATAGCATAACGGATCATACAAATTGGAGTTAATTTCTCTATGAAGTGAAAGTAGGCACCAAACTCGGCAATCCCAATTCAGAGTTCATATTCTACCATTAAAAAGCATGAAAAAAGGTTGCAATAAAATGATTAGTATTCATCTTTTTATACCCTAATTCTCATTTTTCATTTTACATTAAGAAGATTTGAGAGTAACTAACGCAAGAAGTAAATAAGAATGCAAAATTAACTTGTAAAAATCATAAGAAATGTCAAAATCAAAATTGATTCTTTCTTTATGCAGTGATAGTAGTCACTAAGCATGAAAACCCCAAAATCTAGAATTATAATGATAAAGATTACACCTTTATGGCCTTATATACTCCTTTTTTCTTCCATTTTCTGTCAAGACTTTCTCAGAATGCTAACTAACATGGAATGCGAATAAAAATACATTTTAACTTGGAAAAATCAGAAATTTAAGGGTGTGTTTGGTATGACGGAACATGTTTTTCGAATTTTTTTCCTATTTTCCTCTATTTAGTTGCACTAAATATATTGGAAAATGTTTTCCGTAAAAAGTTAAGGGGAAACATTTTTCGGACCAATAAAAATCACCAACGCATCCCCTACCTCACCCCAACCCCACCTACCCCTCCACCTATCTCTCCCCACCCTACCCCTACCTCGTACCATCAAAAGTTGCATTTCGAATTCAAAAACTTCTGTTTTGCTTTGAATATATGCAAATACTTGCGTAACAAACACAAGAAAATAAGTAGAAAAATCATTTATTTTCCGCCATACTACCAAACACACCCTAAATTGATGCTTTCTTTATTCAGTAACAATAAGAACCAAGAATGGAAAATCCAGTACACATATTCTTGTTTTTTTTCTTTTTCATTTTTGTATTGAGAATATATTCAGAATAATAATTAACAAGTCAAAAAAGAATTAAAAGGGAACTCACAAAGTTCGTCGGAGATGGTTAGTGTTGCTAAACTTGGCAGAAGAAGAAGGGAAGACTGTGACATAAACTTGATGTTGGGCCTTGCCTAAAAACCAGCTTTGGGCCAAAAATTAATCAAGGTATCCACTTTTGTAATAGCTATTATTTAACGTTTAGCCAAATTTAATAAACTTCATATTACTCAATCTCTTCCCTCATTTTAAACTGTTAGAATTAAAATCATTGATACGGTCATCTTTGAAAATATCATTATCACTGTAGACTTTGAAATCTTTCTCGTAGGCATAATTTGGAATGTATGGTAGTTTCAAATCTTAACACTAAATCTTTTACGTTGGTTAATTATATCAAAAAAATATTATACATATATAAAGAGAACCGTATATTTTACATATACTGAAAAAATATGTGAAGTATTTGTGTAATATATATAAAAGCAATGCAACTAGAAAAGTTGACTGAGAGCAGTTAGAGAAAATAAGGGGTAATCATAATTATCTTTCTTTCAATTAGTCTCGTGTTCATGCATTACAGAAATCCTTTCCCAAGCACAAAGTAATATTTGCTAAATTGATTTTCAGTTCCAATATATATGCTTTGGGTTAGATATTAGAATAATTTTCCTTAGAATTTTTTTCCATTAATCACAATATATATAATTGTACAAAGGTGATTCTTAATATAGTAAGAATCCTAAGTTACCTTAAATAAATGATACTAATAAATACAATATATACAGTGAATATTTGAAGAATATTCGCTAACACACCCCCTCAGACGGAGCTGGAGTAGGCCGAATGTTCAGGCTGGATCTGAAGTATGTGAACAGTTGTCTGGGTAGTCTCTTTGTGAAGATGTCTGCATACTGATAGGAGGAAGGTACATGTAGAATTTTGACAAGACCACGTGTGACCTTCTCACGAATAAAATGAATATTCATCTCAATATGTTTGGTCCGCTGATGCTGGACCGGATTATGAGACATATAGATAGCAGATATGTTATCACAATAGACCATAGATGCCTTACGCAATGGACAACTTAACTCCAAGAGAAGATTCTGGAGCCAACATATCTCAGCAACTATATTAGCAACACCCCTATACTCTGCTTCGACACTGAATCCCAATAACGTGGTTTGTCGCTTGGCAGACCAAGAGATAAGATTATCCCCTAAAAACACACAATAGCATGAAGTAGAGCGTCTCGTGTCAGGGCGCCCTGCCCAATCAGCATTTGTATAGGAAAGTAACTTGTTCGGAGTGGAGGGGTAGAGATGCAACCCATAGTCAGGAGTGCCCTTAATGTATCTGATAATACGCTTAAGAACAGCAAAATGAGGTTCCCTCGGAGCATGCATGAACAGACACACCTGCTGGACGACATATGAAATGTCGAGCCTGGTGAAAGTGAGGTACTGAAGAGCACCTGCAAGACTTCGATAGAGAGTAGGATCAGACACTGGATCACCAGAAGCACTGAGCTTGGATTTCGAATCAACAGGAGTAGGCATAGCCTTGCAATTCGACATCTTAGCTCTGAACACAATTTCTTCTGCATACTTACGCTGACTCCGGAACATAGTATCTGCAGATCTAGTAACCGATTTACTCAAGAAGTAACTCAGCTTGCCTAAATCAGTCATAGCAAATTCAATTTTGAGAAAAGCAATAATGTCATTTTTCAACTTATCAGATAAGGCAGTAAGAACAATGTCATCGACATATAATAACAAGCAATATCACTATCATAATGAAAAATGCGCAGAGAGGTGTCACACCTGCTGCAAATAAACCCAATCTGCATAATATACCTGACAAAACGGTCATACCAAGCCCGAGGTACCTGTTTTAGACCATGAAGAACAATAGGATGAACAAAACCAGGTGGATGATGCATGTATACAATTTCTTTCAAATCCCCATGAAGAAATGTATTTTTGACATCCAACTGATGAATCGACCACTCTTACCCATAGCAATGCTATCGTAGCCGGTTTAACAACCGGGCTAAAGGTGTCACCACAGTCAATGCCCTCCTGCTGATTAGTCCCATTTGCCACAAGTCTAGCCTTGTAGCGTTCCAAAACCCCATTATCTCTGAATTTGTGATGAAAAAGCCACAAGCATCTGATCACATTCACCCCCTCCGGTCTAGGAACAAGATCCCAAGTGTGTTGCTTAGTTAAAGCATTATATTCCTCATACATGGCCGCATTCCAATTAGGGTCAAGTTTGGCCAATTTGGGGTTCTTTGGGAGTGGAGAAATGGTTTGGACAGACAGGTTAAACTGGACTTTAGGTTTGAAAATCCCGTGTTTGGCACGAGTTTCCATTTGGTGACTGGGGACATTGGGTGGTGGCATTGTTGAAGTGACAGGGTCAGAAACAGAAGACTCACTGGAAGGCAGGCACCGTAATGCTAAAGGCGAGGGAGGAACAATGACTTCTATGGAAGATTGGCACCGCGGTGCATCTTCGAGGGACCGCGGTGTTAATTGCGAATAAAAAACAGTAGACTCACTAGAAGGATGACACCGCGGTGCATCCATTGGGGACCGCGGTTCCGAAGTCAAAATTTGGATGAGCTGACTGAGAATGTTTGGGGATATGACTGATTCTTCAAGAAATGAGTAGTATGGTTTTCAGTATTTCTGAGGGTTCGAAAACGGAAATATCATCTCGTTGAACGTGACGTGACGAAAGTTGTGAATATGACGAGTGGACAAGTCATAGCACAGATAACCCCTATGATTGGGTGGGAAACCTAGGAATACACAGGGTGTAGTTCGAGGAGCCAACTTATGAGGGTTGGTGGAGGTAAGATTGTGATAGCACATACAACCAAAAATTCGTAGGTGGTCATAAGAAGGAGTCCTACGATATAAAACGTCTGTGGGGGTCTTGTTTCGTAGTGTGCTAGTAGGTAAAACATTTAGGAGGTATTATACCATTTTGACAGCATAGACCCAGAAAGATGATGACAGACAAGCATGAAATAGGAAGGTACGGACCATGTTATTTATAGTACGAATAATTCGTTCAGCTTTACCATTTTGAGGTGAGGTGTGATGACTAGAGAACCGAAACACCATGCCTTGTTGGAAGCAAAAATTATGGAAAGCCGAATTATTAAATTCACGTCTGTTATCATATTGAAATGATTTGATGGATTTTTCAAATTGAGTTTTAATAAATCTGTGAAACTCAAGAAATTTAGCAAAAACTTCAGATTTGAATTTGAGAGGATAAATCCATACAAAATGTGAGAAATCATCCAATAACACAAGATATAATTTATGACCTAGAGAACTAACAACGGGAGAGGTCCACAAGTCAGCATGAACAATGTCAAATGGTGAAACTGTAACATTCATTGGAGACATGAATGAAAGACGAGTATGCTTGCCAAGCGGGCAAGAATAACAATGTTGGGCAAGTTTCCCATTATTACATTTAATACGCTGATTATGTCTAAGAAAAAAAAACATGATCTCCTGGATGCCCAAGCCTATTGTGCCAGGTGGATGGAGACAATGCAGCAAGGGAGACTGGTTGTTGAGTTCTGACAGCGGAAGAGTTTGTGAAGGGGTAGATGTCTCCCACACTATTGCATCGAGTAAGAATTATTCCCGTATTGAGATCCTTCACAGAGAAATCAAAAGAGTCAAAATCTACAGACACCCAATTATTACGAGTGAATTTCCTAACAAATATCAACTTTTTAATAATTGAGGGGCGTAAAGGACATGGTTAAGTGAGAAGGGTGAATGGAGATTTTTTATTTGTGTATTTCCATAACCGGTAATTGGAATGTGGTGACCATTGCCAACAATAATGTATTGAGGATACTTTAACTGAAGTAGTTGGGAAAAATTACCTGAGGAGTTGGTCAGGTGTGATGTGGCTCCGGAGTCCATATACCAATTATTGTCAGGCGATTGCAGAGTGAGTGTGTTGAAAGCTTGGCCCAAATAAGTAGGTTGCATCTGCTGGGCTAAAGGAAAGCTGGGTGACATCGGATGGGCTGTTGAGAGATGGCCCACGCGCCGACCGGTGACACCGGGTCACCATCGTTGTTAAATCGCCTGGCCAGGATCGCCGCCATCGCCGCCGCTGGCATTCACCACCGCCGAGGCAGCGCGTAGGGCCGCTTGTGCTTTTCCTTTGCCTTGACCCTTTCCCTTGTTTGACCTCTGTTTCCTCTGCCTCCACCGCGGTTCTGCTGGTGGTCCAGCGGTGGTGGAGCAGTGGTCGGCGACTGCAAGTTTTCAACGACTAATGCTTTTTTATTGTGCCCAAATCAAGAGGAAGTTGGACCTACTTCTCCCCTTTAATTGGGCCTCGAATGTTATTTCTCTCTTTGCATTTTTTTGTGCGTATTGTTCTTCAAATGCACTGGTCTTTAATTTTTACCCTTCAAATTGATAATTTTAAATTTTATCCTTTGTCTAATATCATGAGGTTTGGGGTTCGTCCCAGCTCAGTAAAAAAAAATCGCAAGACAGAGTTTCGTAGCAAAATTAGGCTTAATCGGACAAAAAATAAGCCTTAAGGCATAGTTTTACAAAATTTCAACTAAGTAAAAAAGAAATTGCCTGAAGGCAAACTCTGCCTGATCAGGTAGAGTTTGAGGCAAATCCTGCCTGAAGGTGCAAACCTAAAGCAGAGTTCTGCGTTGCAAATTCAAACTCTATCTTGCGATTTTTTTTTTTACTGAGCGGGGGTTCGAAGTCGAAATCAAAGACTTTTTAACGAAGGAAAAAAATAAAGAATAATAATTTGAGGGGCAAAAATTAAAGATCACCCCCAAAATAAGGATATTTGTGTGAATTGGCCCTCTTTTTTTCTTCCAAAAGTCCCGAGGATTTGATCTGTCACATTTTATCTCAAATTATAACTATTTAGAAAGTCAAGCAGTTTATCTTAAAAAAAAGCAATTTATCTTCTCCTATAATTTCTTCAATATTTTATTAATATTTGAGTTATAAAGTAACAACTAAAGTGTTTTTTCTATAATTTCTAAGTTGTAAAAATGATAATATATCATATATATATATATATATATATATATATATATATATATATATATATATATTAAATATGAATATTACACAAAGGAGAGTACTAGGGAGTAGGGGAACATAATCCCTTTTAAAGTTTTTTAAGTACACATCCAAAAGGAACCTAGGTGGTTCATCAAATGTAGTACTGATATTTTGCTGATTTTTTAATTTATGTTATAATCCAACGATTTATACACCTTCACTATTGTGAATAATTAACACCTCCAATACTTCATTTATAACCAGTGTTAAATATTCTAATATTACCGATAAGGATTGTGATAATTAACACTCCTTCATTCTTAATCAAAGGTTTTAAACTCGAGCCCTACCCCAAATACAGGTACTGATCGAACACCGGGTGGACACAAAAGATAATCTAATATTATTACTACTAATAGCTATTACATGCACTAAGTAGTTGGCCAGTAACATTGTGTTAATATAATTTTCATTCTAAATATAGGCTATAGTACCCCAAATCAACGTAACTTTCAGCGTGCCTCAACTGACCACAGAATTTACCGGGAGACGTAGCAATTTAAATGGTTAACATTTGCCATGGCCAAAAGCATGGTCTCATTTTTAAATTGCATGCATGTAACTCTTGCTTTCTGCGATAGATTTGCATAATAATTCCAATATTTTGTACAAATATAGCTACAACCATCCATTTTGAGTGATCCTTTTTAATTTATTTTAGAACTTTTTTAACCTAGCTAGAGGTTGGTAAGTGGTAACTAGGAACTCCCTTTAAATTTTCTTGATTTCATTCTATCTTTGATTCCTCTAACGGTGAAGAAGATGTCGAATTTAGATCTGAGCGGATCGAAGAAAAGGAAGAGAAATATTAATGAGAGGGTATTTAAGTTCAAGAATTTTGGTGAGCAAGGGTTTCCTACAGAGTTCATAGGGTGCAATTTTGAGCAAAATGTTAAGCTTCTTTTGGAATTTGCACAGCCAGAAAATGGTAATATTTGGTCATTTCAGCTGGAAGTTCATCGACATCCATCGATGCATGTGTTTCTGATTGTTGTTGAAGAACAAGTTGAATTGTCCCTCAATCCTCGTTGCAAACACTGTCAATATATAGGTAATATATAAACTTTCACATCTGAGAATTATTTTGTGTTGTTCAATTTATAGGAAATCTTATTGATGATAGAGATATCGGTACCAACATGAAACAGATTATTTGGTACAAAAAATTAAAGTACGATAATAGTGTAAAACATTTTTATGCTATCAGCGAAATAAGACATTTCACAATGTTTCCATAATTGGCAAAACAATTAACCTTAGCTCATCTTTTTGCACCTATCATGTTTGCTTTCTTATCTACAGTTCTTTGTCTTAGTGACTTTTTCTCCTTTTTAGGTTTTTTCTGAGTGTTAAAACAATAGATTTTTCATTTGCCAATGAATTGAATCCGCTCTGATTCAATCGATAATAAAATTCTTGGCTAGAGAAAGATTTGCTCCCAATGATAGGACTGCACATAAGAAGAATATCAGTAAATTCGGAGCATGTAGTGATGTAACTGTAATTTTTGCCCATGAATGATCAATGGAGACAATATTTAAAAGTAGTGATGTAACTTGATTTGTTAGGTTTGTGTCTGGTGAAAAATGGTCTTGATCAGCCCACATAGATACTTAGGTAGATTTAATTACTAAGTGAATCACTAAATTTATATAAGATTTTCAAAGTTGCTAGGAATGACTTTTATTTCAAGATAAATTTGAATACTCATAATTCTCGAGGTGGCCAGTGGGCCGGGACGGGGTGGGGCGGGATCGGGGCGGGGCGGGGCTGGCGGCACGAGACCAAGTTCCGTCCCGGTTCCGGTCCCGTTGGCTAGTGGGTCGGGGTGGGGCATTTTTTTTTGCACTTAATTAAAAAAAACATATATATATACAACTCAATAATTGAACAAGAGTGTAATAAAAACATCCCAAGACTGTTTTTGTGTCTCTTATATTATTTAATAGAAATATGATGTTGAAAAATTGGGTTAAAGTGTAAATATAATAACTTAGGGATTAAAAATAAATATAAAGGGGATAGGGGGTTGGAGGAGGCAAAAAATGATCGTTGCAAAATAGACAAAATGTAAAATGGTCGTTATTGCAACAACTTTTTTTGCAAAGGGAGGTTTCGGGTGGGACCGGGGGTGGGACGGAACCGGGGCGGGACGGGCCTTGGCGGGCCTGGGGCGGGACGAGACCATGTCCGATCCCGGGTTCGAGTCTCGGTACCGTATTTTTTTTTAAAACCGGTCGGGGCGGGACGGGTCTGGGCCGTGTCCGGGTCATCCCGACCTAATTCTCTCGGGTCACCCTTTAATTTGTAATTTTGTACTGTTGTTATTTGCCTACTATATATCTTCCTCATATTAACAACTTGCATATATTCATTTTATACTACACAATTCTCCTTTTGAAAATCGGCCGGTGTACTTTAATTTGTTACAGCAGGTAACATGTTATATTTTTGAAATTATTATCTCTTATCATGGATCGCCCGTAGTGGCGGATCCATCCTTATTCAAGGCCTTTGTTGGAAAATTACTCTGTTGATAAGTAATATTTGTGTATATATATATATATATATATTTCCTTAATTTCTTCGATTTCTTCATATTTTAACGCACATTAGTGGAAAAGCTAGTGCTGCCACTGAACATGAATATTAGTGTATAAAAATTAAACTCATTTCTAATTATATAAAACATTATGAAATGAAGGAGTTGCTAGCATCAAGTACTTGAGCATGGCCAGATTGGAAAATCTTTTGTTTTCTTTGAATTCTCATGGATGTAATAATTAAAATGTAGCTCAGGCTGGGGCAACCATCTGATGTGCAACAAGAAATACCATTTCCTGTTGTCCTCAAAGGACACAGTTGCAGCTTGTCTAGAAGGAGGCCAAAAACACAAAACAGATCATATTGTTGGTGGAGAAAATAGAAGTAAGTCAAATTTGATAAAAATAGAGGGTCATATGATGCATGGTGTGTTGCACTCTAATGGTTTTGGGCACTTGCTATGTGTCAATGGCTTGGAGACTGCTTCTTCTGACTTGCCTGGCCACTCTATCATGGACTTTTGGGATCGCCTTTGCTTTGGACTTCGTGCAAGGTTTGTTCTATTATTTCATATCACATGGTGTTTAACTTAACTGAAGTTTAAAAAACAGAAAATTTTAAAATTTACTGTCTTAAACTTTTCGGCACATATTTATAGCGAGGGACGGAGCTAGGGGGTTCCTTCATATTGAAGAAAAAACTATATTATATATACATAATCAACATTAGTTTTATGTATAATAGATGCATGAATTATTTGTCTTCTTCGTGCCTATATTATTTATATTTTGAATTCTTTGAGTGAAAAATTTCGGCTCTGCTACTATATGTAGCTAAAAAATATCATTAAAAGTAAAATAGAAAGTTTAAAATTATATTATTTTAAAATATAGAAAGATATCTTTTGTTGTAGAACATACTAAAAAAAATGTCACTTAAAATGAAATAGAAAAATATACTAATATAGGTTCGAACTATTTGTTATATGAGTGATGTCTTAAATTGTATGCTCTATCAAACAACATTACATAAAACGGTAGTGAGGGAGTATCTTTTTACGCTTTTGCGCAACCCATAGCCTTAATTGTAATAAGAGCATTTGTCTTAATTACCCTTTATATTTTCTTACATATCTTACTTAAAAATTAATAAAATAAGGATAGATAAAGTAATAAATAACTTCTTGTTTTTAAAAAGTCAAATATTCAAAAACAAATTCAGAGTTTCAAAACGATTAATATTTGAGATCAGAAGCCGAATTTTCTTATATTTCATTTGTTTTGAAGGAAAGTGAGCTTAAGAGATATCTCACAAAAGAAAGGCATGGATCTAAGGCTACTCAACACAGTGGCCTATAGTGAGCCATGGTTTGGAAGATGGGGTTACAAATTTGGCCGTGGAAGCTTTGGGGTAACTCACGAAACATACCAAAGTGCAATCAATGCCATACAAAACATCCCATTAGCTTTATTGGCACATCATGTTGGGAACATAAATATCAATGAGATATTAACAGTGTTATCAAGGTACCAAATGTTATCAAGCCACTCATTAGTCACACTTTGTGACGCCTTCCATTTCATGTTGGAGCTCAAATCGCGAATTCCAAAGGAAAGCAACCTTAGCTCGTGTTATCCGGGCCTATTGGTTGACACCACTTGTAGGTGGTCCCCTAAACGCGTTGAGATGGCTATTAAGGTTGTTGTGGAAGCCCTAAAAAGGGCTAAATCGCGATGGGTGTCTAGGCAAGAGGTTCGTGATGCTGCTCGTGCCTACATTGGTGACACAGGGCTGCTAGATTTTGTGCTCAAGTCATTGGGAAATCATATTGTTGGGAACTATTTGGTTCGTCGATGCTTAAATCCAGTAACAAAAGTTTTGGAGTATTGTTTAGAGGACATATCTAAAGCATTCCCTAATCAAGATCAAGGTTTTAGGGTTAATGATGCAAAAGGGAAGCAACAATACAAAATCACATGGGTGCAACTTATGAAGGACATATACTTCTTGTACAAGAATATCCTAAAAGAGCACAAGGGATTAATGTCCAACTACGCGGGAGTCTTTGCTACAATCCCAGCAGCTACCCGAATAATCCTGGACATGAAGTACTTACTCAAGGATTATAAAGGGGCAGAGGCGGATTCAAAAATTGAAGCAGACAAATCCAGGATTTATTGTGCGATTATGTTGGCAACCAATGATGGATTTGGGGTAGAAGAAAAAGTTATGACCCCATTTGAGTGCTTCTTGTTGAAAAAAGATGTCACATTTGATGAACTAAAAATTGAAGTTGAAAAAACTTTTGGGGATATTTATTGGGGACTAAGGAACTTTGCCACAAGATCAATTAACAATTTGAGGAGCCCAATTGTTGGATCAGAATTGGTATTTAATGTGATTAAGCCAGGGAGCAAGGTTGTTCTAGGAGGGGTACAAATGTCCAATGATCGTATTAATATTAATGGAGGGATATTTGAAGGTATAAAGAATAATATTGTTGTAGATTGCCTTTGTGGGACTAAAGATGAAGATGGTGAAAGGATGATTTCTTGTGATATTTGTGAAGTTTGGCAACACACTAGATGTGTTAATATCCCAAATCATGAAGCTATTCCAGATATATTCCTTTGTAATAAGTGTGAACAGGATATCTTACAATTTCCTTCATTACCTTAGATTATAATTTCTATCAGCAAAAGAAAAAGAAAAAAAACGTAATATTATATGTCACCACTATTTATGCATTATTACTACTATTTGAGTTGGAAGAGGTGTTTTTTTATGGATATAAGGGAGACTCCCTCTCAATTTCCCTCCTCTTCCTTTTTTCTGTGTTTCATATATTCTAGTATCTTATTAAAATTAAAGACTAGTGAATCATGAGAATAGTTGCCATAATATTCTACATCTATATTTTTACTTATGTGTCCTATTCTTAGTGGTGCTCTAATTAATTTAAATTCATAACACGTAATTGTCACACCCCAACCTAGGGTGACCGGCACCCGAAGGTCCGAGCGAATCAACTGTAATATCTGAACTCTATAACATGAAATAGTAGGCAAAGATGCCGCTAAATGATAATAATAAGAATAAAACATAACAACATGCAAACAGAAATACCCAACAATACATATATGCATATCTAAGGTCGACAAGGCCATAACCAAGAAAGACAACTATCCAGAAAGCTGACAAGGCCAAACAAAATATCTATGCACTGACTGATAGTCTGTAAGCCTATAGGAGTACTAAAATGCGTCAACTGATCAGGACAAGCCCCTCCATATATATAGGCTATTGTTTTGATTATATAATGTAAAATTTCCCGTAATTGAGTAGCAATCGATATACCGAAGTTAAACTCCTTAATTCAAAGTAAATTTTCCTTTCTACGTCAAGAAGACAGTGCAATTTTCAGCTAGATTTAGAAAGATTTTGTGTGGAAAAACCCACTCATTAATCCAATAATGTTATTTTATTGCCACTGATTGCAAATGCTAATAATAAATCTCATAATGATTAAAATGGTAACACTTTTCAAAACCGTCAAAATAAAATCTAACTTTATATTCACACCATAAGTTATCGAGTAAATTACACAAATATAATTTTTTAAAAGGTATTTAAAAGAGTTATAATTACTTTAAAAAAATTACATAAATATAATTTATTCTTATTTTTAACTTTGTAATTACATTGTGTACAACTTTTCATGTCCCTTAAATATCTATATGAAATGTATTAAAATGAAAAACTTGACTTTCCTAAAATTTAATTACGTGATAATTACCACTAAAATAGAATCTTAATGAATAATTGACATCTCATTCCACACAAAAAATTGACTTCCTCTCTACCATCACATATTTATCATTCAATTTTTTTCTCTCTTCCATGAAATAAAAAATTTAACTCAATTATATTTAAAATTATATATATTTAATATAGTATTACAATAAATAGCTAACATATGAATATTTATATTGTGATTCTTTAATATACCTAATATATGAATACAATGATTGATGTGTGTGTATATACTTGTTCAAAGAATTGTATAATATATATCTTATAAACAGTAATATACTTGTTTATGAATTCGAATGCTAGCTAAGTATGTTATAGATTTTTAGAAAAGTAATTAAGTTGTTTTGATACCATTTAATTTGTTCTCACTAATATAGGAAACTCCTTATTTTTAGTCTTTTATTCATAGCTAATATTTTTGAATTATGGTATAAAATCATATATACCCTATATATTGAGATTATGCAATTTAGTTAATAATTGTAGATTGTGAAATATTTTACTCATTTAGTAGTATTTATGTAACTTCCCCTAAATTATCTAAGTATGAATGCCATGTTCAATTATAGGGCTTCAAGAAAGTAATAAAAAAGAAGAACCACAAACTTTAGGGTATACCTAAGATGATTGACAATATTCGAGTAATATTTGTTGGAAATTTATTAGACGTGAAATAAGTTAATCATAAATTTCCTAAGTGGAATATATATTGGTAGGTATACAAAATGTTTGAGACTTAAGTTGATGGACGGTTATTGGTCAAATGACAAATGGTTTCACGTTGGTAATGAAGGAAGAAGTGTATAATGTGTTAAAGATGAAACGAGTCATGAATCGTCGCGGCCCTACCGGGCCGCGGCGGTGGTAGTCCAGAGGCTGCGACGGGAGACGAAAAGACACGACTCTTGGGCTGGTTTTGAAGCATTAAACCTCCATTACATCCCAAATGAATTCAGCCATTATTTGGCTGAATTAACACTCCATAATCAAGGTCATTACATGGTCATTCAAGGCCATTACATGGGCAATTGAAAAGTCATCTTCTCAACACTATAAAATGAGGCCTTTGACTCATTTGCAAAAACACACTTGACATTCACTAAATAATTCTGAAATTGTCTTCCTCTCTTGCAATCACAAACACTCAAAGATCTTTCTTTCAAAGCAAACACTTGAGTTCTCTTTGCTCATTTGTTTGATTGTTGTTTTATCTTGAGAGATAAGTTGTCATTACAACCGTAGAAGGATATACGGGGCAATATTATCTTAAGGATAGATAAAGAATTTGGTCGACTCAGCAAACCTTCATATTTGATCATCTCCAAATTTCTTACTCACTTATTGTTGTTGTTGCATTTCCATTTTTTGTCTCTACACATATTTCCCACAATATTTACGGAATGTAATAATATCATTAGTTTAAAATTTTAGATGATCACGTTTACTAAAATAACTGCCTTATTATTGGCTCTATCTTTGGCCCATTTTGTAATTTTTTTTGGGTCGTAAGTATCCATATGTTGACTTACATGGAAGTTCATCTGTTCGTGATTCCATGATTTTGTTTTTGAGAATTTCACACTACATATAATTTAGGAGCTTTAATTATATTTTTAGGTAAAAAGGGTTAAATTTAAATGGCGGAAGCTTAGCATCAGGTTATCGATGCCACTTATCCCGCAATTAAATATTAGTTTTTATAAATAGAGAATAAATTTGAACTTTTCCCATAATTTATGGGCATATTTGATCCTTCGACTTAATTTTGAATTTTAATTCTGTTTATTATACTTTCTCTCTCCTCGTCACTACCTCTACCATCAATCTCTCCTTCTTCCTCCTTCAACTCATATGCGACTATACACCTGCATTAAAATAACATGTTCATGTCATTTATTGTATTCCCTCCTGTAATAGAAGTGGTGGAGTTGATGGTGACAATGATGGTGGAGAGAGACAAAGAAAAATGAGGAAGAAATAGTAATTGGTGGTAGAGATCACAGTGACCAACAGAAAGAAAGGAGGAACAAAAAATTTTCCTTTACAAAAATCAAAATTAGGGAGAAAGGTTAAATTTGTCCTTGATACTCAAGAGGTTTGCTTTTTTACTATGCAAAAAATTCAAATTCAAACCCCCCCCCCTCCAATTTTTTTTTTGATAATTCAGTGCCTCAGGCCTAAGATTTCATATCGCTGCAGACTGCACAAATCACGTACTAGGCTCCTGGAGGCGATGGAACCCGTCCTTAGCCGCCACCGCCGGGTAAATCGCGGGATGTGCACTCTGCATTCAGTGTCTGATCGCTGCCAACGGATCAATGCTACAAGGTCTGACCCCCTAACATGACTTGTCTGGAGGGAATCAAACCCACACTGCAACATGCTCGCGCGGTTAAGCTACCAGACTTTAATACGAGGCATATGCCCCGGAGAACGTATCCGCCGAGAATCGAACTTGTGACCCTAAGACCACAAATTTGACTAATGGTCACTGAGCCACTATCAGCGGATTACAATTTTTAGTTCTTAATTTCAGGACACATGGTATAACTGAAATAAAAGCAAAATTAGCATTTTTTGTAATAATAAGAACATATTTGACCTCAACTATTAATGAAGGATAAATCTTGTTGATTTCACATAATCATAGTCAAATTTAATCCTTTACACTTAAATACAATATATTACCCTAGGTATGACTTATTAAGGGGGTTTACATTACTATGACACCAGAAGCTTAAAGATCCTATAGTTGTGAATTCCGATTGAAAACATTTGCTTTCTCAACATCCCTTGATCACTTCTAACTTATCTCAATCAACTTATATCAACAATAAACATATTCATACATAACCAATTGCCAAAAAACAACACGTTGACATATAACTTATAAGGTATCAAATTTATGAACCAACTAGTAACACGAATAAGCATAGAACAAGTCGTATTTTTCGTAAAAATTCACAAATAGCTACTTTATAGTTTTTGTAATTGAAAAACAGTTACACTTTAAAATGTTATCAAATCATAACACAAAACATTTAAAATGTTATCAAATTCTGTGCATTGCTCTCAAATATATAGATTCATTGGATGTTAACAAATCGTAATAATTAAGTCCTATGGTTGTACTAAAAAAATTGTCAGAAAAAAGGCAACTAAATATCAATGGTCCAAGGATCTCAAGCATGATGATCTTGCAGCATATATATATATATAAAGATAATGAGTAAATTAATGTGTGGGGCTCATAAGCAGCTAGTAAAAAGTTAAAACTTTATAAGAGAAACCACAAGGTTTTGAATCTTGGATAAAAATGTTACATTTATATTTATTATTTTTCTATTTATTCAATCTTTTGATTTGTTTAAGAGTTAAATATGTAGTATTTTTTGTTGCTAAGCTATTGATAAATTTTAAGAGTAATATTTAATTATGTATATTTAATTTTTAATTAATTAAAACTTGTATTTTTAAACCATTTACTTGTGAATATTCACATATTGACTATAATTATGTTATGCTCATGAAAAGTAAACGCGCTTAGCTAGAAACTCGTATATCACAAGGATTAGAATTAAAATTAATTAATAATTAAGGATCAAAAATGTTATTATCCCTTTGTTTAACTATTCATTTATTTAATCACCAGGTAAGAAAAAGTGGGGGGGAAAGGGGGCAACAAATGAGAGCATCATAGCCACCTATGCCATTAACCATAAGAAGTCATTGTCCTCATTGATGTTGTTCCTTTGTGGGCCCTCATCCTTTAAAAAAAACTATTTTTTTCTATTTAATTTAAAACTGATTTTTAATTATTGGTTATATATCAAGCTTTTGCACTATGTTAATGATTCCATCTCTGGATATAAGAAATTGGGAGGGCCTACTTAGACACTGTATCTTGAGGAGGAATGTTTTTGGACCCGTGCGAGGTTTACTATCGCACAAGACTCCCAAAAAATAATAATTTAAGGTTCCTTTTTCATTTTTATCAAGTAGTATTAGTCATAATTTACTGTAAATGATCATAATTCGCAGGCCTTAGTCCAATTAAAGACACATTTTTACTAATTAGAACAAGACCCCCAAAATATTTGAGACGACCCTGATCTTCAGTAAAGCAGAGTAAAATTAAATTTGAATAAATCCCAATTTGGATCATGATTAGATTCTTTTAATTTGAGTAATTATTCCAATTTCTCTATATATTTTTAAACATACTCCATTAATATGAAAGAAGCGAAATTGTACATGAAAGAATGTTGGTAGCGATGAAGATACGATCGATCGCCACAAGTTCGATCCTCGATAAACCTTCTTGGTTGAACTCGCACACACACGGCTTGCCAAGTGTGGTTAATCCGGCGTGGTTTGCGCTATTAAACGCCAGGGTTTACCCCTTTCGCACTCGAAAGAGTAGCGACTGCGGATTCCTTCGTCCAAAAAATAATAATTGAGCTGTTGTGTTATTAGCAACTTTAACAAGGGATAGATTTTGTATGTATACTTTTATTGTTCATTACTTTAGTTGTGAGTCTTGTGACATAGTACAATTTATATGTGACTTTTACCCTTTCACGTAAAAAATACCCATATTTTATTCATTCTTTCTTATTAAAAAATATTACTACTTTCTCGTCTCAATTCATGTGAAACTGTTTCTTTTTAATTGGTTAAAAAAATGACACATTTATATATTTAGTAACAATTTAACTTTCAACTTTCAATTTTACTTTAGAGATATAATTTATACTCACATTAATTTTTATAATTTGTTTTATATCACAAATTTCAAAAATCTTCATTTTATTCTTAAATTTTGTGGTAAGCTAAACACCTTTACATCAAATTGAACGGAATGGATAGGAATTTTTTCACATTTGTTCAAATTTAATGGACAGAGTACATTACTATCTGTGCTGATGAAAGATAAAAAATATTTATAAAGTTAATTACGATACTTAGAAATTGATTCAAATACTACTGTTATAAAATAAATAAATATACGGAAAAAAAGATGACATTCTATAGTTGTAATTTCAGATCCCGCGGGAAATGTGATTTGAGGGAACAAATTTCATAAGTGACATTTCAATTTTATTTTTCCTCCCCATCCCCAACCATACTCCTTGACCATTTCACTGTCGGCCACCCCCGAATTCACATTCCTCACCCATCCTTGCTCATTGTGTTTTGCTAGATTATATATAAATGTTGTTGATTTTTTTACTCTTATTAAACACTTGAAAAGAAACTTATTTTTCAAAAAAATATATTTCTTTGTACCAAACACACCCTTAAATATTTTCCTCTCTTAAAGCAGCACCGATCTTGGATAGACTCTTTGTCTATGGTCCCCACATACTCTCTTTTGACCAAAAGTCAAAATCTTCCCGTCTTTTATGCCTTTATTTTGTCTATTCTTTCATAAGCTTCCTGTTTCTCAAAACACATTTTGCACATAAAATATCTTTTAATTACCTTGCAATTTACCACCCTGAAATCAACTGAGCTACATCTATGCGGGTATCTTTTAATTACCTGATTTGTTTTTTTTGTATTTTTAAGAGTCAAATATTTAAGTTTTGTTCTTAATTCTAGCAGTTGATTTTTACAATCTTTTTAAAATAAAACTTGCAACCCATCGAATAATTCTGGATCAAAATTGAGTTGACTTTTTATTTTCATTTCTCTCAATTTTTGTGACATTCTAATTTCTCAGTGGAACTGTTAAAACATTTTTATTTTTTACTGAAAAATATTCAGTGACTAGTTTCCATTGAATGTTGGTGGGAAAAAAAAATCTAAATAGTAGTGTTTTCACGCAAAAAAAATCCTAAGTTTTTTAAGATTTCAATGGGAACCTATTTTTCGACATGCGTTTTTCAGTAATATGGTTCGGTGAGAATGAGGTGGGTCATAATTTTTTTATTGAATGTCGATGGGGAAAATAATAATTTCTAATAATGAAGAAAGATATAAGATAATTGATTTGTCTATTTATACATTAGATTGAATCTTTTTCTCGAACTTCAGAAATCCTCTTATAAATTCAATCCTGAAAATATAGTGAATATTCGTTCAAACTTGTCGATGTTAGGTACCAAAGAACTTTTAGAAGTAGAGTTTTTTATCAAAAAATTATTAGTTGTTTGGTTATCAATAAAAAAATGATTTTGGCTTAAAAATAAGCAAAATCAACATCTACTTCCAAAAACCCAAAATTTGAGCTTTTGAAAATAGAGGTCAGAAGTGCTTTTGGAAGCCAAAAACACTTTTTCGATTTTCAGCCAAACACTCCAATTTTAGGCCAAAAGCTTTTGACTTCCAAAAATACTTTTGGCCTTTCTAAAAGCCCAACCAAACAGACAATTAGTTTATACTAGAAACTACTGCAATAGACAACCACTGTATTGAAATAGGATAACACTCATCTATCTGGTGAATTAATTTTGTGCTTCTAAGTTGATATCATCTATATTGAAAAGTTACATATAAATTACTGTAACTAATAATTTTCTGTAATTAAAAACATTTAAAATGATTGAGAAATCGTAATCAGAAAATTGAATAATAGTATTGTCATATAATATGAGGCAAATGAAGTATCTCTTAAGGAAATTGATTTAAAACGCAGAAAAAAATCTCTCAAGGAAATTGGTTCAAAAGGAAGTATGATAATACAACTTAAGATGGACAGAGTAATACAAAGTTATCATATTCGAAAAATATTTAATTCTAGATCTTTAAAGTATCTAACTATATCATATGGACCTACAACAATAACAATAGCATATCCCATAAAATGAAATCTGGAGAGAATATGATGTACGGAGACTTTACCTCTATGTGGACTGTGGGATGGAGAAATTATTTCGGATAGACCTCGTCATCTAAACCTACGAAGGAAAAAACTTGTGAAGACAGGAAAAGAAGAATATTAACTAGAAAATACAAAATTGGATTCACTATTAGATTACATCACCTCTCAAAGACATTTTATTTAGTAAATAAATCTTCTTTTATTTCTCCGGCAACTTATCAACTTTTTAGATCATACTTTTTTTGTTTTTAACAAACTGAAAATCTATTAGAAAACGTTAGACACCACGGTCTAAAATTTTATAATTATTGCGAACTTTAAACGACGGTCTAATTTTTTTCTGTAAGGTTAGAGCAATATATGAGCAAATATTAGGAATAAGTCTAACATTGTCCGGAAGAAAAATATTTAAAGGACCATACTTGAATAACTTTTAAAAATCGGGACAAAATCTAAACGGTAGCCTTTTAATATTTGTGTAAATCCATGTACTCAATTCATTACTTTTCCCTCCTTTAATAAAACAGAGAGAAAATGGGAAGACAACTACTTTTTCAAAAGTTAGCTCTTCTGCTTTGCACACTCTCATCATAGTAAGCACTTAGATTCTCCTCCTTTTTGACATTCATTTTCCCCTCAAAAACACAATCATCTATCAACAACACTCACTCAAGCTTACTCTCTAAGCTCTCTCTTCTTTCTGTCTATTGATCATGGATACCAAGTTTGATCAATTCCTTCACATAACACTGATTTTCTTGGCTTTTGTCTTGATTCTTGCATCCGAAAAAGCCGATAGTTCCTCCATTAAAACTGATGCTGAGGCACTTTTGATCTTCAAGAACATGATACAAAAAGACCCTTCTGGTGTTTTATCAGGTTGGCAGCTTAAAAATAATCCATGTTCATGGAATGGTATTACTTGCAATAGTCTTGGAAGAGTTACAAATCTTGATCTTCAACAATCTGAACTTGTTGGAGAGGTTTCTTTTTCCCCTTTCAATTCTCTAGATATGTTAACTGTCCTTAATCTGTCTTCGAATTCGTTCTATGTAAATGCCTCGACGTCTTTGAGTCAACTGCCTTATAGTTTAAAGCAACTTGAACTTTCCTTCACTGGTCTAGCAGGATTTGTCCCTGAGAATTTCTTTGTGAAATGTCCAAATCTTGAATATGTTAGTCTTTCTTTCAATAATATCACAGATACTTTGCCTATGAATTTCTTGTTGCATACCTATAAGTTGGAGTATCTTGCAATGGACTATAATAATCTCACAGGTTCAATTTCTGATCTGAAAATTGAGACTTGTAAATCCTTGTTACATCTCGATTTATCAGGAAATCAGATAACAGATTCAATTCCTTCTGCTTTGTCTAATTGTACAACTCTTCAAGAAGTTGTTTTGGCTGAGAATTATTTTTCAGGTCCAATTCCAAGTTCTTTTGGTGAGCTTAAAAGCTTACAAAGATTGGATCTTTCCAAGAATCATCTAACTGGTTGGATCCCATATGAATTAGGAAACTCATGTAGTTCACTTGTAGAACTCAAGCTTTCTAATAACAACATCACTGGTTCAATACCGAATTCCTTCTCATCATGTTCTTCTCTCCAGAATCTTGATTTGTCGAACAATAATCTAACCGGTCCATTTCCTGATTCAATCCTTCAGAGTTTAGGTTCTTTAGAGACTTTGCAAATGAGTAGCAACAAAATTTCTGGTGAATTTCCTGCTTCCCTTTCATTCTGCAAGAAACTCCGCATCGTAGATTTCAGTTCCAACATGATTAATGGGATAATTCCACCAGATTTATGCCCTGGAGCTTCCTCATTAGAAGAGCTAAGGGCACCAGATAATTCACTTTATGGTCCAATTCCATCTCAGCTTTCTCAATGTTCACAGCTAAAGACAATTGATTTTAGTTTGAACTATTTGAATGGTTCAATTCCATCAGAACTTGGAAAGTTAGAAAATCTTCAGCAACTTATTGCTTGGTACAATAGTTTGGAAGGGAGTATACCTGCAGAGTTGGGAAAGTGTAGCAATTTGAAGAATATTATTCTGAATAACAACTACTTGAGTGGGAAAATTCCAGTTGAATTGTTCAATTGTGGTAATCTTGAGTGGATTTCCCTCACAAGCAATGGAATAAGTGGTGAGATTCCTAAAGAATTTGGTTGCTTATCAAGGCTGGCTGTTTTGCAACTTGCAAATAACAGCTTGAGTGGTCAGATCCCAAGTGAACTAGTCAATTGTAGTAGCTTGGTTTGGTTAGATTTAAGCAGCAACAGGTTAACGGGCGAGATCCCACTGCGACTTGGTAGGCAGCAAGGAGCTAAAGCACTGAGTGGAATTCTCTCAGGTAACACTTTGGTGTTTGTCCGAAATGTTGGCAATTCGTGTAGAGGTGTTGGAGGATTGCTCGAGTTTTATGGGATTCATCCTGAGAGGCTTTTACAGGTTCCATCACTAAAGAGTTGTGATTTCGCTAGGTTGTATTCTGGCCCGGTTCTTAGTGCTTTTACTCGATATCAGACTATCGAGTACCTTGATCTTTCTTACAACGAGCTTCGTGGGAAAATCCCTGATGAATTTGGTGACATGATAGCTTTGCAAGTGCTTGTTATATCACATAACCAATTGTCAGGGGAGATTCCTTCATCACTTGGAGGGTTAAAGAATTTGGGAGTGTTTGATGCATCACATAACAGATTGCAAGGGCAAATTCCTGATTCATTTTCACTTCTTTCTTTCTTGGTGCAAATTGATCTGTCTAATAATGAATTGACAGGGCAAATTCCATCACGGGGTCAGTTAAGTACACTTCCTGCAAGCCAATATGCAAACAATCCAGGACTTTGTGGGGTTCCGTTAACCGAATGCCAATATACGGGCCCCGCGAATACGAATGGAGACGGAGGAAGGGCAGCAAAAAGAAGTTCCGCTGCATCTTTGGCTAATAGCATTGTTCTTGGAATTCTCATTTCCATCGCCTCGGTCTGCATTTTAATCGTTTGGGCGATTGCTGTTCGCGCAAGGCGAAGAGAGGCTGACGGAGTGAAAATGCTTAGTAGTTTGAATACTAATTTTGCAGCTTCAACATGGAAGATTGACAAAGAAAAGGAACCATTGAGCATCAATGTGGCAACTTTCCAACGACAACTAAGGAAGTTGAAGTTCTCACAGCTTATCGAGGCCACAAATGGATTTTCAGCCGCGAGCCTCATTGGCTCGGGAGGGTTCGGAGAAGTGTTCAAGGCAACATTGAAGGATGGATCAAGTGTTGCAATCAAGAAACTCATTAGGTTAAGTTGCCAAGGCGACCGAGAGTTCATGGCTGAAATGGAGACATTAGGAAAGATCAAGCACAAGAACCTTGTACCCCTTTTAGGATACTGCAAGGTTGGTGAGGAGAGACTTTTGGTTTATGAGTTCATGGAATATGGAAGCCTTGAAGAAATGCTTCATGGAAAGACAAGAACGCGTGATAGAAGGATACTAACATGGGAGGAAAGGAAAAAGATAGCCAGAGGAGCAGCCAAAGGGATTTGCTTCCTTCACCACAATTGCATCCCACACATCATACACCGCGACATGAAGTCAAGCAACGTGCTTTTAGACAACGAAATGGATGCCAGGGTGTCCGATTTTGGCATGGCAAGGCTGATAAGCGCGTTAGACACGCACCTCAGCGTGTCCACACTAGCAGGTACACCGGGATATGTGCCACCTGAGTACTATCAGAGTTTTAGGTGCACTGCAAAGGGGGACGTTTACTCGTTTGGGGTCGTGCTACTTGAACTCTTAACGGGTAAAAGGCCAACGGATAAGGAGGATTTCGGTGACACTAACTTGGTAGGATGGGTGAAAATGAAAGTAAGAGAAGGGAAATCAATGGAAGTAATTGATCAAGAATTGTTATCAGTGAGTACTAAAGGGAATGATGAAGCAGAAGTAGTAGAAGTGAAAGAGATGGTAAGGTACTTAGAGATAACAATGCAATGTGTAGAGGATTTTGCATCAAAAAGGCCTAATATGTTGCAAGTTGTGGCTATGTTGAGAGAGCTTATGCCTGGAAGTAGTTCAAGCAACAGTGGTTAAAGAGAAAACCAGGAAATAAAAGAGAAAGATGGTTTTTCTCAGGATTGGTAGTGAAAAAAAAACTAAAGAATGTAAAAGATTCTTTTCTTTGTGCAAGTATTCATCTGCATTTGTACTTAGCAGCTTCTCTTACTTTTTGCAATATTACTCCCATGTTTCAGAGTCTTGTGTGGATATTCATCACATATAGTGATGTACTAATTGATAATAAATTAACTATGTATCAACCATAAATTAAGTAAAACCAACTATATAGCAAAATTGGAAAATAAAGTTAATTTTATATAAAATTCTGCTAACAGTCAATATTACTCACAGGAAAAATAATGTTCAATTTTCCTTGGCCCTTTTCTTTAGCAATGACAATAAATTTTATGAAAAGAAAAGAATGATCGATAGCAGAGATTGCAATACGAAGTATTTTAGTCATAATCCTCTGCATCAGAGTATTCCAAAGATTTTCTGACACAAAGTCGCGCCAAACTGACGAAATGGTGAATAATTGACCATGATAGAAATGTCTTCCGTGGTTTATTTCATTCATTCTAATCAATTATATACATGATTACAAAGAGTATCTTTAGGCTACAATTACGTTAACAACATCACAAGGATATACACTAGAATATATATATGATATAAATAAAAGATTATTTACATTACACCCCGTAGTCGAAACGGTAGGTTGTCGTACATTGAGACTATCACGAAAATCATCAAACTGTTGCAGTGGAAGTCACTTAGTAAAAATGTCGGCAATCTGATAACGCGAAGGGACGTGTAGGACACACACTTGTCCACGAGCGACTTTCTCACGTACGAAATGTATATCCATCTCAATGTACTTAGTGCGTTGATGCTGAATCGGATTGCCGGAAAGATATACCGCACTAATGTTGTCACAATAGACCAAAGTGGCCTTTGTAACTGGACAATGTATCTCCAAAAGTAAGTTTCGAATCCAACAAGATTCAGACACAACATTAGCCACCCCACGGTACTCGACCTCAGCACTAAACCGAGATAATGTAGGCTGTCATTTTGCAAACCAGGAAATCAGATTATCACCAAGATACACACAATAGCCAGAGGTCGATCGCCGGGTATCTGGACACCCACCCCAATCGGCATCGGTGTAAGAAATGAGCTTTCTAACCGTAGAGGGATAAAGATGGAGTCCGAATTCTAGAGTACTCTTAATGTAGCGAATAATTCGCTTTAAAGCTGATATGTGTTGTGTTCTAGGGTCATGCATGAACAAACAAACCTGTTGAACAACATAAGAGATGTCTGGTCTCGTAAAAGTCAAATATTGCAAAGCTCTAACAAGACTCTAATATTCAGTCAGATCATGATATGGATTACCTGAAGAGAGACTGAGTTTTTCTTTGGTGTCAACCGATGTAGGAGATGATTTGCAAGATGACATACAGTCAATAATTTCTTCTACATATTTCGTCTGTGAGAGAAAGAGACCACCTGGATATCGGGTAACAGAGATGCCCAAAAATAACTCAAAAAAATCATCTTGGAGATTGTGTAATGCTTACTCTCAAACTCTTCGTTTACATAGTAGTGATATTTTTTTCTTGGCAAGTAAGACAAATCTTTCTCCGGACCCGGACCTTCTGCCCTCGAGTGCCACGGTTTGATCAATGACCCAAGTCCTTCATAGCAAACTCCGAACTGAGTTTAGACATTATAGACAACAAGTATAATGTCATCTACATATAGAAGAATATAAGTCATATCGTTGCTACGACGATAAATAAATAGTGAGTGATCAGAAACACAGTGATAAAAGCTCATTGTAGCCACAGAATCAGCAAAGCGCTTGTACCAAGCACGGGGACTTGCTTAAGCCCATAGAAACTTTTTCAGCAATCATAATTAGAATCTCGAAATCCGAGAGGTTGATGTATATAAACAATTTCATCTAGATTTCCACGTAGGAATGAAGTTTAACATCCAACTGATGAAGACACCATTTTAGATAAAGCAATGTTTAGTACCGTTCGTCTGTTGCTGCCTGTAAGTGGATGGCTACCTGGGCCAGCCTGTAATTGGGTAAGGACAGTGAGGCGTGGATCAGACCTGCCACTGGGCCCATCCCTAATTATCACTCGAAGTTGCAACCTTTTTCACCCGTGCTATTTCCTCCAAAACAAGCATGGACCGGGATTTGTAAAAAGGGAAAGAGTATCACCATGACGGATTTGAGAACCAACAGTAGAATAAGCATCAGTTAAACCTGAAACGAGTTGAGTACCAACCTATCGTTCGATACGGGAGAGTCGACATTGGATAGTTGATCAGTGAGGGACTTCAAATGTTTGACAATAAGAAGATGCTGTTGGGTTTTGATATTGGTGAATATGAAATGATGGGATAAAAATTAAAGAGGGTAAAAGGCTCTTTTGTCCCACATCGAAAAAAGGGAAGGAAAGAGAGGTGTATATTACATTACACCTTCTCGAGCTGCTAAAAGGGTTGAGAGGGCAAGGACCGCGCCTGCCGTCGTCGTCATTCTTTCGGCTCGGCTTCGCCGGCTTTGGATTTGGATTTGGATTTGGATTTGGATTTGGATTTGGAAAAAGATTGATTGATAATCTTTTTGGACAAACGTTTCTTTAATTAATTAATTATTTAATTAAAAACAAATCCAAACGGATCGACCATGACCCGTCAGGCCATCCGACTCTCCCTCTCTTTTTCGAATTTCCCTCCAAAATGAGGTGACTATTCTGAATGGTTGCAACCATTCAGAATCAGTATCTCTAACCCTATAAATTCTTGATCATTTCAAGAATTTATTAACCAATTCATATTCTAATCAATTCTGAAATTCTGAAGTTGCTCTTCAACTCGAAAATTTCATTTTGTGTGATATACTGTCGTTGAGTGGTTCGTTGCTACCGGAATTTGGAGTACTACTATTCTAGTAAGATAATCGTTCTATCCTGGGAGGCGATATTCCGTTAACCTCGAGTACTGTGAGGGGAATAATTTCCTTAAGGACACACTTTGAACTAAGTGGGCTCGATTACATTCTGAAATTATTTTTCCAAAACAGATTCTGTTTTCGTTTATTGTTTCATTTATGTTATATGTTTCACTAAGTGATTAACATATTGTTTTGAATCATTATTTAGCCAAGTACAGATTATTATACCAACAGATGCATCCGTAAAATCTTCCATTTGCACCTTAGAAAAACTCTTGTTCTAGGTAAAGAGTCCTAGAATTCTTATTGTGAGAGAAAATATCCTTCAACCAATTCCATGCTAATTCGGCTGTAGAATCAAGTTCAATAATAGTATAAAGAAGATCATTAGAAATTGTACTGTATATCCATTGCAGGACAACTGCGTCCACGCGCTTCCATAACTCAGGATCGACAACCTTGACGGAAGATAAGGTAGCCTTTTCCTTCTCTGTTATTAGAGGAATTTTGTTATCGAGAACCTGATAAGCCGTTGCATGAATCTTGAATAGTTACTAGACATGGTGGCAGAGAGGAATTGCAGGGAGGAGGAATGAAGAATGGACGGCTATACTAGGGTTAGAGAAAAAAATTAACCTAATGTTCGTGATACCATGATAGAAATGCCTTTCGTGGTTTATTTCATTCATTCTAGTCAATTATATACATGATTACAAAGAGTATCTTTAGGCTACAATTATGTTAACAATATCAAAGGATATACACTAGAATATACATATGCTATAAATAAAAGATTATTTACATATTCTAATAGACCAAGCGTAAAGTCATCACAATTTGATAAAGTTTATGACTTATTCAACATGAGTACATGACAACTAGGTTGAATATAACATGAAGTCCCACTAATTTGTCACTACTTGTGTGCTACTATTTTAAAATGTATTTTTTTTCTTTTATAACTTTGAAATCATAAAAGAGAGGGTCTCATATCAGTTCGTCATGATTTGTGAACAATTTAACAAGATAAGCAAAATGAATATAAGAAAAACTCATGGCAATAAACAACCAGTCATGAATGAACTAGTGGATAATTGTCAAATTGCCTTTGTACCTGGGAGGCTAATATCAGATAAAATTATTATGAGTCTGAACTAGTTAAAAGAATATGGTAGAAATAATATATTTATGAAGTGTATGCTTAAGATAGACATGCAGAAAGCCTATGATTCTGTGGAATGACCCTTTGTTAAACAGATGCTCAGACTTCTTAATTTCCCTGAAATTTTTGTGAATTGGATTATGGCTTGTATGACAAGTTGACAACTGGTACCTATATGGTAAGAATACTACTCCCTTTGCTGCAAAGAAAGGGGTGAGACAAGGGAATTCCATCTCTCTATTTTTTGTCGATAGAGTATTTAAGCAGATTTTTTAAAACTATTTCTGCTTTCACAGTTTCACCCCAGATGTGCAAAGGTTGATTTGTTCACTTGGGGTTTGCTGATGACCTGCTCTTATTCTATAAAGGGGATGTGCAATCTGTGACTATTTTACATGAGCAGTTCCAAAGGTTCTCTGATGCCTAAGGACTGAAAGCTAATGTGAAGAAAAGTGTTGTGTACTTTGGGGTTCTTCTCTGGTACAACAATAAATACTTGATCTGTTGGGATATTCCAAGGGTGAGTTACCATTTAGATACTTAGATGTTCCACTAAGTTCTAAAAGGCTGACTATCTTTCAATGTGAATCTTTAATTGAGAAAATGCTAGGTAGGGTAAGTTCTTGGACTTCTAGATTCTTGTCCTATGCTGGAAGAACCACTCTAGTTAAGAGTGTATTGTTTGCTATTCAAACCTTTTGGGCCCATGTTTTCATTCTTCCAAATAAGATTATCCATTTTATTGAAGTTATATGCAGGAGATATCTTTGGACTGGCACAACTGAATTCTCAAGGATAGCTTTGATAGCATGGAATACACTATGCTATCCGCCGGTGGCAGGTGGCCTGAACCTAGTAGATGTGGGAATGTAGAATAAAACAACTATTTGTAAGCTACTTTGGCACCTATGTGTATCTAAAGAGAGGTTGTGGGTGAGATGGGTTCATTCTTACTATATAAAAGGAAAATCAATATGGGACAACTCCAAAAACTACTTCATGGGTTGTGCAAACGATTTTTAAGGGTAAGCAATATGTGTTGGGAGCAGGATATGATCTGGTTGAATTTCAACAGCCCCCTACTTTCTCTATCAAGAAGTTTTACAAACAACTACAAGGGGTTATTCCAAAAGTGTCTTGGAGGAAACTAGTCTGTAACAACAATGGATGTCCGAAGTGGATATTTATATTGAGACTAGAAATAATGGAGATACTGACAAGTGACAACTAGGGTAAGGTTGGCAAAATGGGGGATAATAACAGATAAAAAGTGTGGTTTGTGATCAGGCTGATGAGACTTTGCAACATCTGTTCTTCCAGTGCACTATCTCCAATCAGGTGTGATTTAAGCTACTACAGTGGCAAGGTGTTCAAAGAAGGACAATGACATGGGATGAGGAAAAGACTTGGGCTATAAGATATTGCAAGGGACACAACAAAGGTGCAAAAGTATACGGAATGACACTTGATGCATCCATTTATCATCAAAGAACACAAGATTATTTCATAAGAAAAGTAGACCAATCCATCAATTGATCAGAATTATCATATAGGAAGTTCATGTGAGGGCCAACCTCTGTCCACAACTAGCTGGTCATATGCAGACTTTAAACTTCTACCTTTGAGTGCAGAATATTAAGCTGGTGCAGTGCTTCTAGTTTAGGTTGACGTTGGTGCAATGTTTTCTATCTAGTTAGGCACAACTGGGATATGTCCAGTTAGTGCTAAATTACTGGATTTTTTTTCTATTGAGCTGTACAGAATGCACTTTGGTTTATAAATGAAATGTTTATTTATAAAAAACAACTCATGTCGGATTGTCATGATTTCTTCCATCATGCTTCTTTTTGTGAACAATTCAACAAGATGGGTAGAAAGTATATAGCACAATGTCATGCCACTTATGAGGAGTCTGTGAACAATTGAACAAGATAGGTATAACGAATATAACACAAAACATAGAGTTTGTGAACAATTGTACTAGATAGGTAGAATGAATATAACATAAAGTCATATCACTTTGTTAGAATATGTGAAAAAATGAACAAGGTAGGTAGAATGAATATTACACAAAGGCATACTACTCCGATAGAGATTGCGAACAATTTAACAAGATAGTTAGAATAAAGATAGCACAAAATCATACCAATCCAACATGACTTGTGAACAATCTAGATAGGTAGAATAAAAATTGTATCAAGCCATTTTAATCTGACATGATCTATAAACAATTTAATGAGATTTGCTTTGAACCTACCCCAAACTTAAGGGGACATTTTTATTATTTTCTTGTAATAGTTAAGGGGATAGTCTTTGAGAAAGTAATCTCCAACTATGCTAAGAAAATGATTGACATTCCATTATAACAAATCGGTTTAAAGTCTTTGAGTGAAATATCGTCCACTTAGATCAAAGGGGACGATTTTTAGTCGCCCTTCAACTCGCCTTATTACGTCTGTTGTCTCAGATCAAGAAGGGCGATTTTTTAAGTCGTCCCCTTTTTTATGAACGCCCTTTTTATATGGTTCAAAAGAGAGAAAAAATTAAATGCACCAACTGAGATTCGAACTGTGACATTGTACTATTCTACCACTAGACCACTAGTTATGCAATATTAATCACCACAAATACACCCCCAGCCAAGAATCGGACCCGGGTCTCCTTTGTGGAATTGTGTCATTCTACTACTAAACCAACCATCAATACTTGTTATATTTATGCTCCTCATAATCATAAATCCCTTGGCCGGTTCTAACAAGATGTCTTTTTTTAACAAGATGCCTTTTTTTCGGATATACAAAAAATAGGAATTTCGTAATTTTCGGATAAAATTCGGATCCGATCCGAATATTTCGGATATACAAAAAATCGGATATCCGTAATTTTCAGATAATTTCGGATCGGATTCAGATCCGAATATTTCGGATATACAATCGGATATCCGTAATTTTCGGATCGGATCCGAATATTTTGGATCGCATCCGAATATTTTGTCCGTAATTTTCGGATCGGATCCGAATATTTTGGATCGCATCCGAATATTTTGGATCGTATCCGAATATTTCGGATATACAAAAAATCGGATAGCCGTAATTTTCGGACAATTTCGGATCGGATTTGGATCTGAATATTTCGGATCAGATTCGGATATACAAAAAATCGGATATCCGTAATTTTTGGATAATTTCGGATCGGATTCGGATACGAATATTTCGGATTCGGATCCGAATATGTCGGATATACAAAAAATCGGATATCCATAATTTTTGAATAATTTCGGATCGAATTCGAATCCGAATATTTCGCTAATATTGGACCGAATTTCCAAAAAGATAGACTACACTGCCTGATTGACGTTACAAAATATTGCCCATAAGATAAAACCAGTTTAACAACCATAACAAATACTATAAAGTATAAACAACCTAGGTTGGCTCTTTTCCTAACGGAATTATATTGAAAAGGGCAACATATTTTTGTCACTTTGGATATAGACATGCAGATTCTCTGATCCCTCACTTAATCACATTTTCTATATTGTATTATGTACCTAATTTTACTTATTTTTACATAATGAAGATATATTTTTCTATTTGGGATGGCATCACTTGTCTTGGCTTTGTTTAAAGGAGTTATATTTTTTTACTTTTTTTTCTTCGCTCGTGAATAGTTAAAGAAGAAAATGACGATTAACAGAAATTATTTGGTGTGATTGGAACATTAATGTATCTAATTAATTTGAGACAGAATTCGCAAGAATTAATTTGCAATTAATTCCATCAAGTAGCTTCGGTTTGAGCAAAGCCCAAAATGCAACAACTAAATACTTCATATGTCTCAAATTATTTATCGTGGTTATTAAATATTTATGGACAGTGAAATAAAAGTTTAGAAATAAATCAAAATTTCAAAACTTAAAAAAATACATATTTATTTATATCTTATTAAAAATAAATAATAGAAACAAGAACATTAGGTAAAATGACAAGCTAGAAGTCATATGATAATGTAAAAATACAAAACGAGGAAGAAGCTATAAATTATATTGTAAAGTGAAGAGCAAAAAGGGTGACTTGAAAAAATCGCCCTTTTTATCATCACCAAAGGAGCGACTTGGAAAAGATCATACCTAAAGTTCTAAATTTAATTAATAATCCAAATCACCACATTTCGTAATAACTTAAATTTTATGCACCGATAACATAAAGATATTTTTAATATTATAGTAAACTTTAATCTATAATAATCAATCATTATTGTTTTTAGTAGATTACCAATTAATACTTATAAAAGATTTGTGTAATTATTTACTTAATTAGTGACCTGATTATGCTATAAATATCTTTTATATTGTATAGAACTTTAATTTCATTTTCATAACTCCATCTATAAATAAGTACTCTTTCTTAGTACGTACTAACTAAAGTTAAGTGTTTTTGGTTTATTATAGGATCAAAACATTCTCACAAGGCCGACCAACAAAATAAAAATGCAACAAGTGACATTGAACCATTGTGACAAGGCCATGCCGGTGATTGGCATGGAAACTGCTTCTTCATCTCGGTCGGGGGTGGAGAAGGACTCATCGGAGACGGTGAAATCCGCCCTATTGGAGGCCATTAAAGCCGGTTACCGCCACTTCGACAGGGCTTTTATTTATCCATCGGAAAAGCCTCTAGGAGAAGCCATTGCTGAGGCTCTTCATCTTGGCCTTATAAAGTCGAGGGATGAACTTTTTATTACTACTAAGTTATGGTGCACTTTTGCTCAACGTGACCAAGTTGTTCCTGCTTGTAAACTCAGTCTTCGGTAAGTTAATTATATGATCAGATGCGAATTTAAGATTCAAACTCTATGAGTTTAATTTTAAGATTCTTAATATTGGACCTAGTATATTTTAAAATTATAGGTTTATATCTACTATTTATTATAGTTTTAATAAAATTTTATACATATATTTATGTTCCGCGGCGAAAGTTAGGGGTTCAATTCCTAGAGTGCTAGATACTCTGTATATAATACTCTTATCGTCTTTCTCCGAGAGACGGATTCAAGATTTATATATTATTTTCTTCCTGGGAAAAGGACATAAATGATCCCTTAACTATGTCAAAATAGTCCCTTAACTATTGTCACGCCCCGACTTTTCTTAAGTCTTTCCTAAGACGTGATGACACCTGGACAATTATTTATTTTCCAGGCGAACCGTTAACTTCTTTTCTTCCTAGATTAAACATGTATTTAAGTGCGGAAATAATATATATATCATAATAAGCAATTCAAAGCTTACAAAGAACAATCTTGTGTGGGGCATTTCCCGAGATAATGGAACCTAGTTCTTTAAACATACTTTATGAGAATAACTTTCACCAAATCTGAAATAATGGATTGGTGGGTCAAAGAGGCTGCGGGACGATCGCTAGCCCTGTTGCGGAGCTTTTCCTCTATCACGCTTTCCTGAAATATGTTAAATAAAAGTCACCTACCATCCAAGTGGTGAGAACATCACCCTATAATTCAAAGTAATCTCACAATATTTTAAGTACAAACATATTAGGACACAATAACCATGTTATGAGACAAACTTCAACATTTTCCATGTATCATAATCAAGTATTCACACAATAATATTCTCTTTCAATTCGTTTCAGGACGTACTCAGCTTAACCCACATACATGTTTTATCTCATGTTACATATTAAGGTATTCATTTGTATTTACATATTTGTTGCGGCGTGCAACTCGATCCGATGCATTTACAAATGCATTTACATATCTGTTGCGGCGTGCAACCCGATCCATTATGTTTACGTATTTGTGAACGCGTATTCACTTTACGTTTTGTTGCGGCGTGCAACCCGATCCATTATATTTACGTATTTGTGAACACGTATTCACTTTACGTTTTGTTGCGGCGTGCAACCCGATCCATTATATTTACGTATTTGTGAACGCGTATTCACTTTACGTTTTGTTGCGGCGTGCAACCCGATCCATTATATTTACGTATTTGTGAACACGTATTCATTTTACGTTTTGTTGCGGCGTGCATCCCGATCCGATGCATTTACAAATGCATTTACATATTTGTTTTGTATGTGTTGTATGTTCAAAAGGCTCAATTAATATTTCCTTCTTTCAATATTCCGCCCTTCCCACTTGTATGGGTTACAACTCTCAAATCGTAAGTCGGATTTATGTACGCAAAGTCTCAAACTGTTGAGAACAGAATAACCTAGAACTTTTATTCAATACAAAATTTTAAATTCCCCACCGAAACATTCAGTTTTTCAGTTTTAACAAATACACTAAGATCTGTTTGCCGAATTTAATATCAGAACGATACACGATCTTAAAACAGTCATAACTTCTTATCCGTAAGTCGGGTCAAGCCCCGTAAATTCTCAAACTGACGAGAAAAGACAAATCTAGGACTTTAATTTGAATCCACATTTCATATTCTGTACCAATTGCTACAGTTTTACCATTTTACCCACTGCTTTACGGACTTTCAACCGATCCGGCGCAGAAATTTTAAAATACGATAACTTCTAAACCGTAAGTTCATTCTACCTCTTCTTTAGTTCCATATGTTCGTAACAAATTGATTTACAACCATACCAAATTTCGTCTAATTCTAACAAGTGAAACTCGGGAAAAACAGTTCATAATTCCACTTGCTCTCAGATTTCGTCCAAATCTGTGGCAGAAAGTTTGAACTATGGTAACTCTTAAACCGTAAGTCCGTTTTATCTCTTCTTTAGTTCAATATGTTCGTAACAAAGTGATTTACAACCATACCAAATTTCGTCTAATTAAAACACGTATAATTCCGAAAAACAGTTTGTAACGTTCATGTCTCGAACTAGTTGTTTAAGAAATCTAAATTCAAAATTTTTCTTTTAACACCAACATTATATTCTAACATGTATAAAACTTAAAATACAGGATTTCACTAAGAAATTTGAGTGAGAAAAACTCACCTTTGTTGCTACGTGATTGTGGATGAAAATCTCAAACTTTTTTGCTAACACTCCTTTCTTCCAGATTTCTTTTGGCTTTCTATTTCTGTCCCATTTTGGTTTTATTTCATTTAATAGTTCATGTGTGTGTGTTATGTGTCGTGTGCGTATATATTTATGTAGTGTGCATGTGCACAATTAGTTTGGGACGTGGGGGAGGGGTTGTGAGAGTTTAGGGATGTGGGCAGTGGTGCTGAACGTGAGTTTTGGGTAGTTTTAGGATTTGGGTAGTTATTTTATTTGTTTAGTTAATGTTTTTTTTTATTATTAGTTTAGCTAACGTTTTCTTTTTCTTTTGTTTCTTTTTTTTTTTCAATTTTCCAAGACTTCACATTCTCTCCTCCTTAAACAACATTCGTCCTCGAATGTGAATAAGGGTGTAACAAAATATGGATATGCAAACTGCACACACATGTTAATTTTTCAAGACTTTACATTCTCCCCTTCTTAAATAACATTCGTCCTCGAATGTGAATAAGGTCGTAACAAAACACATAGTCATACAAATTGCACACACATGAAGTACAATTTAACATTTTATTACCTTACTCAAAGAGGAATGGATATTTGACTTTCATCGCGTCCTCAGCTTCCCAGGTCGCCTCTTTTGTGGAGTGATTCTTCCATAAAACTTTCACGGAAATAATATTTTTGTTCCTAAGACGCTTAATCTGTCTATCCAGTATTTCTACCGGAATTTCTTCATATTGAAGCTCTTCATTCAGGACTATCTCCTGGGGTTGAATGACGTGACTTGGATCGTGCAAGTATTTTCGTAACATTGACACATGAAAGACCGGATGCACAACTTCTAATTCTTGTGGAAGTGCTAATTCATAAGCCACATTCCCCACTCTTCGTAAGATTTCATATGGTCCAATAAACCTTGGACTCAACTTCCCTTTCTTTCCAAATCGCATCACTCCCTTCATTGGAGAGACTTTTAAAAATACTTTCTCTCCTTCTTGAAACTCAAGATCTCTTCTGCGATGATCCGCATAAGACATATGGCGGCTATGAGCTGTCTTGATCCGTTCCCGAATTATCCGGACTTTGTCATTTGTTTCTTGAATTACTTCGGGTCCGAACAGTACCGTTTCACCCACTTCGAACCACCCAAGTGGAGATCTACATTTTCGTCCATACAATGCTTCGAACGGGGACATCTGTATACTAGCATGAAAGTTGTTGTTGTAAGCGAACTCAATTAGACATAGATGGTCCAACCAATTGCCCTGGAAGTCCATCACACACGACCGCAACATATCCTCTAATGTTTGAATTGTTCGTTCAACTTGTCCGTCAGTTTGTGGATGGAAAGCCGTACTCAACTTGACCTTTGTCCCGAGGCCTTGCTGGAAACTTTGCCAAAAGTGTGAGGTGAACTGGGAACCCCTATCCGAAATAATTTGTAATGGAATCCCATGTAACCTCACTATTTCTTTCAAATAAATTTGCGCATATCGTGGTGCCCGATATGTAGTCTTGACCGGTAGGAAATGGGCTGACTTTGTAAGTCGATCAACAATCACCCATATAGAATCATAACCTTCTTTTGTTTTTGGTAGACCAGTTACAAAATTCATATGAATGGCCTCCCATTTCCACATGGGGATGCCAATGTCCTGAAGTAGTCCACCGAGTTTTTGATGTTCGAATTTCACCTGTTGACACGTAAGGCATCTTTCGACAAACTCTGCAACATCTCTCTTCATTCCTTCCCACCAGTAATTTGCCTTGAGATCATGATACATTTTCGTTGATCCTGGATGAATGGAATACCTGGTGTTGTGACCTTCATTTAAGATCTTTCTTCTTAGATCTTTTATCTTAGGAACACACAACCTGCCCTTATACCGAAGGGTACCATCATTTTCTCCTAAAGTAAACTGTGAAGGTTTTCCCTGTTGAATCCTCTCTCGATATCCAACAAATTCCATGTCCTCAAACTGACTTTCCTTTATTTCTGAAGCTAAGGCTGACTGCGAGGTATCATGTACCACCACCCTACCTTCACCGACCTCAGTTAAACTAACCCCGAGATTCCCCAACTTTTGTACCTCACGAACAATGCCTCTCTTTAGTATTGCCAAATGGGCCAAGCTGCCCATTGATCTCCTACTGAGTGCGTCCGCCACCACGTTAGCCTTTCCAGGATGGTAAAGAATGCTAAGGTCATAATCCTTAAGCAACTCTAACCATCTTCTTTGTCGGAGATTTAAATCCTTTTGTGTGGTTATGTATTGTAAACTCTTATGATCTGTAAATATATCTACATGCACCCCATACAAATAGTGTCTCCATATTCGTAAGGCAAACACCACCGCGGCCAATTCCAAGTCATGGGTTGGATAATTCTTCTCATGTATCTTCAATTGTCTAGACGCATACGCAATAACTTTTCCAAATTGCATCAAGATGCATCCTAACCCCACCTTAGATGCATCACAATAGACTGTGAATCCCTCTTGTCCCATTGGTAGGGTTAGAACTGGTGCGGTAGTCAACAATTCCTTCAGTTTCAGAAAACTTGTTTCACATGCTTCTGACCACTGGTACTTAACCGCTTTCTGAGTCAATCGGGTCAAGGGAGCAGCAAGACTAGAGAAACCCTTCACAAATCTTCTATAATACCCAGCCAAACCCAAGAAACTCCTAACTTCTGTTGGAGTGGCAGTTTTGGACAGTTCTTTACTGCTTCTATCTTTTGAGGGTCTACCATAATTCCATCCCTTGACACCACATGACCCAAGAAGGCTACTTTTTCCAACCAAAATTCACACTTTGAGAATTTAGCATACAATTTCTCCTGTTTCAAGACTTGAAGCACTACTCTTAAATGCTCTTCATGTTCTTCCACACTCTTGCTATAAATTAGGATATCATCTATGAATACAATCACGAACAAATCTAAGAATGGTTTGAAGATTCTGTTCATGAGATCCATAAAAGCTTTGGGCATCGTTAATCCGAAAGACATGACCAAGAACTCATAATGGCCATATCGGGTCCTAAAGGTTGTTTTTGATATATCATTCGGATTTATTTTCATCTGATGATATCCCGAACGAAGATCAATCTTGGAAAAATATCTGGCTCCCTGAAGTTGGTCAAAAAGATCATCGATTCTTGGTAATGGGTATCGATTCTTGATCGTGACCTTATTGAGTTGTCGATAATCGATGCACATTCGGAGCGATCCATCTTTCTTCTTCACAAAAAGGACTGGTGCGCCCCAGAGGGAAACACTAGGCCTTATAAATCCTTTATCCGTAAGATCCTTCAATCGTTTCTTTTAACTCTCTCAATTCACCGGGCCATTCGATATGGAGGAATAGAAATAGTCTTGTATCTAATTAATTCTATAGCAAACTCCACTTCTCTGTCAGGAGGCATGCCTGGAAGATCTTCAGGGAAGATCTCTGGAAAATTTCGAACAATAGGGACATCATGCACTGCCGGGGACTCTTTTCGGGTATCTACTATATTAGCCAGATATGCGTACTCCACTTTGTGACTTCTTAATAACTTTTGAGCCCTAAGGTAGGAAATAAGCTGACATGAGGATATTCCAATCCTACCCTTTATAACAACTTCTGGTTCCCCGGGAAAAGATAATTTCACTATTTTTCGTCGGCAATCTAACACGGCATAACATGCTGACAACCAATCCATACCCAAAATGATGTCAAAGTCTACCATGTCAAGTAGTATTAGGTTTACTATTGTTCCTCTACCATTCACTTCTAAAGGGAAATTTTTAATTACTTGAGTGGCCCAAACCGAGGCCCCTACTGGTGTCATAACCTCAAAAGATTCACTTAAATAAGAAGGTTCCATGTGTAAATTCTTAGCAAAACTCATAGACACATATGAAAATGTAGAGCCGGGATCATATAATACAAATGCAGGAATACTCGAGACCAGCAAAATACCTGTAACCACCGCATTGGATGCCTCCGCCTCATTCCTCTGGGGCAAAGCATAGAGCCGACTAGGATTGTTAGACTGTTGACCTCCCTGACCCTGTTTGTACTGGTTTCCCTGATTTCCTTTGTAAGAAGGTGTGGTTGCTTCTGACCTTCCCTGAATAGGCTGGGTTTGAGTTCCCTTTTTGCAATCCCTGGCAAAGTGTCCTGATCCTCCACAGTTAAAACACGCTTTCGCTGCGAGCCAACATTCTCCAACATGTTTCTTCTGACAAATCTTACAAACTGGTTTGTCAGCTCTTGTGTTAGGATTGATGGCCTTGTCGTTGCTACCTTGGTTATTAAACCAACTATTTCCCTTAGGTTTGAAATGAAACTGGCCCACAGACTGATTCGGTCTTGAAGATCCCTTACTAAACTCCGGCTTCGAATTTTGACTCTGATTAAATGATCCAGACGTCCGAAATCTTTTCTGTGAATGCTCTCTCTTTGCCTTGGCAAAATCTTCTACCCTCATAGCCATATCGACAATCTGAAGGTAAGTTCGATCGTTGGCTAACGCCACTACCTTCTTCGCCGGGTTGGGTTTAAACCTCAACAAATCTCTTAACTCTCCCTTCGTAGGAACGACATGTGTGTTGTATGCCGACAACCTCACGAACTGTGTATCATATTCTTGCACACTGCGGTCCCCTTGCTTCAACTGTTCAAATTCCCTTCGGAGTGCATCCTTGCTCGTATTAGGCATGAATTTTTCAATGAATGCAGCCCTGAACTCCCTCCAAGTCATTGGTGGTGACATCGGAGGACGATTTCTTCTAAAATTCCTCCACCACACCCCTGCATCGTCCACTAAACGTGCGCCCATTAAATTGACGTCATGTGTCTCCACACATCCTAAGGTAAACATTAGGTCTTCTACCTCGTCAAGGAATACCATCGGGTCAGATTTGGAGTCCTTTCCCGAGTAGATCGGTTCCATTCTTCTCATAAAATTTGCCCACAATCTATCAGGTACTGACTGGGCTTCTACATTCCCAGCTAGTGGTGCAGTCACGACGGTTTCCTGGGCCAGCGAATTCTGGGTCGGGGCCGTGCCTGAACCACCAGGTGTAGGTTGAACTATTTGTGGAACTACAACTGTCATCAACATTATAAGTCTATCTAACTTTTGTCCTACCGTCTCCTGAGATGTTTGGCTCCCATTTTCTTCCACAATATTATCAGACACTGCTACCTCAACTGGGGGTATAGGAGTTTCGTCGTGAACCTCATCTTCAACTCTTGGTTCCTGTACCCGGACTCCTTGGGGTTGCCATTGTCTTCCCCCTCTTCCCCGAGTAGTTCTAGTTGATCTACGCACCATTTTTCTGTATGTACAACACATTCATATTTTAGAAAGCAGGAAGTCAGGTGTTAACTTTCCACAATCTCCTTATACTTCATAAGCATGCAACACCACAATATGCAAAAAGAAAAATAATTTAATATTGTATTCATAGCACTTCATTCATCATATTTTAAAATAACAATGTCATGACTACAATACATCACATCAGGTCAAATCCGCCATTGTGCAACCCGCTATAGCCCTTGTACTGGAACAGACACCTACTATCACGCGTTCTAGAGGGCTTAACCGCATGATTCGCCTATTCTGCAGGTTGACATTCAACTCCCTGTGAACCTTCTTTTTTGCTTCTCTTTCCATATAGTCCATTATATCCCTTACTCCTCTTACCTGATGCAGAAATTGGTACAATGAATTTTCTGTAATATCTTCTCTTAGCATCCTTGCCTTTCTGAATGCGGAATGAAACTTTTCTGGGACGGAATTGACTATTATATGTAGTATGACTCCAATTGGAAAGTTGAAAAAGGTCGGGTCGTATGAACGTCTTTTCCTTCTAGTCCTAAACAAATATGTACATAGTACGATTGTGTCATCAATGTAATCATCAAAATCACATTCTGAGTCCATCTTACGACGCATGAACTTCATCTGAGCTCTCATTCCCTTTGCCTGTTTCATGATCCCTTAACTATGTCAAAATAGTCCCTTAGCTATGCACTTAACAATTTTGGTTAAGTTCGCCACAGGTTATCAGAAATGGTCCCTTAAGTATGAGGGTAGGTTAAAAATAGTCCCTTAAATATGCACTTAGCAATTTTTGTTCTTTAAGTTCGCTAAAAGTTAACATTTTTAGTCTCCGATAAAATATTCATCGAACAATGTTTGTTAGATTTAACGGACACTTGAAAAAAGAGAGGAAATTAGTGAGAATTCATATTTAAAGTTACAGACTACTAAAGAAAATGTCAAATATCTCGGGACAAAACTGACGGACATCCGTTGATTGTAGAAACAAATGAGAAAAACCCAACAGACTTGATAATGTTAGAAAATAGTTTCTCGGAACATAAAAATGGACGGACTCCGTCAGTTAAAACATAGGGAGTTCATCAGCTAGGTAAAATACACAAGACTCGATTTTTATTAAAATCCTGATATAAAAATAAATACTTCCATTATAGTGAATCTTCTTTAAAATAGTTTCTGTGATTTTTTGCCCGAAAATAACCAACGGATGTCCATTATTTTTTCATATTTATTTTAAAAAATCATTATCCTTCTAATAGCGTCCCTCGATTTTCTCCATCGATTTTCGTCCATCATTTTTTCGCTTGTTTTTAGTAGTGATAATTTTTGTAGTTTATGTTATTTCTAAAGTCTAGTGTATTTTATTTAGCCGATAAACTCCCTCGGTTCTAACTGACAGAGTCCGTCGATTTTTGTGTTCCGAGACACTATTTTCTGAAATTATCAAGTCTGTTGGGTTTTTCCCAAAATCGAACGGACGTCCGTCGATTTTGACCCGAGGTATTTGACCTTTTCTTTATTAATGTGTACTTCTAAATGTTAGTTCTCACAATGTTTTTTACATACATCGCATCAAATATGACAACGGAGTTCGGTAAATATTTTGTTGGAGACTAAAAGTGTTAATTTTTGGCGAACTTAAAGGACTAAAATTGTTAAGTGCATACTTAAGAGACTATTTTAACATATTCTCATAGTTAATGAGCCATTTTTGTTAACTTGTGGCGAACTTAAAGGACCAAAATTGTTAAGTGAATAGTTAAGGGACTATTTTGAATCTACTCTCATAGTTAAGGGACCATTTATGTCCTTTTCTCTTATCTTCGTCCTATTTTGACTATTGCTTTAGTTTTTTTTCACGTCATTAAGAAAAATAATAAATATAAATATCATTTACTAAGTTATCTTATTTATTAGATATGTTTTGAGAATTAAGCAGTATGAAAAAGAATTACTTCTTTAATGTTAAGGGTATCGTTAAAGACAATTGCAATTTCATTTTTGAATTTCTAAAATGATAATTATTTTGAAATAATATTTTTGAGCTAAAATCTACTTGTGATTATACTTTGTTTTGAGCCGGGGGTCTCCCGAAACAACCGCTCTACATATCAAGGTGGATGTAAGGTATGTGTACATTCTACCCTCCCCAGAATTCACGGTGTGAATTACACTGGGTATGTTATTGTTGTTGTTGTTGAGTTAAAATGATAGTTAAAATGAGCCGGCGGAGTATGAATTGAGTCTGGAATTTTTACCATAGATTATTTGATTTAATAGATTCTAAATTTAATATTTATACTTATTTAATGAGACTTTTTAACTTAATCTGAATTAAAATTATTGAGTTTTGATGAACTACAATTTATGCACTATCTATATCTACGTTTGTTCCCTCCTCGGGCCCACCCTCTCCGGCAAAGGCAGATTTCACATTTAGTGCATGTTTGGATTGATTTTTGGGTACCCAAAATCGATTCTGGGTACCTACTTTCGAGAAAATCAGAAATTAAAGATGTTTGGCTAGCCAGAACAGAATCAATTCTGTCCTCCAGAATTGATTCTGGCAGAATCAATTTTGTCATTTATTTCAATTTGAATTTTATCATTTCCTTTATTACCCTCTTTAATTTTCATCAATAACTCTATCCACTTTCATTACTCTCTTTAAATATCTAAAAATAATTTAAAAAAATCAAATATACAACTTCAATTACCCTCTTTAAATATGTAGAAATAATTACTAAAAAAATCAAATATATTACTCATGTTTTGTTTTGAGTATGATATTGTTAATTTTATGACATTTCTCGTACTTAGGAATGAGACTAGTGCAACTCATTTGGATTCAACTATTTTTTTTAATTGATATTGTTATAAAAAATTATTCAACCTCCTCAAACATCCTAACGTTGTCCGATTATACGAGGATTATCCTTCTCCTTTTTATATTTTCTTTCAAATACTCCGAATATTATTAATAATATATATTATATTTTGAACAAACAAGAAATAAATATACTCAAGTTGAAGTATCAACAAATTAATTATTTATGAAGAATTACCTGAAGAGTCGCGGTATGGTAATTATATACCCAAATATTAAATATTATTTTTGTAATAATATTTAAATACTATTCGCACTTTAAATTAGTATTGTAATAATATTCTACTAATATTTAAGTATTATATTGCACTTTAAATTCTATTAACTATTTGTAATTTTTATTTACATATTTTCATCTATTTATATGTATAGCAACTTTTATTTATCTGTATGTCCATTTTGGTAATTCTACATTCAAAAGTCATTTTGATCAAAACTATCCAAACATAAATCAATTATAAGAATCACTTTTACATAGTTGCATCCAAACATAAATCAATTCTACCAGAATCAATTTTACCAGAATCAATTCTGCCCATCGCTAATTCAAACATACCCTTAAACGTTATGTGCATTCACTAGTAATTCGAGCTCTAACTTTATATGGACATCGAAATTTGAAGAGAAAAGAAAGTACGTTTTGTCCAGTTATTATTGTTAAAAATAATAAATTCTAAACAAAAAAAAATAATTTGATTAAACTGCTTCTAATTAAATATGTATTGAGATTTGATCACATAGTGGACAAATTTAAAAAAAAATAGATTAATTCTTTTTTAATTTGATAAAACACTCTTTTTAACTTAATAAAAATGTAAGTGAACATTCTTTTTAATAAGGAGGGAGTATTAAAAAGAACGACCATTACAAAAGGGGTTCATGGTATCAAGGGTTGTCAATTCATCTATCCAAAATGTAGTCTGTATGGGCAGTTCAACTGGTTTTCAAGGGGATAATTGGAAAAATGACTAATATATTCTTTTAAGTTATTTACAAAATAATAAATTAATAAATACATATACAAGGAAAAATGGATGACATAAATGAAATTGAAAGAAAGTTGAGAGTTCTATTTTGGGAAGAGTATTTGAGAATTAAAAAAAGATATTAGTGATAAAATAGTACTCCCTCCGGATAAAAAAGAATGTCACTTAGCAATTTTCACACCTCTTAAGAAAATATTAACTTCAACACAAAAGCAGTTAATTTGACTAAAATATCCCTAATTAAATAAGTATTGGATTTTGATAACCTAACAATTCATAAGGGCAAATCTAAAAAAGTAAGGTCAATTCTTTTTTGATTTGATAAGTGAACACTCTTTTTTATTCAAAAAATAAAGGCTAAGTCAACGCTCTTTTTTATTTGGACGGAGTAAAATATTTGGTCACCAAAAAAGTTGTTCATAAGCCGAAAAGCCATAAGTTGAGGGTGAATGTCTAATGACTTTTGCAAAATTTGACTTATAAGTACTTTCTATATTTTTCAAATGCATAATAAGTTAAAAAACAGACCTAACTTATAATCCAACCACCCTCTTAACAACCCACCTGTAGGGGAAGATGAACATCTCTTGGCTAGTTTGCCTATGCGCGTCATTAATTTTATTTTTGGCATTTATTAGCAATATAATATTGCAATGCTTGTTTCATAGATGTCTTTTTTCCCTTGTGTTTGGAAAGGTGGAGATGAACTCAATTTGGCAACTAAGGGAATTTTGCAAGGCAAAGGGAATTCACATCACTGTTTATTCTCCATTGGGTGCAAATAATACATCCTGGGGTGACAACAGAGTTGTGGAATGTGATGTTCTAACTGAAATTGCCAAATCCAAAGGAAAAACCACTGTTCAGGTTTGATTTAATCTTGTTTTCTTGTGTTTTTCATTTTCTTGTTGGTTCCTTTATGTTGTCTAGTTTTGTTGTCTCCAAGTCTATTTAATTATAGTTTTTTCTTCCTTCAGTCTAGAATTATATAGTACTATGATTTTTTTGCATCTTTCAAAATAGTCTCCTCTTTGTGGCTTTTAAGTTGCGGAAAAGGGTCAAAAGAGGTCGCATGTCATATCGCGTCCACCTCAATGAAATGTGAAGCCACACTGGAATGGTGTCGGCCATGGTGGAGGGTTCTAACGATAGAGGGATATTTTTGTACCAATTTTGTAATGTTGGGGGATGTGGTAGACGAATAGTATAGCAAAAGGTGTAAATAGTCCTTTTTTGCATAGTAAAAGGGTATTTTTGGACCCATAATTTTAAATGTGCAATGGATTAAGCAGTAAAATATAAAGATTGAATCCATCTAGTTTAAATTTTGGATCTGTCTCCCGAGTATAGGTTGCATTGAGGTGGGTTTATGAGCAAGGGGTGAATGTTGTTACAAAGAGCTTCAACAAGGAGAGAATGAAAGAAAAACCTTCAAATATTTGATTGGTCACTTTGTGAACAAGACTTGACAAAAAATAGTGAGCTTCCACAGCGCAGAGGTGTCAGCATGGCCGCTCTTTATGGACTTCATGATTTTTTGTTGCAATTAGATGCAGAGATCTAATTGTTCTTTCATGGAGGATTACATTTCAAGATTCATATAGTTACAATGATTCTAAAAAATAAAAAAAGGAAATTTTTATTGTCTAGATCATTTTTATTCATGGTTGAGCCTTCTAACATTTACACCCATAATTGAGCCTTCTAACATTTACGCCCATGATTGGACCTTCAAACTCACGGACTCGATGAAAAGTGTGTTGTTGAGTCCTCAGGCCCAACGACTCAAGTGGTCGGCAGAATCAGCAAAGTGTGGGACCCGTAGGCTCATGTGCATGCAGAAGAGGGGGGAAAACATACATATGAGTTAGCAAAGCATTCGAGACTCATCAAAATCAAAATAAATATTTATGCATGATTCAAACACGGAAACCTATTTTTGAAATTAAACAGCAACGACCCTAGTACTTAAAACATTCGGCTAAGCATGTAATAGGTGGAAATTAAGAAAGGCAGGCCCATATAGCTACATATTCTTCTTTAAGAGATAGGAGAAAAGGGCCAGACCCAAGTTTCATGAATTACATGTGGTGTGGAGAAGAACAATGATGTTTTCACACGTATAGAAGCTCTACATACCTTAATCGCTCCAAAACTTGAAAAAAATGTCTGCACTTTTGAAGAGAAACCCAAAACTCTGAACTTGAAATCTTGAGAGGGATTTTTAAAACCCCTTAGATTATAGCGTGGACTCTTGATAAGAATTGATGCATAAGTGTTCGAATTACTTAGGAATACATGGGAGAGACTTACCTTGATGTGGGAGGATGAGGAGAGGACAGAAAAGTCGTGTTGGGGCTTTGGAGAGCTGAAATATAGAGTAGAAATTCAAAAAAATGTGATTTTAAATGAGTTTTCGGGTTCATTCTGCGGACCATTTTGTAGGCAGCAGAACAGGAATGCTGGACACACTTTCGGTCGCAAAATTGAACAGTAACTAGACCAGATTTTGGCCATTCTAGACTCCGCAGATCAATTCTGCGGACCGCAGAATGGTCTGCTCTGGTCGCACTCTTTTCCGGAGTGCGATCCTTCAGTAAAACGATCATAACTTTTTATAAAGATGTTCATTTGACCTCCACCATATACCGCTGGAAAGGTATTTCAAAGGGATACAACATTCATGTTTTTCGTTTTATCCATTTCCTTATATCTTTTCCCGTATACCCTCTTTAAGTGAGCACTGATGCAAATTCACTCGAAAACATGCTCCGTAGAGTAGCTTCCTACTATACTTTGTCCAGAGACTCTTTTTATGATATGATTGGTTTTTCAAAATACTTCTTATACTCCTCATATTGATTCCATTATGATTCCATCATACGGGTCAAACCTTATCCCGAATGTACGAGTTGTTACATTTTTACTAAAACTTAAATTCTTACCTTTATTCTAGATCATTCAAAGTAAGTCACCCTGTTAGTGTCAATCTAGACCTTCAATGTTTAACCACAATATTATATAAATTAAATTCAAATAATCGAACTCAACAACAATAAGGAACCAACAATATTGAAATCAACTACAGTGAATTCAACAAAGCATAAACACATACTAACTTGATTTGTAGATAGAGGCCTGCAAATGCAGTGACCTAAGACAAAAATTCGTCCCCGCTTGTGCTACAATTTTCCGGACGTCTGCCTTGAGGATACAACTATCTAAGTGAAGTTCTAGCACAAGAAAGTCACTTCTGGCGAATCTATTTTATGTGTTCTTCAGAAATTTGGTTTTGGAAGAAGAAGAAGAAGCAACAAGAAAGATTCGTCAAAATGATTTTGATTCTCAAATCTGAAGATTAATCTTATTAATTGTGTTGTTTTTTCTTACAAGTGATCATCATGCTTATATAGCATTTATTTTCTACCTTAAGCATCCATTCATCAAAGGTTGTGACTGTATGTGAAGAGTTGCAACTTTTGGTTCAAACTGGAAAATCCCGTTACGCAGCGCTCTTTTCCGATCACTTTTAATCTTCTTTAATCTTCTTCTTATATAAGTTTCAACAATACCCCGCATTTTTTATTCACACATCTAACAATACCCCCACATGTGGATAGAAAATAAGATAAAAGAACTTATCGTCATTTCTGTCAAACGCGACATGACATGCATCGAAAAAGGTGTCTTTTGGACTTGAACCTTTCGTAGTGAATATTTATCGGGTCTACTTATGAAGTAATGGATGTAGTGCCTTGAACTATTCACGTTTTGTAGTAAACCGAGACAACAAACATCACACATATCATATCAACATATTTCAATTCTTACGATTATGTTCGTTTCGGTCATGAGCAACTCCTGTCTTCATGAGAATTTCTAGAGAACTTAGCCATCTCGGTTCTCCCAGATGCGACCCCACATAGGTAATATCAATCAAGAATAGTCCGTACTATCCCACCATAAAGGCTATTAATATTATTAAGAACAAAAGTTCAGCCCTTTATCGTCAACGGATGAACACACTAGTACACCATAGGAACGAGCATATGTGTGTTTTACGCTCCTTGAGTCTTCCCCAACTAGTTTGCCTTTTGAACTAAACCATGGGATCTCCAATTATGATAGGTAAGGTTTCCACCAGTTCACAACTCATTGTATTGGCTTTAAGCCCATTCCACTCGATGTAAATATGACTTGCTCTCTTGTAAGACCTTTTGTCAAAGGATCCGCTATATTGTCCTTTGACTTTACATAATTAATGGAAATTATTTCATTCTTCAGCAAGCTTCGTATTGTATTATGACGTCGCGTTATGTGCCTTGATTTGCCATTATATATTTGATTTTTTGCCCTCGTCAGGGCAGCCATACTATCACAATGTATGCAAATGGCGGTCACTGGCTTTGTCCACAACAGAATACCTTCTAGGAAGTTTCTTAGCCATTCTGCCTTTTCGGTAGCTTTATCCAAGGCTACAAACTCTGCTTCCATAGTTGATCTCGTATTTACCGTTTGCTTTGATGATTTCCAAGATACCGATGCTCTACCAAGTATAAATACATACCCACTTGTTAACTTACTTTCTGAATGGTTGAAAATCCAATTAGCATCACAATATCCATCTAATACAGGTCAATATTTCGTATAATGCAATTGTTACACCTCGTAAGTTTAAGGCAATAATTAAGAACGTGATTAAGGAAATAAGATTCGAGTAATGAATATAAGGAATACTTACGTATGTTAATACGGAAAATTAGTGTATAACCGAATGTTATCCCGAAATAGTTTGTTTTTTTTAAAAAATATTTTACATGTGACGACGAGAATTAGTCCTAATAGTTGAATTTGATCCAATGGAGTTATGGAACAGTATTGTATTATAATTACGACATTGAGGATATGAGACTTTATGAAATTCTCGGAAATTAAAGGAAGCGGGAGTTAAGATTGAAAAGAAGTGGGTTTTAGATTTATTAATGGAAGGACTTGGGGACCAATGTGTAATATTAACAAATCAGATTTTTATTTCTCTAAACCTTTCACTCTCTTCTCATTTGTTTCACAGTTCTAAAATTTGATTTCCCCTCTTCTCCCCTCCTCCTCAATCAGTCGATCTCCCCCTCCATTCTATAGCCAAGCTCAAGATCAAATTAACTACATTTCTCCTAAATTAAGTCTATAAAGATTAGAAACCAAGAAATTTGCAAAACTGTGGGCGAAATTGCACCACTGCTGACCGAGAGTCACTGTCCAGATTTTTCCAGTTTTGGACGAAATTCTTGGAGGAAAACGTGTAGGAATGATAGATTAACATTATGGGATTCATGCATGTCTATTGGAGTGAAAGAATTGATGAAAAATGGTGCAAAAATGGCGTGAAAACTGGGCAGTGAAGTACCGAAAAAAGGGAATGTTTTGGGCTTCTTTGAAAGGTAAAAATTATCTTTTTCATTAAATATTTGGTAGATTAATTGACGTTATAGTTAAGGGATTAACTCATGTTAAAGAAGAATTGGAATTAAGAGGTTGCATATGATTATTGTTGGTATTGCTGAAGTTGGAGTAGCCGATTGTGGGTTGGTTTATTACCTTGGGTTTGATTATGGTTGTTGTTATTCTTGTCACTATTTGCATGTTGAAATTGGAAGAAAATCTTGACAATTAAGTTATAGTTGTTCATAATGAAGTATTGGACTCTAAAGAATTAAGAAAAGAATTGGTTTTGTGAATGATGACCGAAGACTTGCTTGAAATTGTTGGTTATTGTCGCGTCGAGTTATGGGCTGATTTTGTGAAGTTTAAATGTTGGAAATTTGATTATAAGCATGTATATGTATGTTGTGGCAATTACTAATACATGTCTTAAAGAATTAAAGAGTAAAATGGGTATTAGGTTGAAGATTGTAGGACATGCACTACTTGGTTATTGTTGTTGTCGCTAGAGTTGATGGATTGCTTAAAGATTGTTCTAATATGGATTAAGAACGGAATTAACATGTGAAATAGGTGGAGTAATCACCTTGGTCGTTGTGGTTGTCGTATTGCATAAATGTAAAAGAGAAAGAATGTGTTATGGTAGCATATATGAAGTACATGAAACTAATTTGGTTATATCTTGGAATTGTACTTGGTTACTAGTTTGGTTGGCATTTGTTGTAAATTGTGGATGTACATATAAATAGGGAAAGTGTTGCCCGAATTTTATAGAATAAGAGAGTCGTATTTCAATATAACTCACGTTAGGAATCATAGAGTTGACGGGCATGTTGTTATTATTATAGGTCAATGTGCTAGTCGAGGCGATTATTAGATATTCGAGTTGATATAGACGACGAGGTATGTGAACTATTCCTTCTTTCTTTTTGGCATGATTTTTATTAAGTAAATGTACGGCGGACGTACATGGTTTCTATACAGGTTAATTCCTAAAGATGTTAGTTATGAGAAGTGCCTATAATTTTTCAGTAAAGAGTTTATTATAATAATTTTATTGAGAGTCAAATGATGATTTCTAATTGCATATGGTTGCTCATGATATCTACTCGTGCTAAGTGTTATTATTCCACTTCTCCGAGTCCCGGCGACATGTTAGGTACGCGACCTTGCATTGTTCACCGAGTTCCTCAATAGAGGGACGAATTACGTAGGATGCATCCATAGATGAGATGATGATTTCACCGAGTCCCAGTATGGGCCAGGTCATGATAGGATTCCACCGAGTCCCGCATTAGAGGGTCGGATTACGTTATATGTATGTATCTGATGACTATATTGACAGGCATTCATGGTTTTTGACTTGGCTCTCATTTTTATAAGACACAACTGACTCTTATTGTTTACGGCACAGTTAGATTTGGATTCTGATTTTCATACTGATCTCCTGTTGTTTGTTGGCTAATTATGATCTAATTTACAGTATTTCTTGTTTACATACTCAATACATTATTTCGTACTGACCCTTTTCCTCGGGGGGTTGCGTTCATGCCCGTAGGTTCAGGTTCTCAGTTTGGTGACCCCTAGGCTTAGGACTCCTACTCAGCTGGTTGGAAAGCTCCTTGATCCAGAGCTTTGTCATTTTGGTACAGAACCTCTTTTAGCCTTATGTATATATTTAAGGGCATGACGGGGCCCTGTCCCGTCATATGTTGTTATTCTTCTCATAGAGGTCTGTAGACAGTTGTGGGTTGTACGTATGTAGACTTGTAAATCTGTTTTGGTCAGCTATGTCATTGTACTCTGTGTTGGTCCGTGTATACGTGATATTATTCGGTGGCAGCTTTGTCGGCTTGCTTATTATATTATATTGGCTACTTGTGACTCCTCAGGAGGCAGGTACAATCTTGTGTAAAGGCAGTCTTGTCGGCTCGCCTATTCTGCATATGTTGTTGTTACGTCGTTATGCTGCCGGATTTCATACTTTCCTTAGTATTAATTGGATTATGTATGATAAGTTAGTAGAATGACGTCATTAGGATGCTTAGTCGCGGCCAGTCGGGTCGGGTCGTGACAATAATCCATAGTTCATTATATGCTTTAAATATCGTAGTGCCCTTATTAGCGCTACCCAATGATCATTTCCAGGATTATGTGAGTATCGACTAAGCCGACTCACTGTATATGCTAAATCTGGTCTCGTACAATTCATTATGTACATCAAGCTTCCAGGAACTTGCGTATACTCAATTGAGACACACTTTCACCTTCATTCTTCTTAAGGTGACATCGGGATCAAATGGCGTAACCACCGGTCTATCATCATAGTTTTCAAATTTTCTAAGGACCTTCTCAACATAATGGGATTGAGTTAATATATAACCCTAAGAATTCCTTTGAATTCTAATACCAAGAATGGCATCCGCTATTCTCATATCTTTCATATCGAAAGCGACATACAACATCTTCTTAGTTTGATGAATTACATCCTTATTTGTTCCCATAATTAGCATATCATCCACATACAAGCATATAATGACATATGCATTATTACATTCCTTAATGTAGACACATTTGTCACATTCATTTATTTGAAAACCATTTGATAATAATGTATTATCAAATTTCTCATGTCATTGCTTTGACGCTTGTTTAAGTCCATATAACGACTTAACCAACTTACATACTTTCTTCTCTTGACCTTTCATAACAAACCTTTCGGGTTGTTCTATATATATTTTTTCATCTAGTTCACCATTTAAGAATGCAGTCTTCACATCCATTTGGTGTATTTCCAAATTGTAAATCGTTGCTATAGCAATTAGCGTTCTTATAGATGTAATTCTAGACACTGGTGAGTAGGTATCGAAGAACTCTACACCTTCCTTTTGTCGGAATACTTTGGCTACTATCCGAGCTTTATATTTCTCTATAGTGCCATCGGGTCTTAACTTCTGTTTAAAGATTCATTTATGGCCTATTGGTTTTTGTCCCGGAGGAAGATCAACCAATATCCATGTATCATTTTGTAAAATAGATTCTACTTCACTTTGGATGACCTCCTTCTAATAAGGTGCTTCAGATGATTCCATAGCAGCCCTATACGTTTGAGGTTCTCCTTCAACGGAAAAGGTCATAAAGTCTGATCCAAAATCTTTGGCCATTTTACCACGTTTACTTTTCTTTGGTTCAGAATTTTCTTCTTGAACCGATGAAGTAAGATTATCATCATTTTGAGGCAGTGTCCTCTTCTTAGAATTAGGAACACTTTTATCCTTGTCTTTAAAAGGAAAAATATCCTCAAAAAATTCGGCTCCAACAGATTCCATAAGTGTGTTTTGGCATGATACACCAAAAACTTATATGCCGCACTATTATTGGCAAGACCAACATAAATGCAATCTACTGTTTTTGTCCAAGTTTAGTTCTATTTGGTAATGGAACTTGAACTTTTGTTAGGCAACCCCACACTTTCATCATTTTGAAAGTAGACAATCTTCCATTCCATAATTCGTATGGAGATTGATCACTTTTCTTTTGTGGAATTCTATTCAATATCATATTCGCAGTAATTAATGCCTCACCCCATAGACTTAGAGGTGCACCCGAACTAACCAACATTAAATTTATCATATTCTTCAATGTTCTATTCTTTCGTTCGGCAACTCCATTTTGTTGTGGAGTATATGACGCAGTGGTTTGATGAATTATACCATGAGTGGAACAGAATTCCTTGAACCCATTAGATTTATATTCACCACCTCTATCCGACCTTAGAATTTTAACTCTTTTGTCAAGTTGGTTTTTCACTTCTGCTTTGTATGTTTTAAACATGTTCAAAGCCTCATATTTGGTATGTATTAAGTATACATAACAACATTTACTGCAATCATCAATAAATGATATATAATAATTCTTTCCTCCACGAGAAGGGGTTGCTTGGTAATCACATAAATCACTATGAATCAAACCAAGCACTTCATTTGATTTCACCACAGATATGTGAGGATGGCATGCATATTTAGATTCTATGCATACCCCACATTTGTTTATTTTGTTCATGGAATATTTTGGCAATATGCCTATCTTTACCATTCTTTGTAAGGAACGATATTTACATGGCCTAATCGATACTCAGAAGTAGTGCTATTGCCTGCGTTTTCATTGATAACGCCAAATGCCTTAGTATATACAACATTTAGTTTGAAGAGCCCCTCAGTGAGGTAACCCTTGTTGCTAAGAACAGGGCCAGAAATTAATTTTTTACAAATTTCAGACACATGTAAAACATTGGTGAGTACAAGATCATTGTCGGAAGTGAGCCTCAACGTCACTTTCCCTTTGCCTTCCACTTTCACAGAAGCATCATTCCTAACAAACAATGGTTATCCATCCTTGATGGCTTGGTAAGATGAAAACATGTCATTCTCTGAACATACATGCATAGTTACACCTGTGTCCATCCACCAATCGATTGAATTTGTAACCAGATTTGCTTGAGCAGCCACAACCCCAACGAATTGGTCCTTAGTTTCAACCCACTTGGATTGGTTGACATTACTCGGACCTCCAACACCACCACATTGACTCTTGCGAAGGCGGCAATCTTTTGCCCTGTGCCCCGGTTTTCCATATACCCAACTTAAGCCTGGTTGTGATTTCTTGAATGCAGTATTCCTTTGTGGGGCTAGTGCATTCCTCCCGGTTGCAAAAGATGGCTTGACACCAACAAATTTGCCCTTGCCTTTCTGAAACTTGACCTTTGAAGCATTGCCTTCTACCATGTTGCCATTAGGCTCCAATGAAACAGCATCATCCCTTTTATTCTTCATGTTGTCCTCTTTAACACGAATTTTCAGAACCAATTGTTCAAAACTCATTTCCTCCGTTAGATGCTTCAAATAAATCTTAAAATCCTTCTAAGAATGATGTAATTTCTCAATAATAGCACCAACAAGAAAATATTGGTTAAGGCCCATACCTTCAACCTCCAGTTCATGAACTATAACTTGGAGTTCCTCCACTTGCTTGACAACTGCTTTTGCATCGCTCATCTTGAAGTTTAGAAACTTTCCGATGACGAACTTCATGGAACAAGCAACTTCCGTTTTGTACTTGTTCTCAAGTGACTGCCACAACTCCCTCGCTGTTCTGAACGAGGAGTAAATATCATAAAGAGAGTCATCCAAGGCGTTCAAGATATAGTTTCTGCAAAGAAAAACTCTTGAGTCTCCCAAGTCTGAATAGCCTTGAGATTTTCAGCCTTTGCCTCCTCAGTCGGGGCATTCTCTCCTTCTCCAACCGGAAGTACCGTCGGATCCTCGGCAGTCAACACATTTGTCACATTAAGAGTGGTCAAATAAAAGAGCATCTTTTGTTGCCAGCGTTTGAAATCAGTACCCTTGAATTTCTCGGGTTTCTCCACATGATTTTTCACCATTGATGATCCAGATTGATCTATCCTTTTGCAAATCAGGAAAATGTATTCTTTGAAAATTTTGCAAGCTTCACACAGTCAGAAAAATAAATTTTCTGAGAATTTTTGTCTTAGATTGTTAGTGTCAATCTAGACCTACAATGTTTAACCACAATATTATATAAACGAAATTCAGATAATTGAACTCAACAACAATAAGGAACCAACAATATTGAAATCAACTACAATGAATTCAACAAAGCATAAACACATACTAACTTGATTTGTAGATAGAGGCCTGCAAATGCAGTGGCCTAAGACAAAAATTCGTCCCCGCTTGTGCTGCAGTTTTCCGGACGTTTGCCTTGAGGATATAACTATCTAAGTGAAGTTCTAGCACAAGAAATTCACTTCTGGCGAATCTACTTTATGTGTTCTTCAAAAATTTGATTTTGGAAGAAGAAGAAGAAGAAGAAGAAGAAGAAGAAGAAGAAGAAGCAACAAGAAAGATTCTTCAAAATGATTTTGATTCTCAAATCTGAAGATTAATCTTGTTAATTGTGTTGTTTTTCTAACAAGTGATCATCATGCTTATATAGCATTTATTTTCGACCTTAAGCAGTCCTTCATCAAAAATTGTGACTCGAAAATTCAACTTACGTAGGCTATATAGACAATATAAATATTTTTTATATTATTAGTAATGTAATTTAATCTGTTATAAAATTTTGACATAGATGGCAGAGGCAAGGACGTGTGAGTCCCAAAGCCACCGGTTCAAGGGAACATGCGTAAGGAATAGCAATTGGAATGTCATACGAGAATAACTACTAAGCATGGCATTAATTGGACATTACTGAATTTAAGAATGAGACACATAACTCTATTGTTGTGGTGCCAACATTTTTTTCTCATTGCATTGTAATTTTTCCAATCTAGATGGGTGGAAGTGAAACATTTGGATATTAGCGGTCACATGAGTTCACAATGATATGTATAGGCGAAGCTACGATTTCAATTCTATGAATTCTGAATTTTAGAAGGATGACTTCTAAGTGATAATAATGGAATTCTAAATTTAATGTTTATACGTGCTTAACAAATTTCTTAACATAAATTCACTAATTGAGCAAAAGCTATTAGGTATTGTATCTCCACCTTGATTAAATAATATAGTTGAAAGATTTTAAAATGTTTAATATACTAAATCAATTGTTCTCCTTTTGGTTTGCATAGAAAGAACAACAACAACATACCCTGTGTATTTTTCATAAGTGGGGGTCTGAAAAGGATAGAGTGTACGCAAATCTTACTCCTATCTTATGGAGATAGAAATGTTATTTTCGAAAGACTCTTGGCTCAAGATTTGCGTAGAATGAAACGGAAAATAAATTAAAGAAGGAAACCACTTCCCTTCGTATAATCCTATTCCAGCCTGCCACCTACTACAAAGTGAAAATATTGAAAGTACCTGTTCAGTATTTTATTTTTCTTTTCTTTCCCTCTAATCCAAGCAAAATTATTAGTTTTTTTATATTGTATATACGTTAATCAAAATAATAGTAAAAATATATATGTTATTTGTTATTAATTTAAGATATACGTAATTAGTATATATTTTCTAAAATATATATATATGACTAACAACTGTATTACTTCCGCCGAGCGACCAAATGTATTAAAAGCCCTTTGTATTTTGAGTTTAGAATCGACCCAAAACTGATGGGCTTGGTCACTGGTTAGCCCAATTTTAGCAATGCCAAACTGCCACTTACCCAACTCAATAAAATTGGGAGAATAAGGCATTACATCAGAATCTGTTTCAAATTTTGTGTGTTTCTGTCCTGATGAGGTGGGTTCTGGTGTTGCCTCGGATGTTGGGGCAACATAGTCAGGATCAGTTTCTTTTTCCTCTGTTGCCTTCGATGTTGAAGCAACATTTGAACCTAGGTTCCAGTATGTTCTTCGCACTCTCTTGGGCATGAAGTTCCTTAGAGGAGTGTCGTCAAACATTTCATCTTCTCCCTCCTTCTCGGCTTCAGTTGGAGTGGTGGCTGAAGGTGTCGGGCTTCTGGGTAGATTGAAGTCGGAATCAGTGCTGGTGGAAGTTGTGGACTCAACAGGGAAAGTCGACTCTTTAACAGGGGAAGTCGACTCTGCCCTGGTACTTTTGGCAGTTTGCTCTTCATCGAATCTGCTTTCAAAAACCCTTTTCGATCTTCTTGTCGGCATTGTTGACTGTGATCCTCTTGAAGCAAGGTTTGTAAAGTTAGATGTTGTATCAACATCTATTGGGTTCTCCGAATCTCCAGGGTAACACACATTTAAGGGTTCGTCGGAACTCAGAAAAATCAGTGCTAAACTTGCGTCTTCCTCAACAGGCTTTAGTTCATTGATGGCTTTATAATGTTTATACATTTTGTTGCTATTCGGTGGGCTTGTTGACATTGGGGAGTAATCTTTTAATTTCGAATAATTAAATAATTTGGGGGATATGGACATGGGAGATGGTTTTGAGGATTTTGGCGTGTTTGGGAAGTTTTGGCTTTGAAAAACTGACGGTGATGTTTGGGCTTCCATTTGTTGGTTCGACTGGAGGCTGATGTGACAATGCTGGGACAAAAAATGGCGATTTTCATCATGGCAAACATTACTTTACTCAAACTCTTTCCCTTAAATTTAGGTAGTGGAAAATATTTGAACTCTTCACATACCCAAATAAAGGATTTTATATGGCACAGGACATCTTTATAAATTAAAAAGAAACGGTCCTCCAGATTATTGGATTTTCGTTATACAAAGAGATGTGTTACATACCACAACCCATAAAGTAAATAAGAAAAACAAGATTAACCAACGTACTGGAATACGATGTTGTGAGTGATGTTGGCAACATTTCAAAGTTCAACAAGAATTTTAAGACTTCAAGGATTTTCTGATTTGGCAAATGGTTTTCCGTATATGTTCCCTATGAGACTGATCGCAGGACAAATGTGACATTTTACCATTGTCCTTAATCAACTTAGTTGAACATATATGGATAAAAAATTAAGAAATTTTCAACATTCTTGAAGCACATGGTACTCCTATAGAATAGGAACGGTACCAAACTTAGAGCTTTGCTCTTTTTGTATAAAACCAAATCTTTAGTTGAGGCTTCGCCTTCTTATGATACTCCATTTTTATGACATACATCATCGCAGAGAACGGTATCACATTCAACCCTTGTCCTTGTGAAGTCAAGCTTGATTCTTTAGAAAACTAGTGCAACATTACTTACAACACGTATCTTGTACATTAACTCAAACAGTAAATGTTACCCAGAATGTTAGGTCAACATTTAGGACAACATCTACCTTGCCTGTATTATTTTCAGAGAAAACAGAGATCAAGAGATTTTTTCAAGCTAGAAAATCTCTCATGATCTAAGGGTTTGGTAAAAATATCAGCTAGTTGAGAAAGAGTATCAACATGTTCAATTTGAACTAGCTGTTTTTCCACTAAGTTTCTTAAAAAATGATATCTTATGTCAATGTGTTTTGTACGTGAATGCTGAACAGGATTTTTGGAAATATTAATAGCACTCGGATTATCACAGTACAAAATTATAGTGTTATTAGAAATGTCATAGTCATCAAGCATATGTCGTAACCAAATCAGTCGAGCACAACAACTTTCGGCTGCCACATATTCAGATTCGGCAGTCGAGAGTGACACGCAATTTTGTTTACGACTGTACCATGAGACTAGGTTGTTGCTAAGATAAAAATAACCACCACTAGTTCTTTTCCTATCGTCGACATCGCCGGCCCAATCTGAGTCACTATACTCTATTAGATTAGAATTAGTGTCTCTAGAGTATCAAATTTCCAAGTCACTTGTACCAGCAATATATCGTATGATACCTTTCACGGCATTAAGATGAGATACCTTGGACAGGCTTGGAACCTGGCGCAAACACACACACTAAACATGATATTCGGGCGACTGGAAGTAAGATATAAAAGGCTACCTATCATAGATCGGTACAATGTTAGGTCAAGTCTTCATGTGTTTAGCGTTTTCCAGACCAAACTTCCTAATAAGATTCTTTGCATACTTGCTCTGGGATATAAAAATCCATTCTTCAACCTGTTTAATCTGCAAGCCTAAGAAAAATGTTAGTTCACCAATCATGCTCATTTCAAATGTTGCCGACATCGCTTCGGCAAATGACTACAAAAAGGATTCTTTAGTCGAGCCAAAGACAATGTCATTCACATAGATTTGCTCTATGATTACATCTACTCCGTGTCTCTTTATGAATAAAGTTTTGTCAGCTTCTCCACGGATAAAACCAAAATCAATAAGAAAGTTAGTTAAACGACCATACCATGCACGTGGTACCTGTTATAGACCATACAAAGCTTTTTTGAGCATGTATACATGATGTGGATGGTGAGTGTCACGCCCCGAACCCCGGGCCCGTGACTGGTGCCCTACCTGGGCACCCTTCTACCTTAACAACACAAGTAAACTGCGGAATTTATAACACTCTCTTTTATTTTTTAAAACCAACGTACGTGCAAGGGCAAAGCCGACAAGGCTGCCATATAAAATACATAAACAAAAAAAACACAACACTGAACATGAGTCCAATCCCACATACGAATACAGACCTCTAAGAGTTATACTGAACTATGACGGGACAAGGCCCCGCCGTACCCATAACTGTACAAAAGCCTGTACTGAAAGAACTTATACCAAAAAGATAACTCCCAATGAAGGAGCTATCCAAAACTCGAAAGGCGGTCCTACACTGCCGATCACCAAACAACAGACCTAAACTGCGGCGTGAACGCACCCGAAAAGAGGTCGACGAAGAATGTACCAAGTATGTGAGCGATGAAATGCGTAATAAAATCATAAATCTAAACAAAATAGAGACGTATGCGATAGCCAACCTACAAGACATAACACATAAGCGATCATATCAAGTCGTGACGCGGACTTCAAAGTCACTACTCAAATATAATTATGGGTCTCACGCCCATAATATCAATCATGCCGTGGAATCCTTCCTCACCGTGATCTACGATGTAATAACACCAATAAGGATACATGAACACCAAGTCCCACCCGTGTCCTAAATGCTCATGGTCTCATGCCCCTAATCCCACATCGTAAAAACATGACCATAGGGTAACACAACCAAATCCGGGGACATATATGATAATCAAATTACAACACAGTGTGCCTTACTAACAATGAGAGTAAACAATAGTATCTTTACAATATAAAATAGGAAGCTCATGATCAAAACAGGACCATCCGCCCGCAGTATCATTTAACCATCCTACTCCTGGGACTATTTCACCCACATAGGCCGCGTGGACCCGCGTGAGGTATTCCTCGCATGGGACTATTTCACCCGCATAAGCCCTTACGGACTCGCCTGAGGTATTCCTCGCATAGGCTGGACCCGCCCGCATGGGACTATTTCACCCGCATAAGTCCTTACGGACCCGCATGAGGTATTCCTCGCATCGTGGGTAGCAATTCCACGGAATCTGCAAATGCCACAAACCCGGGGAATGACCCCGAAACGACTGATATACCAATAGCACACAACCGGCTATTTCCAGCACACATAGGTAGTTCTCAACTAAACAAGCCAAAGTACTTATCAAGGCACACATAGAATAATTCTCAATTAATCAAGCCAAAGTACTTATCAAGGCACACTTAGACAAATTCTCAATTTATCAAGCCAAAGTACTTATCAAGGCACAAATAGAATAATTCTCAATTAACAAGCCAAAATACTTATCAAGGCACACTTAGACAAATTCTCAATTTATCAAGCCAAAGTACTTATCAAGGCACAAATAGAATAATTCTCAATTAACAAGCCAAAGTACTTATCAAGGCACACTTAGACAAATTCTCAATTTATCAAGCCAAAGTACTTATCAAGACACAAATAGAATAATTCTCAATTAACAAGCCAAAATACTTATCAAGGCACACTTAGACAAATTCTCAATTTATCAAGCCAAAGTACTTATCAAGGCACAAATAGAATAATTCTCAATTAACAAGCCAAAGTACTTATCAAGGCACACTTAGACAAATTCTCAATTTATCAAGCCAAAGTACTTATCAAGGCACAAATAGAATAATTCTCAATTAACAAGCCAAAGTACTTATCAAGGCACACTTAGACAAATTCTCAATTTATCAGGCCAAAGTACTACGTACGTACATTCTTTTCAAAAGACTCCTTTTTATGTAAAATTCCAAGATACTAACACCCGTAGTATCAAGGCGTGTCTATTCAAACCAAGTAAATTCAAATTTTCACAAACTAGGCAACTTATGCCGATTAATCAAAATAGACAACTTTATAAACCTTCCATAAAGCCGTTATAACCAACTTCCCATAAAGCCGTTATAACCCTTTATGGTTTTAGACATATCCATTCCTTTTATAACCAAGAGACTTATACTATTAAAACCAAGTATCACATACTTACAAATCAGGTTCTTAACTTTCAAAACACTTCAAGTCTCTTGTTATAGAGAAAACAAGTTTCTTCTACTTTTAAACCTCAAGTAACTCACTCCTTTAAAACAAGTTACTTCTCTTAAATCATATCATTTCTCCTCTTTTAAAACAATTAAGTAAATCACTCCTTTGACTCCCCTAAAGTCATTATAATGACCTTTAGGATTTTGGGACTAAGGCACTAGCCCAAAAGATTTGGAAACCACTTCCTTTTCAAGACTCTATGTACTTTAAGTAAAATACTTTCACTTTTAAGAATCCAACTTCACTAAGGCAATGGATTATACAACTTACAATTTAAACATCAAAGTACAATCAAAGGAAGTACATAGAACAAATTCTACTTTAGGCAATCCAAATACAACCAAGGAATGGATCATTTAAGGAGTAGGACATACTTTCTTTATCTTAAGGAATCATGCTAGAAGAGGAGATAGTTCACATACCTTTCTACTAAATCCACAAGCTAAGCCGAATCGTCGTGCGAGAAGTGTCAACCTATAATGGTCACAACAAGACTATCAACTTCTAGTCTCTAACGAGAATAATACTAAGTACACGATCTAATTCTACGGAAAATTGGCAAGACTTCCTTTGTTTCTACTCACTTTGCCACCTTTTTCAAGGCCGAATACAATAACCAACAAGCCACATTTAAGGCTCAAAACAACAACCAAACAAAGGGGATTACACGCCTTACAATACGTGTAAAATTTCGTCCCACAATTCATACCAAATAGTTTAATACTTCACTAGCCATTCTCGGCCAACATATAACCAACAACACTACGTCTTTTCCAATCCTTTTCCAATTTCAAGTTCTTAGGTCAACATGTTATTTAGTCATAAACAACTTCAACAACTACAATTTCCCTCTTTATACAACATGTGACGACTTAACTAATAATCGATTTGAATTGAAATCTTAAAGCTAAACATGCTAGATTTCGGATTAGGGTTCCAATAGTCAAAATACTTATCAAACCTCATACTATATAACTCATGCTTGCTAATAACCATAGCTACAATGATAAGTAAACCTTAATTGCTAAAACGACAAGAATATACCTTTATAAGCCCTTAAAATTTCCAAGATTCCAAAGTCGCGCCTTAGCAATTCTTAGCTCCTTTCCTTAGGTTCCAATCCGCTCCAAGCATTCCTTAGAGGCCTATGAAGAACCCATCTTCAAGTTCCAACTTCAAAGTTGAAGAACTCCTCAAGTTTCCGTCTTGCGACTAACGTAAAAATGCGTTTTTTCCGAAATCTTTCTATTGAGATAACCTTACAATACCCTTGGGGACATTGGGTTAAAGTCTTGTGAACAAAGGATCAAAACTACAAAATTTTCTTGTGGATTATGGCACTAACCCGAGAGCTACTTGTGAAGAACACAATGTTCTCTAATTTTTCTAAGTGTAAATGAGCTAGTCTTGCACTAGTAGTAACCTTATAAAACACAATGGAGGGCTTAGACTTAAACAAATGTGAGGTTAGGATGAGTTTCACTTGGATCAAGCCTAGGTGGACAAGTTGACTTGTCAACAATATCAAGCTTTGGAAGACTTATCTTCTACCATGGTCAATGACCATTTTGCCCTTACACAATTTCGACCAAGCCATGTGGAATGAGTGCCACGTGTCGCCCTCTCATTCGTCCATAAAATTCCGTAACCCTCGTGGGCCCCACAAAACGTAAAATTCCTCGGGTGGGCCCCACATGACTAAATCCGTAAAAATAAATTTCTATAATGTTAAAAGTTCCATATTCCTCAAATAATACATTTTGAGAATTCAATTCTCAACAACGAACATTTATCCGTTCCGACGTTCGGAAGATTTTCCGTCGGAAAAACAATTTTTCCTTTCGTATCGATTTCCAAGTCTTGATTCCTTACGTACATTCTCTTATACCTGTCCTGGACTTACGGGGTGTAACAGTGAGGATCTTCGAATCCTTTTGGTTGTTCAACGTATACTTCCTTGTCCAAGTATCCATTGAGAAAGACATCTTTAACGTCCATTTGGTGCAAGGTAATTTTCAAGTAGCAAGCAATAGCAAGAAGTAACCTTATTGATTCAAGTCTAGCCACAGGCGCAAAGGTCTTGTCATAGACGATACCTTCAACTTGTGTATATCCTTGAGCAACAAGTCGAGCTTTGTTCCTCACAATCTGTCCTAACTCATCTGATTTGTTTTTGTATATCCACTTAGTCCAAATAACATTAGTGTTGTTGGGTCGTGGTACCAAATCCCAAACCTCATTTCGGGTAAACTGCTCAAGCTCATCTTGCATAGCTTGTATGCAAAAATTATCTTTCAATGCTTCCCCAATATTATTAGGTTCTAATGTAGAGTTAAAACAAGAAAGACTAACCTGTTGGTATATGGTGAACATGCACACATACCTTACCATCTCTCGGTAATTGACTGGCTCTTTCTCTCTTGTTCGCATCTGCTCAAAAACTCCCCCTATCACTTGGTCGGGTGGATGGTTCCTCCTAATCCTCGATGGAGGGTCTCTTCTAACTTGATCATTCATTTCGATGTGACTCGCCGACATCGTCTTACGTATTTCTCTCTTTGAGGTTCAGATGTGTCCTCTGATGTTGGGACAACATCTGTTGCATCAGTGAGTTGCTCCTCTTCAAATGCAACTACAATGTTGTTTTCTGAAGATCTTCCAGACATGTCCAGCTGATCATCAAAAATCACATTGACAGACTCCTGGATGGTCTTTGTCCGAAGTTTGTATATTCGGTAAGCATGGCTATTCTGAGAATAGCCGATGAATATCCCCTGTCACGCCCTTTTTCGACCGCGACATTTATTTTCTAGACTCCTGCTTAAATAACAAAGGTTAGAAAATAAAAATAAATAAAATGCTAAAAAAGGTACTAAAATGTAAAAGGGTGCTAAAAATTGCTAAAGGGTGCTTAAAATGCTAAGGGTTCGCGGAGTCGCCACCTAATTAATTGGGTGAATTAGGACACCTAAATGTCAACTAGGTTAAAGTCAACACTAACTCCATTTTATGGTCTGCTAAACTTAATGAGATTCTGGGTAAGGGTTCTTTATTAATCTAGAGGGAAGGGGTTAGGCACCCTCTAAGATCCGCTAACTTGCGGTTGTCCTGCCAAACCTAGGGTAATTATTATATTTTAAAAATGCAAAGTAAAAGATCTTCCTGCTTAATAAAATGCTAAAAAAATGTTAAAATGTTTAAAGGTGCTTAAGTCTAAAAAGGGAAAAAGGTGCTATATGCGAAAGAATGCTAAGAGGTGCTAAAATATTAAGGATTAAAGGCGCTTAACAAAAGTGCTAGCAATTTAAAAGTGCTGAGTGTAAACAAAGTAATGCTAGGGTGCTTAAATATTAAAAGGGTGCTAAGGGATTAATTTTAAAAGTAAAGGGTGCTAAAAGTAAAGGGTATTTTAAAGGGCTCCTGCTCAAATAAAAGGTTAGACGATAAAATGCTAAAAATGCTTAAAATATTAAAAGTGCTTAAAAGTGCTAAAAGTGCAAAAGAGGTACTAGAAATTGCTAAGGTGCTAAAAGTGCAAAAAATGCTAAAAGAGGTGCTAAAAATGCTAAAGGGTGCTAAATGCTAAAGGTATTAAACGCCAAGGGGTGATTTAAAGTGCTAAAAGGGCTAGAAATGCTAAAGAATGCTAAGAGGGTGCTTTATGGACTAATTATGTGTTCATGCAAATGTTATTTATGAACTAGTTAGGTATACTGCTAGCTAAAGTAATCTTGCTTAACCTGCGTTCAATATTATATAAGAGATGCTTTAAGATGATTTTTGAGAGTTCAGGAGGAATCTGTTACGTTTAGGGATTTAACAAACCGTTGGTTTTGTGATGCAAGTTATATTATTTTGGCAAAAATTAGACATGCATGACAATCCTAAAGGCAAGTAAGTTAAGCGATGAACTTTAAATTACCTTCACCACTTATATGTTTAAAGGCTAATTTATTCTAGATATCCTATTAATTACAAAGTTAGAAAAAAATAATTTGCAATAAACAAATAAGGCATAAATGAGGTAATGAGGTTAAAGGAATAAAGGAGTTGAAGTGGATGACTCCGTCCTATTTGTTTTCTGGGAATTTCTGAAGTGAGGATGCACATAGACGCGGGTGAATGCAAATCTTCAATTGATGGAAGGCACAATGAGTCTCGCTATGAGACTCCTCCTTTTGCTCCGATGCGTGTCATGCAAAAGATAAGAAGGTAAGGATTAGTACGAGCCCAATTAAATAACGAACAAGCACTTGACACATAGTTTATATTCGAGCAAGCATGCATGTAAAGACCAACAGAGGCAATATTAGATGGAACTAAGCTGCGGCGGTGGCGGAATCTGAGAGGAGGCAGACAAATAACGCAGCAACAGGGTGTATGCAGGGGCGTGGCGATAGGCAATAAACGATAGGCGGTAGGCAATGACGATAGCGATGGCGATAGGCGTGAAACAGCAAACAACAAACAGCGAGCAGCAAGCTCAATCAATAAGTGAGCATTTAGCAAACATAATGCATCTCAAATTTGGCGTATTCAAAAAATCTTGATCGATGGCGGGGCAAGCGATGCGAAGCGTGGCGGCAAGCGGATGGGGTTTAAATTGTTTGTCAAAAACAGATTAGCACCAGATGCAAATGAATGAGGCTAACTAGATAACATGTTTGGCAGGTGCGGCCATGAGACAAATACTGTAAGGGCATAATTTAGCAGGGATATCCGGATTCCGTAGATGCAAAAATACTGCTGCTAATACATTTGGGAAGGAAAGCAACTTCAACAGACAGGGCATAACATGATTGCCGACATTTTAGTCTCGTATTATCCGTATTACATCAGAATAACCAATTCAGAATAGCAATTTTCTTTGCCTCTAAAACAGATGTTCATGTATTCAAAATGACCTTTACGCTTAACTTTATTGATCAAATGAACATGAATGAAATCAGACCAGTCTGTCCTTAGGCAAAGACTAACTAAGATTGATTCCTGTTGGGACATATTAGGTAACCACAACACTTAAATTAATCTCTCATTTCATCTATTTCATAAGTCGTTAGGTACGCAATTAATCTTACTATCTATCAAAACTATTCAGATACTTGAATAAGCAAACATCACAGAAGTGACATACGTGAGTGCTAATGTCTTTAAAGATAAACGAGTGCACACATGGCGAGCATTTGAAAGGAGAGTTGGTGGAAAGGCTAAATCCTGTATAACAATGCCAATAAGCTAACATTCAGACACTATGTATCCATACTAAAAACTTGATCTTAACTAACAAGTTTACAATAGACATGAAACCACAGAACATTAGGCAAACATGACATTATAAGCAGCAGACAAGCTCAATTTAGAGTTAGCATTTCTCATATGCCTGAGCCAAACCAAGTAATTTGGATGCTAACACGGATAGGAATTCGGTGGAGTGCTTTGTTAACATGGACGGTCGACCGAACGACAAAATACATGAAATTCGTAGCGTCGTGATAATCATAAACGACTTAACCACATGCCGCCATAGATTCGGTGAATACAATCAACATATATTAGACATTATGACTATTCTCCAAACGCACTTGCTTGCTCATCGACATTGTATCTACTAAGCAAAATACATTAAGACCAATTTAGGATTAGTCGTGAATTAACACCAAATAGCCCCAACACATATATCATACCACGGACTTAATCGATCACATAAAGCACATTACACACATTAATATTCAACGAAATCAAAGGCGGAAAGGGCGATAAATTTACCTTCGAAAGCGTGACCGAGGCGCGTATCAAGTCGTCGGTCCACTCGAGTTATTGCGATGCGATTGAAAAGGGCAAAGCGGTGCTTGGAAAGTAATTCTTTGGTTTCTTAATGTGAGATTTCGACTTACTAGTTCAGGGTAGGCTTTTCGGATTTCCTACTGATTGATGCTAATTCTCTGGATGCTGAATCCCTAAATCCTCTGAAACCTGTTCTACCCTGCTGTTGTTGCTATTGAACTCCTTTGAGCCCTGCCCTTCTATCCTTCCACCTCGACCGAGCTCTAAATTGCTATGTGGTCGCTCACGAACTCTCTCGTATATCTACTGTGCTCTCCCCCGTCTCTCCTGTATTCTGGACGATCGATTTCTGAATCCCTCAGTCGATGCCTATTGCATGCATATAACTTCTGTATTTATAGCCCTAATTCGGGTTCTAATATTGGTAAGTAAATAAAGGCTGATTCGTGCTTGATTCGACGAGATTCACGCTTGATTTGACACTGATTCTTACCGCGATTTTGTGGGCTATTTTCGGTTGATTTCGGGAGCTAATCCTACATCATTTATTTACGTACTGATTTTAGTGTTAATTGGTAGGAAATCGTAGTATACATGGAAGGAAATCTGGAGAGAAATTAGCTAGGGGCGTTGGAGGCTGAGGTTTTAAATTTTAGGGTTCTTGGTTTTGTGCGTTTGAGGGAGACGAGGGAGAAAGGGCTGAGTGTGGGGTGATGGGCTGATAAGTTAAGGGTGAAGTGAAGGTGAGGGCGTCTGGGCTGAGAGGGAAATAAGGGCAGGTGGGCCGCGCTTTTGGGCTTCGGTAGTGGGTAAGGTATAAAGGGCAGGGGCGAGTGGGCTGGGGTATTATTTAAAGGGGTGAGCTGATTAGGGGAAATAATGGGCTGGGTAGAAGTAGGTTAAGGTAGTTAGTTTAATTAGGCATTTAATTAGTTTTAGGCTTAGTTAATTAGTGATAGACCAATAAATTGTGCTTAAATTATCTAGGTGCTTTATTAATCTAATTGTTATAAATGCGGGTGTGCTATCTAATTAGTGCTTAATATTTATAAAGAATAAAGACGGACGTGCTATTTAATTAATGCTTAATATTTTAGAATACGACGCTAGTATTTAAAATCTTATTATTGTGCATTATTGCGAAGTTAAATTAAAATTGGATTGAGTTTAGATTAAATTATTTAAATGCTAAATGCAAGTATGATTTTTAAGAATTGTTTAAAGCTTTTAAAAATGCGACGCTATTAAATGCATGTATTAGATTAAAATTGATTTTAAATTACAAATGATTATGAAATTCTCTTGCGTATTTAATAAACGCGGCTATGCTACTTGACACGACGTCATTGCTAAATTATTTATTTTATGTATTTATTATTAACGACAGGGCTTAAAATTAATTAATGCGGGCGCGGGACTCTAAGTGCTTAATACTCTACGTAAGACGTGATGCCATTATTAAATTATTTATTTATGCCTGTATTTATGTTTTATTCGCTGCATTTTATTATAAAAATCCCTAAAAAATATTTTACAAAATTAGTGTAATTTTATAGTTAATGACTGGACGGGAGGGTCAAAATTGGGTGTCAACATCCCCTTGTCGCTCTTGGAGTCGAACTTGGCCAGTTTATCTATGTCATTAAGAATATAACGCACACACACAAAGACATGGAAGTACCTCACTGTAGGTTTCTTTCCATTTAACAGTTCATAGGGTGTCATCTTGGTCCCTGGCCTAAGATAGACTCTATTACTTATGTGGCATGCTGTGTTCAAGGCTTCTGCCCAAAACCTCTTTGATAAATGCTTAGAGCCCAACATTACTCATGCCATTTCCTGTAAAGTTCTGTTCTTTCTCTCGCCAACCCCATTTTGTTGAGGGGTTTTTTGTGCTGAAAATTCATGGAATATGCCTTTATTTTCACAGAATATTGCAAAGGTTTGATTCTCAAATTCCTTTCCATGATCAGATCTTATTCTGAAAATTGAAGAACAAAACAAGTTCCTAATTCTAGAGTAAAGTGTTTTAAACATCTCAAAGGTTTGTGATTTTTTCTTTAAAAAATATATCCAAGTAAATCTGAAAAAATCATCAACAATCACATAAGAGTATCTCATTCCTCCTAGGCTATCTACCTCAATTGGACCTATAAGATCCATATGTAATAATTGGAAACAATGAGATGTACTTGAATGTTGTCTGTCATGTTGGACAACATTGTGAGAGACTCGGGCCTGCTTTCCCTTCAAACAATCTTCACACAGTGTTTTGTCTTTTGTATCCAGTCTGGGAATGCATTTGACAGCTTCAAACGAGATCAGTTTCTCCAAGGTGCCGTAGTTGATATGTCCCAACTTTTGGTGCCAAAGTGTCAAGTCACCTACCTTTGCGGAGTTGCAAAACTCTTCTTTACCTACTAAATAGCAGTTGTCTCAGGTTCGAGTTCCTAACATGACACACTTGTTTGCAGAATCTGTAACTTTTCATCCAAGTTTGTTGAATTTCACCTCTAGATCGTCATCACATAGTTGGCTTATGCTAAGGAGATTAGCAACTAAACCTTCTACATAAAGCACATTCTTTAAGGCTGGTACATTTGGAATATTAGGAGTTCCTCTACCAATAATCTTACTCTTACTTTCTCCTCCAAAGGTCACATACCCTCCATTGAATGCTTTATACTCCTTCAAGAGACTTTTAGTACCTGTCATATGACGTGAGCAACCACTATCGAAGTACCAAGAACCTGTAATGTTAGTAGTTATGCACACATTACATTTCAGATTAAGTTTGGGTACCTACTCCTTTTCGATCTTTTTCTTCCTTCTGCTTCCGGGCTTGTTGCTTAGAATGTTGTCAGTGATGTTGGGCAACATTGGTGACAACACTTTAGGCAATTGGTCGAGTACAAAATTTTGAAGCTTGTAGCAGTAGGGCGTAATATGTCCTGACTTTTTACAGAAGCTACATACAAACTTCGATCCAATCAAAGTGATCTGAGAATTACTAGCGTTTTCTTTGATAAATTTAATTCTCTCAGATTGACTCTGGATCATGGAATAATTGGTTTTCCTAGGAGATTGATAACCAAGCCCAGTCCTTGTGGAATTGCTGAAGTTCAATATTTCATCCAGTTTGGAGGTTCTCATGTTTAGCCTTTGAAATATGGTCTCAGTTGTATATAGTCGTGCACGAATCTTACCATGGTCAAGATCCTTCTTGATAAGTGTCACATCTAGTCGGTTGATTGTGCATTTCAACTTGCAATTCTCATGAGCCAATGATTTTGCTTTTGAGTCTAGTTGCTCAGATGTAGTGATTAAGGCTTTACAAATATTTTGTAATTCCTTTATTGTTTCGTCTTTGGAGTCAACTAGATCCAAATTTATAGCCTCAGTTGAAGAAATAAATCCAGTAAAACAATTTACATCAGAATAATCAAAGTATACATACCTCTCTGATGGTGCAGACATTCCGGGTGTGGAGTCTGATGTTGTGCTTGATGTTGTGGCAACATCGTCAACAACATATTCATCGTCGAACAGTGAATGTTCAAACATGGTTGCAAGCATTGCCTGTGATTGTTCTTCTTCTGGATCTCCTTCTTCTTCTTCATTTTCATCATCACTGAGGGTTACCCACACGACCTTACCAATTTTCCTAAAGGTGTTAGCATACTCATTAGCGTAGTGTCCCCAACCGGAGCATGCATGACATTGCACTCCCGCGAGTTGTTTGGGACTAAAATTGGTACCTTCGAAATTGGATTTCCTCAATGGATTGTGATTTCTTTGCTCAGAAGTTGACTTATTTAGATGCTTATTGAAAAGAGGGTTCTGATGCTTATTATAGTTGGCTTTGTTACGGTCAGTGTTGGTCTTTCTCACTATCTAATTGAATCTACGAGTGAGTAAGGCAATAATTGCATCGTCTCCCAGTTCCCCCAGGTTTTCTTTCTCATTTTCCATTTCAGATTCCGAGGTTTGTCCTTGGATGGACAAAGTCTTGTCTTTATATAGATCTCTTTGGTTTTTCATGTTCATCTCATACGTTTGAAAGATGCTCATTAAAGCGTGAAGATCCATAGTAGCAAGATTATGGGCCTCTTCAATAGCACAAATCTTAGTATTAAATCTTTCAGGAAGAGATCTGAGAGCTTTATCCACAAGTTGTGTGTTGGTTAAAGGTGACCCAAGCACTTGACATTGATTTGCAATGTCAATCAACTTTTCAAAATAGGATTTTATATCATCAGACTCCTCCATCCTTAAGCGCTCGTATTGACTCAAGATCATGCGAAACTTTGTACGTCGAACACTTGAGGTTCCCTCACAATGAGTTTGTAAGGTTTTCCGAGCATCATTGTCCGTTGTACAATTCTGGATCAGCTTGAACATTTAAAGATCTACCCATCCAAATATCGCATTTAGGGCATTTTCGTTAAAGCTTGCCGAGTTAATTTCTTCCTGTGTCCACTCGGACTCGGATTTAGTGAGTACATCACCATCATCGTCTGCTGGGTACTTGGGGATTATATAGCCTTCGGAAATTGATCTCCAAGCTCGAACATCAATGGATTTGACGTGCGAACGTAGTCGAATTTTCCAGTATGCGTAGTTAGATCCGTCAAGTATTGTAAGTCTACCAACGTTCTGTAAAGCTGAGTCCATAGCCGTAATATTCAGAATCAAACATTTATTGTATCAAGTGAAGGCTCTGATACCACTTGTTGGGTCCCGTGGGCTACGGATTAGTAAAACGTAAGATTAAAATCGCAAACTAGAACAACAAAAAAAACAGTCACTGGATGTTGTCTTCAATGTTGGGTCAACATCTTAGGCAACTTTGCAATTAAAACAGAATAAACCTTGTAGAGTATGTGCAGCGGAAAAAGTAAAGAGACACAAGATTTATATTTTCAAGGGTATATATAAATATATCCCTTGATGGTCGATGACCAAAAGAATTGTATATATTATATACAATTACAATGAATTTCTTTTTACAAGTTGAGCGTTACAAACGGAAAAAGAAATTACAAACAAAATGAAGCCGCAGATGAGTTCGCCTAAAGTTACAAAATCTAAAAGATAAAAGACAACATCTCCATTACAATTGCTTGAACAATGACCTTAATCTATAATAGAGATAACACTTGTAATGTGGGACAAGATGTTGTTAAAACAACTTTAGGCTAAAATATGGATCCAGTTTCCTAAGGTAAAGTCCTAGAGCTCTCTTGAAAATTCTTCTTCTGAATTATCTGAAGTGACTAGATCATCGATACTCTGAAGTTCCCCTCTATTTATAGGGTGGAACTTCCCTTGAAATCCTCACTGATGGTTGCGGAGGTTGAGGAAAAAATGGCAGCAGCTTAGACTGGGTCTTCCTCCTGGAAATCTTCAACTATCTGGACTTGGTCATTCGATGCTTTCTCATCACGCTTTGACTTCGTCTTTCACCACGTTTTAAACACAACAATCTAGTAAGCTTGCCTAGGTCATTTTTATTCGCAGTAACATCAACTGCTTAGGCCGGAAGAATAGGCAAAACTAGTACAAAGATGTTGTCACAACATTGCATGTAACATCCTGAAGGTGTTGTCCTGAGTTTTCGCAAATGTTGTCACAACATCCTATCCAACATCAACAGTATATATAATTCCTACACCTATGTATAGTGATGTATTTCAAGGCACGTAATGTTAAGAGTCCATGTTCATATAAGGAGTCAATATTCTCATTTTATTACTGATGTGAGACTCTTAACAAATAATTTAGAATTTGGATTAAGGATTAGTTGAGCTAATTAACGCCCCTTATAAGTGAGCCGACCGATAATACCAATATTCCGACAAAATGGTTCATGAAAACGCAAAATTCTTAGATCAAAGTCAATGCCAACCTGTTATGAAGTAACCTTCCATTGTATAAATTACATGGAATACTATATTTGAACTTTTCTGACCAGTTGAAAAGAATAGATCATAGGATTCCAAAAGGAAACAACCCTAATTCCTTCATGTAGGGCCTTAGAGAAATAAGTTGCAAATAATTAATGATCATGTGATGATAGAGCTGTGATCTTTGACCTAGTTGCAATTATTTCTCTTGAACAATATCTACCTAAAAGGGCTTAAATTAGAGCTTTTTCCATTCTCTAGGTAACATTCTCTCCCCCTTAGCTTGTTTAATTCACATTCAAATATGGCTACTGGTTTTGGTCAATCCTAATTGACTATAAGAGAAAACAAATGTATATATATACCCTCTTTTCTTCGGTCAATTCATCTAATAGTATCATGTTGTTTAATTTGTCCACATCTTTCATGCTACAGTAATATATAAATTCACATGACTTTAAAAGATGGATTTTTTAAACTTATTTATAAAAGTAGGATGATAGTGTGTCACAAACTTTTGTACTATCCAATATATGTCAACTTGTGGATGTAACAAATAACTTTGTCATATTTTTAGATTAATAATCTCACTTGTAATGTGATCAAGATGACCTGATATATAGTGCCAAAAAGATTATGCATAAAGAAGTTGAACGCGATGAAAATATTCTCTTCGTTTTTTGCTTTATTAGTACCCTTCCCTATTTGTAAATAGAAAAATCACTTGTTGGGAACCAATTTTGGATTATTTTTTCAAAGAAGAATATAAGAAATGTCACATCAAATATCCATAATTGACCTATTTTGTGCACGAGTATAATTATCATAATGTAGGCAATCTAGTTTTGTCAAAAGTTAGCTCCTTAATTATTGGCTCATTTTGTGCACAATTGTATTATATCCGTGCTTCTAAAGGAGCTCGTGACAGTTTGTACTTCGAAAAATCTCATGCAAATAAATATTTACAAGATATAAATGTCCAAAATTACTAGGAGGGTATTGCCTTCTATACCCTGAAACCCAATACTTATTTTATTACATAGGGGGAGGGGAAGAAGAAATGGGGGATGGGATTACAACGTGGAGATTTGAACCATCACCAATAAGGTGAAAATTTAGCTAGTCAATCCACTGGGCTACTAGATCTCTACCTAAAACTCAATACTTCAAATTAAACGAAAGAGGAATTTCAGTCATCTCACTATATCCTGTTGTGATATAAACTTATAGATGTTGCAATGGGTTCAGCAGATTTCTTTATCTAGCCCTTTAGCTACGGATTCAGCAGAACTCAATAGTTTTGGCTCAAAACTCTATATTTATGTTTTTTTTTTAAAATATTTAATATGTATAAATAATATATTAAGAAACCAACAAATAACAATAATAATAATTCAGAACTCATGACATATTAAAAACTCTGGTTTTGCCTTTCCATATATGAAAGGTGGATGTAATGCTTAGCTTATTTCTGAGGTCGTAAAGGCATGTCAAGGTTTGACAAATATTAGAGGCTAACTTTTCCAATTATTCATGAATCGAATAAATCAAAATTCATGTATGTTGCTAAATTCAATCAACATCTTACCTAATTTGGTGTCTCTTGGATCAAGAGTCAAGAACTATGGGCCCTATTACATTCTAATACTAATTTATATATTCAGTTTCCGAGAGAATGGTATCAATAATTTATTGTTGGAAAACTCTACATGGATTTTAATATGAAATATGTTAACATATAAGTTACGTTGTTATTGTTACTAAATTGTATATCTTTGTCTCTGCCACTCGATTATTTATGTATATATATTTTGCACAATGATTATACTGGTTATATTATAAGAATATCTCGTTTTGACCGCGCATAAGAGAAAACATTGAAGTTTTAGAATCTTTACAATCTCAAACTCACACATAAGGCGGTTTATGATAATAATTTGATACAATTTACTCAAAATATTGTGTATGCAATTGGACGATGGACAGACATAAATTGCATTTTGAACCTCAAGCTATCTTGATGGAATTAATGTAACTGCAGTAATTATTTGCTTATTAGTCCCAAGTTAAACGTAAATCTCAATTTAGTGCCACCAATATTGTATCTTTTGGTAATACAAGTCCAACATGTAAGGGATCCTTAAATAAAAAACACCAAAGTACAATATAACATACAAAAGAGTAAGACAAATGTGAACCCCAGATTTATAACTCAAAAAGACAAAAACTACATAAAGTTACAATAGACTACAATAATACTCGAGTACTTAAGTTACTGAAGCTTTCCTATGATATCAACATGAACAAAGGCAATACAAATACTAGTAATTAAACGGGAAAAAAAGGAGAGAAACACTACAGTAAAAATTACCCCACCCTAAAATAGAACTAAATTTTCAAAATTCACCAAAGGGGAGGGAATTTAATTTGCATGGAAGTCTCATAAGGCAATAGATAAATCAAGATTAACACTAAGATGATGGTGATTCAAATTAGAGCCTGCTGAGTATGACGAAATTGCTTCACTAATCTCACTTATTGTGGACGACGCATGGCTCCTTTGAGTTGTAGGATGGTGCAACGAGAGAGACAACGATAATCCACAATCATCGTCTTCTTCTCCTTCTCTAACATTTTCTATGTCCTTTGAGCCCTCGAATTTGCATTTCTTTGATGATTCCCGGTATGAATCTTGATTCTTGATCGCCTGAACAATAAAACAATTGGTCAAAAACCTAAACTATCTGTGTATTTTAACATGTTGGAACAAGTAACTTACTTTACTTTCTAGGATACTAATCCCTAAAGCCAGTTGATTATCTAATAGGATAGTCAAATTATATAGAGCAACTTAACTTATAATCTAGGTTCCTCGGACTAAATAAAAATGTTATCGTACATGTGTCGGATCCTTAAAATGTATCTAACTTATGAAAATTTTGACATGCACTTGACGACTTTTTAAAAAAGACCAAACAACATAGGGGAGTAGCTTGTAATTATAACCTCCTCTAGCATGCTTAATTTAGAGATAAACCTATTTTCTTCGGAATGCCACACCATATGTGAAGTATGTTCCAATAAGTCCACATCTGAAAGGTCTCTTTTTCTAATTAGGTTATATGAAAATGGCAAGTATCTAAGATAAACTTCAAACTTGTGGGTTACTTGTGAAAAAAATAGTACCAAAAAGACTACTCATTACTTATTAAATAATGTGGTCCACCATAATAAATGCACTGCTGCTTTCATATTTATACCATACTAAATGTATTAAATACCATTTGAATTTTGTACTATATAAAATCCCAAAAAGACTTTCAAGTATTATTCCAATTCCCTTACACATTTGCATGGATTCCTAATGTACCATATAACCATAATTTTTTGTCAAATGCTGAGGTTAAAGTATGAAGAAAATACAAAAGCTTAGGCAGAAAGACTAATTAAGGTTGGAATATAATTGCAGCATGGAATTCTATTTCCTCCTCAACGTGTTTCATGTCAAAACGTGACAAATGCATAATAAATTATATATACTGACAATGCAAAGAAATAATTGTACTATAAGGAGATTAGTCACCTATAAAATAAAACATATAACCTGCGACATGTTAAATTAATGGCTTGATATGGTAAAAATTGTTAATGTTCGCATTATATATAAGTTAAATCCGTATAAAAAGGAACCTTTTCTTAGTTATTAATTCTAATGCTTCTTATAACTTTTTAATAATTGTGGTGTTCAAGAAGCTTGTGCATACCTATTAGAATTTTAAGAAATAGGTGTTACACCTCTTACCAATATAGATATTGGGTAACTTTATTCACCAAGACTTTAAATTTTAAACGGATGAAAAGAAATCTACTTTTTCGACAAATGCATCTTATATTTCTCAAGTCAAAACGGAATGGTAGGAGACTTAAAGGCAGCCAAGTGCAATAAAATTTCGCTATGCGCAGAGTCCGGGGAAGGTAATAACTCATCATTTAGTGTACCAAAAGAGCAACACAGTCTATAATGAATTAACATGTTTTTCCTTTTCTTTTTTAGGCAATACATGACCATAGTTGGTTTATTTTCTGAAGGCAAAAACTAAATTTAAAAAATTAATTAGAAAGAAGAAGCACTAAGCAACATTAACTTTATCTGTCAAGTGTCAACTACTTACTAGTGTACCTACCCTATAGAATGAAGACTTAAAGGCTTTGCCAGTTGTAGACACCATGTTGCAGATTCAATCAGAGAATTTACTGGCAAAGTTAGACAAAAGGAAGAAAAAGAAAAGTATGCTGCATGACTAGAGTTGGAACTTAAAGTAGCTAGGCCTCAAAATTACTGTTTTAGCACCAATTTATATAGCATTTTTTTTTGCTTTTTGAGGATATATTTGATTAACAATTGAAGTTAAACTAGATTAGATTAACTCATCATTTTAAAACTAACACTTTGATAATAACTATACGATTTGCAATTTATCTCATTGTTAATCTAAGTTTGCATATTTTGAATTTCTAGAAGTGAAAAACAAAAGATAATTTGAGGCAAAGGGATAACCAACAGTACACTCAACCTCATTTTATAAAAAAACTGCAGAAAAGAAACTATCAAGACTTATAACTAGCAGTTTAATTTGAACAATAAGAAAAGAATATAGGGTTATTGGGATATGTACCTTGAAAAATTCAGCATCTTGAACTTCATTGCTTCTAAGAGGAGTACTATTGCACAATGGATGTGCTGTTTCTCTTTCTGTTTTACTATTCTGTTGCCATATGAAACCACTCTCTTTTACTTTACTTTTATCAGCCATACTATCATTACTATGGATATAGGCATTTCTACTGTTGTACGGATTGGCTACTGCTTCACGTATTCTCTGGCTGCTGCAACTCTCAATTCTAGCTCTAAGGGGGGGAAATCATAGCAGCATTGTGTGAGACAAAAAAGTTCGTATAAGATATAAAATATTTAATTAAAAAATCTACACTAATAATGTAAATAATATAACGTACGCTGCTAACATGTCTTATTTTTCACGTTACTAATTTCACTTTCCACTACAAGTTATTATTTGTAACTCTATGTTGTTCGAACTCTTCGAAGATATTGTTGGGTTGATTTTGGAGGGCAAGAGCAATACAACTAATAGTGTGTTTAGTTAAAGAATTTTCAAGATGTCAGTGTAATTTAACATAACATATCTTATCTTTCAGGTTAGTAATTACTAAGCACAAATATTGATGGATGTGTCATATCCCTCAAAAGCTATGTATTTTTAAAAGATATGATATAAGAGCTACGGATTTTTGGAGGGTATGATATAAGAGGGATGACATTTTTCGAGGGACCGAGCAAACATAGTTCCACTTCCACTTTTAAGTGACTCTGAATCTCTGATAGTGTGGAATTTCTTTTTGGTTAGTGTATATGGAATAGTTAAACTATAGAAGTAAAACTCAGTAATAAAGAAGTAATGATAGTAATGCCAGGTACAGGGACCATATAAATGCAAAATCCTTTTTATTTCTTAGCACAACTCTTTTTGAGACATGGGGAACTGAGGCCACCAAAAGAGGACAAAATCACCTTTTTGTGGGTTGAACACTGTTAAAGTATGGTGTAGAATCCGATCTCTCCATGTCCATGGGGCTTCTAAAAGATGGATATTGATAAACCATAAGCTTTTGTTGCTCAACACACCCTTCTTCTTGTTGATAATGACAATCGTGATCTTCTAAGGACTGTTGTTTTCTTGGTTGAGTACTGATTCTTTCTGCCATTTGTGAACACATATTAGAAAAAAACAGTACACAAGGAGAAATGGTTTAGATTAAATTTTCATATAGTTTATGTTTTTATACATTATCACAGTAAATAAATTTTCACACTATCGGATTATCCAAAGAATATATAATGTGAATTTAAATCTTGAAAATAATTTATATTACCTATTACATCAAGTAAAAATAAAGATTATTTATACTGACAATTTATATTACATAAACTCATATTCATTAGGAAATGAATACTCACAAATGGGCAGTGTAAATTCATTTTCTACTTCTAGTAAACACTAAACATTCATAATGAAAAGAATATTTGTATTAAATGAGTAGAGGAATGTGCCTAGTAGTGAGCCCTAGTACTAACAATTTTTTTTTGTAAAATATGCCAATATCAGAGGATATAACGCATGGTGTCTTCATTAGGATTATAATCAAGAAAAGAAAGTTTCATTGGGAAAGAAAGAAAGATGTGCAATAAATGAAGTGTTGTAAGATGATTTCCAAAGATATGTTTACATATTAGATATACAAATGTGAAAAGCTAAGCTCCAGAAGTTCTAATAGAGGAAAAACACAAAGATATGGTCAATAATCCATAATGAAGAACATTCAATACTAGTACTACTAGTCTACTAATATAACAAAGAACAATTTCTTCCCCTTGAATATATACCTTGCCTATTGACATCACTCTTCATGCTTCTGTACATCTGTTTTCATGAAAACAAGTATGCTAGTAAAAACTCTTGAACTCTATAAAATAACAAAGAAAATAGTAAAAAAGGAAACAAAAAAGGGATCTTTAAATTGTGATTTTTAATAACTAACCTGAAGATGGCTTTTGACATGAGAAATAGTAAGTCCTCTCACATCCATCATTTGAAGAACAAGTTTAGGAGTGGCCTCTACATATTACAACAAAAAAGGGGACAAAAATTAGTTATGAAAATAGTCGATCATATTCATTGTTTACTTATCCTAACCGATATACATAGATTATACATATAGAAGAAAATTACTACTATCTAGTAAAACTTACTGTCTTGGCCACCAAGTTTTTCAATAGCATGAACAAAACAAAGATGAAGATCAGGTGTCCATCTCAAACGTGGAACTTTTGATCTTATATATTGCCTCACTCCTCCATTTCTTCCACAATTTACCATTCTTCTTCTTAATACTCAAAAATCTCTTAAAATTCCAAAAGAGTATCTCCAAGACTCCCTTTTTATCCCAAAAATATCTTCAAAATCCAAAAGGGTATCGTAAAAACTCTTCTTTTTTTCCTCAAAAATATTTCTAAATCTAAAAGGGTAATCTTCACAACTCCTTTTTTTCTCAAAAATCACTTGAAAATCCAAAAGGGTATATTCAAGACTCCCTTTTCCTCAAAAATCACTTGAAAATCCAAAAGGGTATCTTCAAGGCTCCTTTTTTCCTTCAAAATCCAAAAGGGTATCTTCAAAATACCTTTTTTCTCTCAAAAGACACTTCAAATTCAAAAGGGTATCTTCAAGACTTCTCTTTGAATGAAGAAACAAGAGTTATCTTTAATAAGAAAAGGGCATAAGGGAAAAGAAAGCTAAGTTCGTTCCATATAAAGGTTGAAACAAGAAGGTGATATTTGGTGTTTGAAAAGAGAAGGTATTTGGCAATCCCGTTGGAACTGTCTAGGTTTAAAGCAACAAGAAAAAGGTATAATTATTACCTGTAGAAATAGAGACAAAAAGAGAGAGAGAGAGAGAGATCACGAGAAAAGAAAAAGTGTGTAAATTCCTGGTAAATCTTCACACTATTAATAATTCCTGGAGTATAAAGAAAAAATTCTCATCACGAGCTTTCTGATCTGATATACTACTAGTGTGTATATCTCTCTCTATTGAATGGCTATATGTCTATTTTGTTTGTGTCTGTGTGAGGGGAATTGATTACGAGTACAAATAGTAGCAACTGCTGCTTTGACTCTCTCGCTTGCTCTTTCTTTACTGTGTTTTCTCTCACTAGAATCTTAATACGCCAACTTCGTCATCATCACATATGCCCACCATACATCTTATGGCTACAAACTTTTTAAAAAAGAATCTAAAAGAAAAAGGGGAAATAAATATTTAGGGTGTGTTCGGGATCAGGAAAATATTTTCATAAAAAATGTTTTCTAGTAAAATGAGCGATTTTACATACGATCATTTAGATCATTAAAAAGAAATTTCAATAATGTTGTACGATCGAAAGATAATGTTATTGAACTGCATAATATAAAACTGCTCACCTGGGAAATGAGATTGAATTAGTTTTCCTTAAAAGAAATCAATTTTTAAATGTTGGAGTAGATCTTATAGAGATATAATTTTCTTTTAAATTTATATCGAGATCTTTTGACTTAATTTTATTTCAAATTTTATCTAGAAAGCAATCCTAATAAGTGAATTTCTTATTTATTATTGTGTTTTATACGTAAACAAAAGATATTATTTTATATTTGTATATAATCACATAAATAATCTGGGAGGTGGGGATGGGGTAGTGTGGGACCTGTAGGTAGGGGTGTGGAGTGGTGGGGATTGGGGTTATGAGGTGGGGGAGGGTGAAGATAAGGTGTATTGGAGAGTGAAGAGGTCATAGGTCAAGTCAATGTGGAAGATAATTTGTGAAATTTGTTTTTCTACTTTCATTATGGATAAATTTAAGAAATTTATTTTCATAAACAAAATATTTTCAATAAATATTGACCAATTTCATGAAATTAGTAAACAAGCATGAAATCAGCAAATGAACACTGCTACATCTCCATCTCCATATCCATGGGAGCCGATGTGCAGTTATTTTGGAAGCAGGAAGAAAAGAAGAGGATATTTGTGAAATGAGAATTGCTCATCTCTTTTCTATTGATCCAATGTATTTATACATGGAGTAGCATATGAAAAGAAAATATCTACCTGGAAAATATCTATTAGCAGTTACAAAGGCTAACAAACTAACTATCTATCTAATTAATCATTAATCACAATAATATACAGTGTGCACAGCTCTATCGTACTGTGGTGCACTGCTGTAACATCTCGACACCCCCTTAAACTAGGAGAAGTGAAGATATTCTTCAATCCTAGCTTGGATACTAATTTACCAAGAACTGCTAATGACCTTGGTAAGTACATATGCAGGTTGTTCATTTGAAGGTAGATAAGTAGCTTGAACCAATCCTTCTTGCATCCATTCTCTTACAAAGTGACATGATATCAGAGTCAGATTCATTTCAATTCTTTGTTCGTTGACGTTGGGCCCCAAATTATATTGTCCACGCTTCAGTTAACGAAGTCTGGGCGTGAGAGAGTGTTAAGTGAAAGAAATAATCAATTTTGCTACCTTCTCTCGAACAAAGTGAATATCCATCTCTATGTGTTTAGTACGCTGGTGTTGAACTGGATTACGAGAAAGGTAGATGGCACTTATATTATCACAATACACCAATGTAGCCTTCTCAATAGGACAATGAAGTTCTAAAAACATATTTCGTAACCAACATGAATCGGAAATCACATTGGCTACCCCTCGATACTAGGCCTCTGCACTTGAACGTGAAAGCGTAGATTGACGCTTGACAGACCATGAGACCAAGTTATTACCCAAAAACATACAATAGACAGACGTAGATCGTCTGGTGTCAGGACAACCACCCCAATCAGCATATGTATAAGAGACAAATATAGACGTCGACGAAGGGTACAAATGCAAACCATAATCAAGTGTTCCCTGAATGTACCTAAGGATGCGTTTGAGCGCATTCATATGTTCAACTCTGGGATCTTGCATAAACAAACACACACCGCATTGCATATGTAATGTCGATCGGCGTGAGCGTAAGATCTTGAAGGGCGCTGTAAGAATACGATGGCGGGTGGATCCTCATCTGAGTCACCGCGGCTGACTTGGGTTTAGTATCAACTGGAGTAAGTGGACTTACATGATGACATCACGACCTCTCAATGATCTGCTGCATCGCCATACGTGTTAAGAGCAATCCACTTGCATGACGAGTGACTGCAATTCCCAAAAAATAACTCAATGGGCCCAAGTCCTTCATGGCAAACTCAGAACTGAGCATTGTCATGATAGACTTTCGCAAAGCATCAGAAGAGGCAATCAAGATAATATCATCAACATATAACAATATATAAGTCATGGAAGAACCCCGACGATATATGAATAATGAATTATCAGATCTATTGTGCGAAAAACCCACAATCGAAACAAAATCAGCAAACCTCTTATACCAGGTCCGTGGAGATTGCTTAAGTCCATACAAGGACTTCTTCATTAGACAGACATGATTAAGATATCTAGTATCCCTGAACCCCAATGGCTGATTCATATACACTGTCTCCTGAAGATCACCATGTAAAAAAGCATTTTTCACATCTAGCTGATGAATGTGCCATGATTTTGAAAGAGTCAAGCTGAGCACAATGCGAATTGTAGCCGACTTGACCACCGGGCTAAATGTTTCACCATAATCCACTCCAACCTGCTAAGTCTAACCACCACCTACAAGTCTAGCCTTATGCCTTGCAAATGAATCATCCGAATTTTCTTTATCAACAAAAATTCACATAGACCGAATAATATTAACACCAGATGAACGGAGTACCAACTCCCACGTCCTATTATCAATAAGAGCATTATATTCTTCGATCATGATAATTTTCCAATTATGGTCATTTAAGACAGACATATGATTACGGGGTAAGGGGGATTTTAGAACATTAGAATTCAAATTAAAATGTACTTTAGGCTTAAAAATACTCAGCTTATTTGCAGTGGTGGACCGTGACTACGAAATTTGGATTGGGAATTTTGGGAATTTTGAGAAAGTTCAGGAATTACCGTCAAAGGCGATGCGACGTAGGGGCATGGGCCGCTGCGCCAGAATAGCTGCAGAGCTCTCTGAAGTTTTGGCGTCGTGGCGCCTACGTGCAGTGTCGCGGCGCAGTCTCGCGTGAGTTTTGGCGCCACGGTGCCTCTGTGCAGGACCGCTACGTTGACGGTGTTTTTTCGGATAAATCTAAAAAATGACGTAGAACATAGAGGGAGACACCCTCATCTAAAAAATCATAAGAACTAGGAACGAGTTTTTCTACTTTAGAAAAGGAAAATTGAGATTCATCAAAGAGAATATGACGACTAATAATGATTCGTTTAGAGGACAAATCAAAGCATTTATAACCACGATGGTTTGACGGAAAACCCAAAAATACACAAGGAGTAGAACGTGCCTGAAGTTTATTGATCGCAGTGGATGAAAACAGTGGATACCATAAGCATCTGAAAACCCTAAGATGAGAATATGACGGAGTCTTATTGTATAACACTTGAAGAGTGCATGAATATGTCAAACCTTTAGAGGAAAAAATATTTAGGAGATCGGTAGTCATTTGTAGTGCATGATGTCAAAATAATTGAGGAACGGAAGAATGAACCAATAAAGTGCGGACAATATTATTAATGGTACGAATTTTTCGGTCAGCTTTCTCATTTTGTGAAGACGTATGAGGACAAGAAAAATGAAAATTTATCCCATTTTGAGCACAAAACTCCCTAAATTCCCCATTGTCATACTCTTTATCATTATCACATTGGATGTTTTTTATTTCTCGTTCGAATTGTGTTCTTATTAAAGCTCTAAATTTTATGAAAATGAAAAAAACTTGAGACTTTTTCGCAATTGGAAACGTCCATAAATATTTAGAATAGTCATCTAAGAATAAAACATAATAACGATGACTCATAGAACTGAGAACCGGAGATGTCCATAAATCACTATGAATAATATCAAATGACATTGAAGTATTAGAATTTGAAGCTACAAATAATAATTTAATACTTTTTCCCAAAGCACAGGATTGACAAAGTAGAGTACTACGCATACCCTTACAAGAAATAAACTTATGTATATCTAAAGAAGATAAAATAGACGACCTCGGATGACCTAGACGAGCATGCCACAAGGAAGGAGCAAGAGCTGCAAAAGTAGATGGCATAACTTGATGCGAGACGTTGAGACTTTGAGTTATTGGATAAAGATCACCCCTACTGTTGTACCTCATGAGATTACTCCACGTCTTGAAATCCTTCACAGATAACCCAAAAGGATCAAAATTAATATAAACTCAATTATCAGTGGTGAATTTCCGGACATACACCAGATTTTTAATCATTTTTGGGGCATGAAGAGTATGTTTCAGGACAAATGGTGGATGAGGAGGGAACAACGTTTTGTGACCATAACCCTTAATTGGAACAGAATTGTCATTACCAACAGTTATACCACGATTAGTGCTCAAATTGGAATAAGACGAGAGAGTACCTTGATCGGAAGTCATGTGAGTAGTGGCGCCGGTGTCCATGTACCAATTTGGGTCTGGCTGAGTCAAGCCAAGTGTGTGCATCGCTGCTTCAATGTCGGTCTGAGTGGGCCCCGCGGCATGTTGGACCTGATGGGGGCGAGACCAAAGTATCTTTGGGCTTTATTGCGCCCATATCTTGGTCTAAAACACGAATTCGACCGGGGTGAAGTTGGACGCGGTGCACTGTCTTGTGGAGCTGCGGTCTTTGGTAGATCTTTGGGACCCACCGCCACCGTCGGGGGCCTCGCGAGCTCGAGCTGTTGTTGCTGCTGACGGTTGCCTCCGTTGTTGCCACCACGATTCTTGCCATTATTCTTCCGATTTTGGCCTTTTTTACCACCCCTGTTGTTGTGATTTTGAGTCACGTTGGATGGATTGGAAGGAGAAAAATTGGACACAGTCATCATGACGACAGGGTTGGCCCCAATCTCCACTTTCTTATCCAATCCGGCTTTCTCCAAAGTAAGCATAGAACGAGCTTGATAAAATTCCGACAGGGGGTTACTCTGTCGAATAACTGAAGCAACACCGCTATAGGCCTATGACAGGCCTGCACCCATCTGAAGAACTAGACGACTATTCGAAATAGGAGACCCCACGTTGCTTAGTTGGTCTGCCAAGTCCTTGAGGCGTTTGCAATACGAAAAAACGTTTGGAAAATTTGTCATAGAAATCTGAGAAAAATCCTGCTCAAGGATAACAATTCGAGAATGACGGTGTCACGACCCGACCGGGCGTGGCGGTGCCTACACAGGCACCCTTACGATAAACATCGAGAGATAATCGGGAACATACACGAAACTTATAAAATAAAACAGCAGTAATAAAACAACAGGTTAGCCGATAGGACTACCTTCCTGGACGTACATACATAAACGAAGCAGTTGCCTCATTTTCTTCTGATCGACCCGCGATATGTGACTACAGACCTCAAGAGTTTTATCATAACAATCGTGGCGGGACAAGGTCCCGTACCCTGAATAAACATAAAGCGTGACAACTCCGAACACCGAGCCGTCGACTTCTGAGCAGGGATCCTAAGCTCGCGGATCCACAATGGTGTACCTAAACTCGCGGGCATGAACGGCCCGAAGAAGTCGATCTAACAGTGCAGAATATGGAGCGAAATAACGTCTGATGCGGATCATAATCAGTACAAAAGAATGACAAGGACAAGTATAAAAATACATACGGATCTGCGTGTCATTACCACTTATGAACTTAATCGTACATTAATCATTCTTTTCCTTCTTTCAATAGGAATTAACATCATATTCTTACATACATACTTAAGAATTCAATCAAGTTTTTCCACATAACTTACATCAATATCTTTTTCCATTCCATTAAGAGTTATAGTCATATCTTACTTTCTTACTTAGGAGAAGTCATTAAGTTCATTTCTATCTAACTTACTTATCTTTCATAACATAGTCCGGCCCATTTACGGAGGACACATATACTACCCGCCCAAATGGGGGCGATCAAGTCACACCAATATCAAAGCATGCGTGGAATCCCCATCACCGCCGACTAAAAGTGTAAAACATAACCATGGGTCTCACGCCCATAATATCAATCAAAAGCAGTGGTATAACGTGCGGGGCTTGCCCGCCATTTATACTCTTACCTGGAAGGTGGTAGCGAGGGGTATAACGTCTTGGGGCTTGCCCTCATTTATACTCTTACCTGAGAAGGTGGTATAACGTCTTGGGGCTTGCCGCCATTTATACTCTTACCCTATCTCGACCAGGTCGTCAAACAACACATAAAGCGGGTGGTGCAGTCTTGGGGTTTACCCTCACTTATACTCTTACCCGGAGAAGGTGGTATAACGTCTTGGGGCTTGCCTCATTTATACTCTTACCTAGCTCGTGACCATCAAACAAGACATAAGCACTACCGTATCTCTTATAAAATCCGAATTTAACCCAGTGCTACAAATAGCGGAAGCATACCCGTGGAATCCACATCACCGTCAGTGCGTCAAGTAACTTATAACAAGACAATGCCCTCCAACCGAGTCGCGCAACGTAATAAAACATAATACTTGCACTCAAAGGCTATCACCAAGACATATAGGCTAAATCTCAATTAACGAGCCAAAGTACTACGTGCGTACATTCTTTTCAAAACTCCTTTCCAAATAAAACTTCCCGATACTAACCACCGTACTATCAAGTCCTATCCACCTTCAAGACAAGTCACAATACCTTTTAGAAATACAATTACCGAACTAAATCAAGTGACTTCTTTATTAAAACCTTAAGCAATTGGTACCTTTAAACCAATTTGCCCTTACCTAATACAAGTTATTCCTTTGATTACTTTACTAGAAAACCATTCTCTTAATCTTCCATAAAGCCGTTATAACCGACTTCCCATAAAGCCGTTATAACCCTTTATGGTTTAGACTAACACGTTCCTTTTATAACCAAGAGATTTATACTTTCAAATCAATTCTCTTAACTTTCAAAATACTTCAAGTCTCTTAACTTTTAAGAAAACAAGTTTCAAAGTCTTAAAAGCTTCATTCGTAAACTCTTTTAAAATTAGTAACAAATCTTTGGTTCGTCGTGAATAAGTTATACTTATTTATAACGATCTTATTCAAGTAGCCATGATCTAGAAAATGTAATACAATTTTGTCTTATCTTAGCTTATGCGGATGGAGGATTTCTACTTGTTTTAACATAATGGATTGTCATTACATTTTCCTTTATTAACGCGATGGCTTGTTCGATACTTATTCTCATTTGTCTGTAAATTAGCCAAATCAACTCGACTCTTTTATTATAAAACCTTAGGCAATTGATGCAGTAAAATCAAGTTGCCTTTTACATAGTCAAGCCATTTATCTTTCCATAAGGCAAATATAACTAACTTCCCATAAAGCCGTTATATTCACTTTATACCTTAGCCATAAACAATTTCCTATCGAGGACTTATACGTTTAAAGCGGGACAAGTATCACATACTTTAAAACTCTTCAAGTCCTTAACTTTAAAATCAACTTAATACATCCTTACTATTCTCAAAGAAGTGAGTTAATCTCTAACCCACCCGACTTGGCATTACATAAAACAAGTAAAGAATATCATAGTCTTGTACGTCTACCGTACTACATACGTGCAACTAGTCATGCTCAAAAGATAGGAAAAGTTCTACATAGAGTAAATCACATAACTACCTCTTAACTTCTAAGAGTAGAAGGAAACATGAAATGATACCACAAGTATATTCCATACATAGGATCATGCCAAAGGAAGGAAGAGGTTCACATACCTCGCGACGATTGTCGACAAGTAGCAAGATGCTCCAAAGTACTTCAACCTTGAGCTATCACAATCTTCCAGTAGGATACGCTATACTTAGTTCTTCAACCTATCATGGTCACAATACGTCCATTAACCTCTTACTTCAAACGTAGAATATTCTAAGTGCTAAGTCGCCAAATTCTATGAAAAATCGGACAGCACCTCCTTTGTTTCTACTCACTTTGCCACCTTTTTCAAGGTCGATTACAATAACCAAACAACCCCAATTGGCTCACAATTAAGTAGAAGATAGTCCAATACAAATGGCTAACTAAACAACCCCAATTGGCTCACAATTAAATAGAAGATAGTCCAAAATCGGCCACCTTGAGTTCAACCAAACTAATTCTTATCCAATTTCCATTTCAATCCAAATTGGTAGCATAATAAGATATCAAGTCGCATTTGGTTATTACTACCATAAGCTTCAAGTCAATAACATGCGACGATTCTAACAACGATCAAATTGTAATCCAACTTAACATGGCCTACATTTCATTTCGAATTTCAAAGACTACAATCGATCTATAATCCTTATAAACTTCAACATATACTTCATGCTAGCAACAAGTAAAGCTAACAACAAAATAAATAATTTTGTAATACTTTCAAAGAACAAGATTATACCTCAACGCTTTTTAATCCAATCTTCAAAACCGAAGTTGCTCTTTAGCAACCTAGAGCCTCCTTAAGACACCTCAATCCGACATTGGGACCCTTAGAACAATACCAACAATTATCCTTCAATCTTCCAATCCAAAACCTAGAAAGCCACTAGGTTTTCACTTTGCGACTAATACGAAAACTCTCTTTTTTCGGGATTTTTCTATTGAGATACACTTACAATACACTCATGGACCTTGGTTTAAAGTGTGGAGCTTATTGGACAAGAAACAAATTTTTTTTCCTTATTGATGGGCATGAACCCGAGAGCTCCTTGCTCTTGTTCTTCAATTTGTTGTGAAATTTGGCTAAGTGTTAAGCTCTCTCTTGCTACTAGTAGTAATATAAAGCACAATGGAGGGTCAAGATGTGAACAATTGGGTGGCTAGGATGAAGTTCTCTTAAATATCAAGCTTGTGGACCCATTGACCAAGTCAAATATGTCAAGCTTGCTACTTGCAAGACTTGTCTTGCTAACAAAGGTCCAATGACCCTTTTGTCCATGTTCAAATTCGTCCAAGGCATCACTAAGGGGGGTGACACGTGTCGCCCTCCCATTCGTCACAATAATACGTTTTCCGACAATTCCATAATTTCGAGAATTTTTTTTACAAGTCTCAAATCATAACACTGTGAGTTCTTACGTACGTTCTTACACCATGTCCTGTAAATACGGGGTGTAACAGACGGTTATCTTGGAATATATCTCGCAATCGATCCCACGCTGCCCTAGCTGTGGAGCTGGGTTCCATAATCGGCTGTAATAGATCCAAGGAGGTAGTGACATAAATCCACTGAAGAACATTAGCATCAAGCATGACTCATAATTCTGGATCTACTTCTTTAGTGGGCACAACCGTCGTAGGCGTAGCCGCCTTATCACCCTCCTTTGGAGGAGTTGGAGGAATGATGCGGTGAAGGACTTTATGTGCCAAAGCATGAATCTTAAACAATTCTGCCCACGTTCCACATTGGACGTTTTCAAGATCAAGAACAATAGGGATGACACTCTTGATGTTAGAAAATGTGAGGGCAGGATGAAAATTGTTCTTATCAGTCATAGGGAATAGAACAATCAAGATTCGGAGAAGGTAATTTGTGATGAAGAAGAAGAGGTGTCTCGGTTTTTGTGAGAGAAAAAATCGAGAATAAGAGAAGAATTTGGATGAGCGGAAGCAGGGTAAAGAGAATCTAAACTCTTGATACCATGAAAGAAATAATCCCTTGATTATTCTTATTAATGAAAGACATATATATACAAGTTACAATAGGAGAATCATATTCCTACTTTACATCTAAAACCCTATTCTATACAACTAAGGTAATAGTATAATTCTAAGTATGGTACAAGACTAAGTCTACCAAATATACAATATACAAAATAGGTAAAATCTGGGGAGGCGCCGCGGCGCTAATGCAAACTTGCTGGACAATGTTTAACATTAAGAGACCCACATCGAAAGTGGAATGACAACATGGACTCTTTATATGGATTTGGACAATTCTCACCTTACAAGCTAGTTTTTGGGGTTGAGTTAGACCCAATATCCATTATTTACCCAATTGCATATGAAAATTTGATTTTTTTTTAAATCTTTTCCTCCACATTGAACACACCCTACATTTTAACTCCTTTTTTTCTTATAAATACAGTCCCCAGTTAAAAGATATCGATCCTACTCGACCCAACTTTTGAAAAATATAATTAATATATCGGATTAAAATTTGTGATTTTTCTGTCAGAAAATATAGTTATATGATTTTAGTGAAAAAAGTCATAGTTATGTGAGTATTTAAAAATATACCCCAAGAAAATGTCGAGAGTAATCTGATTAGTCAATTTTTCGATTGCTTGTTAATGTATAGTCATCATTCAAAATATAACCAAAAATACTTTTAACGAAATAATTGTTCGACAAAATTTTTGCTATAACTTTAGCACACGATACTAGAGTTCATGCAAGTGAAATTCTAACTCAACATGCCGTAGTTTGAAAGTTGGTGTAGCGATGGCGCGGGGCCATGGTCGCGAGTTCGATCCTGCATCGCGTTGGTTGGCGCATCGCGCGTAGCTTGCCAAGTGTGGTTAATCGGCTGACGTGGTTTGCAGGCTATTGCGTCAGCCCGGGGTTTACTCTGTGCGCACTCGAAAGAGTAGCGGCTGCGGGTTCCTTCGTCAAAAAAAAAAAAGCTTGAAATTTCAAATATACAGTTCAAGAATGTCTAAACACCCATAAAAATTGCTGAAATTTTTCTGTATTTTAATGAGGGATCATTTTATACAATTTTTATTTTTAAATAGCTTTGAAATTCATTATTTGCCCGCATAAACATAACTCAGTTGGTTCTATGGTGGTAGATTGTTCCGAAATGTTCTTTTGAGGTTCCGTATAAAGATGGTGTTGTCGTACCATATACGTAACGTAGGTGTACATAATATTTTGTCATAAAAAGTGAGTTTTTTTCTTTATTTCATAATATAATTAGTCATATAGACTGACATGACACCCGTACAGCATACCATGTTTTTCTCATTTGGTGTACATTTTCTTAATGTATTAAATAAAACTATTAGTGTAAATTAACATATTGGTCGAAAACAATCAGAATAACTATATCCTCTGTAAAAAACTATTTATACCCAATTTTTCATGTTATGTTATATCATATGTTCTCTTAACGTATTTTGCTAGAATAATCAAAATAATAATCTTGACAAATAATGTCGTTTTAGAAAGGTTTGCTTTTTTATGTGTACTTTTCAACTAAATTTCAAACTAATCAATTAAAAAAAAAATTAAAATGAAAACAATCTTAGGCTATTACCAAGAGAGAATTTATGAAACTACCAATGTCAATAAAAAGGTTCCTTTTCTTTCATTTCACAAAGTCAAGTCAAGACAGAGAAAAGTCAACTTTACCTATAACAGAGCAAAATATACTTAAAAAGAAGGTCAAAACAAGAAAAGGTCATCAAAGAACAAATAGGGACCAGTGAATGAAATCTGGACCGTAGAGTATATTTTTGGTTGGATATCAACGGTAGAAGGACGAAGAAAGAGTGAGGATAAAAAGGTAAATTAGTCAAAAGACGGTTAATGGGACGCAGAAGTTATACATTGACGGTGCCGATTATTTGAAAAATTAAGCTCCCCATAATTTCATTCTTGCACCCTAAACTCTTCCTGTTGAAATTTGTACTGATAATAGTGGGCCAAACGAGTTAATGCAAGATCTAACTTCAAACCATCGTAACTCCTCAGATATAAAGAATTATGATGCAATTTATTTATCAAATTAAAGCTCTTTGAGTCAAATTTGTATCCCTACAAACCGTTCGTCATATGAATATTCATACAAAAGTTTTGAAATTTGTACTATAATCGAGGTCGAAGAGGTTTAGAAATCTAATTCGAAGATTGAAGGAATCGGTTCCTAAGTTGTGAATTGATTCTCTCTATTTCAAATCGGTTCTAGTTTGCGTAATCCAGTTCGAGATCCAATTTATTCAAATTCACTAAAAATGACTACACTTGGAGAAAATCTGAGAAACGAGGCATCGTTTCCTGCGGATACACTACGCCTTTGGCTGTCATTGCGATGACGAAGATCGCCGGAGTTCCAGTCTTTACTGATCATAATTTTTCTGGAGATTCAGTTTCATTTTCGTACTTGTTCTGTGCTGGTGAATTATTTTGTATTGTTAAAATTGAATTAGTGTTGGTGAATTGGATGCATTGATGTGGTAGTGATAAGTGTTGGTGAACTTGACTGGTGCTGGTGTTGATCGAGCTGTTATAATTGTCATTGTTGCTACTGCACCGACTGAAATTGTTGCCGAGAATACTGATTTTGCTGGTTGATGAGTATAATGTTGTATAACTGTTAGAATTGCATATTTGAGGTTGCATATTCAATAGATTGATGAAGGATCGGGGAGTTCTTAGCGACAAATTGACTGAGAATTGGGGGATACTTCGTCGGAGACAATATGGATTGAGTTTAAGCTCAATTCAAAGATTCAAAGAGTTATTCACAGGCCGATCAAGTGTTAGATTGCATGTTTTTATATGTGTAGCTCAGGATAGGAGAATCGAGAAGTTTCTAGCCGGATTTGGACTAGAAATTGAGGGAGACTCCATAGCATATCTGAGCTTATTATGATAGCTTGTGTGATGAGAATGAGACTAGAGAACGAGATGTTATTGCCGTCATTTTTACATAAGGAGAATTGAGGGATTCTCTTGTCACGACCCGACCCGACGGGCCGCGACCCGGTGCCCTAATTGAACACCCTTATACTGACCTGTCATATAGAATCAGACTGACACTAAGGACAATATGAAATTCAGCAGCATAACGTTGCAATAATAACACATGTCAGAATAGGCAAGCCGGCAAAGCTGCTTTGGTACGCGAATGAACTTGTCTCCCGAGGGAGTCACAACTAGTCAATATATCAAATAGGCGAGCCGACAAGGCTGCCACTATATACGGGAACGTCCCCATAAAAAGAAAGTGAAGTGCAACAATACAGCTGACCAAAACATGATACAATCCCGACACGAACAACCCACAACTGTCTACAGACCTCTATGAGAAGGATAACGAAATATGACGGGACAGGGCCACGTCGTGCCCCTAAATATACATAAATTAAAAATAAGGTTTTGTACCAAAATAACTAACTCCGAATCAATGTTGCTCTCCCAATAGCTGAACAGAAATCCTGGACCGGAGGATCACCGAACTGAGTACTTGTATCTGCGGGCATGAACGCAGCCCCCCGAGGAAAGGGGGGTCAGTACGAAATAATGTACTGAGTATGCAAAATATGAAGTACTGTAAATAAGATCATAAATTGCCAAGAGGTAACCGGAGACAAGTATAATAATCAAGTACCGAATTCAATTGTGCCATATAAAAAAATGAGAGTCAATTGTGCCTTATAAAAATGAGAGTCAAATCAAAATCAGGTATGCCTGTCCATAGAATCATCTTGTCTATATACATTGTCGGCCCTTAAGTGAGGGACTCGGTGGAATCATCATATTTATATACATTGTCGGCCCTTAAGTGAGGGACTCGGTAGAATCATCATATCTATATACATTGTCGGCCCTTAAGTGAGGGACTCCGTGAAATGTTATAATCACATCAACACGAATAGAATATCATGAGTAACTTTATACATATTAAATCATCACTTGACTATCAATAGAATAAATGAAAGGCACTATCGTATCATATATCATTTTAAATCATCACTTGGAAAATCAAGGCGCTTATATGTATCATTTTAAGAGTTAGGACTCAATAAAATTTTGTACGTCTGTCGCACTCTCATTTGTATAAATCATGTCAAAAGAAAGAAAGGATAGTTCCACATACCTTATTGACGAACTAACCAACTCGATAATCTAAATACGCCTTGACTAGCACTTCAACCTATAATAGTAGTAACATGTTCATTAACCTTATGATTGCTAGCATACGTTATAATTGAATGATAACTTGCCTTATTTTCTATAAAAATTTGGGCAGCACTTCCCCTATTTATATGAACATCCACAACTTACAACAAATGCCAACAATACCAATTAACAAGTCACAATTCCAAGATATCACAAAATCAGTCCATATACTCTACCTACACCATAGTTATGCATTTTTTCTTCTTACATTTATGGAATTCAACAACAACGACAACCAAGGTGATTACTACACCTACTTCTCATGTTAATCCAACCCTTAATCCATATTAAACAACCTTTAAAACAACCCATAAAAATAGTCCATACGTCTAGCAACAACGACAAGAATACGTGTCTTATAGTTTGCAACATAACACCTTTTTACTTTTTAATTCCTTTAAGACATGTATTAGTAATTACCACAACGTATATACATGTTTATAACTTATATTTCCAGCATTATAACTCTACCAAAACAACCCCTAAAATGCAACACAACATGTCCAATAATTACATACAAGTCTCGGCCAATACATCATAATTCCATAACTCTTCTCTTAATTCATTAGAATCCAATTCACCCTTCAACACTTCCATATAACTAATTACAACTCTAAATATCAATGTTTCTTTTCAATTTCAACATGCAATTAACGACAAGGATAACAACAACAACCACGAATCCAATGTACACAAAAACAACCCCAATTTTGGCTACAACACCCAATGGTCACATGCATTGTCTTAAATTCTAAGTTTCTCCTAACACAAGTTTATTCCTTAAATTATAACAATATTCAATTCCAATTATACCATAAGAAGAATAATGTTTACCTTAATTTTGCTCCAAAATAGTCCCTAAACTTTCGGTACTTGCATGCTCCAAATGCTTCATCATTTTCACCATTCTTCAACTTATAATCACATGCATGTATTCTACAAGTTTAATTCATCATTCCTACATATTTTTCTTCCCAAAAACTTCATCTTAAACTTGAATTTTCTGGGCTTAATCTCTCGGCAGTGGGCAACGTTTTTGCCACAGTTTTTGGGTATTTCTTTAGCTTGTAATTTGTAGAAAAATTTAGACTAGAAAGAATGAATAAAACTTGAATTTTTGGCTATGGGGAGGGGAGGGTTAAGTGAGAGAGAGTTTTGAATTTTTAAGGTTAGAAGATGAGAGGTTAAATGTGTATAAGTGCTGATTTTTATTTATTTTGCATGTTAAAAATCATTTTGCAACTTGGTCCAAGTTCTCACAATTATTCAATCTTAGGTCCCATTTCTTTTAAATCTTGAAAATCTCATAAGACCTCGTATCCTTGTCGTCGTAACTTATATAATACGTTGCTAATCAATCACGGGAATATATATATCTGTCATTATCAATTTCCATTGTCACGCTCGTTGTAACCAAAATCTTTTCCCGGAATCACATCCTTAAGTATATTAATTTATGTATTAGCATTTATAAATATATTCTATATCCCATATTCGAATCTTATTTTTTAATTACGTTCTCTAATTATCGTCTTAAAACCACGAGGTGTAACATCCTTCCCCCCTTGGAAACATTCGTCCTCGAATGTTCATCATAGGTCTCATGCTAGAATTTTTTTGGCAGAGTCTCTTTTATAACTATACCTATTCACATATATTCAGCAACCCAACATATGCCTCATAGGGCCACAATATAACACATATACAATTCACCACTTACTATAATCAAATAAGGGGTTGAGTTGAATTACCTAGAACGATCTCCAAAAGTTAGATGTAAACTGAGCTCCTCTGTCCGATATAATAGATGTGGGAACCCCATGACGTCTCACTATCTCCCTGATGTATAACCTTGCATAGTCTTCCGCTGAATGAGTAGTCCTGACTAGAAGAAAGTGAGTTGATTTTGTCACCCTATCCACAATAACCCATATGGAGTCATATTTCCGCTGGGCGCGAGGTAAGCCTGCAATGAAGTCCATATTAATCACTTCCACTTAACTATCTTACTTACTAGTCTTGGCCCGTAACCTTCAAACATCTGCATTATCTGAGGAAGGTACTTTAGAATATTTTGTTGCCATGAAAATATGAATCTGCACATCTTATAGATAGTCTTATCGATCTCATATATCACCCTGTATATAGTCATCTTGCCTTCATGCAACACAATATTTCCCCACTTTCATATCTACCGCATAGTGATAAATGGTACAACTCCGAATACTATTTTGAACTTGGAGGGGCAATAAGCATTCACCACACTCATAATACTTATCACCCTGTATATAGTCATCTTGCCTTCATGCAACACAATATTTCCCCACTTTCATATCTACCGCATAGTGATAAATGGTACAACTCCGAATACTATTTTGAACTTGGAGGGGCAATAAGCATTCACCACACTCATAATACTTGTGTCACCTACAAAAACTGAGTTGTAATACCTACATCAGCGTTACCGTATCACCAAAAACAAACCAACGATCTACGGTCTCATATTATCTAGTATCACAACAATAGCATCTAGCCTCAGTCTTTTTTCCAACTCTTCTTAGGACATCCCCACTTGTATTTTAAACTCCTATAATTTCTAGAAAAAGAACGAAAGATTAAAAGGTAATTCTGATATCCATATATTCTTAAAGACATCAGATTGGTGTGATTTTCTCCTTAACAACTCCCATGCACTGCCTACCATAAATTTACCTGAAGCTGCCATTATTTATCATGACATTTCACCTCCTTCTGTTAATTTATGAAACTCTAATTCTTGTGTGATATGATCCACTATATCCCTAGAAAATAGCTGTTGCAATTTCTACAAATCCCATCTTCCATCTATCATAAGTTTCTTCACATCTTGAATACTCTCATCCACCTTGTATGAACAATATAATATACAAAGCTTCTCCTTGGCTCCTGCCATCTCTCCTGCTCTATGCCATCTCTAGTTTCCAACATCATTTTCCATATACGAGAGCATAATTTCTATTGTACATTTAGAGGATAATGTCTTTTGCAATATTTGATCCACATAAAATTATCTCACAATTTGTTAGATGTTTGGAATTTCACTTAAATTTAGCACATAAGGATTTAGACACATCAAACAATAATCTAAGTCCTATGTTTCCTTTATCTCTAGGTAAGCACATATTCAACAGTGAGGACCAATGCCTCATTCTGCCTTCATCCCTATTATTTCAATAAATCTTGCAATGACTTTATGGAATATTTTGGAGGCTTTATAGCTAAAAATAAATGGATTGTCATACTTAAAATAACACTGGTTATCAAAGTATATTTTTCTTCAAATGATAGTAATTCTCCTTTCCAGACTTGTAATTTATTCTTCACCTTCTCTACAATTGATATTCGCCTAGCGAAAAGCCAACCAATCCATACCCATAATAACATCAAAGTCCATCATGTCTAACTCTATCAAATCTGCTATGGTATGACTACTATATATGACCTCCGAATAATTTTTATATACCCGCTTAGTTATGACCGAATATTCTACCGGTGTAGCTACCTCAAATGGTTTTATCGACTCAGGTTCTATTCTGATTCTACTAGCAACAAGGGGAGATATGTATGACAAGGTGAAACGTGGATCAATCAATGCATATATGTCACAGAAAAAGACCGATAATATACCTGTAACAACATCTGGTGACGCCTCCTGATCATGTCTACTGGCCAAAGCATATATGTGGTTCGAAGGACCGCCAGAGCTAGAAACTCCGCGACGGCCTCTACCACGGCCTGCTGTCGTCTGATTACCCTGCTCGGTGGGGCGCATAGCTATGGATGATGATGAACCAGCAACCGACCCTGTAGGCTGAGCCATACCACATGTACTGCTTCTATAAGGACAATCTCTCCTCATATGGTCTTGACGGCCGCAAGCAAAACAAGCACCCGTAGTAAGATGACATTCCCCAGGATGGGACCTACCATACTGAGAACACCGAGGAAAAGGTGACCTCGTATGACTAGAACCCCTGTTCATTATGGGAACCTAGAGCTCTGACTAGCTCCTGCATATCCCGTGCGGTCAAATCTCCTACCTGTGAACTGTGTGGGTGCACTCTGTGCTGGCTGGGAAGAATATCTAACATGCTGTTAAGGCTGCCCGCCTCGAGACTCACCAGAATATCCAGCCGACCTAGCCCTCTTATGCTGGCCTCCGATCCGAGAAATACCCATACCCGACTGAAGAGCCACTGCCATACACCCATCGATCAAGTAGTGATCTGTAACACCTCGTAATTTTAGGCAATAATTTGAGCACCTAAATGAGGAAGTAGATTTTAGCGTTGAGAATTTATGTATATTTACGTATGCTAATAGGAGATTAGTATATAAAAAGTACGCGAACCCGAAATAATATTTGATGTATTTTATTAAAGCGGGAATTATAATGGAGATTAATTAATGATTTTGTTGGATTAGCATTAATAGGATTTTCTCCAAATGTCCACTGACTAAGAAATCAGTGGTGACTAACGGATTGGGTGGCATCTTATTAGAAAGTATTAAGTGATGTGGGGGCCATGGTTTCCTTTGAATTAGAGAATTCTGTCCATTTTATCATTTTATGTAACAATTTTTTTTTTTACATATTACTCTTTCCCAACTTAGACCTTCTCACATTAGACTAGAAAAAAAAAAGAATCGTACAACATCATATTGTATATTTCAGTAAGTCACATGGTCAAATTTGATCACTCGAAATCAAGCCAGTTATTTTCCTTAAATGGCAGGATTCATTCTCCACAATTCGTAGGAAACATTAAGCACTCTGTGGACTTTAGAATCACAGAACTTTTGGACTTCATCGTCTCTGCTTGATACTCAACACAATAGTTTTGGATAACTTCTGTTATACCTCGTAAGATTAAGACGATAGTTAAGAACATTATTAAGGAAATTAAAATACTTAAGGATGTGATTCTGGAATTTTTTTTGTTATAACGAGCGTGATAAGAGAATTGAAAATGATTGTTGTATATTCCCGTTATGGGTTAGTAACATATTATAAGCATTACGACATGGAGAATACGAGACCTTATGAAATTCTAAAAAATTAAGGAAAACGGGAGTTAAGATTAAAAGAAGTGGGACATAAGATTAATTATTGGTGAGAAGTGGACCAAGTGTTATATTTAAGGGACTAAATTGCAAGTAAATTTTTCAAATTTTTAATTGCCCTTAAAGACATATTAAACCCTTCATTTTCCCATTTCAAACTCAACTCCAAAGCCAAACTCAATCTCTCTTCTCTTCCTCTCAAGCTTGGCCGAAAATAACCCTAATTACATAATCAAAACTTGAAGTTTTCATCTCTTCTTCCTATATTAATTTCTCCATCATTTCAAGCCAAGTTTTTAAACCCAAAAACTTCGGGTTCGGCACCTTGCTGGCCGAGAAATTGAGGCTCAAAATTTCTAGTTTTTGGACAAGATTTTGAAAAGAAAAACATGTATAAATAATGGGTTAACATTGTGGGATTCATGCATGTCCAATTGAAGTTAAAAAGTGAAGAATTGGGCAAGAATCGAGGGCACAGTAACCGAATTCTAGGGACTATTTTGGTGTTGTAGCCGATTTTAGGACCACTTTGTATACATTGGGTTTAAGTGTTATTGTTATTATTGTTGCTAATTGCATGTTGAGAATTGAAAAGAAACCTTGATGTTTAAGATGTAATTGTTATATGGAGTTGTTGGAATGTGAGTTGGATTAAGAAGTAAGAAAAGTGTTATTTCACATTCTTGAACTCTCAATGTTGCTAGAAGATTGGACTGTTTGTGTCACGACCCGACCCGACGCCCTAATTGGACGTCATTACACTAACCTGTCACGTAATCAACTGACACTTAAGGGTAATAGAAAATTCGGCAGCACAACACTGCATCTATAACATATACCCAAAATAGGCGAGCCGACAAGGCTGCCTCACACAACTATCCAACAATCACAGCAGGCTAGCAGACTTGACTACCACCAAATAGCATCACATAAACAAAGAAGTATTCACAATAGGCAAGCCGCCAAGGCTTCCACTATATACAGGAACATCCCAAAACAAGTGCAACAATACAGCTAACTCAACCGCATAAACGTTCTACACGAGTCCAAAATACATCTATCACCCACAACTGTCTACAGACCTCTAAGAGAAAGATAACATAATATGACGGGACAGGGGCCCGTCGTGCCCCTAAATATACATAAGTCTAGAATAGCGAATCTGTACCAAAATGACTAACTCCGGACAGTGGAGCTCCCAAGAAAAAAGCTGAGTAGGAATCCTAAATTGGAGGATCGCCGAACTGAATATCTGTACCTGCGGGCATGAACGCAGCCCCCCCAAGGAAAATGGGGGTCAATACGAAATAATGTACGGAGTATGAAAACATGAAATACTAAAAATGAAATCATAATTGTGCCATGTGAAATAAAGAATCATATCAGTAATCCTGAATGCTTACCCATAGAGTCATCACGTCCATATGTATGTATATAACATGTCTCGGCCCTCTAGTGAGGGACTCGATGCAATTATCAATATAACATGTCTCGGCCCTACAGTGAGGGACTCGATGGAATTATCAATATAACGTGTCCCGACCCAGTCTGGGACTCGGTGAATCATATATGTATAACATGTCTCGGCCCTCTAGTGGGGGACTCGATGAAATCTCCATCATCTTATATGTTCATATAATGTGTCCCGGCCCTCTAGTGAGGAACTCGGTGAAATGAGTAATAACACTTGACACGAGCAGAATATCATGCTCAATCATATATAACTTAAATTATCATTTGACTCTCAATGGAATAAGAAAAAGGCATTATCATACCATATATCCTTTAAATCATCTTTTGGAAAATCAAGGCGCTTATCGTATCATATATCATTTTAAAATATTCTTTGGAAATTCAAGGCACTTATCATATCATGAATCATTATTTTAGTAAAACTAGACTTTGAAGGAAAGAAAGAATAGTTCACATACCTCTTAGTCGCGCAATCAATGCAATACTATGATACGCCTCGTCTAGTATGTCAGTCTATAATAATAATAATAATACGACCATTAATTTTAGGGCTTCTAACGTAAGTTATACTGAATAACGACTTCCTATTTCTATAAAAATTTGGGCAGCATTTCCTCTGTTTATGTGTGTATCCACAATTAACCAACAATCCAAATCAAACAACCCATCACAACCATTTCAATATGTAATCTAATTAGGCCCCATATACTGCATATACGCCATCATACAGTCTCCTTTCCCTTATTTATAAAAGGCAGCAATTTCAACCATCAAAGTGACTATCACACCTATTTACCATGTTTATTCAATCCTTAAAATGTTACAACAATGTCTGAGATTCCAAAACTCTTTTCTTAGTTCCTTAAATTCCAATTCATCTCGCATCACCTTATATAACTAATTACAACACAAAGTACCAATGTTTCTTTCAATCTTACCATACAATTACGACGATAATAATAATAATAGTAACAATTAATCTTGCATCAAAACAACCCGTAAAGGTCACATAATGTCTAAGAATTATCCATGAATTTTAGGTCATTAACATGCAACCATTTTAACTCTTTTCTTAACTCTTAATCTTACTTTACTTTTCCAACAATTCCATTTAACGATTATATATTTAATCTTCACACTTTATTCCATTTTTAATACGCAATTAGAGATGAAATTTACAACACAACACATGAATCCAACATATACCCGAAACAACCCAATTCGGCTCACACCCAAAATTGACACATGCATTGTCTAAATTCAAGATTTATTCCTAACACAAGTCCATTACTTCAACTACAACAATATGCAACTTCAATTATAGCAAAGAAGGAAGAATTTTCATACCTTAATTTAATCCCCAAAACAGTCCCAATTTTTAGCCACTGTTTTGTCAGCTGAACTTGTAACGTTCATAACTCTCTACTACGATGTCCTATCGAGTAGAGGTTTGTTGCGTTAGAAATTAGACTCGATGAAATTCATTTTAGGCTTTTGAAACACCCAAAAACTCCTAATATACGAAGAGGTATATCCCTCCAAAGTTGACTAAAAATCTGTCAGCAATCAGCAATTTTCTGCCCATTTTTCTTCTCAATTTTCACACCTATTTTAACTCCAAATTAACATGCATGAACCTCCCTTATGTTGACCCATCATTTATACATGTTTTCCTTTCCAAATTATCACAAAAAAACCTAGAATTTCCAGCCTAAGTTTCGGCCCAGTGAGGACCGAAACCCACTAATTTCCTCTTCATTTTGGTGTGTCTTCTTTGGAATTTTAATTGTAGGATGATTTAGTATTGGGAAAGGAATTAAAAGCTTCAAATTGGGTGTGGCAATGGGTGTGAATTTCTGCTGAATGTGGAGAGAAAGAAGAGATATGAGAGTGTTGTTGTTTTTTCTGACCTGTCACTCTTAATTTATCTAATACAGATATTTATAGAAATTTCGGCAGCACAACGCTGCTTTTACAACATATCCCTAAAATGGGCGAGCCAACAATGCTGCCAAAACAATAACAAAACAACAATCATAATAGGCTAGCCGACTAGGCTACCACCAACCAACATCACGTTCACAAAGGCATAATCAAAATAAGCAAGCCGGCAAGGCTGCCACTAGATAACAACATCAAAAACCCAAAACAAGGTACAAACGTCCAACCCACAACTGTCTACGGACCTCTAAGAGTGCAATACTGACATATGACGGGACAGGACCCCGTCGTGCCCAAAATATGCATAAGTCTGAAAGATAAAGGTCTGTACCAAAATAGCTGGCTCCAGAACAAAGGAGCTCTCCAACTATTGTACAGAAATCCTAGACTGGAGGGTCACCTATTTGAACACCTGAACCTGCGGGCATCAACGCAGCCCGAGAGAGTCGATCTGAAATAATGTCTTGAGTATGTAAAACATAAAATCTTGAAAACGAATAACTCTTTGCAAGTAAAGCAGAGTCATCAAATTTCATAAAGCGAGAATCATATGCGAAAATCATATCATGTATCTTGAATCATAAATCATCATGCTCGTATGCGTATATAAAATCAGATAACATGTCTCGGCCCTCTATGGAGGGACTCGATGGAATCTGTATCTGCGCGCGTAACATGTCTCGGCCCTCTATGGAGGAACTCGATATAATTTGTATATATATATATATATAACGTGTCTCGGCCCTCTAGCGAGGGACTCGATGAATGATGCATGGCTGCACACGAACATGACCTGGCCCGGGACTCAGTGGAGTGAAATAGTAACACTTAGCACGAGTAGATATCATGAGCAACTGTATGCAATTAAAATCATTATGTGACTCTTAATAAAATTATTACTATAATCTCTGTTACTGAAATCATAATCACTAGTAAATAATCATTTTTAAAACTGAACAGGTAGGAGTTAAGTACGTCCGCCGTACTTCCATAAAAATCATGCCAAAAGAAAGAAGGAAAGGTCTCACATACCTCATAGGCGAACTACTCCACTCAATATTAAGGTATGCCTCGTCTAGTACTTCAACCTATAATAAGAAATGATACGCTCGTCAATTCTATGATTTCTAATGTAAGTTATATGATTAATAGCTCTCTTATTCCTATAAAAATTTGGGCAGCATTTCCTTTGTTTATGTGCGTATCCACAATTTTACCAATATTCCAAATCAACCAACAATTCAAATCCAACCAATAATCCAATTCAAACCAACAATCCAAATCAAACCAAATAATCATTATCATTTCCATACGTAGTCAAAATTATCTAAAATATTCCACTTATCAACTTCAATAACCAAGGCAACTACTACATCTTTTTCTCATAGTAGTCAATCATTTAGTTACGTTAGAATTATTCATGGGAGCAATCCAATCTTCTAACAATATCGTCAATTCAAGAATGTGAAATTAACACTTTTCCACACTTTAATCCTTTTAAGGCATGTATAGATAACTACCTTAATATATATGCATGTTTGTAGCTTATTTTTAAACACTAATTCAGCCTGTAATACGTCACCATAATGTTCAACAATTTACATCAACTTTTCGGCCAACACCTATTTCAATTTCCAAATTCTTCCAAAATTCCTTACCTTTCAACTAAGCCTCCAACACTTCATATATCAACTATACTTAATCCATCAAGGTTCCATCTAACTTTTCACATGCAATTAGTAATAACATACCAACACAATTAATAAGTTCCAATGTACGCCAAAAATGGGTTCTGAATCGATTTCGACCCCTAATAATCGCATGCATTGTCTTCTTTCTAATTCTTCTTTCATAGATAATTCTCCTAACTATAATATCAATTAATCTATCAAATATCAAATGAAAGGGGTAAATTTTTATCAATTTGCGAACTCAAACAGCCCCCTTCGAGCAGCCACTGCCCCCAGCGATTTGTGCCCCCTTTTGTCGACTTTTCGCCCAAATTCTTCTCTTCTCCAACTCCAATTCAACATGCATCCATCCCACTATGTTAACCCATCATTTATACATGCTTACCATGTTAAAAACTTGCCTAAAAACTCTTGGAAAAACTGCTCAAAATCAGTCCAGCAGTGGCTCGATTTAGCCACTGTTTTGGGCTAAACTTTTGGCTTCAATGTATAAGATAATTTAGGCTATGGGAATGGAGTAAAAATCTTGAATTCTTCTCTTGCAAATGGGGAGATTTTCGACCTAGGCTTGTGGAAAAGGGAGAGGAAGATTCAATTTTGTGTTGAAGAAAAGAAAAATGAGCTTGTTAGGCATTTTAAGTGCTAATTTTCAGATTTTCTAAAGGTGCACTTAGGTCCCCCTTCTTTTTTACACTTTAACCCTCCAAGTGCTTATTAAACTAATTTAATCCCCAAAGTAGTAAACCTTAATCTATTTTTTTAAATCTTGATCTCCGTTCCTTTTAATTCCCGGGAATTCCATAAGGTCTCGTATCCTCCAAGTCGTAATTCCCACAATATGTAATAATCCTCAAAAGAAAAGTATAAATAACTTATCATTTTAAATACTCATTGACGTGTTCGTAGCTTGTATAATTATATCTCATACCCCTTATCCGAATCTTAACCTTAATGACGTTCTTAATCCTTGTCTCAACTTACGATGTGTAACAATTTTAAATTATCATTAACATGCTCGTAGCTTGTGTAAATATTCTTACATCCATTAACCGAATCTAAATCTTAATGACGTTCTTAATCCTCGTCCTAAACTTACGAGGTGTAACAGCTTGAATGGACTGTTTTAACATGACTAAAGGATTGGATGAACCTGATAAACATGTGTATTAATCACCTTGATTGTTGAAGTTGTCGTATTGCATAATTGTAAAAGTGAAAGAAAGTATTATGGTAGCATATATGAAGTACATGGAACTAATTTTGGTTATATCTTGGAATTGTGCTTGGTTACTGGTTTGGTTGGCAATTGTTGTAAATTGTGGATGTACCTATAAACAGGAGAAGTGATGCCCGGATTTTGATAAAATAAGAGGGTCGTATTTCAATTTAAATTACGTTAGGTATCATAGAATTGACGGGCATATTGTTATTATTATAAGTCAAGGAGCTAGTCGAGGCGATTATTAGATTATCGAGTTGATATAGACGACGAGGTATGTGAAACTCTTCCTTCTTCTTTTTTGGCATGATTTATTGAAAGTATGGCGGACGTACATGATTTCTATACAGTCTAGTTTCTAAAGACGTTAGTCATGAGAAGTGCCTATGATTTTTTAGTAAAGAGTTTATTATAATGATTTCATTGAGCGTCAAAGTGATGATTTAAATTGTATAGTTACTCATGATACTCTATTTTTGCTGAATATGATTATAAGGATTCACCGAGTCCCTCACTATAGGACCGGGACACGTTATACGTATATATATGATTATTCCATGGATATGTATCCATGATGCGGGTATAGATACCCATGATAGTATATATATGACTATCCATGGACGTGTATCCATGATGCGGGTGTAGACACCCATGATAGTATATGTATGATGATTCCATGAACAGACATCCATGATGCGGGTATAGATACCCAGGATAGTATATTTATATATATATGATTATATGGACAGACATTCAGGGTTTTGATATGACTCTCATTTTTATAAGGCACATTAGACTCTCATATTTTTATATATGGCACAGTTGGATTCGGTATTTGATTCTCTTACTTGTCTCATATACGTTTTGGTCAGTTATGATTATCTATTTGTACTTTACATTTCATATAATCGGTACATTATTTCGTACTGACCCCCCTTTCCTCAGGGGGCTGCGTTTCATGCACCCAGGTACAGGTACTCAGTTTGGTGGTCCTCCGGTCTAGGTTCCTGCTCAGCTGTTTGGAAATCTCCTTTGATCCAGAGCTTTGTCATTTTGGTACAGAACCTCTTTTTAGACTTATGTATATATTTAGGGGCACGACGGGGCCTTGTCCAGTCATATGTCGTTATCCTTCTTATGAGGTCTGTAGACAGTTGTGGGTTGTACGCATGTGGGTTGTAAACCTGTTTGGTCTTTTGCGTTGTTGTTCTCTGTTTTTGAGATGTTCCCTTGTATACATGATACTATGTGGGGGCAGCCTTGTCGGCTTGCCCATTTTATTATGTTGGTTAGATGTGACTCCTCAGGAGACATGATTATTCGTGTGTAAAGGCAGCCTTGTCGGCTTGCCTATACGGACATGTATTATGGTAGCAGCGTTATGCTGTCGGATTTTTATATCGTCTTTAATGTCAAGTATGATTACGTGACATGTTAGTATAATGACGTCATTAGGGCGCTTAATCGCGGCCCGTCGGGTCGGATCGTGACAACTTCTTTATTTTACCCCGATTATAACTTAAGTACGGGAGCTTGTGTGGGCTGTGGAGTTCAAGCTTCTTCCCAGCTTGTAGAATGGTGTGTACTTCCAGTTTAAAGATTAAGATATAACGGAGGCTGATTACAATAGAGTTAGTAGGAACTCAGCGTTCTAGGTATGTTAAGACAAATCCTTCTTTCTCTTGACATGTTTTGCGTAAGAAATATTACTGTGGTATTGATTCCATAAATTATTCTACTCTTAGAAGTTAAGGGATATTCTTGTTATTGATTCTATGCTAAAAGCATGTCTAAGTTGTTCCTAAGTCCTTATTAAGGCATATGGGAAAGATGTTGGTATTCATGAGAGTTTTTAGTAAGCACTGGAGGCAATTTGACTCTGTTAATCTAAAGTAACTAATAAGTATTAAGTGCGGAAACTGGTTTAATAAATAAGTAGGTATATTTTTAGTAGATGTGTTAAAATAAGTCATTGCAGCGTTAAGTGAATAAGGTATCGACAAACAATTATATTAAAATGATTTAGAATGTCATCTGCATAGAAACTAAGATATAATCAATTTGTTTTACATTTTTTAGTTCACAGCTGATTAGATAAGATCATTATAAAAATATAACCTACTAACGGCTCACATAATAAATTAATTAGGCAATTTGGATCTGTTATCACAAATCAGATATTTTCATAAATGTTAGCCAGAAGAGCAAGGATATTATTGTCATCCAATAAATTCAGAAAATGTTTATTGTCAATCATGCATTTACAATTGCATTCATATTTTACCCAAGACGATATGATATGAGTTGATACAGACGACAAGCGGTATGTAAACTCTTCCTTCTTTCTTTTTGGCATGATTTAATGAACGTATGGTGGACGTACATGATTTCTATACAGTCTAATTCCTAGTAATATGAGTTATGAGAAGTGTCTTTGATTTTCTAGTAAAAAGTTTATTTTAAGGATTTTATCGAGAGTCAAATGATGATTTAAATAGCATATGGTTGCTCATGATATCTACTCGTGCAAGTGTTACTATTCCACTCCACCGCGTCCTTTACCAGAGGGCCGGGCAGATACGCGCGCAGATTCCTTATATGACTTCACCGCGTTCCAGAATGGGACGGGCAGTATACCTTATATGATTTCACCGCGTCCCATAATGGGTCGGGCAGATTCGTGCACAGTCCCTTATATGTTCACCGCGTCCTTTACAATAGGGTCGGGGAGTATATGTATATGATTCCATGGACATGCATCCATGATGCGGGTATAGATACCCATGATAGTATATGATTCCATGGACATGCATCCATGATGCGGGTATAGATACTCATGACAATATATGATTATAGGGATAGACATTCATGATTTTGATATGACTCTCATTTTTATAAGGCACAGTCGACTCTCATATTTTTATAAGGCACAGTCGACTCTCATATTTTTATAAGGCACAGTTGACTCTCATTTTTAGATGACACAGTTGTATTGATATTTTTGATTATTACATGATCTCTTGTTATCTTTTGGCCAGTTATGATCTTCTTTACAGTACTTCATATTTCATATACTCAGTACATTTTTCGTACTGACCCTCTTTCTTCGGGGGATGCGTTTCATGTCCGCAAGTTCAGTTAGAAAGAGTGATGGTTCACGCTGGTAAGTTGCTAGTTCAGCTGATGTTTGAGCACTCTATTTGTTCCAGAGTTGCAGTCTAGTTCTGGTATGATGCTTTGATGTCGTATACTCTTTAGAGGTTTGTAGACAGATGTCCTGTGGTTAGTGGGTTTGTAGGGCCTTGTCGGCTTTGGTGTGGGTATGTATATACGTATAAGTCAATTTTCTGGTCAAGCGCTTTCATAATATTTTTTGGCTTAGTCCGTGTTTATTGTGATTATACGGGGATGGTGTGATTTGGGGTACTCGATGGGTGTGATCCGGGCGCCCGTTGCGGCCCTCCGATTTGGATCGTGACATGATCCAACCCCGTCACATAGCGATGCACCCTGTCTGTCATATCCGCTACAATAGTGGGTGCATTTCTGGCCAATGAATCAAACTCAAGGCGGCACTCTCTAATGCTCCTACTGCTCTGCCTCAAGTGTAAGAACATGTCAACTCTGGCTCTCCTCATCTATAGAGGTAGGAATGGTCAAGGAAGGCCTCCACAAACTCATCCACACAGCTGGAGGAGCACTCTCGCCCCTAGATAGCTCCCACGACTCATACCAGTTAATAGCTACGTCACGCAACCAATATGAAGCCAACACGACAGACTCAGTCTCTGAAGCCTTTATTACCCTCAACGTACTTTGTATCTGTCGGATGAACTCCTATGGATCATCCTCGGGCCTTGACCCGAAAAACTCTGGAGGGCTACAACTCAAGAAATCACGAACCCTCAAACTATCTGATCTGGGGTCAACTCGCGTCCATGCGTGAGTCCGCCTCGCCACTAATCTAGTCGGCGGTTGTACCGCGTCTCATGGCTCGCCCTCGCCCGCAGGAGGAGCTGAATAGTGGGTGCATTTCTGGCCAATGAATCAAACTCAAGGCGACACTCTCTAATGCTCCTACTGTTCTGCCTCAAGTGTAAGAACATGTCAACTCTGGCTCTCCTCATCTATAGAGGTAGGAATGGTCAAGGAAGGCCTCCACAAACTCATCCACACAGCTGGAGGAGCACTCTCGCCCCTAGATAGCTCCCACGACTCATACCAGTTAATAGCTACGTCACGCAACCAATATGAAGCCAACACGACAGACTCAGTCTCTGAAACCTTTATTACCCTCGACGTACTTTGTATCTGTCGGATGAACTCTTATGGATCATCCTCGGGCCTTGACCCGAAAAACTCTGGAGGGCTACAGCTCAAGAAATCACGAACCCTCAAACTATCAGATCTGGGGTCAACTCCTGGTCCATGTCTGTGAGTCTGCCCTGCCACTAATCTAGTCAGCAGTTGTACCGCATCTCTCATGGCTCTGTCCTCTGCCGGCCGGTGAGCTGGAGGCTCAGTCTTTGGAGTTTGAAGCGGGTGATCTTGCCTGAACTGGAGCCTATGAAGGTGGCGACGTAGCAGAGCTCGTCGACTGGGGTACAATCTTCGGCATAGAAGAATAGACAGTAAACGCCTTTATTATGGACGATTTATTCTGTCTCCACTTATAAAAGGTGCCTCCTCACAAAGTCGCGATGACGAACTGGGAGGCTTTACAAAACGCAGTCTCAAAGTCGTAAGACCATGTATGGGGGCTGACGTCTGCCCCCAGAGGGGTTATAATTGGAGATACCATTGTTTCTAGTACATGAGTTCCTATAAAAATGGTAAATGCCCTACCTTTGAGTGCGGTTTGGGATTATTCAAGAATACAAAGTCGATTTGCTTTATAAAAAGAAGATATCAATGAACTTTTATGAAATGGTTTCACGGGATTCAGCCAATTGTCTTGATCGTGGAATCTGAGTACGGGACCTGGTAACTCTCTAAATCCGACTAGTATCCCCCGCGACTGATTTGCCCTTCTGGGCCGCTGTCGCCTTCTTCGGAGGCATAGCTGTAAACATATTAAGTCGTCAGAGAGGGATTATCCTAATAACATAGCTCTATTGCACGATCTATGAGGTTAAGGAATAGAAATCAATCCTAAATGTTCGGCAGCCTCCTGCGTATAAGTATGGTGCACAACATACCCATAGACAAGACTCGACTAGACACGGTCTGTAGACATTGCGAGGATGAACTGCTCTGATACCACTTTTGTCACGACCCGATCCGACGGGCTGCTACCCGGTGTCCTAATTGGACACCCTTATACTGACCTGTCACATAGAATCAGACTGACACTAAGGACAATATGAAATTCGGCAGCTTAACGCTGCAATAATAACACATGTCAGAATAGGCAAGCCGGCAAGACTGCTTTTGTACGTGAATGAACATGTCTCCCGAGGGAGTCACAACTAGTCAATATATTAAATAGGCGAGCCGACAAGGCTGTCACTATATACGGGAACATCCCCATAAAAATAAAGTGACGTACAATAATACAGCTGACCAAAACATGACACAATCCCCACACGAACAACCCACAACTGTCTACAGACCTCTATGAGAAGGATAACGAAATATGACGGGATATGGCCCCGTCGTGCCCCTAAATATACATAAATAAAAAATAAGGTTCTGTACCAAAATAACTAACTCTAAATCAATGAAGCTCTCTAAATAGTGTCGCGCCCATTTTCGGCCGCGGCATTTTTTAAATAAAAACTCCTGCTTAAATAAAAGGTTAGAAAATAAAAATAGAAGCTAAAATGTTTAAAAGAATGCTAAAATGTTTAAAGGGCTTAAAGATGTTTAAAAAAGCTTAAAAGGTGCTAAAGGTGCAAAATGCTAAGAAGTGCTAAAAGGCTAAGGGTTCGCGGAGTCGCCACCTAATTAGTTTGGGTGAATTAGGACACCTAAATGTTTAACTAGTTTAAAGTAAAACATTAACTCCATTTTAATGGTCTGCTAAACTTAATGAGATTCTGGGTAAGGGTTCTTTATTAATCTAGAGGAAGGGTTAGGCACCTCTAAGATCCGCTAACTTGCGGTTGTCCTGCCAAACCTAGGGTAATTATTATGCCAAGGTGCGATGCATGTTTTGAAAATATTTGAAGAGAAAGATGATGCAAGTGTCTATAAAAGGGATGCCTTTTGATAAAGATTTGTAAGACTTGTGTTCTAAAAAATACATGTAAGGTTTAAAAGTATTCATTTATTTTTATTTATAAATAAGTGATGCAAAGTTGATTTATAGACTAAATGTATGCATTTACTGGAAAATTTGATTTTTTATAGGTGGCATAGTGCAAAGGACGATTATCATTTGGCAAAGTTTAGTTATGCGTGGCAAACCTAAAATAATTAACTTAAAGGGAAGCAAATTTCTAGTACCCAACTACTCGCTAATTTATTGATTCAAGATTTAACTATTCTAAGTGTTCTAATAATTAATGTAGCGTTAGACAATTAATTACAACAAATGAATGAGGGCGGGATAGAAAACCAATAAAGGCGACTCGAAGGAGTGGCGATGTGATTCCTTTGTGGTTTGGAATTTCGGATGCAGATAGCAAGATACACACGAATGCGGGTGAATGCAAATCTTCAATTGATTGAAGGCATAATGAGTCTCGCTATGAGACTCCTCCTTTTGCTCCGATGCATTTCATGTAAAATAAGAGAAGATAAGGATTAGTATATATATATTCTAGACCTTATCAAATGATAAATAACTTTGGCAAAATTAAACACATGCTATGATCCTAACAAAACTAATCAGTAGCGTGAACATGATGAGTTCTGGGAGCTTATATAACATGACTTGAACTTGTTCCAAACTAATATAAGAGGTTAACATGTGCGTATTGTTACTCAAATCACGCCCTAGTCTTTTGACATGGTTAAATAATTTAGAAGGAATTTCATATTATTGTGGATACTATCTTAGCATTCAGGCATATAAGGACAAAACAAAAGTACTCGAATACACAAATAGTAAATCCAACATGGGTTTTCTGAGAGGTGATAGATATTATAACCTATTGTGATGTTCGATATAGAGGTGGCATATTCAATCATAGTATTAACAAGGCATACAAACACTTTCAAGGTCCTGATTATGTAGAACATGACTTTAAATGCAAATAATTTGGCATATAAACTATTCATTCAATACACCTCATCCTAACAAGCATACATGTTATAGAAAGTCTAGATCCCAAACATTACGAGTAGCGGATCCAACTTAGACAAGGCAAACCAGGGAACATTCAACTTATCGAGTTTTAATTTGTTTTACAAAAACAGGCTGAAAACATAAAAATCAGGCACCCTGACTGTGATAAAGGCTAACAAGTATCTTAAAGGCTCTAATCAAAGACAACAACTTCCTAGCATAAGTATTAGACTATAAGAATGGTTCTACACTTAACACATCAAACAACTTGCCTAAGCTAATCAATAACTAGGTGATTTAACATTCAGAATAATCATTCATCACATACTTAACTCATCCTAATTTATACAAGCCTTAACTGAATTGAACCATCAAAGAAATCATCACATCACCCACCAATAATAGTATCTATCTCATAATTCTTGAATACAACTTAACATAGCATTTTAAATCTTAATAGTCCCTTGATCAGGCTTAACAAATGATCAACCTAGGATACATCACACAGTTAATCACCCTTTCATATTACAACAATGTATACGCAATACTACTACTAAACATGGGTTTAATGGGTAGTTCAATAAGTAAAATTAAACCTGGGCTAACTAAAATATGCTTAAACAGACATAACAACACTAATAACTACAACTAACACATTCTAGGTACAACAATAGATTAGTCACAATATCAGGAAGTGCTAACTACACGTCACAACCCGCAGAAATTAAATGAGGATACAGAGAATACAAAAGGACTAGATTTTAAAAGAGATTGATTTTACCTTCTCCGGACAACGAACCAGGGCAGCGTATCAAGTCGTCGGTCCAATCGACGGGTTTTGGGTTTGCGATGCGAAATTAAAGAAGCGAGGTTCGTTTGCGATTCTTGGCAGGCCCGAAGGAGATTTGAACTACCTATCGGTGCTTATGCTAATGGTCTGGGTGCTGACTGCTGCTAGGGGTGTCCTGTCTCTGCTCTACCTCCTCTGAGTCGATGCCGTCCCTAAGTCGATGCCATTCCCTGAAACGAACTCTACTGTGCTCGAGTCCCGTTCGATACTGCTCTGTGTTCTTGCTATGTCGTGGTGATTCTTAACTGCTGCTATGCTATCTCCCTCTATGTTCTATAACATTCGAGTGAGTTTTCTGGATTCAGAAGGTGCTCCCCCCCTCTCAGACGATGACCCTTTGCATGTCGTTATATAGGCTAACCCTAGGTTCTAATATTGGTGAGCAATTATGGCTGATTCTAGGCTGAGATTTCGAAAAGATTTTGGGTCGATTCCCTTGATAATTGGGTGCTGGTTTATGGTAAAAAAAATCACTGAAGACGTGTGTGCAGGTGAAGGGAAAGGAAAGTCGCCGGATTCTCAGGCGAGAATCACGGCGACGAAGGCGTGAGGTGAAGGTGCGAGGCGCGGCGGTTGAGGTTTTTAGGTTTAGGGTTCGTCGAGGGAGATAGGCCATCCAGGTAAAGGGCTGCTGCTGAGGGTATAAAGGGCTATGTCGATATAAGCTTGTGGGGATTGGGCTTCGGGTCGAAAAATAATGGGCCGGTTTGGGCTGGGTTAGTTTAATAAGAGGGCTGGTTTTAATTAGTGGGTATTATTTAACTAGGGTATTAGATTAGGGTAGTATTAAAATCTAGGAGTTTAATTAGTTTTTAGGCTAGTTAATTAATTAGCTAATTAATTCTAGGCAAGTGTATTAATTAATTAGTGATAACTTAAATTAACAAATGTGATTAAAATAATTAGGTGCTTCATTAATCTAATTGTTATAATAAATAAATGCGGGCGTGCTATTTAATTAATGCTTAATACTTTAGAATGCGACGCTATTATTTAAAATTTTATTGTTATGCATTATTGCGAAGTTAAATTAAAATTGCATTGAGTTTATATTAAATTACTTAAATGCTGAATGCAAGTACGATATTTAAGAATCGTTTAAAGCTTTATAAATGCGGTGCTATTAAATGCATATATCAGATTAAAATTGATTTTAAATTACAAATGATTACTAATAAATGCGGCTATGCTACCTGCCATGACGTTATCGCTAAATTACTATTTTATGCATTTATTAATTATTTAAGAATTACGACCAAGCTTAAAGTTAATTAATGCGGGCGCGGGACTCTAAGTGCTTAAAACTCTATGCGATGCCATTATTAAATTATTTATTTATGCCTGTATTTAATGTTTTTTTTTTATTGTTGTATTTTATTATAAAAATCCTTGTAAAATTATTTTACAAAATTAGTGTAATTGTATGGTTAATGGCTGGACGGGAGGGTCAAAATTGGGTGTCAACAGATGTCCCTCTTTGTATGGAGATGATGGAAGAATCTTCGGACAAAGACGTTGACTCATAGCCAATTTTGTCTCGATCTTCAGAATTGCAAAAATGCTGGGCAGGTAGACAAGGCTGACGCAAAAATCAAAAATTGTCCCAGTGTCGAGTTATGACGACACTGGGTCACTATGGTCAAAACACTAAGGCGGGCTAAGGCGGACTCAAAGCTGTCCCAGTGTCGAGTTATGACGACACTGGGTCACCATGGTCAAAACACTAAGGCGGGCTAAGGCGGACTCAAAGCTGTCCCAGTGTCGAGTTATGACGACACTGGGTCACCATGGTCAAAACACCAAGGCGGGCTAATGCGGGACTTAAAGCTGTCCCAGTGTCGAGTTATGATGACACTGGGTTATGGTGCAAAAAGTAAAAGAAAATAACTGGCTTGAACCTGGGGTGTACTGCTATGGCTTGTGGTGCTGGGTTCTATGGTGATGTGGAGCGAGTGGACGGCTGAGGCGCTTCGCGATCGTTGGGAAGGTTGGCCCCAAGATTGCCGGTCATTGTAAGAGAAAATCCACGTTGTGCTCCTGCTCCTGCATGCTAAGACTTGAACAAACGGTTAGTGCATAACTGTTAAGGCAAAATGATGATGCATAATTTTAAAGTAATGCAACTGTGAGTAGAAAAGGTTATCCTGCAAAAATATGATGCCTGCTGTGTTGATGCGATGCTGCAAATGCTGTGATTTCGCCCTTGCACGGACGTGTTGCGATTGTGAATGCGGATACGTTGTCCTTGCTGCAATTGTCCCTGTATACTAAAGCTCAAGAAAGAGTTAGTGCATAACTGCTAAGACAGAATAATAAAGCATGCGTAAGAAATGCAATTTCGGGAGTATAGAAATCGTCCCTGCGTGATATGCTGATGATGGCGTCGTTTTCGGACTTGTTGTGTTGATAGCGTCGTATGCGGGCGTGTTCTTTGTTGGCGTCATTATGCGGGCGTATTCTTTGTTGGCGTCGTTGCGTGATTGCCTTGATAACGTCATTGCTGGGCGTATTCTTCTTTGGCGTTGTTGCGTGGACTTGCTGATTACATCGTTGTTTGGACGTGTTGCTGCTGGCGTCGTTGCGTGGACTTGCTGATTACGTCGTTGTGCGGGCGTGTTCTTCTTGGCGTCGTTGCATGGACTTGCTGATTACGTCGTTATGCGGGCGTGTTCTTCCGGGCGTCGTTGCGTGGACTTCGCGATTACGCCGTTATGCGGGCGTGTTCTTCGGGCGTCGTTGCACGGACTTCGATTACGCCGTTGTGCGGGCGTGTTCTTCTTGGCGTCGTTTCATGGACTTTCTGATTACGTCGTTGTGCGGGCGTGTTCTTCGGGCGTCGTTGCATGGACTTCTTGATTACGTCGTTATGCGGGCGTGTTCTTTCCGGGCGTCGTTGCATGGACTTCTTGATTACGTCGTTATGCGGGCGTGTTCTTTCTGGCGTCGTTGCATGGACTTCGATTACGTCGTTGTTATGCGGGCGTGTTCTTCTTTGGCGTCGTTGCGTGGATGTCACGACCCGACCCCGGGGCCGCGACTAGTACCCTACTGGGGTACCCTGTCAGGTATATGTCAGAGAATAGCAGCGGAACATAACACAACACATAACTTCATAAAAAGGGTAAAACATAACTGGCCATCAGATAAGTCTGACTTCCATAAACATACTTAAACAAAGTATTTATAATACGACTGGTTCTTATAGCCCAAAATATATAGGTGGCCATGCACTTAAAGATAACAATCGTGGCGGGACAGGGCCCTGCCATACCCCTGGATGTACAAAATACCTATAGCATCAGGGAATATCCATACCAATAAATAAGCTTCCGAAGGAATGGAGCTTCTGACACCGGAATAGTGATCCTAAGAACGAGGATCCTCAATCTGCTTACCCTTACCTGCGGCATGAACGCAGCCCCCGGGGAAGGGGGTCAGTACACAATATGTACCAAGTATGTAAAGTGGGAAAATATCGTAATATAATATCATAAGTCTAAAAGCAAGTAGTCATGGAAGACAATAAAATACCTTTTACTGTGCCTTACTAACAATGAGAGTGACAAGTATATATATATATAATACTGCATAAAATAGGAGGCTCATGATCAAAACAGGGTACCTCGCCCGTAGTATCAAAAAAAAACCATCCTACTCCTGGGACTATTTCACCCGCATGGGTCCTGTGGACCCGCATGAGGTACTCCTCGCATCGGCTGTAGGCACGGGACTATTTCACCCGCATAAGCCCATAAGGACTCGCATGAGGTATTCCTCGCATCATGGGTAGCAAATCCACGGAACAGGTGGTATAACGATCTTGGGGACTTTCCCCTCAGATATACTCTTACCCTGAAGCAGATGGTATAACGATCTTGGGGCTGTACCTCAGATATACTCTTACACTGGAGCAGATGGTATAACGATCTTGGGGCTTGCCCCTCAGATATACTCTTATACTGGTGCAGATGGTATAACGATCTTGGATCTGCCCCTCAGATATACTCTTACACTGAAGCAGATGGTATGACGATCTTGGGGCTGGCCCCTCAGACATACTCTTACACTGAAGGAGGTGGTATGACGATCTTGGGGCTTGCCCCTCAGACATACTCTTACCCTATCACAAACTGTCATCATATCATAATAATAATAAGTTAAGAAAACTTATAACTTCTTTTTAGTCTTGTTCACATACTCTCTCATTTTAGTTTACTTAAGGCACTTAACCATATCTTTAATAAAAGAACACCGGGAATTTAACCCAAGTACTACATACTTGACTCTTTCAAAAGTGACTCTTCTTTATACATAAAGCCTTTGGGCAATTGATGCCTTTAAATCAATTTGCCTCTTCATATAATTATCTTACTTAGAGTAAATCCTTCTCATTAACCTTTTATGAATCTAATAGACCAACTTCCCATATAGTTTTTATATTAAATATATACTTTAGTAAAAATCATACTTTTCCCTTAACGAGGACTCATACGTTCTTAAAACGAAAAGTCATTTTATACTCAAAACAAGTAAGAACACCAAATCTTGTACGTCTACCGTACTACATAGTTTCATCTATTCATGCTCAAGAGATAGGAAAGCTTCACATACCTCTTTGGTCAATCCACTTGCCAAGTCCAAACTACCGCAAGTAATATTTCAACCTATAATAGTCATGATACGTTTATTAACCTCTAATCTTAATGTAGAACAATCCAAGTTCAAAGTTACTAAATTCTAAGAAAAATCGGGCAGCATTTCCTTTGTTTCTACTCACTTTGCCACCTTTCTCAAGGCCGAAATTATCATCAAACACCACATTTTAGGCTCAATCAATCCAACAATTCAAAGGGATTTCACACCCAAAATTTACGCCTCATAAGTTTACAACAAATTACTTAACAATTCTAAGGTAGTTTTTAGGCTACAACAAGCTCATTTGTTCTTCTTAACCCATTCTTCATATCCAAGCCACATTTACTTGCATGCAAAGACTCTAAGTGCATTATTTTACCACCACAAGATCTTGCTTCTAAGCATGCAACACTAGAGCTAAGTTTAAAGGAAGAAATGTTACCTTAAAGTTTTAGCCAAAACTTATTCCAAATATTGCTAGCTTCCTTGCCAAGAACACTACCACAACAATGCCAACAAGCTAGCTACAAGCTTCCTTTTCTTGTTCTTAACTTTCAGATTTTTCTTGGGTTTTTTAGAGAGAAGGGGGAGCAATTTGAGAGAGAGAGAGAGAAGATGAAAGATAGACAATGACCAAGTCTTGGTCAATATATTGCATGCAACAGAAAATCAGATGGGGGGGGACACTTGTCACCCTCCCATGGTCTCTTTTAAAACAAAAATCAGATTTTCTAAGTTTTCCCCCCAAATTCCCGCCTGCTGCGGCCACGCCCAGCTCCGCAGCTCGAGCTCTGAACTTTCGCGCGCGGCCCTGCATCTGGCGCCGCGGCGCTGCCACTTCTGCGACCTCTCAGTACTTTAGGCGCCGCGCCCGCATCTGTGCGCCGCGCCGCTTTGCTCGAACGCATTTACCCGATCACTACGAACTTGTAACTCTCATAACTTTCTACTCCGACGCCCTATCGACGAACGGTTGGTTGCGTTGGAATCAAGACTCAACGAACTACGTCCTAGGCCTTTAAAATACTTAGGAACTCTCAACGAATCGGGTCATAACCCGCCTCAAAGTTGACTACAACCCGCCTAATAATCCACAACCTATCCTTTGAAAATTTAAGTCCTACATGCTTCAGACGCTCTCACGTAGGGTCGAACTACGGGGTCTAACATTCTCCCCCCCTTAGAAACATTCGTCCCGAATGTTCCTTCTAGGCGTACTCAAATCACAACATCAACATAGACCCTCTTAACCATTCTTTTGCAAATAAAGAAGCTCCATGAGCCACAACATACCAAGCGTAAATGCTAAATCAAAGCTAACAAGCGTGAAAGTGGGTTACCGGAGGTATAGGAAATAGGTGAGGTACTTCTTCATCATGTCACCGCTTCCCACGCCATTTCCTCCCTATTCTCGTTCGCCAAAGGACCTTGACTAAGCCACGCCTTTAGTCCAAGTCGTCTAACTCGACGATCGAGTATCGCTATGGGACTCTCCTCATATGATAACTCCTCTCACTTGGACATCCCGAACCGGTGCACTCTAGATGGATCTCCAATACATTTCCGCAACATGGACACATGAAAATCGATGCACCGCTCCAAATCGGACGGAAGATCTAACTCATAGGCAACCTTGCCTACCCTACGGACAATCCGATACGGCCCAATGTACCTTGGGCTAAGCTTCCCTTTCTTTCCAAATCTCATCACGCCCTTCATGGGCGATACCTTTAGGAAAACCCAATCATCTATCTCAAATTCCAAGTGTCGACGCCGATGATCTGCATACGACTTTTGTCGACTCTGAGCTGCCAACAACCGCTCCTGGATAAGCTTCACCTTATCCACTGTCTGCTGGACTAAGTCTGGCCCGACTAACTGAACTTCTCCCACCTCGAACCAGCCTATCGGTGACCTGCACTTCCTCCCGTATAAGGCCTCATAAGGCGCCATCTGAATACTGGAATGGTAGCTATTGTTATAAGCAAACTCCACGAGAGGTAAATGATCCTCCCAGCTACCCCTGAAATCAATAACACAAGCCCGAAGCATATCCTCAAGTGTCTGGATAGTGCGCTCGGCCTGTCCGTCCGCTCGAGGTGAAACGCCGCATCGAGACTCACCTGTCCCTAATCCTTCCGGAAAGGACCTCTGTAAGTTAGCCGAGAACCGGGCTCTCTATCTCGATATAATCGACACCGACTCGTGCGCCTCACAATCTCTCTAATATATAATCGGGCATAGTCCTCACCAAAACGCTGTCGTTCGACCGAAGAAAATGGGCCGATTTCGCCACCGCCGATAATCGCCCAAATGGAATCATGCTTCCTCGGAGTGGTAGGTAGCCCTGTAATAAAATCCATATTTATCACCTCCCACGTCCAAGTCGGAATATCAATGGCCTGCAATAGCCCTCCGGGCTTCTGGTGCTCAATCTTAACTCACGACAATTCGCACTGCGTACGAACTCCGCAACGCCTCTTTAGGCCATCCCACCAATACACGCATCTGAGGTCATGGTACATCTTAGTCGACCCCGGATGAATAGAATAACGAGCACTGTGTGCCTCCCCCAGAATCTGCTGACGAAGTCCTGTCACATCGGGAACACACAACCGCCGAATCTTAGCACCCATCAGCGCTACCTCAAATAGACTCTTCTCCTTCGGAGAGCTGCGTCGATCTCGTGCAAAATCGGATCCTCATATCGCCGCCTCCTTACCCTCGATGATAGAAGACTGCAACCTCTCGAACCCGAATTCCCTCACTATCAGAATCAACCAAACGAACCCCAAGGCTCGATAATCGATGTAACTTCTGACCATATCCTCTTCTCGGTGCGAACATCGCATGCACTACCCATCGATCCGCGACTAAGGGCATCGCCACCACATCGCCTTCCCTGGTTGGAATAGAATATCAACATCGTAATCCTTAAGTAGTTCCAACCACCGTCTCTGTCGCAAGTTCAGCTCCCTCTGGCTGAAGATATACTGGAGACTCTTGTGGTCTGTGTAAATGTCCACATGAACTCCATATAAATAATGTCTCCAGATCTTTAAGGCATGAATCACTGCTGCCAGCTCCAAGTCATGTGTGGGATAGTTCTTCTCATGTTTCCTAAGCTGTCGGGATGCATAAGCTATAACCTTGCCGTGCTGCATCAGCACGCACCCAAGCCCGACCCTGACGCGTCACAATAAACCACATATCCATCTAAGCCCTCTGGAAGAGTAAGAACTGGGGCGGTCGTCAACTTCTCCTTTAGCAATCAAAACTTTCTCACAAGTATCCGTCCACCGAACATAGTGCTTCTCGAGTCACTTAGTCAAAGGTGAGATAGAAGCAAACTTCTCCACAAACCTCCGATAATAACTCGCAGGCCCAAAGCTGCGCACTGCTTGCCGTAGTGGGTCTAGGCCAAGTCTTGACTGCTTCAATCTTTGCTGTATCAACCCGAATACCATCGGCCCCGATAACATGCCCTAAGAAAGCCACTGACGCCAGCCAGAACTCGCACTTCGAGAACTTGGCATACAACTGCCGGCCTCGGAGGACTCCCAATACCGCCTCAAATGATCAGATGCTCCCGCTCACGCGAATACACCAAGATATCATCAATAAACACCTATAACGAACATATCCAAGAATGGCTCAACACCCTATTCATCAAATCCATGAATATCTGGGCGTTGTCAACCCGAAAGACATCACCTGAACTCATAGTGCCCATACCGGTCCCGAATGCGATCTTTGGGATATCTACCTCTCTAACTCGTGCACTGATGATAACTGCATCGTAGGTCTATCTTGGAAAAACACTTTGCACCTGCAATCGTCAAACAAATCGTCAATCCCGGGAGGATATCTATTCTTGATAGTTACCTTGTTCACCGTCAGTAATCAATACACATACGCAGCGGCCCCATCCTTCTTCTTTACAAATAACACCGTGCTCCCAGGAGAAACACTTGGCCTAATAAAGCCTTTTTCCAAGAAATCTTTCAACCGGTCCTTCAACTCCTTCATTTCGGCGGGTGCCATCCTCGTATGGCGGAATAGATATCGGCCGAGTATCCGTGCCAAGTCAATGCAAAACTCGATCTCCTCTCGTGAGGATACCCAGCTCATCCGGGAATACGCCCGAAACTCTCTAACGACCGAATCGATCAAGGTCCGTACTTCGGCCTCGATGTCGAATACCGAACCATATGATAGATGTACCGCTCGCACCATCTTCCTAGCCTTGAGGTAAGAAATAAACTTACCCCTCGGCGATGCAGTATTCCCCTTCCACTCGATAACCGGCTCGCCGGGAAACTGGAACCGAACTAATCTCTCCCTACAGTCCACGTTGGCATAGCAAGATGCTAGCCAATCCATACCCATAATCACATCAAAGTCTGTCATATCCAACTCTATCAAGTCGGCTAGAGTCTGACGGCTATCTATAGTCACAGGACAAGCCTTATACACTCGCCGCCTACCATCGAATCACCTCGCGTAGCCACCTCAAAAGGTCTTATGGACTCTGCTCTATCCTATTCCACCGCAATATGAGGAGATATGTAGGACAAGGTAGAACTCGGATCTATCAAAGCATAAACATCACAAAGAAGAAACCAATAATGTACTGGCGACATCCGCGACGCCCCGGTCCCGCTGACCGACATAGCATATATGCGGTTCGAGGACCGCTAGAATCGAACCCCTACCACGACCTTCGCCGCGCTCTGGCCCATAAGTACCACGCCTCCGGGCGTCTAACCATCGAAGATGAAGATCCAAAGAATGCACTTCGCTACCGAACGTAATGCTCCGCCGCTGGCGACGGACAATCTTCTTCGATGGCCTGCGCCACAAGAGTAACATGATCTCGAACCCATACGGCACTCGCCGGATGAGACCTACCGCGTCGAACGCACCGGCAGGTAGGTGGTCTCGATTGGTATTGATCCGCCTCGCGAAAACTCGACGCCCCGAGCCTCGACTCGCTCGAATAACCTGCTGATCGGACCTCCGCCGCGATCGTGAAGGAGCACTCGAGCCGGCCGAAGGTGGACTTAGTTCGCCGAGGCCGCCGCTAAAATCGCTCTGATACCACTTTTGTCACGACCCGACCCCGGGGCCGCGACTAGTACCCTACTGGGGTACCCTGTCAGGTATATGTCAGAGAATAGCAGCGGAACATAACACAACACATAACTTCATAAAAAGGGTAAAAAATAACTGGCCAGCCGATAAGGCTGCCTTCCATAAACATACTTAAACAAAGTATTTATAATACAACTGGTTCTTATAGCCCAAAATATATAGGTGGCCACAGACCTCTAAAGATAACAACTGTGGCGGGACAGGGCCCCGCCATACCCCTGGATGTACAAAATACCTATAGCATCAGGGAATATCCATACCAATAAATAAGCTTCCGGAGGAATGGAGCTTCTGACACCGGAATAGTGATCCTAAGAACGAGGATCCTCAATCTGCTTACCCTTACCTGCGGCAGATAACGCAGCCCGGGAAGGGTCGCACACAATATGTACCAAGTATGTAAAGCTGGGAAAATACTGTAATATAATATCATAAGTCAAAAGCAAGCTGGAGTCATGGAAGACAATAAAATACCTTTTACTGTGCCTTACTAACAATGAGAGTGACAAGTATATATACATATATAATACTGCATAAAATAGGAGGCTCATGATCAAAACAGGGTACCTCGCCCGTAGTATCAAAAAGAAACCATCCTACTCCTGGGACTATTTCACCCGCATGGGTCCTGTGGACCGCACGAGGTACTCTCGCGTCGGTGTACTGCCGCACGGGACTATTTCACCCGCATAAGCCCATGGGACTCGCATGAGGTATTACTCGCATCTTGGGTAGCAAATCCACTGAACAGGTGGTATAACGATCTTGGGGACTTTCCCCTCAGATATACTCTTACCCTGAAACAGATGGTATAACGATCTTGGGGCTGTACCTCAGATATACTCTTACACTGGAGCAGATGGTATAACGATCTTGGGGCTTGCCCGCCGGATATACTCTTCTTATCAGTGCAGATGGTATAACGATCTTGGATCTGCCCCTCAGATATACTCTTACACTGCAGCAGAGGGCATGACGCTCATGGGGCTGGCCCCTCACCCATACTCATCCCCGGAAGGAGGGGGAATGACGATCTTGGGGCTTGCCCCTCAGACATACTCTTACCCTATCACAAACTGTCATCATCATAATAATAATAAGTTAAGAAAACTTATAACTTCTTTTTAGTCTTGTTCATACTCTCTCATTTTAGTTTACTTAAGGCACTTAACCATATCTTTAATAAAAGAACACCGAATTTAACCCAAGTACTACATACTTCAACTCTTTCAAAAGTGACTCTTCTTTATACATAAAAGTCTTTGGGCAATTGATGCCTTTAAATCAATTTGCCTCTTCATATAATTATCTTACTTAGAGTAAATCCCTTCTCATTAACCTTTTATGAAGCTAATAGACCAACTTCCCATAAAGTTGTTATATTAACTCTATACTTTAGTAAAAATCATACTTTTCCCTTAACGAGGACTCATGCTCTTAAAACGAAAAGTCATTTTATACTCAAAACAAGTAAGAATACCAAATCTTGTACGTCTACCGTACTACATAGTTTCATCTATTCATGCTCAAGAGATAGGAAAGCTTCACATACCTCTTTGGTCAATCCACTTGCCAAGTCCAAACTACCGCAAGTAATATTTCAACCTATAATAGTCATGATACGTTTATTAACCTCTAATCTTAATGTAGAACAATCCAAGTTCAAAGTTACTAAATTCTAAGAAAAATCGGGCAGCATTTCCTTTGTTTCTACTCACTTTGCCACCTTTCTCAAGGCCGAAATTATCATCAAAACACCACATTTTAGGCTCAATCAATCCAACAATTCAAAGGGGATTTCACACCCAAAATTTCTGCCTCATAAGTTTACAACAAATTACTTAACAATTCTAAGGTAGTTTTTAGGCTACAACAAGCTCATTTGTTCTTCTTAACCCATTCTTCATATCCAAACCACATTTACTTGCATGCAAAGACTCTAAGTGCATTATTTTACCACCACAAGATCTTGCTTCTAAGCATGCAACACTAGAGCTAAGTTTAAAGGAAGAAATGTTACCTTAAAGTTTTAGCCAAAACTTATTCCAAATATTGCTAGCTTCCTTGCCAAGAACACTACCACAACAATGCCAACAAGCTAGCTACAAGCTTCCTTTTCTTGTTCTTAACTTTCAGATTTTTCTTGGGTTTTTTAGAGAGAAGGGGGAGCAATTTGAGAGAGAGAGAGAAGATGAAAGATAGACAATGACCAAGTCTTGGTCAATATATTGCATGCAACAGAAAATCAGATGGGGGGGGACACTTGTCACCCTCCCATGGTCTCTTTTAAAACAAAAATCAGATTTTCTAAGTTTTTCCGCCCAAATTCCCGCCTCGCGTGCGCCACGGCCATGGCCAAACCTCCGCAGTTTCAACTTTCGCGCATGCCCCGCTGTCTCAGCCATGCACTGCAACTCGCGACCTCGCATTTTAGGCGCGCGCCTCGCATACGGCGCCGCGCCTGCCGCTTTGCTCGAACGCATTTCACGCCTGGCTGAACTTGTAACTCTCATAACTTTCTACTCCGACGCCCTATCGACGAACGGTTGGTTGCGTTGGAATCAAGACTCAACGACCTACGTCCTAGGCCATTAAAATACTTAGGAACTCTCAACGAATCGGGTCATAACCCGCCTCAAAGTTGACTACAACCCGCCCTTAATAATCCACAACCTATCCTTTGAAAATTTAAGTCCTACATGCCAGACGCTCTCATCGTAGGGTCGAACTACGGGTCTAACGATGGACTTGCCGATTACGCCGTTGTCCGGACGCGTGTTCTTCGGGCGCCGCTGCATGGACTTGCCGATTACGTCGTTGCTGGACGTGTCGCCGCCGCCTCGTAGAATAAATGCTCCTGCAAGCTAAGCTTGAGAAAACGTTAGTGTATACCTGTTTAAACAAAATGATAATATATATGAGAAGTGCAATTTTATGGATAGAGATGTCATCCCTGAGATGTTGTCTTTGCACGGACATGCTGAACGTTGCAGCTGACGAATTGCCACGATGCCTTTGCTGTGTGCGATGCGTGGGTTGCCAATTTGACTTTATGCTCGAGTTGATGCGCTAGGTTTTGTTGCGGAACTCCGAACTTTGATTGCCGATTGTTGATGCCCCTTTCTGCTTCACGCTCTTGCTGCGGACTTTGGATTGTTTTCAACCTCCGCCTTTGCTGCTTTTCACTTCAAGAGACTTTTTCGTATTTTCTTTATTTGTTGCACTTTATGCTTCATAATATTAAAGACCTGCGCCAAAGAAAAATTTGTGAGTTTTGGGGTCGATTCATATTTGACTTTCTTTGCCTTGTTCTCGACTTGCAACCCTGCTTGGTTTCTACATTGTCCCGTTTTGAAAAGGTGTCCGCCTAAAGTGGGTCTTAATGTAGTTGCTTGTATGCTATGTGTATTCTTGTCATTTTCAAAGCAAAGGAAAGTTTCCTAATGGTGTGACCGGCCGATTTAGGCGCCACGATCCCCACGAGGAATCAGTCGAACGTAGTTCATTACAAGCGAATATTGGGAAAATTAAAATTTCTAGGTGTGGGACCGGCGAGACGGCGCCACGTATCCACTAAGGGAATCAGTCAAACGTAGTTCATTACAAGCAAAACGAAGAAAACATTATTAAAGCTTAAATATGAGTTTATAAATTATTCGCTAAAATAAATCGCTTTTTCCTATCCAGCTCTGCGCGGACCAAGACAAGTGCAAATCCAACCAATACGCCTTCTTGCTCGCATCATGGCTGGCCGGGTCTTCGTGCTCGCCGTCGATCTCCTTCTTTTGGCTTCGTGGTGCTGCTAGATAAATAATCGATTCAAAGCGGAGCGGGTTACGCAAGGGAACACCTCTCTTCCTTTGGGGTTCATTGTACTCATTGGGGTAAGCCTCCTCCACCTGAATGACTCCCTCCTTGATCGCCTCCCCTTACTTTGTCTCTGAGTGTATAACACCTTCCCATGTCGTGTCCGATGGCTCCGGAATGGTATGCACAACTTTTGTTCCCATCATGAGCTTTGGACTTGGGATTGGGCACATTCCTTGGGATTGGCTGGAGTATCCCTGCAAACCTCAACCTCTCGTACAACTGCGACAATGGCTCGGCTAAATGGGTGTATATTTTGGCTGGCCTTTCTGTGGTATTTAGGCGGGGTGTGAAGATGTTTGGTGGGCGGGCTTTGGGCGTGGCGTATACACATACGGGTATCGCAGCGGTTGCCATATGCATTGCGAAAATGGGTTTGTGGTGGCCTTTGGTTTGTGTTTAGCTGGAGTACGTTAGGCATTCGGTTTTGTGTGGAATATATGGGTGCATTGTATATTGGCTGAATGGGATATGTAGTAAGCGGGTACTGGTAATAATTTGGAGGTTTTTGACTGTTTTGGTTATTTGCAGTGACGAGTGCTCTGGTGAGGTTCTTGAGCCTTTTGATTTCGACTGCAGGTTGCCATTTCTTTGTGGTAATTGTGCGAGTTGCTCTTTGGATCTATCTTTGTCTTTCTCTCCGAGACCTCTGCTTTGCTTATAGGAACCAAGACAGTTCCACTGCTCCGCGGATGTCCTTGAATCGACCATGTTCTTTGGACCGTACCTTTGATCTTGTGAAATATTGATGCTCTGCCATTGCTTAGTCAAATACGAACCGACCTTTTGGGGAGGATGATAAATCTTTCTAAAAATGCAACAAACGGTGTTAGCATAAAGCACATAATTTGCAAGTATGTAGCAGATGTTGACACCCAATTTTGACCCTCCCGTCCAGCCATTAACTATAAAATTACACTAATTTTGTAAAATAATTTTTAGGATTTTTTATAATAAAGTGTAGCGATAAAACATAAATACAGGCATAAATAATTAATTTAATAATGGCATCGCGTCTCACGTAAAGTCTTAAGCATTTAGAGTCCCGCGCCCGCATTAACTAACTTTAAGCTTTGTCGTAATTCTTAAATAATTAATAAATGCATAAAAATAAATAATTTAGCGATAGCATCGTGTCAGGTAGCATAGCCGCATTTATTAGTAATCAGTTGTAATTTAAAATCAATTTTAATACATGCATTTAATAGCGTCGCGTCTATAAAGCTCTAAACAATTCCTAAATATCATACTTGCATTTAGCATTTAAATAATTTAATCTAAACTCAATTCAATTTTAATTTAACTTCGCAATAATGCGTAACAATAAGATTTTAAATAATAGCGTCGCATTCTAAAGTATTAAGCATTAATTAAATAACGCGCCCGCATTTAGCACCTAAATAATTAGACTAATTTAGCACCTAAATAATTAGACTAATGTAGCACCTAGATAATTATAATAAAGCACCTAATTAATTTAATCACATTTGTTAAAAGCTAATTAATTAACTAACCTAACACTAATAGCCCACCTAAATTAATTACCTAATACTAACTACCCTTAATTAATTGACCACTAACAACCCGCAATTTCAAAGAAATCTCTAGCCCATCTACCCGCAAGCCCTTCTCTTTCACTACCCACAGAAGCCCAAACCCGTCAGCCCAACACCCCAACTCTCCCTCTACCATATCAGCCCAGAAGCCCACACGCCTAAGCCTTATGCTTTCCCTTTCACTTCGTCTCTCCCACAAAAAAAAAAAAAACGAACCCTAAACCTAGCAATCGCCGCCTTCACCTCACGCCTTCGTCGCCGCGATTCTCGCCTGAGAATCCGGCGACTTTCCTTTCCTCACCCATGCACGAAGCCAGCTTTCCTTACCTGTGCACCTAACCAAACGAATCTTCCGTAAATCCCTTTAAAATCGTAACCCATTCGAATCTACAAGATCAGTACTAAATCAACCCGAAAATCTTACAATAAAATCGCCCATTTTATGGCAAGAATCGCAAAAAATCTCCTTAATCGATTTTACACCCAAATAATCGTCGAAAAATCAATATCGAATCAATACCAAAATCGCACAAAAATCGCCTCAAAAGCCATCTAAAACTTACCAAAAGAGGACCCAAATCAAGGCTACAAATACCAATCGACGGTACATCTAAAGGCAAATAAAATTAGCATCCGGGATTCAATCGTAAAGCAATAGCAACGCTAAGCCAAGAAACCAAAGTTAAGCCTTCCTTCGTTTCACCTCGCAAACCGAAACCCGTCGAGTGAGCCGACGACTTGATACGCCGCCTTACGCCTGCGGAGAAGGTAAATTCATCGTCCTTTCCGTCTTTGATTTTGTTGAATATTAATGTGTGTGATGTGTTTTATGTGATCGATTAAGCCTGTGTTATATGATATATATGTGTTGTTTTAAGCGTTTGTTTTTGCTATGATTATGTAGTACAGGTGCTCAGTTAGGATTAGAGTAATGTCTAAAGAAACCTGGGGAAAGTTTAATGCTTTTGGTCTTTGCTTGGATACTAAATGGCCGAGTAGATTTGATTTAGAACTCTATAGCATACCTACAACATGATTCTGTTTTCTATGAAACACCTGAGTTGTATTATTAATGCTCGTCAAAATCTATGATCATTGTAGGTGTTATAATGGTTGGATGTATGTATTAAATATCTGTCATGTTAAAGTAGTTAAATGTCTAAATCCTGGCAGGCTTGGAACTAGTTCTGTTTAAAATAAGACAAAGCATGGTTCGTAATATCCATTGTAGTGTTAATAAATCTGTTTTAGTTCATTGTTAGTCCATCATATATCCGCTGGGATTGGTTCAGTTCAAACAGGGTACTTGTATATATATATCACCCAATTATGTTATGCCATATCCGGAGTGTTATTAGAACCAACATGTTGTACCAAATATGATCTTATGCACTTGGTTTGACATCCATGGTTCTGTGCATTCAAAGCATTACTCCCAAAGAGTCACAACTCAATTAAAGAGAATTCGGAATCTGAAATTGAACTCTTATAGTTGCTTGATGTCTACTTGGTCCATTGCTTGTCCTGCTTATCGGTTATACCTTGACAATGTTTGGCTATAGTAGTTTGGCTCAATGTTTTTTTTAGAATTGTGACTAGTAATTACTGATTTGAAGTTGTCTGTTTATCTTCCGGTATGTATGAATTCACGCAAGCTAATAGACTAAATAATCACTGGATATGTCCTTTATTCTCCGAAAAAACATAGTCTTTGGAATCTGTAAGTCTGTTTAGTATTAGAGGGCCTTATGTATTCAATCTAGTCCCTGTCCGTATTTACCGCTGAATCGCCTTTCCCTCCCTCTGATTTTTTGCATTCTTCAGTAGACCATCCGTGGGCATATTTCGTGATGTATGTATGCTTCAGTATACATTTGATGTATGTCGAGGTCACATATATTCTGTAACATATCCTCAATTCCGCGTATATCTCCTTGTGTATCGCCTAAAAATATTTTCAAAGGTGTCTGGGCTTGACGTATTCACGATAGCCTTTAATCTATTTTCTTCATAATTGAGTATCGGGCCTAGTCCATTGCTGCTCCTCTCGTCTGCTTTTGTGTCTTTGATTGACTTGGGCCGACCTTTCTCTTTTATCGGAAGATGATTGGTTTACTGTCCTTCATATATTACTGGGCCTTCCGAGGCCCACTGTTTGTTTGCCTATCCGTGAATCATTTAAAGTGGACTTTCCTATTTGACTCGGGTCGCCATCTGGGGAAGAATGAGCCATACGTGTATTTTAGTTTTACGTGAATTATCTTGTTTACTTGTACTATCGCTTGATTTGAACATGTATTAATTCTTTATCTTTATCTTATTTTACATGAAATGCATCGGAGCAAAATGAAGAGTCTCATGGCGAGACTCATCACAAGCTACAGCAAACGAAGACCCGCATTTATGTGCATTTCTCTATCAACATTGGGGAATTCCAACCCGCCGGCGAATAACACCTCTACTCTGTCGAGTCCTTTATTTCCTATCCCGCCCCGTTTATTTGTGTAATTAATTGTCTAACATTACGTTATTAGTAGAACTCTTAGAATGCCAAACCTTAAGTCAATAGATTAGAAGGTAGTTAATTAGCAATTTGTTTCCCTTCGAATTATATTTTAGATTATCCATACATAGCTTAAGCCATATTAAATCACCTAATAATCCTAACTTGCATAATTAATCATGTAGCTAGGATATTATTTTTCAACATCCCTAAACCATTTGCTATAAAATCCATATATAAATTTTATTTATACATATATACTAAGGAAGCCCCTTTTAAGCATGTAGTATACTAATCAAGATAGGCAAATGTATACATTTAATCAATAAGTCCACTTTGCATGACATATTTTTCATAAATAATATAGGGCATGCTTTAAACTCTATATGTGTTTTACATCACTAATCTTATCAATCTTTTTGCCAAAAAATACTTTCTATTAAATATCTTTCAAACATGCATTCTTAGCAATAAATAATTAACCCTAGGTTTGAACGGACAACCGCAAGTTAGCGGATCCTTTAGGGTGCCTAACCCCTTCCCTTTAGGATAATAAAGAACCCTTACCCAGAATCTCATTAAGTTTAGCAGACCATTAAAATGGAGTTAATGTTTTACTTTAAACTAGTTAAACATTTAGGTGTCCTAATTCACCCAAACTAATTAGGTGGCGACTCCGCGAACCCTTAGCATTCTAGCAACCCTTTAGCATTTTAGCCTCTTTTGCACTTTTAGCACCTTTTGCAATTTTAGCATTCTTTTAAAACATTATTAGCAATTTATTTTAGCACTTTTAATACTTTTAACCTTTTAAGTTTTTTTTTAGCTTTTATTTTTATTTTCTAACCTTTTATTTGAGCAGGAGTTTAGAAAATAAATGTCGCGGTCAAAAATGGGCGCGACAGCAGATATATCGCACATAGCACATTCAAACGTTTCCTAACATGCAGGGGGACCTCTTTATGCCAGAGGTAAGCCTAAACGTCACTCATGCGAGATTATGACGGATTTGTCCAAGTCGTCCAACTATAATGCCTTTGTTGGAAGCTTGCCAAATAATTAAATGCAAAATAATTGCCAAATAATTATCCTAGGTCTGTTGTGGTTAAGAACCTAAAATCCCCAGTGGAGTCGCCATTTCTGTCGCGCCCATTTTCGGCCGCGGCATTTTTTAAATAAAAACTCCTGCTTAAATAAAAGGTTAGAAAATAAAAATAGAAGCTAAAATGTTTAAAAGAATGCTAAAATGTTTAAAGGGCTTAAAGATGTTTAAAAAAGCTTAAAAGGTGCTAAAGGTGCAAAATGCTAAGAAGTGCTAAAAGGCTAAGGGTTCGCGGAGTCGCCACCTAATTAGTTTGGGTGAATTAGGACACCTAAATGTTTAACTAGTTTAAAGTAAAACATTAACTCCATTTTAATGGTCTGCTAAACTTAATGAGATTCTGGGTAAGGGTTCTTTATTAATCTAGAGGGAAGGGGTTAGGCACCCTCTAAGATCCGCTAACTTGCGGTTGTCCTGCCAAACCTAGGGTAATTATTATGCCAAGGTGCGATGCATGTTTTGAAAATATTTGAAGAGAAAGATGATGCAAGTGTCTATAAAAGGGATGCCTTTTGATAAAGATTTGTAAGACTTGTGTTCTAAAAAATACATGTAAGGTTTAAAAGTATTCATTTATTTTTATTTATAAATAAGTGATGCAAAGTTGATTTATAGACTAAATGTATGCATTTACTGGAAAATTTGATTTTTTATAGGTGGCATAGTGCAAAGGACGATTATCATTTGGCAAAGTTTAGTTATGCGTGGCAAACCTAAAATAATTAACTTAAAGGGAAGCAAATTTCTAGTATCCAACTACTCGCTAATTTATTGATTCAAGATTTAACTATTCTAAGTGTTCTAATAATTAATGTAGCGTTAGACAATTAATTACAACAAATGAATGAGGGCGGGATAGAAAACCAATAAAGGCGACTCGAAGGAGTGGCGATGTGATTCACCGTGGTTTGGAATTTCGACGCAGATAGCAAGATACACACGAATGCGGGTGAATGCAAATCTTCAATTGATTGAAGGTATAATGAGTCTCGCTATGAGACTCCTCCTTTTGCTCCGATGCATTTCATGTAAAATAAGAGAAGATAAGGATTAGTATATATATTCTAGACCTTATCAAATGATAAATAACTTTGGCAAAATTAAACACATGCTATGATCCTAACAAAACTAATCAGTAGCGTGAACATGATGAGTTCTGGGAGCTTATATAACATGACTTGAACTTGTTCCAAACTAATATAAGAGGTTAACATGTGCGTATTGTTACTCAAATCACGCCCTAGTCTTTTGACATGGTTAAATAATTTAGAAGGAATTTCATATTATCAGGATACTATCTTAGCATTCAGCATATAAGGACAAAACAAAAGTACTCGAATACACAAATAGTAAATCCAACATGGGTTTTCTGAGAGGTGATAGATATTATAACCTATTGTGATGTTCGATATAGAGGTGGCATATTCAATCATAGTATTAACAAGGCATACAAACACTTTCAAGGTCCTGATTATGTAGAACATGACTTTAAATGCAAATAATTTGGCATATAAACTATTCATTCAATACACCTCATCCTAACAAGCATACATGTTATAGAAAGTCTAGATCCCAAACATTACGAAGTGACAGATCCAACTTAGACAAGGCAAACCAGGGAACATTCAACTTATCGAGTTTTAATTTGTTTTACAAAAACAGGCTGAAAACATAAAAATCAGGCACGCTGACTGTGATAAAGGCTAACAAGTATCTTAAAGGCTCTAATCAAAGACAACAACTTCCTAGCATAAGTATTAGACTATAAGAGTGGTTCTACACTTAACACATCAAACAACTTGCCTAAGCTAATCAATAACTAGGTGATTTAACATTCAGAATAATCATTCATCACATACTTAACTCATCCTAATTTATACAAGCCTTAACTGAATTGAACCATCAAAGAAATCATCACATCACCCACCAATAATAGTATCTATCTCATAATTCTTGAATACAACTTAACATAGCATTTTAAATCTTAATAGTCCCTTGATCAGGCTTAACAAATGATCAACCTAGGATACATCACACAGTTAATCACCCTTTCATATTACAACAATGTATACGCAATACTACTACTAAACATGGGTTTAATGGGTAGTTCAATAAGTAAAATTAAACCTGGGCTAACTAAAATATGCTTAAACAGACATAACAACACTAATAACTACAACTAACACATTCTAGGTACAACAATAGATTAGTCACAATATCGTAGTGCTAACTACACGTCACAACCCGCAGAAATTAAATGAGGATACAGAGAATACAAAAGGACTAGATTTTAAAAGAGATTGATTTTACCTTCTCCGGACAGCGACCCGGGGCAGCGTGAAGTCGCCGGTCCAATCGACGGTTTTGGGTTTGGCGATGCGAAATGAAAGGGCGAGGTTCGCTTTGTCGATTCTTGGCTTGAATCGAAAGAAGGAGATTTGAACTACCTATCGCGCTTATGCTAACGGTCCGCGCCGATCGCCGCTAGGTGTCTGTCTCGCTCTACCTCCTCTCGAGTCGATGTCGCCCCTAAGTCGATGCCATTCCTCAAACGAACTCTACCGTGCTCGAGTCCCGCTCGACATCGCTCTGTGTTCTCGCTATGTCGTGGTGATTCTTAATCGCTATGCTATCTCCTCTATGTTCTATAACATTCGAGTGAGTTTTCTCGATTCGGCGTGCTCCTCCCGCATTTACGATGACACTTTGCATGTCGTTATATAGGCTAACCCTAGGTTCTAATATTGGTGAGCAATTATGGCTGATTCTAGCCGAGATTTCAAAAGATTTTGGGTCGATTCTTGATAATCGCGCCGTTTATGGTAAAAATCATCAAGACGCAGCGCAGTGAAGGGAAAGGAAAGTCGCCGGATTCTCGAGCGAATCACTACGACGGCGCGCGAAAGCGGCGAGGCGCCATGGCTGAGGTTTTTAGGTTTAGGGTTCGTCGGCGAGATAGGCCATCCGTAAAGCGGCCGCCGAGGTATAAAGCGGCTATGTCGATATAAGCTTGTGCGATTGGGCTTGGTCGGAAAAAATAATGGGCCGGTTCAATGGGTTAGTTTAATAAGAGGTCGGTTTTAATTAGGGGGTATTATTTAACTAGGGTATTAGATTAGGTAGTATTAAAATCTAGGAGTTTAATTAGTTTTTAGGCTAGTTAATTAATTAGCTAATTAATTCTAGGCAAGTGTATTAATTAATTAGTGATAACTTAAATTAACAAATGTGATTAAAATAATTAGGTGCTTCATTAATCTAATTGTTATAATAAATAAACGCGCGCATATTTAATTAATGCTTAATACTTTAGAATGCGACGCTATTATTTAAAATTTTATTGTTATGCATTATTGCGAAGTTAAATTAAAATTGCATTGAGTTTATATTAAATTACTTAAATGCTGAATGCAAGTACGATATTTAAGAATCGTTTAAAGCTTTATAAATGCGGTGCTATTAAATGCATATATCAGATTAAAATTGATTTTAAATTACAAATGATTACTAATAAATGCGGCTATGCTACCTGCCATGACGTTATCGCTAAATTACTATTTTATGCATTTATTAATTATTTAAGAATTACGACCAAGCTTAAAGTTAATTAATGCGGGCGCGGGACTCTAAGTGCTTAAAACTCTATGCGATGCCATTATTAAATTATTTATTTATGCCTGTATTTAATGTTTTTTTTTTATTGTTGTATTTTATTATAAAAATCCTTGTAAAATTATTTTACAAAATTAGTGTAATTTTATGGTTAATGGCTGGACGGGAGGGTCAAAATTGGGTGTCAACAAATAGCTGAACAGGAATCCTAGACCGGAGGATCACCGAACTGAGTACTGCATCGCGCATTTAACGCAACCCCCGAGGAAAGGGGTCGATTTAAATAATGTACTGAGTATGCAAAATATGAAGTACTATAAATAAGATCATAACTTGCCAAGAGGTAACCGGAGACAAGTATAATAATCAAGTACCGAATTCAACTGTGCCATATAAAAAAATGAGAGTCAATTGTGCCTTATAAAAATGAGAGTCAAATCAAAATCAGGGATGCCTGTCCATAGAATCATCTTGTCTATATACATTGTCGGCCCTTAAGTGAGGGACTCGGTGGAATCATCATATTTATATACATTGTCGACCCTTAAGTGAGGGACTCGGTAGAATCATCATATCTATATACATTGTCGGCCCTTAAGTGAGGGACTCCGTGGAATCACCATATCTATATATATTGTCGGTCCTTAAGTGAGGGACTCGGTGGAATCGTCATATCTATATACATTGTCGGCCCTTAAGTGAGGGACTCAGTGAAATGATATAATCACATAAGCACGAATAGAATATCATGAGTAACTTTATACATATTAAATCATCACTTGACTCTCAATGGAATAAATGAAAGGCACTATCGTATCATATATCATTTTAAATCATCATTTGGAAAATCAAGGCGCTTATCATATCATGTATCATTTTAAGAGTTAGGATTCAATAGAATTATGTACGTCTGTCATACTCTCATTTGTATAAGGGATAGTTCCACATACCTTATTGACGAACTAACCAACTCGATAATCTAAATACGCCTTGACTAGCACTTCAACCTATAATAGTAGTAACATGTCCATTAACCTTATGATTGCTAGCATACGTTATAATTGAATGATAAATTGCCTTCTTTTTTATAAAAATTTGGGTAGCACTTCCCCTATTTATATGCACATCCACAACTTACAACAAATGCCAACAATACGAATTAACTAGTCATAATTCCAAGATATCACAAAATCAGTTCATATACTCTACTTACACCATAATTATGCATTCTCTCTTCTTACATTTATGAAATTCAACAATAACGAAAACCAAGGTGATTACTACACCTACTTCTCATGTTAATCCAGCCCTTAATCCATATTAAACAACCTTTAAAACAACCCATAAAAACAGTCCATACGTCTAGCAACAACGACAAGAATACGTGTCTTATAGTTTGCAACATAACACATTTTTACTCTTTAATTCCTTTAAGACATATATTAGTAATTACCACAACATATATACATGTTTATAACTTATATTCCAGCATTATAACTCTACCAAAACAGCCCCTAAAATGCAACACAACATGTCCAATTCCATACAAGTCTCGGCCAACACATCATAATTTCATAACTCTTCTCTTAATTCCTTAGATTCCAATTCACCCTTCAACACTTCCATATAACTAATTACCACTCTAAATATAAATATTTCTTTTCAATTTCAACATGCAATTAGCGACAAGGATAACCACAACAACCATGAATCCAATGTACACAAAAACAACCCTAATTTCGGCTACAACACCCAATGATCACATGCATTGTCTTAAATTCCAAGTTTCTCCTAACACAAGTTTATTCCTTAAATTATAACAATATGCAATTCCAATTATACCATAAGAAAAAAAAAATTTACCTTAATTTTGCTCCAAAACAGTCCCTAAACTTTCGGTCCTTGCATGCTCCAAATGCTTCATCATTTTCACCATTCTTCAACTTATAATCACATGCATGTATTCTACAAGTTTAATTCATCATTCCTACATATTTTTCTTCCCAAAAACTTCATCTTAAACTTGAATTTTTTGGGCTTAATCTCTCGGCAATGGGCAACGTTTTTGCCACAGTTTTTGGGTGTATTTTTAGCTTTAAATTTATAGAAGAATTTAGACTAACAATAAGGAATAAAACTTGAATTTTTGGCTATGGGGAAGGGGGGTTCTCGGTTGTGGGGAGGGGAGGGTTAAGTGAGAGAGTTTTGAATTTTTAAGGTTAGAAGATGAGAGGTTAAATGTGTATAAGTGCTGATTTTTATTTATTTTGCATGCTAAAAATCATTTTGCAACTTGGTCCAAGTTCTCACAATTATTCAATCTTAGGTCCCACTTCTTTTAAATCTTGAAAATCTCATAAGACATCGTATCCTTGTCGTCGTAACTTATATAATACGTTGCTAATCCATCACGGGAATATATATAACTATCATTATCAATTTCCATTGTAACGCTCGTTGTAACCAAAATCTTTTCCCGGAATCACATCCTGAAGTATATTAATTTTCGTATTAGCATTTATAAATATATTCTATATCCCAGATTTGAATCTTATTTCTTAATTACGTTCTCTAATTATCGTCTTAAAACCACGAGGTGTAACATCTCTAGTCCGAGTGAGACTAAAGAACGAGAGGTTCTTCATTATTACTGTTGCACCTGATGTTGTCGATGTTGCGACTGGTGCTGCTATTATTACTGATGTTGGTGTTGCAGCTGTGTTGCTGCTCACTGCTTGCTATTATTGCTGATGTTTGGAGCTGCTGTTGTTGCTTTTGTGGTGGCTAGTTACTATTACTGCTACAAAATACCATTTCGTCGTTGAAATTGCTGCTTGAGGTGGTGCATATACTTTGAACACTGCAAAGTGTTGTGACAATTTGGAGCACAACATTGCAAGTGTTGTGACAGTTAAGAGTCATTACTTATTATTAATGGCTTAGAAATCATTCAACAAGATAATGAACAATATGCAGCTGCTGCCAAGGCTGTTGTTGATGCAGTCACTAGAATTTTGGCTCTAGAGTGGGGCATAGACTATGATATTAGGGTCAATGGTATTGCACCAGGCCCCATAAGTGATACTGCTGGCATGAATAAACTTGGGCCGGAGGAGATAAGCAACAAGAGCAAAGAATACATGCCTCTGTACAAACTTGGGGAGAAATATGATATTGCCATGGCTGCTCTGTACCTTGCATCAAATGCTGGCAATTGGCTTTGAGGGAGACGTCCGGAAGCAAGAAGATGCAAAAAGAGTTGTAGAGCTAACTCTTAATCAATTTGGGAAGCTTGACATTCTTGTTAATGCTGCGGCTGGAAATTTCCTTGTGTCTCCTGAGGATTTGTCTTCAAATGGCTTCAGGACAATACTAGATATAGACTCTGTTGGTACGCTCACTATGTGCCTTGAAGCACTTAACTATATCAAGAAAGGAGGACCTGGGAGGAGTTCGACTTCTGGTGGAATGATATTGACATCAGTGCTACTTTGCATTACACTGCATCTAGCAACTGGTGTTGTTGGTTCTGGGGATATCATCAGAGTTTGACATTTGATTTTGGAGTTCTTGCTGAAAAGGCTTAAAGGAAATCAACATAAACCTCCAGGATATTGTTGGAGTAGATATCAAGCTTGAGATTGACCGCTTGGTTATCAGACAGAAAGGAAGTTGTTGAGATCAAGAATTTCAGGACATTGTTTCCAATCTAGGACTGAAACCGCTGTTTTCAGTGCCTAGCTTGAGGGGGTGTTGAGATATACCACATATATACATTGTATATTGTATATATATGTGGTTAGTTTGTTATGAGATCATTAGATATTTTTTATTAGTGATATTTTGATTTGATTAAATATTTTGTCATTAGGGGTTTAGTTAGTCACTTATTATAAATAGGGACACTATCTTGTATTTTAGTTTTGAGTGAGAATAATTGAATAATATCAGAAGCTCAATTGTAGCCTAAAATATCTCTCTCCCTCTTTCTCGACTTTCTCTGCTTCTCTCTCGTTTTCTCTTCTTCTGTCCTCACTTCTCTTCTATTGTTTCCTTTTCTGATTTCTCCTCTGGTTCATAATTTACAGAGGAGATTACAATGTGGGGATTCGAACCCTCACCAACAAGATAAAAATTCAGATAGTCAATCAACTGAACTACTAGATCCATCGTACTAATCTTAGTTCAATCTGTCCATGTCTATTTTATATGATATTATTTTATTTTTAATTCATTTAAAAATATAATGATATATTTATAAATTTAAAATGTATTTAATTTAAACATTTCAATTTTTTCTTAATAATAAATATTTATAATCACATAGATATTATAAGATGATTACCATAAATTATAAAAATATTCATCTCGTTCTTAAATTCTATACATTGCCTCACATAAATCGAAACATTTGTTAATTTGAAAACTTTGACAGGCCAAATTTATTTTTCCTTTAATTTCAAGCTGTAGAAAAAGGAGTGTCTGTCTCCCTAAAAGGGACAGTAATCAAACGGTACTTTATTTACCCTGTATAAATACAAATAAAACAACTCATTGCATTAAATTCTTCATACTCAAGCCTTGATATAAAGCCAATAAAATTTATAATTGAAAATTGAAAACACTGGAAAGAGAGTTATAGGGATTGGCAAAAGAGGGTGGCAGAGAAGAAATGATGGATATTCCTGCCTTATTCAGACAATGGAATGATGCAAAATTGAAAGTCATAAAGAAGAGAGTCAGAAAGACTTTCACCATCACTCCAAATTAAATCAATTTTTTATTTTATTTTCCCTTTGGTATTTAATAATTGTTGGAAATATTTATTAAATATGAAATAAAATTAATCTTATTTAATTATGAATCGAACAATTAGGAGCTCCATATGTCGGAAACATTGTTTCCACATACGTGTACATACAATGTCAAAAATCATAATTTTCTTAAATGGAAGAGATATTGGTACGTACAACAAGACGTAAGATAATAGACGGTTATTGACCAAATGACGTTGGTTTCACGTTGGTAAATGAAGGAAGAAGTGTACAATGTGTTTAAAGATGAAACGAGTCATGAAACGGGCCGCGACGCCAAACTGCAGGGCCACAGCGCCAACTCTCTGAAGTTGTGGCGCCGTGACGCCCAACTGCAGGGCCACGACGCCAACTCTCTGAAGTTGTGGCGCCGCAGCGCCACCCTGCAGGGCCGCTGCGTCGGTAGTTCAGAGGCTGCGACGGGAGATGAAAAGACATGACTCTTGAGCTGGTTTTTGAGACATTAAACCTCCATTACATCCCAAATAAATTCAGCCATTATTTTACTGAATTAACACTCCATAATCAAGGCCATTCAAGGCTATTACATGGGCAATTGGAGAGTCATCTTCACAACACTATAAAATGAGGCCTTAGGCTCATTTGCAAAACACTTGAAATCTGAAATACTTCTTCCTCTCTTGCAATCACAAAACACTCAAAGATCTTTCTTTCAAAGCGAACACTTGAGTTCCCTTTGCTCATTTGTTTGATTGTTGTTTTATCTTGGGAGATAAGTTGTCATTACAACCGTTGAAAGGATATACGGGGCAATATTATCTTAAGGATAGATCAAGAATTTGGTCGACTCAACAAGCCCTTCTATTTGATCATTTCCAAGTTTTATTACAATTTGTTGTTGTTGTTATTTTTTCGTTTTACACATTACCACTCACAAGCTTAAGATAATATCAGTTATTTCAACAACAACAACATGTCTGCTGAAGATCAATTCAACGTTTTGAACAACGCCAATGCTCAAGACAATCCCACTGCCTTCAATCCCAACACTCAAGGCAGTGACACTGCCTACTCTCCCACTAATCCAGGCATTCCAAATGCCTTCCAACCTGATGCGTTTGGCACAACTAGTGCCCCCACTGCTCCTCAAGGCGTTCACAACGCTCATGCTCCTGCTCAAGGTACTTACAACGCCTTTACTACTGGTCAAAGGAGTACTCCTGCTCCAACTCCCGTTGGTTTTCATCATGAACGTCCCAAAAAGTTTATGGGTACACATTTCAAGCGATGGCAGCAAAAGATGCTGTTTTTCCTGACGGTTATGGGACTAAAACGTTTCCTAACCGAAGACCCTCCACAAGTTGGGGATGACACGGACCCTCAGCCAAATAATTTGGCGGGAGGGGGCCAAGGTAACCATGTTAATGACGACATGAAGATGGTTCGTGAGGCATGGAAACACAGTGATTTCATGTGCAAGAACTACATTCTAAACAGTTTGTCTGATCCTCTCTACACGGTATATTGTATCGTTGAAACTGCCAAGCAGTTATGGGACAAACTACAAAAGAAGTACAACACCCAAGATGCGGGTAGTAAGAAGTTCATCATTGGAAACTTTCTGAAATTTTAAATGGTGGATAACAAAAGTGTATCAACCCAAGTTCAGGAATTTCAAATGATTCTACATCATCTAGACTTGGAAGGATTGAAGCCCAACGAGCAATTCTTGGTTGAGGCATTAATCGAAAAGTTGTCTCCCTCGTGGAATGAGTTTATGAATTACTTGAACTCAAAACGAAGGAGATGATTTTAGACAAACTTATTGTCAAACTCCAGATACAAGAGGACAATAAGAAGGCCATGTCAAAGGGGCAACAACCCGCTGAGGCTAAGGCAAATAATGTAATTGTACTGCCTTCTATTATAAATAAAACTGAGCCTTCCTTTTACATGTTTGTGTCTTCTAATTTATGGTGTCATAGATTAGACGTGTTAACTATCAATCTATATTAAGATTGGTAAAGTTGGAATCATTGCTCTCTATCGACATAAACCCTCAACATAAGTGTGAGGTGGACATGGAGGCAAAGACTCTCCAAAAAGTTCTCTTAGATCCGTCGAAAGGGAAATCGCTTCTCTAGAACTCACATATATCAATAGATGTGATTTAGAACTAGAGGGGGGGGGGGGGGGGAACAAGCCCTTTGTGACTTTCTTAGATGATGGCATACAATTTTGCCACTTTACTTACTTAAAGTAAAAATGGAGCCTCTGAAACATCTAAACGTCACAAAGCAAATATGAGAACCTACAATGCCAATGGGTCTATAGACAAGATATTCATACGTATGTTCATGACTATCGCCGCCTTGCGGGATCTTGAATTACATCAAATGAATGTCGAGATAGTCTTCCTAAATGATGATTTGGAAGGAGAAATATACATAGACCAACTAGAGGGGTATGTGGTTTCAGAACAAGAGACAAAGGTCTGTCTGCTTGTCCAATCATTGTACAGGCTGAAACATGTCCTAAATAATGGCACGAGAAATTTGATAATACCCTACTATCGTAAGGAGTCTCTATTAACAAGTGTGATGAGTGTGTTTACATGAAGAGGAAATGACCGATTCATTAGGCATAAGTTATGACCGATTCATTAGGCATAACATTCCTCTATGTAAATGAATTATTGATCACTGGTAGCAGTTCTAGGGTAATCCTAGAGACTAAGATTGTGCTAAAAATAATGTTTTGACATGAAAGATATAGGTGTCGTAGATGTTATCTTAGGGATCAAGGTCTCTAAGACAACTAACGGATTGGTCTCGTCTCAATCTCACTACATCAAGAATGTGCTGAAGAAATTTGAGATGTTCGACAATTCACCTGCAACGATACCATTGGTTAGAAGTCAATAAATTGGCAAGACTCACCCGTAAGCTGAATGGCTTCATGGTTTCTTAGAAGATATTTCATGTTGGGATAAACCCGTGACTTCTGTAATGATCCACTATAATAGTTAGTCGGCTCTATGAAGGGCACAAAGTTCTATTTACAATGGCAAGTCTTGTCATATTCGACGGAGACATGAGTCCGTTAGGCAGTTGATCACCTCGGGTATTATTTCCATTGATTATATAAAATCAAAGGAAAATATCGCAGATCCCTTGACGAAGGGAATACCCAAAGATCAGTTGTTCTGTCTGTCTAGGGGAATGGGCTTAAAACTAAATCAATAAGAACCAATATAGTGGACACCCAACCTTACGGACTGGAGATCCCAGGGATAAGGTTCAATGGGAAAACTAAACTTTAAAGGTTCAGTTGAGCGCTTCGGTGGAAGCAAGAACACTTCGGTGGAAGCAAGAACACTTCGGATAATGATTTCTTCTTAAGAAACATAATCCAAGGCCATTCTCGTGATAGACATAAAGTTCTACTTGTAGAGGGGTAAAGGATAAGTTTCCAAAACCTTTAATGATTCTCAATAATTGAGGTTAGATTGGAAAAACTTTTAATGGTTCCTAACGCTTATGTAGCGGGGTATTACAGGATATCTTGTAGCAGACCACCTATTTAAGTACGAGAACAGGCCGACTCAAATGAAAGTACTTAAGAATTCAAGTGTGTCCACTGCCCACGATTGACAAAACACTAGAAAGATTGAGTAGGAAAGGTGTTGTGATGGTATCATTGTCTTGGCATATATTAAACACTGACGGTTCAAGACATCACGTTCACCGCGCAGTAAATATGTCCGATGATATTCTACTATGGAAGGTTCAAAGCTCCGGCTACCTCTCCAGATGCAATATCGTTCCGCCAAGTGATTGTTAGAACGACACCGTACGTGTGCACCAAAATCTCTTCCAAGAGGGGATTGTTGGAAATATATATTAAACGTGAAATAAAATTAATCCTATTTAATTACGAATCGAACAATTAGGGGCCCCACACGTTGGAAATATTGTTTCCACACACGTGTACATACAATGCCAAAGATCATAATTTCCTTAAATGGAAGAGATATTTGTACGTATATGAATTGTTTGAGACGTAAGATAATAGACGGTTATTGGTCAAATGACGTTGGTTTCACGTTGGTAAATGAAGGAAAAAGTGTACAATGTGTTTAAAGATGAAACGAGTCATGAAACGGGCCGCGACGCCAAACTGCAGGGCCACGGCGCCAAGAGCTATTTGGCCAATAACCGTCTATTACCTTACGTCTCAAACAATTCGTATACGTACCAATATCTCTTCCATTTAAGGAAATTATGATCATTGACATTGTATGTACACGTGTGTGGAAACAACGTTTTCGACGTGTGGGACCCCTAATGTTCGATTCGTAATTAAATAGGATTAACTTTATTTCACGTTTAATAAATATTTTCAACAATATCCTCATTGAATTCCCACAATATTGTTAAAATTTTGTTCTCCGTTGTAATTTTATTTTTCGTATACTTTTATCATTAATAGCTGCAGCGTTAGTATATTTTCTTATTGAATTAAATTCAGAATGCACAAAAATATAAATAACAGTACTTTAATATAACTAAAAAGTAGACGAAGAACTTTACCTTCTCCAACATACTCTATAACAAACTCTTGTCGATTGAAGTAATTTAGCAAAATTAATAAGGGTTTCTCTTAACGATGTTATATAAAGAGTTAAATGTAGCACATTTAGCATAATTAAGAGATATTTTTTTGGTAGAATAATTAAGAGGGTTAAATGAGTAACTTTTGAGATTTTTCTAATATAGCACATAAATGAAAAAAGAAGAAGTAAATAGGATTCTATATTATATAAATATGCATTATTGTAAGCAGCTAGAGCCTAGAGGTTATGAAAATTGAAAAACAGTTACAAATATGATGATTCATTAGAGAAATGAAAAACATGTGATGGTATGCTATTAAATGGTGGGTGAGTCTTTATTATTGATAAAAGGATGAAATTTTTAATATTTTATTTAAAAAAAATAGAGAAATGAAAAAAAAAAAGATCAAAAAAGGAGAACAAATGTGTCACATCATATTTTCTATATCTAACTTTATATTATATATCGACTGTTTAAAGGGTAAAGAGTCAAATATATCACTCTACTTTATTTTATTAGCTAATTTTATCATCCGTTAGCCATTGTGAATAAAAATATCTCTGTCATCTTCAAAATTCACACTTATATATTTTTTTGAATGAAACCCCCAAATCCTCTTAAATTAACCAATTTTAAAAAATTATACTCTCCCTTTATTGATCTGACCCGCCTATCATCATCATCGATCTTTTCATTGAGTAATTATATGTAGTTACAAGCTTGAATACAATATTCATATATGACATGATGATCATTACTTTGAAAAGATTTTATTATGAATAAGGAGCAACTTTTTTAAGGATTCATTTGAATTAGATCCAAAATCAATTCTTTTTTATTATTATTATTATTATTATTATTATTATCAAATAGTACTTATTATATACGACACGAAGTGCACAACCATCCGATTTTTGGATTATTCGTTAAGCTATACATGTTATCCGTAAACTTTACAAGTCTACTTTTGAAATAAGTGTAGACATGTGATATCAGACAAAATAGTTGAAGCCTCATACGATTGAAGTTCAAGCATATATATATATATGATAGAAATTCAATTATTATTTTTTAAATTTCATGCACATACGATAGAAGTTCAATCATTTTTGCTTGAACTTTAGCCACATATGACTGAAGTTTAAAAAAATTGTTTGAACTTCAGTCAACTTTAGTTGAATTCATTTATTTTTATCTGAAAAATGGGACACACAAGTTAAATTATGGTGTTCAAATAAAATATTCGACAATTTTTTTTATACCTTAACTTAATGCTTTTCATCCACACAAATATCAAATAATTAATATGTCCATTGAGATTTAGACAAATTAAATCATGAGTAGAAATTACTTAACACTTTTTTTTATCTCAACTTAATTTTGAATCCATTTTTTTAAAAAAGATTTTCACCTTCTTTTGTTTTTGAACCAAGGATCGAATCCCGTCAGCGGCAATGTGAGGGTTTCTTTTTGAAATAAAGGACCCCTTGTGCGCAGCATGATACTAGTTTAACCTTTGAAATCAATTGAATCACCATGATTTATGACATCAATTTTTCTGCCATAGCCATTGGTCATAGGTCTCACCACTCTATATTCTATGCAATTGTCAATATTATTGACTTTGAATGGAGTTTATGACTTTATTCTGATTTTGACCTTAGATTGTGTATCTATACTTGGGATTAGGGATGACAACAGGTAGGATCTGGACCGGATCCTACTAGATCCAGATTCGTTTTACATACATGTATCCATATCCAGATCCAGATCCAGATTCATAGGGTCCATAAAATCATATCCAAATTCAGATCCATCGGATTCACGGATCGAATCTGGATTCAAATCAAAGTGACTGATTATTAAGTTATACCTTCTAATCAGTTCAAATTTTCTAGAAAAAAAGTCAATTTAATTTAACGGAATCATGAGGAATGCATCCGTAAATTAGGACAATGACATTGTTGACAATTGTTATGCCTATTGGCTATTGCTGTAGTGAGAAACAATCCTCTCAATACCTAAGCTACTACATAAGTACCACATAAATGATTAATATAATGATTAAAGAATAACACGTAAAACGTGTCTCAATTAAAAAAATAATGGCCTTCGGCCCTTTAAATATAAAATAAAATTAAGATTACAAAGGATTCGGTGCCATAATGTATAAATAATAAATGTATAATTAATTTAATAAAAAATGGATTCACGGGTCGGATCTGGACCGGATACGGATCTCAAAGACAAGATCCAGATCCAGATCCGATCCATTATAAACGGATCCGGATCCGATCCGGATCCGTTGGGTCCAAACTTTGAATATCCATATCCTATAAAACGGATCTGGACCGGATCCGGATCGGGTCCAGGATCCATTGCCATCTCTACTTGGGATGGTTGAATTCTTTGGTTCAACAACTTGAATTATTTGAAACTTACGCAAATGATTATAGTTTAGAAATTTTAAATTAGTTATAGTTATAGTTTTAATATTTATCGGACGTAATTATTTTTTGCTCACTGTATTCATAAAACGGTTAGATGTATTCATAAAACGGTCTCGCTATATTCATGAATACATCAAGTAAAAATGTAATCAAAATTCTTTCGTTGTATTCAAGTCAGATGTATTCAACTCAATTGTATTCGCGTCAAATATATTTAACTCGGTTGTATTCATTTGTAGCTACTTTTATGTTGTACTCAATTTATTGTATTTAAAAATCGGTTGTATTCAAATAACATAAATATAAAAAAAAATTGTATTCAACTTATTATATTTTTAATTCGATTGTATTCAAATAACATAAATACAAAAAACAGATTCAACTGTAATAGATACACTGAAATACTGAATACAAAAAATAGATACACTAAAAATTTAATAAATACACTCAAATATTTAAGACAAAAAAATAACAAATTGAATAAAATCTAAAAATTTAACAAAAAAACTCAAATACTGAATACAAAAAAATAACAAATACAAAAAATAAAATACCGCAAAAATTCAATCTCTCCGTCGTTGAAGGAACCGAAACGTGACCGGAAGAAGACGAAGAACGTGACCAGAAGAAGCTCAGACCGGAATGATCCCTCCGTCACCGCAGTTGTCATCGAAACGTGACCGGAATAAGCTCACATCTGAACAATCCCTCCGTCGCACTTCTCAGTCCATTGGTATCAGATCTGGAGGCGACGACGGTGGATCACGACGAAGCGAAAGCTCAGATCTGATAGCAAATGAATTTCGCCGGAACTTCAAACCAATGTGTGTTGAATAGAATATCCATATTAGGTCGAAGCCTTCACATATGAAGCCTCTTCTTACAAATGTTTCATTCTTACATTACAAATTTATTGAACTCAAACACTAGCCTAAAACCAGCATTCACCAATAAAGGTCCAGAAATTAAATTTCTTCTAATTTTCGGGACATGCATCACCTCCTTCAGAGTAAGCTCTTTTTCGGAAGTCACCTTCAAGATTACCTTTCCTACCCCAGCACCTCAAACGAAGCATTGTTGCCCATGAACAACTTTTTATCCGTGACTGGTGTATATGTGGAGAAGGCTTCTATATTGGAACAGATGTGATGGGTAGCACCCATGTCCATCCATCACTGCATAGGATTCTCAACCAGGTTTGCTTAAAGTACCACCGCTGAGAACTCCTCAATCATATCGTCAAGAAGCGTGTCTTCGACGATGTTAGACTTAGCTTTGCCCTTGGCTTTCTCTTTATTCTCATTCTTGAGTTTGCGGCAATCCTTGATGATGTGACCAGGTTTATCACAGTGAATGTAATTCCCTTTAAATTTCTCAGTTGTTGGGGCCTTACCATTCTTCTGGAACTTTCGCTTCTTGCTCGTGTTCCCTTTGGCCTCCGCCAGATTTGCTTCCTCTATGGCCTTCTTATTATCCTCCTTGATTTGGAGTTTGATAATAAGTTCCTCAAGGGTCATCTCATTGGTCTTGAGTTTTAAGTAACTCAAGAACTCATTCCACAAGGGAGGTAACTTTTCAATTAGTGACACAACCAAAATTGCTCGTTAGGCTTCATTCCTTCCAAATCCAGGTGATGTAAAATCATTTGAAATTCCTGAACTTGGGACATAACAGTTTTGTTGTCCACCATTTGATATTTCAAAAATTTCCCAATGATAAACTTCTTAGTACCAGCATCTTGTGCGTTGTACTTTTTCCTGCAGTTTATCCCACAACTCTTTAGCGGTGCCAACAGTGTGCAATACACCGCGTAGAGAGGGTCAGAAAAATAATTCATAATATAATTTCGACATATGAAATCACTACGACTCCAAGCATCAAGAGTCATCTTCATGCCTTTAATGACATGGATATCTTGGCCCCCTCCAGCCATTTCATTTGGCTGAGGGTCCGTTTCATCTCCAGCTTGTAGAGGATCTTCTATTAGGAAATGAGACATTTCCATAACAGTAAACAATAATATCATATTTTGCTGCCATCTCTTGAAGTTGGTCCCCACGAACTTCTCTGGGCGTTCATGGTGGAAGAAGGAACTGTACCACCCGTTCCCTTGACCAACAATGAATGCGTTGTGTGAGCCTTTAACAGTAGTGGGGAAGGCTCCAGGTGTGTCTTGAGCAACAGTGGAAGATCCAACAACAAATTATTCGCCTCCAGTCATCTTTGTTGTTACTTACATCGAATATTGTCAAGATTGTGAGTAAAGTTGTAGTACAACGGTTACAACAATTGGATGATTACAAGGAAAAATGGGAAATGTAAGTAACTATTACAAGATTACAATCGGGAAGTAAGAACAAAATAAGTGGTTTGCTGAGTCGAGTGATATTCAATATGTCCTTAAGATAATATTACCCCGTATAAATCTTTTAACGCTAATTGGCAACTTGTCTCCCAAGATAAAACAACAATAAACAAGTGAGCAAAGGAAACTCAAATGTTTATCAATAGAAGAACATTTTGAGTGTGTGAAAGAAAGCAAGAGAGGAAAAAATATTCAGAAATTCTGATTGCAAGTGTGAAGTGTATTCTCCAATTGATCCAAAGCCTCAATTTATAGTGCTAGGAAGATGACATCTCAACGAGCCAACTAATGGCTTTCAATAGCCATGTAATGACCCTTAATTGAGAGGTTATTACCAGCCCATAATGCTGCCAAATAATGGTTGAGTTATGGAGGAAAAACTCCCATTTGAATGCTCCAAAACGTCCCCTTAACTTAGCCAATTTTTGAACTTCCAACGCACAGACATTGCCGGGTCAGCGCCGCGGCTCAGCCTTTGGGCACCTCGACGCTGCGGACCTTAGGGGTCTAGCGCCGCGACTATCTGGCTTCTGAGGGCGAGCCGCGACCCTTCTCGGCTTCGCGATCCTTTTCCGACCCGTTCATATGATTTACACTTCGTACACTTCTTCCTTCATTTACCAACATGAAACACTCGCCATTTGGCCAACAACCGTGTGCACATGTGTGGAAATGACATTTCCGACGTGCGGGACCCCAATTGTCCGAGTCATAAATAATAGGTTAAACTTTATTTTACGTTAATAAATTTGTAATATCTATATGGATAATAACCAAATATGAATATAACGGTGGCCCCAACTATCGTGCGCTCAACCAACAATGTTGGCATTAAGAGTGGCCAAAAAGATGGTACGCGTGTGAAGAGTTGGGAGGACATGACGGAGGAGGAGGGGTGAGTCTCATCCCCTCCGATGCGCAACAAGTTGAGTCCAGTAGCCCAACATTTGTACCAAGTCGTGCCATGGTTCTTCCATCCTTAGCCGCGGGGCAGCTTGTGGCTCAAACGAGTGCACTTTTGTCTACTATGAATAATTCTACTAAAAGGAAGCCTATTGGAATAGTGGCCAAAAGGTATGAGCCATGAGCTTTAGTGGAAGATCCATTGGAAGATTTTGATTGTGATTTGGGCATTGATATATTTGACGAAGAGGATGAGAATGAAGTTTTGGATGAATGTTTTGCTAAGATGGCTAGGGATGAAGATCTTTCACCTAGGCATCAAAGAAGTAGATTCAAGACAAAGAATACTCATAGAAGAAAACATAGTTGGGGTGGTTCAAGATTCAACTACATCAACAAGATTCAAGAAAAACTGATGAAGTATCAAGAGATTTTGGAGCGGTTGGAGGAAGACGACAAGACGAAGAAATAAATTTTTATCGGGCTACATTTTCTTGAAGATTCAAAGAAACAATGGTCTGAGTCTACATTCTTGCTTATTTTAATTTTTTACTATAAAAGTATTATCATTTGTAATGTCATCATAGAGTGTTATAAACTCTGTGATGATCCTAGAATATTTAGTTATTCTTCTTCTTATTTTTTACACGCATATTAATTAGTAGAGGTTTTGTTACACATCAATATAATTAGTAAGGTAAGACCTAGCCCCTTGGACTTTTTCCGTTGAGTTTCACTTTTATTGTATAAATTAAAAAAACTGGCTCTTGGCACATTGCCTAGTAGATTAAATTAAATTGGATTGCATAAATTAAATTAGGTTTATTTTATTATTTTCAAGCTCAAACTTCATTTCAGCTTGTGTTAGTTGACATGGCATGTCCAGATAAATTCAAGGCCACCAAGATGGTATCACTGTTCAAATGACGTGACAATTATCATTCAAAATAATGACCAATAGAACCTAGTGTCAAATTGATACATCTTGCTAATTATAGATGACTTAAATGAATCAAATTCAGCAAGAGAGTTCATATGTAACTAGATTGTCCACTCTCTACAACTATAAATATGGGGTTACATAACACTCTGGGTGGAGTTTTTAGAGAAAGCATTGAGCAGTTGGTGAAGGTGCAAATCAACCCAAAACGACGAAGTCTTACCCGATGTTCTTGTGTGATCAAATACTCGCAAGGAGGTTTGCATTATTCTAAGTTCGAGAAATATATTGCTTCAGCCCTTCACACAGAATTTTGAAGGAAAGATCAATGGAATACATTAAATTGTCTTTTTTTTTTCAAATTTTATTTGTAATTGCAGTTTATTTTTCGTACTTCGACTTTTTTGGCAAACAAGCTTAAAATTACCCTCAGGGTTCATTAATGTTTAAGGGAAAAAAAGACACTACTTGAAAACATGAAATTAGCTATGGATTTTGTCGATAATTCCCAACTAATCCATCGCTAAATAGCTCCTAGCTAATTGAATTTTCTTTTAATTCTTCACTAGTCCATAGCTAAATGAGATTAGCATGAGATTTTTGTTGTTTAGCTATGAAATTTTATTCGTCGCTAATTCCTTAATTTCTAGTAGTGAGACTTTCTTCAGACAATGGAATAACACGATACCAAAAGTATAACGAAGAGCAAAATCGCTTAATTTAAATATTATATGAACAAATTTGAATACTACCCAAAAATATTTTCAAATATCAAATGAAAAATGAATTATAATAGAGGTTTGAGGTAGGTATAGCTAGGCTTATAGGGAAGACCTGAGTATCCGAAAGGTAACGTATATCTAGGTTAGAGCAAAAGGAATGGAATGAGTTAACAGAACAGAAGAAGAACAGGCCTAGCAGAATATCTGAATGATATCCATCTTGATTCTTGATTTTATATGTGCCTGCTTTTTACAGTTTGACAAGATATATCCCACATCTAGTTATTTTACTTGCCACTTTCAGTATCTATCTTCATTAATTAGTACAGTAATATTCTTAAGTATAATTTTTTTGTTCCGGTTACTCTTCTCATCCTCTTTTAGTTGCATATACTTTAAAATTTAGTTCGGTTGTTAGTTAGAAAGTGAATTATTTATATATTAAAATTAGAAAATTAGAATTATATGTTAGGTAGCAGTTTAGTTGCTAGTTATGTATAAAATTCAACACATCAAATACGTTATTTGATTAGTAATTGCGCTAGTTGAAAGAGATTAGTCGACTTAAGACTAGAATACTCTACCATAGAAAAAAAGTTGTGGTTAAGGAGATAATCTTAGTTTGGAATGAACAATGATTGAATAATGGGGTCCATGTCCCTGACTTTTACTCCAGGTTACAAATACAAATTAGGTGAGATGGGATTGAAATTTGCAACAAAGAGTACTGTTATAAGTATACCATACTATATGGTTTGATATTGATGGAAAGGTCTTCTGTAGTCACATTCATGATTTGAAGTGTGCATGGTTTGACCTAGAAAATTATTCTAATGGCTTCACATATAAGGTAAGCATTACGTCCATCCTTTCCCTCAGAATTCAATTGGCCTCAAGTAGAGAAAATAACAAAATTAGTCCCTTATGTTTCAAGAAAATATAATCTTTTAAATAATTTTTTTAGCATGTTTGATTCTTTAATTTTGTAAACAATGAGTACTTTTTTTATCCTCAAAGAGATACAAACTTTAATGGTGAGAAAAAGGATTTAGTAAATTCACATTATAATTTTTATTATAGTTTTCTTCTCTATTTTCTACAGTATGGTGTAACATTTGGAGGTCAATTTTTATTATATTTGGCCTATTTTTGATATCTAGTGCAACTTTTTATGTTGCATTATTAAGAATTTAATAAATCTTTCCCGATATTTTTAGTTATATCATAATTATAGTATAAATAATTACAAATCACAAGATGCTTATACAGAAATAAATATTCAATTAAGTTTTATGTGATAAAATAATCTCACTTTTTATCCCGAAACTATTATTTCCTATCATACGAGCTCTAAAAAGAAAAGATGGAGGTATAAGCTTATTTTTATAATTTTCCTCTCAACTTTTAGGTGTGAATAAACGGTGAGAGAATGTCATTTAGAGAATGGAAAAACTCTAATTTAAAGCCTTTCCATGTAGAAATGCCCAACATATTATCGAGTAATAAAAAAATTCCGGTTACCTTATGACTAATATTTTTAGATGATATAATAAGAATACATATAAAGTTCTCAAATTCTACAAGGCCCTACATGAATGAGGTGTGGAAATAACTTCGACGGAATCATATGAATTACTCTTTATTTTCTTTTCTTCTCTCACTATTTGGTGAGCACATATTAAGAATAATCATTTGTGTATAGCTTAAAAGGATGATAGTATGGTCGTTCAATTTTTTATTTAAAATTTTAATATTTGTGATATTTGATTAATTACATATTTACATTTAACCTTCTACTTAACCTTCTACTGTATTAGTTAAAATGTATCTTTTTGATTCCTTTACTTGTGAAATTCCCCATAACTCCACAAGTATCAACCGTTCTACCATTCAATTATCTATGTTTTGTACTGTTGTTATGTATAGCTTGTATTGTTACTTCATATTATTTGGGGTAGTATATTGTTAGATTTTGCAGAAGCATAAGCAATCGAAGAAGGAGAGAAAAGGAGAGGAAAGGAGAAGAAAGGTTGAGTTATTCAGGAGCAGGGGAGACGCTGTTTTTGGGAGCAAAACAACTTTTCCATAATTCCTATTATTCTGCTCAAATGAAATATTACAACTATACTCACTACTTATAATAATAATTTTACAGAAATAATCATTGCAGAAATAACCACTAACTAACACTAATATTGTATGTGTATACTACTAAGTATACTAGTGAATATTACTAAGTATACTAGTGAATATCTCAACATCCCCCCTCAATCTAGGCACTGAAAACATAGGTTCCAGTCCTAGCTTGGAGACAATAGCAAATGTAGATGCATCATGAGCAACATGAACAACACCAGTAGCAGATTTGTTGTTGTTTCTGAAATAGCTACCATCTGTGTTGAGCTTTACTCTGTCTACCTCAAGTTTCCTCCAGCAAACCGCTCATCATTTGATCATAGGTTTGAGCCTCTCTATATGATCACATACATTGTTCCAGATGCTCTCAATTGACACTTTACTAAAAGCAATCTTGATCATTGTTCTTTTATATTTCCCAACATATTACAATGGAAGCAACCTGAAGAATAAGTTTATGCACCTTTTTCTTTGACTTGGTTCCCTACCATCTTTGCAAAACTGCTTTAATTGAAACCATTTGATGTCTAATTCCCAGAGGTACACCTATCTTTGTCCACAAGTTTTTTTTAGCTGCTTCACCTTAGGAATAAGTGCCAAGCATGTATGAGTGAAATACTTTGTTAAATTCTTCCCTTTACTGTTTTGAATTCTGTATATCTGTAATCTTCTCCTTCTATTCCTCAGAACACTATGAAAGTATTTAGTATTCTTCTCCCCATTCTTAAACCATTGAGATTGAGTCTTCTGTTTAAGCATACATTCTTGTATATTGAACCATTTGATGTATTCAGTATATCCTTTATTAAGCTCAGAGCTTGCATTTTCATCATTGTGTGCTTAATATTTTGATTTTCAAGCAGCTCCACCTTGACTTCCCATTCAATAACCTTTTCATTCCACCTTGACTTCCCATTCAATAACCTTTTCATTAATATCTCCTATATTGTTTCTGGACCAGTGACAAAAAATCTGTCCTGAAATCAGTCCATCAGGAACAGTAAAATTCCAGCAAATTCATACAAAAGAAAAATAGTTTTGCAGCAGCAACAAATGATGTCCAGCAACAACACCTGCAGCAGAACAACAACTACGAAGAACAATAGCTGCTACCGCACTGCATTACCAACAACAGCAACATCAGTGAACAACTTTTATAAATTGAACCTCTCAGTTACTGTCCTTAATTCGACAGAATAACCACTGGATTCATCTTGACGGAGAACCCCTCGTTCTCTAGTCTCACTCGAACTAGAGAACCCCTCGATTCTCTCTATGAATTTGTTCTGAACCAGCACCAGCAGATTACAACTTTGATTATGAACCAACACCAGCAGAATTTGATAAGCGGCAAGAACCTCTTCGTTCTCTAGTCTCTCTTGGACTAGAGAATCTTTCGATTCTCATCACACAAGCAATTTTTTGAATTGAGCTTCAACTCAATCCATATCTAGTCTCCGACGAAGTATCCCTCGGTTCTCAGTCTGTTTGTCGCTAAGAACTCTTCGATCCTCCTATCGATAGACATTTCCTACTCTTAATCATCCTGATTAAAACAACTAGGAGTCTCAACAACATTAGCAACAACTGCAGCTACAATAACACCAGCAGTTGTCGCAACAAAACATCAGTGAGCAGTGCTACCCACACCAGTCAAAACATCAGTAAGCACTGCAGGAATATCTCTTTTACTCGTCAAAAACAGTTCTCCAATTCACCAATTTATCAACACACTTCAATTTTAACAATACAAGACACTTCACCAACACAGAATACAAACTAATACAAAATCAGTGACTATTTCAGTCACTGATCAATTCACCAACACTGAAAAGCAAAACATCAAAATAGCAGTTACATCAAAATCAGCAAGCCAACACAGAACATAGAACAACAGCAATAACGACGAACACGACACATTTCTCCAATTCGTCAACACTAATTCAATAGTTGCTACTTTATTTGCCAACACGAATCAAACACGGTGCAAATTCAGCAACACGGAACAATACGAAAATAACCTCTAGAAATAATTTCGGCGATCTTCGACGTCGCAAAGATAGCCAAAGGTGGAGTGTATCCGCAAAGATGTCCATACGACTCGATCGACAAAGGCGATAATAGAAATTACCTCAATACTCTGTCGATTTCAATTTCTTCGATTCTCTGTTTTCCGAAGAAAATCGCGATTCTGATTTTCTCCTTTATCGCGATTCTGATTTTCTATTTTCAATTCCTTGAATCGATTTCGACCCTTCTGATTTCCAGAAAATCGCAACGAAAATTAAAAAAAATGTTTCTCCAACAGATCGATCGAAGTCGCGATCGGTTCTGATTTTTCTAATCCAAATCGAGAAGTATAGATGAAAGATTAAGCGAAGTGATTCTCTGTCACTCGCGATTCTGTTTTTCAATTCCTTCGCTTCTGAAAGTTTCGCCGCAATCGCGATTTTGTTTCTTGCGATTTAATTTTCAGCAATTTTTGATTTTTTTTTTCAAATTCTTCACTGCGATTTGATCGATCTATACAGAATTTGGCTTTGATACCATGTTAGATTTTGCAGAAGCATAAGCAATCGAAGGAGAAGAGAAAATGAGAGGAAAGGAGAAGAAAGGTTGAGTTATTCAGGAGCAGGGGAGACGCTGTGTTTGGGAGCAAAACAACTTTTCCATAATTCTATTATTCTGCTCAAATGAAATATTACAACTATACTCACTACTTATAATAATAATTTTGCAGAAAATAATCATTGCAGAAATAACCACTAACTAACACTAATATTGTATGTGTATACTACTAAGTATACTAGTGAATATTACTAAGTATACTAGTGAATATCTCAACATATACTTCTAAATATAGTCCAAATATAAATATATTTCCTACATAAAGGGACCAAAACACACATTTTAATATTGGATCATATATTATCGGAGGACCAAAATCAAAATTTACCAATAATAGAGTACCTAAAATACTATTAACCTCTAATTTAAATGATAGACATGTTTTGTTGGTTGTTACATAGTGAGAAATCAGAGAAAATTGATGTATAACAAGATTCTGGATGTATTTCTAAAGTTGCAACAAATGTGAAATAAGGTGAATTGACTATTGAGTACTATACGATCTTGGAATTGTTTCCAAAGTTGGAACAAATGAGAAATGAGATTATTTGGGAGATAAAATCTTTGATTTGTTTCAATAGTTGGAACAAATATGAAAAGGGTTGTAAATTATTATTATTTTTGATGATCGAATCATGCACCTACTTTCGAAATACACAGTGAACTACTGATCGACGCAATACCGCAAACCACGCCGCTAATTAAACACACTGGCAGTATGCGATGTGACTCAACCAAAAAGTTTGCAGGATCGAACTCGTGACTTTGCGATTCCGCGCTCTACTGCTACACCAACTTGACTACCTTGCTGGTAAAAAGAAAAAAAAAATCATAAGAGCGTTTATTTGGTTGTATTAAGTTGGGAAGTTAGGGACGTCGCGTTGACTACAATATGATAATAGGCATCTTATACAAAGTTTTTCTAGTTTGGCAAGGAGGCTAGCACATATTATTATTTTATTATAACTAAAAACCACGACTAATGGGCAATTTTATATGTTATATAGTTGTGTCAAAATTCTAGATTTTACAAAATATATGAGTAGAGAGCAAGGGCTTTTTCCCACCTTCTTGAAGAATGAAAAAAGATAAAAGCTAATATTGCATTTAGTCAACATAGAAATATTCTCACACATTATAAGATAATAAACTAAGACACGTGAGTGCAAATCATCCCACAAACTTTGTTTAACGTGAACTCGCAATGCTTATCAAGACGCGACTTCAGAAACCATGATCGACGTAATACCGCAAACTCGCCACCGCTTAAACCACACTGATGCTGCGCGATGCACTTCAAGATGCGGGCGCAGGATGTTCTGCGAGATTTCGAATTTGTGACCAAACTCTCCCACACCACCCAATGAAAATACCCTCTGCCTTCAAGACCAACTGGTCTAGGGCTTCGAATAACCATCCCACAAACTCCTTGCTATGCAGATGGATATTATTCTGTCACACGCATTATAAGATAATAAACTACAATTAATTTCTCCCATACTACAAATTCCTTGCTATGCAGGTGGATATTATTCTCCCAAATGCTCTTCAATTCTTACTACCAACCACGCCATACTCCTAGCCCGAACAGAAGAAAGCATGTTAGCTACAAAACATTATGGCTACTCTCGCTATACATTTGGATTTCAAACAATTGGATATATGTCAGAATTTAGGGAAGTAGTGGCAGCAACGGATGGAGTAACCTTGAGCCATTCATGAGAAATCCTGGTGAGAATGCCAAAACATTATATGACATGCCACAAATTGTCCACTCACAATGTAAAAAATATGTTACAGCACACATCAAAGATGGAACAACATCTCCTTACTTCTCTAGAACCAAAACCAAGCTATCATCTAACGAAGCCAAAACTCTCTTTTTATTTCAGTATAAGACCACCTGAACCTGTATATATTATCTTCATGAGACGTCTCGTAATTTTCCATCCAACTGAAAATTCTTGTTTACCCAAGAATCTGCATTCTTTACTAAGATCACCTCTGGCTGGTACGGTTCGATCGGTTATTTTATAGAATTTATACCATACCAATTTTCGATTGTTTTATTTTGTATTAGAGTTTTCGAAACTATCTTATTATCTCGATTTTTCTTCGGTATGGTTCGGTTCGATTAATTTTCGGTATTTTAAAAGATTACCTAATGGCCAATGCAATTCCAAAAAATAATTGAAGTTATAATAAAAAAGTTATAAATAAACTGAAATGTAACATTATTGATAAATCTCACTAATGAATGTCCCTAGTAAATATATACTTATACTTGTTACTTCTAAGTTCTAATAGAATATCAATTATCATACAAAAATTGTTAAATAGAAGAACTATACTAATAAATTAAATTGATAATCTTCACACCAATCAGTTAATTTAAAATATATGAACCAATACTTGTAACTTACGTGAACTAGTAAAGCTTAGGTTGAAGGGTAATTGTACTAAGTTTTACACTAAAGAATTTACAAGATAAAATTATATATAATACCATGCTAATTAAAATAATCACTTCCAAAACTTAGAAAATATTGTTAAATCCCATCCGTGTCCAGCAAGCCCATCACGGGTTGATTAGTATATTTGGTATATTTTGGTATATATTAATATTAGTCTTGTACCTTAATTAGTATTGTAATATGACCATAATTGTAGTTAGTCTCCATATAGAATAGAGATTTATATGTGATTTTCCTATTCTAACTTGTATATATATATATATATATATATATATATATATATATATATATATATATATATATATATATATATATATATATTTCATCAATAAGAATAATCAAGAGAATTAATTTTTTCATGGTATCAAGAGTTTAGGTGATTTTTACCTTGCTTCCGCTCCTCTTTTTTTTCCCCCCCCCTCAAATTGCCGTGCAAATTCCTACAAATCCGAGACACTTTTCGGATTTTTTCTTGGCTTCCTCAATCTCTTCTCCGAATCTTGTTGTTCTATTCACTATGATTGATAAGAACACGTTTCATCCTGCCCTCATAGTTTCCAACATCAAGAGCGTTCTTCCGATTGTCCTTGAATTAGAAAACATCCAATATGGTACGTGGGCGGAGTTATTCAAAATTCATGCAATGACTCATCAAGTTCTTCACCACATCATCCCTCCGACTCTTTCGCGTTGGTGGCTAGTAAATTAAATTGATGATCTTCACACCAATCAATTAATTTGAAATATATGAACCAATACTTGTAACTTACGTGAACTAGTAAAGCTTAGGTTGAAGGGTAATTATACTAAGTTTTACACTAAAGAATTTACAAGATAAAGTTATATATAATACCATGCTAATTGAAATAATCACTTCCAAAACTTAGAAAATATAAAGAGGAAGAAAAATAAGAAGATAGAACATACCTTTTATCTGCTACACAGTTATTGATAAGTGATATTACCTTAAAGGAGAGTAATATTTGAGACCTTTTGTATATTGTTTTGATAGGGTAGAGTAGATTTAGATGTAATTGTAGCCATCTTCATCTAAATTCAACTCAAGGCAAGGCACTAATTTGGTCACGTAGATCTTCTATTTCGCCGGAATTCGTTGATTGCTCCGTACGAATTTACAACCAATTTACCTATTTGAGATGTCTCCATGTGTGGCGTGATAAGATAAGGACCACTAGGGGCCCGGTTTGTCCTTCTTCCCGTAAGTTCGATCCAACCCAGCGGACTTAGAGCAAGAAATGCGTACTTTCAGAATAAGTGTATCATGTTTAAATAGTTCCAACCTATTCTAAGATAAGATTCGAAGAGCAGATTAGCCGTAAGCAGATGACTAATTATCTCTCAGAAACCATCGATTCAAGGCCTAGTTGAATTACGGCTATTCTCACTAGTTTTATTTCCTTCTCATCCACTTGAGATCGGTTCTTACGTCGAATGGGTTACGTGCTTTAAGAAAGACTATCGGGCCCACGGCTTCTCGGCCAGAGGCTAAAGAAAAGTAAAGTCCATCAACCGATGAAGAGAAGAAGGAATCTCGACCACCGCCATGTATATCTCTTCCTGGTAGACATCTACCCCGATCGGGAGCAGAGGAAGCGCGTACTGCCCCGCCCGACCCGCCCTCCAATATGCTTTCTTCCCGATCCGGAAGGTACAAAGCATCTCGTCAGCCGATGCGACCAACAACTACTCGCCCCATCCAGCCGAGATTCACGCCGCCCAATAACGAGCGGAAGTTCGGCCGCCGAAAGCCGATCTTCAGGTCGGCCCGAGGCTCTACCCTGGTTTTTCATTGCTTTCTCCCAGGGGCCTTTATCGTATCGCGCGCCTATTTTCAAGCAATCGGGAGAGGCGCCGAATACATAGACGAGGCGGTCCTGGGAATGAAAGTCCATTCCCTAGTGCTCTGGAACTCCAACACTTGGGTTGAACAAAAAAGGTTCAATCTTGTAGCTGGGTACAAATAGGCCGGGACGAGTAGGCAGGGTACGACGAAGCCCGCGGGGTGACACATGGTTGTACTGGTCAGCTTTGGGCTGGAATGGCCGAGAGCGGACCTTTTTGGATATATAATCCAAGTCGAGAGTAGAGTTACAGGAAAAATCGTCTGATGGAAAACGATTTTCACGTTCGGTTCAGAGAGCACTTTTTTCGTTGAGAATTCCTCGTTCCCTTTCGTGTGAATTCCCCAGCGGCGAATTCAAAACTTGTGGGGCCCTATCTATTCCATCTCTCGAGCCCCTATGGATGACTGGTTACGGAGGGACCGTTTCGTTTTTGTAGGCTGGTCCGGTCTATTGCTCTTTCCTTGTGCCTATTTTGCTGTAGGGGAGAGGTATTTTAATCACTCTCATTAACAGTCGAGTCGTGTTGAGTTTGAACTCGAACTTATAGTAAGAGTTTTCTTAGAACAACGCGAGTCAGCTGACTCCTTTTCAATAGAAAAGAATAGCCAAACCAACCCAGCTGGCTGGTCAATCTCAGAGATCTTATCGGTACCAAGAACCGAGACGGACGACCACGGTCCCTTACCAAAGACCTGAGGTGTACTAATCAATGAACCCACGAAACCAACTTTCTTTTATGACAAAATAAACCAAGCCTAAGCGGTCACGACATCTTGTTGATATTGATTGAGTTGGAGGACTTTCACGATGAATCCATCCATAAACCTAGACCGCGGTAACCTTCGTAACCAAAGCGTCACGACAACATCCAAAGGTCACCTTTGGGTTCTTAAGTAGGGGGGCAAGGAGGAGCACGTAGGAATGCCGACCACTACATAAGCCACTAGTGGCTGAGAGCGAAATACTTGTAGCGAGTAAAGAACGATTTCACTTTCCAATAAAATAGTACGAGTTGTAAATATGGAGCCATTCATAGCCGTAACTACTACAACCATAGCTGTAACTACTACAACTCGAAAAAGGTTTCCTCGGTCATAAAATCAAAAAAGAAAAAGCAGACAGGAACAGTTTGATTCTTTAAACAAGCAGGTTTTGGCTTCTTTTTTAGCACCCTAATTCTCTTGTTGGCTTTGATACCATGAAATAAAATAGAGAAAAAGACCTTCAAGAGAATAAAAAAAGAAAACCATTTTCAAGAGACAAACTCCTTCACCCCTCTCTTTCCTTATAGTCAAGAGAGTTGCTTCGCCCCTTTCCTCCCATTCATTGCCCTTTGAAAGAAGTAAAAATAAAAAAAGACCTTGTGGAATAGTGAAATGAGAATAGGAGAGAGGGTTTAGCTGAAGCAACTCGACTGTAAGTGTTTTTGCTTTTAGCTCCTTTCCCTCTTCATACCTGATTCGAACTGCTACGCTTATCATTGAATAGTTCCATTCGAACAGTTACACAGTTCTTCTTTCCACTCCTTCTTCTTTTTCCTTGCAGTCAAGAGAGGAGCGAAACAACTAGAGCACAGGAAGGCGACGTTCTTTATAATACGATTCATAATAAGAAATGAGAATTGCGTAGCGGAAAGTACAATTAGAAGCGTAGCAGTTCTTCTTGGAACTCCTGTAAGTCTCTAAGGAAGGCGACGTCTTTATAATACGATTCATAAGTGGAATAGTGAAACTAATAGAATCGTTCAATTCGAACTGCTACGCAACGAATAGTTCTAGGAAAGAGAGGAACGGTCGCTGATCGCTGGGAAAGAAGCTTCGCTAAACCCTTTCACTCCTCTCCGTAAGTATAGTTGTTAGGTCGTTTCTTCAACGCCGTTCTTCCGAACTCCTTTCCTCGCTACATAAAGTCAAGTGGCTTCTACGCCTAAGCGGAATAAAGTCGAGTGGCTTCTACGCTTCTAATACTTAAAGCTTGGAACTCCTCTCCGTAAGTCGAGTTTCTTTCCACTCGTAAGTCTCGTTGCTTTCCACTCGTAAGTCTCTAAGGAAGGCAAGTTATTTATAATACGATTCATAAAGAGTCGTAATAGTAAACTTAGAACAGCGTAGCAACTTTCCCTGCTAAGAAAGGAACGAAAGTCGCTCTAGAATGCGAGGGTGGATGCTAAGGAAGCTCGATCATAAGTGTTTTGCTTTTAGCTCCTTTCCTCTTCATACTGATTCGAATCACACGCTTATCATTGAATAGTTCCATTCGAACAGCTACACAGCTTCTTCTTTCCACTCCTTCTTCTTTTTCCTTGCGATCGAGAGGAGCGAAACAACTAGAGCACGGGAAGGCGGCGTTCTTTATAATACGATTCATAATAAGAAATGAGAATTGCGTGGCGGAAAGTACAATTAGGCGTAGCGATTCTTCTGGAACTCCCGTAAGTCTCTGGAAGGCGGCGTCTTTATAATACGATTCATAAGTGGAATAGTGAAACTAATAGAATCGCTCAATTCGAATCGCCACGCAACGAATAGTTCTAGGAAAGAGGAACGGTCGCTGATCGCTAGGAAAGAAGCTTCAAGCTAAACCCTTTCACTCTCTCCCGTAAGTATAGTTGTTAGGTCGTTTCTTCAACGCCGTTCTTCCGAACTCCTTTCCCTGCTACATAAAGTCAAGTGGCTTCTACGCTTCTAAGCGGAATAAAGTCGAGTGGCTTCTACGCTTCTAATACTTAAAGCTTGGAACTCCTCTCCTGTAAGTCGAGTTTCTTTCCACTCCTGTAAGTCTCGTTGCTTTCCACTCCTGTAAGTCTCTAAGGAAGGCAAGTTATTTATAATACGATTCATAAAGAGTCGTAATAGTAAACTTAGAACAGCGTAGCAACTTTCCTGCTAAGAAAGGAACGAAAGCTGCTCTTAGAATGCGAGAGGGTGGATGCTAAGGAAGCTCGACTGTTAAGGAGAGGAATGGAACCTTTCTTTTGCTCTTCTCTTTCTTTTGCTCTTCTCATGTTCTTCTTTTTTGCTTTTAGCTCCTTGTTCCATAATGAAATGAGAATAGGAGAAAGGGGAACAGCTTAGCAACAAATATCTACGTTCAATGAGAACTGCTACGCTTAGAATAGGAAGAAGCTTGGAAAGGGGGAGTTTACTTGCCGACTTTCGTAAGGCTGAACCTTACCTTTCGAAAGAAAGAGGTGATTGAGTAACTGTTTCTTCTCCTATTGATGGAACTAATGGCTGTTTTCTCCTTGAGCATAGCTTGGTGCAACTCCTCTAGTACCATCCGCTGCCTGGGGTAGAGATAGAGACTGAAATGCCAAATTACACCTGAACAGGGGGCAGACGACCGATCGGTGTAATAGGCATAAAATGCAAGAAAAAATAAATGCTCTGTATTTTAAATTTAATACATAAAATATATTTTCTACATATATATATTCAGATTCGGTCGGTTCGGTTCAACCGATTTTTGAAAAACCATTGACACCCCTAGATCACCTAGAAGATAAAAACAATAAGCACATACTATTGCGATGGCGTGAAATAGAGCAAAACTGAGAATGATACTGCTCTGAGAAAACCTCACTTAGTAAACTGGTGTAGTGGACATATCAATTTTTTTGGCCTGAGACATCTTACTATATTAGAAGGGATAGCACGCACTACAAGAACGATGGAGTAATCATCACAACTCCAAAATGCATTGGTACCTTGCATCAAGTCACTCTTAAGAACAAAGCATGTGTCAACAGCAAATAGAGACAGTTACTCAAAGCTCCAAAGTATATAAGCATCATTCGTTGAACACAAAGGCTTGTTCTTTTTGTAGATGTGGGTCTTTGTCTTCAGTTATCTGTAGTCTTTGTTTATGATTTTCCTTTCTGTAACCATTCAAAAAAAATGTTTTTCCTTTCATTCCCTCCACAGCTCTTAATCAAATAAACACCGCTCTATTTCACCTACAATTTTCAGCTTCACTATTTTATGGCCATTCCATTTCAGAATTTCATATTCCGTATTACTTCATACAGGGTGACACACAACTCACAAAAAGAACCGCGCGATGATAAACATGACAACATTATATTGGGAATACATCGGCATGCAGGCAACTCATGAGACTCACCATTTGCGCTTGGGGTCGGTGAAATCTGGACCCTTTTTAATGCATCCAAGGTATGTTTGTGGGTGAGGTCGCTCTTTGGCCAAGATCAGCGAAGGGCGATCTGTAATGGAAAATTAAAGCAATTCAAGTACATCAAAATTATAGAAAATGGTAAACACAAAACATTAATCGCAAGTAAAGAACAGTAAAATTGAAAAGCTTCAAAATCTAGTTAGCTGACCGCAAATAATATATGTTGTCATCAGCTTTAACAAAATATTCTGAATCATAAAGCACACTGGCAGCTTTGAAAAAAGCTATGCTGCAAAAACAACTAAAGTATAGGTAACACAAAAAAGAAGAGAAAATTATGAATTACATGAGAGCAGACAGAACTAACGTTTTGTATGGGAGTTTACTGTACTCATCTTCAATGTTCGTAGTAAAGAGTTATCATATTGTGCTACCTCTTTCCTAAGCTCTGCCATTTTCAATCTGTCACGTGTCCTACCAATTACAAATCTATAAGCCAAGCCAGTGGCTTCTTCTAACCTGCCATTTCATTTCGGTCAATTTAGCAAAGTACAAATTCATAAATGCATAGAGCCATGCATTCCTGATGCATCACAGCTTTGTGTAAAACTCAAAAATGAGTAAGAAATATAGCATTGTTGTAATTGACCTAGGAGAATATGATTAACTATGGTTAATATGGTTAAATGCTAGTTAGTCTAGTAGAGTTAGATATTTGTTAAATGTCATTAGCAATTATAAATAGACATACACACATGTAAAGTGATTTTTCAATCAATACAAATTTCATTGTGTTTCTCTCTCTTCTCACGTCGTCTTTCTCTTACGACTCTTCTCGATCTACTTCTTCTCCACTTTTCTTCCTTTCTTCTTCTTCTTCTTCTTTCCTTTCTCTTCTTCTTCATCTAAAGCATCATGTAGATCTCAACATGGTATCAGAGCCTCAGTATAGGAAAGATCCAAGTACACACACAATTTGATTGACGGATTCTCAATCGAAGCAAAAATATGTGCATTCAGACAAGATGATGACATGCAATGTAATTTGCGAAGGAATTAAGACATCGGAGTGTAGATCCACAACAGTGGAAAACGAATTGACTCAATAATTACAGATTGAAGGTAACATCGATTACGAGTGACAGAATGGGAAGGATATGATGATATTCTGTCGGGATTGAAGGTAATCGAGTTACAAATGACTAAGATTCAGGAGTACTTTGTTGTTATCACTTTGTTATTGTAGTTTTTTGTTGTTGTTGAAATCTGGAGATTTTACATTCATTTTTACATAATAGACTAAGAACAAGTTGAAGAAATCGAAAATCTCAGACATGAATACATCAGAAACTGTTGAGGATGGAAGAACGAATGTAGTATGAGAGGAAACAAATTCGAGGAACATTGTATATCACAATTATCATCTTTATTTGTTTCCATCGGAAGCACCTGCCTCTCTGTCGATTGGAGTAATTTTGAGTGGAATGGACAATTATACACTATGGAGTAGGGCTATGAAGCTAGCGCTACTTGAGAAGAACAAAATAGGGTTCATAGATGGGACAATCAGAAGAAATCATTATAATGAAGACTTAGCCAAGATATGGGATAGATGCAATGCTATCGTGGTATCTTGGTTAATTGGGAATGTTAGTAAGAGTTTGCTAACAGGAATGATGTATAATGCTGATTCACATAACATTTGGGAGGAGTTAAAAGAGATATTTGACAAAGTTAATAGTTCAAGGGCCTTCCAACTTCATAAAGAGATCTTTACCTTGAGGCAAGGAACAATGTCAGTCTCGAGATATTACTCAAGGCTGAAGGATCTTTGGGATGAATACGATTCTATTATGCCTCCACCATCATGTTGCCCTAGGTCAAAGGAGTTTGTTAATCATCTTCAATACCAAAGACTACTGCAGATTCTTATGGGGCTTAATGAAGGTTACAATCAGACAAGAAGTCAAGTGCTCCTAATGCAGCAAGTTCCTAATCTAAACCAAGTTTATGCACTGGTTAACCAAGAAGAAAGCCAAAGAATTCTGGCATGAGGGAATAGAGTAGTCTGTGACTATGCTGAATCTGCAATGTTTACAGCAAAGGGTGGAAATAACAAGGGAGAATATGGAGGAAATCACAAGTAAATGAAACCTTTCAATCCCAATGCTACATGTGATTTATGTCACATGAAAGGGCACTACATGCTGGACTGCTTCAAATTGAAGAAGTGTAACCATTGTGGGAAGACAAGACACTTAGAAGAAGGATGCTATCAGTTAATTGAATATCCGGATGATTTCAAGTCAAAACAGAAAAAGGCATATGCAGTGACAAGTGGGTCTGAAAATGCAGGACAGGACTTTGGTGGATCACAATCTGGAGTTAAGATGGTGCAGCAACAACAACAAGAACATTTTACTCCCAGCCAAAGGCAGCAAATTCTCAACATGTTGGAGGAGAAGAACAGGAACAAAAACCATAAGGCAAACATGGCAGGTATACATACCACTGAAGAATTTCTGCAATGGATTGTTGACTCAGATGCAACTAACCATATGATAAGTGATTCTAAATACTTATTGAATAACCTGATAAAAGAAGGAATAGGGAAAGTTCAATTGCCAACAGGAGATTCAGCAAATATCTCACATGTTGGTGATTATAAACTAGGAAGAGATGATGTTCTGAAGAATGTCCTCTGTGTACCAGATTTTAAGTTTAATTTGATGTATGTTTCAAAGGTAACTAAGGAACTGAATTGCAGTGTCAACTTTTTCCCATCCTGTTGTATATTTCATGACCTGTCATCTGGGAAGGTGGGGGGATTGATAGTGAGAAGGATGGACTCTACATTTTGTGCTTGGATGAACATAAAGAGGATGTAAGAAGGTGTATGGCTGCAGTTCAACACATAAATGCAATGACATGGCATAAGAGGCTATGTCATATGCCTATGGCAGTCTTGAGGAAGATTTCTGATTTCAAGAATAAATCTGAATTTGTCCTTAATAATTGTGATATATGTCCTTTAGCTAGACAAACAAGGTCTCCATTTTCTTCTAGCACTTCTAAAACAACAAAATATTTCCAATTGTTGCATTTAGATGTTTGGGGACCATATAGAATTGAAACACATAATGAAATGAAATACTTCTTGACCATTGTGGATGATTTTTCTAGATGGACATGAACCTTTTTAATAAGGTTAAAATCTGATGTATTCACTGTTTTGAAATTTTTTCTGGTTGAAGTAAGTACACAGTTTGGTTCTAAAGTTCAGAAAATTAGATCAGATAATAGAAATGAATTTTTTAACCATAACTGTAGGGAATTATTCCAGTCACTTGGTATTGTACATGAGAGTTATTGTCCTTACACACCACAACAAAATGGTGATGTTGAGAGAAAACATAGGCACATCCTTGAGACAGCTAGAGCCATTAAAATTCAAGGCAGTTTACCAGATAAGTTCTGGGGTATGTGTGTGGAATCTGTTGTGTATATAATTAATAGGATTCCTTCAACAATTCTGAATAATAAGTCACCATATCAGATATTGCACAATAAGTCACCACAGTTCAGTCATTTGCGAATAATAGGTTGTTTAAGTTTTGCTACTATACTATACACACATAAGTTTAGTCCAAGGGCTGTAAAGTGTGTTCTATTGGGTTATGCACCTACACAGAAAGGATACAAGTTTTATGACTTGAATAATAGAAACATTTTTATCAGCAGGGATGTATTGTTTAAGGAAGATATATTTCCTTTCCAGAATGACAAATATGAAGAATATGTACATATTAAGGCACATGAACAATTCTGCTATGAGGAACTGATTAACACCTCTGTATGTGGAGAAAAATGTGCAGGAGAAGAATATATTACTGATGCATCTCAAGAATTGCAGTTCTGGCGAGCAGATCGATACCGAGGATGTATGTGAAGTTGATACCCAGGTACTACAGAGAGCAGATGAAGCTCAGGAATTGGAGAATATGACACATACAAGTCTGCAAGAACTACAGTCAGGAAATCAGGGAGAAATAACAAACCTCCTATATAGCATAAAGATTACATCACTAGTAAAGGCTCCTCAAATTGCTTGTACTCCATTTCTGACAATATTGTTTATACAGGTCTTACTTTCACTTATCAGGAGTTTGTTGCCAAGGTGTCTCTAGACACATAACCATCCAAATATTCAGAGACAGCTAAAGATTTCAGATGGATTGTAGCCATGGAGTCTGAAATTAAAGATCTGGAGGACAATGGTACTTGGGAACTGGTTAAACTACCTGAAGGGAAGAAGGCAATTGGTTGTAGATAGGTCTACAAGATTAAGTATAAGGCATCAGTAGAGGTTGAGAGATTCAAAGCAAGACTTGTGGCTAAAGGATATAATCAAAAGGAAGGGATTGATTATCAGGAGACTTTCTCCCCAGTGGTTAAAATGGCCACAGTCAGGACAGTTGTAGCTATAGCAGCAGTGAAGCAATGGACAATACATCAGATGGATGTCTACAATGCTTTCCTTCAGGGTGATTTATCAGAAGAGGTCTTCATGACAATTCCAGAAGGATTTGACACCAAGCATAGGCAAACACATGTGTGTAGATTACTCAAGTCCTTGTACGGTTTGAAGCAGACCTCTAGACATTGGAACATCAAGTTAACTACAACACTCTTATCAGCAGGTTTTATTCAGAGTCATAGAGATTATTCTTTGTTTACTAAACATCAGGAGGAGAAGATTGTGGTGGTTCTGGTTTATGTAGATGATCTACTATTAACTGGAAATGATGCAGAGTTGATTCAATCTACAAAAGAGTCTCTGCAGTTGGCCTTCAAGATCAAGGACTTAGGGGAGTTGAAGTATTTTCTTGGAATTGAGTTTGCCAGAAGTGCACAGGAAATCTTGATGCATCAGAGGAAATATGCAATGGAGCTCATCTCAGATATGGGATTATCAGGAGCAAAGCCTGCCTCTTTTCCCATGGAACCTAATCAGAAACTTACCACTGTAGAGTTGGATAAATTGATAGCTACTCAGTCTGGGACTACCCCGAGTCCAGACAACTTATTGGAAGATCCAGGAATGTACAGAAGACTAATTGGAAGGTTGTTGTATTTGACCACTACCAGGCCAGTTATTACATTCGCAATACACTCACTTAGTCAGTTTATGCAGGCACCTAAGACTTCACACTTGGAGGCAAGTCTTAGGCTGGTAAGATATGTGAAGCAGACACCAGGAATGGGGATACTCATGTCTAGTTCATCTGACTGCATTCCCCAACTCAGGATATATTGTGATGCAGATCTGGGGCAGTTGTGTTAACACGAGAAGATCAGTCACAGGTTACTTGACAATGTATGGAGTTTCACCAGTTTCGTCGAAATCAAAGAAGCAAGAGACAATTTCGAGAAGCTCTGCAGAAGCTGAGTATAGAGCTATGGCCTCTGCAGTATCTGAGGTGGTGTGGTTGGTTGGTCTATTTCGAGAACTAGGGATTGAGGTTTCTCAGCCAGTAGAGGTGTTTTCAGAAAGCTAATTTTCCATTCAGGTTGCTGGGAACCCAGTCTTTCACGAGAGAACCAAACATATAGACATCGATTGTCACTTTATTTGGGAGAAAGTTCATGATGGACTGATCAGCACACAGTACGTATCTTCGAAGGACCAACCAGTGATATTTTGACTAAGGCCTTACGTCGACATCAACATAACTATCTACTATCCAAGCTAGGAGTGAAGAACATCTTTACACATCCTAGCTTGAGGGGGGTGTAGAAATATAGCATTGTTGTAATTGACCATAGTTAGGAGAATATGACTAACTATTGTTAATATGGTTAAATGCTAGTTAGTCTTGGCAGTTAGTAGAGTTAGATATTTATTAAATGTCATTAGCAATTATAAATAGACATACACACATGTAAAGTAATTTTTCAATCAATACAAATTTCATTATGTTTCTCTCTCTTCTCACGTCTTTCTCTCACGACTCTTCTCGATTTACTTCTTCTCCACTTTTCTTCCTTTCTTCTTCTTCTTTCCTTTCTCTTCTTCTTCAGCTATAAAGCATCTAGATCTCAACAACTTCTCCTAAACCAAACAAAAAGTGTATCATACAAAAATACCATATCACCACACTGTTAATGTCAAATCCTCGTGGAAACAGAATTTCAAAAGTTGAACTAACGTAGGACCAACCTGTTTCAAGCATTAACATCACTTGTCTAACTCCTCATCAGAAAGAGATTTCAATCAATAGACATATGAAACACGACGAAATTAAAATACCAACCTGGTTGATTCACGAGTAGTTCATTGGAATTCAGCATAGCAGCAATTAAACCATATCACCAATTGTCTCATTCTCCTCCAGGCTACTTGTTTTCATGCCTATGCTTTTATCCCAAGAGTTATGGTGTCCATGCTGCAAGAAATTAAAACTTAAGACAACATCCGAAGAACCTCCAATCTTCTAATTTCATATGAAAACTAATGAATGTAAGAGAAGGTTATAGTTTTAATTTAATTCTATTAGAGAATGTCAATTCTAGATGCGAAAGTAGATCCTTACGAAATAGCTATTCCGTATGAAAATTCATGAATTTAAGAAGAAATTTAGTTAAATTCTATCAGAAAACATAGACTGTTGAAGCAAAAGAAGTCGGCACGTTGCATACCACAACTTAGTTTCAATGCACTATTCCATATGAAAACGCATGAATTTAAGAAGAGATTTTAGTCAGAGAACATAAGAGAGAACATAAGACTGTTGAAGCAAAAGAAGTCAGTACCTCCTTGCATACCACATCTTAGTTCCATATTGACATTTATTTTATTACTTTTTCACAAAATGATGCAAACATTTTCCAGAGGAACTATATTGAAGATGAAAACGTGTATATAAATTATTTAGTGGCATGGAAATGTAATAAGAAATTTTCCACGTGAAAGCCATTGGATAACCAAATTAAGTATAGTAATTTTCTAGCTGAAACACAAGATACATTTTCTTTTGTACTTGTGGTTATAATGGTACATACTGGGAAACCATCAGAAGAGGTAAATTCAACAACTTAAAACAGTGAAAATCTATTCTTGTTGAAGTTTATCAACTGCATCATCTTCTATGATATCCAATTTTAGATGCAGGACCTAAAAAGTTTCAATTATAAAAAATAATCATTAGTTTTATTTCAGGCATATCATCAAACATCTTAGATTAATCTGTATGGTGGCAAAATTAGAATTCAAAGAACAGATTCGCAATCCAGTACTCAGGACATAAGATTCATCTACAATTGCTTCATTGACCTTCGTAAACTTTTCCCCGTTGTTCCTTTCACTGAGTGGAAAACATTGAGTTTAACTTCTGAGATAGTCATTCGTCATCAACATTTGATAATGCTACCAATTTTGTTTTTTTGATAAGCACCAAACTTGATACTCCAGTCAAGCGAAGGCTAATAGAAGTGTTGTCCATCCTCCGTACTACTTGAGAGCACAAAAATAATAATAAGGCAAGATAAAAAAAGTCGTTTATATACCTTATCAAGAAAATGTACATTTTATCTTACCCAAAGTTCAACCACTTAAGATGGTTCTCCTGTTCTAGTATATTCCGGTATGACTGTAGCTCAAGAAGATCACAAATATGTCCATACGCGATTTATTAACACTCAGAAAAGGTAAAGGGTAATACGTAGTTGAATGTAGTCCTTCTTATGCCGATAGGGGTAGGGTTATTACGATAGACATGCCTAGCATATCATACGAATAGATGTAGTTTTGCTTTAATAGTTTTCTGTAGCCCTATATGCTCCTTAACGTACTTGACTTATTTCATTTATTTGCGTAATTACTAATTACTTTTCAGGATGCGCTATTGTTTTACTGCTTTAATCATTAACTTTTTGACCGGGTCTGACCTTTTTCTATTTTGTTTTTGCTTGTCCTAAGTCGGGGGTCTATCGGAAACAGTCACTCTACCAACCAAGGTAGAGATAAGGTATGTGTATACTCTACCCTCCCAGACCCCATGTCGTGAGATTGTACTGGGTATGTTATTGTTGAAATACTATTTACATTGGAATATATCCGGAAATATTGAGTATGTTCTGTGATTGCAGTTGTGTCTGATCTGTCAGATCATGAAAGTATTTCATTATGTCCATCCTATTTTCACACGTATTAATCCTGAAGGGGAATTGGATTACTCTCCTTTTATTCGCAACAAATTGAACATACCAGAGTCCATTATGATTGATGTTGAGGGAACTATTCATTCATTCCACTCAGGCTCAACCTTCAATAGTTTCACTGTCGAACACCTATCCGATTTCACTGAAATCTTAAGAATACTTGAGATCCAACCTTGCAAGCAAGGAACAAAAAATTACATTCAGAACTCAAAATATTACAAAACTACAAAATACATTTGACTGACATCACATCTTTAGTGTGTGGAAGACGATAATAGCAAGCATGATGATCCAGTCTTGATAGTGGACCCAGATAATTTAAAATTCTTCTGGAAGAGTCTTTGCTCAGTTCGATAATTTGTTGGATGAATAACGAATTACAGTTTCATTCCAACAAATTTCAGAACTTGTTTTACGATTTCCCTTGTTACTGTAACTGTAACTAAGTTTATTGGATCATTAGATGACAAACAAATGAATTCAGACAACTATCATGTATTTAGTTTGTCCAATTCAAGATGTGTTATCACGACCCATCCATCTAGTCCCTCTGTTAAACATGTAATCAGTAAATGTTCAAATTTGTAAAGCATTAATGTTTTGCATTTTGTGTTCATTAGAAATGTTCTTTAGTTGTTAATAAAGAAGCTACGTATTTACTAACATATACGGTTAGCTGAATGAAGTTATCAAACAACTTCAAATGCAAGTAGAAAACTCCACAATAAACTACAAAAATGTGAATTTGATTTTTGTTTTCGAGAAATGCAAATGAAGGAGAAAAGCAGGGATTTTACCATTAAACATAAATCTTTGGTGAAATGATTTTTGTATAGAGCTATAGCCTATAGTCGTTGCTTAGGTCGGTTCCTTGCATCTTTTCAAGCACACGCAATTTCACGTGTTTAATAGCCAATCAAATTGGGCCAATAATGAGTTCGTCCTAGGATTCTTCGCTTCTAAAATATAGTAAAAATAGGAATAGCAATTCATTGTGCTGGTACACCAAAGTGTGCACTAAGCTCCTACTATGTGCGGAGTTTAGAGAATGATCGGATCACAAAGGTCTAATACGCCGCTTTACCTTATATTTCTGCCTTGTGCTTTTATAGTATAGTATATATAGTAGGTTATTTACTTGTCCTATTTGCACAGTGATTTTTCAACAAAAAAAAATCAGTTGAACTCTTTCATTGGTTATGGTTCCGCTACTAAGATATCCAACCCAGGTATAACATTTTATCCATGGACTACCGTGTATCTTTGCTTAACCTGCACTCCATTTAATGATGAACTCACCAGTCACCATAACCATGTCTCATTAATTTGGGCCATTTAGAAGCTCTAAACTTCATGTCAACAGGTTTTGTTTGCATGATTACTACACTTGTTGCTTTCTTGAGTGGATAAATCTTCTACTATCCTTGCTCAGTGATTAATTTTGTTGTCTGTTGACATGAATTCACTTATGAAGTCTGTAAAATGATCGTCTTCATTCAGATTAGTTTCAGTACCCATTCTTTCCTTACCAGTTTCATCTAAACCCCAACTTGTATCTTACATGTATATATTTCTTGTGGAACAGTAATATCTTACATGTATGTATTATGAAGGGAACACAATATTTTAAGCAAAATGACAAACTGGTCTTAGAATAGCATAAAATCTGTCGATGAGAACATTATTTGCATTCAGGTAGAGGTTACAAAGAGTCCACCATCTTTATCATTCAACAGAAATCAACTTCAAATATAAATCCACCAACTAGTACTTGACAATGCTCGGGTACCTCTTGGCTATTTTTCATCTCCCTGTCAAAACAGTAACCATAGTTGAATTCAGATGAAGGAAGCATGATTGGTTTAAACAAAAAAAGTGACTTGACAACTACCATAGAAGATGTTTACTTCATTTTTGTGGTCTTCCAAGGTTATTGAAGATTACCTGGATTTTTATAATTTTCAGCATTCTCAGAATTATTAGGTTATATGTTTTGACGCGTTAGTTCATTGCCTGATTATGCTTTATCTTGAGCCGAGGGTCTCCCGGAAACAACCGCTCTACCTACCAAGGTGAAGGTGAGGTCTGTGTACATTCTACCCTCCCCAGACCCCACATTGTGGATTTTCACTGGGTATGTTGTTGTTTTGAAGGGGAGCCTTGGAGTAATTGGTAAAGTTGTTGTCATGTGACCAGGAGGTTATGGGTTCAAGCCGTAGATAAAGCCTCTTGCAGAAATGTGAGGTAAGGCTGCGTTGTCATCCGACCCTTCTCCGGACCCCGTGCATAGCGGGAGCTTAGTGCACCGGGCTGCCCTTTTTGTATATGTTTTTAATTTTGATTTCTTTAGTAGAACTGGCAACCCCTTGGTTCTTATTATGGATAGAATTCTCTTTCATCAACCCCCCCCCCCCCCTACAAAAAAAGAGCAGAAGAAAGATGAAAAAAATCATAGTTTTGGTCTAATTAAAAACATGTTCCTTTTCAGCTAACTAAACCAAAGCATGTATTGACTGACAGCTAAGACATATTGAAGGAGGAGATTCCTCAGGCTCCAAAAAAAAATGGAGGGATCTCTAGTAGAAAAGATCTTCCACTTCCAACCACAAGGTTAGGAGTTTTGCGTCAGCATTGGAGTAAAGGAGGAAAGGGCCTTAGAAGCAGTATGGACATCTAAGCCCCTTACAAGGTTAGTCGCTTTATGCCTTAGCCATATCTCACAAATGGCGACTTTCAGATAAGAGGATTGGAGATATGCAGCAGGTGCTTTACGTGCAATGGTGAAGTGGAGGACTGGGAGTGACCTATTTTTATAGTGTCCAGTGGCAAGTCAAATCTGATCTTTATTTCATACATGTTCAGAATTCCTTCCATTAAGCCATATACAGTGAAAAAGCTACTAACTAGGTTGGGTGTTACCGTGTTAGGGGAATGAGGAAATCAGGAAGGACTGGAATACAGTCTGTCTATCAGGTATTATGGCAATGAAGGAATGCGAGATGTTTCGCAAGGGAAATCAGATACTGTACAGAAGATTAAGCTTAGATGCATATGGATTTTGGACTTTTGGTGTAACTTACAGGATGTGAAAGATGAAAAAGTATGCAAGTTTTCAAGACTCTTTATAGGAATAGGAGCATGAACAGCTGGAACCCCTTCTTTTTTATTTTACATAGAAGGGTTTATATTTTTGTATTACCCTTTGAACCATCTTAGCGCTAAGCTGCTTATTTTGACAAACATTATTTACATGTTCAAGCATAAAAGAGTGGGAAAGAGCCACTTCGGTCTCCTGAGTAGGGGAATTTGCAGGATGGAGTTAACCACACCCTAAAAAGAAGTCTCTGGGCTCCATACATGTGGACTATGTCCTAAAAATAATACAGTAATACTAGATCAGAAGATTATACAGCATTAGAGATGAGCACGATAAATACGAAAGAGAAGCATAGAAGGGAAAGGAATTCTAGAAATTCCAACTAGTGGCCTTTGAAATACCTGGTCATGAAAGAGTTGTTGCAACTTGACATGACAAGGAATTAGAACTTTACAAACTTACTTTTTTATACTTCTAATTAGGGCTGCACAAAAAATGGACCGGACCGAAAAAAAACCTGGACCGAACCGGACCGGACCGAATTTTTCGGTCCGGTCCTCGATCATTTGAAATATTTTTTTCGGTTTTCGGTCCGGACCGAATTTTAAATAATACATTATATATATTAATAGATAATATATATAATTCCTAATTTTCTAAATTCCTAATATATAATATATATAATTCCTAATTTTCTAAATTCCTAATATATAATATATATAATTCCTAAATTTCTAAATTTCTAATCGGGTTTTGGGGTCCGGTTTTTTTTTTTTAATTGAATTTTCAATACTGAAATTGACATTCTCGGACACATTACCACGAAATTTGAAGGTTGAAATATATTGTATATCGCTAGATATTTAAATTTGAAAAGGAAAAAAACGTAACGATTTGGGAAAAAAATGTAATTGATTGCCAAGAAGGACGTTTTTGGAGAAATCGACTGAAGCAAACGGACTTTAGTCCGTTTGGGATGGCTTCGTCTCGAAAAAATACGCGAAATAAAAAAAAATTAGATCAAACGGACGTCTGAGCGCAAAGTTATGACCATTTAAAGTTTCACTAATTTACAACCTATATTTGATATGTCAATACGTCCGGATCAACAATTTGGGGGTGGTCAATGGGTCAAGGGTATTTTTATTGAATTAAATAAAAATACTAATAAAAAAATGTATATTAAATAAAAATACTAATAAATATAGAATTATAATAAAATCGGTCCATTTACCCGGACCGGACCGAAAATGACTTGGACCGGACCGATAAAATCGGTCCGGTCTTCGGTCCGGATGTTTTGATTTTTCGGTCCTCGGTCCGGTCCGGTCCGGTTTTGACCTTTTGTGCAGCCCTACTTCTAGTAGCATCATCTTGATAAAGCTATATGACCTCCTTCATTGGTTTACGAATATACCTCCGGTCCACCTCGTGGAACAATGGAGAATCACTCGCATAGACCTCTTCAAGGAGATTAAAATGAATTATTTCCTATTATGTAAGGACTTGACAGAATTTCACTTTTTATGGTAATCTTTTGAAACTGATAAAAAAAATTGAAACTGAACTTTTATGGTAATTATAGTTAAAAGAGTCTCCTCTGCTCAAAAGGCTTGCAATAAAGTTGTTGCAGGACCCACAACCCCCTATATCAATTGCTACATAAGATACTACATGGTAATGAAACAAGAGTTCGATGTTCTATAGTCAAAATCACTTGAATCAGCTGCTGCACAATATAAGAAGTATGATGCTGTTGCACAGCATGTTCTTAAAAGATAGGAAGCTATTTCAGCATGTCCAAAGTGTCTTAAGTTAAAAGGATACAGGTATTACGTCATAAAAAACCTTGGCTAATAAATCTGCAGTTTAACAACTGCACAAGCTAGATTATCAAAATGTCAAGAATATCATCAAATTTAGGACCATGACAGTTGGTTGAGAACAGTTGAATAAAAGTTAATAGATACTCTACAGTTGTGGGGGCAAGAGTTCTTCATGGCCCAAAGAAAAGGAAGATAAATTCTGTTCCCACACACTTATTGTAATTGTGAGGTAGCTGGACTTTCAAGAAGAGCACGAGTTATAAGGCATTTTGATGTACAACTACCTTAAATGAGACAAACTACCCAACAGAGTTGTACTGAATATGTTCCATAAATAAGAGAATTCTTTTTTATTTAACAATCATCTCATGCCTCATCTATAAAGCGGAATCGCACATAAAACCCAGGAAATCTTTTAATCATCAGATCATAGAGCCACCTCATATCTCAATTAGATGAAGCATGATTAGACTAAAATCACTATTTCTGATTAGTCAGTCAAACCTAGTTCTGCTATTAAAACTTAAAATAACGACTGTTCTTTTCTAAGTTACAAAACTGAGATCAAATATCAGATAAATCCTAAAAATTTAGTCTCAGGCCTTCAGTTACCGAAAAAAGTCAATGGCAATGAACCATTGCTACTGTAAGTAAACCTGGATATCTTCACTATGATAAAAGAAGGAACTAACATCCTTGAAACTAAGATCATCAACTCTATGAGAAAATATTAAATATCCTCAAGGAAAAGTTGATGCAAAATATATGCATCAGTGGCGAAGAATCTCAAGATGTGTCATTATAACCTCAATTACGCATGATGTCACTTTCCCAAAAGACACATTGTGGACATGTTCTAGAACCTACCAAACTCCATCAGCTGTCAGAGCAAATCTTCAAGTTCTTAAAATAAAAGTTGATGGTAAACTGTATGGATATGTGGCAAAGAATCTAAAGGTGTCACCATAACCTCAATAATGCAACACATTATTTTCCAAAGAAACACTCCATCATGATCTCCTTAGCCTTTACTCAATTTAAGACCAATCATATGCTGGATATTGACTTTTGAGTGCCACATGCCCCCAAAATCTACGGAACTTCTCAATGAGTCTCAAGTTAACAAGTTAACACAATTCTACAAATAAGATTAATATATACAACTTCCAAACTATATTGCTAACCACTACTTTTATATTTTCTTGTCTTCCGTAACAGTGGTGTCTATGCTACTTTGCCGCTCGTCAATTAATCTACAGGGTACATGCTACCTTTCCCCAAATGTGTCGATTAACTCTATCCACCAAGACCTATACTTTTGTCTCTACTGGAATATGACTAATGAGCCCTGGTTTCCCAGGGTCCTTTGCAACTCTAGTGATTGTTTCATTCAAATACTAAATACATTTATTGGAGCCTTATATTCTGCGTCTACTTGCAATAACTATACTCATTCCATTTCAATACAAAATTATTTGACTTTTAATACAAAAATAGTGAATTATTTAAATCTTTTGGTTCTCTAAATCTTATGCTTATCCTTCCAAGAACTCACTTAACTCAGTAAAATGCCCAAATAAACAAAAGCTCTCCATTCCAATTTGTATAACACTCTCTAAGTTGCAAATTGTTTGACACGATTTCACAAATAATATACTTTATACAACTTTTTTTTATTTGATAACCATGGTGTTCGGGTCATCTTGCGGACACCTCGACTAATTCCACGGGATACCTGCAACCTCCCACCAAATAACATGTAACCAGAATTTTCACTCAAGGTGTTCGAAAAAAATAACAAAAGCTAAATATAAAAATAATGTGGTCCTTGAGAATCGAACCTAGGATGTTAGAGACAATTTTGAATACCCTGGACAACTTGAGCTAACCTAATCTACCCTATATAAACACTAGCGGATTTACATGGACCGAACATCCTCACCTCCATGTAAAACTGCCCTTTGTACACCAAGGCTAGAACAGAGGGGAAGAAATCTAGTGTTTTATATCTTCTAGGAATTGAACCTCCGACGGTCAGACCTCATAGTGCTCAACCCACTTCATTGACCACAAGGTAGGGTGCATACTTTATACAGCTTTAGCAACATTCAAACGAACTTGCCAAACAACTACTTAATTCCTTCATCAAATTAATATTTTAATCTCTATATTCAGTCAAACAGCATCATCAAAAATAAAACACAAAGCAATTTGGAACAAAATTGAAGACAGGCTTTTAAAAAAAGCTCATTCATTAATATACATTCAGATCAATTCGAACCATCACTACAACAATTAAAACATCAAGTAGCAATAACTGACCTAGATCACAGAGAATTAGGCATTGGGAGTTTTAGGGATTAGAAGAATAGAGTGTTGGGGTCTTCTCCGCTTCAATCAGGGTTCCTCTTTGTATAACACTCTCCTCTAAGTTTCAAAATTGATACAATTCCACAAATAACACAACTTTCGCAAAAACTACTACTTAATTCATTCATCAAATTTAACATCATAAGTTCTACATTCAATCAAACATCATTAAAAACAAAAACACAAATCAATATAACAATTAAGTAATCAAGTAGAGATAACTGACCTAAAACTTAGGCATTAGCAGTTTTAGGGATTAGAGGAATGGATTGGGCCTGGACCGGATTTTTTTGTTTGGACCGGGCTTCATCTTCACGGATCTTCTTCATCTGAAGCATACGTTCCATAACAAGCTCGTACGCACACTTTTCATATGTATGACGTTCGTCTTCGCATTTCCATGGAAGGTAAAATTCCGATTGGCGACATTTGTTTAAAGGGATTAAAAGGTGTGCGCAATGGTCACGATATGCTAATGGAACTTTGTTTTCAACCATTTGTTCTTGTGTTGCTATCATCTTCTTCGATGAACCTTGTACCTCCATTCACGAGACTTCGATTTTCAGATTCAAAGAGTTTTGGTGTTACTGGTTTGTGATGTGTTGTTGGGGGTTGTGTTATATTGGGATGGATTTGGGCTTTGGCTGTTTGGGCTACTCTTCAAACCCAAATATATTGGGTTTTAACTTGTAAGAGTTTTTGGGATCATTGGCACAAATTCCCTATTTTGGGGTGGTCTTTAATTTTTGGCCTTCAAAATTGAGTTCTTTAATTTTTGCTCTTTATTATTTTTGGTGCGACATAATTAGTGTTATATTTTCGGAATATGTATCATACACAACCCATAAATTATGTCGAATAAGGCATAACTGTCAACACTCAACATAATATGAAAAAAAATATAATTTTAGAATTTGGCGGGTATAGTTAACGTTTAATTTCAACATATGTATTATAACAACCACACAAACTATGCCGGATAAGGCATAATTTTCAACACTCAACATAAATAAAAAAAATTATAAAACTATGCCGCATTACTTAATTCCTACATAATTTATGACGCGCGAGACAAAAATTCAATTTTCAAAGAAAACAAAATTATAGAGATTATGTCTTGCGAAGTAGACCTGAATATTTTTATAAAATAAATAGCAAGATAAAAAATTAAAGATCACATATATGAAGGGCAAAAATTAAAGATCAGTGCGTTTGAGGGGAAATCCACACAAAAATGGAGGGGGCATCAAAAAGTTGCAGGGTCTTTTGCACTTTTTGTTCAATTTTGTGTTTGGTCTTTAATTTTTGTCCTTATGGGCTGGTATTAAATTTTTACCTTTCAACATTGAAGTTACACATCATAATATCACAAATTATGTAAAGAACTTATGCATTTATAGGCATACGTTTAATTTTGAAGGGAATAAAAATTAAATATTAATCCATTTGAAGGGAAAAAAATAAAGAACAACCCATTTGAAGGGAAAACCGTGCAATTATTTGGAAATTGCACGTTTTAGCCTTCAAACGGACCGGTCTTTAATTTTTACCACTCAAATGGAACTTATGCCTTATGGGACATAACTACTTTACGATATCCGACAATGAAAATTATGCCTTCTGGGGTATAATTGTTATTTGACTAATCGTGTTCGATTTCCTTTCTTTCTCTCTCTAGAGTTTAGCCGTTGTGGTTTGTGATGTGTTGTTGGGGTTGGGTTATTTTGGGATAGATTTCGGCTTTGGATGTTTGGGGTTGTAATGATTGAGCTACTCTTCGAGCCCAAAAATATTGGGTTTAACTTGTAAGAGTTTTTGGGGGAAAACATCAAAAAGTTGTAGGGTCATTTGCACTTTTGTCTTTATTTTGTGCTAGTCTTTAATTTTTGTCCTTCAAATGGGCTGATATTTAATTTTTTCCCTTTATTGAAGTTGAGCATCATAATCTCCATACGTTATGTAAATAACTTATGTACATTATTTCGTACTGACGTCTCTATTGCTGGGTGTTAGGTATATTTTATATATCCTTTTTGAGTCATTTTAATTAGTATTTTACTCGTTTTTGTTGTGTTTAGTATAGTATTAAGCTTGTTTTTATTTTTTTGAGTCACAACGGTCCAAAATGGCAAAATGACGAAAAGAAATGAAAAAGGGGCATAAAAGGAGGAATCCAAGGCAGGAAAGGACAGAAAATGAAGACCGAGACAAAAGTCAGGCAGCGCTTACGGCGTCGATCAGTGGTCGCGTACAGAATCGCAAAATACCCACAAAATATTGGCACCGCTACCGCTAGTTAGGTCGCGACGCGGCATTTAAAAATTCGGATTCGAATTTTAATTGGCAAAGGACAAATTAGTCCATAGGGCACGAAATTTGATAGATACAAAAGCCCTGGGGATTATTCTTTGAGAGAAGGGTGGTCATTCTACAACATAGCACAACACAAGACAACAAGAGAGGCTACAATTGGAGACTTAGTTCGCAGTAATTTATTTTCTTTCGTTTTTAATTCAGTTTATGTATGGATTTTGTGTTAGTTCTTAGCGTGACTATGGCTAGGAGCTAAACACTTTATTAGGGTTTTCTTTATGAATCGCTTGAAACTTCTATTCATGAATTAATGCAGTAATTTGATTTATTCTTCACTTGGTTAAGATTTAGTCAATAATTGGTATGAATGCTTGATAATTAATTGATCACTAATTATCATAATATTTATGATTTCGAATCAAGAACCGAGAGGAGAGATTTGGATATGCTGTAACTGACTAGACATAGGTTAAAATCGCGGACGACAGTACCCCAATACTTGTGTAGCATTATAGGTTATTGTTCTTAATACTCATATGTGGTAGTTCCTATCATAGAAATATAGAAGGGTTCTGCATTGGGGTTGAGTGATTATATGTCCTAACCGGAATATAAGATAGTTTAGTTAACCGCTATCTTAACGTAGAAGAAAAAGTTATTCTAGTTGCATTAAGGATTGAATAGAGTGGATAGTCGAGGATTTTGGAAGCTCTAATTCATTCATTACAACTTAAATAGTTCTGTAATTCTTGCAATTATTCTAGTAGTTAAACAAAAACTCAACTCAAATATCGATTGTCAAATAGATAACATAAAATAGATGAACGGTAATTAGAAACCAGTCTCTGAGGACGATATTCGGTCTTATTAGACTATATTACTTGTCAACGATGCGTGCGCTTGCGTGAGCATTCGAAATATCGCTAACAAGTTTTTGGCGCCGTTACCGGAGACTGACGTACTTCTAATATCGAACCGTCTATTTGTGATTTCTAATTTGGTTGCTTCCAGAACAAGTTTCTGACTTGTTCTGGGAGCATCTTTTTATCACTCTTCGTTGTTTGTGTAATCTTGCAGGTAAAGTCAAATATAGGTACATGGACTATCACTATCAGGGAATGCAGGACTATGACCTTTGTCCACCGCATCAATTTAGACCACAGGCTCCGCAAGAGGAGCGAAATGAGCTGTAGGAGGCGTTATTCAGGCTCACCGAAAGCCAGAATCCTCAAGGACTAACTCATCTACCACAAAATCAAGCTCCTTCAGACAGGCTAGATGATCTGAGAGCAGTTCTATGGGCACTCTCAAACGCCCAAAGTCAGTTTATGAAGGACAGGATCCTAGAGATGCAGTTGAGACAGCTAGTTAGCAAGCTGAGAAAAGGTATGCAAGGGAACCGCCCTAGCAATCGGGTACTGCACTCCACAAGAGCGATGTCGCATTGATGTGACGAGTGGCAAACAGATAGAAACAGGTTCACCCCAAATATGTCCAGAAAAAGAGGGTGATCGGAGTGAGGTGAAAGAGCCCAGGGATGCAGTAATCATAGAAGACCTTCATGCGGACCAAAGAATACCACCAGCAGTCATTGACACACCGCAGGTGAAGATACCATACCCTCAGAAACTTAGAAAGAATTCTCTTGACAAGCAGTTTTTTAAGTTTCTGGAGGTCTTTAAAAAATTGCACATCAACATTCCATTTGCTGAAGCCTTAGAATAAATGTCGAGTTATGTGAAGTTCATGAAGGAGATCCTCTGTAAAAAGAGGAGGTTGGAGGAGTATGAAACAGTGGCATTGACTGAGGAATGCAGTGTTGTCCTACAGTGAAAGTTACCTCAGAAGTTGAAAGATCCGGGGAGCTTCACCATCCCTTGCACTATAGGAAAGTTTGAATGTCAGCAGGCCTTGTGAGATTTGGGGGAAAGTATAAATCTGATGCCCTATTATGTGTTTTGCAAACTCAGAGTGGGGGAAGCAAGACCCACAACCATCACCTTACAGTTAGCCGATCGCTCCATCGTCCACCCTAGAGAAATCATCGAGGATGTGTTGGTAAAGGTGGACAAGTTTATCTTCCCTATTGATTTCATCATCATAGACATGGAGGAAGATGATGAAATACCCATCATTTTGGGGAGACCATTCCTAGCAACCGGGAGAGCCCTAATTGATGTAGAAAATGGAGAACTGAGACTAAGAGTCTGGGAAGAGGAGATGGTATTCAAGGTGTTCAAATCCACCATTGAATCCCAAGCCATCAATAAGTATTTCGCAGTCAGCACAGCTAACACCGCAGTTCAGCCATCACAGACCAAAGCTAAGGAGATCATTCCTACAACGGTGAACCCACATGTCGAATAATCTTTAAACAAAATTGATGTCACGTGTTCGCCGAACGTAAGTCTTACTAAGCCCTCAGTGAAAAGAAAAACAGAGTACGAAAAAGGAGGATGATTTTAAAATGGATAGGTTGTGGGGTTAAATTACCCCAATGATTTTTGATAAGGAACTTGCGTCTGGCTACAAGACGTTAAAGACATCGCTACTTGGGAGGCAACACAAAATTTAATTTATGTAATTTAGTTTTGTTTGAACAGTCTCACTTGTGGTATTTTTGTGGTGTTGTGATGACATGTGAAGGAATGGGACACGAAGCATGGAAAAATATGGAAGGAATAAAATTGGTGCAGCGCCGCGGCGCCCATAAGCAGGGCCGCGGCGCCGAAATTCTAGACATGTGCAGGAGTTGCAGCGTCGCGGCACCAAAATACAGGGTCGGGGCGCCGATTTATCAGAGGAGTGCAGGAGTTTGGGAGCCGCGGCGCCGGTCTGCAGGGCCACGGCGCCGGGACGGGTTTTCAAAATATAAATCCCTAAATCCCCAATATTCTCCCACAATCAAACATAAACATTCCCCTCTCTAAAATTACCAAACATCCTCTCTCCCACACACAAGAAGCTTCCACAAACTCTATTAAATTCTTCCAAATCAAACACACTACCACCACAAAAACCTTCCAACCTTCTCCACAATCATTCAACTCACTTGGGCTAGGGCAATTTCGACAAGATTCGTCAAAAAGGTAACTAATTGGAACCTTACCCTTAGGTTGTTGCTAGCAACTTAGGATTGTGATTTGTGGGTAATTGGGTGTGAACTTTAGTGTGGGTTGCAGCGTGTTGGTGGGTTGTGTGTTTCTGCTGTGTAGTGTGTGGTTTGTGCTGTATTGTGGTGTATTTGTGGGTGTATTGTTGTTGTGGTTTGGTGTTTCATGGTTATTATTGCGGTATGGAGTGAAAAAATATTGGGAAATCTCAAAGAAACAAAGGAAACGCTGCTGAAAATTTCCCAACAACTTTCAATAATGACTTCAAGGAAAAGAATCGCCCGAACTACCTCGTCTTCATCAGTCCCAGATCATGATGTTACCCGATTCACCGACCGGAATGCGGAGGATCGGTACAATTGAATAAGTAGTAGGGCAGTGATACAAGAACGATGGATGGATTATCAAGTTGAACCACTCGATGAAGATGATGTTTATGAGCCCATTAGAGTTGTGATTGAAGCTAATGGGTGGGAGAGGTTTGTCGATAATGAAGTTATTCCACCACAGAATTTCAGCTTGGTGAGAGAATTCTACGCCAACTACCCAGAACAAAGCAATGAGAGATGTTTTGTAAGAGGCGTCGTGTCGATTAGTCTTTGAGCGATGAATGTTATGTTTGGGACAACTGATATTGGAGACCAGGGCAACTATCCGACCCATTTCAGAATCTGGTCTATGAATGCAAACCATATACACTGGGAAACAATATGAGCCCTATGTTATCCAAAGCGCATTTCGTTATTCCCGCAATGGAGCGAAGGACTTGCAGTGCGATTCAATAGAGTAGACAAGGCTTGTCTATATTTCGTAAGTGCACGCTTGATTTCATCGACTCATTTCACTAACATACCAACAGATAGAACCAAGCTCATCTTTGGCATCATGAGGGGCCTGATTATTGACATTGGAATGGAGATAGCACTGAGTATTGGGGACATCAGAAGATTGACTACCACTGGCAGGTTGGGACATGGTTCTTTCATCACTACACTATGTGTTAGGTATAGAGTCCCAACATTCGCTACAGACATTCTTGAGAAGACTATGTCGCCCATTACATACAGTCTAGTCCATGCATACCCAGACTCTGTGAACCCAGGGGATAGGAGACGAGGTCGAGAATAGGGTGGAGCAGGCGCAGCTGCAATGGAGCAAGAGGAGCCAGATCTTGAGGCAGCCACACATTATGAGCCAGGGCAAAGCAGCCACCAACCTCCTTTAGCCTTGGAGCCTCCAATGCCAAATTAACAACAGATACTGCGAAACCATGAGAGCATGATGCAACAGCGGGAACATATGGTGCAAAATCAACAGCAGATGATGCAAGAACATCAGGACCTGACCCAGCGCGTTGATAATTTAAGTTCCATGTTCATCCAATGGTCAATGCAGTATCTGCCGCCATAACCACCAATTTGAGCTGATGTATGTCCGTTAATCTTCCCTTTTATTTATTGAGTCTTACACATTTGGGACAATGTGTAGTTTAAGTTTGGGGGGGGGGGGAGTTTTTATTCTATTTGTGTTTTTGAGTCTTTTTATTATGCTTTTGTGTTTATATGAGTCAATTTTTTTTTTTTAAATTTTATAATCACGCATGTTGTAGTTGCTTGAAACGTCTAGTGAATTAAGTAGGATAATGTAATGGAATGATATGCAAAAATTCGTGTGCTTAAGTTAAATATGCCAAAGATTCATGAAAATCTGATTAGTTGAAATATTTTGTACTTGGCCTGTGTATGTCAATTGCGAAAAATGTCCTGCGTGCTTATTATTTGAGGCGAAATAATTATGATGTACATGTTAGGGGAATGATTCAGACATTTCTTTGATAGCCCTTCTTACCAGTCATTTCCCACCTTGCACTTAAATGTATTCCTAGTCAGCCCCGTTTAGCCTAAAATAAAAAGGTATTCCTTTGACACCCCAGATTCCTTATATACCATAAGCAATAATTGATGATAGAGATGAAAAAGAGTGAAAAAGAAATATAAAAAGAGAGCAAAAATTATGCACCCCAATTAAAATATGGAAAAGCTTAAATTTGGGGTGCCGATGTGAATGTGTGTTATGATCTCAACAAAAAGAGAAAGAGGATTAATGGGTATGAACTAAAAAGAATACCGCAAAGAAGGAGAAAAGAGTTGAATGAAAAGCGCTTATGATATGTAATTGAGCCTAAATGCCTAATCTTACCTACCCCTGCCTAAGCCTACATTAGAACCCTGAAAAGTCCTGATGATCCCTAGTATGTATGTCCATGATTAGTGGAGAATAACAAGTGAACATGCTATATTACTTTGAGAAAAATGAAATGAAACTGACATGCATAGGTTAGGTATTCATGCTTCCAGTGATTGTGACTGAAATGAATCTGCGAATATCTAACTTGAAATTCTAGATTGTTAAATGCATGCTACATCTATTCCTGCATATTACTCTAACTAACGTTCATGTGTTTCTAAGTGACATTGTGCAGCTGCTTGACCTGAGTCTTTGAGTCTTTTGATTTTTGTTTCTTTGCTCGAGGGCGAGCAAAGTTCAAGTTTGGGGGTTTGTTAGGCATATTTTATATACCCTTTTGAGTCATTTTTAATTAGTATTTTACTCATTTTTGTTGTGTTTAATATAGTATTAGGCTTATTTTTCTTTCTTTTGAGTTGCAACGGTCCAAAATGGCAAAATGGAGAAAATGAATTAAAAAAAAGGCATAAAAGGAGGAATCCGAGGCAGGAAATGACAGAAAATGAAGACCGGACAAAATCCAGGCAACGCCACATCGCCACAATAGGGTCAGCGCAGAATCTGCAGAATACCCATGAAGATCAGCCGCGGCGCACAGACGAAAAATCGATTCCGAGTTTTAATTGGCAAAGGACAAATTGGTCCACAGGGCACGAAATTTGATAGATACAAAAGCCCTAGAGATTATTCTTTGAGAGAAGGGTGGTCATTCTACAACATTGCACAACACAAGACAACAAGAGAGACTACAATTGGAGACTTAGTTCGCAGTAATATCTTTTCTTTCGTTTTTAATTCAGTTTATGTATGGATTTTGTGTTAGTTCTTAGCGTGACTATGGCTAGGAGCTAAACACTTTATTAGGGTTTTCCTTATGAATCGCTCGAAACTTCTATTTATGAATTAATGCAGTAGTTTGATTTCTTCTTCACTTGATTAAGATTTAGTCAATAATTGGTATGAATGCTTGATAATTAATTGATCACTAATTATCATAATATATATGATTTCGAATCAAGAACCGAGAGGAGATATTTGGATATGTTGTAATTGACTAGACATAGGTTAAAATCGCGGACGACAGTACCCCAATACTTGTGTAGCATTATAGGTTATTGTTCTTAATACTCCTATGTGGTAGCTTGAGTGTCGGCCACGCCGCGTGACAAAGGATTTTATAGCTTGAAAAGCCATCATTACAAAAAATGCTTCGGTATATGGACTGATGGGGCGGTTCAATCAGAGGATAACACATGTCTGAATTATCAGAAGAATGGGGTGTGAGTAAGAGTTTGGAGAAGAGGAAATATTTTGTTTTCACGCTTTTTCAGAATAATTTGAAAAGTAAAGTTCCAGAGGAAGATAATGAGAGGATCATTTTCACTTCTCGTCACTTCGGTAAATTTAGATCCAGAAAGTGTGGTGACTATCTGTATACGGTGAAATCTGGCATGACACATGGTGAGGTTAGGACAAGAGTTCGAGGTGAGCAGGCAGACTTGATATCAGATGTGAGTCTTAACCTAGGGGATGTAACAATCAAGGTAAATCAAGATGTCACCGAGCTAGTTGACATCATATGAAGTTCTGGAGACGTCCAACGTATATTCGATCCGGATACGGCGCCAGCCGTTACTCTTTAGTCATTAAGAGGTCATTATTAGCTTTAATGACATTTAATTTGAGAGAGATTTTTGGGTATCAATGTTCTAATTTCATAACTATAAAAGGAGTCCAACCTTCATGTTGGAAGGGCATTCAATTCTTGCAATATGTACTCTTCACTCAATTACATAAGTTCATATTGCTTTCTTTCTTTGTTTATAACAGAAGCTATTTAATTAAAGATCATCGTCAATTCAGATCAATCTTGCTCAGAGGATTCATCCGAGTCCAAGGCAGTTCAGACTAATTATTTTATTTACTATTTCTATTACTTATTTATTGCTAATTATTCATTATATTATATAATAAATTAATCCACGTATTCTTAAAATTACTAACAAATTTAGCTGTATTTTTTTTTGGGTAAACAGGCCTAATGCACTCCTCATCTTCCACAAAAGGAATCTTGACTTCTTATATTTGCCAACTTAAAATTCAGGTTAATTTTACGATTTAATGTTTGTGCACAAACAATGTGAGATTTAAATGATACTATCTAGTTTGAATGCCTCAAATTTGTCTTAAAGATAAATTATTTAGTACTAATGAGAATATGAGGTATGACTCCGTACCCTTTTTTTTAATGAGAATATGAGATGGTGTGGACATACTTTTACATACTAATTTATGGATTTACCTATTAATTTCTCTAACAATTTTAGGGATTTAAAATTCCATTCCAATGAATTTTATGGATTTACCTAATAATTTTTTCAACTTCTAGAGTTCGATCCAAAGTTATTGAGTTCAAATGAATTAGTAACTAAAACCCTACATCCGGTATAATGATCATGAGTAGAGGCGATATCAGAATTTAAATTTTATAAATTCAAGATTTTGCCGTAACTTATTTGATTTAGTATATCTTGAATCAATTATTTATATTAAATTAATAATTTTTAACACATATAAATTAAAGAGTTCGACCAAAACTATACTCCATTATTAAAATGAATTCATAACTAACACTATACATTCGCTCCTAGTCATGACTCATGAGGGTCAACAAACAACAAACGAAGCTTGTCTTTTTTGCTGAAAAACTGCAGCTAAATGTTCAATTTGAGGTAAAAATTAGAGTCCTAGTGTTGTGACTTGTGATGTAGTGGTCACCCTTGGCTCAACTCATCTCCCTCGCACCTATATGTACTTATTGACAGTCGTCATAATTCCTTCCCAACGAGAGCCACCGCCAAAAAATCGTTAATCGAACTGATAATAATAAGTTAATAGCATAAAATATAAAATTATTTTCGAACATGACCAATGTCAATAAACTAATTTTTTTTTCGGACTTATCGGTTAATTGTGTACACCCCTAATTCAAACTTTAAAATTTTAAACAAAATTTAGTGATAAATTTAAATTATATGAATTAGAATTAGTCTGACTAGCTAGTAAACTTTTGATACCAAATAAATAAATAAATAACTGAATGATGTATCCATCAAAAGTCGGTTGCAAAGCCCTACATGCATTAAAACGAGAGATACTTGTTGGTCTCACATCACTCACTCCTATCGAGTTTTAGAAATATATCTGGGCAATGGAGAGGAGCCGCTTCCGATTATATATATACTACAACAACATACCAACTGAAATTTCACACCGTAGGACCTGTTTATTTTTTCTTTTTTTGTAAAAAAAAGTGATAAAAAGTATAATAAGTTTGCAATTGTTTCAGTAATATTAAATTATCACGAAACCTCAGTAAACTATTGTATTCAGATATTTACATACTAGTCCGCATAAAACAAAATTGTTAGGTTCACATGATCTATCCTAAGCAGTTAATAACATTTTAATGGACATATTAAATAAAATCCTTGACAAACTACAAAATAAAATGAGAGAAGAATTTCCTCTTTTTTTTCAAATCATTTCGAGGAAGAATTTCCCAAGGAAATTTTTTATTTAATTGAATTAAAATTTATTTATTCGGCACAAAAAAGGCAAGAAGCAAATTGAATTATTTTCAAATTCAACTTCAGTTATCTAATTTATTATCAGACAAAAATCTTAAAATTGACAGTATGGTTGATCTTTAGCAAACAGGCTCCACAAGAACATACCTAATAAACGCAATGACACAAAATGGCAAAATGAATCTGGACAAGGACTTCACAATTTTATACACATTTGGAATATTTATATTGACCATTAGCTAACTATATATATATTTAAAAAAGATTATTATTATTATTATTATTATTATTATTATTATTATTATTAAAAAGAGCAAGATCACAGACTAAAATCCACATGCCTGTGAGCTACCACTACGCTAGCCTATCAGACTCATTCTTACCTCACATTCGCCAGAGAAGTTTCACTGCTTAAACCTACGACCTTCTCACACGACATCAATTTTATCGCTTCTAATGCTCCCTTCAAATTATTATTATTATTATTATTATTATTATTATTATTATTATTATTATTATTATTACTATTATTATTATCTTGTTGTCATTTTAAAGTTCCTCTTTCACAATGACAGTCAAGAAGAAGGTGACGAAGGAACATTTTGTTTGAGAGTGAGTAGAAGAGACCAAATGAGAGAAAGGGAGGCAATGTTTGCTGGTCGGTGGACCCAAATGTTATAAGTACATTAATTACCATCACATCCTAGGCTAAATTCGCAAAATATTTACTCGCGCTAAATATTTACGTCAAATTATAATAATTTATTATAATTAGTTGATAATTAAATTTTAAAATATACATTAATTAATAATTGTTAAACGAGTTAGTAATTTATGTAAATGACGTATATTTGCATAATTATTTATTTTATGTGAACCTCGAATCTAAATTTCTAACCCCCACCTTCTCCTGGTTTATTTCAATTTTTGAGAAAATTTTGCAAAGGGAATCATTTCTTTATTGTCACTATAAACTTGTCCTTCAAATTTGCAGATTAGGGTTCGAAATAGTTTTTTTTTTACTTTTCTCAATTGTGTTGTTGAGAGTATGAATGTGAGTATTCTACAAAGTAGTAGCAGCAGCACACAGAGCAGCATGCAGCAACACACAAGACATCAATCTTCATTAGTTAGTTAGGAATTTCGTTGAGTTGTTAGGAGTTAGTTAGATTAGCTTTGGGTTGATTTTATTCTATAAATAAAGACTCTTCATTCTTTTGTATGCATCAAAAAATATATTGGAAAGCTTTTACAAAAATATCTTCTCCCTCTTCTATAATTCTCTCTCAACTGCTAGTGTCTTAGACCTAGCTAGTAGCAATGGAGCTTAGTTTCATATTCTGCTAATCCAATTTATAATCTTAATATGGTATCAAAGCTTTGTTCGATCTAATCCATTCCACATTCATCTCAATTTAGTAATTCGAAGAGAGAAGTTGCTTGTGATGTGTCTTTAGTTTGTCGTTCATAGAAGTAGTTGAATGTCGAATTATCAGAGAATAGTTGAATTTTTTAGTTGAATACTAAAAATTCATGAAGTTTCTCAATCAATTGATATCGATCCATATCAATATCGGTCGAAAATCTAGAAATAATGACGGAGCTGAAAATTAAATGTGATTCGACGTCGTTTGGGATACCTAAACAAACGGTTGTATATGATGCGAAAATTGTGTCGACGAGTTATTTGGACAGTGAATGATTGAAGTTTCCGGTGATTGTGAAACCTTTAGTTGTTGATGGAAGTGCGAAATCACATAAGATGTTGTTGGTGTTTAACAAAGATGGATTTAATAAATTGAAACCTCATATAGTGTTGCAAGAGTTTGTGAATCATGGAGCTGTGTTTTTTAAGGTGTATGTGGTTGGTGATTACATGAAATGTGTGTACCGAAAGTCGTTACCAGATGTGACTTTCAATGGAGGACAAGCTAATATGAAGAACTATAGTGGAGGAAATAGAGAAAATGGAGGAATGATCCTCTTCTGCATATGGAGGGAAAGGCAACATAGCTTCTAGTTCAGGATCTCTATGTGTTGTATGTTGACTGCCTGGTGTATTAAAAAAGACCTCAGATTACGAAAGTCTGTAGTGTCTTGTGTTGTAAATACAATAGATTAATGGAAGGATAGAGGAGTTTCCAGCTGCAAATCGACTGAGAACTGAGGGATACTTCGTCGGAAGCAATCTAAGTGCATGTTTGGATTGACTTTTAGGTACCCAGAATCGATTCTGGGTACCTACTTTCGTGAAAATCAGAAATTAAAGATGTTTGACTGGCCAGAATTGATTCTGGCAGAACCTACAATATTGATTCTGGCAGAAGCTACAAAATTGATTCTGATCAATTTTGCCATTTATTTAATTTAAATTTTACTCTTTCCTTTATTACCCCTCATTAATTTTCATCAACAACTCTATCCACTTTCATTACTCTCTTTAAATATCTAGAAATAATTACTAAAAAAAATTAAATATACAACTTTCATTGCCCTCTTTAAATATCTAGAAATAATTACTAAATAAAATCAAATATACAACTTTCACTACCCTCTTTAAATATCTAGAAATAATTACTAAAAAAAATCAAATATACAACTTTCAGAAGGAATGCAGAAACATATATTGATTTTGATCTTTATGAAGATGAAAGCACAATCATTCACCATGATGATTATCATAGATCATCTAATTTGGATCAATCACAGCATTTTAATGTAGCTTCTTCATCAGAGATGAATCACGTTCGAGACTTAGTCCGCAATCAAATTATAGAGTACATGCAAAATTAGTATTGTAACAATATTTAAATATTATTAGCACTTTAAATTAGTATTGTAATAATATTCTATTAATATTTAAGTACTATATTGCACTTTAAATTCTATTATCTATTTGTAATTTTTATTTACATACTTCCATCTATTTATATGTATATCAATTTTTATTTATATGTATGTCCATTTTGGTAATTCTACATTCAAAATCAATTTTGATCAAAACTATCCAAACATAAATCAATTATAAGAATCACTTTTACATTGTTGCATCCAAACATAAATCACTTCTGCCAGAATCAATTCTGTCCACCGCTAATCCAAACATACCTTAAATTGAGTTGAAGCTCAATTTACAGAGTTTTCTTTACATATCAATCAACTATTCAATTGTCTGTTTTTCATTTGCTTAGCTCAGGACAGGAGAATCGAGGAATTTCTAGTCGGAATGACTAAAAACTGAGGGAGACTCCACTGCATATCCGAGCTTATTCTAAGAGCTTGCATAGGGAGAATCGAGGGATTCTCTAGTCCGCGTGTGACTAGAGAACGATGGGTTATTCGTTGCTGAGAATCGAGGGATTCTCTAGTCCGAGTGTGACTAGAGAACGATGGGTTGCTAGTGTTGGTGGTAGTATTAGAGTTGGTGTTATTGTTGCTGCCTTTGCTAAACTTGCTGATGTGGCTTTGGCCACAAATGCTGAATTTTCTTGCTGCATAGTGTCACACCTACTGAAGTTGTTGTTTCTGCTACATTCGAGATGTTTCCTGCTGCTATTGTCACTGCTAATGATGTTGTTATTCGCCGATTTTCGCACCGCTTTTTCTTGAAATTGCCGCTGACACCGAAATTGCCGCAGTTGGATCGTTCACTGGTGCAACTGATATTGCTTTAGCCATTTTTGCTGGCCCTATTGCTGTTGTTGTTTCTACTGATGTTGTTGGTAGTGCAACAATGTATCCTTCAGTTGTTGCTGTTAATGATACATCTACAAATGTTGGTTGATTGAGGGGGTGTTGAGAGTATGAATGTGAGTATTCTACAAAGCAGCAGCAACATGCAATCTTCATTAGTTAGTTAGGAAGGTTGTTGAGTTATTATGACTTAGTTAGATTAGCTTTGGGTTGATTTTATTATATAAATAGAGAATCTTCATTCCTTTATATGCATCAAAAAAAATATTGGAAAGCTTTGACAAAAATATCTTTTCCCTCTTCTACAATTCTCTCTCAACTGCTAGTGTCTTAGACCTAGCTCAATAGAGCTTAGTTTCATAATCTGCTAATTCAATCTATAATCTTAACATGTGCATTTTAAATAGTGATATGAAAGTATAAAATATTGATTTGCTTTTCTTTGAGCTGAGGTCTATCGGCACACCTCTTATGGTATGAGTAAGGTATGTGTACACTTTAACCTATCAAACTCCACTTATGGAATTACATTGTGTTTGTTGTTGTTGACATGAAAGTATCACTACTAAAAATATCTATTTTCCACTGATTTTCCACTGAAAAATGTTCGGTGGTATTTTCCACTGAATATCGATTGAAAAAAGCTAAATAGTGGTGTTTTCTCACGAAAAATTACGAAGTTTTCCAGCTTTTCAATGAAAACTTATTTTTCACCATGCATTTTCTCAATGATCTGATTCTGTGGGAATGAAGTGGGATAATCATGTTTTATAGCACAAATTTTTTCACTGAATGTCGATGGGAAAAATATTTGTTTTTAGTAGGGTATAAAATAGACAAAAATGAATAAGAGGGGAAAATGAGAGAAATTAAAAAGAAAACAAATGGGGTTATATGGATATGTGTTTGTGTGTCTACATGACACCTAAAACACTTATAGAGGAACCTCATAGCATCTTTTCTTGAATTTTTTCATTGATAGCAAAAGGTTAAAGGAGAAAGAGAGAAGAAGAAAAAAAAAATCAAATTAGTAGCTCATCATGGGATGAATATTCTATCCCTCTTTGCTCATTCCCTCTCATAATTTTTATATGTTCTTGATAAGGTTTGTGAGTGAATAAGCTATTCATGATTTGAATTTTTTTCTTTCTTGTTTGTTTTATTTCCTTCATCTTTTTAATTGAGTTAATTTCTTTCTACTAATAGCTCAAGGATTTACAAGAAGAAGAGGAATATAATTAAATCAAGAAAAGGTTTGTTAGTGAAGCTTGTTGAATTGAATTCTTTTTCTTCTTCTTTGTTTTTTTCCCTTCATCTTTTTAATTTGGTTGAGTTAATTCTTAAATATTTTTTACCAACAGCTCAAAGGATTAAAGCAGAAGAGGAAACAAGAAAATTTAAAGATGGCTGGAGGGTCATCATCATCATCAGCTGCTGTGTGTTTTGCAATGAGAGAAGAAAATTTTCAAAATCAACAAGAATTTCTCCATCATCACCAACAGCTTCAATCTCAATCTCCAGTTCAAGCTCAAGCTCAAGCACCAACAAAGAAGAGAAGAAATCAACCTGGAACACCAAGCAAGTATCTAAGCTTTATATTTTTTTTTAAATGAAAAAGGTATAAATTTTTTAAACAAAATAACAAGAAAGTACTAATAAATTCTTTTTTCCCCTTAAAAAACTATACAAATAAAAGCTGAAAATGTTGATTTGTAACTGAAAAATTCAAATTTACCTTCTAAAAAAGATTGAGGAAAACCCTATTTGATATGGTCTTCAATTTTGTGCAAGGAAAACCACCCTAACTCCCATTAATGGACTGTGAGGGATATGGAAGAGAACAGAACCGACTAAAAACTTGAACCGCTTGACTGGCCCCTTCATATATAGTTCATTCATTAATGTTGGAATGCTCAAAATTAATGAGAAGTGCAAATAGCGCAAGCGAAAAATCAACTCTCTTCAATTTTATTTGATATATATTCTCCTAGAAATTTGTAAGTTCCCCTATAGTTGATGTATATACTCATTAATATTTTGGCATTTAGGTTTTTGTTTTTTACCCTTTTTTTCTGTGGTGGGATGAACAGATCCAGACGCAGAAGTGATAGCGTTATCACCAAAGACCCTAATGGCAACAAACAGATTTTTATGTGAGGTATGCAACAAAGGGTTCCAAAGAGAACAAAATTTACAACTCCACAGAAGAGGACACAATTTGCCTTGGAAACTAAAGCAAAAGAATCCAAATGAAGTAGCAAAAAGAAAGGTGTATCTTTGTCCAGAACCAACATGTGTTCATCATGAACCTAGTAGAGCACTTGGTGACCTCACTGGGATTAAAAAACACTACTTTAGAAAACATGGTGAGAAGAAATACAAGTGTGAGAAGTGTTCAAAGAAGTATGCTGTTCAGTCTGATTGGAAAGCACATAGCAAAACTTGTGGCACTCGTGAATATAGATGTGATTGTGGCACCCTTTTCTCAAGGTACGAAATTCTAGCCGCTAATCTATCGCTAGATAGTTAACAAAATCTTTTGATAATAATACATCACTAATTTGTCGTTAAGTTGAATAGGATTAACGACATATATTTTATTGTTCAACAAACAGAAGTTGTCCGTGTCCGTCCACTGATAGTTCTTGTTTTGTTGTTGTTGTGAACTCGTCTATCTATCTATCTATCTTTTTTTTTTCTCTTGGTCTCTTAAAATCTTGAAGGATAAGTTACTAAATATCATCGTTATTGGTTTTTAACGGCATAACCTATAAGATGGATGACGATCAGATTTTTTTATTGCTATTAACGTTTACGGACAAAGATCAGAACGGCCCATTTTTCCGCTAATAGTAATTTATTTAAAGACTATAAATTTCAAAAGTTTTTCTTTTTTAAAAAAAAAAATTCAGTCAAACTATATCATATAAATTATGAAAAATAAAATTCTTAAAATGACCATTATTCTCTCTCGTATAGGATTTTGGTAGTGTGACTGATCATCCTTTGGAACAAGCAATTATATTTATCGTCACATTACTAACATCATGGTTTTGCTTTTTTGAGTAGTGATAAATGCTTGGAATCTTTTTTGGTTTTAGGGCTAATTTTAGAGGGAAGAATTGAAAGGAAAAAAGTTCTCTCTAGTTTTTCTGCAGTTACAAGATTCTCTTTTATCTTTCTTTTTGTTTCTTTGTTTTGTTCTCTGCCAGGTTCTTGTTTTTGTCTTTCAATCCTTACTGGCATAGCTACACAATGTGTACACGTGAAATTATCCTTGTGAACACCATGGTCGTATATAAGTTCTAAAAAACAAAGAGAACAACACTAGTAGTACCCATGTATACATATCTTCTTTCCTTTTGTTTTTCCTATATGAACTCTTGTTTGGTTGAGGAATATTTTATCCCGACATTATAGTAACCGAATTATGATATGAAGATTAAATAATAACGAAATTATTTAGTAGATATAGTACTTTAATTGATAGATATTTATTTTATTGGACTAAAGCTAGGACATAAAGAATATAATATAAAGTATGTATTTGGTTTAAACGGAATAAATTGGAATAAGCTTTTATAGTTTATTTCAACCTTATCTTTCTTGAAAACCCCTTAGCAGAAAAATTGTGAAGAACGGCAAGTATTTTATTATTTTCCCCTAGAATTAGTAATTCCAAAAATGTTATCTTACATAGAGAGATAGTGTAATATATATAAAAATAATATCACAATTATAATATAAATAATTTTAAAATTATTAATTCAAATACTCTGAAATAATAATCCTTATTTCACCAACCAAGCCAAGCCAAAACTAGTCTCTCCTAGGAACCATCGTCCTTTTCCCGTTACGTTTACCTTTTCAACTTATTCACGTGTTGCTATGGCCATGCATAAATGGTATCTTTGCCAGGTTTTGTTCTCTTCTTAATTGGTTAGCTACATGTGTGCTCTTCTGAGTTTTTGCAGCCTGTACCCTTTTCATGATAATGGAATTTAATTTGACTACTTATCAAGGGTCTCACGTCGAAAATGAATTGAAAGCATGAACTTCTTATATGGACTTAGACAATTCTCACCCTACAAGCTAGCTTTTGAGGTTGAGTTAGATCTAAGATACATTCTTTACACTACTTTCTCATTAAATATCAATTGAGATAAAAATAGAATTTAGAGTTAAACAAATTTAAAATAGGTACTATGAATTTATTTTATATATGTATTATAGATTTTTTTAATATAAATATATACATAATTCAAGTTGAAAGCAATATATATTTAATAGAACTTATAAAATCCGTTCTACATTTGCCTTTTTATTCCGTACCCTTCGCAAAAAGGAAAAGTCTCCCCTTTCAATCGTAAATATAAAATTATTTTTAAGATAAATATAAAATTTAGATTAAAGTTATTGAGTTAGCAAAATATTAATTATATATCTGCCCTGCATTGTTCACTTTAATTAAATGTGTTTTTTTTCCTACTGGCAGTTTCATTTATTGAAGATCATGTTCAGACATTTCACTTCTTTTGATTTGACATTTGTTTGTTTATTTATTGCGTAAAGTTATTCTCATCATCATGCATTAGTCATTACCCAAATTTAGCAAATCTAATATTCTCCCGTTTCAAATTATTATTGTGGCTATTAAAATAATTATTTCAAATTATTTATCGTTTTAAAAGTTTAAGTCATAATTAATTATTTTTTCTCTATTTTATCTTTTATCATTAATGAAAATGACACATAAATAGAATCGTTTGAGTCTGACTGTTTCTCATACTTTGTCTTTATCTGATCATGCTTTGTTTTGAGCCGAGTTTCTCCCGGAAACAGTCGTTCTACCTACTAAGGTGGAGGTAGGTCTGTGTACATTCTACCCTCTCTCAGACCCCACATTGTGAGATTTCACTGGGTATGTTGTTGTTGTTGTTGTTGTTGTTGTTGTTACACATAAATAGAGTAAATATTTAATGGAGAGAGATTATAATTTAGACATAAATAAGGGTAATGTAGGTGAAATATTCCTCTAAATTAATATTTTTAAGAGGCGTGTAAATTAAAAAAATGACAAATAATTTAAGACCGATGGAGTATTTAACCATCCTTGATTATGTTTTTGTCAATTATATTTCTCATTTTTTTTTTCCAATTTAATTTTTTCCTTCTCTTCCTCAGAGAAATTTTTGTATATTCTGTGTCGCGCCCTTTTTCGGCCGCGGCATTTTCTAAATAGCGAACCCTGCTCAAAATGCAAATGTTAGAGAATAAAAAAAAATAAAATGCTAAAAGGTTTAAAAGGGTGCTAAAATGCTAAAGGGTTGCTAGGATGCTAAGGGTTCGCGGAGTCGCCACCTAATTAGTTTGGGTGAATTAGGACACCTAAATGTTAACTAGTTTAAAAGTAAACATTAACTCCATTTTAATGGTTTGCTAAACTTAATGAGATTCTGGGGTAAGGGTTCTTTATTATCCTAAAGGGAAGGGGTTAGGCATCCTAAAGGATCCGCTAACTTGCGGTTGTCCGTTCAAACCTAGGGTTAATTATTTATGCTAAAAATGCATGTTTGAAAGATATTTAATAGAAAGTATTTTTTAGTCAAAGATTAATAAGATTAGTGCTATAAAACACATGTAAAGTTTAAAGCATGCTTTATATTATTTGTATTAAAAATATGTAATGCAAAAAATAGATTAATTGACTAAATGTGTACATTTGCCTGCCTTATTAGTATAACACATGCTTAAGGGGGTTTTCTTAATATATAAAAAAAATAAGATTTCTATATGGGTGCTATAGCAAATGGGTTAGAAATCTTGAAAATAATATCATAGCTACATATGATTAATTATGCAAGTTAAGATTTAATGACAGAAATAATGTCTAGACTACACGAGTAATTATGTGATTAAATGGTTTAATAATTTAGGCAATTAACTTAAGAGGGGGCAAACTACCTTCTAATTTATTGCGTTAATATTTAACTACTCCAAATGTTTTACTAATAGCGTAATGTTAGACAATTATATTACAATAAATGAATGGGGCGGGGAAGCAGAAAATAAAATGACCCTAAGGAATGATAGCGGGAGCATTTCGCTTGTGGCTTTAGGATATCAGATGTGAGATGCAACGAGGAATGTAGGCACGGATCTTCATTTGGGAAAATAGCGATGAGTCTCGTATTGAGACTCTTCCCTTTGCTCCAAGGCATTGTGTTTCATGTAAAATAAGAAAAGATAAGGATTAGTATATGTCCCAAGAAAATTAAATAATAAACAAGCACTTGACATATAGTGTATTTGAGCAATTATGCACATATGTGATAACAGGAGATGGAATAGGCAGCCAGCGGATGGTAGAAGTAATAGGGATGGCAAAGCGACACAATGACAAGCGAGGAGAGAGGAAAAGGATGCTATGACAGACCTAGGCCAACACCCATTACCACATATGTTAAATGCTCAAGTCAAAGCACAAATAGACCATTCAACAGTTAAGGTCTGCAATGAGTATGCCAACAGAATGCAAACAGCAAAGGGCAATTCCCATGTCACGCAAATCAGTCCAGAATATAGAAGGTAAGATACAGACTTAAGGCACACAAATCAGTCCGGAACACGACAAAATAGGAGCAGAGGACAGACTCACACTCAGATTTGGAATCATCAACAGTCCAAATGCATATGGCAGAATCATAATTCCCTTTTAAGCATATGTTACGGCAGCAGTGCAATGCAGATAGTCAAAACAGTGACGGCAGTAGCACTAGTGCCAACAAAACAGTAAATGCAACGCTAATGCTAACCAACTATTTCTATGGCCTGGGGCTTTCTAGGTATGCGATTTGTAAATTCAAGTAAAGTGCAAGCAGCGTCTTCGCGTGCAATTCAAGTAGTTAAAACAGCTGGGTATGAATGTCCTAATTGGCCTGTACATCTTTATATCAAGCATGGATTTTGGGAATGCAAGATAATCCTAATTAGACAAGAAATATGACATACGATATAGGCGAGGCAGAATTACACTAACAAGAACCAGATTAAGATCAAGGCGAGGAATAGGGTGTACTGCGAGCAGTCAGGATGCCCAGTTCTGGCACCACCAATTCTTGACAAGAATATACTAAATACCAAGACATTTATTAGTTCAAATGAAATATTTTCCAATCATTTATGAGGCCAATTCTATTTGCTTAATGCTTTCTAAGACAAGGCTGCATTCCTAGTATACTACCTGGTCACTGAATGCTAACAGGGAGTACAACATATTCAAGAGAAAACATGCAGGATACAAATAGACTCAACATCTACAGAAAGAAGCTAAGATACATAATATTCCTTGAGGATACAACATTCAATTAACTAAACTTGCTTATAACATCGGATCTTATGCAACCTATCAAGTTAATAGGAAGGAAATAATGATCTACACTAGTTCTAACAAAAACAACTTCGACAGATACCAAACAAATTCACATAGGCTACAGACTTGTATACAAATGACTCAAGTAGCAACGACAAAGACACAATCGCCATTTATCTATCTAAAACATATTGCATGTGACCTAATAGCTCAACAATAATAATGAATGTTATGGCGTCTTAAATTTGAATCATTATCGTAACACGCCTAATCGAAAATCAAACAACCATCAAAATAACGAATTCGTAGCGTTGAGACAACAGACACATCCTACAATCTTCAACATCTTCATCATTTAACACATATTTGATACAAATACGCATGAAATACAAGAATGAATCAAATCGAGAGAGTCGAATTTACCTTCTCCTGACGACCGGCGTATCAAGTCGTCGGTCCAATCGACGGGTTTTGGGTTTGCGATGCGAATAGAAGGGTAAAGTTGCTTGCTGATTTTTGGCTAGGATTGAGAGAAGGGTTCGAACTACCTATTCATGCTATGCTAGTGGTCCAGGTGCTGAGTTACCCTGTGTTCTTCGACTAGACTCTACTGTCCTGGGCTCTGCCTTCTATTGCTACTGGACTGCTTTCGTTGCTGTTTTCGAATGTTTCGATGCTATCTCCGCTAAGGGTTATTCGCTGCCCTCTCTGAGCTCTATTGCATGTGCTTATATAGCCCCCCATTTGGGTTCCAAGTTAGGTAAATGAATAAAGGCTGATACTTGTGCTTGATTGGTATGCGATTTGGTTCAGTTTCGAAAAGATTTTAGTGCGATTTTAGGGATTTGGGTGATGAATATGGTAAGGAAACTGGCTGGGGTGCGTGGGTAAGGGGAAAGCCCGGATTCTCCGGCGAGAAATCCGGGCGGCGACGAAAGGTGGCGAGCTAGGGTTTCGTTTCTTTTCCTTTTAAGAAGATGAATTAAAGGGCGGCTGATTAAGGGCCAACTCTTAGGCTAATGCTTTGAGACTTTAAACAAAACAAGCTGAACGGGGGGGGGGTTGGGCTTCTGATAGTGGACAAAGGCGTGGGCCGGGTCGCGGATTTTGGGCTGGGCGACGGGTAGAGGGGAGCTGGGCCTGCGGGTGCTGGTAAAGGGTTTGGGCTGGGTTGGTTAATTAGGTATTTAATTAAGTGTTAGTTTAGTTATTTAATTAGTTAATTAGTGGCAAAGTAAATTAATAAATTGTGATTAAATTATTTAAGTGCTTTATTAGTCTAATTGTTATAAATGCGGGCGTGCTATTCAATTAGTGCTTAATATTCTAGAACGCGACGCTATTATCTAAAATCTTATTATTATGCATTATTGCAAAATTAAAATTGAATTGAGTTTAGATTAAACTACTTAAATGCTGAATGCAAGTACGATATTTAAGAATTGTTTAAAGCCTTATAAATGCGACGCTATTAAAAGCGTATATCAGATTAAAATTGATTTTAAATTACAAATGATTACTAATAAATGCGGCTATGCTACCTGACACGACGTTATCGCTAAATTATTTATTTTATGCATTTATTAATTATTTAAGAATTACGACAAAGCTTAAAGTTAATTAATGCGGGCGCGAGACTCTAAGTGCTTAAAACTCTACGTAAGACGCGATGTCATTATTAAATTAATTATTTATGCCTGTATTTAATGTTTTATTCGATGCATTTTATTATAAATTATTTTACAAAATTAGTGCAATTTTATAGTTAATGACTGGACGAGAGGGTCAAAATTGGGTGTCAACAGCTGTCCCTCTTTGTATGGAGATGATGGAAGAATCTTCGGACAAAGACGTTGACTCATAGCCAATTTTGTCTCGATCTTCGATTGCAAAAATGCCGGGCAAGTGGACAAGGCCGACAAAAATCAAAATCCCCGATGTCGAGTTATGACGACACCGTTACCATGGTCGAAACACTGCGGGCTAGCGGACTTAAAGTCGCCCCGAAGAGTTATGATGACACCGTTATGGTGCAAAAAGTAAAAGAAAATAATCGCTTGAACACGGGTGCATCATGGCTTGTGCGCTGGTTCTACGGTGATGTGAGCGAGTGGACCGACGCTGAGGTCGCTTCGCCAATCGTTGGGAAGGTTGCCCAACGAGTTGCCCGGTTAGAAGAGAAAATCCACGTTGTGCTCTCGCTCCCGCATGCTAAGACTTAAACAAGCGGTTAGTGCATAATCATAAGGCAAAAATGATGATGTATAATTTTAAAAGTAATGCAACGTGAGTAAAAGGTTATCATGCAAAATGTGATGCTCTTTGTGTTGATGCGCAACGCCGTGATTTCGCCGCACGGGCGTGTTGCGATTGTGAATGCGGATCGTTGTCCTTGCTACAACCGCCCTCGTAGACTAAAGCTCAAGAAAAAGATAGTTCATAACTGCTAATACATAATAATATATGAAAAAAAAAATACAATTTTGAACGGAGAAATCGTCCTGCGTAGATGTGATATGCCGACTTGTCGCCGTTTCGGACTTGTCGTCGTTGACTCGCCGTTTTCGACTCGTTGTCGTTTCGGACTTGGCGTCGCTTTCGACTTGGCGTCGTTTCGACTGGCGTCGTTTTGGACTTGTCGTTTTCGGACTTGGCGTCGCTTCCGACTTGTCGTCGCTTTGGACTTGTCGTCGCTTTGGACTTGGCGTCGCTTTCGGACTGGCGTCGTTTTGGACTTGGCGTCGGCGTCGCTTTCGACTTGACGCCGTTTTGGACTTGGCGTCGCTTTCGACTTGGCGTCGTTTTGGACTTGCTTCGCCGCTCGTAGACTAAAGCTCGAGAAGAGTTAGTGCATAACCGCTAAGACGAATAATAAAGCATGAATGATAAAATGCAATTTTGAGAACAGAGAAAATCTTCTCGTAGATGTAATATCGTCATGATGGCGTCGTTTCGGACTTGCTTGTCGATAACGCCGCGTTCTGGACGCGGTTGCCGCCGGGCGTCGTTGCGTGGACTCGCTGGCCGATAACGCCGTTACTGGGCGTGTTCTTCTTGGCGTCGCCGCGTGGACTTCACGATCACGCCGCGTTATGCGACGCGTTCTTGGCGTCGCGTAGACTTGCTTTGGCCGATAACGCCGCTGCTCGACGTGGCGTCGCCGCGCTGTAGACTTCTGCGGCCGATAACGCCGTTGTTCGACGCTGGCGTCGTTGCGTAGACTTGCTTTGTCCGATAACGCCGTCGACGTGGCGCTTCGGGCGTCGTTGCGCGACTTCGCCGATCACGTCGTTGTGCGGACGTGTTGTTGCCGGGCGCCGCCGTGGACTTGCGGCCGATAACGCCGCGTTCTGGACGTATTGCCTTGGCGTCGTTGCGTAGACTTGCCGCGGCCGATAACGCCGTTACTGGGCGTGTTCTTCCGGCGTCGTTGCGTAATTGCGGCCGATAACGCCGTTACTGGACGTATTCTTCTTGGCGTCGTTGCGTAGACTTGCTTTGGCCGATAACGCCGCGTTACTGGGCGTGTTCTTTGCTTCCTCGAATAAATGCTCCCGCAAGCTAAGCTTGAGAAAACGTTAGTGTATACCGTTTAAACAAAATGATAAATATATACGAATTGCAATTTCATGGATAGAGATGTCGCCCCGATATGCCCGATTTGAGATGACGCCGCTGCACCGAATCGATTTAATTGTTATGATGCCTTTGTTGTGCGATGCTACCGTTGCAAGTTTGACTTTATGCCCGAAGTTGACGCGCTAGGTTTTGTTGCGAACTCGAACTTTGATCGATTGTTGATGCCCTTTCACGCTGCTTTGCCGACGCGGATTTTGAATTTTGGGATTTTTGTCATATCTTCGCCTGCTGCTTCTTCGCGAAGAAACTTCTTGCCGTATTTTCCGCTTGGCTATTGCATTTTCTCGCTTTTGTTAATATGAAAAGACTGCGCCAAAAAAATTTGTGAGTTTTGGGGGTCGATTCGCGTTGACTTCGCCTTGTTTCTTGATATCCGCGCTTGCTGTTTGGACTCGCAACCCCGTCTGCTTTCCTATTTTGTCCCGACTTTGAATATGCAACTGGGTAGACTGAATAGGGATGCAAATCAATCTTTCAATACGCCTCGTTACTGCGTTAAAGGCCGGCCGGTCTTCATACTGTTTTGCTTAGTCAAATACAAATCGACCTTTGGGAAGGTGATAAATCCTTTTAGACAAAATGTAGCAAATGCGTTAGTGTAAAGCACGTGATTTTGAAAGAGTGTAAAACATTTAGCAAGTACATGTTGCATATAAATTGTCACATTCAAGCGAGTCCTAGCACGCATGGGGACCGCTGATGCGGTAGCCTAAACGTCACATATGCGAGGCCATGATAGATTTGTCCAAGTCGTCCAACTATAATGCCTTTGTTGAAAATGACGACCAAATGACGGTGCTTTTTCCAATTTGCATGACATGATTAGGTTAGGATTTGTCTATCATTGCCACACTACACATAATATGCGGATTGGTCGTTGGGTCGTGAAAAACCCGTCGACAAGTTTGGTGTTTTCCTAATTGTGGTGTCGATGCCAAGGACCGACTCACCTAAGGTAAATGCATGCGTACTAAAATAAGGTGGTATAGCTCTATCTTAAGTTTCTAAGATTTGGCTTTTCTAGGCCTTGAGTTCCCGAGCGGACAACTCGAGTGAGAAGGCTACGCGACCACCGGTTGGATCGGATTCTCCGCGCAAAATACCAACTCTCTTAAATGTGGGTGTTTGAAAGAAATTTGCAGGTGCGCAAAGCACACCCGCGTGTTGTGTGTGATAGTGTGAATTTTCCATAAGGGAAGAAGTATGAGCGAAATGTCAATTTAAGGAAAGCAGTAACAAATAGCAGTTAAAACAATATGCAGATGTTTATATGTAAAGCAAAATAGTTTAGGCAAAACATAAAAGCAAATAAGTGTGAAACACAAAATAAGCAAATTAAGCAAAATAAATAAAAAATAAAGAAAGAAAAATAGTGAAGCACAATAATTAACCTATGTTTGTTATGGTTAAGAACCTGTCTATCCCCAGCGGAGTCGCCATCTGTCGCGCCCTTTTTCGGCCGCGGCATTTTCTAAATAGCGAACCCTGCTCAAAATGCAAATGTTAGAGAATAAAAAAAAAAAAATGCTAAAAGGTTTAAAAGGGTGCTAAAATGCTAAAGGGTTGCTAGGATGCTAAGGGTTCGCGGAGTCGCCACCTAATTAGTTTGGGTGAATTAGGACACCTAAATGTTAACTAGTTTAAAAGTAAACATTAACTCCATTTTAATGGTTTGCTAAACTTAATGAGATTCTGGGGTAAGGGTTCTTTATTATCCTAAAGGGAAGGGGTTAGGCATCCTAAAGGATCCGCTAACTTGCGGTTGTCCGTTCAAACCTAGGGTTAATTATTTATGCTAAAAATGCATGTTTGAAAGATATTTAATAGAAAGTATTTTTTAGTCAAAGATTAATAAGATTAGTGCTATAAAACACATGTAAAGTTTAAAGCATGCTTTATATTATTTGTATTAAAAATATGTAATGCAAAAAATAGATTAATTGACTAAATGTGTACATTTGCCTGCCTTATTAGTATAACACATGCTTAAGGGGGTTTTCTTAATATATAAAAAAAATAAGATTTCTATATGGGTGCTATAGCAAATGGGTTAGAAATCTTGAAAATAATATCATAGCTACATATGATTAATTATGCAAGTTAAGATTTAATGACAGAAATAATGTCTAGACTACACGAGTAATTATGTGATTAAATGGTTTAATAATTTAGGCAATTAACTTAAGAGGGGGCAAACTACCTTCTAATTTATTGCGTTAATATTTAACTACTCCAAATGTTTTACTAATAGCGTAATGTTAGACAATTATATTACAATAAATGAATGGGCGAAGCGAGAAAATAAAATGACCCTGAGGAATGATAAGCGGGAGCATTTAAGCATGGCTTTAGGATATCGGATGTGAGATCTGGCGAGGAATGTAGGCACGGATCTTCATTTGGGAAAATAGCGATGAGTCTCGTATTGAGACTCTTCCCTTTGCTCCAAGGCATTGTGTTTCATGTAAAATAAGAAAAGATAAGGATTAGTATATGTCCCAAGAAAATTAAATAATAAACAAGCACTTGACATATAGTGTATTTGAGCAATTATGCACATATGTGATAACAGGAGATGGAATAGGCAGCCAGCGGATGGTAGAAGTAATAGGGATGAGCAGGGCAGTACACAGCGACAAGCAGAGGAGAGGAAAAGGATGCTATGACAGACCTAGGCCAACACCCATTACCACATATGCTAAATGCTCAAGTCAAAGCACAAATAGACCATTCAACAGTTAAGGTCTGCAATGAGTATGCCAACAGAATGCAAACAGCAAAGGGCAATTCCCATGTCACGCAAATCAGTCCAGAATATAGAAGGTAAGATACAGACTTAAGGCACACAAATCAGTCCGGAACACGACAAAATAGGAGCAGAGGACAGACTCACACTCAGATTTGGAATCATCAACAGTCCAAATGCATATGGCAGAATCATAATTCCCTTTTAAGCATATGTTACGGCAGCAGTGCAATGCAGATAGTCAAAACAGTGACGGCAGTAGCACTAGTGCCAACAAAACAGTAAATGCAACGCTAATGCTAACCAACTATTTCTATGGCCTATGGGGCTTTCTAGGTATGCAGTTTCAGAAATTCAAGTAAGGCAACGGTAGCGTCTTGGCAGGCAATTCAAGTAGTTAAAACAGCTGGGTATGAATGTCCTAATTGGCCTGTACATCTTTATATCAAGCATGGATTTTGGGAATGCAAGATAATCCTAATTAGACAAGAAATATGACATACGATATAGGCGAGGCAGAATTACACTAACAAGAACCAGATTAAGATCAAGGCGGAGGGAATAGGACTGTGCCTGCAGAACAGTGGGATGCCCAGTTCTGGCACCACCAATTCTTGACAAGAATATACTAAATACCAAGACATTTATTAGTTCAAATGAAATATTTTCCAATCATTTATGAGGCCAATTCTATTTGCTTAATGCTTTCTAAGACAAGGCTGCATTCCTAGTATACTACCTGGTCACTGAATGCTAACAGGGAGTACAACATATTCAAGAGAAAACATGCAGGATACAAATAGACTCAACATCTACAGAAAGAAGCTAAGATACATAATATTCCTTGAGGATACACCATTCAATTAACTAAACTTGCTTATAACATCGGATCTTATGCAACCTATCAAGTTAATAGGAAGGAAATAATGATCTACACTAGTTCTAACAAAAACAACTTCGACAGATACTAAACAAATTCACATAGGCTACAGACTTGTATACAAATGACTCAAGTAGCAACGACAGCACACAATACGCCATTTATCTATCTAAAACATATTGCACAGTGACCTAATAGGCTCAACAATAATAATGAATGTTAACAGCGTCTTAAATTTGAATCATTATCGTAACACAGCTAATCGAAAATCAAACAACCATCAAAATAACGAATTCAGGTAGCATTGAGACAGCGTACACATCCTACAATCTTCAACATCTTCATCATTTAACACATATTTGATACAAATACGCACAGAAATACAAGAATGAACTGAAATCGAGAGGGAGTCGAATTTACCTTCTCCGACAACACCGGGCAACAGTATCAAGTCGTCGGTCAATCGACGGGTTTTGGGTTTGCGATGCGAATAGAAGGGTAAAGTTGCTTTGATTTTTGGCTAGGATTGAGAGAAGGGTTCGAACTACCTATTCATGCTATCTTTAGTGGTCCAGTCTTTGAGTTACCCCTGTGTTCTTCGACTAGACTCTTGTCACCGGCTCTGCTTTCTTTGCATCGGATCGCTTTCGTTCTTTGTTTTGAATGTTTGATGCAATCTCGCTAAGGGTTATTCGCCGCCTCTGAGATCTATTGCGTGCTTATATAGCCCCATTGGGTTCCAAGTTAGGTAAATGAATAAAGGTGATACTGTGCTTGATTGGTATGCGATTTGGTTCGATTTGAAAAGATTTTAGTGCGATTTTAGGGATTTGGGTGATGAATATGGTAAGGAAACTGGCTGGGGTGCGTGGGTAAGGGGAAAGCCCGGATTCTCCGGCGAGAAATCCGGGAGGCGACGAAAGGTGGCGAGCTAGGGTTTCGTTTCTTTTCCTTTAAGAAGATGAATTAAAGGGCGGCTGATTAAGGGCCAACTCTTAGGCTAATGCTTTGAGACTTTAAACAAAACAAAATTTGAGCAGGTTGGGCTTGATAGTGGACAAAGGCGTGGTAGTCATGATTTTAGTCAATGACGGGTAGAGGGAGTGGGCTGCGAGTCTTTAGTAAAGGGTTTGAAATTGGGTTGGTTAATTAGGTATTTAATTAAGTGTTAGTTTAGTTATTTAATTAGTTAATTAGTGACAAAGTAATTAATTAATTGTGATTAAATTATTTAAGTGCTTTATTAGTCTAATTGTTATAAATGCGGGCGTGCTATTCAATTAGTGCTTAATATTCGCGACGCTATTATCTAAAATCTTATTATTATGCATTATTGCAAAATTAAAATTGAATTGAGTTTAGATTAAACTACTTAAATGCTGAATGCAAGTACGATATTTAAGAATTGTTTAAAGCCTTATAAATGCGACGCTATTAAAAGCGTATATCAGATTAAAATTGATTTTAAATTACAAATGATTACTAATAAATGCGGCTATGCTACCTGACACGACGTTATCGCTAAATTATTTATTTTATGCATTTATTAATTATTTAAGAATTACGACAAAGCTTAAAGTTAATTAATGCGGGCGCGAGACTCTAAGTGCTTAAAACTCTACGTAAGACGCGATGTCATTATTAAATTAATTATTTATGCCTGTATTTAATGTTTTATTCGATGCATTTTATTATAAATTATTTTACAAAATTAGTGCAATTTTATAGTTAATGACTGGACGAGAGGGTCAAAATTGGGTGTCAACATTCTGTTATTCTCCCAACAACATTAATTTGTTAATGACATGACCGCAAAATAAACTCGCTTGAATTTATTGAATATTGTAAATGCATTTTATTAACTTCATTTTTATCTCCAAATTTTGTCCTAATTAGCTTTTCTAAAAAACTTTATCCTTGGTCAAATTGACAAGTTTTCTTTTCTAGAAAGTAGAACGGGACGACTTCTCAAACTTCCAGTCATTATCAAGTCTCCATTTTTTAATTATATATAGGCGGGGTATTATAAGATGTGAATATGAACCAAATCAATTGAGCTACTAAAATTTTCTTTATCCTTTTACCTTGAGTTTGCGTATCATTTTTGGAATTTAACTTATATACATTAATAGCTTAAACTTCACTTTTTTATATCATCATTATAATTTTTTTTATTGTAAGTGCATATAATTTTAATTTCATGTTTACACAGGCGTGACAGTTTCATCACACACAGAGCCTTTTGTGATGCCCTGGCTCAAGAATCTACAAGAAATATTCCCACCACCTTAGGCACCCTTGGCAGCAACCAATACTTATATGGAAGTAGCAACATAAATTTAGGCTTCTCCAAAATTGGAAACACAAATATTTCAGATCAAAACCAATTGCATTTGGGCAGTAACAACAACACAAAGACTAGTACTTTTGGTGGTCAATATGATCATAGCCTCATTGGTTCAAGTACTACTAGTTCTTTTTTCCTTCAAGATCAATCAAATCAAGATTATGAAAACAACAGGCCAATGATCAATGGGTTAATGCAACTCCGTAATCTTGATCAGAACCATAATAATATTCCTATGTTTGGCCTCAACTTTTTCCAAAACAATAGCAGCAATAATATTGGTGTTGACAATAGCAATAATGTGTCCACCAATAGTGGCATTTTGGGTGATCACAACAATATTAGTTGTTCAATCCCTTGTCTATATGGGTCACAAGTTGAGAGGAGTACTACAACAGCACCAATAATGTCAGCCACAGCACTACTTCAAAAGGCAGCTCAAATGGGATCTTCTACTACAAGTAATACTGCCTCATTGCTCAAAGCCTTGGGAAGTACTAATAATTCATCCTCAAGTGGCACAAAATCTGATCACCAACCATTCAACTTTGGCGACGTTTTCAGCGACCATAGGGGGAACCCCCTACCTGACACAAATTTCGGTAAGAGTGTTCAATATTTAATATTTTCATATAGAAAAAGGGATGTCAAATGGATAGGTTGGACTGCATTTGGACATGTCAAAAACCAATGGTTACTTAGGTTGATCAGTTGAGTGAATAAATGGACATACGACTCATTAATCCATCCAAACCTTGATTGTCATTATGTTTTCATGGGTTATTTGTTTCCCTAATAGAAAGTAATCTTTGAACTTATATACAATATACATGTACACAAAGTATACATTTTTGTGAAGAATGTTCAATTGCTATCCTTCGGCATGCCTAGGTCTTCCCGGTGACTATAGTGGTGTCAATAGTTATGGCGGTGGACAAGAACAAGACCAAAATGACTATGGAGGAGGATATAACACAGAAACCAAAAAGTTGAACTTTGATCAAGGTCCACCTCAGAAGAAACAGTTAACTAGAGACTTTCTTGGAGTTGGAGAGATAGTAAGAAGCATCAGTGGGGGATTTAGTAGCCAAAAACAGCAACATCAACAGCTGCAAAATCAGCAGGGTTTTGGAAGTGTTGGCAATTTTCAGTGACGTTTCAAGAAAAACAAGAAAAAGTGAAAGTTGAGGTGGAAGTAAGAAGGAAAGCACAAAAAAACACAGGTAACTATAGTTTTAAGGAAAATTTGCAGCTTTTAATCCTTGAGATATCGATAAATTCTTATTTTAATTTTTGTGACTTGTTAAGTATCTTTAACTTTCAACAAACTCTTTTCAAATAATTTCGAAAATCAAATTTCTTCTTTTTGACCGTGAATTAAGACATAAAATATTTGAGCTTTTTAAGATAAACTTTATATATTTGGAAACTGAGTAAGAAGTACTATAAGTTACAATAATAAATAATTCAAACTATTCAAAGCACATATGAATTTGTTTGACTTTTGAAATTCGAAAGGTGTCATTTAAATTGGGACGGATATGTGTTTAGGCAGTCCGTGCGTGTGTGAGTGTTTGTATGTGCGTCCTTAGACTCTTTAAAGTTGCATAGTGTTTTTAATGTATTGCTTTGAATATTTTGCTTAATATAATTTTCTCTTTGAGTTATCCGATGCGTAAGAGGACATCCTAATTGATTAATTTGTGATTATTTTGCAGGGTATGTATATCTATGTTTGAAAGGAGAAGAATTTACTCATGAAGCAGATAGCTGAGTTTAAAGTCTTTTTCTAGCAGACAATTAGAAAACTTGCTTATGGTGATAGTCTTTTTCTCTTTTTGTTGCTGTTGTTGTGAATTACTTAGTTTTATAGCGTGACTCTATTTCTGTAGTCCTTTAGTTTCATTATAGTTTTTCAACTGTTCTGAAAATAGGCCAGGACATAGACAATTTAGTTTCATCAAAAGACCTTAGATCTAGATGATCAATATTCCTTGTGTAAATTAGCTTAATTTGATCATCAGATGACGGATTTAGACAAATCTTATAACGTTTTTATTACCTGTTTAATTTGTTCTTTCGAAACTATTGCTCCATATACTCTATCTTGTCCACAAGTTATAGAAGATTCTAGTTGACAATATAGGATTATGCTGGCTAGTTTTTGGAAAATAAAATCGTTGCTACTATTACTTTCAAGCTTAAACTTGTTAATTATTTTATCATGGCCCTAGATAGCTTAGACAAGCTTCAAATCACGAGTTGAATGTTAATGTTTAGTGTTCTTTACTACTAGTTTCAATGGTCGTCCAATATACTATTTTAGGGATTTAACTTATATACATTGAAAGTACAAAAAATAATTTTCAGCAGTATTACATGTGTCAAGTCAGTTCCATTCATTCTCCATCTTGGTAAATTTCTTCCCTAGAACTGTTTTGACTAAAAACACAATCAACTAGCTAGCATATTCTGGAAGTAGATGTGGATCTTTTGCAATAATTCTTAGAGCAACAACAACATAGTCAGTATAATCCCATCAGGTGGAGTCTGAGGAGGGTAGAGTATACGCAGACCTTACTCCTATCTTGTGATGGATAGAGACTGACTAAAGGAGAGATGAAAAGGCAGCAAGATAATAAGATAACGAAAAACAAACGTAGAAAGATACTAATACTCATATGACGAAAAAGAAATATGTGCGGCAATCTACTAACTCTCTACCCTGATATTCCGGAAGTAGATGTGGATCTTTTACTATAATTCTTAGAGCATAGTGCCTTAATATAATGGGATTTATTTGCAGCATGGGTTTATGGACATGATGTCCATTAAGTTTATGGGATTTCTCACTAGAATGGCATATTCCCTTCATTCATTCTCCATAGTTTGTTTGTTTCCACTTTGTTTCTGATGGCCATCAAGTTTCTCTATTCATTGAAATATTTAGAGTTCCCTGCTTTGACTACAAGGTTACCTATGGGACTTGGCAACTATGAATTATGGTCCACATATTGTTTTCAATTCTTAGTCTCCATCACCTCTTGACTAAGAATATATTACAAATATTATGAATTCTTTTGAATCCTAAATCCCCTTTTTTATAGGGTAGCATTATATTAAGTGAAAATAATCGGTTAAAGTGTCATTTTCGTTATGAAAGTTGTTATATTTGCCCCTTTAACAGAAATGTCATGTGGACGAGAAATGTCATGTTGCGTCCACGTGGAGGGTGGGACCCACCTTCATCTTCAACCGCCGCCGCCTCCACTGCCACTCACAACCCAGCTCTCACCCGAGATCCGCCACCGCCGCCTCCACTCACCACCACCGCCTCCACCGCCATTATAAGATAATGGAAGTTATACCTAAATGGGGTTTCCTCCGAGCTCCAGAAGTTATGCTAGCTCCTGTGAATCCAATGGTTTTAAGCCCCTGAAGGATTCCAAATGGTGGTACTCGTATTTTTCTTCCATTTATCAAGAAAACCTGCAAAACATCACCCCCCACGTGCCCAGAAAAGGTGGTTTCTAGAGCTACCTTCCTCCAAAGATTTTCCATTTTTTACTTAGGTGTTTGCTGATATACCTTTCTACTTATGCTAACCAATAGATGCTTTAGAGATTTTGAGCTTAATTGAGTTTTTCCTTTTTCTATCAATCTCCGCAAGGTTAGTAGAGGTTGAGGGTTGGGTTGTGAGTGGCGGTGGCGGATCTCGGGTGAGGGATGGGTTGTGAGTAGCGGCCTCTCGGGTGAGGGATGGGTTGTGAGTAGCGGCGGAGGCGTAGATGAAGGTGGGCCCCACCCTCCATGTGATCCCACGTGGACGCCACGTGGCGTTTCTGTTAAAAAATGACAAATATAACAATTTTTTTAACGGAAAGGGCATATTTGTCCTCATACTTGAACGGATGACAAATATGACCATTTTCCGAAAGTATGATGACAAATATGATCCTTTTCCCTTATATTAATCCAGAATGCTGCCACTGAAGAATTAGCAAAATACATCTCAATTTGATTCATCACAGTTATTGGGGGCAATATAGGAGCTAATAGACGCAGAATTTGAGATTGCATTATTTCTGTTTTATGGTAACTACTTGATGACGTTCACAAAATACCTTTAATTGAGAATGTGAAACGGTAGTATGCAATACTATAATTTATCCAGTTATGAGGGATTATTTGTTCGTTGGAATCAGAATTTAAATTTTTAGTAGATAGGAATTCTGTAAATTTTTAATATAGTGCACAACTAAAAGTGAACGGAGGAATAGATGTAATTTTCTTGTTCCTTTTTGGAGTTTATCATGAGGAAAATATAATATTTTTTCTTCTTTTTTTGCCTTTCACGTTCTGACTTGAATAGAAGAAAGCACAAAAAGAAGCACTACAATCCCATTCAAGGGTCTTGGAGGTTAAAATCACCAAGTTCGGCATGATTATCCAAATTCATCAATATACTAGAGGACAGTGTTGTGCACTTACAAAACTAGGATAAAAGACAAGAAATTTTTATTGCAATGACCACTTTCAGAGTAATAAAAGACAACTCGAAAGCAATAAATTATTTCCTGTCAGAACACTTTATGATTGCTCTTGAAACACAGCCTCAAATTTGTCCCAGAGGTGGTGGGGCAGAAAAAGGCCAATATTGATTTTAGAGAAAAATATGACGGAAAATTTGCCAAAACCACATTTCTCATTCAACTGAAACTGAAAGTCATAGTTTATTGGGTGCCAGATGATTGATAAAAAAAGTTGTTTTAAAGCTTTAACTAGCATATATGAAAGTAACAACACTAATGAATTTGGTAGGAAGGTTCAGAACTTGTGACAACTACATTTTTTTGGGCGTGAAACATCCCTATCTCCACCGTAAATAACTATCTAGATACAGCGGAGTAAGAGAGGGTCTTAGTATATCATCATAGTTCATATATCCCACCTCTTCTTCACACGGAACATAAAGGCTGAAGATGAAATGTCGTCTTGAGGTACTTGAAGCATAAATTGTACTTTCATCTTCATGGGAGCTGTCTTTGCTTTTCCATCTTCCTCTCCAACCTAAAACAAACAGAGAATCATGATACGAAAATCCATGCTCGACTTTGATTTCAGAGAAAATGATGCAGGAGTAGACATGGTTATTATAATATCAGAACTTCGTAGTTTTTCCTTTTTCTGATTAGTTAAATATTGGAATAATATCATCATTCAACACATATGTACTCCTTACAGGGTGAGCAATTAGCACAATGCACAATTTCGTATATGATTCTTTCCATTTTGATCAGCATGCAATCATTAGATAAATAAGCATCTGTATACTATAAGATTATAGCACAACGTTGTTAGCGTTGCACTTTCTGTCTCCTTTTCCTTATTTCCTATCGTCAGGGTCAATATGTCAAATGGATGACACCCTATCAGGAGCTTGATCATAAGCTAAAGTATTCAGGTATCCTGACAAATGTGCAGTGGCCAGAATACGTGGAAAAGACAATAGAAAGAAAGGTTATCAGGTTGCATACAATAAGATGAAACCCAAAAGAATCACATGAGACAAAAATAGAACATAGAGAACTTTCCAACCTGAAAATTTATAAAGTAGAAAACCCTTTTAACATATGAGATTGTGATCTTCATATCACTGACAAACCAAATGAAGCAAAAATGTTGAACATCAGTATCTGCATGTAGTTCTCACATTTCACTCTGCGGAAAGGATCCTCCAGCCATCAATTTTTTTATATTCTATTCTAAGCTGAGCGTATAGTGAAAATTTACTAAGTTGTTAGGAATGGTATGGTAGTTAAAATTGGCATAATTCTTAACCTAAGCTGTCATTCATGTTAATTGAAGAAATGAAAGGAACATGTCAAAGTATCAATGGACTTTTTTTTATAAGGGCTATCAATTGACTTGACGATAACTACTAAAGCAAATTAAAGCAGCATAGAAATTAAAGCTTAGAAAGCAGTTTGTTCCCATTTTGCTGTGAAAGGGTCGCCAACAGAACTTACCCATAGAGACGCCCACCCAAGTCGCACTTCCGAATCATAACCAGCTTTAAACTTGAAGGCTTTTCCAGTATTGTGTTTATAGACTGTGCTCCAGTAGTTCGTGTCCAAATTATACCAGTAGCTGAACCCCAGAATAAACGATATTAATAGAAGAGCACCCATTTAATCCCAAAAAAAAATCTGAAAATGTATTAGCAGTTAAAAAATCAAGATCACGAATACAAAAAACTTTGGAAATCGATGGATGAATATCTATGAATTTCATAAAAGAGCTGATATACAATATACAGTTGTAATCCTTGGATCTATATTTTTCATATTAACAAAAACAATATTATTTCCATACGATATTATTTCCATACGATACTCCATGGGTCAGGCGGTATTAAAAGCAGTTCCCCCTTTTGGTATATTCAGGAAATGAAAGACTCGGTATGTAAACTCCGACAGCATATCTCACTATACAATTTCTAATCAAACAGTGACATCTAACATATAGTACTTTTTTTTTGCAAGGTTTTAAAAAAAATACTAGTATATGTTTAGATATGATATGCTTATGCATAGGAAAATCATAATCTACCTCACAAATATTGAGGTCAAATAGAGATAGAGAGGGGGAACATCACCTCAACTTGTCTGAAGGACTGAATCGACGCTTGAATGCAAATGACATTGCATTTGAAGGCAAGGAAATGCTAGGAATAAATGTCATTTGCTCATCCTGAAACATAGGAATGGTCAACTCCAGATAAAGATTCAAATGTAGAGAGAAACTTCCTAACCATATAAATTATGGAATCAGATACTGCAAGTCCTTAAGATAATCAATTTAGTTGTGCATTTTAGATACACGGAGACAGAAGCACTGAGGGGCTCAATCGAATCAAAATGAACATGCAGATCTATTCAAAGAGAATGCAAAGGGAAAATCAGACCACAGCTTCTCAATTTAAAGAGAGCGGAAAAACAGATAAGTGGCTATGAGAATCCAAAAGATTGCTTTGCCATTCTAGGCATCAGTTATAATTCTCTTTTCACCCTAATATCTATTTCTAGGTTTTTCTTTTTCTTTCTTTTAAAACCGTATGTTACTAAATACTAAGAGGGCAATTACATTAAAGTGAAACAAGAAACAAATCCTTCACAAACCACTAAAACATAAGACAAATTTAGCCTTGTCACACATTGCGTTACTGAACTTACTTCACTTCACATGATCAGCCAAGAAAGAACTCAAGAAAAGCATAAAGGATTGGACATCAGCAATTCAATAAAAGTTGGGTCAAAACAAAATGAACAAGGAGTGAAAAAGAAACTACCTTAAAGCAGTATCTCAGATCCAAAGCTTCATCCTTGTATTTTGCAGTACAAACTCCATTCAGGATCTGGCCTTTGAGGATTCCATTCACTGACAGTATTCTCTTTGCTTGCTCCTCCTCCTCCTCTTCTTTCTCCTCTAGTGAAACTTCACCCAGAGGAAATTTGAGGGTTGCTCTTGGCTGCAGCAGGATGATTAAAGAATGAATGAGACGAAAATGTTAGATAAAGCACAGATAGATAGAGCCACATTCAGATGCCACAGTACTCGCCAAACATAAGACGCTAATAGCATTCTGAAAATTTAAGCTTTGTATAGCATAACTGCACAAGAATATACGATCCTATATTTATCAGCAAAAAAGTGCCGATCAATATGTTCAGACACGAGCTTAAGAAGTATGATAAGAGAAGCCGCAAGTACTGTAAGCTCAACATTACATTCCCTGTAATCTTCTTAAAGATAAAACAGGAACCATAGTCAATACCATAAAGCTATAGTGTTGATAATATTCAATAGTAATTCTTCTCAAAGATAACCTCAAATCCAAATTAGATACTGTACATAGAGATTCAGGCGTACCATGCCAATTGATGGAATAGCAGAAGACAACTCGAACTTGTAAGCTGGACCTGCCAGATCAGCTACCATTGCCAATTCTCCTTGTTGTGACTAGTATGACCAAAAAAAGTGAGTAAAGAGTGGTATCGTGCACATATAGCATGTAAACAGAAACAAGTATATTACATACTAGATAGGAATACGGACACTGAAGCATCACATAAAGGAGTCCAAGTGTCACATGTATTTCTAGAAAACTAGAGTTTGATTCTGATCCTGCAACATCAATGGACTATTAAATTGCTAATAACTTCAGCACAAGTTAGGTTCACAACAGTATAGCACGTAAAAGATATGGAAAGAAAGCATGTGCATCTTTATAAGTGCCAAGTTATCCAGACTTCATATTGTCTACTCCCTCCGCCCCATTTTGTATGATGGTGTTTGACTGGAGTACGAGTTCAAGTTATAAATTTACCTTACATAATGAATTGGTGGAAGCAGAAGATAATGTTAAAAGTAATGGTTGAAAGCTACTTTATTAGAGAAAATATCACATCAGATCAGATCTTAAAATTTTAATGTTTAAATGTATTTGAATTTTTGAAAGTTACGAAAGTTGAATAGAGTAATATTGTTAGTGAATGACCTCATATCCCAAAATTTGGAAGAATGACACATAGAACAGAGGATGTATTAGTTTTTCAAAGGATAAGTGGGATAGCACTTCCAATCTCCATCCATCAAGTTATTTTTTGAAGTCACTTTCCTAACTAACAATGTGGAGTTAACTATAAAAAAAACTATGTGGAGTTGAACAAGAAAATAAGATAATCAAGACACAAAGTTTCTATACTGTTCAAAGCTTGCATCAGATGGGAAATGGGAATAGGGCGAGAATGCAGAATTGGTTCCAATGGGTCCTTTAGTAGTGCATATGGGAGATTTTGGGTTAATCTCCCGCCTCACATTCATACACAAATCTAGAAGCCGAAACAGATGCACTTCGTCTATCCCCTTTTTTATGTGATAACCGAGAAATCTGTCTAGAGCCAACCCTTTGGGCCAACTGCAGCTCTCTATACTCGGGGATGATGGACCCGCCCCTCTACCCTCCTCCACTTAAATATTGGACTTAGTTTGCTTGGCAGTTGGCACAGGGCTCACACTTGTGACCTAAGACACAAGTCCCTCAACCTTTTCCAATTGAGCTAACCCCTATGAGCCCATTTATATGACACTAACACTGTTTGAGAAATGAAGCATTGTTTTCTTGTACTACGGTTTTTTGAAACATTCCCTCAATAGTTTTTAAATATAAATATATTATAACTTACATTACTTTTAGGTAATTTTCATCTTAAATTTCAAAAATGTTAAGGAATTGATATAGTATTAACCTGAAATAGAACTGTTTCATTGCATCTTAAATTTAAACAATATTGGGAATCGATATCCAAATTCACATGGAACTAGGTTGATCTTTGAATATAGATGATGACATCTACATAGACACAAATCTGCCGATACCTGAACATGTCATTCGTTTGGGACAGAGTGTATAAAAAAAATTAAACCAATAAAGATCAAACTGCATTGAATACAACATTACATATCCAGATATAAACAACCCTACAGTAGCCGGAACAAGTGTTACATAAAGAAGTAAAGATCACTCCTTCGCATCATGAGCAGCATTGAAGAGAAAACCAGCAGACAATTAAGGAGCATTGATACTATAAAAGATCAATGTACTCTTTGATTACAATTTCAAGATCAATGTACTCTTTGATTACAATTTATGAAATGTTTCCTACACATTTTTAACTATAAATTATGACTTATATAACCTTTTATGTAGTTTCTAAGTAGGTGTTAGGCCATAGATTCCAAATATTTTTCACTTAATTTGAAAAATATGAAGTTTGGAATTTATGAAGTTTGAGTTGAAGATGGAGTTGTGATCGGTTATACTTTTCCTGACACTAGATAGGAATGTGTGGAGGTCGAGGATTATGATAGAAGGTTAGTAGGTAGCGAGTGTTCTCCTTATTAGTAGTATTAGTTAATAATTGGGCAGTATCTTTTCTTCGATGTGTATTACTATCTGTTTAGCAATTTGCTTGTTATCTTGATATTTTCTTGTCATATCTTTCTTGATACCATGCTTCAAATTCTTTCTTTTTTTCGAGCCAAGGATCTTTCAGAAACAGTCTCTACCCCGCAAAGGTAGCGGTAAGGTCTGTGTACATCTATCTCCCAGATCCCACTTGTGGACACGGGTATGTTGTTGTTGCAGCTTATAACCTGTTTTTCAAATTTGGAATCCAACTTCAGGACTTGTAGGCTGCATTATCGATGTCGTAGTCGTTAAATAGGCTGGGAAGTCAGTATTATAGATATATAATAGAGCTAATATAGGAATGAACAATTAGATATTTAGAGATATAACTCGCAGTAACAGTTCGAAAAAATTAAATGTATGGTAGTTCAGGAGGATTCCTTACGCCAACATAATGCATTTGGGTAGTCAATTAGATAAAGATTTCAAAAGCACATCAACCAATACTTGCTATAATTAGTAGACACATGAAGCTAAGTTTTTTTTGATAAGTAGGCATGAAGTTAAAGTATATGACAGGGGTGCTTTGAACTTGAATCTTGGAAAAGACAGCATAAAAAGATCTCTCACCATTATATGCATGCGCCCTCCTACATGGCCTAACTGTTGTAAACAAGCCATGTGTGTAGAAATGGTTGGCGACTGCTGAGCATGAGCAATTTCAGACAAGTGTGACTGAAGGCCACATTGTTGATTGTGAGAGAAATGGGCTATATGTTGACTTTGGTTGATATGGTGCTGGTGGTGGCTCTGCTGAAGGGGATGAAATTGAGCCTGATGGGGCAGAGGTTGCATATGCTGCTTTGAGATAGTCTGCTGACTATCCTGTGGCAGAAATATAGTTTGACAAAACGACTATGAATCAACAAATAGTAAATACATAAACATCTGCTTTGTTGTAAAGGTAAATCAAAGCATCCGAAGAAAATCTCATGCAGCAAGGCAAAAATACAGTTAAGTAGGCACTGATATCTGTTCCGGTCCTATTCAACTCACTCATAACTACTGCAAAAGCATTCCCAAGTTCAAATGAGAAAAGTTTGTCACATATTTATCCACTGGGGAAAAACTTCTCGAGTCCTCTATAAAGAATCACTACTTAACAAAAAGTTGGCTTCACTATTGAGTCTAGTCCATTTGGACCTAGCAGGACAGCCATGGTTGTCCTTCAACCTGTTAGGTTTAAGATGCTAGACAAAGTTACAGCGCAGGAACTGCTACTGCTAATTCTTTGTAGTTTTTAGGAAAAGGATGTTAAATTATCCAGGTTAAGGAGGCTTGGAAACAGTACCGAGTTTCTTGACGAGTTATTTGTTTATTGTTTTCATCAGTCCGGCGATTTAGAGCACAAAATAAGCAAAACAGAAAGCGGTTCTGTATGCTAATTGATAATGATGTAAGAGTAATTTAAAGTTTCTCGCAGGGTTTTTCGGAATTGTACAGGTAGAAGAACATACATAAAGCTAAAAAAAATCCAAAACAAAAATAAAAATTTACTAAAATTTGAAGGAAAACAGAACATCTAGGGCAGCAAACAGGACCCTGCGGGAAATAGCAACCAGAAATTTGATTGCCATCTAAGAAGCATTACATTGTCTGTGTGCATCCCATAAATACTTTTGGCAATTCATGAATTAATCCGTTTAATCAGTTATTGGACTAGGACATTTACTTAACATTCTCCGATAAGTATCAGGAGTGAGTTTTTCTGTTCAGAGAAACTGATGCTCCAAAGTAATCCATATATGTCTTGATTGTGTTTCTGCCTGCACTTTAGTTCACTCAACCATGAGAAAAAGGAAGAATGGCAAAACACTTGTTATCATTTTTTTCATCTTGAGTTTATAGAAGAGGGTCAACTCTGTTAATGCTAAGAATAGAGATGTACATGCCAATGGCTTTAATACAGAGACAATACAATTATTTTTTAACAGTAACAGAGACATACAACTACTAACAGCATAACACGACCCTACAAAATAATCTTCAATCAAAACCAGCACACTGCTAAAAGAGGTAAGCAGGACTAAGAACCTAACAGAAGGACTGGAGTTTTTTTTACTGGTAATGTTAAGGACTGAAGGAGTTTTAAATGTGTACTTAATTGTTAAAATTGGCATTCTAGTGACAAATACAGTTAAATATGAGTTAAAATTACAAGCTTCATGTATGCAACAACAGAAGTATATCTGTTACTTATATAGCATACTGTTCTATGCATGTTCTAGTTTATTAGAAGAACAAGGAACAACGTTCAAATTAAATTAAGACAGTGGAAAAGAGAAAAGCCTTACTTCACTAACAGAGCGGTAGCTTTGACCTGCAGCTAATGAAGAAGCATTGTCCGTGCTGGTGAATGCCTGATAGACATGAGCAGAAAAAAATTCTAATCAATTTTCCAAACAACATAATAGGAAAGGGATACATATGATGTCTACAAGATCATTAAAACTTACTGACAAACCAGTGATGTTGGAAATTGAGTTTGACGCACGTCTATACTTGTGTCTTGGAGCGTAGAATTTATAGTCTCTGGGAGATATAGAGACTTCGTTTCGGCCTGTCATTCTTTTGAACCTAAATTAATAGGAGTATGGATCAATTTGAAATGTTGATACTTCATGAATTAAAACTTTGACTGGCACCATTTTCTTTGTTTTATGAGAAACTGTAATTTATTAAAGTAAATGAAGAATACACAGTAGTAGGATAAAGTGTCCTAGCTGACAAAAAGGAAGATAAAAAGTCTGATTGAAGATGATTAGCTTCTAGATTTCTATCTCATTCCTGTATTGTCTAAAAGGGCAGCCCGGTGCACTAAGCTCCCGCTATGCGCGGGGTCCGGGGAAGGACCGGACCACAAGGGTAGCCTTAACTCACATTTCTGCGAGAGGTTGTTTCCACGGCTTGAACCCATGACCTCCTGGTCACATGACCAGCAGACTCCCCTTCAAAGTATGAATATTTCTCATAATGATCTGATTTAGACTTGAAATTTTTCAAAATCATATATTTCTATCAATCGATTTTGTATAAATTTGATACTTATTTACTTGATTTTGGTAGATATAATCATTCTATTTGGTAGTGTGTCGTCACTTATAGCCCAAATCTCATCTCATAACACCAATCAGGCAATGGATGCTACCACTTATACGGAATTTAACGCAACTTATACTGATGAAGAGATTATAGCACAAGTGATTGGAGTGGAAGAACAAGAAACAACGGAACAGAAGGTGACAACGAAAGTGTTGATAAAGAGCCTCAACCTATTGCTACTTGTGGTGAGATAGAAGAGTCAATTGTTAAGCTCTTAGACAACCCTTCAAGGGAAAGCTATTGAATTCCTTTTTGCTGAAAGTTTGGACAAAAAATTTCATCAATTCAAGCGTTATATTATCGGTAAGAGATTGGAATTTATGAAACAACTACAATTATAGAATTCTTACTTCAAATTTGAGATTGTATTTAAATTCTCAATTAATTTTAAATGCATATGTTCCTTAGATTTCAATTCTTTATCGGTATAATACAACTAGTCATGGATTTATTTGTAATTTACTAGTCTTTTAATTAGTACATATGAATATCAATTGAGATTTTAAAATTAACAAGTATATTATTTTTCGTTTATAGCATAAAAAGTATAGAACAATAATTCTTTGCGTACTTTCGTTATAACAGCAAAATGAGATCTAAATATTAAATGACAATATATATATAACAGCACCTCACTATAGCGACCATAAAATTCTCGGACAAACGCTGTCATTATAGAGAGGTTTGATTGTACTTGGTCAGCATGAGATTGGGTGTAATTGAGGGAGAACAATTCCACTCTCCAATTCTCAGGGGAGAACTGAGAATGGCTGGAAGTTATATGATGTATTTACAAGGTGACTTTTCAAATTTTCTTTTACTTTTCAATAATATAATTCTTTTTACACTCTTTTTCTTCTGTTTCTTTTCTTTTAATTTTCCAAGGTTCCATACGTGTTGCTTATGGTGCTTCTAAGTAACTTTGCAACTTCTCATATTTTGATCCTTCCTCTTTCTCTTTATTTTGCTTTGTTTTCATAGTTGTGCTATTACATTTATTTACGAGTTTTTATATTTAAAATATAAAGAACAATATGCATTTTTAATACCTACTAATTTATAATTATTTAATATATTTTTATTTTAAAAAAAAGGCAGCCCGGTGCATTAAGCTCCTGCTATGAGCGGGCTCCATTTAATATATTTTAAAAGAAAAATATGTATTTATTACTAGGTAGTTAAAATACATAGGTAGTTAATATTATTTATTATAGGTAGTTAAAATGCATTTTTTCTTTTAAAATATATTAAATAGAGCCCGCTTATAGCAGGAGCTTAGTGCACCGGGCTACCCTTTTTTTTAATGAAAATATATTAAATAATTATAAATTGGTAGGTATTAAAAATACATATTGTTCTTTATATTTTAATTATAAAAACTACCTAGTAATAAATAATACTCCCTCCATCTCGTTTTATATGATAATGTTTGACTAGCAGTGAGTTTAAGGAATTAAAGAAGACTTATGACATGCAAGCCAAATATATTTGAAGTACCAGAAGTATACTTTTCATGAGCGGTGGTGAGAGTTCAAGATGTCTTTTCATTTAAATGAGTGGTGGTGAGGGTCCCGACAAGTCAATTCATTAAGGGTAAAAGAGGATGCAATATCAAATAGTTTTCGAAAAGACAAAGGTGTCATTTTTCTTGGGACATACTAAAAAAGAAAGTGTCTTAAATAGTTAGGAGAAACTTGAAGCTAATATGGAGGACTATTCCTATTTGCATTTTGTGGACTATATGGCTGGAAAGAAACAAGGCATGCTTTGAGGGGAAGGGATTGCAGATTTCTGAAGTCAAGAACTTGTATGTTTGGTGTTATAGCAGTACTCTAGATGAGACGGATCAGTAATTGGATTTTCTATTTCTTTTAGGGGGAAATATGTAGCATGACTTTTGTAGTTTTTTGGTTGTGTAGTTCTTTTCTACCAGCTTGGTACCAGTTTTTTTAAATAAACACCTTTACCTATCAAAAAAAAGTGTCACATAAAATGAGGGAATAGTATTTAATATTCTTATGTGTTTATTGGTACGTTTATTTAATATTCTTATGTGCACATATTTGTCACTAAATTTTATTACCTGTTCATCTGGAAAAAGTTCATTTAATTTTTTATAATCAACTTTTGTTTTAAAAAATTAAAAATATCTATGTAATTACACTTGTGCAACCAAACACGATGCTAGGAATCATACCATAATTACCTTATGACAAACAAACAGGTCTTGTAATCACTATATAGTGTAATTACTAGGCTACACAGTGGTTTCCAGACACACAATAAGTCAATGTAGAGTGTAGATTATCTAGAACAGATAAGATAAAGATAAGAGGACACAAACATGCAGTATAGAAAAATGCATCTATTATCGCATGCCAACAGAAGTACTAACAAAAGAACAAAATTCTAGGTAAAAATAGCAAACTATTTAAGATAAATCCAACTTCAATATTTAAGATGGAGAGTTTGACATACCATTCTGCATCATCAATACATAAGCTTGTTGGTTTCTCCACAATGGCTAAACCATTAACCACAACAAACCGAACACGCTTTTCCTCCTGTATCACTAATTCAGGAAACCTTGCCCTTGTTTCAAAAGATGTAGCCAACTCCCGCCTTTTAAATGTGCAAGGTCCTGTGTATTAATATCAGCAAAGTAGGAGGTTAACCGTGAAAATGAAAGGCCAATAACAAGAGATGACAATTACATTAAACGACATTTTCTTTATTTCATTCTTGTCAGGAAAAAATGATATATGTAACCAGCAAAAGAAGGGGAAAACAATTAGTAAATGCAAAAACTAAAAGTTGTTGAGCTAAACTAGATGTTTCTGGTGATCCAAGATTCCTCACAGCTTCATGTTTCTACATAGATAAAAAAAAATCTATTTCTGATTTCTCTCTCCTATTCATCTTTTTGCCCTTTCTATCCTCTCCATGCTCACACGTACAAAGCGAAGCAAGATGTAGAAAAGCAACAATGTAAGCGTAGACTAGCCTAAAATTTGAAGCTGACACATACAGCAATAAAATCAGTCTTCTCCGATTCCAATGATTAATCATGTTAACGTTACAGCAAGATAGCTCAAATGAGAGAAAAATGTGATGTTATGGGAAAAGGCAAAGACCGACTTGCAAGTGTCAAGATGAAACTTTGGAACCTTAGATGTCATACCTTTCCTAGGAAATTTTTTTGCAAGGTTCCTGTATAAACCACCAGCTGCTTCAAGGGCCACACTGATGGTTTTCTCACGCATGCCATTTAAAGAAGAGAGCCTTATATTCACTTCATTAACCAGTGTTTCATACATGTTAGCCACGTACATCAAGGGCAAAACATATGTGGCATCACCTTCATAATTGATTTCTCTAGACTTCCGCTTGCTCATTTTATCTTGTGAAGATTGACCTGCAAAGTCTGCCTCTGAATCTACAACTTCAACTACATGTGGTCTTATGAAATGATCTACGATAATGTCCAAAAATCTTGTCCTTGCCGTTTCAATTGGCGAAATATCTGATCAATGAAAACTGGCATTAGCAAATCAAATATAAAGGTCATCTAGTTGCTTTCATCCATTTAACAATCAAATATAAAATGAAATCTCCAATTACCATCAATAGTAACAACATTGTAGGAACCCGTTGAAGATCCACTATTTTCTAAGCTAGTACGATCTTCCTCCACCACTATACCATGAAGTGGTAATGAGTTTCTGAAGGATTCGTGGAGGCAATCCTGAAAAAGTACTAACGTCATTAGAGTTCATGAATAATTTGAGAACATGTACACTGGTATAGGCTTCTTGAGTCAAAATGCCAGTTTCTAACAACAAAGACAAAGTTGTCTGACTAGCAGATAAGCTTGCTTACTCCAGATAAACAAGTTTCCAGATTTGGCCCAACTAAACAGAATGCCAATGCCATTAAAAACAAAAAGACGACCTTGAAATCACATAGAATGAAGTTATCCTGAAAGATCTAAATATCTTCGAATCCATGCAGACTTGAGGAAAAATATGGTACAATGGAAGAAAAATATCGCTATAGGTGTACCAATTAGTTAAGATTAAGGCTTAACCCTGTCGGCATGCTTACTTTAGATCCAATCTATACTAGGAGTCCTTTAATCTTTCAATATACTTGTAAGCCAGTAGAAAATGTACAGAGAACTTCCAGTGTTAAAGAAGCTAAATTATTGAATATCAAATGGAAATAAGTACATAACGGACATGTGCATAGTGAGAATTCATACAGCCGATGCTACTTAGCTTAGGATTAAGGTATAGTTTTTCATGTTGTTTGTCAATTTAACAATTCAGAAGGTATGAATAGCAAACCGGACATTGTATTAGTTATACAAAACTTCATACTGAAATTAAATTTGCTTATAAAGAGACGCAAACGACTCTTAACAGAAGATTATTTCAAACTGAAACAACAGCACATACCCCCCTCCAATTCACTTTTACTTGTCACATTTCACTTCTCGAGAGTCAAACTACATGAACTTTGACAAACACTTTACGATATATTTTCTCATCATATTAATATAAAAAGAATTGCATCTTACATCATTTTTCGTATAGCTTTTGAACATCTAAATTTTAAATTATTAAATTAATCTAGTTAAGTTTAGCTCTGAACAACAACAACATACCCAGTGTAATTTCACTTATAGTATTTTTCGTATAGTTGTTGATCATCTAAATTTTAGATTAATAAATTACTCTACTTCAATTTAGCTTTGAACAACAACAATAACATATTCAGTTAAATCTAGTTCAATTGTTAAATTGACTCTCGAGAAGCGAAAAATGATAAGTAAAAGTGAACGAAGGAAATAAATTATTGTTTAATCTGAAATTTGAAAATCAAAAGGCGCACTCACAACAGCTGTGGACTCTTCGCCATTGTCCATACTATCCTCGGTTACATCACCTCCGCCGCGATCAACATCATCACCACCAGCATTGAGATCATGCAATGAGGTCTCTATATACGAATCCGCTGCCGACCTCATATCGTAGTGCTGCACCGGAACCCTAGCTCCCATCTTCACTATCAACTCACCAGTTTACAACAACTAAAACCTCCAATTTACACATATCATGTCATTATAATCACTCAATTGAAGCATTCAGTAACGGTATCTGTGAACGGAGAAAGAGTTAGTGACTGAGGAAGCTACCCGGCGTCGGCCGTAGAGGCAGCGGCGCCGTGGGGAATTTTGAAGTTTGAATAACGGTTATACAAACCTGAAAACAAAACCCGAGGCTGAGTGTTGCTTTGAAGATCGCGAAGCAGTTTCCGAACCTAATTTGCGATGTTTCGTTATCAGTATCCGAACCAAAGCCGGCAGGTCAATGTATTGTGTATTGCGGGAAGTTTAGTTGGATGCTGGCGGGACCCACTTGTGAGTACACGTGCAGTGCACGTGCGTAGAAAAAGTGTTTTTTCCAACATTTTTTTTTCCAGGTTTCGGGGACCCTCATCCCCCATATCGCTAGTACGTGCTGGTACTAACTCCTGGAGGTCATGGGACCGGTCCTTCAGCACCCCACAACCAGGTAAATCGCGGGATGTGCACTCGTGATCAGTGTCTGCTTGCGTCCAACGGATCAATCTTCTGGTCGACCGCGGGACACATGCGGCGGAAACAAACCCACACTGCAACATGCCCGCGCGGCTTTTAGCGACCAGGCTTAATCACAAGCATGTGCCCCGGAGGACAATATCCGGAGGGGGAATCGAACTTGCAACCTCTCGGCCGCAAACTTGATCCCCTGCCAGCCAAGCTGGCCCCTCTAGATTTTTTCCAACATTTTTTGGTACGTGGAAAATTTGAGTAAGTATATATTTAGTCAAGCTTTTATAAGTGTTTTTCAACTTAAGAAATATTTTTTTTGATCAAACACATACTTATCAAGAAGTAGAAACATTTATAAAAAAATAAAAAAATGTTTCTAGAAACACCACTTTGTGGTTTTTATGTGCATAGGAGCGGGGCCAGAAATCAAGATATAAATTCGGTTGAATTCATTAATGTTGGTCCAACACTGTATTTATCAGAGATTCATATGTACAAATTATTATTGTAAAATTCAGTAACTTAAAAGGGACCTATAAACTACAAATTCTGATTTCTAATTCAGTATCCTAACAATCACTTTTTTTTATCATCTTTAAAAATTCCTCTAAAAACATCATCTCCAATTTGAACTTTAACATTACCAAAATATTCAGTTTAGTAGTTTTTTCTGCACAAATGGGGGCTATTAGTTTGACTTGTTTATATATAAAATTTTGCCTAGGAAATGCTTCAACACTTCCCCTAGCATAGTTAAGAATACTAGAAATATTACCGTAATATATGTTTAATAAATATACACATTTAATGTTTGTCTGATATTTCATAAGTGATATTTCAAGTTCATTATCTTTTTCTCACTCCCACTCCCACCTCCAACCCCCAATGCTTATTTCTTAAGGTATACACAACCACAAGAATAGTGGTAACAACTTAATTAAGATCTTTTTAAAGATAAATTATGAAATTTCTAGGTAAAGATATAATTTATCATAAATTTGGAGGCAATTTTTCACCATGAAAAACAACCATCAAACTTCTAAATGGTATTCTAGAAAAGTTTAGTGGTTATGTTGCATGCCACGTCATTTTTACATCACCAAAGAATTGATCTTCGAGTTGAAATAACTTTTTGGAAATATTGAATTAAATTGAACGACTTTATTGTTACAAAAAATTGAAAAGTAACTTTACTGCTTTATTTGCATATACTTTTGATAACCGTTTAGGTAATTAATTTGCTAACCAAGACAACTCAAAAATCTAACTTCCTTATGTCTACGGTCTACCCCATCACTACCAATTTGCCATATTGAAAATTGAAATGACTCATATTTTTGTTGTGAAGGCGCGTGTATTATTCTTTCGAGTCGCGTAGAATAAAGCGCCGGTGATCTGATAGCCTGCAAACCACGTCAGCCAATTAACCATACTTGGCAAGCCATGTGTGACAGGCTCAGCCAATAAGGTTTATGCAGGGGATCGAACTCGTGACATTGCGATTTCGCGCTCTACTGCTACACCAACTTGGCTATCCTTGCGGATAGAAATGACTCATATTTGATTTGATTAAACCGGATCATCTCAAATATTTTGGGAGTCATGTTCTAATTCGTAAAAATTGGCCCTTAATAGGGCTAAGACATGCGAAATTATGAGCTTTTACAGTAAATTCTGGCTAATAATACTTAATAAAAAATGAAAAAAAGGAACCCTAAAATTTTTCATTTTTCGGGGACCCTGTGTAGTAGCACACCTCACACGGATCCAAAGACGGCCCTGAATTAAACCAATGTAAGGTATGATTACTTCTATTTGATGTGTAGAGGCTAAATGTAAGAAAACATCAATTAAAAACATTTACCTTAGCACAAAGGACGAAATTCCAGCAAGTTAGAGTTGGACTAGCTAAAAGTGAAAGTTTTTCCGATCACAAAACAATTACCCTCTTCGTTGTTTGATTAGCTACTAAAATTTAAAAATAAATAAAGAATATCAAATGTAATGCTATAATTAAACAAGTCACAAATACTTTATGGCTACAAATCATCTCTTGTGGCGGTGTGTTCGGTATGGAGGAAAATATTTTCCATGAAAAATGTGTTTTTGTAAAATAAGTGAAATTTCTTACTTATTTTCTCATGTTAGATTTATTTGTAAAAAATAAGTGAATTTCTTATTTATTTTCTCATGTTCGATTGATTAGTATAAATAAATCGAAAAATACTCATCCGAGACCCACCACCCCCACCCCTCCACAACACCACCATCCACTTCCACCACTTACCTTTCTTGACCCACCACCATCCACTTTATCACATCACGCCACTCAACGCCTCCCTAAAATTTTTATTTCATATATTTTATTCATCTGCCCCCTTGCCCTTCACCCCCTAACCACAACCCCACACCAAATTTAACCATATAATTTTTTTATTCTTTTATAAAAATAAAATAAAATATATGAAATAAAATATTTGGAAGGGGGTAGGGGTCAGGGGGTCGTGTAAAAAATAAAAATAAAAACTTTTAAGAATTATCTATTAATTGGAGGGGTGGTGGGATGTTGGGTCGGGGGGAGGGGGTCGCAAGATTGTAGTGTAAAACATTCAAAAAAAAAAATTAATAGCTCTTTTACAAAAAAAAAAAGAAATAGATTTTTTTGGAGGGTTTGGGTGAATGTCTACGCTCCCATATTAAAGAGGAGTGTTGATACCTCTTCCATATCGGAAGAAAGACGATCCTTCCCGAGAATAAATTGGAGCAATTTCTTTCTCTAGAGGGGTGGGGGTCACAGTAGGGGGGTGGTTGGTGTAGAAAAAAAACGTTTTTTTAATTAAAAATGGGGTTTGGGGGGTGAGTTGGGCGGTGGTGTGAGGTGAGTGGTTGGGGGTGGGTTGGGTGGTGGTGGAATGGTTGGCGGAACGTCACTTGTGGGATTTGTTTTTCCTACTTTCATAAGTGAAGTCATTCCACATTTCTAAGAACTTGTTTTCCTAAAGAAAATATTTTGTAATTTTTTTTACCAAACGAACATGAGAAAATTGGATGTTTTTCAACATACCGCATATACCCTTAAAGTAAAATGAGAAGTTTAAAATTAAATTATTTCTAAATAAGAAGTATAGTTTTTTATTGGACATACTGAAAAAAAAATTGTCACTTAAATTAAGTAGGGGAATAACTTTTTATGATTATATAGACAATAATACAAAGAAAAGGTAGTTTATAGCAAACTTCATTATAACTTGAGGAAATTACACATTTGATTCCTTTGCCAAAAATATTTATATTCATTAGCCAATATATTATACAAATGCAGTGGGCGGCTACTTATGTTAATTTTTGTTTGACCACTTTAACTATCTCAGGCTCCTCTAAAGTAGGGATAGAGCTAGAGCTTCATCTATGAATTAGCTTTGGTTATTTTGTTTTTGTATTTAAAATTTATTTAATATGCATAAATAATTCTAATAAAATGTACTGAATTCATAAATTAAAAATACTAGCTAATCCAAAGGCATGTTCTTAAGTTCAACTTCTTGCTACCTGATTTTCAAATTTTCTTTTCTCAGACAAAAACTATGTGGCTGCAATCCACATCAGAACCACACACGTGTCAAAAAACAAGTGGTCAACACAAGCCACATGCATGGCAGAATCTGGAACTGATAAATGTTTTTACAATTTCCTACCTACGTACATAATGCAAAAATCTCATTCATTTTTCTTTTTTCAACTCCATCTTTCTTCAATGGCTGTTACCACATCTTCAGATTGGTCATTTCCTCCTTGCATTAACTGTAAAAACAGAATCTTGAAACCAAAAAATTGTTATTGTTGTAACACTTTACCTTTCCTCCCAAATATTTTCTTGAATTCAAGAACTTTATTGGTTGCTAAATCCTCTAGTTGTTCTTCACCTGTCTTAGAAGAAAAAAGTAAAAAAAAAACTACCAAAAATTCCCAAATAGTAGAATTAGACTTGGAACAAATTCAGGATTATAGTACCACAAATGGTACTACTAATACTACTAGTACTTGTTTGCCCGATTCCAAGGATTTGAATGGTCTAATTTGCAATTTACTTAAAGATCCTCAAACTCAAGGTATTGTATATGATTACTATGAGAAAGCAAAGGGAAATAAAGACTTTAGACCTGAGAAATCAACTTTAAAGCTACTTATCAGGTATTTGGTGAATTCAAACAAATGGAGTTCAATTTTTTCATTATCTAAAGATTTGAGAACTATGCAAGTGTTACCTGATAGCTCTACATGTTGTAGATTGATTAGTAGCTGTATGAAATCAAGAAAATTCAAGATTGTAAATAGTTTTCTTGAATTGTTTATAATAGTTGATCAAGAGATATCTGTTTTGGCCTTTGATTCTGCTATGAAAGGTTACAATAAGTTGCATATGTATAGTAGCAGTGTTATTTTGTATGAGAAAATGAGATCTGCTGGACTTGTATTAGACCCTGGATGTTATTGTAGTATCATGGAAGCACACTCAAAAATTGGAAATTGTGACAAAGTTCTGGCGCTTTTTGAGGAATTTGAGAGCAAGAAAGTAGAGTCAACACCTTACTATGCTCAAATTTACAAGAATCTTTGTGAGTCATTAGGGACATCCAGGCACGCTTTTGAGGCTTTGGAGTACTTTAGGGACATGACTAAGAAAGGGATTCAAGAAGATCATTCATTTTATTCGATACTTATATGTGGATTTGCGAGCATACGTGAAGTGAAAATGGCTGAGGAGCTTTTGGATGAAGCTGAAGGAAAGAAAATATTGAGGGATCCAGCACTGTTCTTGAAACTAGTGTTGATGTACATTGAAGAGGAGTGTATGGAAAAGACTCTTGATGTTGTTGCAACGATGACTCGGGTAAAAATCAGAGTCTCTGAGTGCATATTTTGCGCGATTGTGAATGGATTTTCAAGTAAAAAAGGTCTAAGGGCTGCAGTTAAAGTGTATGAAGACCTTACTTCACAGGGGTGTGAACCAGGCCAAGTGACATTTGCTTCAGTATTGAACTTGTATTGCAGGTATGCGGGTCAAAATGAGTTAAGTTAATGAATAGACGGGTCAATTAAGCTGAAATGGACTAAAATGCGGGTCATAACCCAACCGACTCAATCCTTACTAAGTTTTAATTTCTTTTTTATTCTTTCATAATTTTTTAGTACTTAATAAAACCATTGTTTTCTTTATTATGACCTAATATAGCATATCAAATACTCCAAAAAATATTTGTTTGAAAATATTTTGACAAGGTTTCTATGGGTCAATTTGAGCTACAAATTTTAGATGGTCTGAAATGAGTTGGGCTAAAACAGGCAGAGCTAAAAAAATGGGCAGGTCAAATTTGAACCGGTTGGGCAGTTTTCATGAGCTAATTTGTCACCTCTAATTGCAGGCTTGGATTGTACTCAAAAGCAGAAATGGTATTTTCTGAGATGGAACAAAAGGGATTTGATAAATGTGTGGTGGCTTATTCTAGCATGATTGCAATGTATGGCAAAACAGGAAGGCCTAAAGATGCAATGAAACTTGTAGGGAAAATGAAAGAAAGAGGGTGTCAACCAAATGTTTGGGTGTACAATGCTCTCTTAGACATTCATGGAAAAGTTCTAAACTTGAGGCAAGTAGAGAAAATATGGAAGGAGATGAAGAGAAGGAAGATTTTTCCGGATAGAGTAAGTTACACAAACATTATAAGCGCGTATAGCAAGGCGAGGGAGTTTGATAAGTGCTTGATATATTATCAAGAATTTACACTAAACGGTGGCAGACTCGATAGGGCTATGGCGGGAATTATGGTTGGTATTTTCTCAAAGATAAATAGAGTTGAAGAGTTGATTAGTCTTTTGCAGAATATGAAGAGAGAAGGGACTAAGTTAGATGGGAGACTTCAAAGGTCAGCTTTGAATTCATTGAGAGATGCAGGGCTGCAAATACAAGAAAAATGGCTGCATGAAAGCTTTGGTGCAACATGAGTTATTTTCCCCTGGTGTGTCATATTAAAGTGATTGACAATGGAGAAATTTCATTATGTTGGCACAAGAACTAACAGAGATTTGCCCATTTTAAAGCATTGAGTCACTCTTCCACAAACTGTACAATTGTTGAATTCTGGCATCATCTTACTGATGCATCCCAAAGAATGAAAAGGAATTTATATACCATTGTGAATTTGTGACCATCAACCATGTATAGATGTTGGGGGTTGGGTGTGGGGTTGCATAAACTTGATTTATAGAACTTTTTGTGTAATTTCTTGATATGTAAAGTTATTTTCGAAGCCGAGACAGGTATATGTGAAACAAGAATCTGTAAATCCTGCATCCATATGCTGGTTAATTTTTTTTGATGGCCTTCCATATTTCTGCTGCTTTTGCTTCCAAATTGGTTTGTTGATAATTCATATTCCAGCTTGTGCACTCATCGACTTATTCCACGAGGCATATGCTACCTCCCACCAGCACACGAGAAAGCTTGTACAGATAGGATGAAACCCCCTAATTTATCATATTTTGAGTTCGGTGATAAACATGAGTATATTCAAGTTATTCACAGACCCTTCTGGTTCTATTTCACAGAGAAGCTAATTGATCAGAGTGTTTTCTCACAACACAGAAACTAGAAAGGATAGTCAAAAGATTATTCTTCATCTATCATCATATTCTGCTCTGTTAATTCTTTTACTCCAATGCCAAAAGCAATTAAATTTTGCACTGAATTCATGAGGTGAACTCTGCAATGCCTATGAAGTTACTGTTAGTATGTCTGTGTTCAAAATCAGAAAAACGGAAACCAACAACTGGAAACGGAAAAAAAATCAGTGGAAAAATAATGTTTTCCTGCGGAAATAAATAAAATAATTTCAGAAAATGAAGATTTGAAATTAAATAAATTTGGTCTAAAAAGATTATCAATCAGTTGACCGAAGCCAAGCGACGACGACGACGCGAGGGGAGTCCTTGTCTTCAACCCTTTAAGAGCTAGAGGAAGTGTTTTCTAATATAAGCACATAACTTTCCATTTCTACCACCAATGTGGTACAAAGCTCATTTTCAAAGGAACTTTGCTTTGAACTTCATTTTTCTTTCATTTCATTTTCCCTCCATTTCTCACTCACACCAACTTAGCTAGCTTTAATCATTAACTAGCTTTAACAATCCCCACATGAATGGGGAATGGCTATATGATGAAAAACATGCATGACAAAAAACTGTGTGATTCGTAAGCAAGGATTAATCGCATCTGGATAAGTAGATTTCTCTTTGAAACTTTCCGTAATGAACATATGTCGGATATACTCGGTCAATCGGTCAATCGGTAGATTTGATATCTTTGAACCGTCGAGCTTTGGTGTATACCTAGACAACCACATGTCACACAATTAACCCTTTAACCGTCTTTGGTTCTCATTGTTTTGTTCGTTTCAACCATGAACACTGCCTGGTTCATAAGTGCGTAGAGAATTGGCCTTACAGAATTCTCCTTGAAGCGGCTTACACTTTACACTTACATAGGTGATTCCTAAATGTGTCATCCCGTAGATACACTATTTGATATACCCTGTACCAAACTTATGAACCATTAAAAAGCCGTAATGCTTTATCCTGGTACTGAACATTGTCTCATCACGAGAATGGACCAAAAAGTTATTGTGACAATGTTGAACTGTCATCAATGACTTTGTTTGATCTCTTTGAACCTAGATCTTGATCTTACAGGTAGATTCTTGTCGCGATGACTTGTCATCGCCATAGTCCCATTCCGCCGATGATTTTTCAACTACCTCTAGTTAGGCCTTTAGTTAGTGGATCAGGCACATTATCTCTTGACTTAACATAGTCGATTGTGATAATTCCACTGAGAGTAGTTGTCTAGCAGTATTATGTCTTCGTCGTATGTGGCCGAGACTTTTAGTTATACATAAAGCTCCGGCTCTTCCTATGTCGCAGCTATCGCGATGTATGCATATAGGAACCAACGGTTTAGGCAAAATGGAATATCTTCTAAGAAATTCGAGTCATTCGACTTTTCAGAACTTTGTCTAAAACTATGAACTCAGATTTCATTGTAGGCGGGTGATACGTATGCTGTTTGGATGACTTCCAAGACATCCTCGCTTTATGGTAAAACATATCCACTTGTGGATTTAGTTTCGATTGAACGGTGATCGATTTGCATCAATGTATCCTTGATAAGCTGCGGGATACATTATAATGCAAAGCAAAGTTTTGAGTATGTTTCAAATACCCCAAAACTCGTTTCATTGCCAGCCAATGATTTTGGTCGGGATTACTAGTGTAGCGACTTAGTTTACTTATAGCACATGCAATATCAGGTCGCGTACAGTTCATGATATACATCAAACTTCCCAACACTCTGGCATAATCCAATTGAGAATGACTTTCACCTTTATTCTTTGCAAGAGCAAGATTCATATCAATTGGCGTCTTTGCAACTTTAAAGTCCAAATACTTGAACTTTTCAAGTACTTTTTCAATATAATGAGATTGAGACAATGTTAGACCTTGAGGAGTTTTATGGTTTTAATTTCCAGAATTAAATCGGCCACTCCTATGTCTTTCATATCAAACTTACTAGCAAGCATGCGCTTAGTAACATTTATGTTAGCATTGTCGTTACTCATTATCAACATATCATCCACGTACAAACAAACAATGACGACGTGGTTCGGAGTGTTCTTAATGTAGACATATTTATCACACTCATTTATCTTGAATCAATTTGACAGCATCGTATGGTCAAATTTTGCATGTCACTGTTTGGGTGCTTGTTTTAGTCCGTAAAGTGACTTAACAAGTCGACACACCTTATGTCACGACCCAAACCCTGGGCCCGTGACTGGTGCCCTACCTGGGCACCCTTCTACCAATACATCACATAAAATCAGCGGAAACTCTAAGAAAACTCATGTTATAAAAACAGGCAAGCCGATGAGGCTGCCGCTATATATAAACGGGAAAATCCCAACAACCACGATGGTCTGTTGGCCAACAACATATATCTGACTCACGCAAGTCCATCCCACGCGTGAATACGGACCTAAGAGTTTGGGCAAAACTATGATGGCCGGGATGAGGCCGCGGTACCACGAATATACATAGCCATAATGGAAGACTGTGCCAAAATGACAAGCTCCGAACATTGGAGCTATCCCAACGCCGACGAGGATCCTAAGCTCACGGATCACCCAGTGAGTACCTAATACATGCGGGCGTGACGCAGCCCAGAAGAATCGATCTGACAACAAGGTACCAAGTATGTAAACATGAAGTACAATAAACAAGATTATAACTGTACAAAAGAATGACAGGGACAAGTATGAAAATCAAATACCAGATCCTACCGTGCTATATAAAATAAGAGCCAACTGTACCTTGTATCACTGCACCGCTGTACCATTGTACCACCGTACCTTATAAAAATGAGAGTCATCATATCTGTTTTCATATAACGCATCCCGACCCTTTAGTGAGGGACTCGGTGAAATCATTAGTGTAACATGTCCCGACCCTTTAGTGAGGGACACGGTAAAGATTGTTCTATATACTACCCGACCTTTAGTGAAGGACTCGGTGTATCGCATAACGTACCCGGCCCATTTGTGAGACTCGATGTAATGAGAGTAAACTGTACATTTTCAAAAATAGAAAAGTCATGTCAAAATCAGGGACACCTGCCCTCAGAATCATTATGCAATCATACTCATGGGAATTGAACCCGCAATGAGTATATATACTCGCATCATGGAGAGCTAGTCCATGGAATAATATAATATCATGAGAATTGAACCCACATGAGTCCTTAGACCCGCATGAGTATACCTACTCGCATCATGGAGAGCTAGTCCATGGAATAATATGATGTCCCGGGAATTGAACCCACCTCACGGAAGCATGCCCATGGAATTCCACCATCATGGAAGCATGTCCATAAAATAATATAATAATGTTGTCGGCCCTCCAGTGAGGGACGCGGTGATGTGGAAATATAACACTTGCACGAAAGGCTATCATGAGCAAACATATGCAAGTTAAATAATCTTTGACTCTCATTAGAATAAAAATGAATGAACTGTCATTTTAGAAAAACCAAGACAATACCATGGCTTCCTTTTTAGAATAACCAAGACAACACCATGCCTTCCTTTTTAGAAAAACCAAGACAATACCATGCCTTCCTTTTTAGAAAACCCAAGACAATATCATGCCTTCCTTTTTATAATAACCAAGACAATACCATGCCTTCCTTTTTAGAAAAACCAAGACAATACCATGCCTTCCTTTTTAGAAAAACCAAGACAATACCATGCCTTCCTTTTTAGAATAACCAAGACAATACCATGCCTTCATTTTTAGAAAAACCAAAGATACTAGCACTTGTAAAATCAAGTCACTTATACTTTTCAAATCAAGTAACTTATACTTTTCAAATCAAGTCACTTATACTTTTCAAATCAAGTCACTTATTCTATCCAGTATCATTTTGAGATTAAGATCCAATAAAACTACGTACGTCCACCGTACACTTACTTCAAATAAACAACTTTTAAAAGAAGAAAGGATAGTTCACACACCGTTTGTCGTCTGTACCGACTCGATAATCTAAATTCATCTCGCTCATCTGGCTAACATTATGGAACCATTTGCATAGTGATAACCGATCCGAATTGCCAAATTAATCCATTTTATGAGCCTTTAGCAGTTTATATATTAATAATGATCTTATCTAATCAGTTGTGAACCTAGAAAGTGTAAAACGAACTGGTTATATCTTAGCTTCTATGCAGATGGAAATTCTACTCATTTCAATATAATTGATTGTCGATTCCTTTTTCATTTAACGCTGCAATGGCTTGTTCGATACCTTTTCTCATTAGTGCTGTAATTTAGCAAGATCAACTCGACTCCAATACTTCCTAAAAACTCTTACCAACATCTCTCATAAGACTTGGTAAGGACTTAGGAATAATTTAGACATGTCTTTAGCATAGAATCAATAACATGAATACTCCTTAACTTCTAAGAGTAGAATGAATCATGAAACAATACCACATGTATATTTCATACGTAGAACATGCCAAAAGAAGGAAGAAGTTCACGTACCTTATTGACGACTAACCAACACGACAAGTAGAATACGTCCCAATTAGGTACTTCAACCTATAACCACGATAACACGTCTATCAAATTCATGAATACTTAGTATAAGACATATACCAATTAAAGGTTCTCATTTCGTATAAAAATTTGGACAGCACTCCCCCTACTTATACGTACTTTTCCACCTTTCAAGAAGGCCAAATTTCATCAACAACCAAGCACCAATTAAGGGCACAACCAAAACAACAACCAAATGGGATTACACGCCTACTTCACGTGTAAAATTCAGCCCCTTAATCCATATAAAAACAGTTCGTGTTCCACAACAACAAGGGTAAAATGTGAGGCCTTTTAACACCTTTCTACACTCTTATTCTCTTAGGACTTTCATTAGCAATTACTACACTTAAACATGCATAGTGGTGGCTGATTTTCCAGCATTGTAATACCACAAAACAGCCCCTAAAACTGCACAACAATATCCAACAGTTTTATAGTAATTCTCGGCCAAACAACACCCAATACAATAATCATTTCCATAATCCTTTTAATTCAAGTTCCAATACCTTCATACAAATCATATCAACTTATCAACAACAAGATTACTTCATTTTATCATACAATAGGTGAAGATAACAACAACAATAACCAACGAATCCAATGTCACAAAAATTGCCCATAATCGGCCACAACAACATCTATCACATGCACTTCTTATTTTTCATTTTTCTTAACACAAGTTCATCTATTGACTATAACAATATGTAATATCCAATTACTTCAAGAGAAGAAGAACTCTTACCACAAATCTCGACCAAAACAGTCTACAACCTCTCAGCCACTAGCTATCCTTTTGCACCACTTCTTCAAGTTCCAATCACATCCATGTATCCACTACAAGCTTGTAACCACCTTCCCTTCTTGTTTTACTTCCAAAAAGTTCATAAACAAGTCTAGGTTTTTAAGGCATATCTTGGCCAAAACCGTGGCTCAAATGTTGGAGTATTAACCTTGGCTTAGCACTAGGTTAAGGAGCTTAATCTAGGAGGATTAGTAATACTTGAGCTTCACTTCTGGGCTAATGGGATTCTCGAAAATCTAGAGGAGAAAGGGAGAAAATAAAAGTCTCAAGGATGAAGATATTATGAGAGCTCAAAGTCTTGCCAAGTATATCTTATAAGTGTGAGACTTGCAAGACAAGTGGAGGGGGACACATGTCACCTCTCATTGGTCATAATTTCTCTTCACAAAATAATATCCACACTTGGCCAAAATATCTAAAAATCGAAGGGGCCCACAAAATTGTGAAATTTCCGGTGGCCCCCATATTATCAAATCCAATACTAATTTCACAAATCAAATTAGAAGAAATAAACTCCAAGTTAATAATTTTCGCCTTCACATTCTTCCGAAATTTTTCCTTAAGAAAATGTAAAAATTCTTTCCTTCCAAAATTCAAATCTTATTTCCTTACTTACGTTCTCACTTATATGCCCTGGAACTACGGGGTATAACACATTATTCTCTTTCCCTGGAACTACAAACCCTTCAGGTTGTTCCATGTAAATTTCTTCCTCTAACTCTCCATTTAAGAAGGCTGCTTTCACATCCATTTGATGGATTTCAAGACCGTACACGGCGGCTAACGCTACTAACACCCGAATAGATGTAATCCTCGTTACCGGCGAGTTTGTGTCAAACTAATCAAGACCTTCTCGTTGTCTAAACCCTTTAACAACTAGTCTTGTCTTATATTTATCAATAGTACAATCAGCTTTCATTTTTCGCTTGAAAATCCATTTGGAACCTAAAGGTTTATTTCCTGGAGGAAGATCAACCAATTCCCAAGTATGGTTGTTTAATATGGATTTTATCTCACTATTGATTGTCTCTTTCCAAAATTGAGCTTCCGATGAAGACATAGCTTCGTTGAAAGTTCGAGGCTCATTTTCCAACAGAATGTTAGAAATTCTGGTCCAAAGGAAGTAGACGTCCTTTGACATTTGCTGCGTCTTGGATTTTCCTCATCAGGAACATTTTCCTTTGTTTCTTCCCGAGGTCGTTTAGATTCTTTGCTAGACGTCTCACATTCCTTTTTACGGATATATGGTTTCAAAGAAGTCAGCATTATTTGATTCAATTACCGTATTCTCCTAAATGTCGGGATTTTCTGATTTGTGAACCAGAAATCGATATGCCTTACTATTTGTGGCACATCCTATGAAAACACAATCAATAGTTTTCGGTCCTATTTTTACCCTTTTGGGTTTAGGAATTTGCACCTTGGCCAAACACCCCCACACTTTGAAGTATTCCAAATTGGGCTTCCTTCCTTTCCACTTTTCGTATGGAATAAATTTTGTTTTGCTATGGGGAACTCGATTGAGTATTCGGTTAGCTGTTAGAATAGCTTCCCCCACAAGTTCTGGGGTAAACCAGAACTTATTAACAGGGCATTCATCATTTCTTTCAGTGTTCTATTTTTTCTTTCCGCAATTCCGTTTGATTGTGGCGAGTAAGAGGCAGTTGTTTGATGAATAATGTCATATTCCAAATATATTTGTTCAAAAGGAGATTCATATTCACCGCCCCTATCACTCCTTATCATTTTAATCTTTTTGTTAAGTTGAGTCTCAACTTGATTTTATCTTGCTGAATGCTTGATTGATTCATCCTTACTATTAAGTAAATAAACGTAGCAATACTGCGTACTATCGTCAATAAAAGTTATGAAGTACTTATTTCCACCACGAGAAAGGATTGAATTCATGTCACAACTATCTCTATGGATTAAGTCTAAAGGACTTGAATTCCTTTCAACTGACTTATAAGGATGTTTAACATACTTAGATTCAACACAGATTTGACATTTTGATTGATTGCATTCAAACTTAGGCAATACCTCCAAATTCATCATTTTTCGCAAGGTTCTATAATTGACATGTCCTAAACGTGAATGTCATAAATCATTTTACTCAAGCAAGTAAGACGAAGCAGAAACTTTATTATTATTAGCAACGACTATTACATTCAGTTTGAAAAAGGTCATCTGTGAGGTAACCTTTTTCTATGTACATCTCGTTCTTACTTATTACAACCTTGTCAGAAACAAAAACACACTTAAAACCGTTCTTCACTAGAAGTCCGGTAGATACTAAATTTTTCCTAATTTCAGGAACATGACAGACGTTGTTGAGAGTCACTACCATGCCAGATGTCATCTTCAGCAGTGATTTTTTCGAAAATTCTTTTTCTTTCTTTTGGCATGAATTTTAATGAAAGTACGGCGGACGTACGTGATTCCTTCAAAGGCTAGTTTTAATCAAATGATGATTCATGATATGTGATACGCTAAACGCCTTGATTTTCTAAAAGATGATTTAAATGATATATGATGTGATAATGCATTTTTCTTATTCCATTGAGAGTCAAATGATAATTTAAGTTATATATGGTTGCTCATGATGTTCTGCTCGTGTCAAGTGCTATTATTCATTCCATCGAGTCCCTCATTACAGGGCCGAGACATCCATGTATGGGTTGAAGCAAGCTTCTAGACAATGGAATATCAAGCTCACTTCAGCCCTCACTTATTCAGGTTTTGTCCAAAGTCACAAAGATTATTCTTTATTCACCAAGCATCAGGAGGATAAATTAGTTGTGGTACTTGTGTATGTAGATGATATGCTCATTACTGGGAATGATCCAAATCTTATTCAGGCCACCAAACAGACACTTCAATCAGCATTCATAATCAAAGATTTGGGTGAACTTAGATACTTTCTTGGCATAGAGTTTGCAAGAAATTCCCAAGGTATTCTCATGCATCAAAGAAAATATGCCCTAGAGCTTATATCAGACATGGGGTTAACAAACAGTAAGGGTGTCATCTCACATATGGAGATGAATGTTAAACTCACCACTGTCACCTATGATGATCATGCAACTTCACAGCCCATCCCAGATGGTGTATCACATTCACATGCATCAGATATGCCACTGCAAGATCCCATCATCTAAAGAAGATTGATTGGGAGGATATTATATCTAACCAACACCAGACCTGATATAGCATGTGCTATGCAATGTTTGAGTCAGTTTATGCAGGAGCCTAAAACCTTACATTTGGAAGCTGGGATGAGACTTGTAAGATACATCAAGAAGACACCATGTTCCGGGATCCTTATGTCTAGTTATAGCACAAATCACCTTCAAGTGTTCTGTGATGCTGATTGGGGGTCTTGTATAAATAGTAGGAGATCTGTTACAGGGTATTTGGTTATGTTTGGTCATTCACCTGTCTCATGGAAGTCCAAGAAGCAAGTTACTGTCTCCAGGAGCTCAGCAGATGTTGAGTATAGGGCCATGACAGCCTCAGTTGCTGAGGTTATTTGGCTTACTGATTTGTATGCAAAGCTTGGGATTCAGATTTCACTCCCAGTGTCGGTTCTCACTGATAGTAAATCAGCACTCCAGATTGCAGCCAATCCTGTTTTCCACGAGCGCACCAAATACATAGATATAGACTGCCACTTTATCAGATAATGGATCCAAGCAGGGGTCATTCAAACTACTTATCTTCCTTCTCATTAACAACCAAAGACTTGAACGGGGATAGTTTCGTCATAAACACAAGTCTCTAATAAAAGAGAAGGCTGGTTTTCAATTAAATGAGTATGCGAGTGAAGCACGTGTTACTTGGGTGTTACTTCCTATAGTGAGCGATGCACGTGCTATTTAGGTGTTACTTCATATAAACAAGTCGAGTTAGGGAACTCTACGATGACTTATAGCCTACATAATAGTGTTGGATGCGTACAAGTGTCTAGGCTTGATATCAAGGTCGTCTCAAATATTTTGGGGACATGTTCTAATTCGTACAAGTGTGCCCTTAATATAAGTAAATATATGATTTCAATAATCTGAATTTGGGCCTCCACATGTGCGCGCCACTGGAACTGAATCACTTTACTTTTATTGGGCTAAGACCTGTGAATTATGGGCCTTTACAGTAAATTCTGGTTAATACTACTTAATAAAAAATGAAAAAATGGGCCCCTATTTTTTTTTTCGGGGGTCCTGTGCACATCTCGCACGGGCCCAAAGACGGCCTTTCTTGACAACAACGACTACACATCGTGAGTCATATTCGAGAAGGACGTGAATTTTGTGTCAATTGACTACCCGAGGCATCATTTTTAGTGTTTGAATTGCGTTATGAGCACTGTTAGGCGATTTCCACACGCGCAAAACGCAAGTGTACGTATCGTCTCAAGTAATATAGTCTGTAAGACCGAATATCGTCCACAGAGACTGGTTTCTAAGTACCGAGCATCTATTTTGTGTTATCTATTTGGCGAACGCATATTTATTGGTTTTTGTCGCGCCCGTTTTCGACCGCGGACAGTGTTTTTAAAACTCCTGCTCAAATAACATGTTAGAAAATAAAAAATAAAAATGCTAAATGCTAATATGTTTTTAAAAGAATGCTAAAATGTTAAAAGGGGTGCTAACATATTAGAAGTGCTAAAAGGATGCTAAAATTGCAAAAGAGGCTAAAATTTAAAATGCTAAGGATGTTTGAAAGCTTAAAAGGTGCTAAAGGTGCAAAAAGGGTGCTAAAAGAAAAAGAAAAATGTTAAAGGGTTGCTAGAATGCTAAGGGTTCGCGGAGTCGCCACCTAATTAATTGGGTGAATTAGGACACCTAAATGTTTAACTAGTTTGAAGTAAAACATTAACTCCATTTTAATGGTCCGCTAAACTTAATGAGATTCTGGGTAAGGGTTCTTTATTAATCTAGAGGGAAGGGGTTAGGCACCCTCTAAGATCCGCTAACTTGCGGTTGTCCTGCCAAACCTAGGGTAATTATTATATTTAAGAAAAAATGCAAAATAAAGCTCCTCTTAAAATGTTAGGAGATAAAATAAATGCTAAAATGTTAAAATGTTTAAAGGTGCTTAAGTCTAAAAGGGCAAAAGGTGCTATATGTGAAAGAATGCTAAGAGATGCTAAAATTTTAAAGGTTAAGGACGCTTAACAAAAGTGCTAGCAATTTAAAAGTGCTAAGTGTAAACAAAGTGGTGCTAGGGTGCTAAAATATTAAAAGTGCTAAAGGTTTAAAAATGCTAAAAATGCTAAAGTTTTAAAACATACTTAGAAAGCTTAAAAAGAAAGGTGTCACAGGTGCAAAAGGAGTGCTAGCATATTAAAGGTGCTAAAAGTGCTAAGAGGGGCTGAAAGGCTAAAGGTGCTTAAGAGTGCTAAAGATTAATTTTGAAAGTAAAAGGTGCTAAAAGTGCAAAAGGATGCTAAATGTTAAAGAGTGCTTAAAAGGTGCTAGAAATGCTAAGATGCTACAGGTGCTTTATGGACTAATTATATGCTCATGCAAAGATTATTTACGGACTAATTGTGTATACTGCTAGCTAAATTAATCTTGCCTAACACAAATCTGATATTATATAAGAGATGCTTTAAGACGATTTTTTGAGAGTTTATGAAGAAATCTGTTATGAGTTTTAATAAGAAACAAAAAGTTTGATTTTATGATGCAAATTAAATTGTTTAGATTATTTTGTCAGAATTTAGACATGCTTAATAGTCCTAAAAGACAAATAAAGTAGAAGTGCATTTCTGATTATGAATTACTTCCCCACCTTATATGTTTGAAGGCTAATTATTCTAGATATCCTAAATATTACAGAAATAGAGTAATTAAATTACAATAAACAAATAAATGAATGAATAGTGAGTAAAGAGAGGATGGGATTTAAGAATGCTCTTTCTGCGGATGCGACATCTATTTGTTTTTCTAGGAATTCTGGCGGGAACAGAATGCGGATGCGGATGCGGGTTGCCATTTGAAATAGCTCATGATGAGTCTCAACTGTGAAACTCTTCATTTTGCTCCGTCGTGTCATGTAAAAATAAGAAAAGGATAAGGATTAGCAATTGTCCAAATATTTATTAATCCATACAAATAGGCGGATCTCCATATAGGCTGACAGAGATTGATATATATATATACAAGATATTCAGAATATATATATATGCGATATTCTTAAGAGGTATGCAGAATATGTAGCATGTATGCACATTATCTATGTTCGATTTACTTTGAAATGCATCATGACAACTCTCAATTACGTAAGCAAACAGAGCCAAATCTCGGTTACAGAAGGACAAGCATACTTTAGATAAGAGGTACTAATCATTTATAAAAAAAAAAGGCAAGAAATAGATTTACCCATAAATCTGTTCTTTTCAAACAAGCAGGCATGTCCTAAAAATTAAGCTAAATACTTAACAAAACAGGTATGCAACCAGTTTAATAAACCCAAAAATTATTCAAATGGCTAATTAAGGGGGTCATTTTGATATGCAAAGTCATTCGGGCTTAAGCTTATCTATGCGCAACCGTGTTTATGCATCTGATCGAAGTACCCTTTAGGGAACCCAGCTAACCATGAAACAGCATCACACAAATATGTTTATGTGGATAATCAGATTTCCAAGCATTTTGACACAACAGACAGGAAAGGAAAAAAAATCAGTCCAACTTTCCTACAGACCTGCTGCAGCAGGTTCTCAACTATGCCGTAAATACTAGCTAGATGTAAGCAGTGGGCAGGGATGGAAATAAACCCCAAAGTGTAAAATTTCCAGTTTTTTAAAGAAAGGCCAATTAATCCCACATGTGATAGGCCCGACACACAAATAAACCAATATTTCAGTGAGTACACAGGGATGTCCAAATAGGCTAGTATAAAATAAGATGCACTGATATGGGTCATAAAGCTAAATGGGCATATTCCTTTTAGATTGACAGATATGACAAGTTTAGCATTCAAAATTAGCATTTAATATGAGCCTCAACAGATAGGCATATCAAACCTATATTGTCATATGATCAATCTAAATATATGCCACATAAACAGACATCCAACACTGCATATACTCAGCTCCCCTGCTTTCAATTCAAAATTCAACTGGGTGTCTTAGCGCTAACATCCAACATAGGTACTTGTAGAGTACATCATATGCAAAAACATGAGCACTAGGCTAGGCTTTTCTCTTATTATTATGGGCACATAATTAGCGTTTGACCTTCAAGTAGATGATTAATCTAAGAGCAGAAATGAGGATATGCAAGCATGTTTTAGAATGAAGCCATCGTAATAGCATCAGTGGATAGTTTAGGCAAATAAGGTGTCCATCTTCATCTTGACATAGAAATTCTGCATATTATATGGTAGATCACATCATACCTCATTGTATAGAACTGAATTGAGCATACAACCTAGACAAATAACTCAACATGGCATTTCCAGATTGTCATAGAGTATTCCAATCTAGCCGAGGAACACTACAGTACTAAAAACACACCAAAACATGCTTCATATAGATTCAGCGCACATAGATAATAAGACCTCTATACTCACATATCGTAAAATACATGAAGATATACAACTGCGATATACATCCAGTGTATACGAAAAGGCGATATACCTATATCTTACGCGGTTGTCATAGAGTATTCCAATAACAAATATCTGCCAACATTCACACGACCAAACAAACAGATGTTTACCACTAAATCAGACTTCACTACTTGTCGAAATAACTTCGCATTTATCCGATCCAGGCAGAACTAAACAAAATAAATAGACTAACATTATACTAGAACAAGACACAGTTTTTAATTTATCAATCTCACAGTCCCCAAACATCATCTTCAACATCTAACACATACTTAATACAAACTTCAACAGCAATACAGAAATGAACCGAAATCGAGAGGGAGTTGATTTTACCTTCTCCGGGCAGCGACCCGGGGCAGCGTATCAAGTCGTCGGTCCACTCGAGTTTTGGTTTTTGCGATGCGAATGAAAGGGCAAGGTTTAGTTGCTGATTTCTGATTGATTTTGAAAGAAAAGGTTTCGAGACCCCTGTTCTTGTGACTCTAATTATCTGTTGCTGTTGGACTCCTCTGGGCCTTCACGTATATGCTCTGTGTTCGACCCGTCTCTGCTGTGTTTCTTAAATGTTGTCGACGTGCCCCCTATCGATGCCTTTGCATGTTCTTATATAGCCCCCATTGAGTTCCAATAATGGTAAGCTTTTAGGGCTGAGATTGGGCTAATATCGGTACTGAGATTTCGTAAGATTCTAGGTGTGATTTGAATGGATTATGGTAAGGAAATGATTTGAAGGGATTTGTGGAAGGTTCGTTTGGTTATGGAAGGAAGGGCTGGCTAGGGTACGTGGGTAAGGGAAGGCTCAGTTCTCGCGAGAATCTCTGAAATTTCTTTGGTGTCTTGGCGGCGATGGAAGGGGTTTCTAGGGTTGCTGGCTTTTTAGGTTTCGTTCAGAACGAAGATGAGAGAGTTGAGGGCTTAAAGGAAGGTAATGGGGCTGGGTCGATATAAGGTTGAGTGGGTAGTGGGCTTGCGGGTTTGGGGCGACGTGGGCTGCGGGTTGGGTTGCGGGTTTAAGGGATTGGGCTGGGTAGTTTATTTAGGAGTTGATTGATTAGTTTTAGGCTTTTAATTAGTGGTGAGTTTTAGGTATTTAATTCTAGGTGTTTAATTAGTTAATTAATTAGTGCTAGTTTTAGGTGCTATTTAATTAATTAGTAGTAAATTAAATCAATAAATTGTACTTAGATTATTTAGGTGCTTTATTAAAATTATTACAAGAAAAAAAAAAAAAAAAAATGGGCGTGCTATTTAATTAATGCTTAATACTTTAGAATGCGACGCTATTATTTAAAATCTTATTGTTATGCATTATTGCGAAGTTAAATTAAAATTAAAATGAGCTTAGATTGAATTATTTAAATGCTAATGCAAATATGATTTTTAAGAATTGTTTAAAGCTTTTATAAATGCGACGCTATTAAATGCATGTATTAGATTAAAATTGATTTTAAAGTTACCAATGATTACTAGTAAATGCGGCTATGCTACCTGACACGACGTTATCGCTAACTTATTTATTTTATGCATTTATTAATTATTTAAGAATTACGACAAAGCTTAAAGTTAATAAATGCGGGCGCGGGACTCTAAGTGCTTAAAACTCTACGTAAGACGCGATGTCATTATTAAATTAATTATCACTGCCTGTATTTATGTTTTATTGTTGTATTTTATTATAGAAATCCTAAAAAATTATTTTTACAAAATTAGTGTAATTTTATAGTTAATGGCTGGACGGGAGGGTCAAAATTGGGTGTCAACAGATGTCCCTCTTTGTATGGAGATGATGGAAGAATCTTCGGACAAAGACGTTGACTCATAGCCAATTTTGTCTCGATCTTCGAGTTCTGAAATCTTTGGCGGTAGATAAAGTGGCCTTGAAAAATCAAAAAGCGTCCCGATGTCGAGTTATGGCGACCTTTGGGTTACCATGGTCTAAACACCAGGGCGGGCTAACGCGGACTCAAAGCTGTCCCAGTGTCGAGTTATGACGACACTGGGCTACCACGGTCAAAACATCAAGGTGGGCTAATGCGGGCTTAAAAATGTCCCAGTGTCGAGTTATGATGACACTGGGTTATGGTGCAAAAAGTAAAAGAAAATAACTGGCTTGAACCTGGGGTGTACTGCTACGGCTTGTGGTGCTGGGTTCTATGGTGATGTGGAGCGAGTGGTGTGGCAGGCGCTTACGCGATCGTTGGGAAGGTTGGCCCGACAGTTGCCGGTTATTGTAAGAGAAAATCCACGTTGTGCTCCTGCTGCTGCATGCTAAGACTTGAACAGACGGTTAGTGCATAACTGTTAAGGCAAAAAATGATGATGTATAATTTTAAAAGTAATGCAACTGTGAGTAAAAAAATGTTATCCTGCAAAAATATGATGTCTGCTGTGTTGATGCGATGCTGCAAATGTTGTGATTTCGCCCTTGCACGGACGTGTTGCGATTGTGAATGCGGATACGTTGTCCTTGCTGCAGTGTCCACTGTAGACTAAAGCTCGAAAGAGTTTAGTGCATAGCTTCGAGACGAGAATAATAAATGAGAAAAAGCGATTTTGAGAGCAGAGAAATCGTCCTGCGTAGATGTGATATCTTGACTTGTCGTCGTTTTGGACTTGTCGTCGTTTTGGACTTGGCGTCGTTTTTGGACTTGTCGTCGTTTGGACTTGTATCGTTTTTGGACGTGGCGTCGTTTGGGCCTTGAGTCGTTTCGGACTTCGAGTCGTTTTGGACTTGTCGTCGTTTGGACTTGTAAATGCGTTTTTGGACGTGGCGTCGTTTTGGGCGCGAGTCGTTTCCGGACTCGAGTCGTTTTGGACTCGGCGTCGTTTTTGGGCGTGGTGTCGTTTGGACTTAAGCGTCGTTTTTGGACGTGGCGTCGTTTTGAGCGCGAGTCGTTTCGGACTCGGCGTCGTTTTGGGCGTGGCGTCGTTTTGGACTTGTTCTTCTTTGCTCGCAGTAGACTAAAGCTCGAGAAGAGTTAGTGCATAAGCTGCTAAGACGAATAATAAAGCATGAATGATAAAAATGCAATTTTGAAACGAGAGAAAATCTTCCTTATGTAATATCTTGATGATGGCGTCGTTTTGGACTTCTTTGTCTTGATAACGTCGTTATGCGGGCGTGTTCTTCTTGGCGTCGTTGCGTGGACTTCGATCGCGTCGTTATGCGGGCGATGTTCTTCTTTGGCGTCGTCGCGTGGACTTGATGTCTTGATAACGTCGTTATGCGGGCGTATTCTTCTTGGCGTCGTTGCGTGGACTTCTTTGTCTTGATAACGTCGTTACTGGGCGTATTCTTTGCTGGCGTCGTTGCGTAGACTTCTTTGTCTTGATAACGTCGTTACTGGGCGTGTTCTTCTTTGGCGTCGTTGCGTGGGTATCTTGTCGATAACGTCGTTGTTTGGGCGATGTCATTCTTTGCTCGTAGAATAAATGCTCATAAGCTAAGCTTGAGAAAGCGTTAGTGTATACTGTTTAAACAAAATGATAATATATATGAAGTGCAATTTTATGGATAGAGATGTCGTCACGATATGTGAATCTTTGAGATGTTGTGGGTCTTTGAGATATCGTTGTTATGTGCGAATTTGACTTCGTGTCAGTGATCTTTCGGCTTTGTTCTTGAGAACTTTGAGTTTTATTCTTGATTCTGCTTTTCTTTGCTTTCTTTTGCAGTATTTTTATACGCTAATATGAAGAACTTTGTTGTATCCTCCGCTAATATGAAGGACTGCGCTCGAAGAAAGTTTTGTGAGTTTTGGGGCGGTTGATCGCGTTGACCTTAGACTCTTGATGCTCGGATGTCTGTCTTGTTTGGGACTCATAACCCTGCACAGTTTCTCCTACTTGTCCCGATTTTGAAAAGGGTGTTTGGCTGAGGGTCTCGATGGAGTTGCTTGTATGTTATGTGCATTCTTGTTATTTTAGAGCGAAGGAAAGTTTCTAATGGTGTGGCCGAAGCCGATTTAGGCGCTACGTATCCCAGCGAGGAATCAGTCATGGCGTAGTTCATTACAAGTGAAATTGGGTAAAATTAAAATTTCTAGATGTGGGGACCAGGCGGGGCGGCGCTGCGTATCCGCGAGAATCGAGTCAAGCGTAGTTCGATTACATATAAAGGGCAAAATGCATTAAGCGAGCTATTTCGGGACTCGGCGGGCGGCGAGCAGTCCATTTCTTCTTGCTTTGTGTCTTCGATGGTGAGTCTTGGCGGGACCATCTCTTGCGGCGCTGACTAGACGAATGACCTATTCAATAGTTAAACAATCTCCGTGAGCAACTCCTTTTCTGGCGGTTGGTTGATGATTGACTTTCTTCCACTACGAGTGGCGTAGTAGTCCGCTTCGGTATCTTCTTCATTTTCGGCTATCATGCTAACATGGGCATCTTCATAACCCGTGAAAGTTATTGTTTGCATTGAGAGGACCGTCTTTCAGTAGAATGACTCCTCGCCGATTAACTCCTCTATTACATCCTTGAGGTATAACAATTTCCGATGTCGTGTCATACGCTTGCAGGAGTGGTATGCCTGATGTTTAGTTTTATCGTGCCCTCGGGAGGTAGGCACAGGAGTATTTACGGGGTGGATGGAGTATTCCTGCGGCTTTGACTTCATACACTTGAGCTATGGGCTCGGCTAAAGGTGTATAGGTTTTGTTGGTTTTCTTTCGGCATCATGCGGGGTTTGGGTCCATTTGGAGTGCGAGTTCGTGATTGTGGTGAGTATTTTGGATATGCTGGTTGGGTATGGTAAACAGTATATGGGGTGGCGAAGTGCTGATAATATGACTGTGGATTTTGAGTGTTTTGGTAAGAAGGCGGTGGGCTTTGATATATTGGATGTTGTTACGGCTATGCTCACGAATGACCGTGATGGAGGTGATGCATCTTCTCCTACGGGAGGTACCTCAGATGGAATTTGGTATCTTTGCTCTCTGCTAGTTGCACTGTAAAATTTGTCAAGTTTGTAATCTGCTGTCTTAATGCCTTCTTCCGAAGTCGCCCGTTCTACGACTTCGCAAAACTTCGCCCATTACACCGATCATTCTTTCATAATATGTCGCGTCTTTTACGTTGCACGAACAAGGTTGTCATTTCGCTCTCTGCCGTTGGGGTTGAACCTTTCTTCTTGACCGCCACCTGGCGTATTCTGCGAAAGTTTACGTAGATTTCTTTTCAAGTTTCATAAGATAAAATCTGTCGGGGCGATGTCGATGTTGAACTGAATCTATCCATGAAATCTTGTGCCATGGCGTTCCAATGATCCCATTTTCGAGGTCTTGGCATGTGTACCAATCCAGCGCCTCGCGATTAGACTCTGATGAATAGCTTCATGATGATTGCTTGATTTTTACCAACCCCAATCAATTTATCGCAATATGACCTTAGATGAGCTCGAGGATTCCCTTTCCATCAAACATGTCAAATTTGGGCACTTTGTACCCATGGTAATTCAACGTCGAGTGCGTGCATAAATCTTCATATTCTAAACCCTCATCCCCTTGTTCATCTGAATGTTTTGAATGCTTCTTTTCACAATTTCTTTTGCCACATTTTCATCGACTCTGGCTCGGGTCTGCGCTCCATTTCCTTGTATTGATCTGTCTCTTGAGAGGATCATGTACCTGATAAATGGTTGGCTTTCGGTCGGATGTGCTAATCCCTCATGTGTTTGTGTGCCATCTGCTCGTATTGGGTGGCTTGGCAATTTAGGTTGAGTCGGGAGATATAAGTAGGTGGAGGTTGAGATGTGTATGTAGTGAGCGGATCATTTGGAGTCGGCTTGCAAATTGGCCAGGCGAGTGACATTTGGTGTGGTGGTATGTTCTGCGGCCTCTGCGGGAGCTTTGGGGAAGTGGAGGCTCGGGGGCTTGTGATCGATTGCATTTGTCCCTTGCTGCAGGAGTGGTCCATTCAAGCTAATAGACAGTTTGTGATGTTTGAGCCTTTCTATTTGCTTGCATGATTTCCATTTCTTTGCGATAGTGTGGCGAGTGTTGATCATTGGTGTTTACGCTACGGCGCCTCTGCATCCTCTACGTGAGCGGGGATGAGTCCTAAGTTGTTTCGTCCGGTCTTACGGATTAGTCATTGGAGGATTGTGCTTACTAGTCGGCGAATCAACCTTTTGGGAATAAGCTAAGCAAAAATAAACCTTTAACAAATGAGGCAAACCAAGTTAGTATAATATGCAAAAGCTGCGGGCAATATATACAAATAAGCAAATTGCAAATCAAGTGTGTGTTCTAACATGTTTGGGACCTCTTTATGCCGTGGGTATGCCTAAGCGCGGATATGCGAGATTATGATAAATTTGTCCAAGCGCCTTGTAATGCTTTCGTTGGAAATGGCGACCAAATGACGGTGCACTTTTCCCAATTTGACATGTCATGATTGGGTTTGGATTTGTCTGTCATTGTCGCTACACATAATATCTTTGGTTGGTCGTTGGGTTGCGAAACCCGTCGACAAGTTTGGTGTTTTCCTAATTGTGGTGTCGATGCAGGGAAGACCCACCTAAGGTAAATGTATGCATGCCCTAAAATAAGGGTGGTATAGCTCTATCTGAGTTGCTAAGATTTGGCTTTTTCTAGGCCTTGAGTTCCGGCGGACAACTCAGTGAGAAAGGCTACGCGGTGATCGAACGACGATCTAACTCGCATGGCGCCAACTCTCTTAAAATTTGGGTATTTGAAGAAATTTGCGGGTCTTGTGAAGCAGCGTAGCGTGAGTGTGTGATTGTGTGAATTTTCAGTGGAAGAAATATGAGCGGAATGCGGTTTAAGGAAAGCGATAAGCAGGTAGCAATCAAAAATAAATAAAACAAAATACAACACACAAAAATTAAATGCCAAAGTAATTGCCAAATAATTATCCTAGATCTGTTGTGGTTAAGAACCTAAAATCCCCAGCGGAGTCGCCATTTCTGTCGCGCCCGTTTTCGGCCGCGGACAGTGTTTTTAAAACTCCTGCTCAAATAACATGTTAGAAAATAAAAAATAAAAATGCTAAATGCTAATATGTTTTTAAAAGAATGCTAAAATGTTAAAAGGGGTGCTAACATATTAGAAGTGCTAAAAGGATGCTAAAATTGCAAAAGAGGCTAAAATTTAAAATGCTAAGGATGTTTGAAAGCTTAAAAGGTGCTAAAGGTGCAAAAAGGGTGCTAAAAGAAAAAGAAAAATGTTAAAGGGTTGCTAGAATGCTAAGGGTTCGCGGAGTCGCCACCTAATTAATTGGGTGAATTAGGACACCTAAATGTTTAACTAGTTTGAAGTAAAACATTAACTCCATTTTAATGGTCCGCTAAACTTAATGAGATTCTGGGTAAGGGTTCTTTATTAATCTAGAGGGAAGGGGTTAGGCACCTCTAAGATCATTAACTTGCGGTTGTCCTGCCAAACCTAGGGTAATTATTATATTTAAGAAAAAATGCAAAATAAAGCTCCTCTTAAAATGTTAGGAGATAAAATAAATGCTAAAATGTTAAAATGTTTAAAGGTGCTTAAGTCTAAAAGGGCAAAAGGTGCTATATGTGAAAGAATGCTAAGAGATGCTAAAATTTTAAAGGTTAAGGACGCTTAACAAAAGTGCTAGCAATTTAAAAGTGCTAAGTGTAAACAAAGTGGTGCTAGGGTGCTAAAATATTAAAAGTGCTAAAGGTTTAAAAATGCTAAAAATGCTAAAGTTTTAAAACATACTTAGAAAGCTTAAAAGAAAGGTGTCACAGTGCAAAGGAGTGCTAGCATATTAAAGGTGCTAAAAGTGCTAGAGAAATTTGAAAGGCTAAAGTTGCTTAAGAGTGCTAAAGATTAATATAGACAGTAAAACGTGCTAAAAGTGCAAAAGGATGCTAAATGTTAAAGAGTGATTAAAAGGTCCTAGAAATGCTAAGATGCTCTGGTGCTTTATGGACTAATTATATGCTCATGCAAAGATTATTTCTGGACTAATTGTGTATCTTTGCTAGCTAAATTAATCTTGCCTTAACTGCGTAATGTATTATATAAGTGATGCTTTAAGTCGATTTTTGAGAGTTTATGTAGAAATCTGTTATTAGTTTTAATATGAAAAAAAATGTTTGATTTTATGATGCAAATTAAATTGTTTAGATTATTTTGTCGAATTTAGACATGCTTAATAGTCCTAAAAGACAAATAAAGTAGAAGTGCATTTACGATTATGAATTACTTCCCACTTATATGTTTGAAGGCTAATTATTCTAGATATCCTAAATATTACGAAATAGAGTAATTAAATTACAATAAACAAATAAATGAATGAATAGTGAGTAAAGAGAGGATGGGATTTAAGAATGCTCTTTCTGCGGATGTGACATCTATTTGTTTTCTAGGAATTCTGGCGGGAGCAGGAATGCGGATGCAGTCACGGGTTGCCATTTGAAATAGCTCGCGATGAGTCTCATGCGAAACTCTTCATTTTGCTCGTCGTGTCATGTAAAAATAAGAAAAGGATAAGGATTAGCAATTGTCCAAATATTTATTAATCCATACAAATAGGCGGATCTCCATATAGGCTGACAGAGATTGATATATATATATACAAGATATTCAGAATATATATATATGCGATATTCTTAAGAGGTATGCAGAATATGTAGCATGTATGCACATTATCTATGTTCGATTCACTTTGAAATGCATCATTACAACTCTACTGAATTACGTAAGCAAAGAGCCAAATCTACATTCTGAAGGACAATACTTTAGATAAGAGTTAATAATAATTTATAAAAAAAAAAGGCAAGAAATAGATTTACCCATAAATGTTCTTTTCAAACAAGCGAGCGTATCCTAAAAATTAAGCTAAATACTTAACAAAACAGGTATGCAACCAGTTTAATAAACCCAAAAATTATTCAAATGGCTAATTAAGGGGGTCATTTTGATATGCAAAGTCATTCGGGCTTAAGCTTATCTATGCGCAACCGTGTTTATGCATCGATCGAAGTACCCTTTGAGAACCCGACTAACCATGAAACAGCATCACACAAATATGTTTATGTGGATAATCAGATTTCCAAGCATTTTGACACAATGTGACGGGAAAGGAAAAAAATCGGTCAACTTTCTCTGGACTGCTGCGGCGGAGTTCTCAACTATGCCGTAAATACTAGCTAGATGTAAGCAGTGGGCAGGGATGGAAATAAACCCCAAAGTGTAAAATTTCCAGTTTTTAAAGAAAGGCCAATTAATCCCACATGTGATAGGCCCGACACAAATAAACCAATATTTCGGTGAGTACAGGGGATGTCCAAATAGGCTAGTATAAAATAAGATGCACTGATATGGGTCATAAAGCTAAATGGGCATATTCCTTTTAGATTGACAGATATGACAAGTTTAGCATTCAAAATTAGCATTTAATATGAGCCTCAACAGATAGGCATATCAAACCTATATTGTCATATGATCAATCTAAATATATGCCACGTAAGCAGACATCCAACATGCGTATACTCGGCTCACTTTGATTCAAAATTCAATGGTGTCTTAGCGCTAACGTCCAACATAGGTACTTGTAGAGTACATCATATGCAAAAACATGAGCACTAGGCTAGGCTTTTCTCTTATTATTATGGGCACATAATTAGCGTTTGACCTTGAGTAGATGATTAATCTAAGAGCGAAATGAGGATATCTGGCGTGTTTTAGAATGAAGCCATCGTAATAGCATCAGTGGATAGTTTAGGCAAATAAGGTGTCCATCTTCATCTTGACATAGAAATTCTGCATATTATATGGTAGATCACATCATACCTCATTGTATAGAATCGAATTGAGCATACAACCTGACAAATAACTCAGCATGGCATTTCCAGTTGTCATAGAGTATTCGATCTAGCGAGGAACAACTACGATTACTAAAAACACACCAAAACATGCTTCATATAGATTCAGCATAGATAATAAGACCTCTATACTCGCATATCGTAAAATACATGAAGATATACAAGCTGCGATATACATCCGATGTATACGAAGAAGCGATATACCTATATCTTACGCGGTTGTCATAGAGTATTCCGATAACAAATATCGCCAACATTCACACGACGAACAAGCGGATGTTTACCTAAATCGAACTTCACTACTTGTCGAAATAACCCGCGTTTATCCGATCGAGTAACTAAACAAAATAAATAGACTAACATTATACTAGAACAAGACACGTTTTAATTTATCAATCTCACGGTCCCCAAACATCATCTTGACATCTAACACATACTTATACAAACTTGGCAACTGAGAAATGAACGAAATCGAGAGGAGTTGATTTTACCTTCTCGAGCGGCGAGCAGCGTATCAAGTCGTCGGTCCACTCGAGTTTTGGTTTTTTGCGATCGAATGAAAGGGCAAGGTTTAGTTCTTGATTTACGATTGATTTTGAAAGAAAGGTTTGAGACCACATTGCGTGACTCTAATTATCTGTTGCTGTTGGACTCCTCTGGGCCTTCACGTATATGCTCTGTGTTCGACCCGTCTCTGCTGTGTTTCTTAAATGTTGTCGACGTCCCCCTATCGATGCCTTTGCATGTTCTTATATAGCCCCCCATTGAGTTCCAATAATGGTAAGCTTTTAGGGCTGAGATTGGGCTAATATCGGTACTGAGATTTCGTAAGATTCTAGGTGTGATTTGAATGGATTATGGTAAGGAAATGATTTGAAGGGATTTGTGGAAGGTTCGTTTGGTTATGGAAGGAAGGGCTGGCTAGGGTACGTGGGTAAGGGAAGGCTCTGATTCTCGTGAGAATCTCGAAATCTTTGGTGTCTTGGCGGCGATGGAAGGGGTTTCTAGGGTTGCTGGCTTTTTAGGTTTCGTTCAGAACGAAGATGAGAGAGTTGAGGGCTTAAAGGAAGGTAATGGGGCTGGGTCGATATAAGGTTGAGTGGGTAGTGGGCTTGCGGGTTTGGGGCGACGTGGGCTGCGGGTTGTGTTGCGGGTTTAAGGGATTGGGCTGGGTAGTTTATTTAGGAGTTGATTGATTAGTTTTAGGCTTTTAATTAGTGGTGAGTTTTAGGTATTTAATTCTAGGTGTTTAATTAGTTAATTAATTAGTGCTAGTTTTAGGTGCTATTTAATTAATTAGTAGTAAATTAAATCAATAAATTGTACTTAGATTATTTAGGTGCTTTATTAAAATTATTACAAGAAAAAAAAAAAAAAAAAAAATGGGCGTGCTATTTAATTAATGCTTAATACTTTAGAATGCGACGCTATTATTTAAAATCTTATTGTTATGCATTATTGCGAAGTTAAATTAAAATTAAAATGAGCTTAGATTGAATTATTTAAATGCTAATGCAAATATGATTTTTAAGAATTGTTTAAAGCTTTTATAAATGCGACGCTATTAAATGCATGTATTAGATTAAAATTGATTTTAAAGTTACCAATGATTACTAGTAAATGCGGCTATGCTACCTGACACGACGTTATCGCTAACTTATTTATTTTATGCATTTATTAATTATTTAAGAATTACGACAAAGCTTAAAGTTAATAAATGCGGGCGCGGGACTCTAAGTGCTTAAAACTCTACGTAAGACGTGATGTCATTATTAAATTAATTATCACTGCCTGTATTTATGTTTTATTGTTGTATTTTATTATAAAAATCCCTAAAAAAAATATTTTTACAAAATTAGTGTAATTTTATAGTTAATGGCTGGACGGGAGGGTCAAAATTGGGTGTCAACAATTTTTTTATTTAACTACTGGAATGATTGCAAGAAATAAGTAAACTAATTTGGTTGTATTCAGATTATGAAGGAATTAGGGCTTCCAAAATCATCAACTATCCACTTTATTCAATCCTTAATGCATTCTAGAATGATTCTTCTTCTATGTTAAGATAGCGGTTAACTAGACTGTCTTATATTCCGGTTAGGATATATAATCACTCAACCCCAGTGCAGAAACCTTCTATATTTCTATGATAGGATTTATCACATAGGAGGATTAAGAACGGTAACCTATAAAGCTACACAAGTATCGGGGTACTGTCGTCCACGATTTTAACCTATGTCTATTCAACTACATCATATCCAAATATATCCTCTCGGTTGTTGATTCGAAATCATATATGTTATGATATTTAGTGATCAATTAACTATCAAACATTCACATCAATTATTGAATAGATCTTAACAACTGAAGAAGTAATCAAACGAATCAAATCATGAATAAAGGTTCAAGTGAATCATAAGGAAAGCCCTAATTAAGTGTTTAATTCCTAGCCATAGACATGCTACGAACTAACACAATATCCAACATAAAACTAAAATAAAAACTAAAGATAGAAAATTACGAAGATTAAAGTCTCTAATTGTTGCTCCAAGTGTCTTGTGTTGTTCTTGTGTTCAAGAACGGACTCTCCTCCTAAAAACTTATCCCTAGGGCTTTAAATAGGTATCAATTTCGTGCCCTAGGGACCCTATTGCCCTTGGCCAATTCCAACTCGGAACTGAAAAATTTCATACCGGCATGATTCTGCGATCGGCAGCGTGCAAAACTCCTGCAACTCTCTGAATAAATGGCACGCATGATTACATGCGAATGCACCCCGGTGCTGAAAGTCCTGCGAGTTTCTGCTGTTTGCACCGATCCGCCTCTGGCACGCGCGGTCTTTCTTTGTAATTTTAAGTCATCAATTTTTGACCTTTTTCTGCCTCGGGACCTCCTTTTATGCCAATTTTTTGCTCTTTTTTGTCATTTTAGTTTTTTGAACCGCTGTGACTCAAAAGAAGGAAAAATAATCCTAAAATTATACTAGACGCAACGAAAATGGGTAAAATACTAATCGAAAATGACTCAAAATAGGTATATGAAATATGTCTAATAAGCACATTATGGGTTCAATCTTGTAGGCAATGTCATAGGCCTAGACATGCAATTGTGGGGTGACACTACACTACGCATGAAAAAATATGTTCTAAGAATAATAATATTGTCACACCTCAACCTTGGGGTGACCGACACCTAGCGCCTGAAGTCTCAGCGGAGCAACTATAGTATCTGGAACCTATAACACGAATCTTAGGCCGACAAAGCCTCCATGTAACCATAAAAAGGCAAGAAAGTATGACACATGCACATAGAAGAGTCCCAATACAATATATACAAAAAGCTAAGGTCAACCAGGCCACCAGAAGAATACCCTGCTAACAAAAGGGGCCGACAAGGCCATGACATACACACACACCCTATACAAAATTCTGCAAACTTCTAAGAGTGGCATAATACATTAATGGTCGGAACAGGGCCCCGTCATACCCAAAATGCTAGTAATGTGTCCAATAGTACCTAGTGACTCCTGAATAGCAACTCTGAGAGAGGGGAGTGCAACACTCACAGTTGACTACCTACTGAGGAGAAGCACCAATCTACATATTTGTACCTGCGGGCATGAACACAGTGTCCCAAAAGACACATTAGTACGAAAGATGTACTAAATATGTAGGGCATAATAAATTGTAAATGAAGCAATAATAAATCAAAGAAATCAGAGATACCACCTGAAAGAGTATCTGTCCAATCCGCCGGTCTTGGTGCCTCCAGAACCCGGGAGGCCTTGGCTATTATACTTATCCGTATTGGAAAATGCATTCGGATGTGTGTTAGGACAACATGATGAGACAGGAAGGAAGGAACAAGCAATATACTACTTGAGTAAAAAGTTCACGCCTTATGAAGCTCGTTACCGCAATCTTTGGAGCACGTGTTGTGCCTTGACTTGGGTTGCCCAAGAATTCGGACATTACCTGTCGCATACACCACCTATCTCGTCGAGGATGGACGCTCAGTATATCTTTGAAGCTTATACTCTTTGGAAAGCTTGCAAAGTGGCGATTCTTTTAAGTGAATTCGACATCGTATATGTCACCCGAGGCGATCAAAGGACAAGCATTAGCGGATCATCTCGCAGAATCCGGTGAGCGAGAATACATCCCGCGGACCTACTTTCCGGATGAAGAAGTGATGTTTGTAGGAGAAGACATTTTAGAAGAATATCCGGGTTGGAGAATGTTCTTGATGGCGCGCCAATTTCAAAGGAGTAGGTATCGGGCGGTTTGGTATCGAAGCGGGACAACACTGCAATATCGGCCAAAGCTCGATTTAGTGTACGATAATATGTCGGAATATGAGGCGTGCGTACTAGGACTCGAATGGCTATTGGCATGAACATCTGAGTTCTTTGGTCGTAGGGATTCGGACACGTTGATTCGCAAGTCTGAGTGAATGGGCCACAAGAATAGGAAGATACTTCGTACTACAATGCGTGAAAGAATTGCGCAAGAGGTTCGTTAAGATAGAGTTCGAGCATACTCAGGGCTCAAATGAGTTCGGTTGTGTGTAGCAACTTTGTCCTCCATGATTCAACATCCGCACAAGAACTATATTGACCCAATCAAAGTAGATGTGCTAGAAGCGGCGGCTATTGTTCTCGGATAGATGAAGAATCGGAAGGCAAACCTTGGTATGCGAGATCAAGAGGTATCTCGAGCGGGTGAGTACCGGAAAGCGCGACCAGCATACTGAAGACTCTTGGAGGTTGTGACCATTTCTTCTGGCGGCGAGATCCTTTATCGGAGAACTCGGTTAGGTTTGTTAAGATGTGTTGACACTCGAAGCAAACAAGTTATTAGAAGAGACACGGAGGTATATGCGGACCCATGAGCGGCCATGCTAGCGAAAGAAGATACTACGAGGAGGTTACTTACGGATGGCGATGGAAGCAGTTGTATCGATTTAGATGCGAAAATGCCATCAATGTCGGATCCATGGCGACTTGATTCACGTGCCACAAATGAACTTCAGCGTCACTAGTTCCCGTGGCGTTCGCGGCTTGGGGCATGGGCGTCGTTGGTCTATTAGTAGCGGCGTCAAATGGACGCGAGTTTATCCTAGTGGCGATTGATTACTTTACAAAATGGGTAGAAGCGTCATCATACAAGTCTGTGACCAAGAAAGTAGTAGTGGATTTTGTTCATCAACATCATTTGTCGGTTTGGAATCCCGAATCAATCATGGCAAACAGCGGGTCCAATCTCGATAGTGGTGTGATGAAGGAGATGTGCGTGAAGTTCGGGATCACTCATCGCAACTCTACCCCATATCGACCACAAATGAATGGAAGCGATCAGGCGGCAACAAGAACATCGAGGATCTTGAGGAAGATGATAGATAACTACGAGCATTGGCGTGAAAATTTGCCTTTTCGCCTCTTGGGTTACCGTACTACAATCCGGACCTCGCGGGAAGCAACACCGTATCTCTTGGTTTATGGAGCGAAGCGGTCTTTGCCGGTGAGGTGGAAATACCGTCTCTAAGAATCATCGGGAAGCCGAACTAGATGAAGCCAAATGGATCTGAGTAAGTGCGAACAATTGATGTTTATTGATGAGAAAGCGAATGAATGCGATGCGCCGCGGACAACTTTACGAGCAGAATGGCGAGCTTTTAACAAAAAGTACGACGAAACTTCCAAGGGACATGCAGTGCTGAAGCGTATATTCCACAACCAAAGTGAAGCGAAAGGAAATTCGCCCGATTGGCGAGGGCCTTACATGGTTCACCGAGTGCTTACGGGAGGGCCTCATCTTATTTGAAATGGGCGGCGAAGTGTGGCTAGAGCCATCAGCGCAATCTGATGAAGAGATATTATATTTAGAGTGCTTTATTTTCATGTAATTACTTTGCTTGGTGAACTACGTTTGACACGATTCCGCTGCGGGATCGTGGCGGCCATATCGGCCGGTCCATTTCGGAAAATACTCAATTACTTTGCTTGTAATCGGAACTACGTGCGACTGATTCCTTGGCGGATCGTGGCGGCCCATCGGCCTCGGTCCGTTTTAATTTTAAAATCTTGTTCGTAACGAACTACGTTTGACTGATTCCGCGCGGATCGTGGCGGCTCATCGGCCTCGATCGCGCGTAAAATTCCTCGATTTTGTCATTTTGCACTTTTGTGGTTGGTACTCGATCTTGCGTACATCTGAGACAAACCTACGACATATATCAGACCAGTTCGCCCGATCAAAGCGGGACAATTTTAGGATTACGCCACGAAAGGACAAGCGGATATGATTCCATATGCTCGAAAGATCGACATAAACTGGGACAAAAAAAAAAAAAAAAAAAAAAAAAAAAAAAAAGAGCCTGACGGCAACAGAACACCAAGAGTATGGGAGAATATACCACATTTGGATAGGAAGTTTTGCTTTGTTTCATGACATGTCACTACTCGAATATCGACATAATTTCCTCTTAAGCATATAAGTATATTTTCTCAAGATAGAATATTTTTCAACAAATGTTTTGGTAGACTGAAATCGAGCGGGGTTACATGTCGGACAAGGCAGTAGCGTCTGGCGTGAGCAACCACGAATCGGTAGACCCGCTCCCGAACTCACAATTTTTCTTTGAGTGAATTTTGCGGGACAACAGAACAAGGAGGGCAACAACATCCCAATACAACAGATCCGCTCACGAAGTCCATGCAGCAAGTCTACGTCAAATGCATCTCGCAAAACCACGTCTTCGTTACTCGGGCTCATCATTTACACTTTAATTATTCGATTATCGTAACACGATTTTTATCTATGCCACTGAGGCGTCATTTGCATTCGTCCATACTGAGCGATAACGCCCATCTGGCGTCATTTGCATTCGTCCATCTGAGGCGATAACGCGCCCATCTGGCGTCATTGCATTCGTCCATGAGCGATAACGCGCCCATCTGGCGTCATTTATGCCGCCATACTGGCGCGTCATGCATTCGTCCATCTGAGCGATAACGCCCATCTGGCGTCATTTTCATAACGCCATACTGGCGTCGTATGCATTCGTCCATCTGAGCGATAACGCCCATCTGGCGTCATTGCATTTCGTCCATCTGAGCGATAACGCCCATCTGGCGTCATTTGCATTTCGTCCATCAAAGCGATAACGCCCATCTGGCGTCATTTTCGCCGCGCCATCTGGCGTCATGTGCATTTCGTCCATCTGAGCGATAACGCCCACATCTGGCGTCATTTTCATGCGCCATCTGGCGTCGTATGCATTCGTCCATCTGAGCGATACGCGCCCATCTGGCGTCATTGCATCTAAATCGCGCGAGCGAAACGCCCATCTGGCGTCATTTGCATTTCGTCCATCTGAGCGAATACGCCCATCTGGCGTCATTGCATCTAAATCCACGAGCGAAGCGCCCATCTGGCGTCGTCATTTGCATTCGTCCTGAGCGATAACGCCCATCTGGCGTCGGTGCATTTCGTCCATCTGAAGCGAATACGCCCATCTGGCGTCATTTGCATCTCGTCCGCGAAGGCGAAGCGCTCATCTGGCGTCATTGCATTTCGTCGTCCATCTGAGCGATAACGCCCATCTGGCGTCAGTGCATTTCGTCCATCTGAGCGAATACGCCCATCTGGCGTCATTGCATCTAAATCGCGCGAAGCGAAGCGCCCATCTGGCGTCATTTGCATTTAAATCCATGCGAGGCGATAACGCCCATCTGGCGTCATTGCATTTCGTCCATCAAGGCGAATACGCCCATCTGGCGTCATTTGCATCTCGTCCGCGAGCGAAAGCGCCCATCTGGCGTCATTTGCATTTCGTTCATACAAGGCGATAACGCCCGCGCGGCGTCGGTGCATTTCGTCCATCTGAGCGATAACGCCCATCTGGCGTCATTTGCATTTCGTCCATCTGAGCGATAACGTCCATACAAGGCGTCGGTGCATTTACGTCCATCTGAGCGATAACGCCCATCTGGCGTCATTTGCATTTCGTCCATCTGAGGCGATAACGTCCATCTGGCGTCGGTGCATTTCGTCATACAAGCGATAACGCCCATCTGGCGGCATTTACATTCGTCCATCTGAGCGAAGCGCCATCTGGCGTCGTTCGCATTCGTCCATGCGAGGCGATAACGCCAGCGCATGGCGTCGTTTTCCTGCGCCCATACAAGGCGTCATTGCATTCGCCCATCTGGCGTCATGTGCATTCGTCCATCTGAGCGAAACGCCCATCTGGCGTCATTGCATTTCGTCCATGCGAGCGATAACGCCCTACCTGGCGTCATACGATCTCGTCCATCTGAGCGAAGCGCCCATACTGGCGTCATTGCGTCTAAATCGCGCGGCGAAAACGCCCATCTGGCGTCGTTCGCATTTCGTCCATCTGAGCAATAAGGCCCATCTGGCGTCAACATGCCCGTCCATCTGAGCGAAGCATGCCCTACAAGGCGTCAACTGCGTCTAAATCATCTGAGCGGCGTATCATCATACCATATACATTACAACCACAACCAAACTTACACGCGCATTGTCTTGTGATTTATGCACTAATGCCTCTATCTCGGCTTGATCTGAGAGCGTTAACAAGTGCAAAGATGGAGCCTGGCGTGAACTACCTCTTACGGCGGCGAGGCAATTTGTTGGGAGCAAGGCTTGACAAAAGGCAAAAGTGGACGACGTCGACTACTCTCTCGACATTCTAGCACCTGATATCTCATAGTCGCGTAGCTTGACCTTTGGGACAAATTTTAAATCCGCGTTTAGCGCGCGGTGTTTTGACCATGGCGGCCCAGTCATCGTAGTAACGACATTGGGACAATTTTGAGTCGCGTCGACCTGCTAAATTGCCCGACACTCTGGTCCGAAGTCGAGACAAAATTGGTTATGAGTCAGCGTCTTTGTCAGAAGATTCTTCCATCGTCTCCATACAAAGAGGAATATGTTGACACCCAATTTTGACCCTCGTCGATCATTAACTAAAATTACACTAATTTTAAAAAAACAATCTTGAAATAATAAAATGCGTGATAAAACATAAATCTGAGCACAAATAAACAATTTAATAATAACTTCGCATTTTCTTACGTAGAGTACTAAGCACTTAGAGTCCCGCGCCTGTATTAATTAATTTCAAGCCCTGTCGTAATTCTTAATTAATAATAAATACATAAAGTAAATAATTTAACATTAACGTCGTGTCAAGTAGCATAGTTGCATTTATTAATCTGTGAAAATTTCATAATCATTCGTAATTTTAAAATCATTTTTAAACTAATACATGCGTTTACTAGTCTCATGACATAAATATTAAGCACTAATCAATTAGCATGCCCGCATTTATTAGGATAATAATAACAACTTAAACTAATAAAACACCTAAGTAATTTAATCGCAATTTGGATTTCATTTTTTTGTCCATCACTAATTAAATAATACACCTAAGGCTTTATCTATAACCCATAAATAACAAATACCTAAACTCTACTGACCCAAACTAATTAAAATACCCCAACCTATTTTACGCCATGACGCGCCCACACTCGCGCTTGACCGACCGCGGCCCATTGCTTCGCTTAACTCCGCCGGCCGGCCCACTCTCCCAAAGACCCCAGAACGCCCCTCGTCTCTCCTGCAAAATCATCGCCCCGAACCTAGAAACGAAATAGAACCCTGTCGCGCCTCCATCAGCATGCGTAGAGCGTTTTCCAAATTTACCATATCAATCTTTCACAGTGATAACCAAATCGTATCACATATGGTAAGCAAATCACATCAAATCAATACCGAAATCGTAGTAAATATCACTAAATCGAACCAAATCATTTTTATTTTTGTAGACAATCACTCGAAAAATCAATACAAATCATCCCTAAAACCGTCCTAGACTTACCATAAGATCGAAGCCTAAACAGGAGGCTATAAATACCAACGTCTTGAACATGCAAAGGGGCATTGGCAGCCATCAATCGAAGGTTCATTCACCATCGATCAGTCATAAGTCATTAAGGACACATATCATACTGTGCTTCAAACCATCTTTTCCATCAGTAATCAAACAACCGAGAATACATACAGCATCGTGCCTAAACCTTCTCTTTTCTATTCAACTTACTACTATACATTGCAAGCGGTTTCTTTGCGAAACTTCCGCCGATTCGGGAAAACCTTTGTAAATCGCCTCGATTTCGCATGTCAGTCGGAAACTCATTCTCTTTCATTTATTTAGTTGTCTAATTGGTATTATGTGTTACGTATGATGGTATCTATATCATTCTTCTTTTTCAAATTTGTTCGACTTGGTTCGATCATTGTTTCGAATAGGTCTATCGGTAATAGCCCGATATTTATGATGTCGATTACGTTCTTGAGCATGTGTGTGCGACGATAGTATTTTCGGAGGGCTGATTGAGTGTATAACGATTGTCTAAGGGTTTTAGATCCATTTTGTTGGTTATATGTTGATGGTACATTTAAGCGTTGATTTAGATATTACATTTTATGTATGTTTTAGGCCATTGGATTATGTGTCCATTTAGATGCGTATTAATATAGTGATTGTGGGGGCTCTGCATTCCACAGGTATTTGTAATTAGTCAAGTGAATAATATGGTATTGATTCATCTTTAGGATCATGTCGTGGCGTGTGAACATCACTTTGTTAATGTAGTCGATTCATGAGATAGTTTGTCTATTTCTATAGTTTCTGTCTTAGTTCCATTGAATGTAAAAAATGTATTGCTACTGTTAATAGTCGGATATTTTGAATCATTTTGCACCACCTTCTCGGTTCGACTCATTTAGACCATTACCTATATTATCATTTGAACCATTTTTAGAATAGATGCGGTATGCCACAAAAATGTGTTCTGGTGAATGTCTTGATGGGTATCTGATCGAGGTGGCCACGTATGTATGGACCATCGTGTCATGCGTGATCTAATACATGGTTTCTTTCCTTGGGGTCACTAGCTATTATGTATATTGGTTATGTCTAATAAGCCATTATGCCTCACATGTCTACTTTGATGAATTAGAATCGGATTGTTAAGTTTATCCCATATACACCTAAACCATTGGTCTTAGAGATGTCCGTCCTACATTTTCTTTTGAGTTTTGCCAAACTAATGCATCGATGACCATGCGATGCCATAAATAGAATTATAGATTTATACGTATCATGCTCTGTTGCCTAATGTCCCAGTACTCCATCCCCTGATATTGGTTAGCATACACCCATATATATGAGTTGTATATCTCTCCGGGATTATGTGTACATCTTGGGTATCAGCCCTTTGTATGACTCGATACATTAGAAGTAATATTGCCTGATTATGCCTGTTTGGGGTGATAATATCGACATCCTGAAGCCTAAAAAAAAAAAAAAAAAAAAAAAAAACATCTGATGTTATTGGGTCTGAATCCTGTCTGCATATTGGGCTGTCACTTAATTAATATTTCAAGTTGTTGTTTACTTGCTGGTGGAGGCCCGCTATGTGTATTGCGGTAATCAGTATAGGCAGCGTATGTACATATGAGTTTAGTTTAATATTTCATTTATTTATATATATGACGGAGTTTATATTACTTACTAATCCCTTTTCTTTCTTATTTTACATGACACGCATCGGGAGATAAATCAAGAGTCTCGGTATGAGACTCATCATGACTTCCATATCACCAACCACGCTTCCGCCGTAGGGCTTCCAAGCGGTATAGGATAGATGGTGTCGCCATCCGTTCTAGGCGTCACGACAACTCGATCCACTCTGCCATTGCTTATTTATGTATTTGTTTATTTGCTTACTTATTATTGTTATATTTGTTAATTTTGTAATTAATAGGATAATTAACTCTAATAATCTTGAATACATTGGAAGGGTAGTCTTAAGGATAAAATCACCCTTTATTTATTCTAGGTTCATCATATAAAGTCTAAATCTAAAAAAAATAATTAATCTTAGCTATGCTTTAGTCATGTAGTTAATATATTCCTCCATATTTAATTCTTAAACTTTTTCATAAACTCTTCGTAAATATCATAGGAAGTAATTCTACTTTATACGTATAAAAATAATAATTTCATAATTAACCTTTTTATAAGAATCTTAACCTTACGTATATTGTTAGGAGTAATCAACTTTCTTACTTTTGTCAAGAATAAAATAATTTCATTTCATAATCAACTTTATATTTTTTGAATCTAATAAGACCACTTTAATTATCAATATATATTCTCTAGATATTGCCACATCCCTTTTACTTAAATAATCCTTTTCTAAAAATATACATCCATAGCAAATGAATTAACCTATGTTTGAGCGGACAACCATGAGTTAGCGGATCCTTTAGGGTGCCTTACCCGCTTCTTTAGGATAATAAAGAATCCTTACTCGAGAATCTAATCTAGTTTCACGGACCATTAAATGGAGTTAATCGACTTTAATTAGTTAGTATTTAGGTGTCCTAATTCACCCGATTAATTAGGTGGCGACTCCAAACATTTTAACATTTTATTTCTTACATTTTGGGAGGATAACCATTCCGTCGCGCATTCAAGCGAGAGTTCAAAATCGGAGTGCGGACATGGCGACTCCACTGGGGATATACAGGTTCTTAACCATAACAAACATAGGTTAATTATTGTGCTTCTTTTTTCCTTTCTTTATTTATTTATTTGTTTTTTTTTATTTTTTTTGCTTAATTTACTTAATTTGCTTATTTTGTGTTTCACACTTATTTGCTTTATATTTTGCCTAAACTATTTTGCTTTATATATGAATATTTGCATATTGTTTTAACTGCTATTTGTTACCGCTTTCCTTAAAGCGGCATTAAGCTCATACTTATCCCTTATGGAAAATTCACACTATCACACACGACAGCGGGTGTGCTGCGCACCTGCAAATTTCTTTCAAACACCCAAATTTAAGAGAGTTGGTATTTTGCGGAGAATCGGTCAGCCGGTGGTCGCGTAGCCTTCTCACTCGAGTAGTCCGCTCGGGAACCTTGCGTCTAGTAAGCCAAATCTTAGCAAACTTAAGATAGAGCTATACCACCCTTTTAAGGCATGCATGCATTTACCTTAGGTGGGTCGGTCCTTGGTATCGACACCACTATTAGGAAGACACCAAACTTGTCGGTGGGTTTCTCGACAACGACGACCAGCGTATTATGTGTTGCCGATCGTGATAGATTTATCGAGCCAAAAGACATGCCCAAAATTGGAAATGTAAGTTTATTATTATTGTTTTTGACATTTGTAACATGGATCATATAAGAATGGTTAGCGGAGTTCTAATAAGCTAAGAGTATGGTGGGAGGATTTCGACATCGTGATCGGGCGATGATTAGGAAGAAGTTGGGGTGTCTCGTCTCACTATTTGGTATTTCGCGGATCCGCGTTTGATCAGAGCTTTAATCGATTTTGGGATCGGGCGAGTCGTTTTCAAATTCAAGGATTTTGAGATAACTCTACATTGGAAGAAGTGCATTATTTCACGACTAGTTTACGAGGTAGAAGGCAGTTATTCCCAATGACGATCGGGGAAGAAATTCCTCCATTACATGGGTCTTAAGAATACTAAGGAGTTGCGTTGCTTGAGAACAAGGTGTCTCTTGACTATCTTTCACGAGAGGTATGGACATAATAACTTACAAGACATGCAAGCAAATTCTATGCACTACGCCATTGGCAAAGCAGGCGTCTATTGCATTCGCTCTACTTGGTACCTTGATTTTCCTGCAGGTATGGCAAGATAAGTACTTGCATATGTTCGTGGCGAATCACTTTTGAGGAATTGTGGCATACAACCCACTTTGGTTCCTATGATTTTGGCGAAATATTAGAGCTCTTGGGAAATGCAAAGAGGGCGGACAAACTTCTTTGAAGGTTGCAATCTTATCTACAAATGTGGGCGTGGAGCATTTTACCAACGGTCAAATATAATGACGTTTGTTTGGCGCATCCTACAAGATCGGCGAACACATGATAGAGCGAAGCGGTTTGTGTCGCGGTCGGCATCAAAGATTGGTGCAAGTTTTGACATCCGCGCGAGATCGAGATCGATGGAAATATCCTTTACTCCTCATAAAAATGGAGCCTTTATGCGTGGTAAAGAATTGTACTATATTGAGCTTATTGGTCTAAAGGTGCAACCATCTGCTCCTACGGCGCTCAGGCAATTCGGCGAAGCAGATAATCCCACTCCGATCGGACGTGGGAGTTTGGAAGTTACATTTGGACCGGACTTTATTGTGCCTCGAGCTAGACAAATTTTGAAAGAATGGGGCGACATTAACAAAATAGACATCGGAGATGAACAAGCGAGAACCGCGCGAGTATCGAACATGGGCTGAGAGGATCACATCAACACCTCTGACCCGAGAGAGAAGCGAGTTTGAGGCGTGGACGCAACGATAGAATGAAGAATAATCAACTCGAGAGAGGTCATCACCCGGACATGTGGGCCCAATGCACGATGCGATCTGATACTTGGAGCAGCGGGGGCTATACCAGAAGACCTAAGCTTCACTATCACGACAACGACCACGATTATTTAGATTTCCATTGTTTTCTTATAAAATGTCATTTCAATTAGCTTTATTTCCAATAAAGGCATTCCAATCTGATGGCTTGGATACATCTAACGTGACTTTGCATTTATGGCTTAGGCCTACCTCTGGCATGATAGAGGCCCTTGCGTATTAGGGCGCTTTAATCTACTTTATTTGTTGAAGCTTTTATATGCCCGTATGTTCTGCTATTACATTTATCTTGACACGTGTTTTGAACTAAAGGACTTTTTACTCCTCGTCGGTGATTTGTGTTGTAAGCATTGGTGAGCACCCGTATTTCACGGATCAAAGCACGAGCAACAAAATGAATGATTCGGGGCAAGCGAGCAGGATGGCTTGGGACTCATCGCCCGTTCAGCGAGAGGAACGAGAGGCGTCGAGAAGGAAATGCTCGTATTAGATGAATACCTTGCTCAATCTGCGACAAATGGCGGTCGTACAGCGAAATGGATAGACTCGAAATTACTAAGTTATCTATAAGCCTCGACCACGACTACCAGCGGCCGCAATTCACCGTCGCTTTCGGCGCCGTCCCAACATCCAGCGGATAACCGCGACCTCGATCCGTCTGACAACCGCCTCGCCAACCGCGCGGCCCAGCCGCAACCTGACAACGCTCGCCATAACCGCGGACCTTAAATGACCCTAACGCGCGCCACGCCGGCCCGGATAATACAAGCCGCGCACGCCCAAACAACCAACCTACTCGGCCGGTAGATGACATACCATAATAAACAATACGGATCACCGTATATGTGACCCGTCGCCACGTCTCACGCGTACCTATACCGCCACGGAGTTTGCTCGATATGAAGAGGCGGAGAAGAGGCGAGAGTTGGGATAGATGAAAATGTGGCGGAGAAATTCACGACTTGAAGAAGGCTTTTAGAACCTTGGATGGACAAAGTCGCGAGGATTGGAATCGGATTTATGCGTCATCCGGCGTCGAGCGCGTTGGATACAAGGTACCAAAGTTTGACTGTTTGTGGCAAAAGTAACCCTCGTGCGCGCGAGATCTATTGCGACAAATTAGTGGGAGTGGGAAGAGATCAATCAATCATCGTAGAAATTGTTTATAAGGAGCTTGGTGGAGAAGCCTTGGATTGGTATACTAGCGAGATCGAGGAAGTGGCGTAGTTGAAGCGATAGCGAGACTTTGTAAGCGAGTTCGGGTTTAATACGGACAACGTCTGGACATATTCTATCTTATGAAATTGGAGAAAAAGTCAATAGAAACCTTTAGGGAATATGCAATGAGGTGGAGATGCGAGCGGCGAAGGTCCGGCACATGGAAGAAAGTGAAATGACAACCTTGTTTGTCTGATCACTGAAGGACCCGCGTCTTATGAGAGGTTGATCGGCGTCGTTGGGCGCGATTTTTACAGTAGTAAAAATGGGAGATTTTGTGGAAGAAGGACTCGAGCAGGTAGGATCACGAACGGCGGCTTTGCAAGCAACAAGCAAAGCCATCTGATCAGTCGATGGGAGGGATGAATAAGAAGAAGAAGGATGGGCGGCCCCGTCATGGCGGTGCAATGACACAAAGCGAATCGGGCCACGACGCATGCAACTGACCCCAAACATACCAACCCCAGACATACGAACCCCGCGTTCCAAAACCCTCGTATGATCGGTTTAGCCAAAATACTCCGCATCTGATCAACGCTTCACCCATACGCGCGCGCCGATATCTGACCCGCGGGCGTTCGCGCGCAAATCCTCACAAAACCGACCAGCGTACCGCCACAGCAATACCACGCCTGAAAACACACCTAGACCCGAGCAGGCAGAGAGAGGCCCGCAAACCATACACCCGTTGGGTGAACCGTACTCCCAGTATATGAAAAGGCGGCCGTGGTTTTATCTGACGATCCCGGGTAAATCCTAATCCGCTCTACCGTGGCATGATGAGAATAAGCATTGTGCATACCACTGCAGGTGTCGGGGCGCGATCTGAGATAGTTGTTATGCTTTGAAAAAGCGAATTGAGAGCTAATCGGAGAAGGAGCTATTCGATTGAAAGAGCGCTTCCACAATGTCAACAACAATCCACGCGAATCACGACAATCTTTGGCGTGCGCATGATCGCCTTTGATGATGTATGCGATATGGAAGGACTATCGTGCAATCGAGGAGAAAGAGGCGGGGATCGCCATTGCGTTGCCCGTATGATTACCGCCGAGTCGGGCCGTTGGAAGTAGAGTTGGCCGTCATAAGCCTCGATGTCGGTCTTAGTACGAGGATGGAGTCATTTGATCAAACAGCGTAATGAGGGTAAACATAAGCGGTGGTAGAAGGCTATTACTGGGGGTGGCGAGAGTCGGACAACGTTACTCATCTGTAGAAGTATCGCGAAAAGCGCCGGAAAAAGGCGTGGCCGAATCAAGTAGAGGAATTTTGGAGAAGGATGCCTCTGAGAGACTATTCCATTGTAGAAACGATTGAGTAAAACACGGCTAAATTTCTCTATTGTCATTGTTGATGAATTAGTGAACCAGAACGGCTTTGATGGAGGTTTTGAAAGAAAGCGCGTGTGCCGGTAGGGCCGTAGATGAGAACTTTTGGCGTTGATCGGGCGATTAAAGAGGTGCAAAGATAATCTTCCATGAGAATGAATTGCCTCACGAAGGTCGGGGTCATAATAAGGCATTGAACATACGATCAAGTGTGCTAATAAGTTTATCTCTCGCGTCTTGATTGATGAAATTCGGTGTTAATGTATGCCACTTTGAATACTCTTGAACTTTAGGAGTCAACATTGGGAAACTCATGAAAGCTACAAAGGGTAAAGGTTTTGATGGGACCACGAGGCGTCGCGGCGAGATTGATTTGACACTACTGGTCGGGCGCGAGTTCGAGATAGAATTCCAAGTATTGGACATATCCACGTCTTCTGATTTGTTACTCGGTAGGCCTTGGATCGGCAGTGGGCCGTCCGCTTCCACTTTGCATCAAGTCACGAAATTCATGCGGAATCGTCATGAAGTTGTGGTTGAGGAGACAAGGACAACTGCTAAAGAAGGCGATTCGGTCATCGAGTATGGAGAAGGCTGGATGGATCTGTCTACCGTATGAACAAGATCGTAGGCGTTAGCGAGGCTAAAGGGATCGACTACCTCGCACTCCCAAAATGGTGGCCGAGAGATCTTTGAGAAATGGTTTGAGCGGTAGAGGACTTGGACCAAGACTAGGAGGAATCGCGAGCGATTCACTTGGGAGAAGAAGGACACTTTTGGTCTCGGATATCGACCCGGCTGGGAGATGATGTTATTTGATCTCGGAAGGAAGGGTGAGTCTCATCTGCCAAGACACTGTTCCACCACAGATCATTCGTTCGTCAAGCGTGCCTGCTCGGCTACGAGAAGAGGAGGATGCGGACGTTGCTGCGGATGGACTTGAGGCCTTTTCATTTACGAGGAAGAAGCGAGTGTAAATGCGGTTTGGAAGACCACGCGAGATAACGGACCATTTGGAGTGCGAGCGGGAGATGTCTTGAGCAAGCTGGACTGTACCCCAACCTTTGTTTTTCATGAGTGCAGGTAGAATTAATAATTAGGCGTTTTTAAAACAATTCGATTCGTATTTTTACGAATTATGGAACCACGTTTTTATGAGCTTATTTCCATACGAAGTTTTAATAACAAGTTATGTTTTAATCAACGCTCTTTATTCCACTTTCTTTGAGATACAAAATAATATACTTATCGATAATGAAAATGTGACATGTCATGAAACAAGCGAACAAAGTCGAATAATCAGAATGAGAAGAAGAAATTTCATTGGAGGAATTAACGGAGGAGTTAGGAAAATTAGAGGATAAGTGAAACCTAATCTGGATGAAAGCAGCTTGATAAACCTAGGAGATGATAAAGTCGTGAAGGAGACAAGGATCGGCGTTCACTTGAATACCACGAGAGAAAGAAGATTTGGTGGCCACTATTGAGCGGTATGTCGACATATTAAGCTTGGTCTTATGATGATATGCGAGTCTAACCTGACATCGTTTCTCATAAGCGCCCGTTGAGCCATCGTATCTTCGGTGAAGCAAAAACCAAGGAAAATCAAGCGGATCGAGTTTGAAAGTCAAGGAGGAGATCTCCGAACAATTGGGCGCAAATGTCATTCGGGTAGCAAGGTACCGGCAGTTGTGATATTGTGCGATAACAAAGAAGGATGGCAAAATACGAGTTTGTGTCGATTCGAGGATCTCGACAAGGCAAGCCACAGGATGATTTTCCCGCCAGAACATTCATTTACTCATTGACAATTGTGCGAAGCATGAGTTGCGATCCTTTGTCGATTGTTTGCGGGTACCGTCAAATCTTAATGAGCGAAGAGGATGCGAGAGAAGACCGCGTTCACCGCGTCAGGGTATATTATTATCGAGTCATGCCATTTGGACTTAAAAGCGCGAGTGCCACTTACATGAGAGCCATGACTACCATTTTCATGATATGATCCATAAGGAAATTGAAGTGCGTGGATGGCGTCATTATCAAGTCGCGGAGGGCTACGGATCATCGGTCCATCCGAAGAAGTTTTGAGCGATTGAGGCGTCTGACACGAAGTTAAATCCGGCAAAGTGTGCCTTGGCGTCCGTGAGAAAATTGTTGGGTTTCGTTGTGGCGAGAAGGGAATAGAGTTGGATCCTTGAAGATAAAAGCCATTCAGAATTTGCCGCCTCAGAAAAATCGCAAGGAAGTGATGAGTTTTCTCGATCGTTTGAATTATATCAATGAGTTCATAGCCTGATCAGCGGTGATATGCGAACGATATTTAAGTTGTTAAAGAAGGGCCTTGCCACTAAATGGACATTGGAGTGCCAAAGCCGCCGACAAAATCAAAGAGTATCATCGAATCCATGGTCTTGGTGCCTCGAACGGGAGGCCTTTGCTATTATACTTATCCGTATTGGAAAATGCATTCGGATGTGTGTTAGGACAACGTGATGAGGCGGGAAGGAAGGAACAAGCAATATACTACTTGAGTAAAAGTTCACGCCTTATGAAGCTCGTTACCGCAATCTTTGGAGCACGTGTTGTGCCTTGACTTGGGTTGCCCAAAAATTCGGACATTACTGTCGCGTACACCACCTATCTGCGTCGAGGATGGACGCTCAGTATATCTTTGAAGCCTATACTCTTTGGAAAGCTTGCAAAGTGGCGGTCTTTTAAGTGAATTCGACATCGTATATGTCACCCGCAGCGATCAAAGGACAAGCGTTAGCGGATCATCGCGAGAGAATCCGGTGAAGCGAGAATACATCCATGCGGACCTACTTTCCGGATGAAGAAGTGATGTTTGTAGGAGAAGACATTTTAGAAGAATATCGAGGTTGGAGAATGTTCTTGATGGCGCGCGAATTTCAAAGGAGTAGGTATCGGAGGCGGTTTGGTATCGAAGCGGGACAACACTGCGATATCGGCCAAAGCTCGGTTCCGTGTACGATAATATGTCGAATATGAGGCGTGCATACTAGGACTCGAATGGCTATTGACATGAACATCTGAAGTTCTTTGGTCGTAGGGATTGGACACTGTTGATTCGCAAGTGCAGGTGAATGGGCCACGAGAATAGGAAGATACTTAGTACCTGCTGCGTGAAAGAATTGCGCAAGAGGTTCGTTAAGATAGAGTTCGGGCATACTCAGGGCTCAAATGAGTTGTTGACGCTTGTGCAACTTTGTCCTCCGTGATTCAACATCGGACAAGAACTATATTGACCCAATCAAAGTAGATGTGCTAGAAGCGGCCCGACTATTGTTCTCGGATAGATGAAGAATCGAAGGCAAACCTTGGTATGGCGAGATCAAGAGGTATCTCAGGCGGGTGAGTACCGGAGCGCGACCAGCATCTGAAGACTCTTGGAGGTTAGTGACCATTTCTTCTGGCGGCGAGATCGCTATCGGAGAACTCGGATTTAGGTTTGTTAAGATGTGTTGACACTCGAGAAGCAAACAAGTTATTAGAAGAGACACACGGAGGTATATGCGGACCCAGCGTGAGCGGCCGTGCTAGCAAAGAAGATACTACGAGGAGGTTACTTACGGATGGCGATGAAGCAGTTATGCTCGATTTAGATGCGAAAATGCCATCAATGTCGGATCCGTGGCGACTTGATTCACGTGCCGCCAAATGAACTCAGCGTCACTAGTTCCCGTGGCGTTCGCGGCAGGGCATGGGCGTCATTGGTCTATTGGTAGCGGCGTCAAATGGACACGAGTTTATCTAGTGGCGATTGATTACTTTACAAAATGGGTAGAAGCGTCGTCATCTGATGCGTGACCAAGAAAGTAGTAGTGGATTTTGTTCATCACAACATCATTTGTCGGTTTGGAATCGAGAATCAATCATGGCAAGCGGGTCAATCTCGATAGTGGTGTGATGAAGGAGATGTGCGTGAAGTTCGGGATCACTCATCGCAACTACCCATATCGACCACAAATGAATGGAAGCGATCGAAGCGGCAGCAAGAACATCGAGGATCTTGAGGAAGATGATAGATAACTCTGAGCATTGGCGTGAAAATTTGCCTTTCGCCTCTTGGGTTCTGCGTACTACAATCCGGACCTCGCGGGAAGCAACAGTATCTCTTGGTTTATGGAGCGAAGCGGTCTTTGCCGGTGAGGTGGAAATACCGTCTCTAAGAATCATCCGAGGAAGCCGAACTAGATGAAGCCAAATGGATCTGAGTAAGTGCGAACAATTGATGTTTATTGATGAGAAGCGAATGAATGCGATGCCACGGACAACTTTACGAGCAGAATGGCGAGCTTTTAACAAAAGTGCGACGAAACTTCCAACCGGGACATCAGTGCTGAAGCGTATATTCCACAACCAAAGTGAAGCGAAAGGAAATTCGCCCAATTGGCAAGGGCCTTACATGGTTCAGAGTCTTTACGGGAGGGCCTCATCTTAATTGAAATGGGCGGCGAAGTGTGGCTAGAGCCGTCAGCGAATCTGATGAAGAGATATTATATTTAGAGTGCTTTATTTTCATGTAATTACTTTGCTTGTAATTGAACTACGTTTGACACGATTCCGCTGCGGGATCGTGGCGGCCATATCGGCCGGTCCATTTCGGAAAATACTCAATTACTTTGCTTGTCGGAACTACGTGCGACTGATTCCTTGGCGGATCGTGGCGGCCCACATCGGCCTCGGTCCGTTTTAATTTTAAAATCTTGTTTTAACGAACTACGTTTGACTGATTCCGCCGCGGATCGTGGCGGCCTACATCGGCCTCGGTCGCGCGTAAAAATTCCTCGGTTTGTCATTTTGCACTTTTGTGGTTGGTACTCGATCTTGCCGTACATACAAGACAAACTACGACATATATCCAGACCAGTTCGCGATCAAAGCGGGACAATTTTTAGGATTACGCCACGAAAGGACAAGCGGATATGATTCCATATGCTCGAAAGATCGGCGTAAAGCGGGACAAAAAAAAAAAAAAAAAAAAAAAAAAAAAAGAGCAGCGACAGCAGGCACCAAGAGTATGGGAGAATATACCACAGTTTGGATAGGGAAGTTTTGCTTTGTTTCACGACATATCACTACTCAAATATCGACATAATTTCCTCTTGCACATATAAGTATATTTTCTCAAGATAGAATATTTTTCAACAAATGTTTTGGTAGAGACTCGAAATCGACGGGGTTACATGTCGGACAAGGCAGTAGCGTCAAGCGTGAGCAGCGAATCGGCCACCGCTCCCGAACTCACAATTTTCTTTGAGTGAATTTTGCGGGACAGCGAGGAACAAGGAGACGCAACGTCCCAATCTGACAGATCGCTCCACGAAGTCCATGCAGCAAGTCTACATCAAATCGTCTCGAAAACCACATCTTCGTTACTCGAGCTCATTTACACTTTAATTATTCGATTATCGTAACACGATTTTTATCTATGCCACAAGGCGTCATTTGCATTCGTCCATACAAGGCGATAACGCCCATCTGGCGTCATTGCATTTCGTCATCTGAGCGATAACGCCCATCTGGCGTCATTTGCATTTACGTCCATCTGAGCGATAACGCCATCTGGCGTCATTTTTAACGCCAGCCATCTGGCGTCATGTGCATTCGTCCATCTGAGCGATAACGCCCATCTGGCGTCATTTCATAACGCCCATACTGGCGTCGTATGCATTTCGTCCATACAAACGATACGCCCATCTGGCGTCATTGCATTTCGTCCATCTGAAGCGATAACGCCCATCTGGCGTCATTTGCATTTAAATCATCAAAGCGATAACGCCCATACAGCGTCATTTTCGCCGCGCCATCTGGCGTCATGCATTTCGTCCATCTGAGCGATAACGCCCACTGGCGTCATTTCATAACGCCCATCTGGCGTCGTGTGCATTTCGTCCATCTGAGCGATAACGCCCATCTGGCGTCATTTGCATCGTCGCGCCAAGCGAAGCGCCCATCTGGCGTCATTTGCATTTCGTCCATACAAGGCGAATACGCCCATCTGGCGTCATTTGCATCTAAATCCACGAGCGAAGCGCCCATCTGGCGTCATTGCATTCGTCCTGCAAGGCGATAACGCCCATCTGGCGTCAGTGCATTCGTCCATCTGAAGCGAATACGCCATACTGGCGTCATTGCATCTAAATCGCGCGAGCGAAGCGCTACAAGGCGTCATTTGCATTTTACGTCCATCTGAGCGATAACGCCCCATCTGGCGTCGGTGCATTTCGTCCATCTGAGCGAATACGCCCATCTGGCGTCATTTGCATCTAAATCGCGCGAAGGCGAAACGCCCATCTGGCGTCATTGCATTCGTCCATACGAGGCGATAACGCCCATCTGGCGTCATTGCATTTAAATCATACTGAGCGAATACGCCCATCTGGCGTCATTGCATCTCGCGCACAAGCGAAACGCCCATCTGGCGTCATTTGCATTTCGTTCATCTGAAGTAACGCCGCGCCAGGCGTCGGTGCATTTCGTCCATCTGAGCGATAACGCCCATCTGGCGTCATTTGCATTTCGTCCATCTGAGCGATAACGTCCATACAAGGCGTCATTGCATTTCGTCCATACAAAGGCGATAACGCCCATCTGGCGTCATTTGCATTTAAATCCATCTGAGGCGATAACGTCCATCTGGCGTCATTGCATTTCGTCCATCAAGGCGATAACGCCCATACTGGCGGCATTTACATTTCGTCCATCTGAAGCGAAACGCCCATCTGGCGTCGTTCGCATTCGTCCATCGAGACGATCGCGCCACAAGGCGTCGTTTTCTGCGCCATCTGGCGTCGGTGCATTCGCCCATCTGGCGTCGTATGCATTCGTCCATCAAGCGAAAACGCCCATCTGGCGTCATTGCATTTCGTCCATGCAGGCGATAACGCCCTGGCGTCATATCGTCTAAATCCATCTGAGCGAAACGCCCATCTGGCGTCATTTGCATCTAAATCGCGAAGCGAAGCGCCCATCTGGCGTCGTTCGCATTTCGTCCATCTGAGACAATAAGGCCCATCTGGCGTCAGCATGCCCGTCCATCTGAGCGAAGCGCCCATCTGGCGTCGCTTGCGTCGTCTATACAAGCGGCGTATCGTCATACCATATACATTACGACTCTGACAACCACAAACTTACACCGCATTGTCTTGGCGGTTATGCACTAATGCCTCTATCTCGGCTTGATCTACGAGGCGTTAACAAGGCGCAAAGATGGAGCCTGGCGTGAACTACCTCTTACGGCGAGGCAATTTGTTGGGAGCGAGGCACGACAAAAGGCAAAAGTGGACGACGTCGACTACTCTCTCCGACATTCTAGCACCTGATATCTCTCGCAGTCGCGTAGCGACCTTTGGGACAGATTCTAAATCCGCATTTAGCCGCCTTGGTGTTTTGACCATGGCAGCCCAGTGTCGTCGTAACCCGACACTGGGACAATTTTGAGTCCGCGTCAGCCCTGCCTAAATTTCCCAACACTCTAGTCCTGAGGGTCGAGGCAAAATTGGCGATGAGTCAGCGTCTTTGTCAGAAGATTCTTCCATCGTCTCCATACAAAGAGGGCAATGTGACACCCGATTTTGACCCTCGTCGATCATTAACTAAAATTACACTAATTTTAAAACAATCTTGAAATAATAAAATGCGTGATAAAACATAAATACAGGCACAAATAAACAATTTAATAATAACCGCATTTTCTTACGTGAGTACTAAGCACTTAGAGTCGCGCTGTATTAATTAATTTCAAGCCACATCGTAATTCTTAATTAATAATAAATACATAAAGTAAATAATTTAACATTAACGTCGTGTCAAGTAGCATAGTTGCATTTATTAATACTGAGAGAATTTCATAATCATTCGTAATTTTAAAATCATTTTTAAACTAATACATGCGTTTACTAGTCTCATGACATAAATATTAAGCACTAATCAATTAGCGTACGCGTTTATTAGGATAATAATAACAACTTAAACTAATAAAACACCTAAGTAATTTAATCGATTTGGATTTCATTTTTGTCCATCACTAATTAAATAATACACCTAAGGCTTTATCTATAACCCATAAATAACAAATACCTAAACTCTGACCCAAAACTAATTAAAATACCCCAAGCCCAACCTATTTTTACGCCATGACGCATGACACTCACCCTTCAACCCGCGACCGCGGCCCATTGCTTCGCTTTAACTCCCCTCGCCGGCCCTCTCCCAAAAGACCCCAGAACGCTTCCTCGTCTCTCCTCACAAAATCATCGCCCGAACCTAGAAGCGAAATAGAACCTGTCGCGCCTCCATCACGCATGAGCGGCGTTTCCTTTCCAAATTTACCTTATCAATCTTTCACAGTGATAACCAAATCGTATCACATATGGTAAGCAAATCACATCAAATCAATACGAAATCGGTAGTAAATATCACTAAAATCGAACGAATCATTTTTATTTTTGTAGACAATCACTCGAAAAATCAATACAAATCATCCCTAAACCGTCTAGACTTACCATAAGATCGAAGCCTAAGCGAGGCTATAAATACCAACGTCTTGAGCATGCGAAGGCGTTGGCGATCAATCGAAGGTTCATTCACCATCGATCGTAAGTCATTAAGGACACATATCATCGTGCTTGAACCATCTTTTCCATGATGTCAAACACCGAGAATACATACGGCGCCGTGCCTAAACGCCTCTTTTCTATTCAACTTACTACTATACATTACGCAAGCGGTTTCTTTGCGAGCTTCCCGGCGATTCGGAAAACCTTTGTCGTCGCCTCGATTCGCTACTCGCGAGGTCCTAAACTCATTCTCTTTCATTTATTTAGTTGTCTAATTGGTATTATGTGTTACGTATGATGGTATCTATATCATTCTTCTTTTTCAAATTTGTTCGACTTGGTTGATCATTGTTTCGAGATAGGTCTATCGGTAATAGCCTTGATATTTATGATGTCGATTACGTTCTTGAGCATGTGTGTGTAACCCGATAGTATTTTCGAGGTGATTGAGTGTATAACGATTGTCTAAGGGTTGTAGATCCATTTTGTTGGTTATATGTTGATGGTTTTTAAGCGTTGATTTAGATATTACATTTTATGTATGTTTTAGGCCATTGGATTATGTGTCCATTTAGATGCATATTAATATAGTGATTGTGGGGCTCTGCATTTCAGCCAGGTATTTGTAATTAGTCAAGTGAATAATATGGTATTGATTAAATCTTTAGGATCATGTCGTGGCGTGTGAACATCCACTGTTAATGTAATCGATTACATGAGATAGTTTGTCATATTTCTATAGTTTACATCTTAGTTCCATTGAATGTAAAAATGTATTGCTACCGTTAATAGTCCGGATATTTTGAATCATTTTTGCACCACCATACCGGTTCGACTCCATTTAGACCATACTATATTATCATTTGAACCATTTTTAGAATAGATGCGGTATGCCCAAAAATGTGTTCTGGGGTGATGTCTTGATGGGTATACTGATCGAGGTGGCCACATATGTATGGACCATCGTGTCATGCATGATCTAATACATGGTTTCTTTCCTTAGGGTCACTAGCTATTATGTATATTGGTTATGTCTAATAAGCCATTATGCCTCTATGTCTCACCAATGAATTCGAATCGTGATTGTTAAGTTTATCCCATATACACCTAAACCATTGGTCTTAGAGATGTCCATCCTACATTTTCTTTTGAGTTTTGCCAAACTAATGCATCAGTGACCATGCAATGCCATAAATAGAATTATAGATTTATACGTATCATGCTCTGTTGCCTAATGTCCCGATCTCCATCCACGATATTGGTTAGCATACACCGTATATATGAGTTGTATATCTCTCGGGATTATGTGTACATCTTGGGTATCGACCGCTGTATGACTCGATAAATTAGAATTAATTTTGCCTTATTGTGCATTTTTGGGGTTATAATATCGAAATCCTTAAGCCTAAAAAAAAAAAAAAAAAACATCTGATGTCATTGGGTCTGAATCCTGTCTGCATATTGGGCTGTCACTTAATTAATATTTCAAGTTGTTGTTTACTTCTTTGGTGGAGGCCTATGTGTATTCGATGTCAGTATAGGCGTATGTACATATGAGTTTAGTTTAATATTTCATTTATTTATATATATGACGGAGTTTATATTACTTACTAATCCCTTTTCTTTCTTATTTTACATGACACGCATCGGGAGATAAATCAAGAGTCTCGGTATGAGACTCATCATGACTTCCATATCACAAACCACGCTTGTAGTAGGGCTTCCAAGCGGTATAGGATAGATGGTGTCGCCATCCGTTCTAGGCGTCACGACAACTCGATCCCACTCTGCCATTGCTTATTTATGTATTTGTTTATTTGCTTACTTATTATTGTTATATTTGTTAATTTTGTAATTAATAGGATAATTAACTCTAATAATCTTCGAATACATTGGAAGGGTAGTCTTAAGGATAAAATCACCCTTTATTTATTCTAGGTTCATCATATAAAGTCTAAATCTAAAAAAAAAAAATTAATCTTAGCTATGCTTTAGTCATGTAGTTAATATATTCCTCCATATTTAATTCTTAAACTTTTCATAAACTCTTCATAAATGTTATAGGAAGTAATTCTCGCACATACGTATAAAAAATAATAATTTCATAATTAACCTTTTTATAAGAATCTTAACCTTACGTATATTGTTAGGAGTAATCACTTTCTTACTTTTGTCAAGAATAAAATAATTTCATTTCATAATCAACTTTATATTTTTTTTGAATCTAATAAGACCCTTTAATTATCAATATATATTCTCTAGATATTGCCACATCCCTTTACTTAAATAATCCTTTTCTAAAAATATACATCCATGCCAAATGAATTAACCTATGTTTGAGCGGACAACATGAGTTAGCGGATCCTTTAGGGTGTCTTACCCCTTCCCTTTAGGATAATAAAGAATCCTTACTCAGAATCTAATCTAGTTTCAGAGACCATTAAATGGAGTTAATGCTGACTTTAATTAGTTAGTATTTAGGTGTCCTAATTCACCCAATTAATTAGGTGGCGACTCCCTTAAACATTTTTAACATTTTATTTCTTACATTTTGGGGAGGATAACCATTCCGTCGCGCATTCAAGCCTGAGAGTTCAAAATCGGGTGCGACAGCCCCGTCATACCCTTGAAATGTACATAAACCTACAACAACAGGGATCCGTACCAAAAGACAATCCTCCGGAGTAATGGAGCTTCTCCAAAAAGCTGAATTGTGATCCTAAGAGCGAGGATCAGCAAAATGTGTACCTCTACCTGCGGCATGAACGTAGCCCCCGAGGAAAGGGGGTCAGTACAAAATATATACCAAGTATGTGAAACTGAAAGTACTGTAATGAAATCATATAGTTTAAAATAAAGCTATAGACATGTATGATAACCAAATTAACAGTACACTGTGCCTTATTAATAATGAGAGTAATAATAGTAAACTTTACCGTTTAAAAATAGGAAGTTTATGATCAAATTAGGACCACCCGCCCATAGTATCATTAAGTCTATCTAACCATGTGTCTTAAGCCCATAATATCAAAGCGTGCCAGTGGAATCTTTCATCACTGTCAGCATGCACAAAGTATAATTTATATATATAACATGCCCGTGGAATCCTGCATCTCAGGTACATGTCTTCATGGAGAGTTACTCCATGGATAATAGTATCAACCGGGGATCGAACCCGCATCATGGTCGCACGTCCACATAATCCTTCATCGTGTAAGCATGTCCATGGAGCAATGTAGTGGAAGCATACCCGTGGAATCCTTCATCACTGTCGGCATGTCCAAATAAAATACACAACAAGATAACCAGCCCTCCAATGAGAGGCACGACAGCGTAGAAATATAACACTTGCACCAAAGAGGCTATCATAAGCAAACATATGCAAGTTAACAATCTTTAACTCTCATTAATTAAACTTAAGGCACCATCATATAAAATCCGGGAATTTAACCCAAAGTACTACGTACTCCTATTCTTTTAAAAAGAACCCTTTACATGTAATAACCCCAAGATACTAACACCCGTAGTATCAAGGCATGTCCACTTTTCAAATCAAGATACTTTTCTTGAAATCAAGTCGTTTATCCTCTTTTTAAATCAACCAAGTAAACCACTCTTTTAACTTTCCATAAAGTCGTTATAACTAACTTCCCATAAAGTCATTAAAACACTTTATGTCTTTTTGAAAACTAAGGCATTTACATCCTTTAAAATCAAGTGAGTTTAACTCTTCAACTCAATCAAACTTGGACATTTTTAATCAAGTCAATGATATCAAAATGAAACCGAATTCATTTAAAACATGTACGTCAACCGTACTATACATTCATAAAACTCATGCTCAAGAATATAGGAAAAGTCCACATACCTCTTCGGCTTAATCCACTCGCTAAGTCGAATATGCCGCACGTAGAATGTCAACCTATAATGACCATAATACGTCTATCAACTTCTAGCTTTTTAAGGTAGAATAATACTAAGTATAAGGCCTCTTATTCTACGGAAAATTGGGCAGCACTTCCCCTGTTTCTACGTACTTTTCCATCTTTTTCAAGGTCCGAAATCAATAACCAACACGCCGCATTTAAGGCACAACCAATCAACAACAATACAACATATAGTTCTTTTTCAATTCTTTAATCCAAGTCGTTACTCCAACATGTTATATAAGTCATAATCAATTACAACAACTATATTCTCTTCCTTATATAACATGTAACGATTATAACTAACAACCAAATTGATTAACAACTTTAATGGCTAACATGTCAATTTCGGTTTTAACATCTCAACATGATCCAAATCTTTTCAATCTTCATTCTATATATCACATGATCGTTTATCAACTACTATAACATGTAATCTTCTATTACATTAAGAAGACGAAGATTTTTACCTCAATAAGCCCAAATATAATCCAAGATTAAAAGTCGATCCTTAGCAACTTTAGCTCATCTTCTTTATGTTCCAATCCACCCCAAGCAACCCTTAGAAGTTCATAAACAACTTCTCTTCAAATACCAACATCAAAGTTGAAGAACACTTTAAGTTTTCTTGTTGCGACTAATGAATTAACATAGTATTTCCGGGATTTAGGAGTTTGGTTATGCTTAGTATACTACTAGGGACCTTTGGTTTGAATATTGGGATTTATCAACAACAAATGAAGAATTTTGGTCTTCAAAGAGGTGCCAAAACCGAGAGCCTCAATGTGCAACAACAAGTTCTTGAATTTTTTTTCTAAGTGTAGAATTGGTCTTGCTACTAGTAGAAGATATAAGACACCCAAGGGTTAGGATTAAAACACTTGTGTGGATGAGATTGTAGTCAACAATGTCAAGCCTCTACTTAGCCACTTGGCCTACTTGTCTCGCCCAACATGGGCATGTGGAGGGTGACACGTGTCGCCCTCCGATTGGTCCAAAATATTTCATCTTCCAAAATTCCAATAAATTTTATAAGTCTCAAATACCAAATTTGGGAACTCAGTTCCTATTAATAAACATTTTTCCTTCACGAGGTTCGGAATATTTTTCGTAGGAAAAAGTAATCTTTCTTTCGTTTCAATTTTAAAGTCTAAATTTCTCACGTACGTTCTCTTACACGTGTCCTGGAATTTTGGGGTGTAACATTCTTCCCCCCTTAGAAATATTTGTCCCGAATATTCCTTCTAAGTTCTATTTACACAGATATCGGTATAGTCCCCTTTAACTATACTCAACACAATCAAATATGACACACATGGCCACAATATAACACTTATGCATATACGTCAATCAAAATCGACAAGTAGGGAAAACGAATTACCTGAAAGTGTAGGGAACAAGTGAGGGTACTTATTTATCATGTCCTCCTCAGCTTCCTAAGTCATCTCCTCTCTATTATCATTCCGTCACAAGACCTTAACGGAAACCACGTTCTTAGTCTATAACCGTCTGACTTGGAGATCAAGTAATAACCCGCAAGGCCCAAAAAGCTGCGCACCTTAGTCGATGTAGTATGTCTAGGCCAAGTCTTGACCGCCTCAATCTTCGTTGTATCAACCCGAACACCGTCGGCCCCGATAATGTGCCCCAAGAATGCCACTGAGGCCAACCAAAACTCACACTTGGAGAACTTGGCATACAACTGTCGGCTCCGGAGGACTCCAAGTATCGTCCTCAAGTGATCTGCATGCTCCTGCACCGTGCGAGAATAAACCAAGATATCATCAATAAATACTATAACAAATGTATCTATAAATGGCTTGAACACCCGGTTCATCAAATCCATGAATACTACTGGAGCATTTGTCAACCCGAACGACATCACCCTGAACTCATAATGCCCGTACCGGGTCCTGAATGCAGTCTTAAGGATATCTGCCTCCCTAACTCGTACCTGATGATAACCGAATAACATGTTTATCTTGGAGAAACACTTTGCACCTTGCAACTGATCAAATAAATCATCAATCCTGGGGAGGGGGTACCTATTCTTGATAGTTACATTGTTCAACTGCTTGTAGTCAATACACATACGCATCGTCCCATCCTTCTTCTTCACAAACAATACCGGCGCTCCCCAAGGTGAAGTACTAAGCTTAATAAAGCCTTTCTCCAGCAAGTCTTTCAGTTGGTCCTTCAATTCCTTCAACTCGGCGAGTGCCGTTACATGCAGCGGAATAGATATAGTAAGTATCCGCGTAACATCAATACAGAACTCTATCTCCCTCTCTGGAGGAATACCTGAGAGATCATCAGGGAAAACATCCGGAAACTCTCTAACCACCGGAACTGACTGAAGAACTGACACATCAGCCTCTGTATCGAACACCCGAATAAGATGATAAATATACCCTTTCTGAACCATCTTCCTAGCCTTGAGGTAAGAAATAAATCTACCCCTCGGCGATGCAGTAGCCCCTTTCCACTCAATAGCCGGCTCGTAGAAATCGAATCGAACCATGCATCTCTACAGTCAATATTGGCATAACAAGAAGTCAACCAGTCCATACCCATAATGACATCAAAATCTGTCATCTCCAACTCTATCAAGTGTGTTAGGGTCTGACGACTGTATATGAACACCGGGCAGTTTTTATACACCCGCTCAGCTACCACCGAATCACCCACTGGCGTAGCTACCTCAAACGGTTCTATCGACACAGGTTATATTCCTATTCTACCAGCAATAAGAGGATATATATAGAACAAGGTAGAACCTGGATCTACCAAAGCATAAACGCCACATCATGCAATCAATAGTATACCTGTGACGACATCCGGCGAGGCCTCCTAGTCCTATCGACTGGCTAAGACATAGATGCGGTTAGGAGGACCGCTAGAACTAGGACCTCTGCCACGACCTCTGTCGCGGCTCTTGGCCGTGAACACCACGCCTGCAGGCGCGTAACCACGAAGATGAGGCAGGCAATCGACCGTAGGTGAGCCATACTACGTCTGCCTGGTGGACAATCCCTCGCCAAATGGCCCTGACGCCCGCAAGTATAACAAGTTCTCGTAGTAGTATGACACTTCCCAAAATGGGACCTTCCACAATAACCACACCGAGCCAAGGGTGGTCTCATCGACTAAGCGCGAACTCTGCGAATCTGCGGCCACGGAGCCACGACTGCTCCCGAATAACGGTGATCAAGCATGCGCGGAAGGCGGAAAGGAGCACTCTGTGCTGGATGAGATGCAGACCTAGCCTGCTGCTGAGGTTGCCCGCCTCGAAAGTTACCCTGAAACCCTGTCGTCCTAGCCCTTTTGGGCTGATCTCTATCAAATCGTCGACCTCTCTGCCGATCCTCGACTCCCTGTGCGTAAGCCTGAATATGGGCAATGTCCATGGCTGGCTGAAGAGCTACAACCATACACCCATCAATAAGATAAAGATCTAGTCCTACCACGTAGCGGTGAACTCTATCGCCGTATGCGCGCGATAGTGGTGGCGTACTGCCAATGAGTCGAACTCTAGGCTATACTCTCTGATAGTCCTGCCACCATGCCTCAATGTCAGAAACCGATCAACCCGCGCTCTCCTCACCTCAGGAGGCAAGAAGTGATCTAAGAAGGCCTCCGTGAACTCGCCCCAAACGGCTGGAGGAGCACCCTCGCCTCTGGATAGTTCCCACGACTCAAACCAGTTCACTGCAACATCGTGTAACCGGTAAGAAGCTAGTACAACTGACTCGGCCTATGAGACCCTAATCACCCGCATAGTCCGCTGCATCTGCCTAATGAACTCCTGAGGATCATCCTCAGGTCTCAACCCATATAACTCTGACGGATTGCAACCCAGAAAATACCTAACCCTCAAATTGTCTGCTCTAGAGTTAGCTACGGCATTACGTGCTTCGCACTATCACGGCGTGGCCGGTGTCTCTCCATAGTCTCTATCCTGCGCCCGGCGAGGCGGAGGCTCGGTGCTCGGAACCTCTGGAGCTGCAGCTGCTCTCGGCTCCTCTAGTACTGCTGGTGTAACCAAACTCATTGGCCAGGCCTGGCATCGGGCATAGTGCGGGCTGAGCCACAGTGACTCTCTGCGTCCTACTAGCGACTCTCTTCTTTGAATTGCCCATACGAAATTGTTGACTTCCGTGGAGGCATAACTGATACATAAGATTCCGTCAGAGAGAGATCAACATAATAACACATCTCTACTGCACGATCTCAAACTGAGAGAATGGAAACCAATCCTAAATGTCCTGTAGCCTCCTGATTATAGATGTGGTGCACAACACACCGATAATCAAGACTCTACTAGACAAGGTATGTAGACACTTTTTGAGGACTAACTGCTCTGATACCACTTTTGTCACGACCCAGACCGGACCGCGATCGCGCCTACACAGGCACCGCACGTGTATATCGTCGAGATAACCGGAATATAACTAAAGCTCGTAGACATGCGTCAATATGAAATAAGAAACATGCTAGCCGATGAGACCACCTTTCTGTAATATATACAAAACAAAGAAATACATCTTTTACAAGTCCAACCCACAAAATATGACTACAGACCTCTAAGAGTTTTGACATAACAACTGTGACGGGACAGGGCCCCGCCATACCCCTGAAATGTACATAAACCTACAACAACAGGGATCCGTACCAAAAGATAAGCCTCCGGAGTAATGGAGCTTCTCCAAAAGTCAATTGTGATCTAGAGCGAGGATCGAGAAGCGGTGTACCTCTACCGCGATACGTGAGCAGCCCAGGAAAGGGTCGATTACAAAATATGTACCAAGTATGTGGCCGAGAAATCAGAATGAAATCATATAGTTTAAAATAAAGCTGGAGACATGTATGATAACCAAAGTCTAGTAGACTATATTCGCTTGTGGATGAGGGAGGGAAGGCTTGTTTGCAAGACAAATCCCAAATGTCTTAGAAAACTTAACAGTACACTGTGCCTTATTAATAATGAAAATAATAATAGTAAACTTTACCGTTTAAAAATAGGAAGCATCAAATTAGGACCACCCGCCTGTAGTATCATTAAGTCAATCTAACCATGGGTCTTAAGCCCATAATATCAAAGTGTGCCCGTGGAATCCTTCATCACTGTCGGCATGCACAAAGTATAATTTATATATATAACATGCCTGTGGAATCCTGCATCTCGTGCGTGTCTTCGTGGAAGCTACTACATGGATAATAGTATCAACCGGATCGAACGCGTCGTGGCGCAGCGCCGAAATCCTTCATCGTCGTGTAAGCATGTCCGTGGAGCAATGTAGTGGAAGCATACGTGAAATCCTTCATCACCGCTGCGTATCCAAATAAAATACACAACAAGAGATGGTGACCTCCAATGAGAGGCACGACAGCGTAGAAATATAACACTTGCACCAAAGAGGCTATCATAAGCAAACATATGCAAGTTAACAATCTTTAACTCTCATTAATTAAACTTAAGGCACCATCATGTGAAATCCAGTAATTTAACCCAAAGTACTACGTACTCCTATTCTTTTAAAAAGAACCATTTTCATGTAATAACCCCAAGATACTAACACCCGTAGTATCAAGGCATGCCCACTTTTCAAATCAAGATACTTTTCTTGAAATCAAGTCGTTTATCCTCTTTTTAAATCAACCAAGTAAACCACTCTTTTAACTTTCCATAAAGTCGTTATAACTAACTTCCCATAAAGTCATTATAACATTTTATGTCTTTTTGAAAACTAAGGCATTTACATCCTTTAAAATCAAGTGAGTTTAACTCTCCAACTCAACTAAACTTGGACATTTTTAATCAAGTCAATGATATCAAAATAAAACCGAATTCATTTAAAACATGTACGTCAACCGTACTATACATTCATAAAACTCATGCTCAAGAAGATAGGAAAAGTCCACATACCTCTTCGGCTTAATCCACTCGCTAAGTCGAATATGTCGCACGTAGAATGTCAACCTATAATGACCATAATACGTCTATCAACTTCTAGCTTTTTAAGGTAGAATAATACTAAGTATAAGGCCTCTTATTCTACGAAAAATTGGACAGCACTTCCCCTGTTTCTACGTACTTTTCCACCTTTTTCAAGGCCTGAAATCAATAACCAACACGCCACATTTAAGGCACAACCAATCAACCACAATACAACATATAGTTCTTTTTCAATTCTTTAATCCAAGTCGTTACTCCAACATGTTATATAAGTCATAATCAATTACAACAACTATATTCCCTTCCTTATATAACATGTAACGATTATAACTAACAACCAAATTGATTAACAACTTTAATGACTAACATGTCAATTTCGGTTTTAACATCTCAACATGATCCAAATCTTTTCAATCTTCATTCTATATATCACATGCTCGCCTATCAACTACTATAACATGTAATCTTCTATTACATTAAGAAGACGAAGATTTTTACCTCAATAAGCCCAAATATAATCCAAGATTAAAAGTCGATCCTTAGCAACTTTAGCTCATCTTCTTTACGTTCCAATCCACCCCAAGCAACCCTTAGAAGTTCATAAACAACTTCTTTTCAAATTCCAACATCAAAGTTGAAGAACACTTTAGGTTTTCATGTTGCGACTAAAGGATTAACGTATTATTTCCGGAATTTAGGAGTTTGGTTATGCTTAGTATACTACTAGGGACCTTTGGTTTGAATATTGGGATTTATCAACAACAAATGAAGAATTTTGGTCTTCAAAGAGGTGCCAAAACCGAGAGCCTCAATCTGCAACAACAAGTTCTTGATTTTTTGTCTAAGTGTGGAATTAGTCTTGCTACTAGTAGAAGATATAAGACACCCAAGGGTTAGGATTAAAACACTTGTGTGGATGAGATTGTAGTCAACAATGTCAAGCCTACTTGGCCACTTGGCCTACTTGTCTCGCCCAACATGGGCACGTGGAGGGTGACACGTGTCGCCCTCCGATTGGTCCAAAATATTTCATCTTCTAAAATTCCAATAAATTCTATAAGTCTCAAATACCAAATTTGGGAACTCAATTCCCATTAATAAACATTTTTTCTTCACGAGGTTCGGAATATTTTTCGTAGGAAAAAGTAATCTTTCTTTCGTTTCAATTTTAAAGTCTAAATTTCTCACGTACGTTCTCTTACACGTGTCCTGGAATTTTGGGGTGTAACATAATGTCATTGGCCTTTGTGAGCAATATTCTGTATTTAATAGATCACATATGTAACGTCGTAGGCCTCTGTGGGAAATACCATCAGTATCATATATGTATAGTCGCATATATAACAACATATGCCTTTGTGGGCTGTGTAAATACATAATATACACGTATAAGAACCAAACCAAGTCTATGAATGACTCATCAACTCGTCAGGGTAACGTAAGGTCATGTTACACCCCGATTATCCTTTTGTTGACACATATACTCTTTTACTTTGTTATGATTCATAAGAAAAAAGACCTCTTATTTTCTTCGGCTTGTCAATCATGAAGTGAAATACCACCGTTTTACCAATAAAGATGGAAGAACATCAAAATATAATCTTAACAAGGACAGATTTGCTCCAGAGCATTCTTAATCGACTAGGATTAAAGTCTTTACAAAAACATATTTACAGCTATTGTTATTGAAAGGATCATGCCATAAAAGAGAAGAAGGGAATCCCTACATACCTTATCAAGAAAGTTAATTACTCCCTGCGGAGCCTCGTAAGCGTTATGAATGATTATCTACATCATATAAAGGATTTGTGTCAATATCAAGCCCATATCTTATCAAGGTTTTCATTTAGACAATACATCAAACAACTTTTGTGCAATACTTTATACGATCATGTCTATGTCAAATTCGACATATCTCAGCCCAAAAACCATCACCTTTGTTCCTACTCGTTTATACCAAGATATCCATACTTGTATAATTCCAATTAGTAGCTTAGAGCATGGAGGACAACCCATATAACATAACTTAACCATAAACTTCATAGTCACTAAATTCTTCAAGAATTCTCCCGAAATTCAACTTAATACATATACCAATTTAAGATTAGACTAGGGGAGATGAAACTCACCTTAAATACTCTAAGAAACCTCCCTGGTATGAAGCTTATTCCAACACAAAGTCGTTTTCAAAGTCAACTCAACGCGAAGAAAGTGAAATTAATGATAGTCCGGAGATTCTTTACGTTGATCTTGGGTGTTTTGCCTTTGATTTTGGCTCCAAGTTGATGGAGATCCTTACAGAGGGTTTTGGAAGATGCTAGGGTCGGGTTTGGGGAAAAATTAAGGGCTCAAGGTCGACCATTTCGTTTATATACTAAAAAAATCGGCACCGACCATTTTGAGGGTCCAAATATATAGTCTGTACATATTTGTACAGTCCGTCAATTTGGACCGTCAAAATTAGAACTGAAGCCTGACACAATGCAAGCAATTCTACGGTGGATCATTCCAAATTGTATGGTCCGTCAATTTGGACCGTCAAATTGGAAATTTTACCGATTTCGTCAAACCGTATTTTCTTCGATCCGTTTAACTTTTATACACTCATGTACTTCTATAAACAAGCTATAAATTTTCATTATCTTCCCGTAAGGTCGCACCTCTTTCAGGAATATCGATATCAATCGACGACACGACATAACGTAAAACTACGAGACGTAACAAATGCCATAAAGCACTTGTGGGTATTATATGACAAATGAACATAACATAAACTAATATCTATGTCGTATGTGTCATAGGCAGGTCGTTGCAATGGTTAATTTGCAAATTGGATTGTGCACGAATGATTAACACTCGATGCCAAACGAGGGACGAACATATAATCGATCTCGAGTGAGCACATAAATGAGACACACTATAAAATGCACGTTAGGAATATGCTAGCAACTCGAGGTTGATGGTATGAAACGAACAATGCAATCGAAGTCAAAACTTTCATATCATTAGAGCAAAGGCTTGAAAAAAGAGAGTTTCGCCATAGACATAAGTCTGTAGGATAAGAGAAGGGTGCGTTTTAGTCAAGTGCGATTGTGAGTGTTGACTTGTGAACACGTTGCAGGCTCAACCTTGTAGGCAAGGTCATTGGCCTGGATGTGCAACTGTGGCGATACTATTATGCGGGACGAAAATATATTGTAAGAAAAACATTTATCAATTCCACGAAGCACTTGTGGGAATTATATGGCAGATGAACACTACATAAATCAAAGACTAGTTTTCGTACTCGGCCAAGGCATATGGATAGTGCACGAACTACTGACACTCAACGCCATGCGAGGGACAAACATGTAACCCACATCGAGTGAGCACATAAATGAGACACAACATATAAAATGTGTGTTAGGAGTATGTTAGCTATTCGAGGTTGATGACATGAAATGAACAACATAATTGAAGCCAAGTCTTCATATCATTAAGGCAAAGACTTATGAGGATAGTTTCGTCATAAACAAAAGTCTTTAGGGAAAAAGAAGGCCGATTTTCAATAAAGTGAGGTTGCGTGCGACGCACGTGTTATTTGGGTGTTACTTCCTATAGTGAGTGATGCACGTGCTATTTGGGCGTTACTTCCTATAAAGAAGTCGACACGTAACTTGAGATTACTCACATTATAAATAATATAATGCAAAATTAGTGATTCTATAATGACATAAACAAATTATTTTTTCATCATTAGTGAGAATTTATGTCATTAATTCTACACTCCTTTTAGTTTGAAAGAAAAGATTTAGTTGAATTGATTCCACGACTAAATTTGTATTCTTACTAATTTAGTTTAACATCCATATTTCAATAATATCCTATAAAACAATAATATCCATATTTTTAGGATATAGATGTTTAAAAAATATTTGACTTAAAAAATAATATTTATCAATTATGCGGGACAAAAGTATGTTGCAAGAATAATATTATCAATGCCACGAAACACTAGTGGCATTATATGACTGATGGACATGCCATAAGTCAAGGGTTAGTTTTCCTACTCGGCCAAGACATATGAATAGTGCACGGACTATTGACACCCAATGCCATGCGAGGGACAAACATGTAACTCACCTCGAGTGAGCACATAAACGAAATACAACATATAAAATGCGCGTTAGAAGTATGTTAGCTATTCAAGATTGATGACATGAAATGAACAACACAATTGAAGCCAAGTCTTCATTTCATAAAGGCAAAGACTTGAACAAGGATAATTTCATCATAAACACAAGTCTCTAGAAAAAGAGAAGACTGATATTCAAGTAAGTGAGGCTACGTGCTATTTGGGCGTTACTTTCTATAGCAAGTGATGCACGCGCTATTTGAGCGTTATTTACTATAGCGAGCAATACACGTGCTATTTGGGCGTTACTTCCTATAACAAGCGATGCACATGCTATTTGGGCGTTACTATAAAGAAGTCGACACGTGACTTGAGATTACTCATATTATAAATAATTTAATGCAAATTAATGATTCTACAATTACATAAACAAACTATTTTCCCCTCATGTGAAAACTCATGTCATTAATTCTACACTTATTTTAGTTTGAAAGAAAATATTTTGTTGAATAATTCTACAACTAAATTTATATTCTTACTAATTTGATTTAACATCCATATTTCAATAATATCCTATAATTTTTTTCTTTTTAAGTCAAATCTTTTTAAAACATCTATATTAGTATATTACTAGTACTATTACAACCAATGAGACATACAAATTAATAAATTGCAATTCTACCCCCAATAGTCTTCCAAAACCCAACTTTTCACCATTCCTGTAAAGTCCCTCTTTGTCTCTGTATATCTCGTTTCGCGATTTTCAATTTCTCGCCGTCGCCGTTAATAATCATCTTCACCGCCGGTATATCGCGAAGGTTCGACGTTAACCCTACCTTCATTCGTCTCTCAAAAATCCATTCAATTTATCGTTGATAACCTGCAATTTCTATCGGTACTGAAATTCGAGTAATTCCAGTGATATTTTCTGGAATTTTTGGAATTTTAAATGTAATTGAATGTTATATATAGGTAATTTGAATTTAGCTTGCTTCAATTCCTCATAATTGAAATGGTTTGTTCTTCCTATATGTTTAAAGTTTATTTTTTTGTGTGTAAAAATTAGGGCATTTTATGTTCTCATTGAATTTGATTAGGAAAGGTTTGATTTTGTTGTTTTTTTAGTTCATTTATTAAGTTTGTTAATCTCTGTTGTCATCTTTAATTTGGTTTAACATAGTTTTAATTAGCTGAGCTTCTTTATATATCCATTTGCTCTATAAAGGACATGATTAGAGGAGTGATCATTGACTTGCTACAATGTTAACGGGGCTGTACTTTGCGAAGCTCACATTGGCTGAGTTGTTTAAATTAGTGGAAAAATTGTGTTAAGCCTGAGTTTTGAGCTGATATTGGGGCTTGATCAAGCTTGTGCACCAAATGTTTGGGCTTTATTGAAGCTATGATTTAGAGAGTTTCCTGGGGGCCTCTTACTTGTGTATATAAACAACAACAACATACCCTGTGTAATCCCACAAGTGGGGTCGGTGAGGGTAGTGTGTATGCAGACCTTACCACTATCTTCCGATAGACCCTCGGCTCAAGGAAAAACATTTCAAAGAAGTTAATAAAGAAAATAATAGGAGTGAAGGTTCCGCTTGAGTATATAGTATATACCTGGTAGATATAAGTGATCATACCATTTTACTTCTTGGATATGGTGAATGTAAATGTTGATCAAATATGGTTAATGTAATCGTTGTTCAAATATGGTATCAGTGCCTTAGACTGTGTTTTGAACCGCATAAGTGAAAGTTCAACAACAACAACAACGTACCAAGTACAATTCCACAAGTGGGGTCTGGGGAGGGTGAGGTGTACGCAGACCTTACCCCTACCCTTGTGAGAGGCTGTTTCTGATAGATCCTCGGCTTGAGAACAGGTTTTGAAAGAACTGCAAGAGTAAAAAGCTATGATGAGAATATTGAAGAAATAAAAGTACCGACAGTACAATAGTGTAGATAGCCAATGTATATGAAACAACAACAGTAATAAAATCGAAGAATAAGATAATGCTTGCATAAAAATAATAATACTGATAATAAGTGAAATTTCATTAACAAAATACAAAGTTGGTGTTGACAATTATGTGCAATTTGTGTCTGACTTAATCCATGTCATACATAGTCATCTGAATTTATTTTGGTTATATCACCTGTGTATGTCTTTTCCAGCCTGAAATGGGCAACATGATCATTCGCTGTTTTTTATTTGGAGTCAAGTGTAGTATTAGTTAGTATTTTTTTTGTTCTTGTTCATTTTATACAATGTTGTCGCTCTTTTGAATTATGTGTAGAGTCTGTTTGTTTAGCGAGGAAGTTAGTTGGAGTACTGGTCACTGGGAATGTATTGCTGTTCCTGTGCTTGTCCTGTTGTTCAGACACATGAGAATCAGTTTTTGTGTTATTCTTTTTCCTTATCAGTTGCATCATGTTGTAGTTTCTGTTTTTGCTAATTTCCTCTTTCAGATTGCAATTCTCCTGTATGCTTTTAGATAACGTGATAAATTAGACAGACCACCTTTTATTTATCTATGGTATTATTTCAACTGCAGGTTCCACAATATTCCAGAAATTGATTGAAAAGCTAATGATGTGTGGGGTTCTCAATCATTTGAGTGGGTGCTGATAGTCCACTTATGAAGTATAACTTATTTATAAGGATACAAGAAAAATAATGAATTTCCAGCATATGTCGGGGCAGATTTCAGGGCAGGGTCCAAATCAAAGTGGCACTTCTTTGCCTGGGCTACCCCAGCAGAATGGAAATCCTCTTCCTATGCAGATGCAAAATCCAGGTGTCCATCGTACTATGCCCAAGATGGAGTCTGAGGTCTTGAAAGCTCGCAAATATATTGCACGGAAGATGTAAGATATTATATTCTTGTCTTTTTTCTTTTGATCTAAAAATCAACAAAGGAAGATATTATTTTTCCTGTTAAATAAAAAGGAAGATATATTATATCTAGTCGTCCTTTAATGTTTTCTTGAGGCGATTTATTTCTTTCGTAGTCCTTTTAGGGAGGGATGTGGAGTTGGTGGAGGTCATATGTGAAAATCAGAGGTTGGATACACACATTTTGTGTTCTTTACCTTATTCCAGTACGAACATATTTGAAAAGCCAAGTCTTCTATCATATGTGAAAATCAGAGGTTGGATACACCATTTTGTGTTCTTTAAGTTATTCCAGTACGGACATATTTGAAAAGCCAAGTCTTCTGCAAGCAGTGCTTTTTCAGGGAGGCAAAACTTATTTGTTCGTGACATATGGTCAGACTATGTTATATGTTCGTCTACTGGGTTCCTTGCCATTCATTTGCTCCTATAAAGACTGACTCTCTTAAAAGCTGCTTCAATAAGCTACTGTTCTGTTTTGGTGGGAGGTTTATAAAAGTATTTTCAGTTAGGAGTTCTAGAAAGGACTTCAACTTCGAAATTCTAGAGTACGTAGTTGATACTTAGAGACAACAATAGAAGATGATGAAGGAGACTAGTTTGAGGTGTTGCTTAACTATTACAAAAACTTGTGGAGGGGTTTGTTATCTGCTCTTCTGTTACCAAATATTGATGGCTTTTGGGAGGTGGTAACCCCTTAAAAGTTAAAAAGTAATTCAATATTGACCTTACTTATAGTTGGGTAAGCCAACCTGGTGGATGAATTCTTCTGCTCCTGGGGAACACATACCTTTGATCCCTCTATTTCTTTTGCAAACCGTCTGAAAATGTATTTCCAGCAAGCAATAAGTTGGTCGACATGGTATTTTATGCACTTGAAACTGTCCCTCATATGAGGATAAACACTTGATAACTCCACAGTGAAATGGCGTGTGAACTTAAAGAGCTGCTGGGTGCTTTTGACAACTTCAATTACGTTGTTTAATGAAGCCTATTGGTCCAAAAGGATGCTCTTGTTTTTGCATCGTTCATGATTCTTCTTCCGAACTTCCCAATTATTTGTTAAATCTCTTTTTTATGGAATGATTCTGTCCATTGCTACTGAGTTATCGGCTGATAGCTGACGCGAACTTTACAATTTTTCTATTGTTCAGTTATGACTATCTCATGCGGCGGCAGCAGCAGCAAGCCCAGGAGATGCAACCACAGAGGGTTATGGATCTAGTTAAACGCCTGGAGGAGAGCTTGTTTAAGAGTGCTTCAACAAAGGTTTATTGTTGTTTCATTTTTGTTTATTATATAGTATGACGTAAAAGATTGTGCTATCATGAAGAGTCATTTCTATTCATTTTGTGAATGATGCTTCGTTTTTTTCATGCTTTTAGGAGGAGTATATGGATCTATTGACTCTGGAGAACCGATTACTTGCTGTGATTAGACGTCTTCCTCGGAATAATCATAACCAACAATTCTCCCACATTAATTCATCCGCCTCCATTGGTAGTACAATGATACCAACTCCAGGCATGCCCCACAATTTGAATTCGTCCCTTATTGGGACATCATCTGTCGACAGTTCCGTGACTGCCGGAAGTACTATTACATCCTCTGCAGTTAACTCTGGAAGCTTGTTGCCGACGACCAATTTCCCCTCTGGCAGTATGCATGGTGTTTCATTTATTTATGCTGATGATATTACTTTTTGGAATTATTTGTTTCCAAATTATTAAGGTATTTACTTCACTCTGGTGTAACAGAACTCATCCTTGCAGGCCCCTTGGCAAATGGATATCAGCAGTCTACATCCAATTTCTCGATCAATTCTGGTGGGAACAACCTGGTATCATCCACAAGTGGACAAAGAATAACAAGCCAAATGATTCCTACACCTGGGTTTAGTAATAGTGATAATTCCAATAATAATACCAGTGCACAATCTTACATCAATTTGGAATCATCTAATGGTGGTGCTGGCGCTGATTCCACAACTGTGTCACAACCACTACAACAAAAGCAGCATATTTCTGGTCAAAACAGCCGTATACTGCATACACTTGGCAGCCATATGGGTGGTGGAATAAGGTCAGGATTGCAGAATAGATCATATGGACAGTCAACTGCACCTCTGAATGGGGGGCTTGGAATGATCGGGAACAATTTGAAGCATTTGAATGGTCCTGGAGCCTCTGAGGGCTATACATCAGCTACCATGTCTGGAAACTCTCCAAAGTCGTTACCTCAACATTTTGATCAACATCAGCGACCAGCAATGCAAGGTGACTCCTCAGCACAACACACACCTTCAATCTAATTCCTCCAATATGCCACTTTCCATGTTTTGAGTAATTTTAGAAGTATCATTGTTTTTGATAACAGGTGATAGATATGGTATTAGTAACACTGAAACTTCAGTGTCTGGAAACTTGTATACTCCTGTGTCTTCTGCAGGGACAGTCATCAGTAGTCAGAGCTTGAGTGCTGTAGCCTTACAGTCCATGTCCAAAATAAACTCCCCTTCGATGAGCAATAAGTCAAACTTGACTGCCTCTCAGCAGATGCTAAATGCAAAGGTTCAACCCATCTATCAATCGGACAAGATGAACTTTCAGTCCCAACATTATCTGGGAGAAGATCATTTATCTTCTCATCAGCCTCAACAGTATCAACAGCTGCCTCAACATCAATTTGCTCAGCATTTATCCCAACAGAAGCTACAAAGTCAGCAGCAACAACTTTTGTTAAGGAGCAATGCTTTTGGAGCTCAGCTGCCATCTAATCCTGGTACTCAAGTAAAATCTGAGCCTGAAAATCATGATGAAGCCCTGCGCACTCAGATCTCTGCTGAGCAATTTCAGTTCTCTGATATGCAAAATCAGGTTCAACAGAATACCGTTGGAGACCAATCTAAAGGTAATAATCAGTTGCTTCTCTTATTTAGCCAGCAGGATATCACTTCATCAAAAAATTTAGCTAGCAGGATATCTGTTCATTACTTTCTCAGTCTTTAGATCCAATGCAACAATCTGCATCCAAACCAGCTTATTGCTGATTCTTTGTTTAAGCCGTCTCTCTAACGGAGTTTACTCAGGTGCAGTATTACAGAGCGAACGGTATCCTAAATCTCAAGATGGGTGTCAGATGCCGGGTAGCGTCTTTGAACCGAATGCACAAGAGGAATTGCGTCAGAGAACTTCCACGCAGGATGAAGCTCAGCCCAATAATTTATCTACTGAGGGATCTTTGGCCAGTCAATCTGTTGCTAATAGAGCAGTTGAAACCAATAAGTCGAGCAGTGCTATGGGTAGATCTGGTAACGTTCCTCGTGAACGGCAGTATCTTAATCAGCAGAGGTGGTTGTTGTTTCTGATTCATGCGCGTCGATGTTCTGCTCCTGAAGGAAAATGTCCTGAAAACAATTGCATACATGCACAGAAACTATTGAGGCACATGGAAAGATGCAGTAAATTTGATTGTCGGTATCCTCGGTGCCCTGAAACAAAGGTTTTAATTAATCATTATAGGCAGTGCAAGACTGAAACCTGTCCCGTTTGCATTCCTGTCAAGAAATTTATGCAGGCACAGCAAAAAGTGTTTGCTCGTCCTGGTTATATTTCTGGTATGGCAAATTCCTTCAATGGTACTTGTAGAACCTATGATGCTGTTGAAACTGCTTCTAAGTTGACTAGCAAGCTGAGTCCCGTGGCAGTTAAAACTCCAGAAGATTTGCAGCCTTCTCTTAAACGCATGAAGATAGAGCCATCTTCCCAACCTTTCATCTTGGAAACTGAAAATTTTGTGCCAGTTTCGTCCTGCGAGTCTAATGTTGTCCAAGATGCTCAGCTTGTTGAACAGAATGATGCTGTGGTAATGAAGACTGATGTAAAAATGGAAGCTCTTGCAAATGCTGTGCAAGTTAGTCCTGGGAGTACTGATATAGCAAAGGATAATTTGGATGATACATACACTCAAAGGCCTACTGGTGATTCTCTTGCATCAAGTACTCCAGGTTGTCTTGTGAAGCAGGAAAATGTTAATACTGAGAGGGACATAGATCAGCCTAAACAAGAAAATGCATCAGCGCCTTCTGAAAGTACGACTGGATCCAAATCTGGGAAGCCTAAAATAAAGGGTGTCTCGATGATGGAACTTTTTACCCCAGAGCATGTCCGGGAACATATTAAAGGTCTGAGACAATGGATAGGCCAGGTCAGTCTAATATATTTCGGACATAGTGTTATTTCGCTCTTGCTATACTCTTCTACATTTGGGAATTCTGCAGTTTGGTTGTTAAATAACTTGTCATTTAAATGAGTGATTTACTTTTCTTTTCCTTTTCTAGATAAGAACTCGATAACCAGCTAGTTAAACATACGGATGTTCAGTGTTGCTTAAAGGATTAAATAGTGAACATGTTTTCAGATTTTTTTATTCTTTTAGCATTTCTACACCTTGACCAAGTATTCTAAAGTTATGAGGGCATGCTGTGAACTGAGATTTACATTACATAGAGCTGAAATGTTTTTTCTAATGTCAAGAGCGTTCGGTTGCTGTCGTTACTGTTGGTCGGATCATATATAATTTGTTGTATGCACTCGAGGGTGTCACGTAGTGGTAAATGAATCTGGAATGGACCATGGAAGACCAGGGTTCAAATCCTAGCAGAAGCAAAAAAATGCCTCCTTTATTTCTGTCTAAGGCTTGGGGACAAAGTTACATGGCACTTGTATTGGTCAGAGATAGCAGATACCCGGTAGGTTAGTCGAGGTGCGTTGTTTTTTAAAATTTAAAAGTTTGTCGTCCTTTAGCTGAAGTTGAAAGAAGCACAATGGGTAATTTTGGTAGTTATGTATCTTAGTTATCTTTCTAGTCAGTAAGTGTCTAATAAGATCTGTCAGACCTTAGTCGTTCCTAAGGAGTAAGGACTATAAGGCTCAACCAAGAGTTGTTGATGATAATGAAGCACTATGCTATTTACAGGAAACGTACTGTTCTAACTTTTTTCATGTAATCCTTCTACCATGTTATGTAGACTTAATAAAACTGTTAACACTCATTTCTTTTTCTATTGATCTTCAGTGCATGTAGTTGGAAAAATGGCTGATTTGTTGCTAATATGGTCTTTATTTTGGTGACATGTTTGGTTTCATTTCTAATCTATATGAGTAAACTTTTTCCTTTCTGTTCTGTTTTGCTTGACAGAGCAAAGCGAAAGCAGAAAAAAATCAAGCAATGGAGCATTCCATGAGTGAAAATTCTTGTCAGTTATGTGCAGTTGAGAAGCTAACTTTTGAACCTCCACCCTTATATTGTACTCCATGTGGTGCTCGTATTAAACGTAATGCGATGTATTATACCATTGGAGCTGGTGATACACGACACTACTTCTGCATTCCATGCTATAATGAGGCCCGTGGAGATACCATCGTTGTTGATGGAACCACCATTCCAAAGGCGAGGATGGAGAAAAAGAGAAATGATGAGGAGACTGAAGAATGGGTATCTGTCTAACTCTCTGTGTTTTATTTGACAAATATTGTATCTCATTTACTGTAGAAACAGGGGTTTGGAAACTTATATGGTCGATGCTTTTTATCGATAACATGTTTCTTTTATCTAGTTTTAAGTTTTATTGGTCTCATTATATAAGAGGTTACTGCTTTGTGCAGTGGGTGCAATGTGATAAGTGTGAAGCTTGGCAACATCAGATTTGCGCTTTATTTAATGGTAGAAGGAATGATGGTGGGCAAGCTGAGTATATATGTCCCAATTGCTACATAGCAGAAGTTGAAAGAGGTGAGCGCAAGCCCTTACCACAAAGTGCTGTTCTTGGAGCAAAAGATCTTCCTCAAACAACTCTCAGTGATCACATTGAGAAACGATTAGCTGATAGTTTGAAGGAGGAACGGGAAAAAAGAGCAAAACATGAAGGAAAAGGTTATGATGAAGTAAGTCAATTGGCTTGACTACTCATTAATGTTTTGCAGTATAAAATGATTAATGCATTGAGACTTGATTCCTCTGATAAGTAAACAACAACATCAACTAGTACTACACTCAGTTCCAAACAAGTCGGGGGTGATTATATGAATTCCGAATGACCATGTTTGTCCATTTATATTAATCTCAATCCGAAATTACATAAATACAAATAAGTACTAGAAGTTCTCTATATTTTATAATGACAAAATCTGTGTTGAGGCTAAAAAGGTTCTAGAAAACATGCCTGAACATTCAACAAAACTTTATCACTTTATAAAAAGGACTCCTAGAAAGCATAGGATCTAAAGTTTACTTACTAACATGGCTAAAACACATTCTCAGCTAATTGATATTGTTTATATAGATCTTTTTCTTTCATTATGCTCTATCTTTCCCTAAGTTTGCATGGATTCCAAGGAATTGTAGGCCCTTCAAGACTACGTTTCCATGTGATTTTAGGTCTAGCTCGTCCTCTTAAACATCTTCACTCACCACAGTTTCAGACTTAACTGATCGGTGCATTTGAAGGTCGACGCCTTTACCAAATCATCTCAAGTGACCGTCTCATTTCATCCTTAATACGTTCTTCGTGCACTTTTTGGCAAATGTGATCACTTTTAGTCTTTTCTAATCTTATATGGCCGTACATCCATCTTAGTATTCGTATATTTGGAATACTAATTTTGTGGAGACTGCTGGTCTTTTAAACATTCACTCCCTTATAACATTTCTGGGCTTATAACTGTTCTATAGAACTTACCTTTGATGGTATAGAGAAATATCTCGTTTATTTGAGTAGCAGTCTTTTTGCTCTTATTTATTTTTGGTGCACCCATGAGGCATCCATAGATATACAGGATTGGGTGGCTTTCGTAGAAAACCATGTTTTGCTGTGAGATTTTCTACTTTTGGTATACTTCTTGTATACGGGCTCTTTTTACGCCCTCTTTTATTTGAAATTTTATTACTTGATAAAAAAAAAATAGAACTTACCTTTAACTTTAGTAAGCATCTTTGTCAAGGTCTGTTCTTTCTGTGGATGCTGCATTTCTTACTTTAATTGTTGTTATAGTCCAGAATATTGATTAGAGCCAGTCTTCTAGAGGAAAAAACCCAGAAATTAAAGTTCTAGGGTCCTGATATGCAGCTATACGCGTCTGGAAGTGAATTTTGCATTTCTCTGTAGCTTATGGAGTTTGGGCTATTATTGAATAAGTCAACCGCCGTCAGCCCTTTTTCCGTCAATGCTTCTTTCCCCTTGGGAAAAATATCATCTTTAGTTTGTTCTAACTTCTGTTTCTGCATTTAGTATTTGGTAGTGGTGTAAACAAGTTCACTTGTGCCTTCCTAATTTTGCTCCTACTTATATTCGTTTGCAGGTTCCTGGAGTAAAAGAACTTGTTGTAAGAGTTGTGTCATCAGTAGACAAAAAGTTAGAAGTGAAACCACGGTTTCTTGATATATTTCAGGAAGAGAACTATCCGCTGGAGTTCCCTTATAAATCAAAGGTACCTTTATGCAAAATCATGCTCATTAATGTCAATTTGGGTTTAATGATTTGAATGAATGTTACATATGCTATTTAGTTATTATAAGACATTTTTATGTTTGAATTAGATCTTTATCTGGTACTATTTTACTGAGAATTAGTTGCACGTATCTCGATAACTTTATTTTGAAAAGGTTAGGTGATTTTAAAGATAAAATAAGCAGCAAATTATGTGCTGTATCAGCTTACACTATTTACAGAAGAAAAAACAGCAAAGCATGCCTGTTTTCATCTAATTTCTTAGTCTTTTAGGGCTTTTAACATCTGTAAAACTGTGATTCAACATCATTCACATGTTCCAATCTACACCATGAGCAAAACATAAGTATATGTTAAACTTCATGTTAACGATAGAATCAGCAGAATCGTTGAAACAGTGAGAAATTTAGGAGAATATTATTGAATTGTGTATCTACATTATTACACTGAGCACTATTTATAGACACTATATTACAATCATTTTCCACGTAAGATAATATATACAAATTCTATTTCTATTCTTATTGTGCATACAAGTCATATGCACCGAGCTTGTTACAGATGTAACTAATACGAGGACCAGTGAGGGTTGGTGAAAATATCAGTTACTCGACTTCACAAATTTAGTACTCCCTCTGTCCCAAAAAGAATGACTCACTTTCCTTTTCAGTCCATCCCAAAAAGATTGACATATTTTCTTATTTGACAACAATTTAACTTTAAACTTTACGTTTTACGCAAAATGAGATTATCTATAACCACACAAATATATTTGGCTTATTTTAGATCATAATATTCAAAAGTCTTCCTTTATTTCTTAAAGTGCGTGCCAAATGAAAGTACATCACATAAATTGAGACAGATGGAGTAACAATATCTTCAGAGAGTATCTTTTCTTTGACAAAGTGACAATCAATCTCAATGTGCTTAGACCTCTCATGAAATACAAGATTTGATGCGATACGAAGGGCTGCTTGGTTATCACACACAAATTTCATCGGACTTATTTCTCCAAATTTTAGTTCTCTGAGCAACTTTTTACTCCAAACTAGCTCACAAATGCTTCTGCACTAGATTGAGCAACCCCACTCTATTGCTTGCTCTTCCAGGACACCAAATTACCTTATGCGAAAACACAATATCCATATGTAAAACGTGTATTAGAGGGTGATCCTGCCCAATCAACGTCTGTATATCCAACGATCTACTCATGACCTCGATACTAGAATAATAGTCTTTTACCTGGAGTTGACTTTATATATCGCAGGATGCAGACAACTGCATCTCGGGGATCATAAACTGACTTACAACACTCGTGAAAAGAAATGTCAGGTCTTAGTCACGGTGAGATAATTCAACTTTCCAACTAGCCGCCTATAAGTTCCATGATCACGGAGTGGCTCCCCCTATCCTGGCAGGAGTTAAGCATTCGGATATATAGGAGTGTTAATGGGTCTACATCTCATCATTTCTGGCTCCTCAAGAATGTCTAAGGCATACGTGCGTTGCGAAATAACAATACCTGATCTGGACTGAGCAACCTCAATATTTAGGAAATACTTCAGTCTGCCGAGGTCTTTAGTCTGTAAATGCTTAAGAGATGTTGCTTTAAATTAGTGATACCATCTTGTCACTACCGGTGATAACGATATAGTCAACATAAGTCACCAAATAAAGGCACAAATTTGGAGCAGAATGTCGATAAAAAACAGAGTGATCAACTCCACTACGAGTTATGACAAACTTCTGAAGTACTGTCTGAACTTCCTAAACCATGCTCGAGGAGACGATTTCAAACCATAAAGTGACCTGCGCAATCTACATACAATGCTACTACACCCCCCCCCCCCCCCCCCCGAGCAACAAAACCCGACGGTTTCTCCATATAGACTTCTTCCTCAAGGTCACCGTGGAGAAATTTTTTCTTAATGTCCAACTGATGAAGAGGCCAATGGCAAACAACTATGGATAGAAAAAGGTGGACAAATGCTATTTTAGTCACGGGAGAGAAAGTATCACTGTAATCAAGCCCAAATATCCGAGTATCTTTTGGCAACAAGGAGCCTTAAGCCGATCAAGCCCAAAGATCTGACTCTTCCACCCGCTTATATATAGTCCCGATATAGCTTCAAATAAGATCAATGATCCTTATATATCTCAATTGTCTATCTTCAGCATCACAAAAAATTAAAGTGTCATACTGCAGATGAGTAACTTCCAGTCACTCATCATGATTCTGTGCCACAGATCCAATCATTTCTATTAGTTGTCCTTAACATGTTGTTAAGACCTTCCCTTGCTATAATGAATAAAAAAGGTGATGGGCCTTCCATTGCTATAATGAATAAAAAAGGTGACAGTGGATCACCTTGTCTCAGTCCTCTTTGAGATGCAAAGAACCCTTCAGAAGCCCATGGAAAAATTTACAGTGGTTATACAGAATCTCACCTAGCTGATCCATTTCCTTCCAAACCCCGCCTGCTGCAAGATACTGAAAAGGAACTCCCAATTCACATGGTCATATACTCATATGCCTTTTCAATATCCAACTTTCACATTATGCCTGTTTTTGTCTGTTTCAATTTAGAATCCAGGCATTCATTGGCAATCAACACTGCATATGTAATTTGTCTACCTTTTATGAATGCCATTTGTTGAGTATCTACCAGTTTATGCGTCACCTTCTTGATCCTTTGTGTGAGCGTTTTGGAAATTATATTATAGAAACTCCCAATAAGACTGATAGCGTTGGTAGAACTCCAAATGTAACTTACAAAATAATTTTGACTTCAAGACTCCTCAAAATTATTTTGTAAGTTACACTACTCTGAATATAAGCTTTGGTATAACTCCAAACGTCTTTCTTGACTATGGTTCTTCCTTCAAGATTCCATTGGCTTCCAATCTCTCAATGTGATTGTAGCTTTTATTAGCGTTGGCCACATTGTGAAAAAACTTGGTATTCTATTTCCTTGCGTTAACCATAAATTTGTTGATCTTTGTCTCTAAGCAATCTCTTTGTATTTGGCAGTTTCCTCTACTTCCATTTGTAAATTAGCCCCGGCCAATAAGTCTTCTTGCTGAACATTATCATTTCCAGTGCATTATCCAATTGTGCATGTTGTGAAAGAAGATTGTTTCCTATTTTCCAGACTTCCATAGTTGCTTTTTCTTCCATTCCCACAGCGATCCTTTCAGAAGTTGTAACTTATTCGACAATACATTATCTGGTGTTCCATTTATCACAAAGGAATACCACCAAAAATTAACCTTATATACAAATCCCTCAGCTTCCAACCACAGATTTTCAAACTTGAAATAGGATTATGCTCCTTTCCCAGACACGTCATAGAAATTGTGTAGGAACATGTCCTTGTTTCATTAAATAATTACAAGAAAACGATTTATGTGGAGATAAGAGTTGGTGTGCCATCAGAGAAGATTTTCACACGCAAAAGGTGATGGCTTCATGGTCCTGACTATTCCATAATCATTTGTTTCATCTTCCATGACCCGAAATATTGTCCCAAAAGTTCCCTCCGGATCTCAAATAGCCTTCTATTTTTTAAATTTCCTCGATTGTCGATTGCGAAGGTGTTCTTTGGGGGACATTTGACATCCATAAAAGTTTGACACAATTTGATCGTGGGAGGCCAAGTTTCAAAGGATTGTTTCTGAAAGACTATTTAGTATTTACTGATTCATGAAATGCCAGACGGTAATGTTCAGACATTGTCATGTCTCAATATGTTTAACTCTGGCATTATCCTCAGATAGGAGTCTTGTTCTTTTCTGTTTCACTTGCAATTTAGTGATAATTGTTTTGAGTTATGGACTGAAATGTTGCATTCTTCAGGTGTTATTGTTATTTCAGAGAATTGAAGGTGTGGAAGTGTGCCTCTTTGGCATGTATGTTCAGGAATTTGGATCTGAATGCGCACAGCCAAATCATCGCCGTGTTTATCTCTCGTATCTAGATTCTGTTAAATATTTCAGGCCAGATATCAGAACAGTGTCTGGAGAGGCTCTTCGCACATTTGTGTACCATGAAATTTTGGTAATCTTTCTTCCCATCAATTCTGGTTGCTGATTCTAGATATTTGTTATTGGTTTTTATATTAATGTATTTGATTCCACTCAGATTGGATATCTAGAATATTGCAAAAAGCGTGGTTTCACGAGTTGTTATATTTGGGCTTGTCCTCCATTGAAGGGTGAAGATTATATATTATATTGCCATCCCGAAATTCAGAAGACCCCAAAATCTGACAAACTCAGGGATTGGTGAGCTTAATAATTTTCTTTCATTTAGATTATCTACTGCTGTATATAAGGTGTATATCTCATGTTTGTCACATTAATTAAACTAGTGTTATTCATATTTCAGGTATTTATCAATGCTAAGAAAAGCTAAGAAGGAAAATATAGTTGTTGAGCTCACTACTTTATACGACCATTTCTTTATATCCACGGGTGAACATAAAGCTAAAGTTACTGCAGCTCGCCTGCCTTATTTTGATGGGGACTATTGGCCTGGTGCTGCAGAGGATATGATTTACCAACTACAGCAGCAAGAGGATGGGAGAAAGCAGCATAAGAAGGGAACTATAAAGAAGACCATAACAAAAAGAGCTCTAAAAGCATCTGGTCAATTTGATCTTTCTGGGAATGCATCTAAGGATCTACTTCTAATGCACAAAGTAATTTTGATTTCTAAACATCTTCCTTTACTCATTGTCCTTCTACTTTCTATATATTGGCTATTTGGTTGATTGAATTGCTGTTAATATGGAGTTGTGGCTTGCAACTTCCAAGAAATTAAACCATGATAAGTATTGTGCTTTAGAGTGAACTTTGCACTCGTTTCTGTACCCAAAGGTGTAGCCTAACGGTTAATGCAGCGGCTGAAAACCATGGGAGATCAGGATTAAAACCCTAACAGTGACAAAAAAGTTAGGTGATTTCTTCCGATCTGCGTCTAAGCCTTGTTGGGTAGAGTTATGCGGTGCCCGTGCTGGTGTAGAGGTAGCTGGCACTCAATGGAAAAAAATTGGACTGGACGCCACCTTTATTAGATTAAAAAAATTGTTGCACTTGTTTGTCATCTTAGTGTAATGTTTTATTTCTGTTTTTCTTTATTTTCCATTCTTCGTTAGGAAAGCTGATCGTACTGCCAGTCTCCATTGATCTGCACTTTTAACTCTGTCCATTTTTTAACTTGCCACAGCTCGGTGAAACAATTTCTCCAATGAAGGAGGATTTTATTATGGTTCATTTACAGCATGCATGCACCCATTGTTGCGTTCTAATGGTTTCTGGAAATCGTTGGGAGTGCAAGCAATGCAAGAACTTTCAGCTCTGTGACAAGTATGGATCATATATCTATATGCTTAGTGTTGTAAAAGTTTTATGGTTGTTATAGAATCATGCTTGTTGCAACCTTGAATGTGGATTGGTAGACTTTTCTCATCTGTAGAAAATGTATTGCTTTTGTTTTTCCTCCACACAGAATTAATATAAGTCTCAAGTTTAATGCCAAGTCCTTCTTGAAAGGGATATAAATCAGAGCTAGTGCCAGCAACACCAACTGTTTGTTTATGGATTTATTTATTTTATGGAATCTCAGAGGCAACCAGAGTGTTCATATGAAGAAATGTATACATGAATAGGAAAGACACAATATAACGTTCAAAGCAGGAAAGAAACATAAATGAAGACAGGCTTTAAATTCATTAAAACAACTGGTTTTCCTATCATTCCTCTGTTAGGCATTCCAAAGCGTGTATGTCTTCTCATCTATGGGGCTTGGACTTCTACTCTTTGCAGTACATGTCCTCATTAAATGACATACCTCCACTTTCTCATCATTGGTGTGTTTCACCAGGATACATGAGTTGGAAAATGTAGTGTCATTTGGTGGTTGTAGTGCCATTTGCCTATTTTTGAGCATGTTGTCTTTTCCAAGCTAGAAACCGACCGACTGGACTGAGCTGATTGTCCATTTCAGGATTCAAAGAGAAAGCAATAGAAAATATATTTTAGCAGATCCTTTGAAAGAATTAAATAGTTCTCCTTCTCAACAATCCATCTTCTTCTTTTAACAGTACCAGTTTAAAAAAAACAATCCATCTTCCTGGCAGAGAAACAAAGAATCCCCCTTGGTGGTTATGGAGGGTTGCTGTCTTGGTGGGAGAACTTTATGGACCAATTTTTGGTTGTGGTAGGGACACCCTATATTTGCTGATTGAAGTGTCTAAAAGTTTTGATGCTGAGAAGGTAGAGAATATAGGATAACATCTTTTCCAACAGAGCATCTTTAAAGACCTAAATATATTTGACTTGTCCCATGAAAAGTGTATCATGTGAGGAAGCTCAGTATTTTGCTGCATCCTGTCTATGGTAGGTTTGAGCTCATATGGTTTCCGAGTCTTTACATTATGTGTTTTTCTATATAGCTGACGGAGAGATTGCATAGTGATCAATAAATTAACCTTGAGAATTTTTAGGGACCTAAAAAAGGAAAAGAAAGGATGCAGTTACATTTTGTTTTGCTAAATTTTTTCTGGTGTATGAAAATGCACAAGAGATACCATTTGAGAGTGAGAGTTTCATATTCCCAAGTGTTTTTCTTTGTAACATTTCTCTGTATTGGTACTGTTTCAGGTGCTATGAAATTGAGCAAAAACTTGAAGATAGAGAAAGACATCCTATTAATCAAAAGGACAACCACACACTTTATCCAGTAAGTATTTCTCTCCGCCCTCCCCCCTCCGTGTCCCCCAGTTAGAATAGGTATTGGGCTCCATGATTAAGAAATTCGATGAAATTTTCCAGAGTGAAATCAAGGAGGTACCTCATGACACCAAGGATGAAGATGAAATACTCGAGAGTGAGTTTTTTGATACAAGACAGGCATTTTTGAGTCTTTGTCAGGGAAATCATTACCAATATGATACTCTGAGGCGTGCTAAACATTCCTCAATGATGGTCCTTTACCACCTTCATAATCCCACTGCACCAGCATTTGTTACAACGTGCAACATTTGTCACCTTGATATAGAACCTGGTCAAGGTTGGCGATGTGAAGTTTGCGCAGATTATGATGTTTGCAATGCTTGTTATCAAAAAGATGGTGGAATTGATCATCCTCATAAGTTGACTAATTATCCATCATTGGCTGAGCGTGATGCACAGAATAAAGAAGCTAGGCAACTACGAGTTTTGCAGGTGAGTTTTCCTTGGCCCTTATGTAATTTGTGGTTTGTGCTGCTTCCGGTGTTTAGTCTATGAAGTCTTCTGTTACAACTTTTGGTCAGTTCTAGATCCCTTGCACCTACCACACGGTGTTCTTTCGGGACTCTTTCATCCTCTTTGAATCACCATATGTTATTCCTAGTCCAATGCAGCTTCTATTTTGTAGTTCTCTCTGTGTTTGATTCACTGTAAGTAACATGTTTCTACTACTCATTATAAGCTATTATATAGCTAATCTTGGTGTATCACATTGCGTGCAACCTGTCCTGGACATCACCGTCATTTAAAATATTCTTGGGGTATCACACGAAGGTTGAAATTTGCACTAAATGCTACTCCTGTCGCTGCTCAAAAACATTCCCACAACCATTCTCCACAATTTTTTTTCTGGACATAAATATTCTTCCATTAATAACACGCCAAGATGGTGTCAAAAGTAGGAACATTTTAGCGATGTTGTTCGACGCTAACCACCTGTCAAATTATCCCAATTATCTATGCAACAGGGGATTATTTCCTTACATTAGAAGTTGTAATGAAAAAACGAAAATGATCTTGTATCTTTCTTATGTATATCTCGGTATATTGTAATATTATCCTATTTCCGCCAAATGGTCCAAAAAGACACTATAGTCTAATTCTCCAAGTTGCTCTTTATAAGTAAAGATAATTTGTTCTATATGATAAGAAATGGATCTTGGGCCTAAATAAACCCCAAAAGCTAGCTCCTTAGGTGAGGATTGCCAACGATCATACAAGGAAATCGAATCCCATTTCCATAACTGATGTGGGGCAACTTTTATTCATTGACCTTTTCTTTGAGTAGTGGTAATTGTTCATTCATTTTCCTTGAAAATGCTGAATAGCCGTGAATACAAGGTCTTGTTTGTGATGTGAATTTGCAAATTTTCTAAGGTCCGTCTTTTGTAATTTTTCTTTTTTGCAAGATTAGAGCTATCCAAGCATTTTATCTTTTGCAAAAAAAAATTTCTCGGAACTTTTTTCAAAAGCTCCTTAAGAACTTCTTGATTGAACATCTGGGAATTCATGTGAAACAGAGAAATATTAGATTCTGTTCTCCATCCTAATAGAAAAAATAAGATGAGTATAGATGGTTCTGTTTAAATATAAATGAAATTCTTTTAGCCTTGTTATATTTTCTTTCATTTTGTTGAAAATATATACTAGACGTAAGATCTGACATGATTTCTCTCTTTAACTCTACAGCTAAGGAAGATGCTTGACCTTCTGGTGCATGCTTCTCAGTGCCGCTTTTCCCATTGTCAATATCCGAACTGTCGCAAAGTTAAGGGGCTTTTCCGCCACGGTATACAATGTAAAATACGAAGTTCAGGAGGTTGTGTTCTCTGTAAGAAGATGTGGTATCTCCTTCAACTGCATGCTCGTGCGTGCAAGGAATCTGAATGCCACGTTCCACGTTGCAGGTTTGTTGGCTAATACTTCCTTAGATGCTTGTAATCTGTTGGTAGAATTTTAATGTATAGTCTCACATGAAAAATGATTATTTATGTATTGTGTAAAATATAACTATAATAGGGCGCAGTGTAATAAAGTAGATAAGTATCTTGATAATATTTTCCGTCTTCACTTCTTACATGGTACTTTGTGAGAGAATATAGCTTTGCAAAAATACCAGCGCCTTCTAGGAAAGAAAATCTCGGTCACTATGCAATTTTGGAGTGACCTAAGTGGCTGTCCGTGTCAATACCACTTTCTACCTTTGTTTTTCGAAAACTAATAATACCACGATGCTAGGAAAGCTCCGGCGAGCAAAGCCCAGTTAGCTCCTCCGACACCTGTCACCTCACACACTCTCACGAGCTGGCAACAACTCCGTCTCCGCTTGTGCGTCTGATCCACACGCCTAGCGTGTAACGAGTTTTCCGACGACTTCAGCTTTTGGTTCTTGGTTCTTGGTTCTTGGGATGCGCCTGGTGATAACAACCTAAACCCTGCTTTTCTCGAGCAGTTCCAACAACCAGATTTACAGATCTGGTCCTTTTTCAGTTTCGAGCAGCCTTCTCTGTTATATTTTTTGATTATTTGCTTAAATCCAATTATGTCTCTAGAATTTGATGCTTTTAGTTCCAAAAGTATTGGAGTTGGAAATTCAAGTGTTATGGTTACTTCGCAACCCTTAGTGAGAAGTTCAAACTATTTAGCTTGGGTTTCCTTGATTGAGTTGTGGTGCAAGAATCAAGATGTTCAAGATCACTTAACCAAGAAGGCAGGCTAATGAGGTAGATGAAAAGGCCTGAGCACATCAGGAGAAGGTTGGCGCTAAATTATATAGTCTCTTGTGGCGACCTATTGATTTCAAGTTAATGTCCTTGTTGTGTCCATTCCTGACATGTTATTCAGTTTGGGAAAAGGTTCACACTATATACTCTAATACACATCTCGTTTTTATGATGTGATATTTCAGATGACAAAACTTAAAGAAATAGAAATTGGATGTCTACTTACTTGCGACAAGATATCTCTAGGTCTTATACCAACTTTTGAGGAATCTATGGTTACTTCTACATCTCCGACCACAATGTAACCACTCTTGACTTATCATCTTCGTCCCCGTCCAACACCAGACCTAGATGATTTTTCACGTCCTACGTCAGAACATACACCTACCGCGAACTTGTCTCCTCCTAGTCAATTGATTGCACTTCGAAAAGGTATATGATCCACTCATAGTACTAACCCAAATTACACCTTTTAAGTTATCATCATGTGTCATCGCTGAAGGGGAGCCTTGGCGTAACTGGTAAAGTTGTTGCCATGTGATCAGGAGGTCACGGGTGTGAAAACAGCCTCTTGCAGAAATGCAGAGTAAAACTGCGTACAATAGACCTTTGTGGTCAGGTACTTCCCCGGATCTCGCGCATAGCGGGAGCTTAGTGCATCGGGCTGCCCTTTATCATGTGTTATCGCCCCTTATGCCTTTGTATCATCTTTGTCCTTTGTTTCCACCCCTTAGCCTACAGGTGAAACGCTTTCTCATCCAAGATGACGACACACTATGATTCACGAGATGTCTGCTTTACATGTTAGTGGTACTTAAGAGCTTGTTTCTCTTCATTTAGGTAAACCTACTGGTGGTTGCCGTTGGGTTTATGCTGCTAAAATTGATCCAAACGGCCAAGTTGATTAGCTTAACGCCTGCCTTGTTGCCAAGCAATATACTCATATATTTGAGCTTGATTACAATTATACTCTCGTGGCTAAAATAGTATTTGTTTTCTCTATCCATGGTTGTCCTCCGTTGGCCTCTTTATCGGTTTGGACATTAAAAATGTTTTTCTCCACGGTGACCTTGAAGATAAAGTTTGTCGAGAAACCACCTGATTTGTTGATTGGGGTCTAGTAGTATTGTATGTGGATTGCGTCATCACTCGATAGTCTATGGTCTGAAATAGTCTCCTCGATATCACTATGTGTTTTATCGACATCCTTCTACAAATCTGTGTATTTATTTGGTATTTTATATGGGTGATATCGTTATCACGAATGATCGGGATGGTATCACTAATTTAAAGCAACATCTTTCAACACTTTCAGACTAACGACCTCGATAGACTGGAGTATTTTTTAGGTATTGAGGTCGCTTAGGAGATCAAGTATTGTTATCTCACAATGTATGTGTTAGACATTCTTGAGGAGACGTGAATGACATGATGTAGACCCATTAATACTCCTATGAATCTGAATGCTAAATTCTTGCCAGGACATGGGAGCCACTCAGTGTTCCTGAAAGATGGTTCGTAAGTTGAATTTTCTCACATTGACAAGAAAAGAAAAAAGCCCACTTCACAAGGCTTCCAAAAAATCTAGGATGGAATCAGCATCCTCTATACAAAACTCTTTACACCAAAAATGCAAGCTCATAGATAATTTGTGTCATGAAAGAGTAAGAAACAAAATGTGGTTGCTCGATATAGTGTAGAAGCAGAATATTGAGCAATGACTGTAGGAATTTATGAGTTAGTTTTGGATCAAACAATTGCTTAGAGAACTAATATTTATTGAAATCAGTCTGACGGAGCTTGTGTGATTATCAAACGACCCTTCATATTGCGTCAAATATGGTATTTCATGGGAGGACTAAGGGTTTGTGTGGTTGCTGGTTAGAGTTATGTAGGTGTTAGTAATTTAAGGATTAGTTATGCAGGGATTAGTTATTCCATCTCTACCCTGCATAAAATAATATATAGATTTCCTCATAACTTTTACACGTATTAGTTATACGGAAAAGGAAAAGATGAATAAAAAATTGTATTAGCAATGCTATGTTTTATGTGGAAAAGAGAAAAAATCAAACTAACATTGTATAACTTATGCTAGCTTCTATGCGGAGATTATTTCTCCCCATTTTTAACCAAACAAGGTACAAAATTATGCTAGTTTTAATACATGGATAATTCCTTTCGAACTGGTAATCAGACGACCCCTAAGCACATTGAAATTAACTGTCACTTTATTAGGGAAAAAAACTCTCACGAGATCTTTTTACCAACATTTGTGAAGTCAAATGATCTGCTTGCAATTATTTTCACCAAGTACCTAATTGGACCCCATATTAGTTACATTTGTAAAAGTTCGGTACATATGATTTAGATGCACCAATTTGAGGGAGGAGTGGTAGAATATTAATGTATATAGTGTCCAACATGCATCAACAAAAACAACAATCCAATTTAATTCCACAAGTGGGGTCTGGAGAGGGTAGTGTGTAAGCAGATCTTACCCCTACATTGGGAGGTAAAGGGCATGTTTTTGATAGACCCTTGGCTCAAGGAAATCATTTCAAAGCAGTAAAAAAATAACATAAGTGAAAGAAGCAATGACAAAATATTAAAGAAAGCATGACAAAAACATTCTGAAAAGAAACAATAGCTACAACAAAATAATATGTTAATCGAAGTACATGAAACAATAAGTAGTATAAAAATCGAAGATAAGAAACTACAAGAGTATTACTATGCCTACTAGTATGAACTATGAAAGGATAAGTGAGACAACGCTCAACTACCTACTAACCTTCTACTCTAATCTGTGTCATCTATACCTTCCTATCTAACATCATGTCCTCAACAAGAGAAGTTGCGTCATGAACTGTCTAATCACCTCTTTCGACTTACCTCTACCTCTCCTGAAACCATTCATAGCCAACTTCTCACACCTCCGCATTGGGGCATCCGTGCATCTCCTCTTCACATGCCAGAACCATCTCAGTTTCGCTTCCCGCATCTTGTCCTCCACCGAAACCAATCCCACCTTGTCCCCGATCTATAGTGTCCAACATGGAAAATATTGTGTACAATATCACTATAAATATGGCTCAGTGTAATAATGTGGATACTCATCTTAATAATATTTCCGTCTTTACTTCTCACATAATCAATCACTTGTCATTGATAAAGTTATTATAATTAATTTATAATACTCCCTTTGTTTCAATTTGTTTATCTTACTTTCCTTTTTAGTCCGTTTAAAAAAGAATACCTCTTTCGGAAAACTCTTTATTTTTAATTTTTCGCATCACATATTTAAGACCATAAGATTAAAGAGCATTTTGGTACATTCTACACATTAAATTACGTGTCAAGTCAAAACCGGACAAATAAATTGAAACGGAGGGAGTAATGATTAGCCAATGCCTACTATTTCCTACTATTAGCAGCACTAGCCACGAGTAGTAATCAATCTGAATCAATCAAAGTTTGATTCAATCCAATTTAATTGGGGTTATCCTCTTTATCCATTCAGCTCTATTCTTTTGAGGATTAATCATAGTTATTGATTATTTTTTATGCTTTGCTGTCAACCTGCGGGTAACCTCTTGTATTCACGTGGAGATTAGAAATGCTTTGCATAGGTCAAATAGGCAGGATTTTAGTGATTGATAGATTAGCAAAAAGATTTCATAAAATGCAATCACATTATCTCCCTCTCCGCCTCCTTTTTGGCAGTTCTCACTTTTGAATTTCAGCTATGTTAAATTATTGACATAAAATCTGCTATCTTTTTACCCTTTATACAGAGATTTGAAAGAACATGTGCGGAGAATGCAGCAGCAATCCGATTCTCGGCGGAGGGCTGCTGTCATGGAGATGATGAGGCAGCGCGCAGCAGAGGTTGCAAGCGGTTCTTGTTGAAGATATTGTACATACTGCAATTGCTGAAGTGTTACTGGAGGTAGGGAGTATGGACGCGATGAAGCGTTGGACAAACAAATGCAAACAGCGCGTTCTCATTCCTAAAAAGACGCGCTCCCATGTCAAAAGAAATTGACCAGGTGTCTGGTTGACTGTCACTCCAATGATTCCTTCAGTGGCATATCTTTGGATTACCTCTATAATGATGATGGTTATAAATCCAAGCTGCTCTTGACGACCGACCGTTACCTGGGAGTATAGAATGCCAAGGGGCATCGTCTGCTCGTGGCACATAGGTGATTCTTTGATTACATTCTACCAAAAGTAGCCATCATTTGATGGCAGATGTAAATAGCTTTCTTTATGTAACTTAAGCTTGCAGTGGGGAGGGAGGGAGAACTAGTTTTTTGTTTAGTGAAATTGTTTTGCTCCGTTCCACTCCATGCTTTCTCAAACTGGATTTTGGTTCTGTGGATGTTTCTCTTATTTAAAGATGCAAGAGTTACAAGTAGCAACTTACTATTCCTTCTTCTTTTTCTTTTTGTTGGCAGAAATGTCCACTGCATGTCCATATTTCCTACTCAGCTTGACTGACAATTCGATTTTGATTTTTTTTAATCAAGTAAAGGTATTTTCATTCATAAACATGACCAAACTGGTCGTATATATGTGGTATATCAAAAGGTGAAGGATCTACAAAATATGATTCTCTACTAACTCCGCTCAACCATCTATGCAATAAGAAACTTTCTACTTAAAAATAAGAGAGCGGAGGCTACTCCAGAGAAACTCTTTTAAGAGTGTTGTGGAATTTCCTCTGAAAAGAACTTTGGCAATATTATATGTTAGTACAAAAACAACTCTTGTTAGTTTGTCTACTTAATTTTCAAAATATTAATTACAGAATACAATTGGCTGTACTTGGATCAATCAATATAGGAGGAACATATTTAAAAATGTTCTCAAACGAATTACGTAGTAGTTAACAATCTTTCTTGATGAACTTGTACTACAGTCAAATAATTACTACTCTCCAACAATTAATAATCCTACTCATGTTCCTCTTAAGCAAGCAATAATGGGATGTCCAAATACTCCATCGCTATCTAAATATGCAACATTTACAGTATCGACTTACAATGATACCGTCCCCCCTTTTCTTATCACCTCAACAATGAGGAAAAAGAAATGTCGAAGGAGACAATCGCAACAACTATTTTCAACGGCTTAGTAGACCCTTGAGATTGAATCTAACTAACATGCTCACTTGTAAAGTTATTGCCATTAAAACTGTGACGGTTCACTATACACATGCGTGCATATTGCGCGCACACATACACACATACAGATAGAGAGAGGAGATGTAATAGCTTTTGCAATATTGACTATTTTATAGCATGTGCGAAAAGTGACTATTTACTTATTTCGTCTTAGTTTATGTGGCCCAATATAAATTAACCTCAAAGTTCACATGCACACAAATGCCCTTTTTTTGGGTATTAATTTTTACCCCTAAAATTTGTGATACGTAGATTTTGCCCTTCAACATTTTTGGCGCGGCATAATTTAGATTTCGTAAAACATATATTACGTTTAACTTCAGCATATGTATCATAACATCAACACAAATTATGCCGGATAAGACATAATTTTCAACACTCAAATACTACAAAACTATGCCGCATAACTTAATTCCTACATAATTAATGTCGAGAGAGGAGAAAGGTTAGCTTCCGAAAATAAAAATGTTACAAAAATTATGTCTTGCCAAGCAAGTCTGAATATTTTTATTAAATAAGTAACAATGACAAAAATTAAAGACCACGTATATATATAAGGGGCAAAAACTAAAGACTAGTGCATTTGAAGGAAATCCGTGCAGAAAATATGATTAATTAGTCTGGCCACACAATTAAAAATGAGCCCAAATATCTCTTAAACCAAGCCCAAACCCATGAGACTAGTTGTTTTCACCTATAAATAGTCCCTTCATTTTAAACATGTTAGTGATTCCGTGAGTATTGTTGAAAATATTTTTAGTTTCGTTTCATATAGCACACTAACAGACAATTCAGCTGTTTAATCGTCATTCTATGTATTTTGGCTTAGATAGACATCATGTGTCACGATGCTTCTTTTTTACTTGTATGTTTGAATCAGTCTTTTAAGAATTTTTCATGCGTCGTATATAAATATCAACGTGAACGACAAGAGGGTTAGTTGAGATGGTAAGCACCCTCCACTCCAACAGAAGGTTGTTGGTTTGAACCAAAGGGAGCAAAAGAGGGGGGGGGGGTCCCGGGAGGGATATAAAAAAATATCAACCTTAATGATCAAATGTTTTACTCCCTTTGTCTCAATTTAAGTGTATTAGTTTGACTGAGCACGAAGTTTAAGGAATTAAATGAGACTTTTGAATTTTATGATCATAAAATAAAGATGTGTGTAATGTACTAGAATATGTTTTAAAACTTGTGATTTTAAACTTGTTATGTAGGATGTTTGAATTGTCAACTTACTAAATGTAAGATGATATTAATCTCCCTTGAGGAGTCTTTCCATTAATATCAAAGTATATATAGAGTACAATATTCATCCCTTATACAATAGGAATCCTAAGCCTATACAAAAGAGGAATCCTAGTTTTACCATAATTATATTTACACAATATATGAAAATATTCTAATTATGGGTAGGGAATATTGTTTTATATATTTACACGTTTACACACCGCCTCAGTCGGAGCGGGAGGAGACCGGACGCTGAGACTGGAACTTAAGTCAAGAAATAACTGTCTGGAAAGTCCTTTGGTAAATATGTCTGCATACTGATAGGATGATGGAACATGTAACACTCTGACATGGCCTAACGCAACTTTCTCACGAACGAACTGTAGGTCTATCTCAATATGCTTGGTTCGCTGATGTTGAACCGGATTATGAGAAATATAGATGACAGAGATGTTATCACAATACACAATAGATGTCTGACGCAAATGACACTGAAGTTCTAGCGGTAAATTTCTGAGCCAACAAATCTCAGCTACCACATTTGCAACGCCTCTGTACTCAGTCTCGTCACTGGATCGAGATATGATAGCCTGTCGCTTGACAGACCAAGAAATCAGATTATCCCCTAAAAATACACAAAAGCCGGAGGTGGAGCGTCGCGTGTCCGGACACCCTGCCCAATCTGCATCCGTATAAGAGAGCAACCTGTTTGGTGCAAAGGGGTATAGGTGCAAACCATAATCAAGAGTGCCCTTAATGTATCGAATGATACGCTTAAGAGCAGTGAAATGAGACTCACTGGGGACATGCATGAATAAGAACACCTGCTGAACATCATAAGCTATGTCTGACCTGGTGAAGGTGAGATACTGAAGTGCACCTGCAAGACTCCTATACAGAGTAGGATCAGAGACTAGAACACCATCCATGGCACTGAGCTTAGATTTGGAATCAATTGTAGTAGGCACATCTTTGCAGTTCGCCATCTTAGCCCTGTACACAATCTCTTCTGCATACTTACGCTGACACAAGAATATATGATTGGCAGACCTGATCACTGATATCCCCAAAAAGTAACTCAGTTTCCCCAAATCAGTCATTGCAAATTCGGACTTAAGCAAGACAATAATCTCGTTTTCAATCCATGGAGAGGCAGTAAGAACAATATCATCCACGTAAAGTAATAAGTAAGCAGTGCTACTACCTCGATAAAATTAAGAGTGATGTATCACTCTTGCTGCATACAAACCCAATCTGCAAGATATACTGATCGGTGTATTTTATATACACCTTTTGAGTCATTATTAGTTAGTCTTTTGCCGATTTTTGTACAAATATGTGTCGTGTTAGGATATATTTTCTTTCTTTTAAGTCACAATGGTTTAAAGTGGCACATTGGCGAGAAGGAGCGAAAAGAGGCGAAGCGAGAGGTTCCGAGCTCAAAAGTGAAAAGATGGCAACCCGGCGAAAGCGGCGCGGCGCCACCAACCAGCAGCAGCAGAGCGCCACGACGCCCTAGAAGCAGAGAGCGACGCCGCGACGCCAGTTGCAGGGCCGCGGCGCCAAGACGGGAAAATTGTCAAATCCGAATAGGAATGGGCCAAGGCCAAGAAGGAAAAGTTTTGGGACGTTTTTGGTGATATAAAAAGGACCTTTAGGTAAGATTTTGAGGAGTTCCACACTTGACAATTCATCACAACTTGGTGATCAAGATTGGAGACTTACTTTTGAGTAATTTCTTGTTATTTATTTTATTTCTTTTTGTGTATGTTGGATATTAGTTTAGTTCTTGACATGTCTATGGCTAGGAACTAACTTAATTTAGGGCTTTCCATGTCGAATCGCTTGAACCTCGTTCTTATGAATTAATGCATGTTTTGGTTTCTTCTTATTATTGTTGAGATTTATTCAATATTTGTTTTGATTGCTTGGTAATTAATTGATCACTAATTATCATAACTTATATGATTTCTAATCGAAATCCGAAAGGGGAGATTGTGAATATGCTATAGTTGAATAAACATATGTTTAAATCGTGGACGAAAGTACCCCGATACTTGTGTAGCTTAATAGGTTATTGCTCTTAATCCTCATTTGTAGTCAATATTGTCATCGAAAGATAGAAGAATTCTACATTGGATTGAATGTTAATATAACCTTAACAGGAGTATAAAACGGCTTAGTTAACCTGCTATCTCAAAATAGAAGAAAAACCATAATTATTTGCATTAACGAGTAAAGCGAGCGGATAGTTGAGGAGATTTGGAAGCCCTATTTCCACCATATCTGAAGTAAAGTAAAGTAAATTAGTTAGCATCTATAATCATAGCTATAAGCAATTCATCAAATTATCGATTACCAAATAGATACTACAGAATAGAGGTTGATAATTGGACACTAATCCTTGAGGACGACAACTCGGTCTTCTAGACTATATTACTTGTCACGACACGTGCACTTGCGTTTAGTGTGTGCATAAATCGCGCATCATATACCTGGCAAAACGACCATACCACACACGGGGGGTCTGTTTCAGGCCATTTAGTGACTTACGGAGATGACACACATAGTGAGGAACTGTTGGATGGGTGAACCCTGGCGGTTGATGCATGTAGACTGTCTCTCTCAGATCCCCATGTAAGAATACATTCTTCACATCAAGCTGATGGATCGGCTAGTGATTGCCCATGACAATGCTCAAAACTGTGCGAATGGTAGCTGGTTTGACAACCGGGCTGAAGATCTCACCACAATCAATGGCCTCCTGCTAATTTGTGCCATTAGCCACAAGTCGTGCCTTATACCTCTCAAGAACTCCACTATCTCTGAATTTGTGATGAAATAGCCACAGACAACGAATCGCATTCACCCCCTCAGGTCTAGGTACTAAATCTTATGTGTGCTGTTTAGTTAAAGCATTGAATTCCTCAGACATAGCCACATTTCAATTAGGGTCTTGTTTGGCCAATATAGGGTTCTTGGGAATTGGAGAAATGGTTTGGGCAGACAAGTTAAATTGAACTTTGGGTTTGAAAATTCCATGCTTTGCACGAGTTTCCATTGGGTGAGTGGGGATAGTGGGAGGCTCCAAGGCGGTGGGATTTGTTGGATGTGGAGAAAGAGGGACAGACGCCGGAGTAGGCACCCCGACGCCGGAGGGAACTGTCGGCGGCGCCGTGATCAAGTGCCGAGGCGCTGGAGGACTGACATACCTCTCTTATGTTTCGGCGCCGAGGCGCCTCAGCACTGTGCCGCCGCGCTGTCGACGGTGAATCAGGGACCTGTTCGCAGGAGTTTTAGAGCCGCGACGCTGATGCTGAAGAAGAACTGTTATGCTCTAGTTGACTTAGGATGATGGGAGAAGTGGCAGGCTCGTCAAGAAAAGAATAATACGGTTTGTGGAACTTTTTAAGATTCGAAAACGGGAATGTGGTCTCGTCGAATGTGACGTGACGAGAGATGTGGATCTGACGAGTGGACAAGTCATAGCAGAGATAGCCCCTATGATTCGGCGGGAAGCCTAGGTAGACACAGGGAGTGGATCGGGGGGCTAGTTTGTGAGGGGTAGTATAGGCAAGGTTAGGATAGCATAGACAACCAAATATTCGGAGATGATCATAAGAGGGGACTCTATGATAGAGAATTTCAGTATATGTCATAATGTGAAGGGTGCTAGTTGGGAGAATATTTAGAACGTATTCTGACATTTTAGCAGCATAGACCCAGAAGGATGGAGGTAGGGAGACATGAATCAAAAGAGTGTGTATCATATTGTTAATGGTGCGAATGATTCTTTCAGTTTTACCGTTTTGTGAGGAGGTGTGGGGGCAGGAGAAGCGAAAGACCATGCCATTACCGGTACAAAATCGGTGAAACATAGAGTTATTGAATTCACGATCATTATCGCACTGAAAATATTTTATGCCTTTTTCAAACTGTGTTTGAATGAATTTTCGAAACTCAAGAAATTTGACAAACACTTTCGATTTAAATTTGAGAGGATACAACCAAACAAAGTGAGAAAAATCATCTAGTAAGATAAGATAGTATTTATGACCGAGAGAACTAGCAACATGTGGTGTCCATAAATCGGCATGTATAATATCAAAAGGTGTAAAAGTAACACTAGTAGATGATTTAAATGGAAGACGAGTATGTTTGCCTAAAGAACAAGAAACACAGTTTTGGGCAAGTTTTCCATTACAAGTAATGAAATTATTGCCTCTAAGAAAACTAAAATCTAGAGCTCCTGGATGACCAAGCCTATTATGCCATGTTGAAGAAGAAATGGTCGCTAGAGAGACGGGAGAGCTAGATCTGGCAGCGGAGGTGGGAGTGAATGGATATAGATCCCCCGTGCTATTGCATCTCGTAAGAGGTGTCCCCATATGAAGATCCTTCACAGTGAAACCAAAAGGGTCAAAATCAACAGAGACAGAATTATTACGAATAAATTTGTGGATAGAGATTAGATTTTTAATTACATGTGGGGCATATAGGGTATTTTGAAGTGAGAATGGATTAGGAGGTAGTGTATATGATGTACCAAAACTCTTTACTAGAATGCGGTGACCACTACCAACTGTCACAAATTGAGGATGCTTTAAACCAAATAGTTTGAGAATATTACCTGCAGTCCGGGTGAGGTGAGAAGTGGCTCCGGAGTTCATGTACCAGTTGTTGTCAGGCTGTTGCATGTTGAGACTGCTGAAGGCCTGACCTAACTCAGTGGGTGTCATCTTTGGATGAAATTTCTTGGCGGCCGTGCGTGAAGTGGGCTGCTGCGTCTTGGACTTCTTGAGGATGGAGCAGGGCCCAAGACACCGTGATGGGAGAACAGGTGGAAGGGTTGTTGGTACTGAAATGGAGGCGGCGCCGCGGTGCTGTATGGATACTGTTGGGGCACCGCGACGCTGGACTGATTCTGATATTGTTGTTGTTGCTGCTGATTCTGCTATCCGCGACCCCTGCAGCGACCGCGACCTCCTCTGCCGCGGCCCTTACCACCCTTGCCACCACGTCCCTGCTGCGGTTGAGAGTTTTCTGGCGGCGTTGGATCTTGAGGGCGTGTTTCGACTGCTAACGCCTTCTGATTGTGCTCATCCTACTTAGCACGTCGAGTTTCTTTGAGCAACAACTGCGAGCAAGCTTTGTTAAAACTGGGAAGCGGATCTGCCTGTTGAATTATGGCGGCTAACGTATCATAGTCACCTTTGGGGAGATCTGTAATCAATTGTAACACCAATTTAGTGTCCGAGACAGGCGTGCAACGTTGGAGAGTTGATCGCGAAGTTTCAATTATCTGCGATGCTCGATCGTGTTGGAGAAATTTCAAGGCGTGTATTGTTAAACTGTTCCTCCAAATACATTGCACGAATGTGCTTGTTATCTTGAAAGATTTCCTCCAAGCGATTCCATAACTCAAGAGCTGTGGCGCCAGATTTCATGATAGTAAGAAGAAGATCCTGAGAAATACTACCATAAATCCACTGTTTGACGTCGGTGTCTAAACGACGCCAAGTAGACTCATCAACCTCCGGAGGGCGCGGAATACTGTCGTCAATATGATCAAGCACGTTATAGAGACATGCATGATTGCGAAGCGATTCAACCAGGAGAATCGATCGCTTTCTTGATCAAGAAGAATGAGAATAAAGTTTTTGATATTGGTAACAGTTAAAGCGGGATGAAAAGAGGATGATGACATGGTGGTGGGATTGGTGGAGGTTGAAACATCAGAAGTATTGGAAGAATCCTCAGTAGTCATTTAGAGAAGAGAGGAAAGGAGAGAGAAACCAAGAATTTTAGGGAGGAGATGGGAGGAGCGCCGACGAGAATCCCGAGGGGGGAGGGTTTCGGCGGCTACTACTCTAGAAAATTCTAGGGTTTTTGTTTTAGGTTCTTGATACCATGTAAGATGATATTAATCTCCCTTGGGGAGTCTTCCCATTAATATCAAAGTGTATATAGAGTACAATATTCATCCCTTATACAATAGGAATCCTAAGCCTATACAAAAGAGGAATCATAGTCTTAGCATAATTATATTTACACAATATACAGAAATATTCTAATTATGGGTAGGGAATATTGTTTTCTATATTTACACGTTTACACTAAATATATAAAGACACTCTTTTTGGACCAACCAAAAAGTAAAGTAAGAAATTTAAATTGGGATGGAGGATAGAAAGGGCAGAGCCAGGATTTTTAGTTTATGGGTTATGGATTATTTTTTTTTTTTGTTTATTGGGTTATGAATAAATTATTTGTATATATATTTTGATTTTTTTTAACACAAGTACAGGCCTTGAGCCAAAGCTACAGTAGCCAGCAATGTGGCTTCACACATGTATGTAAGTATCATATTCACACAATAATGTTCAATCCTATCGATCGTGATATCATAGTTTAACTCGCCTCAATTGTGTGTTTGATGTCTTAATAATAAATACCAGCATGTAGACCCTTTCCTGAACTGATGGTGTGTTTGTATCTATTTCTGCACAAATGACATGTTCTAGGAGTTCATTTTGAGTTAAGAAATTGTAATAGCAATTATATCCCTCAAGGATTTATGTCTTCCTTCAGTATTTAAAGGTTATGCTAGAAAGACTAAATTTCCAGTGTGAAATTATAACCTGTTTAATATCCCATCAGTCCATGTAGAACACTGCTGCAACGCGCCTTTGCTAATAAAGGCTAGGTCCTTTGTACCTATCGTTAGAATAATACGTAAAACAAAATATCAAGTGTGCAATTTTTTGGCTTGATTGTTTGACCTTTCTTGATTGTTAGAAATCTAAACTTTCTCTTTTACTAACCAGCAAATATATTGAACTTGAAGAAGTAGGCGCAGTCTCAGCTTACTGAGGACATGACCTTAAATAGGATAGTTAGATAGGATGGTATGGAGGACACATATTAGAGTAGAATGATAGTAGGTTATGAGGTTACTAGTATGCCTTTATAGTATGTTGTCATAGTTTATTCGTTTTCGTTATTCCTTTTTTCATACTCCTTTGAATTGCTTGTCCTTTTGATAAGTAAAGATACTTTTGTTCTACATGATAAGAAATAGATCTTTGGCATAACACAACTCAAAAGCTAGTTCCTAAGGTGAAGATTGCTAAAGATCATATAATGGAATTAATCCCACATCCATTATTGATATCGATGTGGGACAACTTTTATTCATTAAACTTTTCTTTGAGTAGTGAGAATTGTTTCATTCATTTTCCTTAAAAATGCTGAATAGCGAGAATACAGTGTCTTATTTGTAATGTGGATCTGCGAATTTGCAAATTTTCAAAACAGGTTTGTCTTTTGATCAACATTTTTTTTGGGAAGATTAGAGTTATGCAAGCATGTTATCTTTTGCAACAACCTATTTTTTTCAGAAGTTTTTCCAGAAGCTCCTTAAAAGCTTCTTGACTGAAAATCTGAAAATTCATATGAAACAGAAAAGTAATAGATGCTGTTTCTCCCTCCTAATAGTAAAGATAAGAGGGCAATGATTATGGTTCTGTTTACATATAAATGAATTCTTTTAGCTCGATATATTTTGTTTCATTTTATTATAACTGTTGAGAAATAGCCTTATTATCCAGATTATTTCTTTATTCTGTCCTGTTCTTTAATTGTACTGTGTGGTCCCATTTCTTATCCAAAATGTTTAGGTGGCAGGAACTCTGTTAGAATATTCCTCAAATTATTATTGTGTAATCAGCCCCAAAATAGCTGCAGACATCCCCCTGTTATATATATACAAAAGGTCACCAGCCACATTAAGCGCGCTGGTTTATTCATTCTCTCTCAGTCTACTCTCTTATATCTTCTCTTGGTATCAGAGCCATAGGCGAGTGCCTCATGTCGACTGGCAAAGAAGGAGTTCCTGGTGACCAATCACTTTCTCACGGTAGCAATGTTGCTAACCCCCAAGTTTCGGCGTCGACAACGCATACCAGCTCCCCTAGCAGCACCGTTCTTCCTCCTGTTATGGTATCTCCGGTGAGCACTACACTGTCTCAAATGTTTGCCCTCAAATTAGATCGCAACAACTTTCCTCTGTGGAAACAAATGGTGTCTGTCATTGTTCGAGGGCATCGTCTTGATGGTTTTTTAACAGGAACCAGGCGTCGACCAGAGGAATTTCTCCCTGCTGCTGATGGTTCGACTGATCTGATTCCTAATCCAGAGTTTGAAAACTGGATTGTCAGTGACCAGCTGCTTCTTGGCTGGCTTTATGGTTCGATGACTGAGAGTGTTGCTACAGATGTTATGGGTTGTGGCTCCTCAGCTTCTCTATGGCAAGGTTTGGAAATGTTGTTTGGAGCTCATTCTAGGGCAAAGATGGATGAATATCGCACTAAGATCCAGTTAAGCACTGGGGCCAGCCACAAAGGAATAGGTTTGAATGTTGATATATACCATCTTTCAACTGACCTTTCCAAACCATGCTTCGCAATCAAGCTAGAAAAAGACGTTTCGCAAGGGATCAATGAGTATGGCTGATTATCTCCGTCAAAAACGTCAATGGGCGGATGTTCTCGCTCTTGCTGGGGATCCATACCCAGAACGACACCTGATTGCAAATGTGTTATCGGGGTTAGATCTTGAATATATTACTATTGTTTCCATCATTGAGGCTCGTTCATCTATTACTTGACAGGAATTGCAGGATACTCTTCTGAGCTTTGATAGCAAAATAGAGCGTCTCGGCTCTCTCTCTGGTTCATCTAAGTTCAGTGGTCCTATGGTGAATCTGGCGTCAAAGTCTCAAGCTCCTTTCTCTTCAGCTCCACTTAGAGCACCGTCTGGTCGTAGCTCTAATGGTGGTCGAGGACAGAGAGGTGGTCATGGTCGTGGCTTTAATAGTGGTGGTCGATTTCGTGGTCGTGGTGGACGGAGTGAAGACAAACCTACTTGTCAAGTATGTGGGAGATATGGGCATTCCGCTGTTATCTGCTACAACCGATTCGATGAAAACTACATGGGATCGACTTCTTCTACTGATACTGGAAACTCACAAAACAAAGGGTTCTCACAGGGCTCAAACAATGCTGCTGCTTTTGTTGCAACACCTGAAATGGTTGCTGATGATGCTTGGTATGCAGATAGCGGGGCCAATAATCATATCACAGCCACCACCAATCAAATGACCAAGAAAAATGAGTACAATGGTAAGGAATGTTTAACTGTTGGTAATGGTCACAAGTTGAAAATTGCCCATGTTGGAAAAGGACATATTTCTACAAATGCTAATCACCATTTGGTTTTAAATGATTTATTACATGTCCCTCTTATTACCAAAAACCTTATCAGCATATCTAAACTAACCGCATATAATAATGTCTTTGTTGGTTTCCTTTCCAATTGTTGTTTTGTGAAGGACCTAGCAACTCAGAAGGTGGTTCTGCAAGGGAGTCTTAAGGATGAACTTTACCAACTCAACAACACAGCCTCAAACACCTCAAGATCTCACTCTAATTCCAGTCATTTTAACTGTTTTTCCAGTTCTGTGTCAAGCCAACATGTTGCTGATCACCTTTTAAATTCCAAGAAAGACCTATGGCATAGGAGATTAGGCCATCCGTCTAGCAAAGTTTTACAATCTGTATTGAGTTGTGTTGATGTAAAACTTCTGAGAAATGAAAAAGAAAGTTTCTGTGAAGCATGCCAATTCGGCAAATCACATTCTTTGCCTTTTAATCTTAGTACCAGTCATGCTCAAAATCCATTAGACTTAATTCATACAGATTTATGGGGTCCAGCCCCAATCATGTCTAAAACACCAACTCTCGGTTTTACATCCATTTTGTTGATGACTTCAGTCGATACACTTGGATTTATCCACTCAAAGCCAAGAGCGATGCATTGGCTGCCTTTGTCCAGTTTAAAGCATTAGCTGAAAATCAATTTGACCGTAAAATTAAATCCCTCCAAACGGATTGGGGAGGAGAGTTTCAGGCCTTTTCTCAGTGTGTGATTGATCATGGAATCACTTTTCGTCACTCTTGTCCTCATACCTCTGCTCAAAATGGCCGAGCAGAGCGTAAACATCGACATATCGTCGAAATGGGCTTAACACTCCTTGCTCAAGCATCCATGCCACTTAAGTATTGGTGGGATGCATTCCAAACTGCTGTCTATTTAATAAATAGACTTCCTACACCAGTCTTACACAATAAAACACCTTTTGAAACTCTGTTTGGAATGAAACCCGACTATAAATTCCTTAAAGTGTTTGGAGCTGCATGTTACCCATGTTTAAGACCATATCAGTCCCATAAATTCCAATTTCACTCTGTTAGGTGTGTCAATCTTGGATATAGTGATGTGCATAAAGAATATAAATATATTAGCACTACTGGCCGACTGTACATTACTCAAAATGTGGTTTTTGATGAGAGTCATTTTCCTTTCAAGTCAGGTTTTTTGAACACTCAACAGCCTGAGCAAACTATATCTGTTATGGTTCCATCTTGGTCTGCTTTCCTTAATCCCATTCATCACACTTCAAATCTAAACTCCACTAGTTCGAATGACACACCAGCTGTCCATCCTGAAGAGTCCACTGCAGAATCATCTTCTGGCTCACCAACACAATCGGCCCCACCTGAACTTGACCACCATATCCCCTACTTCACAGATGAGACACCTCAGCTTAGCTCTCCTCTTGATTCTCCACCAGTCGAACCTAAACTACCAGGTCCTATTCCACTTGCTCCAACACACCACATGACAACTCGAGCTAAGTCAGGTATTTTTAAACCAAAAGTCTATGTTGGTCAAGCCCAACGGACAGACACAAATATTGAACCTACTACGGTGGAAGAAGCTTTACAACATGATGGCTGGAAACAAGCCATGGAAGAAGAGCTTACTGCTTTACAGAAAAATGGGACATGGACCTTAGTCCCTCGGCAGAATAGTATGAATATTGTGGGGAATAAATGGGTTTTTAAAACCAAAAAAAATTCAGATGGCTCTTTTCAACGCTTCAAAGCCCGTTTGGTGGCCAAAGGGTTTACAACAACGTCCTGGTATTGATTTTTGTGAGACCTTTAGCCCCGTTATTAAGGTTGCCACTGTTCGAATTGTACTTACTATTGTTGTCGCTAAGTCATCGGACATTCGCCAGTTGGATATTAATAATGCCTTCCTCAATGGCAAGCTTTAGGAGGAGGTATTCATGAGCCAACCACATGGCTTTGAGGATCATGACAGAAAGGATTGAGTTTGCAAGCTTACCAAGTCTCTCTATGGCCTAATACAAGCTCCAAGAGCTTGGTTTGATCGTCTAAAAGCTATTCTACTGACTTGGAAGTTTCAGCACTCACGAGCAGATTCATCCTTATTTTTCTACAAGACTCCTACCTTAATCATTATGATTCTCATCTATGTTGATGACATAATAGTCACTGGCAGTGATGCTAAGAAGCTCCAACAGTTTACCACCAGATTAAATGAGGTTTTTGCTTTGAAAGACTTAGGACCCCTTCATTTCTTCTTAGGTATTGAGGTTCACAGAGACTCTACAGGCCTATACCTAAGTCAAAGTAAGTATGTTAAAGAGCTTTTATCTAGAGCAGGTATGTTACATTTGAAACCTTATTCTACTCCCATGACAGTTGGCAAACCTTTGTCCAAATTAGATGGAACTGCCCTTGAAAATCCCACAGTGTACAGGAGCATAATTGAAGGACTACAATATTTGACACATACCAGACCTGACCTATGTTTTGCTGTAAATAAACTAAGTCAATTCCTACAGATACCTACCACAGTACATTGGAATGCTGTCAAAAGAGTGCTTCGTTATTTGAAAGGCACATTGTATCGAGGACTTCACATCAAATATGCTGACAGACTTGCTCTCACAGGTTTTTCTGATGCGGATTGGGCGTGTTGCCCAGATGATAGGCGAAGTGTTGCTGGTTATTGTGTATATTTAGGCGATACTTTGGTGTCATGGTCGTCTAAAAAGCAAGCTGTCGTGTCTCGCTCAAGTACAGAATCGGAATACCGAGCCCTTGCCCAAGTTTCTGCAGAACTTTCTTGGATTCAAGCTTTATTGGCTGAGTTTGGCTTTTCATTACCATGTGTGCCTGTAACATGGTGTGACAACATGGGTGCAAGTGCTTTAGCTACTAATCCAGTTTATCATGCTCGAACAAAACATATAGAACTTGATGTTCATTTTGTGCGTGATAAGGTTTTGCAGAAATCATTACAAATCCGATATGTGCCTTCCCATGATCAAGTTGCAGATTGCCTTACAAAGAGCCTAAGTGGAGAGAGGTTTCGGTTTCTAACAGACAAACTAGGTGTGGCTGATACCCCACTTAGTTTGAGAGGGGATGTTGAGAAATAGCCTTATTATCCAGATTATTTCTTTACTCTGTCCTGTTCTTTAATTGTACTGTCCCATTTCTTATCCAAAATGTTTAGGTGGCAGGAATTCTGTTAGAATATTCCTCAAATTATTATTGTGTAATCAGCCCCAAAATAGCTGGTGTAGACATCCCTCTGTTATATATATACAAGAGGTCACCAGCCACATTAAGCGCGCTGGTTTATTCATTCTCTCTCAGTCTACTCTCTTATATTTTCTCTATAACTATATACTAGACGTGAGACCTGACATGATTTCTCCCTTTAACTCTACAGTTTAGGAAGATGCTTGACCTTGTGGTGCATGCTTCTCAGTGCCGCGTTTCTCGTTGTCAATATCTAAACTGTTGCAAAGGTAATGGACTTATCCGCCACCGTATACAACGTAAAATACGAAGTTCAGGAGGCTGTGTTCTCTGTAAAAAGATGTGGTATCTCCTTCAACTGCATGCTCGTGCATGCAAGCAATCTGAATGCCATGTTTCACGTTGCAGGTTCGTTGGTTAATGCTTCGTTAGATGTTTGTAATCAATCACTTGTCATTGATGAAAATCTTACGGAAAATATTTGATCACGAACACTTGTAGAGAACTCTTCAAAGCTTGATGCATGTCAAAGGACACTGTCCTTTAGGATATCTCACCCGATATGGGTATATCCCCAGGATTCAACAAGCTCTTCTAGTATAAAACTAGGAGCAAGAATCTAACAAAGATTAAATAAGAAAATCCAGCACACCAATATGAATATGGGGAAATAACTTAAGTTCATCTCATTCGAATTCACTCATAGGCTAGCTCCATTAGAATATATATAGATATAAGAAATGGACATCTGATTGTATGTAATCCAGTTATGATGGCAATTGTAATGGTCATTCAAGACAGAATAATGATCATTAGCCATTAAGGTTGGTATGAAAATTCAATGGCAGTAAAGAAGAGGAAATAAAAGCATTAAAGAGTAGTAAAATGGTCTGTTATATTTGTCAAGAACAATGTTAGAGAACTGACAATAATATCTCATTAACAAGTTATTCAAGACTAGTTAATTGTAGGAAACTGACGTAGAATTAGAATTCAACTCTAATTTCAGTAGAATGACTATTGAAGAGAATTAAGGTTCTGTTATTATGATATATCTTTTGAGATATCACATATAAGTTTTCAACAGTTATTACTACAATTAATCACAATAATGATTAGCCAGTGCTACTATTTCGTGCTATTAACAACATTAGCTACGAGTAGTAATCAATCAGAACCAGTCAAACTATGATTCAACTTAATTGGGGTTGGCTATATGAATCCTCTTTATCCATTTCGCTCATACTCTTCTGAGGATCAATCATAGTTATTGATTATTTTTTATGTTGTGCTGTCAACCTATGGCAAACCTCCTTTATCCAACTGGGGATTAGATATGCTTTGCATAGGTCAAATAGGCAGGATTTTAGTGATTGAACCGGAAAAGAACCTGCTATCTTTTTTACCCTTTATACAGAGATTTGAAAGAACATCTACGGGGGATGCAGCGGCAGTCTGATTCTCAACAGAGGGCTGTTGTCATGGAGATGATGAGGCAGCGTGCAGCAGAGGTTGCAAGCGGTTCTGGTTAAAGATATTGTACATACTGCAAAGTGTTAGTGGATGATGTGAGGAACAGACAAACCTGGTTCGAGCATACAGGGAGAAGGACACTCTCCCATGCCAACGAGCATCGTCTGCCCGTGGCACATAGGTGATTCTTTGATTTCATTCTACCAAAAGTAGCCATCATTTGATGGCAAATGTAACATAGCTTTCCTTATTTAACTTGAGCTTGCAGCGTGGAGGGAGGGAGAACTAGTTTTTTTGTTTAGTGAAATTGTTTTATTCCGTTCCATGAGTTCGTTCTCAAACATAGTTTTCTCTATTGCTTCTATTTGCAAGCAGAAGATGTCCACTATGAGTGTTTTCATCAGATTTGGTTGATCAAAATTGAGTAAAATAAAATAAATTCCTCCAAATAAGGAAAACCAATTTCATTTTTTACTGATTGTTTCTTCTTTTCTTTTGAAGGAGAGCGTTGGAGTAACCGGTAAAGTTGATGTCATGTGACCAGAAAATCATGGGTTTAAGCCGTGGAAACAACCTCTTATAGAAATGCAAGGTAAGACTGCGTACAATAGACACTTGTGATTCGGTTCTTCCCCGAACCCCTCGTATAGCGGGAATTTAGTGCACTGAAATGCTCTTTTTTGTTTCTTCGTCCTTTTCCAACACACACCCATAGCCCCATCCCCACTGCCCTCCTCCCCTACCCTCATACCCACCTCCATAGTGTTTGTTTATTTTATATACAAGTGCTTTTGGGATAATATTTTCTGCTTACTTATCAAATACAAGAAAATAAATAAAAAATTCACTTAATTTCGTACAATATTTTTCAAGAAAATATTTCCTTCGTACTTCCTCTTGTTTTCCTTTTCAAGAAACAGCCATAATTTCCTCAGTAGCTTGACCAACAAAATTCGATTTTGATTCGTGTAAAGCCAAAGCTTTTAAAAGATTCAACTGGCGCAAAAATGCCATTTCGAAATTTTCTTTTTTACTGAACTAAGTTACAGACAGTTCGAAAAGATCAGATCATTGATGATTCCATCATCTATGATTGAGTTGTTAAAGAATCTCTTTCTAGTTGCTTTGGAGATTCTCCGGAAGAATACGGGGTTCTACATCTTGCGGCAACATGCTTGGTCCCGCTTATGGGGTCAAATCAATACATTCTAAGAAAAAAGATTTTATGGTTAATGTTTATCGAGTTTCATCTGAAAAAACTTCACCAAGCACAATTATATGATGAGTACAAAAAGAACTCCTCTTGATTCTCAAAATATTAATTACAGAATACATTTGGCCATTCTGGGATCAATAAAGATAAGAGGATCCCCTTCATTATGAAGAAGTTGATTTCAAAATAGTTTATCAATTACGATATACTGTTAACTCGTATAGAATGCTCATAGTTAGACCGTAGCAAATAAATAATACTTCCACACCTACCTGGCATTTATACTAACTACAGGCAAATAAGAAATAACAAGGTTCGGTATCAAATACTTTCTCATGCATACAAAGAAACAAGCAGTAATAGGATGTTCAAATACTCTAGGCTATGTAATGTAAAAATATGTCGACTTAGAATACAGTCCCCCTTTCTCTTATCACTTTAAGAACGAAGAAAAATTAAGTTTGAAGGAGACAACAGAGTTGCAACAACTATTTTCACTAGTATCAACGACTTAGTAGACCCTTGACATTGAATTTAACTAACGCGCTCACTTGTGAAGTCAAAAAAACTCATTGTGCCACTAAAGTTAGAACAGGTCACTACAGAGTCATGCAGAGAGAGAGAGAGAGAGAGTTAGAATTTACAAGATGTAACAACTACCAAGAGAAAAAGGATGGCCAAAATTTGCCGCCAACAAGAATAAATACCTCGTTGTAATATATTTTTAATGTTCTCTTCTCTTTTACGTGTGTCTGGGAATTCCCTTCATTTGTTATTAGGATTGTGGGGTGTGGGGGCAGGGTTTGAGTTGTTGATCTAGTTAAAATGTTAAGATTGTACAATACTTGACAGAAATTGGAGGAAGCAGTTGCCTAGCCTGCAAGGAAACAAGAGAATAAGCAAATTTTAGTTCAGTGCTCAAGAAATAACAGAATCACAACTTTAAGATGATAAATGTAAACCGAGCTACACTCTCATGAAATAACTACTAAATTCCCTTATGTTAAGTTCCCTATTTTCCTAGAGAACTCCTTTGCGGGTATGATAAGTGAACATCATCATTCAGACCAGGTTTGTGCGTTATCCACCAATTGTCAAATCACACTATTCTTCAAGGAGTTTGCAATTGAAGCACCAACCAAACAATGTCAAATCTTCTTGTTGAATTCTCCCGGTGGTCATTTGTCTCCTTATATGACTTAGGCAATCCTCCTCCCAAGATCCATTCTTTACATGGTATCAGTATCAGAGTCAGACTCATTCATTGTTTCCGATGTTGGGCCCCCCTTTTATATTGTCCACGCTCCAGATGTCCAGCCCTGGGCGTGAGGCGGGGTGGTGAGTTCTCCCACATCGGTGGGATAAGTGCTCATTTATCTCCTTATATGGCTTGGGCAATCCTCCTCTGTTTAAGCTAGCTTTTGGAGTTGAGTTAGGACCAAGATCCATTCTTTACACTGCTAATTTATACAAGGAAACATGAAATATGTTGCTAGCTTTCACTCTGAAATTAGATCAAATAGTAGGCTCATAATTGTCGATACTCAAGATTATTATGGTAATTTTTTTAAGGTGAAATGTTAACACAATGGTTCAAAGATCGGTGGATGTCTCCCTTCCATGAGTTCTGCATCGTATCTAATTTGGAAATAGAGGGTCACTGATGTGTTAATGCTCCCATTTTTAAGTCAAAACATCTATTTCTCTTCTCTGATAACTCAATTAATTTATCTGTCTGTAGATAAAAATCATCATTGCAGAAGGCAATAAAAAAATGTGTAAGGGAGGAAAAGACAAAAGACGTCTGGATATTTGAAGAATGTACATCCATCAGGAATGAAAAGAAAATTACAGCAAGATGCAGCGGGACAAATAAAGAACAGATACTACAGTTGATCTTAGCCAAAGGGCCGACAAAGGCATACATCAAGAGGTAGAGAAATGAGTTTAAATGACAAATGCATGTAGTATAGGATCAGAAGAACAACGCACCTCGAATATAAGGCTTCTATTCAGGTAATCCCAGAGTGGTGACAACTGTGTGATTTGGCAGAATCATTCCAGCAGAAGCTCTATATTGTATTCTTTACCAGGGGCTATCAATTTTATTTGTTTCACTATTCATGGATTGAAAATGCTAGAACCACTGACATTGAGAGCAATTAGAACTGAGATACTTGTAATAATCGCTAGCCAAAACAGGGCCGATTCTGCAAATAAGGGATGTTAATTAGACATGCAAGAAATGAGAAGAACTCTGCACATTTCCTGGGGGGGGGGGGGGGAAACAAACTGGATTTGAACTATCTTAGAGCAATTCAATGTACTTTACCTCCAAGATTTTCAGGAGTATCAGAAGTTTGCTGTACAGATCTAGCAGAAGATCTAGCAGAAGTACGTTGTCTTGATGTTGACACTCTAGTTTTAAAATCATCTAATTTAGTATTGCCTGTTTCAGATGCTACGATCCCTTGGAATTCCTCGCTGACAATTAACGCTGCTAATAAATCCATAAATGATTCTTTATCCGTTCCACTTGACACATTCTTTCCAAGCTGCTCATAGACAGCAGTATCTCGTTCATCGAAGTCGGATAATTCATCATCTGAAGCATCCAAATCCTTGGATCTTGCTTCAATCCTTTCATCCTCCTCATCTTCGACATAAGCTTTATATGTCAGTCGCAGTAAAATCTCTCCCACAGGCCTTGGACCCAGCAATCCCCAACCTCTGAGGACCACAAGTACGTCTGTTGGTACAGTATCTTCAAGAGATCCCAGATCGACCTAGAAGTAGTAGTCATTAGCAGGATACCTTTTTATACAAATATCCACCTTGATCATCATTAATAAATAATTTGTCTCATAGAAAAAAATAAAACGCCAAAAGCAACCTTTTTCAAGTTCCCAAAATACAATACTAATTCATTTGCATTATTAGAGGCTGAGCACACTAAGGTAGATTTGCTCTTTGTGACCTGTAGGTCACTGGTTAGAGGCATGGAAACAGCCTCTTTGCAGAAATGCAAGCGAAAAGATACATACAGTATACTGTGTCTGCCCCCACCCTTGCACTAGTTGGGAGTACTTTGTGCACTGTATAAGCCCTTCTATTCATTTGCATTTTCCATTTTCCATTTTGGGTATGTTTGGTACAGAGGAAAACATCCTCAGGAAAATGTTTTCCAATTTTCCCATGTTTGGGTGATCAAAATGTTTTGGGAAACACTTTCTCTAAGAAAACAAGTTTCTTGAAAATGAGGAAAATGACTTCCCTAGTGGAAGTAGGGAAAACAAGTTCCATAAGTGATATTCCAAATTCATAAGAAAACCAACAAAATTAGATGGATCGTTTTTCAGAAACAAGACAATAGATAATATTTTCATGTACCTCTCCTGAGCCGATACTCAGATCTGTAAATCCAAGGGAATCCTTTGCTTCTATATATAGCTTTTGTCTCGTGGGGTTCGTGACGAACATTTGAAAATCCTGCCAAAGGGAAAAGAAACATGGGGAAAAGATGTACAAGTTACAGCAAAAGATAAAGCAAGTCACCAACAAATAAATCCTATCAGCATATCAAGCCAACAGTTTATATTTAAATCACCTGATTCCATATAGGCTCTCCAGGAGATCCAATAACAGTAGTTTGACTGTTTCTTTTGCTGCATATTACTTTATCTCCAAGTCTTAGAATAACATATGGATCAGTTTTGCCTGAATGATAAGAGACCAGGAAAATTTCAGAAAGACAGACATGGGAAAATCAAAGAGGAAATTACATGATGAAAAGTAGTATCTATTGATTTCCTGTTAGAATAAATCAAAGAGGAAGCAGCCACTAATGCTTGCATTAGAGTAGGCTGTCTACGTCACACTCCTTGGGGTGCAGCCCTTCCCCGGACCCGCTAACGCGGGATGCTTTGTGCACTGCCTTTTTTTAAAAGTAGTATCCATCATTCATAAAGCAAACAATGAGGCTGAAAAATTTCCATCTAGAAATTGAACTTGCAGCTTAACAGGAGACTTATACCAACTAAATGTGTGTATCATGTATACATGAAGTGGAGGTATTCATAAGTAACAGTTTACTTTCCCTTTTTATATTTATTAACTACTCCCTCCGTCTCAAATTATTTGCCGTGGTTACTAAAAATAGTTGTCTCAAATTATTTGTCGTTTTAGAAGTTCAAGGCATAATTGATTATTTTTTTCTCCATTTTACCCTTTGTCGTTAATGAGGATGACAAATAAATAGAGTAAACATTTAATGGAGAGAGATTATAATAAGGGTAAGTAGATCAAATACCCCTCCTAATTAATATTTCTTAAGGGGCGTGTAAACCAAAAAAAGCGACAAATAATTTGAGACGGAGGGAGTATTACATTTACGATTTAAAAAAGCTAAAATCAAGACCTTTGTGCTACAAAGTTTTCTCTTCACAATTTCTGTTTGTTGTGATAACCTTATCTAAACATCTTATGTGCAAGGCTCTCAATGTGGTAATCTAGTATCTGGAAACAAAAACTTTTTTTTGGGGTTTTGGATAAGCACCTCTCTGAATCCAGGAATGTACATCAATAAAGTCACTGTCTCTTGGTGGTGGTCAATATCATTGAATCACATACTTCCTGAGTTACTTGATACAAAGGCAATATACATACAACCCAGCTGTGGTTGGTGCCTTGGGGGTAAAAAGAAAAGGCAAAAGGGGAGAGGGAGCAAAAGGAATTTAAGGGAGTCACTTATTTCTAGTACCCTGTAGCTACATAATTGTTTTATATTTGTTAGTGAGCATAGTCGAAGTCTTCACATCTCCTCCTTTATAATGTTATTTCACTCGGTACTGTTTTCCCAAATCAGTGATTTCATCCATGAATTATTCTATTTCAATTAAAGATGATATATTATATTTCCACTGGTTCACAGTGATTACTGGACCAAAATGTATGTTATGACTTTTATATCCACTTAAAGTAGTTTCTCATGCAATAGAAATCAAATTCTTTTCAATCTTAAACTTATTTTTAAGTAAATACCTCCGTCCTTTTTTCTTTCACAAACTAGAATATGTACACGACAACTATTGAAATAATATGAAGAGACGAACTCATCTAATAGTTTGTGGTCCATGACAAGTTTCTAGTGTACTAAGAAGCAAAAATATCAGAAAAGATTGATGCCACTGATGAAAGATGGACAAATTCATACCATAGATGATATAAGAGAGTTTCCTTGCATCAACAAGAGTCACTGATAGTTCTCCAGCAAAGTCCTTATTTCCTTCTTGCATTTCTCCAGACTTAGGTTCATTTTGACCAGACTTAGGTTCATTTTGGCCAGACTTAAGATCATTCGGAACAGGGCCAACTGCCTTCCCTTTCTGAAAATCCAACACAATTTTTTTTGGACGGACAAAGAGACGAGGTAAATCTTCAGTAAGAAGTTTCTTCAAGAACCTGAAACATCCGTAGAAGAAATAAAAACTCAAAGTCAGCACTGCAGTGGGAAAATGAGATAGTTCCATACAATATTGCAAATTGAAAACAAGTCGGGCAAGAAATTCAGAATGAATTTGATGCTGGAAAGTGTATATGTAACAAGATCAGCAGATAATGGACAAAGTAATACTTACATTGATAGAACAGGAATTGCTGGTGTCGCCCAAATACATGCAAGGAAAGAACATATATATGTGAAAATCCTCATATTGGCCACATCAATAATATCACACATCTAGTTTATTCAATTAACTTTAGTTATCGCTATCCCATTTTAGAAACTATAAAAAGAAAACCAAATAACAGGCAATCACATGATGACAACTCAGCATCAGTAAGTAATCAACAATTCATCACTACGTACTGGAAATATCTCATTTCACAGTAACTCAACTAAAAAAGCTGGTATTCACTAATCATAAAATCAGGTTTTATGGCAGAAGAATGTTAGTCTTGGAAGCTGATTCCATAGAGGAGATTACCCAGAGCAACAAAGGAAACTAGATAAAGAATAACAACATACCTACTGTATGTTACCTTATTAAAAAAAATACCTAGTGTAATCCCACAAGTGGAGTATGAGGAGGGTAAGATGTACGCAGACCCTACCCCTACCTTTTTGGGGTAGAGAGGTTGTTTCCAATAGACCCTCGGCTAAAAAGAAGTGTAATCAAAGCAGGGTAGACAAATCTAGATAAAGAAGAAAGCAAATATGCTTCATATGTAAAATCTTGAATGTATCGGCTTTAAAACACTACATCTTTTTTAAATCCAAGCTACATAATGTGCTCGCAACATTTCATGATTAAGACCCATTGAGCGGTGGTGTTGGTTTGAGAACAAAAGCATGCAAGATGAACTAACAACGCATGAAAGATCTATTCTCTAGATCCTCTAATTTTCTCAAATTCTTATGGTGTTTCCTAGAAAGACCAAGATTCACATCTGTCACATGATTCATCTCATAGATAAAAGCTTTAGGTCGAAATTCACATACCCATTAGGTTGAACAAACGGAATGGTGACAAGTCAAGTTTTATCTTCGGAAGGGAAACAAAAGCCCAAGAAACAGCTCCAATCCAAGGCTCTGTTTGAATTAATCGTAACTTGACCCAGAGTTCACCATCAATGTCAAAGTTCCGAACACCGACTGGCACAACAATGGGGATAACTCCAAATTTTAGTGACAGCATTAATAGCATGCGAGCACCACCAGTGTATCGGAGGCCTATCTGATACCTAGACAGTATTAAACAATGCATAAATTCAGATGATCCATTCCATGAAACAATGAACTTTCACATAACAAGAAAAGATAAGGAGCTGAGCTTTATCATGCCAGTTTGATCGGAACTAGAGAACTTTGTAGCATAGAAAAAAAGTAGGGAAGCTCATAGCTGTACACACGCTATAATTTCAAATATTGAACCAAAATTTTACAGAGCTGAGTTGAATAATAAAATAGTGAAACGAGGAAAAGATAGAGCATCTGTATAGAGCTAAAATTTGGTTCCAAATGTCCCAAAAAATGTACTTTCCTGGTTCAAAAACAAGATTTTCTGTGTCAAGAGGATGTTGAAGCATATTGATAGCAAACAAATTTCTATGAAATTTCAGAACATCATCCTTCAAATTGTAAATATATCTGAAACTACCTCAGCACGGAAAGGGGGTAATTGATGTATAGCTCCACAACAAACTTCATCAAGGAAAAATAAAGGCTGTGATTATCAGGTTCAAATTTCTCAAGGAGCTAGATTGATCTGTTTTTCTTTCTTGATCAGTCTCAAGGAACTAGTCTAACTGTTTCCTCAATAGAGCAAAAACACCAAATCTCTATATTGAGAAAGGATATTTTCCTCCTAATTAAATGTTGTGCGTTCTATTCTTGACGCCAACTGAAACAAGGAATGTTGGCTAAGGAGAAAATATCAGCTCGACTGCTTTCAACTATGAAAATTGCACAAGGAAAGAGTTTTTCTCTAATTCTTTCCTTTTAATAAAATGTTGTATGTATATTTCCCTTTTAATTCTGGACCTCAGCTCAATTGAGGAATGCAGGCTAAGGATAAAATATCAAACTCAAAGGGTGTGTTTGATATGGAGGAAAATATTTTTCAATTTTCCGATGTTTGGTTGGTCATATATTTTGGAAAACATTTTATCTAGGAAAACAAATTCCTTAAACATGAGAAAAATGACTTTCCTTGGTGCAAGAAAGGAAAACAAGTTCCACAAGTGGCATTCCACATTGATTATGTCCTCCCCACCCTCCAGCACACCTCAACTTCACCCACAACCCTGTATCCCCCATCTCACCACCCCACACCCCTACCCTCCAATCCCCACTCCAATAGTATTTGTCTAGATTACATGCAAATGCATTTAGGATAATATTTCTTACTTACGTACCGAACACAAGAAAATAAGTAAGCAATCCACTTATTTTCTCGGAGAACATTTTCTAGGGAAAACAACACAACCAAAGACTTCCAAACCAAGCAAATCAAACAAGTAAAGAGCTCAAGAAATGTTACTCACTGCAAATCATTAACCCGACGAGATGTCCTCCGCTCCACGCTCCTAACCGAAAGAGGCTCATCCCCAAGTGAGAATTGTTTTATCTCAACTCTCTCTACATAATCAGGCTTTTTCAAATTATCAATAACAGGTTGAAGCAAACCAATGATCCAATTCTCAATTCCAGGTCTATAAACCTTCCACAACTTCCCTAACACCATATTTACCCACTCCACTGATTCTTTCCTTTGCAAATCTTTCTCCAACAATGACGAAAGATTCGTCGGGACCTGAGGCCATATCCCCAGGTTCCCTCCATTATCTACCGTAGAATTACCCTTTCTTGATGTCCAAACCTTATCAAAAACAACACCAACAAAGAAAAACAACGCGAAAAGACCGAAAACACTTCCATTTATTGGTGGTGATGGTAATGGATGCATAACCCCTAATTGAGTTCTTAACTTATCTACAAAAGGGTCTTCTTGAAAACTAGCAAAATTAGTTCTTGAACTACTAGAACCTTCTAATTCATCCAACTCATCACTACATCTCTTAATTACAATATTTCTAGCTCCTCTTCTTGCATTATGTATATCAAAATTATGGTGGTCTCCACCACCATTCACACAAGCCCCAATTACCCATTTTGTATGACCCGAATTCAAATCTGACCCGAATTTCCTCAAAGTCCTTTTCTTTATTGAATTGGCATTACTTTTACATGGGCAAGGAGATGGGTATACCAAAAATAGGTGAGGGAAATCAGGGGTGATAGCAAAAACCATTAATTACAAAAACCCAGAAGCCTTTTGAGCTATAATTAACAGTTCTTGAAGTATACAATGAAGTACCAGTAAACATAAATCCAAAACCCAGATTGCAAAATTAGTTTTGCTTTCAAATTGAATGGAAAACAACATTACAAGCTATAAAATTTTCAGTTCTTAGCACACATGGATGCATCAGAAGTCAAGAAACTTGGATATAGAAAATTGTGCGACTGTGTGTGTGTGTGTGAGAGAGAGAGAGAGAGTGCGTGAAAAGGTTAAAAGGGGAGAGAGAAAAAGGGAGCTAGAAATGTGGTGTTGGGAATCAGGAATTTTATCCAATATGATTAGAGGGGAATCACAGGGAGAATTTCAAGGCCGCAAAAATATTTGCAGCAATTTTTGCAAAGTCTGAAAACACACACTACAACGTGTGTGAAACTATACCCCACAAGAATAATGGTACATTACATAGTAGTCAATAGTGAATTCTCATGATGACTCAAAATCCACTATTTTGATTGTGAAAGTGATGATGCATTTGTGGCATTATTTCATATAAAGTTTAAAAGAATGTTAATTTAATTTATTTTTGAGTTTCCTTCGATATTAGCATTGGGGTCTGATTAACGAATCGGCTAATGTCGAGACAAAATTGCCTAAGGGTAAAAGAAACACTTTCAGTGTCACTTTTTTTTTTTTTTTTAGTTTCTTACCTGAATCAGAGTTTCCTACTTAAACTCGATAGAATATTACACCCTAACTTCATCTTCTTCCTAAGTTGTCTCCCCTCCCCCTCGGTGGCCCTCTTCCTCGACAACCTTTTCTCTTCTTTCTTTGATTTTCCCCTCTTCTTTTTTCATTTTCAATAGCTGAACAACCTAAATTACAAGCAGTTAACAACATCAAGAATTTCATTCTCATAATTTTTGAGATGGAAAAGATTTAGTATTCATCTTGGACATAATTATTTAAGATTAATTGTCGTGTATACAATGTCATCGACCATATCATCCCTCCAAAATCAAAGCCCCTAGAAAGACCTGATAATTCTGACAATACATTTTGGTCCCGCTTAGATGTGATTGTCCTAACGATCTATTGCATACAGTCATTGAAATCGATGTCACTGCACGACAAACGTGGGAGCGCTTAGAAAGTATTTTTCATGACAACAAGACACAACGCGCCTTGTATCTGAAAAATCAATTTCAGGCTATCCAGCAAGATGATTTTCCTAATGTGTCGGCCTATTATTAAGAACTTAGGATGATTGTCGATTAACTCTCCATCGTCGATGCATCAGTCACTAATCAACGATTGGTGATGCAACTTATTGCGGGTTTAAATAAAAATTATGACGGCGTCGCTACCATCCTCCAACAAAACATGCCATTGCCTCCGTTCTATGAGGCTTGTTCGAGACTTATTCTTGAAGAAACCCAAAAAACAAAGCGGGAAGCGACTAATGCCAGCACAGCCGACGTCGACCTCGTATCCACCGACGACAACCATGCTGACCCGAGAGGCTCGGCTCCCGCCCCATCCCACAAGCAAGCCAACGATTCGACGTGTGGCTCACGTTCCTGGAATAACAACAGAGGAAGAAATTCCGAGAACAACCGCGGCAACAGCGACAAAAACAACGGTGGCAACAGTGGCAGCGCCAGAAAAAGTGGCAGCGGTGGCAGAAGGCATCCACCAACAGCGACAACAATAGTAGTAGCAGCCCCCGTCGTTGGTTGTCTACCCGTCATGGGTTGTGTAGGCCCCATTAACATGGGATGCTCTACATTTCCCCTACCTGACGACCTCCTGGGCTAACCAATGGCCCGACAGGCCTACTCTGCCATCCTCGGCGCACGTCCACATCAGGTATACAGTGCACAAGTTTCTCCTCCTTCAACCTGCGCACCGACAGATATTGATGTAGTTACGAACATGATGTCTCTTAACGTTTCTGACAATAATTGATACATGGACATTAGCATCACATCTCATATGACGACATCCCAAGGTACTCTCTCGTCTTATTTCAATATGAGCAATTTAAATCATAATATTATTATTGGTTATGGATAAGGCATTCTCATTCAAGGTTATGAACAATTATCTCTTTCCCCACCATCAAAAATCTAATCGTTATGCATCATTTCACAACCGACAATAATGTTTCCCTTGAATTTGGTTTTTTTGTGAAACACCTTATAACATGGTAGCAAATACTGAGATGAGATAGAACCGGGGACCTTTACTCTATCACCACCTTCGTCGCTCATTCAGTCTCCTCTCCATCAACCTTTGCAGTTATTTTGTCTCCTTTATGGTATAATAGATTAGGATATCCGGGAGACTCTATTTACGCTCCCTTAGCAAAAATAAATTTATTGCTTACAAACATGTCCTTCTCCGTCTATTTGTGAATCTTGTATTTTTGAGAAATATGTCAAGTTGCCATTTTATTTTCATCCACTTGTACTTTAATGTCTTTTGATATAATACACAGTGATTTATGGACTTCTCTTATCTTAAGCATGGACGTGCATTGATATTATATGTTTTTAAATCATTATTCAAACTTTCTATCGACCGTTTCCATTGGTAATAAGTCCCAAGTCTATTCTATTTTTCGTCATTCAACACTTTTATTAAGACACAATTTGAAAAGAATATTAAATGTCAATGTGACAATGGAAGAAAATTCGATAATAATCAATTCAAACTTTTCTGCGCCAAACACGACCTTATTTTTTATTTTTCTTGTCCCCACACCTCTTCACGAAATGGCAAAGTCGAACGAAAATTAGAATCATAAACAACTTAATTCGTGTGGTCCTTGCTCACGCCTCTGTCCCTCATTTTTGGTATTATACTCTATCAATGGCAACCTATCTCTTGAACATTCTCCCAAATAAGTCTCTCACTAAAGTTCTCTATTGATCCTTCCTATAAGCATTTACAAACTTTTTGATGTTTGTGATACCCCATTCATCTCTTCACATAAATCAACAAGCTGCAACCTCGATCATTCTCATGTGTATTTATTGGCTACCCCCTAATCATAGAGGTTACAATTATTACGACTATTCAAGTCGAAAAATAATTATTTCTCGGTATGCCATATTCGATGAGTCCTAATTCCTCTTTGCCAAACTCAATTCTCCATCCCTAAATTCCTAAATGATGGTCTAAATTCCCTTCTAATTCATAACTTGTAAAAACATTCATCACTGACACCGGCAGCCGTCCCCACCATTGTCATCCCGAGGTGGGAAGTCCACTCAACCTCACAACGACCCCCTCTTCCTGACGCCACTGCCCCTTGTCGCGCCCGATTTCGACCGCGACTTTTTCTAAAAGCGAACCCTGCTTAACATGCAAATGTTAGAAAATAAACAACTAATAAATAATAAAATGCTAATAAAGTTTTAAGAGGCTTTAAAGTTTTTAAAAATGCTAAAAGGGGTGCTAACATATTAGAAGTGCTAAAAGGATGCTAAAATTGCAAAAGATGCTAAAGTTTAAAAGGGTTGCTACAATGCTAAGGGTTCGCGGAGTCGCCACCTAATTAATTGGGTGAATTAGGACACCTAAATGTTTAACTAGTTTAAAGTAAAACATTAACTCCATTTTAATGGTCTGCTAAACTTAATGAGATTCTGGGTAAGGGTTCTTTATTAATCTAGAGGGAAGGGGTTAGGCACCCTCTAAGATCCGCTAACTTGCGGTTGTCCTGCCAAACCTAGGGTTAATTATTATGCCAAGAACGCAATGCAAGTTGCAAAAGGTATTTGGGTGGAGAGTATTTAGAATATGAAATGTATTATTACTTAATATAAAATATAGCGCCAAAATACGTAAAGTAGGTTTAGTGAAAACATGCATTTATAAAGTAATTATACTTAATATAAAATATAGCGCCAAAATACATAAAGTTGGTTTAGTGAAAGCATGCATTTATAAAGTAATTAGAAAATTTATTCTATAACATACTCATCGCTTAGCATAATATATGCAAATTATTATGACAACATCGGATCTTATAAAAATAAAATAAACGTCTTTTATGCGTGAATACATTTTTGTTATGAATGTTAACAAGTATTTATAAGAAGATGAGTTTCTCATGTTAGAATTTAGTGATAAATAATGTTTTTGACTACCTAAATAGTTATGTGGATGGAGGATTACTAAATAGTTTGATTATAACTTAAGCAAGCTAGAATAATCAACTAAATGGGGGGAAAGCAAATTTTTAATGTTAAGCTACTTTATAATCTATTGGTTCAAGGTTTAACTATTATGAATATCCTACTAATTAATGTAGCGTTAGACATATAATTTACAACAAATAAATGAATGGGGCGGGGTAGAAAATAATTAGAAGGACTCGACGGATGACGATGTCTTTTCGCCGGTGGTTTTGAAATTCCGATGCGGATAGAGAAATGCACATAGATGCGGGTATTAATTTGCCACGATGAGTCTCGCCATGAGACTCTTTGTTTTGCTTTCGGTCGTTCATGTAAAAAAAAGAAGGAAGATAAAAATTAGTATATGCCCAAACTTATCAAATAATGCAAGTGAATAAAAAGCATTCATGTGAATTTAAACCTATATATATAATTTGACTATAACAATCCAAAATAAGGTGGCGGATACAAGCAAAGAAGATCTCGAGACCGTTCAATTAAATATTGGGCCTCAGATGCAAATAACACGCAGAAGATGTGAAGCAGGCCCAAGACGAATGAAAATTTTAAATTCAAAGGAAGAAACAAATCAGTCGATATACTCGCTAGGCCCAATAATCAAATATTCACATGTGTACGTACATAAGCCCACATTTAATGCAACACTTTAAGAAGACACATGGAGATTAGCTTGGTTGTATTAACTTTTCAACGGAAGAACATTCGTGCAAAAACAAGGATATGATACACTCGAGATGTACAAAAGCATATAGTTTTGGCGTATACCTCAATGATAAGTAAAACCAAATCAAACATTTATAACAATCTAAACTAGAGACGGTGGGCAAACAAGTTCGTAGATCGATATGCAAATATTTAGATCACTTAAACTAGTAAGTCAACACCATGGCACAGTTTACTAATGAAAAATAGTTGGCGGATAGCACATAAAACTCTGAACCCTTTTATCACTTATCTAAATATCATTTAACTAGGTTATGTAGATTATCAAATGAGTATGATGGCATGGTTCATCGAACAAGTCGAGGCATATGAGGCATTCTGTAAGTTCTGCAGTTTGAAGGAAACATGTTCATAAAGAATACCAACTAAGGATTGGAGCATCCGGGCACGTATCACAACACTGACGAATAAGATAAGAATAACATAACCTAACAGTGAACATATATGATGATATAAATTTTGATTCCATTTTTGGCAACCCAAAAACAGACCTGAGATGCGGATGTATGAAGCACAACACGACACAATGCAATTTTAGATTTAAAGAAAAGAGAGAGAGAGCAAATCCGATAAGGTATCTTCCCTTTCCAAATGAATAGATTGGTCCAAAACTTTCAATTTTTTTTTTAAATATATTTAACTGCACACAAAGGAAGCTAAAGAATTAACATTTCTGGTTTAAATCACGGCTACAGCCTAAACAAACAACTCATACTTAATTTTCCACCACAGAGGGGCAGTTTATTGCCTACTGCCCCAGGTTCTTTCATTCTTATTTGGACAATTTCCATACTATTTAAAACTAATAAGATTTGTATTATAACAATTAATGCCAACAGGGCCTCAACTCGTTAATACCCAACATAATAGATCCAAACAATCATCAATACTAAACTAAACACATCCTACGTTGATTTATGAGACATAAACAACAAACCAATTCCCATTACATAGATTATCCTATAATTGATCATCAAAATAAAGCGATGCGGTTTATAGTAAGTCAAGATCAACACACGTAGAAACTAGGTAAGCTCAAAAATAGGACTTGGAGCGAGGAACATCTCTGGAGCAGTTCAAAGGTTATCACAAAGTAAACTCTAGATGATCCCTAAACCATTGTATCAATTTCAACAAGAACATACATCCGATCAAAGCTTGAACTAGACTCTCGACATCCGATTTACCTAACAAGACATTCACATTCGTTACGTTTACGGATCTAAATCACAAATTTTTAGTTAAACTAAGAAGCGTCTAATAAACATGGAACTACGTGGTGATTAACCAAGCATATACGAACTAGGTAGATTAATGCGAGCAATCCGACATTACATTTAGGCGATAATGAAAGCGATAATATAGCGAGCTTAGTTAAACACGAGCAGTCCAACAGAAAACACGTAAAACAAAGGAATAAACTAATCACATCTTAATATGGCAAACACTGCAATTCAGGATAAGTACCATTAAATACATGACTAAGCCAAATAAGAAACGCATGAACATCTACCAAGACATAGAAATATGCTGAAGTTTAAAGAAAAGTCGAATTTTCTGACCTTTTTCGTGCAGCGAACCGAGGCAGCGTATCAAGTCGTCGATTCGCTCGGATTTTGGGCTTTGCGACGCGAATGAAAGGATAAGGTGCATTTCGATTTACGGTGGAATTGAAATAAGGGGAATTCGAATTACCTATTCTTGCGATGCTAGTGGCCTAGGTACTGAGTCCCCTAATTCCCGATGCCTGTCGAGTCTCCCCGATTGAGCTCTGTCCTCTGCTCTCTGTCCTCCTTTATGCCTTTGCATGTGCTTATATAGCCATGTTTTGGGTTCCCTATTAGGTAAGTAATAAAAGGCTGATTCTGGGCTCGATTTCGTGCTTGATTCCTGAGAATCGTGCGATTTGTTACTGATTTTGCAATAGGAAGGAAAGTAGATAATGGGTTTATGGTAAGAAATCGTTGGCTGGGTGTACGTGGGTAAAGGAAAGCTTGATTCTGGGATTCTCAAAGAGAATCTCTAGGTGATGGGCGAGGTGCTGGCGGCGGTTTGAAATTTTTAGGGTTCTTAGTGTTTTCTTTTTCTGAAGGGCTTTCGGGTGATGAGGGGAAGGGACCATGGGCTAAGGGCTGAGAGGGAAGAAAAATAAAGGCTGGGGGGGAAATAGGTTGGGCGTGGGCTTCCGGATCGGGCAAGGGGAAATAAGGGGCGTGAGGGCTGATGGATGTTGGGCCGCGTGGGTAAGATAAAGTGTTATACCCCGTATTTCCAGAGTATGTACGTGAGGGCGTACGTATACAATTTGAGCCTTAAAGTAGGCATAGATTCGAAATTTGTACACAACACCCGGTTAGAGTCGTTTTTAGACGAAACGTTTCCCACGCTTTCGTAGGAAAATTCGGCTTTGTCATTTATAATTTTTGCGGATTTTTCCAGAGGCGTAACATTTTGGACCAACGGGAGGGTGGCGTGTGTCACCCTGCATTGGAAGAGGTTGGACGACAATTGGCCATTCTTGGCACGTTTTGTTGCCCAATTTTGGTCAAGGGTTAGGTAGGATATTTTTGTGTAGATGGATAAGGTTGCACGTGGCTTAATCTTGGCCTTACACTTGCCTTGCACTTGGCACCATCTTGGCCATTGGTTGGCCTTCACTGACCTATAAATACCCCTTAGTTGATGAACTTTCTTCATCAAAAATTGAGCAATCTACCTAAGTCTCAAAATACTCCTCCCTCTTGTAGTTCTCGTCCAAGCCTCTCCTCCCTCCTAGTGGCCTTTGGTAGAGTTTCCCTCCCTGTAGTGGTTAGCAGTGGGTACCCACTGCCTAGTTGTCTCGTATAAATACCCTTGTAGTGGTATAGAAATACTCTCCTAGTATTGTTATAATGTCCAAATACCTTGGCCCCAAATACCTTGTAGTATTCCCAGTTACACTTATACTAGCCCGAGAAAATACCATTATACTTTCCTCGATCGCTAAAGCGAAACCCTAAGTAAATCTTCACCGTAGTTGAAGTTATAAGTAGAAGTTGGTTAGAACTTCTAAGGGTTGTTTGGAGCGGATTAGACACTCGGGTAGGAGCTAAACCTTGCTCGGGATCGGCATATAAACTCGGATAGTTTTGGGCTTATCGAGGTAAACATTCTTGACATACATTGTAATTGGAAATTACATGTTGTAGGAGTATATAGTTAAAGTATACTATATATAGAATTGAACATACGTGCGGCAATGTCTTTGACTTAAGCTGAATAATACTTACAGATGTCTTGCGACTTAAGCCTGAATTTAAATAAGAGAAGCTGTAATTACATGGACAGTATTACGATGACTTGTGTAGTATTTTGTGAGTAAATTGTACCGCGTCAGGTTAGGCGTGCAAACCCCACACACGGTTGGCTTGGTAGCGGCCTCGGTAAAGAGGAGATTAACTGCGGGGAGAGTCTTGCGAATTTTACGTAGAATATGGAGCGATGTTAATAAGCGCGCGTGGCCTTATAGGTTGAAGTACTACGTGTGGTGCGATCTACGTGGCTTAAGGAGTAGCCGACGGTTTGAAGTACTTGGAGCGTTTTGCTATTAGTCGGCACTCGTCGCGAGGTATGTGAACCTCTTCCTATCTCTTATAGCATGATATGTGTGAACTATGTAGTACGGTGACGTCATACGTGTTAAGCGTGTTTGATTGTTTTTAAAACATAAAGTGTTATAACGACTTTATGGGAAGTTGGTTATAACAACTTTATGTAGGTAAGAAAATACTTTGTGGTTTTAAAAGGTAACTGATGTGAATTATAACTGGCTAGTTATAATAAAGAACTTGATGTATTTCAAAAGATTTATAAATCGTTTTGAAGGAGAGTAACACTTGGTTTTAAAGGTTTTAAAAAGAGTTATACTAGCTTTATGGGAGTTAGGTATAATGTCTTAAGAGAGGTAAAGAAAATGGTTTCTTGATGTTAGAAGTTAAGAGACTTGATCTTATAAGATAAGAGACTTAACTTATTTGTTTAATGTGAATGTTTGTGTGAAACCTCATTCGTGAGTAATGAGTACTTGGTTTTATTTAAAGGGATAATGTTTCTTGATTTGGAAATCGAATGTGTATCGACAGGACATGCGGCGTAATAAAGGAAAATGTATTGAATAATGATGTATCGTATTAAAACCGGTAGAAACCTCATCCGCATAGAAGCTATGAGACAAAATGATATTACATATCTAGATCATGGTGCTTAATAAGATCGATTATAAACAAGAATAACCTACTCACATATAAGGCATATGTTTCTCAAATCATTAAAGGAGAATTATGTTTTAAAGGATTAAAACTATGAACTAAGAGACCTTTTCTAAAAATGAAACTTGAGCATTTGAAATTAGGCAAACTTGAGCGTTTGGAAAATAAGGTTGTTACTTGATTTTTACAAAGGAAAGCATTTTTGTTTACTTAACAATGTTCGTCACTCTATTTTTATACTACGGACATCGTGACTTTTATAAAGGAATGGATCTCTTTAAAAGGAATTTAACGTGCGTAGTACTTTAGGAGTTAAAAACCGGACTTTGGCATAAAATGAAAGTAGCTTGTGTTGTGTAACTTGCCTATCTTGGTTGTTGTGTAACTTGCTATGCAGTGTTGTGTAACTTGCCTATCTTGGTTGTTGTGTAACTTGCCTATGCTTGTGTTGTGTAACTTGCCTATGCTTGTTGTTGCGTAGCTTGCTTATGCTTGTGATGATAGCCTTGGTTGTGCAAGAATTGTTATTTTTATGGACTAGCTTTCCATGAGGTTTCTTCTTGTTCGGCCTTGGTCACGGTGGTCGGCTCTGCGTACTTGCCCGTCTCATGATTCGGCCTTGGTACGTGGTCACCCTCGCTTGCCGTTCGGTGTAGTGGTGAAGTCTCGTGATCTGACCTTAGTCCCAGTGGTCGACCACCGTACTTGCCGGTCGACTCGTGGCCGGCCTTGAGTATCCGATGATCGGCTCTGCCCCGTGTCGGCCGTGTTTTGGTTGCATTATATTATTGAGTACGGTCGGATCTGGTAGTTATACTTGTCTATACGGTTTTTATGACACAGTGGGACACAGTGTTCATGTATACTCCTTGCATCTTGTCATATCATAAAGCTGCCGTGATGAGGAAGAAATTCCACGCACGAGTGATAATTTGGAGGCGTGAGTCACGACTTGATGTAACTAGTTATATGTTATGTCTTGTAGCTTGGTCATCATACGTATCTCTGCTTTATATAGACTATTATGATTTCATTCTGATATTCTGATTTCACATACTTGGTACTGTTATCGACCTCGCCGTGCGTTAAATCTGCGCAGTAGAAATCGTTGGTGTCGATCCGCTCTTAGGATCACCTTTCAGCGTTGGGAAGCTCGTTCCTTGGAGGCTTATCTTTTGGTATGTGTTCCCGAGTTGTAGGTTCTTGTACATTCGTGGTATGGCGGGGCCACTGTCCGTCATAGTTGTTGTAAATCTTAGAGTGCAGCCTTTGTGTGGCGGGGTTTTGTAAAAAGATTAAAGCATTCGTTTTGAAAGAGTTGTTTATATATATTTTATTGGAAGTAACCGTTTGGTTGCTTTGTTTTATTATCTTGTCTCATGTTCATGTTTAAGTTTTATTTATTTGGTTTTCTCGATGTAGTATCACTAGGGTGCAGGGTAAGGCACGATCGCGGGCAGGATCGGGTCGTGACAAAAGTGGTATCGAGCGATTAGTCTCGGAAAGTGTCTCTGACCGTGTCTAGTAAGTCTTGATTATCGATGTGTTGTATGCACATCTATAATCGAGAGGCTGCGAGACATTTAGGATTGGTTTCCATTCTTCTCATTACGAGATCGTGCCTTAAAGCCGTGATAAGATTGGACCCTGCGGCGTGCCGTTTTTACGATTATGCCTCGCGTAAAGCGGCCGGGCGAAGGCAAAGCGGCGAAGGAGGCTGCGAGTAGAAGCGTGGCGAGACCACGATACACGAGCCTCGATCCGCGATGCAGGCGAGAGAGATGAGTTACAAGAAGTGGGCCCGATTAATGGCGGGGTTGTGGCGAACTTGAGGATAAGTGGGCCGGCGATTCCGATGCACCGGATGGTTCACCGTCGAGATAGTTCGAGGCTACGGGATTTTACGAGTTGTAGGCCGCGAGTTTTATGGGTGAGGCACGAGGATGATCGCGAGGAGTTTATCAAGCGATTCTGACGGATCGTAAAGTGATCAAGGCATCGGAGACCGAGTCGGTGGTCTAGGTTCGCATCAGTGCGTGATCATGATCGTAGTTTGATTCGTGGGAGCTGTCGGGAGAGCATGACTTCCGGCTTTATGGGACGAGTTCTCGGAGGCCTTTCTTGCACATTTCTTGCCTCGGCTGATGAGAGGGCTCGGGCGAACAGATTTTTGGTGTTCTGACGAGCGAGCGTCTGATTCGGGAGTACAATGTGGAGTTCGACTCATTGGCGTCGTCCGCGTTGGTAGCTAGTATGGAGGATCGAGTGCCGATTTATTCTGAGGCTCGATGATCGCTGGCGAAGTTGTTCGGTGTAGCTCTTGGCCGGCATGGACATTGCCGCACGCGAGCTTATCTGCTGGGATGTGAGAGAGGATAAATCGGCGGAATGACCGGGTCGTGAGAAGAGGCGAGCAGCGAGGTCGCTGGTGACTTCGGCGGACCGCCTCAGGCGAGCGATTATGCGCCTCCGCGATCTGAGTGGTCTCGCGACGCCGGGACGCCGAGATATTCGAGGCGGTCGTGGCTCCCGTGTTTCAGATTTTCGGGAAGCGGGAATGCTCGCCGGATGAGTTGCCACTTGTCTCGGTGTGGCGTTGTGGAAAGCTTCGTAAAGGAGAGTGTCGTACTAACTCGGGGATTGTTATTTTTGCGGCAGCGGGGCCGTCGGCAAGAAAGCGTCAGGCGAGTATATGGCGAGATAGCATGGACTACTTAGAAGCGATTGCGGGTTCTTCACCTTCCATGAGCGGGATGTTACGTGCGTGAGCCGGTAGGTCGCGGTGGAAGTTCGATTTTAAGCGGTCCTTTGAACCGCCTATTTTCAGTATATCCTTAACCGCTTTAAAGATTTGTATGCGTGAGATGATGACACTTATTATTGTGTGCTACGTTCGGATAAGCGTTATGATGGTTATGAGTTAGAAAGCTTGGCTAGTTGAAAGGATTTGTATGGGGCATGGAAAGTGTGAACTTTAGAATATTTCATGTTGAGACCTTAGATGTAAGGTCGTCTTGAGTACCAGATTTTGCAAGTGATCTTGTCGGAATACATTTTATGCCTAGAATGTGTTGTGTGATAATTTCCTTGAGTAGTGTTAAATGGAAGTGGTAGCTTTCATGACTGTTGAGTAAGATTGTTCCGGTCGGGAACAGGCGTGATGCGTTAGTGGATCGGGTTGGGGCCGTGTTGAGGGCGACCGCGGCCGGTTTCAAAGTGGGGTCGACTCTGGGTGGTCAGCGGTGGTAAGTCACGAGGTGCTAGGCGAGTTTAGATGACCATCGTATGAGTTCGTGGGTATGTTCGACGAATCGGTCGTGAAGGCGGGAATGGCCTTAGTAAAGAAGTGAAGCTAGTAAGATGACCAAGTTTGGAGGTAGTGGCTCGAGGGTTGGAAAGCGAGCGTTGACTAAAGTGTGATGCGTATACTAGAAGAGTTCGTGTTAGAGAAAGTACGACGAGTAAGGGTAAAGCGAGCATGTATTGCGAGCATAGATATGATCATTTCTTGTGACGGGAGAAGGTGCGAAGGATGTATATTTTAGACCTCGGGAATCGCATGCGATCAGGTACCATTTGTTGGGTCGTAGGAGCGACACTAGAACCTCGCGGCAAGGTGACAAAAGTTTGTGATGTTAGAGTGTTTCCTCGTGGACTTGGATGTAAGTATTTCTGCGGGTGTTTCGTGGCGGTTGTGGCGTTGGCAACTTTTAGAAGAACTCATCGTTATCGTCTCGAGAAGGAACATTCGGGACGAATGTTTCTAAGGAGGAGAATGTTATACCCGTATTTCGGTATATGCGTGAGGCGTGCGTATACAATTTGAGCCTTAAAGTAGGCATAGATTCGAAATTTGTACACAACACCCGGTTAGAGTCGTTTTAGGCGAAGCGTTTCCACGACTTTCGTAGGGAAAATTCGGCTTTGTCATTTATAATTTTTGCGGATTTTTCCAGAGGCGTAACATTTTGGACAGCGGGAGGGCGTGTGTCACCTCGCATTGGAAGAGGTTGACGGCAATTGGCCATTCTTGGCACGCGTTTTGTTGCCCAATTTTGGTCAAGGTTAGGTAGGATATTTTTGTGTAGATGGATAAGGTTGCGTGGCTTAATCTTGGCCTTACACTTGCCTTGCACTGCACCATCTCGCCATTGGTTGGCCTTCACTGACCTATAAATACCCCTTAGTTGATGAACTTTCTTCATCCAAAATTGAGCAATCTACCTAAGTCTCAAAATACTCCTCCCTCTTGTAGTTCTCGTCCAAAGCCTCTCTCCACTCCTAGTGGCCTTTGGCCGAGAGTTTCCTCCCCTGTAGTGGTTAGCAGTGGGGTACCCCCTAGCCTAGTTGTCTCGTATAAATACCCCTTTGTAGTGGTATAGAAATACTCTCCTAGTATTGTTATAATGTCCAAATACCTCGCCCCAAATACCTTGTAGTATTCCCAAGGTTACACTTATACTAGCCCGTAAAATACCATTATACTTTCCTCACAAAAACGAAACCCTAAGTAAATCTTCACCCGTAGTTGAAGTTATAAGTAGAAGTTGGTTAGAACTTCTAAGGGTTGTTGGAGCGGATAGAGCACTCGGAGTAGGAGCTAAACCTTGCTCAGATCGGCATATAAACTCGGATAGTTTGGGCTTATCGAGGTAAACATTCTTGACATACATTGTAATTGGAAATTACATGTTGTAGGAGTATATAGTTAAAGTATACTATATATAGAATTGAACATACGTGCGGCAATGTCTTTGACTTAAGCTGAATAATACTTACGATGTCTTGCGACTTAAGCCTGAATTTAAATAAGAGAATCGAATCAGAATTACATAGGGCATTCAGACATGAGACTTGTGTAGTATTTTGTGAGTAAATTGTACACGCCCGTTAGACGTGCAAACCCCGGTTGGCTTGGTGGCGGCCTCGAAAGGAGGAGATTAACGCCGTTGCGGGAGGTCTTTGCCAATTTTCGTAGAATATGGAACGATGTTAATAAAGCGCGTGGCCTTATAGGTTGAAGTACTACGTGTGGTGCGATCTACGTGGCTTAGGAGTAGCCGCGGTTTGAAGTACTTGGAGCGTTTTGCTATTAGTCGGACTCGTCGCGAGGTATGTGAACCTCTTCCTATCTCTTATAGCATGATATGTGTGAACTATGTAGTACGGTGAGCGTACGTGTTAAGCGTGTTTGATTGTTTTTAAACATAAAGTGTTATAACGGCTTTATGGGAAGTCGTTATAATACTTTATGTAGGTAAGAAAATACTTTGTGGTTTTAAAAGGTAATCGATGTGAATTATAATCGCTAGTTATAATAAAGAACTTGATGTATTTCAAAAGATTTATAAATCGTTTTGAAGGAGAGTAACACTTGGTTTTAAAGGTTTTAAAAGAGTTATACTAGCTTTATGGGAGTTAGGTATAATGTCTTAAGAGGTAAAGAAAATGGTTTATGATGTTAGAAGTTAAGAGACTTGATCTTATAAGATAAGAGACTTAACTTATTTGTTTAATGTGAATGTTTGTGTGAAACCTCATTCGTGAGTAATGAGTACTTGGTTTTATTTAAAGGGATAATGTTTTTGATTTGAAATCGAATGTGTATCGACAGCACCACTGCAGTAATAAAGGAAAATGTATTGAATAATGATGTATCGTATTAAAACCGGTAGAAACCTCCATCCGCATGGGCTAAGATGAGACAAAATGATATTACATATCCTAGATCATGGTCGCTTAATAAGATCGATTATAAACAAGAATAACCTACTCACATATAAGGCATATGTTTCTCAAATCATTAAAGGAGAATTATGTTTTAAAGGATTAAAACTATGAACTAAGAGACCTTTTCTAAAAATGAGAAACTTGAGCATTTGAAATTAGGCAAACTTGAGCGTTTGGAAAATAAGGTTGTTACTTGATTTTTACAAAGGAAAGCATTTTGTTTACTTAACAACGTCACTCTATTTTTATACTACGGACATCGGGTGACTTTTATAAAAGGAATGGATCTCTTTAAAAGGAATTTAACGTCGTAGTACTTTAGGGTTAAAAACCCGACTTTGGCATAAAATGAAAGTAGCTTGTGTTGTGTAACTTGCCTATACTGGTTGTTGTGTAACTTGCATGCCCGTTGTGTAACTTGCCTATACCTGGTTGTTGTGTAACTTGCCTATGCTTGTGTTGTGTAACTTGCCTATGCTTGTTGTTGCGTAGCTTGCTTATGCTTGTGATGATAGCCTTGGTTGTGCAAGAATTGTTATTTTTATGGACTAGCTTTCCACGAGGTTTCTTACTGTTACCTTGGTCCCCGTGGTCGGCTCGATTTGCCCTGCCTCATGACCGATTCGGCCTGTACCCGTGAGTCACCGTGACTGCCTGCTCAGCCAGAAGGACGGGTCTCGTGATACGCTCGTCCTCGTGGTCACCAGACTTGCCCCGGCCACTCGTGGCCGCCTGGTATCCGATGTCGGCTCGCACTTGCCCCGTGACGGCCGTGTTTTGGTTGCATTATATTATTGTACGGTCGGATCTCGTAGTTATACTTGTCCTATACGGTTTTATGACACAGTGGGACTCGTGTTCATGTATACTCTTTGTATCACATATCATAAATCTGCCAAGCGTGAGGAAGAAATTCCACGCACGAGTGATAATTTGGAGGCGAGTCCACGACTTGATGTAACTAGTTATATGTTATGATCGTAGCTTGGTCATCATACATGTCTCCCGCTTTATATAGACTATTATGATTTCATTTACTGATTTCTGATTTCACATACTTGGTACTGTTAGATCGACCTCCTTCGGCCGCGTTCACGCCGCAGTAAGTACATATCGTCGCCGATCCCCGCTCTAGGATCACCTTTCAGCGTTCAAGCTCCGTTCCTTCGGATGTTTATCTTTTGGTATGTGTTCCCAGAGTTGTAGTTTATAGTACATTCAGGGTTAATGAGGGGCCCTTTCACGTCATAGTTGTTGGAAATCTTAGAGGTCTGTAGTAGACCTTTGCAAGGTGGTTTTGTAAAAAGGATTAAACTGCTCGCTTGAAAGAGTTGTTTATATATATTTTATTGGAAGGTAACCGTTTGGTTGCTTTGTTTTATTATCTTGTCTCATATTCATGTTTAAGTTTTTATTTCACTGGTTTTCTCGATGTAGTATCACCAGGGTGCCGGTAAGGCACGATCACGCCCGGATCGGTCGTGACATAAAGAAAGCGTCAGGCTTGGCTTGCGCCGAGTCGTGGGGTATTGGTCACTGAAAATTATCCGGGTCAAGCGACGCGATTGGCCGGGTAGAATGTTTTAATTGGGGTTAATTAATTAGGTATTAGTTATTTAATTAGTTTAATGTGCTATCTAATTAACAATTTTAGGCTTTAATTAGTGACAAAGTAATTAAATTAATTGTGATTAAATTATCTAATTGTTATAAAATAAATGCGGTGTGTTATTTAATTAATGCTTAATGCTCTAGAATGCGCGCTATTAAAATCTTATTATTGCATTATTGAAGTTAAATTAAAATTGAATTGAGTTTTATATTAAATTACTTAAATCTTTGAATGCAAGTACGATATTTAAGAATCGTTTAAAGCTTTATAAATGCGGTGCTATTAAATGCATATATCAGATTAAAATTGATTACAAATGATTACTAATAAATGCGGCTATGCTACCTGACACGACGTTATCGCTAAATTATTTATTTTATGCATTTATTAATTATTTAAGAATTACGACAAAGCTTAAAGTTAATTAATGCGGACGCGAGACTCTAAGTGCTTAAAACTCTACGCAAGACGCGATGTCATTATTAAATTAATTATTTATGCAGATTTAATGTTTATTTGCTGCATTTTATTGAAAAAATCCTAAAAATTATTTTACAAAATTAGTGTAATTTTATAGTTACTGACTGGACGGGAGGGTCAAAATTGGGTGTCAACAGCTGTCCCTCTTTGTATGGAGATGATGGAAGAATCTTCGGACAAAGACGTTGACTCATAGCCAATTTTGTCTCGATCTTCAGAATTGCAAAAATGTCTGGCGGATAGACAAGTGCCGACGAAAATCAAAAAGCCCCGATGTCGAGTTATGACGACACTGGGCTACCATGGTCAAAACACCAAGGCGAGCTAACACGGACTTAAAGCTTTCCCAGTGTCGAGTTATGATGACACTGGGCTATGGTGCAAAAAGTAAAAGAAAATAACTGGCTTGAACACAGGGTGTCGCTATGGCTTGGTCTGGTTCTACGGTGATGTGAGCGAGTGACCGACGCTGAGGCCGCTTCGCTAATCGGGAAGGTTGGCCCCGACAAATTGCCCGGTCAGAAGAGAAAATCCACGTTGTGCTCCCGCTTCCCGCACGCTAAGACTTGAACAAACGGTTAGTGCATAACTGTTAAGGCAAAATGATGATGCATAATTTTAAAGTAATGCAACTGTGAGTAAAAAAGGTTATCCTGCAAAATATGATGCCTGCTGTGTTGATGCGATGCTGCAAATCTGTGATTTTGCCGCTTGCACGACGTGTTGCGATTGTGAACGCGATACGTTGTCCTTGCTGCAATTGTTCCTGTAGACTAAAGCTCAAGGAAGAGTTAGTGCATAACTGCTAAGCCAGAATAATATATGAGAAAAAATGCAATTTTGAAACGCAGAAATCGTCCCTCAGATGTGATATCTTGACTTGTCGTCGTTTCGGACTTGTCGCCGCTTTCGGACTCGTCGTCGCCGACTTGTCGTCGCTTTTGGACTTGGCGTCGTTTCGGACTTGGCGTCGTTTGGACTTGTCGTCGCTTTCGGACTTGGCGTCGTTTTGGACTTGGCGTCGTCTTGGACTTGTCGTCGTTTCTGACTTGGCGTCGTTTTGGACTTGGCGTCGTTTTGGACTTGGCGTCGTTTTGACTTGGCGTCGTTTGGACTTGGCGTCGTTTTGGACTTGGCCGTTTTGGACTTGACGTCGTTTTGGACTTGGCGTCGTTTTGGACTTAGCCGTTTTGGACTTGCTTCCGCTCGCGTAGACTAAATCTCAATGAAGAGTTAGTTCATAACTTCTAAAACATAATAATAAAACATGAAAGATAAAAATGCAATTTTGAGAACAGAAAATCTTCCTCGTAGATGTAATATCTTGATGATGGCGTCGTTTTGACTTGCTTTGTCCGATAACGCCGTCGTTACTGGGCGTGTTGCCGGGCGTCGTTGCGTGGACTCATTTGTCCGATAACGTCATTGCACGGACGTATTCTTTGCGCCGTCGTTGCGTGGACTTGCCGCTACCGATAACGCCGTTATGCGGGCGTATTCTTCTTGGTGTCGTTGCGTGGACTTCTTGATTACGTCGTTATGCGGGCGTGTTCCGCCGGGCGTCGTTGCATGGACTTCTTGATTACGTCGTTATGCGGGCGTGTTTCCGGGCGTCGTTGCGTGGACTTGCCGATTACGTCGTTATGCGGGCGTGTTCTTCCGGGCGTCGTTGCGTGACTTCCGATCACGCCGTTGTTCGGACGTATTGCTGCCGTGTCGCCGCGTGGACTTGGCTGATTACGTCGTTATGCGGGCGTGTTCTTTCCGGGCGTCGTTGCGTGGACTTGCCGATTACGTCGTTATGCGGGCGTTGTTCTTTGGCGTCGTTGCGTGGACTTCGCCGATTACGCCGTCGTTATGCGGGCGTGTTCGCCGGGCGTCGTTGCGTGGACTTGCCGATTACGCCGTTATGCGGGCGTGTTCCGGGCGTCGCTGCATGGACTTGCTAATTACGCCGTTATGCGTCGGCGTGTTGATCTTTGGCGTCGTTGCGTGGACTTGCCGATCACGCCGCGTTGCGGACGTATTCTTCCGGGCGTCGTTGCGTGGACTTGCCGATTACGTCGTTATGCGGGCGTGTTCTTCTTTGGCGTCGTTGCGTGGACTTCCGATCACGCCGTCGTTGCACGACGTATTCTTCGCTGCTCGTAGGATAAATGCTCCCGCAAGCTAAGCTTGAGAAAAGAGCGTTAGTGTATACCGTTTAAATGAAATGATAAATACATACGAAGTGCAATTTTATGGGTAGAGATGTCATCCTCGAGATGTTGTCTTGCACGACATCGAACGTTGCGGTGGCAATTGCCGTGATGCCTTTCTTTGCCGTCGCGATGCGTGGCCAATTTGACTTTATGCTCGAGTTGATGCGCTAGGTTTTGCGGAACTCAACTTTGATTGCCGATGTTGATGCCCGCTTTCTGCTTTTTTGCTCTGCGGACTTTGGATTGTTGTCATCCTCCGCCTTTGTCGCTTCCTCGCTTCGAAGAGACTTTTCGTCGTATTTTCTGCTCCGGCTGTTGCACTTTCTGCTTCTGTTAATATTAAAAGACCTGCGCTCAAAGAAAAATTTGTGAGTTTTGGGGGGGGGTTGATTCATATTTGACTTCGCTGCCCTGTTCCTCGATATCTGCGTGCCTGGCTTGTTTGGACTTGCAACCCCTGTCTGGTTTCCTACACTGTCCCAGTTTTGAAAAGGGTGTCTGGCCTAAAATGGGTCTCAATGTAGTTGCTTGTAGGCTATGTGTATTCTTGTCATTTTCAAAGCAAAGGGAAAGTTTCCTAATGGTGTGACCGAAGCCGATTTAGGCCGCCTACGTATCCCCATGAGGGAATCAGGTCGAACGTAGTTCATTACAAGCGAATATTGAAAAATTAAAATTTCTAGATGTGGACCGGCCGAGACGGCCGCCACGTATCCACTAAGGAATCGAGTCAAACCTAGTTCATTACAAGAACGAAAGAAAACGTTATTAAAGCTTAAATATGAGTTTATAAATTATTCGCTAAAATAAATCGTTTTCCTATCCGTGCTCTGGCGGACCAAGACAAGTGGTGCAAATCCAACCAATACGCCTTTCGCTCGCATCATGGCCGGCCGGGTCTTCGTGCTCTGCCGAGATCTCCTTCTTTGGCTTCGCGTGGTGCTGCTGATAAATGACCGATTCAGCGGAGCGGCTCGCCGAGGAATGCCTCTCTTCCTTCGGGGTTCATTGTACTCATTGGGTAAGCATCCTCCACCGAATGACTCTCTCGATCGCCTCCCTTACTTTGTCTCTCGAGTGCATAACACCTTCCCACGCCGTGTCCGATGGCTCCAGAATGGTATGCACGCTTTTGTTTCCATCACGAGCTTTGGACTTGGGATTGGGCACATTCTGGAATTGGCCGAGTATCCTGCAAACCTCAACCTCTCGTACAACTGCGATAAAGGCTCGGCTAAATGGGCGTATATTTTGGCTGGCCTTTCTGTGGTATTCAGGCGGGGTGCGAAGATGTTTGGTAAATAGGTTTGTGGAGGCCTTTGGTTTTGTGTTAGTAATGCGTTAGGCATTCGGTTTTGTGTGGAATATATGGGTGCATTGTATATTGGCTGAACGGGATATGTAGTAAGCGGGTACTGGTAATAATTTGGAGGTTTTTGACTGTTTTGGTTATTTGCAGTGACGAGTGCTCTGGTGAGGTTCTTGAGCCTTTTGATTTCGGCCTGCAGGGTTGCCATTTGCTGTGGTAATTGTGCGAGTTGCTCGACTGGATCTATGCTGTCTTTCTCTCCTGAGACCTCTGCTTTGCTTATAGGAACCAAGACAGTTCACTGCTCCGCCGATGTCCTTGAATCAGTCATGTTGCTGGACCCGTACCTTTGATCTTGTGAAATATTGATGCTCTGCCATTGCTTAGTCAAATACGAACCGACCTTTGGGGAGGATGATAAATCTTTCTAAAAATGCAACAAACGGTGTTAGCATAAAGCACATAATTTGCAAGTATGTAGCAGATATATCGCACATAGCACATTCAAACGTTTCCTAACATGCAGGGGGACCTCTTTATGCCAGAGGTAAGCCTAAACGTCACTTATGCGAGATTATGACTGATTTGTCCAAGTCGTCCAACTATAATGCCTTTGTTGGAAATGGCGACCAAATGACGGTGCACTTTTCCCAATTTCAGCATGTCATGATTGGGTTTGGATTTGTCTGTCATTGCCACGCTACACATAATATGCTGGTTGGTCGTTTGGGTTGAGAAACCCGTCGACAAGTTTGGTGTCTTCCTAATTGTGGTGTCGATGCCAGGACCAACCCACCTAAGGTAAATGCACGATGCCCTAAAATAAGGGTGGTATAGCTCTATCTTAAGTTTCTAAGATTTGGCTTTTCCGACGCAGAGTTCCCGAGCGACAACTCGAGTGAGAAGGCTACGCTGATCGACGAACCGATCTAACTCGCAGCGCCAACTCTCCTAAAATTTGGATATTTTTGAAAGAAATTTGCGGTCGCGAGCACACCAAATACGTGAGTGTGTGATTTGTGTGAATTTTCCAGAATGGAAGAAATATGAGCGGAATGCCAGTTTAGGGAAAGCAGTAAAGCAAGTAGCAAAAAATAAACAAAATACAATACACAAAAATTAAATGCAAAATAATTGCCAAATAATAACCCTAGGTCTGTTATGGTTAAGAACCTAAAATCCCCAGCAGAGTCGCCATTTCTGTCGCGCCCGATTTCGACCGCGACTTTTTCTAAAAGCGAACCCTGCTTAACATGCAAATGTTAGAAAATAAACAACTAATAAATAATAAAATGCTAATAAAGTTTTAAGAGGCTTTAAAGTTTTTAAAAATGCTAAAAGGGGTGCTAACATATTAGAAGTGCTAAAAGGATGCTAAAATTGCAAAAGATGCTAAAGTTTAAAAGGGTTGCTACAATGCTAAGGGTTCGCGGAGTCGCCACCTAATTAATTGGGTGAATTAGGACACCTAAATGTTTAACTAGTTTAAAGTAAAACATTAACTCCATTTTAATGGTCTGCTAAACTTAATGAGATTCTGGGTAAGGGTTCTTTATTAATCTAGAGGGAAGGGGTTAGGCACCCTCTAAGATCCGCTAACTTGCGGTTGTCCTGCCAAACCTAGGGTTAATTATTATGCCAAGAACGCAATGCAAGTTGCAAAAGGTATTTGGGTGGAGAGTATTTAGAATATGAAATGTATTATTACTTAATATAAAATATAGCGCCAAAATACGTAAAGTAGGTTTAGTGAAAACATGCATTTATAAAGTAATTATACTTAATATAAAATATAGCGCCAAAATACATAAAGTTGGTTTAGTGAAAGCATGCATTTATAAAGTAATTAGAAAATTTATTCTATAACATACTCATACTGCTTAGCATAATATATGCAAATTATTATGACAACATCAGATGCTTATAAAAATAAAATAAAACGTCTTTTATGCAGCAGAATACATTTTTTTGTTATGAATGTTAACAAGTATTTATAAGAAGATGAGTTTCTCATGTTAGAATTTAGTGATAAATAATGTTTTGACTACCTAAATAGTTATGTGGATGGAGGATTACTAAATAGTTTGATTATAACTTAAGCAAGCTAGAATAATCAACTAAATGGGGGAAAGCAAATTTTTAATGTTAAGCTACTTTATAATCTATTGGTTCAAGGTTTAACTATTATGAATATCCTACTAATTAATGTAGCGTTAGACATATAATTTACAACAAATAAATGAATGGGGCGGGGTAGAAAATAATTAGAAGGACTCGACGGATGACGATGTCTTTTCGCCGGTGGTTTTGAAATTCCGATGCGGATAGAGAAATGCACATAGATGCGGGTATTAATTTGCCACGATGAGTCTCGCCATGAGACTCTTTGTTTTGCTCCGGTGCGTTCCATGTAAAAAAAAGAAGGAAGATAAAAATTAGTATATGCCCAAACTTATCAAATAATGCAAGTGAATAAAAAGCATTCATGTGAATTTAAACCTATATATATAATTTGACTATAACAATCCAAAATAAGGTGGCAGATACAAAGAAGATCTCGAGACTGTTCAATTAAATATTGGGCCTCAGATGCAAATAACACGCAGAAGATGTGAAGCAGGCCCAAGACGAATGAAAATTTTAAATTCAAAGGAAGAAACAAATCAGTCCAATATACTCGCTAGGCCCAATAATCAAATATTCACATGTGTACGTACATAAGCCCACATTTAATGCAACACTTTAAGACACATGGAGATTAGCTTGGTTGTATTAACTTTTCAACTAAGAACATTCGCAAAAACAAGGATATGATACACTCGGAGATGTACAAAAGCATATAGTTTTGACGTATACCTCAACAGTAAGTAAAACCAAATCAAACATTTATAACAATCTAAACTAGAGACAGTGGGCAAACAAGTTCAGAGATCGATATGCAAATATTTAGATCACTTAAACTAGTAAGTCAACACCATGGCCTGGTTTACTAATGAAAAATAGTTGGCAGATAGCACATAAAACTCCTGAACCCTTTTATCCCTTATCTAAATATGCATTTAACTAGGTTATGTAGATTATCAAATGAGTAACAGTAGCATGGTTCATCTGAACCGGGTCAAGGCATATGAGGCATTCAGGTAAGTTCTACGGATTTGAAGGAAACATGTTCATAAAGAATACCAACTAAGGATTGGAGCATACTGGGCACGTATCACAACACAACCAAATAAGATAAGAATAACATAACCTAACAGTGAACATATATGATGATATAAATTTTGATTCCATTTTTGGCAACCCAAAAACAGACCTGAGATGCGGATGTATGAAGCACAACACGACACAAGGCAATTTTAGATTTAAAGAAAAGAGAGAGAGAGCAAATCCGATAAGGTATCTTCCCTTTCCAAATGAATAGATTGGTCCAAAACTTTCAATTTTTTTTTAAATATATTTAACTGCACACAAAGGAAGCTAAAGAATTAACATTTCTGGTTTAGATCACGGCTACAGCCTAAACAAACAACTCATACTTAATTTTCCACCACAGAGGGGCAGTTTATTGCCTACTGCCCCAGGTTCTTTCATTCTTATTTGGACAATTTCCATACTATTTAAAACTAATAAGATTTGTATTATAACAATTAATGCCAACAGGGCCTCAACTCGTTAATACCCAACATAATAGATCCAAACAATCATCAATACTAAACTAAACACATCCTACATTGATTTAACAGACATAAACAACAAACCAATTCCCATTACATAGATTATCCTATAATTGATCATCAAAATAAAGCGCAAGATGCTTTATAGTAAGTCAGTATCAACACACGTAAGAAACTAGGTAAGCTCAAAAATAGGACTTGGAGACAGGGAACATCTCCTGGAACAGTTCAAAGGTTATCACAAAGTAAACTCCTAGATGATCCCTAAACCATCAGATCAATTTCAACAAGAACATACATCCACCAAAGCTTCAAACTAGGACTCTCGACATCCGATTTACCTAACAAGACATTCACATTCGCACGTTTACGGATCTAAATCACAAATTTTTAGTTAAACTAAGAAAGCATCTAATAAACATGGAACTACGTGGTGATTAACCAAGCATATACAGACCTAGGTAGATTAATGCAGGCCAATCCGACATTACATTTAGGGCAATAACAGAAACAGTAATATAGCGAGCTTAGTTAAACACGAGCAGTCCAACAGAAAACACGTAAAACAAAGGAATAAACTAATCACATCTTAATATGGCAAACACTGCAATTCAGGATAAGTACCATTAAATACATGACTAAGCCAAATAAGAAACGCATGAACATCTACCAAGACATAGAAATATGCTGAAGTTTAAAGAAAAGTCGAATTTTCTGACCTTTTTCGTGCAGCGAACCGAGGCAGCGTATCAAGTCGTCGATTCGCTCGGATTTTGGGCTTTGCGACGCGAATGAAAGGATAAGGTCTGTTTACTGATTTCTGGGCTGGAATTGAAATAAGGGGGATTCGAATTACCTATTCTTGCGATGCTAGTGGCCTAGGTACTGAGTCCCCTAATTCCCGATGCCTGTCGAGTCTCCCCGATTGAGCTCTGTCCTCTGCTCTCTGTCCTCCTTTATGCCTTTGCATGTGCTTATATAGCCATGTTTTGGGTTCCCTATTAGGTAAGTAATAAAAGGCTGATTCTGGGCTCGATTTCGTGCTTGATTCCTGAGAATCGTGCGATTTGTTACTGATTTTGCAATAGGAAGGAAAGTAGATAATGGGTTTATGGTAAGAAATCGTTGGCTGGGTGTACGTGGGTAAAGGAAAGCTTGATTACGCCGGATTCTCAGGCGAGAATCTCGGCTGGGTGATGGGCGAGGTGCTGGCGGCGGTTTGAAATTTTTAGGGTTCTTAGTGTTTTCTTTTTCTGAAGGGCTTTCGGGTGATGAGGGGAAGGGACCATGGGCTAAGGGCTGAGAGGGAAGAAAAATAAAGGCTGGGGGGGAAATAGGTTGGGCGTGGGCTTCCGGATCGGGCAAGGGGAAATAAGGGGCGTGAGGGCTGATGGATGTTGGGCCGCGTGGGTAAGATAAAGAAGGCTGGGGCTTGGGCTTGGTCTTTGGAGTATGGGGTCACGACGAAAATTATCCGGGCCATGACGCGGATGGGGCTGGGTAGAATGTTTTAATTAGGGGTTAATTAATTAGGTATTAGTTATTTAATTAGTTTAATGTGCTATCTAATTAACAATTTTAGGCTTTTAATTAGTGACAAAGTAATTAAATTAATTGTGATTAAATTATCTAATTGTTATAAAATAAATGCGGGTGTGTTATTTAATTAATGCTTAATGCTCTAGAATGCGGCGCTATTAAAATCTTATTATTGCATTATTGCGAAGTTAAATTAAAATTGAATTGAGTTTTATATTAAATTACTTAAATGCTGAATGCAAGTACGATATTTAAGAATCGTTTAAAGCTTTATAAATGCGGTGCTATTAAATGCATATATCAGATTAAAATTGATTACAAATGATTACTAATAAATGCGGCTATGCTACCTGACACGACGTTATCGCTAAATTATTTATTTTATGCATTTATTAATTATTTAAGAATTACGACAAAGCTTAAAGTTAATTAATGCGGACGCGAGACTCTAAGTGCTTAAAACTCTACGCAAGGCGCGATGTCATTATTAAATTAATTATTTATGCCTGTATTTAATGTTTATTTGCTGCATTTTATTGAAAAAATCCTAAAAATTATTTTACAAAATTAGTGTAATTTTATAGTTACTGACTGGACGGGAGGGTCAAAATTGGGTGTCAACACCCCTTCTCGGCCCCATCCCTACTCCCAACAGTCCACCCAGTCCCACCTCCACTTCTCGGCCACCCTATCCCAATCATGTCCAACCTCTCGTAGCACACCCACATAAAATGGAAACCCGTGCTATGCACGATATTTTTAAACCCAAATGACTATTTAACTTGTCCACTTCGGTTGCCCCTTTCCCTATTTCTCGTAATCTGAAAGATGTCTTATTTGATCCTAATTAGAAAAATACAACTATTGATGAATATAAGGCTCTTATTTAAATAAGACGTGAGATCTAGTACATTGTTCTCCTGATGCTAATATTATTCATTCTTTGTGAATTTTTTGACATAAAAAGAAATATGATGGTTTTTTAGATGCACAAGGCTCGTCTTGTAGGTGATGGTAGGTCTCAACAGGTGGAAGTGAGTTGTGATGAAACTTTCAGCCCGATGGTGAAACCAGTGACTATTCGAGTTGTTCTCAGTGTTGCTTTATCCAAGTTTTGGCCTATTCATCAGCTTGACGTCAAAAATGTTTTCTTGCATTGAGACCATCATAAAACTGTATATATGCATCAACATGAGGGATACAAGGATTTGATTTGTCCAAATTATATGTGTTTTGAAAAAATGACTTTATGGACTAAAACATGTTCCTCGTGCATGGTACCAAGTGTTTGCTGATTTTGTATCATCTATCGGGTTTTCACACATCAAATTGGATCATTCATTGTTCATCTATAACAAGGGTAATGACATGACATACATCCTACTAAATGTTGATGATATCATCTTCACCACATCTTCTGATGTAGTTCGTCGATCCATTATGTTACTCTTTGCCTCTGAGTTTGCTATGAAGGATTTGGGCCCTCTAAGCTATTTTTTAGGTGTTGTTGTTACGAGACATGCATGTGGCTTATTTCTTTGTGAAAGGAAATACGTTGAAGATATCCTTGACCGAGCAGGCATGACGTCTTGCAAACCAGCGCACACTCAGGTGGACACTAATTCCAAACTCAGTGCCTCTTCGGGCTCTCTGTCTGCTGATCCGACTCACTATCACAGTTTAGCAGAAGCGCTGCAGTATCTCACTTTCACGAGACCAGATATATTTTATGTCGTACAACAAATATGATTACATATGCACAGACTGATGGATGAACATATGAATGCCCTCAAATATATTTTGCGATATGTACATGGTACTATTCATTTCGTCTTACACATGTACAAGTCATCACTCTCTGTATCACATCTTATTCTGATGCTGACTAGGGTGGATGTCCTGATACTCGTCGATCCACGTCGGGTTACTGTGTGTTCTTCAGAGATAACTTACTTTCTTGGTCTTCTAAAAGATAACCTACTATGTCTCGATCCAGTGCCGAAGTTGAGTACAGAGCTGTAGTGAATATTATTTATGAGTCTTATTGGATATACATTCTTCTACTTGAGCTTCACTGCCCACTCTATAAGACTACAATATTTTACTGTGATAATATAAGTGTGATATATTTTTCCGGCAATCCCGTTTAACATCAATTCACTAAATACATTGAAATAGATATTCACTTTGTACGTGAGAAAGTTGTTTGTGGACAAGTTCGTGTTATTCATGTTCCTTCCCGATATTAGATTACTAACATATTCACTAAAGGACTTTCGCGCATACTCTTTGATGACTTCTGAGCCAGTCTTAGCGTATGATAATCTTCTGCTTTAACTGCGGGAGTGTGATAGAATATTACCATATCTTGTATATTACCATTGATAGAATATTACCATATTTTGTATATCTTTTATATTAAATAAATTTATATTTCAATAATCAATGAAAGGCAAGGAACATATTCCTACAAAATTATCACCAACTAGTTAGCAAAACACACATTCATTATCACACCTAATAAGAAAAGTGAACAACTGGTAGTTAAGATGTGTTTTGCTAGCTAGTTGGTGATAGCTTAGGTAGAAAACTCTCACACCTAATATTTCAGATAGAAAATTAAAAAAATGATACTTGAGATGTGATTTTGACCCTTAGTTGTTTCCTATCTAATGCTCAAACTCAAGACAATCAGGACAAGTTGTTACTTATCACTCTACTACAATCATTAACGATATTAATTTAACTTATGGAGGAAAAATTTACTATGTAACTTATATGTTTCAATAGCTATATATATATATATATTAACAATAGACTTAATTATTGTTATGTACTTACATAAGATTATGATAGGAACTCGTAAGCTTAAGATCCAAATCCACCTATATAACAAAAATAAAAAAACGGTCACTTATGTAAGTTCAAAATAGTCCCTTAAGTATGAACAGTTTTGGTACTTTAAGTTTGTCAAAAGTTAATATTTTTAGTCTTCGTAAAATATTTACCGAACTCTACTAATTTAACGGAAATAATGGGGGAACAAACTTAATTATAAACACTAAGAAAGTTTCATCAAATTCTAAAATATACAAAAAAAAAACTACACTAGATGTTAAAAATATATCAGAAATTACACATTAAAAAGCTAAATCAAATGCTATAAATAAATTTAAAAACAATAAAAATTACAAAAACTATACCTCTAAATGAGAGTTTCACGTTAATTTCATTTATTTCATAATCCCGTCAAATCTAACACAAATAGTTTGAGAATATTTGAAAACTACAAATGTTTATGAAAAATTTAAAGGACCAATATTATTAGGTGTATTTTTTTGAACCAACTCGCAATTATAATGGACCATTTTTGTCATGTTCTCCGTTTAATACATTATTAATCCCCATTTATCAACGTGTTTGTCGTTGTTTTTGCTTAGGAATTGGCATGTTAACGAATAACGATAGAAACAAATAGTTTGGCACTTACCGCAGCAGTAAGTTGCCAGAAGAAGAGAAATACGTGATGTAAGGCCACGAGTTCGATCCTGCATAAATCTTCTTGGTTGAGCGCACATGGCTTGCCAAGTGTGGTTAATCGGTGACGTAGTTTGCGCGCTATCACGTCGGGAGTTTTACCATGCGCACTGAAAGAAAGAATGGCGCGGCCTTCACAAAAAAAAAAAAATAGTTTGGCACTTGAACTACTTTATGGTACTTTATGCATATTATTATTACGTCATCACAGGGAATTATTTCTGTTTTGAGAAGTACTTCTATAATTATAGTCAAACACCCTAACAGATTCTCTAGAAACATTTTCTGCAAAATTACTTTTAAGAAACAGAAACTATTTTAAAAAAAACTTGATCAAACAGACTCATACTCCCATTGTTTAATTTTATGTAGTATTGTTATTATCCAGAAAGTCGAAGAAACATGTCATTGATCATAATTTTCTTAACTACATTTTACATATATTTATTATTGTTGCTAACAGTAATTCTGTATAATTTTTAAATTATGTAAATTTTATTTTTTAATTTAAACTTACATTAAAATTAAATACTTTGATTCTTACCCAAGATCTTGCCACAAAAAAATGGAATTGAGGAAGTATTAAAATTATGAATAAATTTGGTTTGGTAAATAAAATGTGAAGTTGTAAAATATAAATAGAATAATATTAAGTCGTGCCAAACTAAAGGATTTTCGTATAAATAAAAATGTAAATTATAAAAATCAATTAAGCTTCACATGGTCGGAGCCGACGCAGTTTTGGATTTTGACTTTACTTTCTTACACGGCTTGTCCATCTCAGGTCCACAAGTTAGGTGGCCGCCCAGTCATTTTTAAGTTGGGTAATGTTTGAGTTAACGGCCCATTTGAAAAAATAAAAATAAGGGGCAATTTTCGCACAAATGCTCCATTTTGGGGTGATTTTTAATTTCCCCCTTAAATTGCAAGTCTTTAATTTTTGCCCGACTTTAATGGCCGAAGATGTCCCTGACTTCAAAAAAAACGGCTTCGCAAGGCGAGATTTGATGTGCGGTGAAGTTATGCATTTTTTATACCCTTTCTTTAAGCTTACAAACCCTTTAAGTAAGTTTAATGACATTTCTTATGTTTATTTTGTGTTTGTAGGAATTTGGAATTTAAGTGTCAAGAATCGCAAGAAAATGAAAAAAAGACTGTTTTATGACCATTTTGCTGGCCGCAGAATGGGTAGCGAAATGGGACAGGAAGTTTTCCTATCACTGTCCCATTCTGCAGGCCGCAGAACTGTTCTGTTGGCCTACAACGAGTAGCGATACGGGACAAAAAGGTATTTTTGACAGATTTTGTAAAATATTTTCTTTGGGCTATAAATACAACATTAGGTCATTTTAGCCACACCAAAACACACCAACTCACAAGAATTCTCTCCAACACATTTTGAGAGCTTAATGATGGAGAACAAGATTTGGAGGCTCGGATTTCTGTAACACCTCGCACCATTGGGCTAGGTAATTTTCATGATTCGTGGACTTAGGACCCAATGGGAAGTGTTAGAATTCAAAATTTGACGAAAACAATGTTCTTCAGTTTTACGCCTTGAAATACGAACCGTAAAATATTTTACGGACCGTCAAATCACACCGTCAAACGGACCCCAAAATCCAAATCACCGTTAAGGATTACGGTAGAAACTACAGGTCGTGAACGTTTTACGAGCCGTGAAACCCATCATAATTATTTTACGGACCGTAAAAGCCACTGTAAATGTTTCGCCGACTGAACATTATAAATATGCAGCCTTAGTCCCAAAAATAGATTTTTTACTTTTCTCAAGTCCTAGAACGAAGACTCTCTCTTTTCAATCATCTCATACACTAAGGTAAGTCATTTCCGTGTAATTTCATGCGATTTTAATATAGTATAATCAATTCCTAAGCATAATTCATTATTTCTAACGTAGGGTTTTCAAGAAAATTTAGGAAATTAAGGTTCAAGCTTTGAAATTATTCTTCCAAGTTCATCTTTTTAGGGCAACTTTAAGAGCAACTAAGGTATGTAGAGTTTCTCTCTACGTGTGGGGATATTCATGTTCCTCCCCCACGCCACGTTTCTATGAAATCAAAAAAATTTCATAACATAAGATTTGTGTTCTAATATCATGATAACCCTAGCTATATGAATATTATGTTATGTATATATTATTCATCAATTGTATTCATGATTGGTCAATTGTGATTGTCATGAACTTGTCCGTAATCCATGAACACATGCCTTGATTTTCATGGGTTCCTAAATACAAGTTATAATCAGTATATATATATATATATATATATGTGTGTGTGTGTGTGTGTGTGTGTGTGTTTATGTTTTATGCAAGTTATTTTCTAAATGTAGTCAGGCATTGAGAATCGTGTTCCATCCAGGCTATGGTTTGGGGCGTGACAAAGCTTGGTATCAAAACATTAGGTTCAAGTGTCTTCGGAGTATATGTGTGAGGGCCCACACATGTAAATAGTTGACTACCAAGACATCTAGGATTGTCACACTTCTTTCATACTCTAGATCGTGCGGTTAGAGCTATACATTCAGAACATCCATCTAACTCTTGATTGGATTCATTCATGTATTGCTCATGTCTCATACCCCGATAAGGTATGAGATTGCTCTACTGGTCGGGCTAGGTACCAGACTCCACGTACTCACGTGGTGATTTCATGTTGGCGATTATACTAAGACTCTCTCACTTTAAATAATTTATCATGTTTTATTATATATTTATGTCAGATATCATTGTAAATGTTTTTGCGATATTATTAGATCAATTGTACGCGTTGCAATAAACTATTTAGTTTATTGTTCATATTATAATTATTTCTAATCATGTTGTTGGATAGTGAAACACGGACAAAGTTAAACTTGATTGCAAAGATGAATTTGGTTTTTTGCATTGTTTACATTTTCCACGTGACATATGACATATCCGAACTATGGTGATGGGATCCTTTTTGCTTACACGACTCATTTGACCTCGGACTGCCAAAAGAGACCTTCCGAGTTTCGTTTCGGAAACTTCTTTTAATTTTTTATTTTCAGAATTTTATGTATTTACCAAAAATAATTTAACTTTCGGACTGCCAAAGTTAAACTTCTTAAAAAATAATTTACCATGTTTTATTATATATTCACGTTGGCCACAATGACTTTAATGATTCATTGAACAAGTTAAAGATGGATATAGTGTTTGTAATCATTGAACTCATTAGTGATTTAATGTGTAGTAAACATAAAGTTTGTAATTTTTACCGAAGCTGTTGAAACAATTAATGAACTTGTTGGAACAATATTAGGGGCAATGGACTAAGAGTAGAGTAGTCTGCCCCTTCTCATCGCACACTTGTTCTAACAGAAGTATTATTTATATCATTTGTTTTAATTATAATGAAATACATGTGCAATGCACGTATTCAAGGCTAGTAATAACCAAACGCCAAAGGAAAGGAAATACTTGCTAAACTGCATTATGTACAGAGAATGTCTTTTATTGTTCTGCTAGCATTAGAATCAATTTCTAGAGAAACCTGAGGCCCTTCCCAGAAATCTAACCTCACAATCAACTATGCACAATAAAGAATGTAAATATAAACAACTTTCTTGAAAGAAGACAACTTTGAAACCCAGAAATTCATAACATTTCCTAGAGATGAAATTAAACAAGATCTGAAGGATCTAACTTTCTTGTGGTGTTTTCTGAGGGTCTTCTATAAATACCATCAAAAGGAAGGTTGAAATCTCCAACCGGATCGTCCATGAAGAAGGTATTGGCTAACCTATTAGTAGAATTCTTCAAGTCAACATGCTCGTGCTCGTCCAGACTTCTGTCAGAGAAATTATCATAATAATCACGAGGATTGCTGTTGAAATTCGGAGGTTCAAGGAAGCTTGTCTGGGGATCTGCGACTTGTGGTCGACTTCTAGTCCACCACTGGCTCCTCATAGATTGTGCCATGCTACTTGAATCATCATGATGTAGGATGCTCTCCCTCAAAACAGGAGTTGATGTGGTTGCTTCGAGATGACTTTGTGCTCGGTCCTCAAATAGATGCCTCCAGTTGTCGTCAACTGTATCCTTGATTTGCACGAAATTAGATGGCATCCAAGGATCTTTAAGCTGTTCGTTATCACTATGAAGAGGCCTGGATTCAATGCCTCTTGAATCACTGCTAGTATTGTGAGGATGCGAGGTATAATACCAATCAAGAATGTAAGGATAGTTCCTCTGTGAACCATCTATCAACCACATTGAGCCAGATCCAGCTCCCAAGTTGTTGAGAGGCATTGCCCTGGAGAACAAGTTGTTTCTATTACTTAAGCCTCTAAAGTCGGGATTCCAGTGCTGTAACTCTGAAGGCCGATATGCAGGTCCTATTTCATGCACCTGCAGCTTTTGCTCTCTAAACGTTTTTAGTGTTGATAGGAACTGTTTTCCTTGATCATCAGGTTCCCAGGAAGGATAGCTAGTTTGAAAGCTGAAATCATTTTGACATGTACTGTTATACACAAGCTCTTAAATCCAATAATAATCTCAAAACAGGCTAACAAGTAGTCATTAGACCAACCTCAGGAATGATTTCTCCATTTTCCCTTGTGAACTTCTCTGCAAGCAGTCAGAATTAAATGGCGATCCATATTTGTTATTTCCATGATTCTGAAAATCAAACACGCTGAAGCTGCACAGAGAGACATTATATCAGTGCTTAAAGATTAAAATAGGTGAGTTACGTCAAAGGGTGCCACCAAAATGTGAAGGTATAGTTACTAACCTGCACACATGACCGACACCCTCAACATGAACAGTGAAGTCCGCAATGAAACGCAAAATATCATCTACCCTCTGTGACAAAAGAAAATCCAAATGTCAGGGACCATCATCTCAAGGATTCTCAAGCTTGGTAAGATGAGGAAATTATCCTTAAAAAATGAAGATCACCTTTGGGACAACAAATAGCAGTAGACATGGTGTAAGAAAAATTGAGGCCATCTCCTCAAGTAACATCATTCCAGTATACTGCGTAGTGAGTTAATAAGAGGTCAATAACAATCTCACACGTTAAAATGAAGTACTACACAATATATCCATCAACAGTCAAACTCTTGCTTAACCTGGTTATATATACACAAATTTCTTCTCTAAAAAAATATACAATAATTACATTCCAGAGAATATTATGGCCTACAGATAAAGGCATAAGAAAAGCCTACTACTGGAGATACTTTTTAAAAAAACTTTTGATATATTACAATATTTTTTTTAAAAAGATTAAAATATGGAAGGCTACACAGCAGAGTCAAACTTCGAATAATATGTAAAAACCAACCAACCCTCAAGCAAAGGAACCTGGAAAGAACTAAGAAAGGTTAAACTGCCAAAAAAAGTGGAATGAAGGGAAAATCATTATAGTGGTCTCCCTAGTCTGGTTGTACTGTGTATGATTAAACTCTATGAATGCAATATTAAGTTATTAGCTCTAAAATTTGATTGTTTAACAAATCAACCACTTGTTGTGGTAAACATGATTTGCTTAATTTTATAAGAATATAAATGACTTTCTTGGAAAAACTAATAATATGCTCTCTAAATGAAATCCTTAAACGACCCCACTTTGTGGGATTTCACTGGGTATGTTGATAAAATCCTTAAACCTAGAGATGAGTTACTACAATGAAAGTGCCTGTTTCCACATTTATCTGCTTATAAGAAACCATAGGGCAAAAAGCACCTGAAATAAAGTTTCAAACTCATTTCGTACAGCCTCAGTATTTTCTTTCCCTCGCCATCTCTTTGGCATAAAGTGTGTATGTTGGACAACAAGTGACATTGCTCCCAGTGGGTCAAGGACAAGAAGCTCATCTGTTATTGCAGCCCGGCTTATAGCTGTAATAGTTCCAAATACAGCAGCATACCAGAATAAGTTGCGACCAAATATCTGCAAGATTTGAAGCAAAAGATAAGATGCAGTATCAGATTGCTCTAAAAGCATAAATGAGCAGCTTTGTAAATAAGTATTTTCTGGTTGTGGAAGTTAAGTATTATACATGGCCTTCCAGCAGAGATTCTTCTAGAAATGCAATGATAATAAGAACAGCAGCAAATCCACCGGAAACAAAGGAAATGAACTTTGCGACGATAGATATAATAGGCGATGGAAATTGCTTTAGATAATCAGAAGCATGTATGACACTGCTGTTGATGCGATGCTTAAACAAATGGTCAACCTGAAGACAAAGAAGATGGACATAAGTATAAAAGCAAAAGGCATAACAGTTAAGAATGAAGATAGAAAGTACCTAACAATTCGTGGAGAAAAAGAGCTAAAAAACATAATCTCACATTCTCACCAGAATCTTGGTGCACCATATATATACACACAGAAAACCAATCAATTGCGCCTCAAACCCAAATTAGTAGGGTTGGCTGTATGAATCTGTTGTAATCATTCCGCTCAACACATCATTTAGCTGACTATGTTTCCGTCAGAATAAATATATTATAAAAAGTGCATCGTGCAATAGAGGGACTACGGAAAATATAGAAGCAATCTACAGCTGAAAGGCGAAAAGCTTGACGAGTTATAGTAACATTACCATTTTGTACCAACACGAGTAACCTGAAAGCAGGAGAGGAACCCAGTACACTAAACACCTTCGCCCTCCCCATTCCCACCCCTCACCTCCAAAAAAAACAATAACCAAACAATTGGGGACCAAAGAGAGATCCAAAATGACAAGTTTCATGTTTTTCAACCTATCAAGTTCATACCAGAGAAAAGATACCTCGTTGAATTCCCTAAACATCCACTTGGAAAGATTTGACCATCTTCGAGACGATGCTGTACTTGGATGGTTGTAGAACTGCTCAGCATGCCTCAAGAACAGATACACCAGCATGAATATGACGAGAAATGGAGATAAGAGAAGCATTATAACTCCAACAATCATAAGCCTTTTCTTTAATGTTTTAGGATCAGAAATGAAGTCCCTCCGTATACAAAAGTTTCTGCAGAAATAGAAAAGCAGTTTATACAGTAGAAATATAGAACAAATTAGTGAAGATGTATGGAAGAAACAAATTTTAATTACTTAAATTACTAAGCATTGCATGGAAAATTGACTTCAACAGAGGGTATACTCACATACCTGTCAAACATGCTCTGGAGTATGCACCAATTTAAGGTCCATTCAAGGGTTTTTGTCAGTATTAGACGACTACGTACATCATTGGGGCCACAACTGATAGTTGGACCAGCACCAGGTACCCAGTGAGAAATAGGAAAAGCAAGGAGCCCTTTGTTAAGCATTCCTATCAAGTAATTTTCCTTCCGCATTAATCGCATAACCACATCATGAATAGAAAGATTCTTGACTACACAAAGTTGTTGCAATTCTTGTAACTGAACAACCCTTTCAAGAATAGATGCCCATGGAATGGTTTGTATCTCATTGTCTGTCACATGAAGACTGCACAGAAACGTAACACCAATGTGATTAGCTAGAGGAATGACGAGAAAAGTATTGGCAATGAGCTAATAACATGCAACACAGAAAAGACAAAATCAACATCTTGAGTTCCAAGTAATTATAACTAAAAAGTAATGAATGATATTCCAGAAAAGTTTGACTTTCAGAAAATCTTTTAAGAAATTTCAGCGCACCTTCTGTAGTAGAACTGACGGATTGCCAGGGTTTCTTTTAGCTGTGCAAAAAACCTTAAGAAGCAAAATATCCAGTAGATAGAAAATATCACCAGGTAACCCAGAACAATGGCTTTAAAGAGCGTAAGAGGCTTCAATGGGTGCAGATGAAGAGCTTCATTGGCCAGATCACAAGGCTTAATTCCAGATTCCACAGCATCCATTCCACATTTGGCGTTGCGGAGCCCATTCCAATCAACATACAACAGAAAAAACCCAGAAAAGCATATGGTGAAAGCTAGGCTCAGAAGCTCAAATATCCACTTTATAATAATGCACCATAATCCTTTCTCGCAATAATAGTTGTAGAGCCTCTCGAAGAACAAGCCCAGATCAGCAATTGGTTCAACATTCACGCTCTCACCATTAAGAAGCCCAGATGGACTTTCACTACCTGGACTTGGTGCTCTGCGATAGTCCGACAGTTCGATTTCAGGAGGCACATCATCAAGCAATCCTGTTCTCAACGATGATTCACCATGCCATTTCCATCTGAATATGTTAAGGCCATTAGCGCCTTTTTGTCCACTGAACATCATTCATGTACGCTGACGATATGCAAACACAGCTTGACCATTTCCCATGGACCAAGTAATTAAAATATAGCACTGAAAAGAAAAAAGAGAAAAGAAAAACACCAAGTCATTCTTCAGATGGTCTTCAAAGTATGATTAAGTATGCCCCTACCTCATTGGGTTTTTTTCATGTTTTAGCATCCGATAAGTGGTAAAATTGATATCGGATGCATAACAAACCATCAATAATTGCTTTATCTAAAGTTTTTCTTTTTTTCATATCAGTTACTACCTCTGATTGGAAATACCAACATTACAATATGTGAGAGTCCCACAAAGCCCGGGTCTTTTCTGCTATTAAGTATCAAATACTAAGAAACAAAAGGGAAGCAAAAAGTCTACTTAAGCCTTGCGTACTATGTCTTTTGGTCCTAGTTCTTCAAGACTCAGTTACCAGAGAAACTCAAAGCATGTACCAAAGAAAACATGAAAACAAAGGTAATAACTAATAAGAACAGCAGCTTCATATTTTGCAAGAATTTAGTTAAGGAAATAGACTTGCTGTCAGACTTCCATTTATAAGCTGCTGGACCTTTTACACCTACCAGTACTCAAGCACATTTTAGTAATTTTGACACATTTTTTTAAAAAAATCAGCAGATCGGAGCTGGTTCATGGGTTTACATATTGAGTTGTGTGTCTCCTCTCAATCATAGGCGATGAGCAAGTCCTAAAAACTCCTTCCCTCCTAGTATTTTCAATGGAAATCAATGGGATTTGACGTGTTAATTGGCATGTTTAGGGTTTGAGGATGAGGCATTGAATCTTTTAATGATGACTAAAAAGGAGTTAACACCGGAGAAAGCACTAAAACTGCATACAGACCCAAATACTAGGAAACGGAGGAGGTGGGAGTAGAATAAACATGAATGCTTGCATAATCATGGGGAGCAGGGGGGAGAAGGGAGTAAGGCAAGGTAGGGGAACTAATCTAAGTATTTTTTCCATGAAACAAAAAAAATCATGGAAGGTTTGGAATTTAAATGGCCCAAGTAGACGGCGATAAAGGGGCCTCATCAAAGAAAAAGGAGGATGATAAAGAGTGTCATTAAGAGCTGGCTACTTAGTTCCTATAGTGTTCTTATTCTCTATTCCAGAGACAAATTGGAACACATAACAGATACAGTAGTTCAGAGCATATGGAATGGTCTGGATAGCCGGGTTGTGTCCTTGTTAGAGGTGAATGCTCTTCTCAGTCCATCTCATGTAAATCAGCTGTAACAGCTAGTACTTATTTTTACAAAAGATGTACACTAATACTTCACGAGTTCATTTTCGAAGTACAGAGAATGTAGTTTATATGTACCAATAGAATATGTGTTTCCAGCATTCACAAAATTGCGAATATATGCTAAATTGAAAGTGCCGTAACATATTACCAAAAACCATGCTGGGCAGGTATCTAATCATGAGCTGATAATGCTCGATTGTACGGAATTATGTAGCGGTCCAACACATTTTAAATTTGAGTACAAAACAACAACATGAGGACTTTACGGGCGAAGAAAGCATAGTGGGACAGTTATCCAATTATAAAAGACCAATTACAAACGGCCAAACAAATTGAAGATACTAAAGGAGGATTTGAGGAGTTGAGTTGGGAAGTTCCAGTCTTTCAGAAGAGTAGAAACAAATATCACAAAGATGCTGGACAACTTTCAGGAATTGGAGTCACCTATCATAAAAAACAAGCTTATGTGACTCAAGTGAAAAACAAGCTAACTGGCACATTGTTTGAGGAGGAGAAGCTACAAGGGGAGTAGTTGAAAGGACAAGTTGGGATATCTTAGTAGCAGAGAAGATGATGTGTAGAAAAAAACGAGGATGACATGGTTAAGGAAGGGAAAGGCAATACTAAAGTTTCTCTCCTAAAATGTTCATGGAGATAAAAACTCTACCAGGGAAGAAGGAAATCCGCGAGGGAGCAGTACAAGTTATCAACAGTTATACACTGAAACGCACGGGTAGATGCCAATTTTAAATGGAGTGCTACGTGGAGCATCAATCGTCCTCCTGTCTCTTTGGTTACTTATATTGTGTAATTAACATGATCATATACTGCCATAGTTGACCCAAGGTTTTCCAAAAAAGATAGTGAAGCTAATCAGTTAGCTGTCAATAGGAGTTTTGTCTGAAACGAAAATTGATGATTCATATAACCAATTCCAACTAATTTGGAATTAAGGCCGTCGTTGAATAATTGATATCTTACTGGTTAACAACATCCCAAAAGCTATAACTTTCTCAATACCAGCCCGGATTATCTCCATATTCATGTATCATACATTATCGATCATGACACTCTACAAAATGCCCACTAACCCAATTTCAAGAATCACATATTCATACTCACAGTAGACAATTTATCCATCGAATTCCAAACTACATCACACTGAGGGCTTGTTAGGTATGAGGGATAAGGGATAATTAATCCCGGGATTAAACTTCCTAGGTTTGGTTGGATTGTATTAGTTATCCCGGGATTGTAGTGTTATTTTTATCCCACATTGAGGGTGGGATAAAAACCGTGTTCCCCAACCAAATGAACCCTAAGCATGCATTGTCCTGAACCCTAACAGAAACAAGATTAGTAGTTAATACAATGCAATTTACCTCAAACTAGAATCAGTGTTTCCAGCAATACCCAGGTCAAATTGTCAATACAGGAGCAAGTAAACAATATGATGAAGCAATACCCAGTTGGGTCAACTCAAAATTCTTTCTTTTGATGATAATTGTACTCAAACCAGCTTGATTAATCTCAACAATTCAAGAACCCACTTGGGAAAGTAATCTTTTGTTTTCTTTAATAATTATGGTGTTCGGACCAGCTTGCTATAACTCCTCCAAGCAAAGGGGTATCATATCACATAACCAAAGCTATGATATTAAGTCAAAATGAAAACTATATATTTCCTTTTACCGAAAACGAGGAGATACTTAAACGGAAGGTGGTGGCGCCGCCGTGATAGGGTGGAAGAGTTTGGGGGTTTCGTACTAGATTGTTTTCTTCTTCTTTTCTCCAAGTCCAAAGCGTTATTAAAAGAAAACTCTTTGATTAATATAAAGAGCTTTCTTTGTTTTAATTAATTAATTAAAAGGAGACGTGAGATGGCTACTTTACAAAGATCCATTTTTATCTTCCCACATATTTCTATAATTGGCTGAACAATTTTACTTCTTCTGTTGTTTCGACACATATTAGCTCGTTCACTTTATAAAATAGACTGCTGTAATTATAAAAATATGATAGATATGATTTTAATAAATAAACATGGTAGATAGAATTAGTTAAATCATAAATAGATGGGGCTTTTTTTTATAAAATACAGAAGTTTTGGGTAGTTTTTAAAAGAATTGAAAAGCCCAAAACATAGACGGTGTATTCAATTAGGATTTTAAAAGATTTTTTTAGGATAAATAAGTCGTGATATTCAATTAAGACTTTTAAAGAATCTAAACAAGTCTTGTGTTATTTAATTAAGACTATTAGGATTTTTTAAAGAGGATGTCAAATCTAGTGATATTCAATCAGGATTTTAAACAAATAATAAAAAGTCTTTTGGTATTCAAAATTTGCTGATTTCGAATAAATTTTTTTCTCAATGGAATTTGTGGGACTTTTTAGTGGAAATATAAATATTAAATCCTCTAAACAATCTCACCCTTCCGGACAAGATTTTTTTTCTCAAGACTGTTTTCTTTCTTCTCCCTCTCTGTTTATATTCTTTCATTTTCTCTTTCTACCCCCACCATTTCACTTTCATCTCATCCCCAAATTCCTTCAAGCAGTGGGATTTTTTGTGTGCAATCACGGTCCAATTCCAGATGTTAGAGACTTAGGGTATAGGAGTTTCTAAGGAAAAATTGTGGGTTTGTTGGGTGAGGGTGTGTGCGTGGGGCAGAGGGCCTTCAGATTCAATGATGTTGTCACTTGTCAGTATATGTGTGTGTTTTTCTTATTTAGTACTAGTAAAATTTGTATTATTTTTTCTTTCATTTTATTGATTGTTGATCCACTGAAAAATAATACAATCATACCTATTTACAACATCATCCTTATATGATTGATTTAGGCACATGGCAAGACAAAGGAGAAAATTTTCTCACTAAAAAACTAGCATGAAAAAAAGTATGAAATTTGTGTTGAATTAAAGAAGTCTCACTCCGTTGTAGCAAAGAATACAAATATGTGTGTTGATACCCACCAAAAGTGCAAAAAATCACGAATTTGAATTTTTGGGCTTAGAAATGCAAAAATAACCGACGTCGGTCATGACGAAGTAATGAGTTTCGATCACAAGCCTGTTTTTTCATGGACCTCGTGAATTTCAGGCAAATTAGAGATAGTCCACGTGATTCTAGAAAATCAGTGTGCTAAATAACCATCGAAAAGTGCAAAAAATCACGAATTGAGTTTTTGTGCTTAGAAATGCAATAATAAGTGACGTCGATCATGACGAAGTAACAAAAAGTCATTTGGTATTAAAAAACTTGATGATTTCATGCCAATTTGGTATTCAAAATCTCATTTTAGCAAGGATATCTAGCTCCTCAAGCATGAATTTGATTTAGATTGTGAAACACCTTAAAGTTATATTTGGTTTTTATACACGTTTCTTTATTCAGCTACATTGATTTGTTCTCCATTAATGCACTTGTATTTACAGCTGTTGCAAGTCTTGATTCTATTAGAGAAAGAATGTCTACTATGGAACTACATATTGTGCTTATGTGTGTAGAGTTGATTCTATATTGTTTCCATAGCAAAATCAGGGGAGTCATTTTCTCCAAATATATGCATGCAAGTTGTTCGCTGAAATATCTGTTAGAGAAATTGACATGGAAAATTCATGTGGTCCTTTCAAATCTTTATAAATCTTATGATAAATCTTTTAAAATCCAAACATAAAAAATTTTGATTGTCTTTTAAAATCTTTTAAGTCATTATATTCCTAAATAGTCTTTTAAAATCCACTGAATTTATTTATCCCAAAATAGTCTTTTAAAATCCTAATTGAATACACCCCCATAGATCTTGGCCCAAAAATAGGGTTGAACCAGAATTTGTAATTTAAAGATTTATTTTCAAAATCTGTCAAATTTTATGGCCAAATAAAGATTTGAAAACATATCTTCAAAATATACTCCCAAAATCTATGGCCAAACGCGAAGAAAGTGTTACACCTCGTAAGTTAAGATAAGGATTAAGAACACCATTAAGGTTAAGATTCGAATAAGGGGTATGGGATATAATTATACAAGCTACGAACACGTCAATGAGTATTTAAAATGATAAGTTATTTATATTTCTCTTTTGAGGATTATTACCTATTGTGGGAATTTCGACATGAAGAATACGAGACCTTATGGAATTCCCGGGAATTAAAGGAAACGGAAATCAAGATATAAAGAAATAGATTAAGGTTTACTACTTTGGGGATTAAATTAGTTTAAGCACTTAGAGGGTTAAAAGTGTAAAAGAAGAGGGGACCTAAATGCACTTTTTAAAAATCTGAAAATTTGGAACTTAAATTGCCTAACAAGTTCATTTTGTCTTCTGGAACACAAAAATTAAATCATCCCTTCTCTTTTCCCCTAGCCTAGGTCAAAAATTGCCCCCCTTTGACAACTCCCATTTGACATGTTTTTAATAGAAGTACGGCGGACGTACATGATTTTCTACAAAGTTAGTTTTAAAAGAAAATTGTTATGACAAGTGTCTATGATTTTTCAGTAAAGAGTTTATTATGATGATATTATCGGAAGTCAAAAATGATTGCATATGGTTGCTCATGATTTCTACTCGTGCTAAGTCTTAGTACACATTCACCGAGTTCCTCACATAGAGGGTCGGCACCATATTATATGTTCCGAGTTCAAGTCCCGACTATTATTATTATATTACTTAGGTTCGAGTTCCAAGCGGGTTCAACTCCCGGATTATTATTATTCCATGGATTAGCTGTCCATGATGCGGGTTCGAGTCGCATGACATTATATTATTTCATATACTTACGTGGGTTCGAGTCCCATGACATATACATACTTACTTGGGTTCGAGTCCCATGATATATATGTACCTAGACGGGTTCGAGTCCCGTGCTATTATATCCTGAGGATAGGAGTTCATGATTTTTGCATGACTTGCATATTTTGAAAAGGTAAGAGCTGATTTTCATTACTCTCGTTTGACAAGGCACAGTTGTACTGTTAAGTTGATTTCATACTTGCCTCCTGTTATACGTTGAATTGTTATGATTTTAATTACAGTATTTTTCAGTTTCACATACTTGGTACATCTATCATACTGATCCCCTTTTTCTCCGGGGGGATTGCGTTCATGCCCGCAGGTTCTGGTGTTCAGATATGTGACCCTTCAGTGTAGGACATCTATTCAGCTGTTGGAGAGCTCCATTGTTCCGGAGCCAATTATTTTGGTACAGAACCTCTCCTATTTTTATTGTACATATTTATGGGCACGACGGGGTCCTGTCCCGTCTTATGTCGTTGTCATACTCTTAGAGGTCTGTAGACAGTTGTGGGCGGTAGATGTGTTTTGATTTTGTGAAGATTGTTATGCATTTTGGTCAACTGTATTGTTGTACTTATTTTGGGATGTTCCCGTATATAGTGGCACCTTGCCGGCTTCCCTATTTGACTGTTTTCTTATATAAGTGATGTTATTTGGTGGCAGCCTAGTCGGCTAGCCTGTTGTGATTGTTGGTTAATTGTGTAAGGCAGTCTTGTCGGCTCGTCTATGTTGGGTATATGTTAGGAGATAGAGAGGTTGTTTCCAGTAGATTCTCGGCACGAGGACAATCAATTCCAAGCAATATAAAAAAGTAATGGAAAATACTGTAAAAAGCATGATGAAGTTGTATGAAATTAACGTACCACAAATTAATATGCTAATCAAAGTACAAGAAACAACATATAGTCACAGAAATCAAAGAACAAGAAACTATAAGGATAATAACGACTATTGGTATGAAAAGATAATTAAGACAATACTCAACTACATATTAACCTTTTATCGGTATCCGCGTCCTCTATAATCTCTTATCTAAGGTCATGTCCTCGTTAAGCTGGACATGCGACATATCCTGTCTAATCGCCTCTACCCAATACTTTTTCGACCTACCTCTATTCCTCCTGAAACCATCCATAGTCATCCTCTCCATGCCTCTTCACTGGGGCATCCTTGAATTTCCCCTGCACATGCACGAACCGTCTCACTCTCGCTTTCCGCATCTTATCCTCCATCGGGGCCACTCCTACCTTATCTCCAACATTTTTATTTTTAATCCTATCTCTCTTAGTATGCCCACACATTCTTCGCAAAAAAAAATCTTCATTTCCGCAACTTTCATCTTCTAAAATATGAGAGTTTTTGACTGATCAATAATCCGTCTCATACAACATAGTCGGTCTAACTACCACTTGACAAAACTTGAACGCATGTATTTAAGTGGATCAAGCATAGTTTCAATGTGATTTTCCCCTTATGTTGTAAACTTTAGTATATGCACTTAGAAGGATACTTTGTATTTCAAAAAATGAAATTCAATGATTGAACTACTGTTCAGAAGTTTAGTTAAGAAAAAATGAATGTCGGGACACTATCCTGATGTTTGAACTGCTTCCCTAAATATCATGGGAAATTGTCTAAACATTTTTTTTTGCTTTCCCATCCGGTTTCGGTACCCGCATTAAAGCCCGATTATAATTTGATTCACGCCGATAAAGTATACCGGAGGAAGCACTCCGTGCCAAGAATTTTTTATACCAAAAACTCGAATTCAAAACCTTTGATTAAGGGAGAAGCAGCCTAAACATTAACTTCAAAGAAAATCCTATTCATTCTTTGTATATTTATGTTTATTCTCCATCCATTTTTTGTTTGTGTATATAATAATAAGAAGAAGTAGAAAGGAAAAGGACCAAGCGATAAAAAAAATTAAATTTTGGCTACTTGTCAATTATCTCGCAAACATTAGTTCTGTTTTCACTTTAACCAACATATCTAAAAGAGGAAGCTATAAACATCGGTCATTTTTCAATGATAGTGTTTGATCTACTTTTGTGGTATTTAGCTTATTTATCAAATAGTTTAACTACATCATACAAGTACATGTATCAAGTATATTTTCCAAAATTTATATATATATATATATATATATATATATATATATATATATATATATATATATATATATATATAATTATAAAATATGCATCAACGACTAACCAGTCCTATTCACAAGCTACTAACTTAAAAATCCCATTCAGTAGTTGTTTCTTAAGATCATTGTGCCAATGTATATCACATGGATATATGACGTATTACACACAAAAAATCATGGATATCATATACGGCATAATATACATGAGATACATGGATGTATAGGGAGTATATACACATACATATAGACGAGCTACATTGATATACATGAGCATATACACCGTGTTTCAGCTTGCCTTCCTCAATGAACCAGTTCAAAATTTCAACTATGTTGAAATATAATGAGCTGGTTAGAATTTATTACAATTAGTTAAGAGTTAGTTACAATTAGTTGGAGTTGTTTAGTTGGTTATAAATAGCACAACTAAGACACATGTATGAGAACCCAAATTCATTTCTCTGTTTTACAACACATATTTTCCCCCAATTTCTCTCATCTTCCATCTCTTTCCCTCTTCATCCCAATTATCAATTCTTCTTCTTTAATCAATTATCCTGCGCACAATCAACAATCAATATCCGTACATTAAATATTTAACATGGTATCAGAGTCTTGTTTGGCAGAATTAACGAGTTTTGATTCATAATTTTTTGAAGATTTTGGACGTGCATTTTGATCGATTTCTTCAATTTTGCGATTTACTGATATTAACAATCTGTGGAATTTAGAATTCAGAGCAGCAACCAGGAGTTATGGAGATAACAGTGAAATACAATTTTGCAATTCAATTCATTTCGCGTTCGATTAATTGATTCAAATTTTCTGAAAAATTAGGGTTCATGTTCGTATGTTGCGACCAGAATGTAAAATTCGATCTAGTTTATGCGTTAATTCTATGTTGATTACATTCATATATTGTTATTCTCAGTTTCAGAACTTGCGTTTAGGATCCAAGCAGCGTGACATTTCATCGAACAGATTGGGTTCATTTCAGTTCGTATCGATTTCGATTGCTTCGATTCAAGTTTAGATCCAATAACTATGATTTAGTCATGAAATAGCAATTTCTAGACCTAAACTTCAACTGAAATTTGTTTGATTCAACAATGCTATGACGACTGAAGGAATTGCCAACACTGTTAATGGCGGAACTGCGATTGGCACTACCACAATGATCAATCCATCATTTTCTTCGTTTGTACCTTTTACCAGTCTGATCGTCTGAGCACGTGATTGCTTGTAATTTTTGCTTCTTTCGTTATACCTTTAGAAGAAGCACATGAGCAAATTGGAAATGTGTCATCTATGAAAGTCATAATTGAATTGATTTCATTCTAAGTATCTGGAAGAATGATGTTATATTCTACTTGTTAAAATGTTTCATCTATGATGGCTGGATTGTTTTGAGGAGAAAAGACAGCAACTGCTTACTGAAATAAGGACATTGTGTGAGGCACCATTTCGGTAGTGTCTTGTGTTGTAAATACAATAGACTGATGGAAGGATCGAGGAGTTTTCAGCTATAAATCGACTGAGAACTGAGGGATACTTCGTCGGAAGCAATCGGAATTGAGTTGAAGCTCAATTTACCGAGTTTTCACAGGTCAATCAACTGTTAGATTGCCTATTTTCATTTGTTTAGCTCAGAACGGGAGAATCGAGGAATTTTTAGTCAGAATTGGACTAGAAATTGAGGGAGACTCCACTGCATGTCCGAACTTATTATAAAAGCTTGCATGGGGAGAATCGAGGGATTCTCTAGTCCGGGTGTGACTAGAGAACGAGGGGTTCTTCGTTGCTATTCTAAAAGCTTGCATAGGGAGAATCGAGGGATTCTCTAGTCCGAGTGTGACTAGAGAACGAGAGGTTCTTTATAGCAGTTATTGGCGTGGTTACTTATATTTGTGTTGGTATTATTTGTGTAATTGCTGCTGCAAAGATTGTGGCAAAGTCAAAGCAGGTGGTGCGCAACACTGCAAGTGTTGTGACAATTAGGAGCACAATCTGAAGACTGAGGAAGCAAACTGAGAATATTTATGACATATCAGTTCTTCAAGCAATATCTATAGTATTGGACAGACATTCTGAGCTGAGACAAGAAAGAGTCTCTCTTGAAGTACTGCAGTGGTACATATGCAGAATGAAGACGTGGTTTGCTGCTGATGCAGACACGTTACGGGTGGTCATGGACTAATGGTGCGAAGTTATTACCCAGTGATAGAGGCATTGCCAAAATATGTTGATATTCGTTTAAATCACAGGGTTAAGAGGATTGTGAATGGGTATTTTAATTGTGTCCAACTCCTGCTTGATCTTAACACAAATATATCAGTTGTGACATTTCACTATGGGTCATCCATGGATCTGATAGGAGCTGGAAGCACTCCTTTACATTATGATGCTTGTGGCGGTGTCACGATCCGACCCGACGGGCCGCGACTAACGTCCTAATTGGACGTCATTACTGACCTGTCACTCTTAATCCATCTAAGACAGAGATCTATAGAAATTTCGGCAGCACAACACTGCTTTTACAACATCTCCCTAAAATGGGCGAGCCGACAAGGCTGCCAAATCAACAACAGAACAACAATCATAATGGGTTAGTCGACTAGGCTGCCACCAACCAACATTTTGTACACAAAAGAATAATCAAAATAAGCAAGTCGGCAAGGCTGCCACTAGATAACAACATCAAAACCAAAACAAGGTACAAACGTCCAACCCACAACTGTCTACACCTCTAACAGTGTAATACTGACATATGACGGGACAGGACCCCGTCGTGCCCAAAATATGCATAAGTCTGAAAGATAAAGGTCTGTACCAAAATAGCCGCTCCGAACAAATGAGTTTCCAATCGCTGTGTAAATCCTAGGCGGAGGGTCACCTATTCGAACACCGAACTCGCGGGCATGAACGCACTTCTCCCCAGAGAGTGGGTCGCATAAAATAATGTACTGAGTATGTAAAACATAAAATACTAAAACTGAATAACAATCGTAAGTAAAACAGAGAGTCATCAAATTTCATAAAACTGAGAATCATGTCTGAAAATCATATCATGTATACTGAATCATAAATCATCATGCTCATGTCTATATATAAAACTGTATAACATGTCTCGGTCCTCTATGGAGGGACTCGATGGAATATGTATCTGCGCGTAACGTGTCTCGGCCCTCTAAGGAGGAACTCGATGAATGATGCATGGCTGCGCACGAACATGACCAGGCCCGGGACTCAATGGAGTGAAATAGTAACACTTAGCACGAGTAGATATCATGAGCAACTGTATGCAATTAAAATTATTATGTGGCTCTCAATAAAATTATTACCATAAACTCTGTTATTGAAATCATAATCACTAGTAAATAATCATTTTTAAAACTGAACTGGTAGGAGTTAAGTACGTCCGCCGTACTTTCATAAAAATCATGTCAAAAGAAAGAAGGAAAGGTCTCACATACCTCTTAGGCGAACTAATAAACTCGATATTAAGGTATTCCTCGTCTAGTACTTCAACCTATAATAAGGAATAACACGCTCGTCAATTTTGATTTTCTAATGTAAGTTATATGAATAACGGCTCCCTTATTTCTATAAAAAATTTGGGCAGCACTTCCTTTGTTTATGTGCGTATCCACAATTTTCCAACAATCCAAATCAGCCAGCAATTCGACTCCAACTAACAATCCAATTCAAACCAACAATCCAACCAACCAATCAATAAGTCATTACATAGGAGTATGATCATAATAGCCCATATACTTGGCACATACCATCTATACAACCTTTCTTCTCACCTTTATGAAATTTAATCCCAACAACAATTTAGGTGATTAAACCACTTATCTCATCGTATTCCAAAGAACTCTTAATTCATAATAATAAAAGAAATAGCCCATTAATGCAATCCACCAAGTCTATCAATTAGTAACAAGAGTTCAAGTCTTCTAGTTTGCAATATATTACTTTACTTATACTTTCAACCTCTTTTAAAATATGTATTGACGATTATCGCAAACGTATTTACAATTTTATAACTTATTTTATAATCTAACAAGAACGACCCTTTAGGCGGGACAATCGTGCTCAATAATTTCATAAAGGTTAGCCCTAACATATTACAATTCTCTAATTCTTTTTCTTACTTCTTAATCCAACTTTCTCTCTCAACAATTTCATATCACAAGTGCATTAACATTAAGCTTTCCTTCCAATTCCCAACAACAATTTATCGACCATAACCCAATACTTCAACTACAACAACATGAACTTCAATTGCAACTTAAGGGAAGAATTTTTACCTCAATTAGATTACCAAAACAGTCCCTAGCCGAGCTCACTGCCTAGCCCGCGATACCCGCGGTTTCGTCGGCTTTTCTTCGCTAAATGGTCGTCGTTTCAACTTCAAACCAACATGCAAACATTCTACAATGTTAGACCAACATCCTTACGTGTTTTTCTTCTAAAAACTTATCCAAAAATCCAAAAAATCTTACCTTGACCTGCGGCCAGCACCCAGCGATTTCCCCAATGTTTTGGCTCTTTTCTTGCCCAATTTCACCCCTTTTTAATTCCAAATCAACATGCAACAATATATGATGTTACTCCATCATTCCTACACGATTTTCATTCACAAATTTGTTCAAAAATCTAGCCAAAACCGAGACTAAGGGTTGTTGGCAGTGGCCCGATTTGACCACTGTTTTTGTCTTTTTTTTTAAAAAAAAATTTGCTATTGATTTATGGAGTGAGCTTAGTCTAAGGAGGATGATGAAAATGCCCCAATTTGGCTATGGAATTTGGTTAATTTCGGCCAAGAATCAAGAGAAGAGAGGGTGAGGCTGTTTGAATGAAATGTTTAGAAGATGAAGGGATTTAGGTGTTTTAAGGGAAAAATGAAATCTGAAAATGACAATTAAATTGTACACTTTGGTCCCATATTTTCTTCTAAAACCAATCTCTCAACTTATCAAAACAAATCTTAACTCTACTTCTTTTAGATTTAAAAAAAAATTCATAAACCCTCGTAACCTCAATGTCACAATTTACATAATCCGTTACTAATCCATAATCGGAAATACAACCATCATTTTGAATTTTCCATTGTTACCTTCATTGTAACCAAAATTATTCCTTATTAACGTATGTAAATATATTTTATATCCACCTTCGAATCTTATTTCCTTAATGACGTACTTAATTATCGTGTTAAACTTACAAGGTGTAACAAGCGGAAATCCAAAATGTTGTCAGATCCTTCTTACAAGAAGATGCCACTTGATTGGGAGACGAAGGTGGAATTTGGGGTATTTTAATGCAGATTCGAGGTATGCGGGCTTGAGAGGATCAAGAACTGAGAATGAAAGCAGTTTCTCTGTACATTCCAGTTTGGTAGCTAGCCCAGCTGGAGAAATGGCTGTGTCATCAGAGAAAAAGATGTATGATGTGGTATTGAAGCATGCTGCTTTAGTGAAGAGGCATATGAGATCTACTGATGATCTAGAAGTGAAGCCGGGTATTGTTATTCCCAGGAATTTGGGCTTGTTGAATGAAACATATGATCGTTGTGGCGAAGTATGTGCAAAGTATGCAAAGACATTTACTTAGGAACCATGCTAATGACTCCAGACAGAAGAAGAGCTATCTGGGCAATATATGTATGGTGCAGGAGAACATATGAGCTTGTTGATGGCCCAAATGCTTCACACATAACTCTAGAAGCTTCAGTTAGGCGGGTGATGCGCGATTTAATGCACACACTTTAACGCAAGTGCACGTTGTCGACTCAAGTAATATAGTCTTGAAGACCGAGTTATCGTCCTCAGGGATTAGTGCTCAAGTACCAATTATCTATCATTTGTTATCTATTTGGTAACCGATATTTGAGTTGTTGATTATGACTAATAATTATAAAGACTAATTAACTATGTGTTTACTTCAGTGATGATGGAAATAGGGCTTCCAAGTCGCCTCAACTATCCGCTTATATTACTCATTAATGCAATAAATTATGATTCTTCTTCTTTTGGAGATAACAGGTTTACTAATCCGTTTTATACTCCCGTTAAGGCTATATACACACTCAACCCCAGTAGCGCTCCTTTCTACCTTTCGGTGATAATGATGACTCTATAGGAGGATTAAGAACAAAAACCCTGTTAACGTTTACGCAAGTAATTTAGGTATTTAAACCCCCGTTAACGCTACACAAGTAATTGAGGTATTTTCATCCCCAATTCGACCTATGATTACCCAACTACAGCATAGTCACAACCTCCTCCTTTCGAAGTTTGATTAGAAATCATATAAATAATGATAATTAATGATCAAGTAATTACCAAGCATTCAAAACAATTATTGGATAAATCTCAACAATAAGAAGAACAACCATGAGTATGCATTAATTCATAAAATAAGGTTCAAGTGATTTGACATGGAAAACCCTATATTAGAATTAGTTCCTAGCCATAGACATGACAAGAACTAATTCAATATCCAACATAAAAACTGAAATAAAGTAAAAGTAAGAAAGAAAATTACAATAGAATGGTCTCCAATCTTGAACTCCAAGATGTGTTGTGTTTGTGCAAGAAAGGAACCTTGAAAGCGCCTAGGGTTCTCTTTTTATAGCTTCAAAACCGCCCTTAAGGTTTTCCTTTAGGCCTGGCCCATAAAATCGTCTAAAACCTGATTTTTCCCGCGTCGGCGCCGCGGCTCTTGTGGCCGCGCCACAAATTCTGAAACTCTCGATGATGGCTGCGGCTGCAACTCTGCATGCAGGCGCGCTACTGGAACTCGAAGGCCTCACAGTTATTTGGCGCCGGCGCTCGCCTGATAGTGGGCGCGGCGTACTGCAGATGTATCTGCACAGTTCGCCACTTTCTCGCATTTTAAGCTCTGGAACCTCCACCTTTGCCCTCTTTTCGCTCCTTTTCCGCCACAGAGCCATTTTAACCAATTTGACTCAAAAGAAAGAAAATTTATCCTAAGACGACACGTATTTGTACAAAAAGGGACAAAAGACTCACTAAAAATGACTCAAAAAGTGTATATAAAATACACTGATCAGTGGGAGGCCGACTGGAAGATATTTTCAATGGGTGGCCATTTGATATGTTTGATGCAACCTTATCTGATACTGTTACCAGATTTCCTGTTGATATTCATCCATTCAGAGATATGGTTGAAGGAATTCGTATGGACTTATGGAAATCCAGATACAAGTACTACGATGATGTTGCTTGTTAGTAAAGTGTGTTGCTATTATTTCCAAACTAGGACTGAAAACTCTGTTTTCAGTGCTCATCTTGAGGGGGGTGTTGAAATATATTGAGTTGGTTAGAATTTGTTACAATTAGTTAAGAGTTAGTTACAATTAGTTGGAGAGTTAAGAGTTAGTTACAGTTAGTTGGAGTTGTTTAGTTGGTTATAAATAGAACAACTAAGACACATGTATGAGAACCCAAATTCATTTCTCTGTTTTACAACACAAATTTCCCCCCAATTTCTCTCATCTTCCATCCCTTTCCCTCTCTTCATCTTCATCCCAATTATCAATTCTTCTTCTTCAATCGATTATCCTGCGCACAATCAATATCCGTAAATTATATATTTTGATTCTTCTTCTTTAATTCGGATTAATTGTATTGTATAAACAAAATATGCAAGTGAGCACACAGTCGAGGAAAGTTGTGATTTTAAGTTGAGAACATTTTAGTCAGAAAAGAGTCATTAAATGAAAGGAAGGCCAAAAGTTAAAGACCATCCCATGTGAAGGACTAAAGTTAAAGACCGGCTCAGTTGAAGACCAAATCGTGCAATTTTTTTATTATGAGTTGGCTCAGTTGAACATTAGGCCTTTGAATTGTGCTCCACATTGAGTAGAATGTGTATTGGGCCAAGAAACTATGAAGGTAGCTATTAATGGGCTCACCAATACAAGCCCACTAAATTTGCAGAAATCTGGTACATGATTTCAAGGGGCCATTGCACAAACGTCTCTATTTTTGGGTGATCTTTAACTTTTGCCCCTCAAATTTGTGGTCTTTAATTTTCGTCATTTCGTACTTTTTGTGCGGCATAAATTAAATTTCGGCAGGCATAATCAGTGTTAGCTTTGGCATATATATCATAACATCCACAAGTTATGTCAAACAAGACAAAATTTTCAATATTCAACATAATTTGAAAAAAGACAAAAGTTTAGATTTCACTTGGTATAGCTAGCGTTTAGCTTCGACACATGTATCATCACATCCACACAAATTATGTCGGAAAAAACAAAACTTTCAACACTCAACATAATATGAAAATTACTCATACATAACTTATGCAACATAACTTAATTCCTACTGAACTTGCGTCGAGCGAAGCAAAAGTTTAGTTTTCAAAGATAAAAATGTTACAAAATTTATGTCGAGCGAATCATATCTGAATATTCTCATTAAATAAGCGCATGAGCAAAAATTAAAAATCACCAATATGATATATGAACAAAATTTAAAGACCAATGCGTTTGAAGGGAAATCCGTGCAAAAATTTGGATTTCAAAACTATAAGGACGTGAATAATCCGATTAACGTTTATTTATGAGTATAATATAGTCAAGAATAACTTTTAGTTTACTCCTCTTGGAAATCTAATTAAGTTCAAGTTCAAGTTCAGCTATATATTACTTTAAAAGCCATTCTGAAAATGCATCCCCTATATTAGAAGGTATATAATTGTTCCCTTTTATATCGTTCTATATCTTTTTCTTTTTTTGCGTTTTCGTCCGGTACTTGTATTAGAATTCGATTAATTTAAATTCATGTCGCGAAAGACCTATTTAAGGGAAAAGCTCCCTAACAAGATGTTTCCATACTTAGAACTTGAACCCAAAACCTTTAATTAAGAATAAAGGACTATATTCATCTCATCACAACCCTTGTTGGTATATCAATCTATATCTATATGGTGATAGACTTGACACTATCCCATATATTCATTTGCAATGAGCTATTGAGATAGCCTTCAAAACAATTAGAAAGATCTAGGGTATGTTTGGTACGTACGAAAATATTTACAAATTTTCATGTTTGATTGATCAAAATATTTTCTCTAGAAAATTAAATCATTAGAAATGAGAAATGACTTCTCATATAAAAATAAGACAACAAATTTCATGAATGCAAGTCCACACTAATCTCGTTGCACCCAACCTCATCCCCCAACATCCTTTCGCGCTGTACCCCCACCCACACACACACAACCCCCCCATTTTTGCGCCACCCTGACCCCCAAACCCCCACCAACCAACTTCCCACCATCTCACCCATCCTAATTGGTATTTGTCTATATCTGTTGAAGTATAGATATATCATATATATATACACACATTATATATATGTAGTTAGTTTGTAGTTTGTTGGTTAGTTAAGGGTTGTTAGATATTATTAAAGATCTGTTAAAGAGGTAGTTAGTGTGAGTGTTGATTATATTGTATAAATAGGTATTATTTGTGCATTTTCATATTAATTGAATATACAAAGGAAATCTCCCACAAAAATATTTCTTTTCTCTCTTCTCTCTGCTCTTCTCCTTTTATGTTTTTCCTTTCTTATTATACTCTGTTCATTCTCTGCTCTTCTCGTTTAATATAAGAATTAAAGAGATATAGATCCAGATTTTTAACAATATCATATAAATGTTTTGCTTATATTGTATAATTGTTCTTGAGATAATATTTGATGTTTTTTTTTATCAACATTAAAAAATAAGTGAAAACATTACTTATTTTCCTTCTTATCCTTTAGAATCAAAAGGTGAAACTATATAAGGTACCTTGCACAAGACAAATCTCATGGAAGGTTTATAAAATTATCCCCTATCAATTAACTTCGTTTTCTTACTTTTCCCTTTTCGTCTCTTCTAATAAAACCTAAATTGACAGATTATTAGTACATATTACGTCCTTAATTAATACTCCAAGTACCCTATTCATTACTCATTAGTCATAACTACTAATCAATTGAGTCTTCAACTTAGTAACTTTGACGTAAAGTTTTCAATTAATGCTACGACAGTTTCACCATTTATGCCTTTTACAGTTATTAGGCTTATTTTGCATCATACAACTAGAATGAATGAATGAAAAGACTGTAAAAAGTTGGACCACATAATTATCAGTCACTCTACCTTGTAAAAATTAAAAGAGTATGTATTAATTTATTAAATGTCATAGCTGGTTTTGCATGGTTATAAATAATGTTGGAGCATTTGTTTACAAAGTAATGTGGTTGAGTTATTATTACATGCTCCTTGACGTTATACATTAAATGAAAATTGTTATGACACTTGTAAACTGTAATTCGTTCATTTTATTTCTCATCCAATAAAAGAGAGACAAAAAACAGACTATAGTGTTAAGTCAATAAATTCCATAGTCGATAAGGAGTGCTTTTTCCCTTAATCCAGATCTAGCCGGCGTGAATACGAATTAGTGAAACTAATGTATTCAGAATACTGCATATATAGCTAAATTGAATAATAATAATTAATTGCAAATACTATTATAACCTGAATTTAATGTAGGTCTTGTACAGAGAATTGATATGAGGCAGCCCCTTCCATCTGCGTATCTCTTCATATATATATATTGGAAATTTGTCTTTGGTGGAGGTTGGGTACGCCAATCTTCAATGACTTAAATATCATGGTTCCACATGTTGGAGAACCTGGTTCTTTACATGTGTGTAATCTACTAAGTGAGTAGATGACTGTAGGACCAAGAATCGTCAAATTTCATTGAGAAATGTAAGAGAATTGGTCCGCGAAGTAAGGTGTTTGAGACATGGAAGAGTGGTGTGAGACAAATCTACCACATCGGTAGGAAAATGAAGATTTGTTCATAATATAAGCCTCAAAACTGAATAAGGGATTGGGACCCCAAGGGGTAACCCATGTGTTTGAAGGAGGGAGGACCTAGGTGTGCTTGGATTCGAGACTAGGCCCACACGCGTACCACCGCGCCCGTCCGGTAGGGTCGTGGGTTGGCCCCTGAAGTTTCTGGAAAACCGAAGTTTGCTAGGGCCACGACGCCAACTCTCAGGAGTTTCGACGCCGCAACTCCAGCCTGCAGGGCCACGACGCTGCGGGCGTTTTTCAGACTTTAATGTCATTAAATTGGGACCCCAAGGGGTAACCCATGTGTTTGAAGGAGGGAGGACCTAGGTGTGCTTGGATTCGAGACTAGGCCCACACGCGTACCACCACCACCCGCCCGATCCGGGTAGGGTCGTGGGTTGGCCCCTGAAGTTTCTGGAAAACCGAAGTTGGCCAGGGCCACGACGCCAACTCTCAGGAGTTTCGACGCCGCGACTCCAGCCTGCAGGGCCACGACGCTGCGGGCGTTTTTCAGACTTTAATGTCATTAAATTGTTGGAACGTTGGGCACTTATTCCTGAACGTTTTGGCTCTTCATTGAGCCTCTTAATAGTCATTAACACCTCATCTCTTCCTTACACTATATAATCAAGTCTTATTTTCATATTTTAGGAGTACAAGAACAAACACAAGAGAAATACTCTCTACACTTGGATGATTTCAGATTTGATGAAATCTTTTCCTTTCTTGCAATCTTACACACTCAAAGATCCTTCTATTCAAGTGTTCCTTTTGCTCATTTGCTTGATTGTTGTTTTATCTTGGAGATAAGTTGTCATTCCACCGTTGAAAGGATATAGGGGACAATATTATCTTAAGGATAGATCAAGAATTTGGTCGACTCAGCAAGCCAATTATGTTGTTATATTTCCAGATTCTAAACACATTGTTGTTGTTGTTCTCAAGGGGCTTGCTGCAGTTTTAACCAACATCTCAAGACTTCAAGGAAGGATCAAAGATCGAAGATCAATATCATCAACACTTATTCATGTTGTGACAACTGATGTTAGGCTTCAAACCTATTATATTAAAATTGTAATTGATTATTCTTTCTAAGCACTAGTGATAGTTGTATACTATTCTCATACAACCACTGTAACACCAACAATATATATATCAGCAAGTTGTAAGTGATAAACCCTTCAGGAAATTAAATATCAGCAAGTTGTAAGTGATAAGGTATATATTGGACAATAAGATCCCCTTGAGCAACTTTATCACGGACCTAATGATAGTCAATATCAATATGCTTAGAACTATTACGGAATACTGGGTTACGAGACATGTATGCTTATAGTCTAATTTAATATCTCTTCAACTTTATTCGTTTTTGCACAAGAAAACAACTTTATTCTGCCAATGAGAGTGACCTTACAGTGCATATAGTACGAATTTATATGATTTTAAAATATATCGTTACAATAGTTTATGTAAACAATATCTGTCATTAAAAAATATTTTGACTACGTTCTATTTACATAATTTACACGATCATAGAGGAAGTTTTACAAAACAAGTCAATTTTTGGCCCGTAAGATTTAAAGTCATGTCATGATTGTTTGAATTATTACATCAAGACAATCGAATTGTTCCCTCAACAGCAACATAAATGTTTTGAAGTCACCTATATAAATTTTCAATTTTCATGTTGTTTCATTTAGATTAATTTTAATTTAAAAATTAAAATTTTAGATTTTTTGAATTAAAATATTTATACTTTTATCAACTTATAAATATTTCATAAAACTAAAAAGCTCCAATCAACATCAAACTTAAAATAAAGGTATGGGGCGGAGCCACAATAACAATTATGAGTTCCATAAAAATCAGTATTTTATGTCTGACCTGGTATTCATTATAAGAAATTAATCTAATATGTATAAATAATTTATTATTAATTCAATAAATTTAAAAAATATAATTCAATACTCATAAATTTAAAATTTTAAATCCGTCTTTGATCGACATGACTAGATTTTAGGAGGTTACACATTTGAAAGCTCGATTAAAGATATTTACATCCGCTAAACAATATACATATATTATATCATCTGCTAGCTATTTTTTGCGCGCCATTTATGTCAATTTCCTCCATTATTTTCTTTTCAATTTTGCTTTGATATGATTTATTTGAATCGATGGTCTATCAGAGACAACCTTTATTCCGACTTTTCCAGACCTCCTGTAGCACAATCGAGACAACGCTGAGTTTTCTGCCCCATAAGGTAGGGATAAGATTTGTGCACATCGCTCTCTCCAGATCCACTAATGAGATTACATTGAGTATGTTGTTATTTGTTGTTTATCTCAGTTTCCTAAAATTTAATCCTAACAAACCAAACAATTTCTAGCAAAAAATTGGATATTTTGACAGCATCAATGTCCTAATAAACGTTACTAGTAGGTCAATGTCGGAAAGAAGAGCAAAATAATTAGTGAACAAATAAACTGCCCGTGTCACCAAACATGAATGCATTAATTACAATCTCCCATCGCCTTCAATTTCTTCACCTATTTCTTGTCTTGATGAAAGTGACTCCATTTTCATCTCACCCAAAAATCCCACCTGTCCTTTGTTGTTTCTACAGTTTTCTCTTCCCTCTAGTCTCTCTATCCTATAAAGACCCATAACAATGTACTAACACAACATGGTTGCAGACCAAATTGCAAGAAAAAATATATACAAAAAAAGAAGTTGTTTTTGAATTGTTTGGTTGGTGGTGGTATTAGATCCAATGCCTCCAAGTTAGTGTTTTTAGTAGTCCAATGTGTTTTGAAACTAATTTAATAGACACCCAAATCATTGTTCCACTAAAATCGCGTGTGAATTCTTTCAAGGCAAAGGGCTGAGTTTCTGATCTACTGTCACGTGAAGTTGGAGCCATGTGTCCTTGAAGTCTACCAAGCAAAAATAATAATAATTTTAAGAATCGAAAATCCCAAGTCTTAAAATAAATCTTTATACTATTACTACTACCATTTTTCTCTCTGTTTATGATAGTTTTTGGGATTTACATAAATAGTGAAAGTACTGTATTGTGGATTTTGTTTTATGGTCAAAGCTATATTGTTATTTGATGATAATGACATTAATTGGCGCCTTGTGTTGTTGCACTTGTTCATTACATTCTTTGAAAGTGGTAGATCTGAATATTCTGGTTTTGATAGTGATCTTGTTAAACCTCTACAGACAAGACAGAAAGCACAATGTCTTTTGGATCTTTCACTCTTCATGATTCTACCAAATAAAAATGACCACTTTTTTTGTCCTATGAAACAAAAACCCAAATCAAGAATCCATTTTTTGCTCTCCATTTTGCACTTTCTAGTTCCCTTTCATCAATTGTGACACCAAATCAAGAATCCATTTTTACTCTCCATTTTGCACTTTCTAGTTCCCTTTCATCAATTGTGACACCCAAATCAAGAATCCATTTTTACTCTCCATTTTGCACTTTCTAGTCCACATTCATCAATTGTAACACCCTTCTAGTTCCCATTCATCAATTGTGATTTGTGACACCCAAAGTCAAGAATCTATTTTTGGGTCGGAGGTGGAGGATAGTTATCATCTGAGCAACTCTCTTGTCATCTCAAGTATAGTGTCAAGACTCCATTTTTATGAGCATTTTAGTGTTCATTTCATGGTTATCATATGAACAATCCCCTCTTATCGTCTCAAGTAGATCCCTATAGTGTCAAGACTCCATTTTTATAAGCATTTTAGTGTTCATTTCATCAATGGAACAAGTTCAATGAAAATCAAGAACCCATTTTTCCTTTGGTGTTGAACAATTTAGTGTTCAATGGAAATCAAGAACCCATTTTTGTTCTTTAAGTATCATTCTTGTCACAAATTCTTGTTTTTTATTTTGTCAATATTTTCCATAAATTTCCCAATTGTAAGATCAAGTGATGTTGAACCACTTTTAGCATTAAAAACCACAATAGACCCAAACAACATTCTTGATTGGAAAATCACAACTGAGTTATGCAAATGGCAAGGTGTAAAAGAATGCAACATGAAAGGAAGAGTTACAAAGCTTGTAGTTGAAAATCTCAATTTAAATGGCACATTGGACGAAAATGCCATCAATCAATTAGATCAATTACGAGTTTTATCCTTCAAAGGTAACTCAATTTCCGGCCAAATCCCTAACCTTACCGGACTTTACAATCTCAAATCTCTTTTCCTTAACAACAACAACTTTTCCGGCGAGTTTCCGGCGACCGTCACCGGACTCCACCGTATCAAAGTCTTAAATCTCGCCGGAAACAATCTATCCGGCGAGATTCCTGCGACGTTAAGTAAGTTATCCCGGTTATACGTGCTTTATCTAGAAGATAATCGATTCACCGGTGAAATCCCACCGTTGAATCAACCGAGTTTGAAGTTCTTCAATGTGTCGTACAATGAATTTTCGGGTCAAATTCCGAATACTCCGGTGATTTCTAGGTTTAATGAATCATCTTTCGCCGGAAATGTCAATTTATGTGGAGCACAATTACGTAATTGCCCCCCCTCAACTAGTCCGTCGTATCCCATCATTCCGGAAAATGTACCTCATCATAAAAGAAGCAAGAAGCTTATTATCATTATCGTCCCGGTTGTTGCTGGAATCTTAATGCTCTGCATTTTGATGGCAATTTTCGTAGTATGTGTTAGAAAAAGAAGAAGACGATCCAAAGATGGAAAAAGCAAAGGAATTGAAGCTGTTGGCACCGGAGGAGAAGAGGAGACAAGTGGCGGTGGTGGTGGCAGAGATGGTAATGTTGGAAAAAATAATTCAAAGTTGCACGAACTGAAAAAGGATATTTTCAAAAATATACAGCTTTTGAAAATATTTAGTCCACGTAACCCAATGCACAATATTGTACAACATTATACATGGGAAAGCATTATACATCATGTATCAACCTTGTATAAAGTGTATAATAGTGCATAAAAGGTTTTTATACACAAAATATGTTGAGAATCGAGTGTTTATCACAATGTATGAGCTACGTGACGTAAATATTTTCAGAAATAGACATAAAGCATAAAATTTTCAACTAAATTGGTTAGGATTTGTTATTTTAATTCATGTATAATTAGGGTTTATAGTCAAATTTATATAGGAATAGTTTGTCCGGTTTTGAATTAAGTTAGATTTTGTACTATTATAAATAGGGGGTGCTGCTAGCTATTTTGTTAATGTGAAATTGCAGAGTGCATTCAAAGATTCATGGATATTTATTTGTTTATAAATAAATTTTTTTCCTTCAGGTAATAATGGTCGAAAAGAAGGGGCATTTACATGGGATCAACAAGGAAGTGAAGGACTAGTGACATTGGTATTCTGTGGACCAGGGGATCAACAAATGAATTACAGCTTGGAGGATTTGTTGAAAGCATCAGCTGAGACATTAGGGAGGGGTATAATGGGAAGTACGTATAAAGCTGTGATGGAATCCGGCTACATTGTGACGGTGAAGCGGCTGAGGGATTCGAGGTTTCCGAGGTTAGAGGAATTCCGGCGACATGTGGAGATTATTGGTAGGCTAAGACATCCTAACTTGGTCCCACTCCGAGCATATTGTCAAGCTAAGGAAGAACGTTTGCTTGTTTATGATTATTTCCCTAATGGCAGCCTCTTTTCTCTCATTCATGGTACGTATTTCATCATCATTTATTTATTTACGCTTTTATACGTTTTAGTGGAGTGAAGAAAAGATGGGGATAGTTGAGCTCTTGAGTAGTGAAAGGAAGAAAAAATAGGAATAGTTGAGCTCGTTAAGTGAAAGGAAGACATCGATAGTTCAGCTCGTGAATAGTGAAATCTCAAAGAAAATAGTGAAATAAAGAATAAACCGGATAATTGAGCTCATGAGTAGTGAAAGGAAGTAAAAATGGGGATAGTTGAGCTCGTGAATACGGAAAGGAAGTAAAAAAAGGGGGATAGTTGTGTTCGTGGGTAGTGAAAGAAGAAACGGGGATAGATTTGGCGGGATGAACTTGCACTTGAATGGCATAAGGTGGAATTAAGATAAAGGAAATCAGCTTATTTATGTCTTGTATATACATCAAATCTATAGATGCATTACATGTGTTTTTTTAAACTAAATTAGTTATGGAATAGTTAATTAATGCCTAGTGCTCCTCTCTTGAGGTTAAACTAGTTTAGTTTTGTGCAAATACCACATGGGGACAATATCTTTTCCATGAGATCACTAGGTTATAACTCAATCTCTCAAAGATTCGGCTCCTATAATGACAAGACCTTTTCTTCGTTTGAATTCAAATTTGTGACCTCTTTACGCTTGGCTGTTTTGTGGAGCATTGAAGGACTTTAGTGGCATTTATTATCCTATTTTCTGTGTTTATATTTGTGTCCTTTGCATATTTTCCTTGATTTCTTTTGCTTTTTAATATGTTACTTTGATCTTCTTCTGTTTTCTCTCTTTTTTGTTTTTTTTTTCTCCGTTAATTTTGAATTTTCAATCATATAATTTGGTTTGGTAGTGCATCACTTTCTGGTTTCTCCTGTGGGTTTTGTTTGGTAATGGTGGGGAAGAGAGGGCCAACAAAAGAAGCTTGTAGGAGCCAACAAAAGAAGCTTGTAGGAGCCAACAAGAAAATGATACGAAAAAAAGAGAGGCAATCATGGAGATTAGATAAGGAGGACAAACTTACTTTTGTCTACTGATGAGAGGATTATAGAAAACTATTTTTTGTTTAAATTATTAAGTTAAAAAAAGAAAAGAAAGTCAAATAATTAAACTCTTCTAATCTTGGATCTTGGGATGGCAATTTATGTATTAAAAAAAAGAGGACAAAGAACAAAAGGGGAGCATAGTTATCTGCCTTTCTTGGAATCTTACATGAGGGGGGGGGGGGATAGAAAAAGATAATATTTCATACAAATGGATTGTTAAAAAAAGATGTCCCTCTGAGAAGAGGAAACTCAAATTAGGAAACAAAAGAATAATGTCACTGCTACACTCGTAGTTTTCGGCCTTGTCATTTAAATTCTGCATAGAGCCAAAATAGTTGTCCAAAATATATTGAGATAACAAATCATACTTTGAAATTTGAAAGACAAAGGCATAGTTTTCTGCAATAACTTGTCTATAAGATGGATCGGCAGCTCTGCTTAGATTCTAGAGTTTTGAACGATACAACTAAAATGACCTCGCATATTGCTCGAATTTGCTTATGTAAGAACTTTTTGCCTTCTTCTGATCTCATGACTTGTATGGTAAGCTTTTATTTGCTGAATTGACCATTGAGCTTCCAAAGATACCTGGCAAAAGAAACAATTTTCTCCAGATTCATAAAAGAACAGAAATAGAAAAGCTTAAAGTAGTTCTATTATACACAGAGATACACACTCAAAACAGATCGTAACCACGTGCACATACATAGTTACATACACGCATACTTGTAAAAACTACTGTTTTTTAATAACGATAAAAATGTTCACATCTCTTTCCCTCTCTATATGTGGGTGTTTATGTATGTGAATCTGTATTTGTATATACAGTATACACACACATGCAGAATATTTTATAACTCTCTTTTTCTTGGTAAGGGTCGGACAGTATGGTACTTCATCATAAAAATAATAAAAGAAATAAAAAAAATAAGGGCCTGTTGATATGGCACAAGTTCCAGCGAGTAGATAGTCATTGTCCTCTCGTACTTCCTTTGGAAAGTTGACGGGGTAGTTTGCCACTGTAGAAAAGCAATCTTTGTAGATCATGTGACCTTTGAACTGGATCTTTTTAAGAAGCATATTTTCTCTTTTTGAAAAGACGAAACAATAAAAAAGAATCTTTCTGATACTAAGTAACTACCTATCCCAAGTTTCATCGTTCCCTGTTGAAATTTTATAAGATTTATAAAGTTTTATAATAGTCTGTTATTTAGGTTTTAACATCTGCTCACCATCTCTTGTTCTCTCCACATATATCTTGTGATGATACTTTGAGATGCCCTAAAGTTGATTTGTTCCAAGTAAACTGAAGTTACGCCTGCGGTGTATTCCAGAGTGTGTCCAATGTGATATTTACTTTTCTTACATTAAGGAAACTAGAATGCAATACACCAGTTATAAGAACAAAAAAGATATATATATATATATATATATATCATATAAACTATTGCCAGTTGACATGACGAACAGGATCACTTCTAGAGTGGAATAGCAAAAAAGGGCAGCCCGGTGCACTTAGCTCCCGCTATGCGCGTTGTCCGGGTAATTGCCGGACCACAAGGGTCTGTTGTACGCAGTCTTACCTCACATTTCTGTAAGTGACTGTTTCCACGGCTTGAACCCATGACCTGACCTCCTGGTCACATAAAAAAATCAAAAATGAAGTAGTCTAGATGCTAGTCTCTTCTTCCAACTAAAGTTGTGGCGATGCAGTGAAGGCTTTGAAAATGAGCTTCTTTATGAGGCCATTAGACCATTTCAGGCACTAAATCACCTAAGACGGATTAAAAGAGCTAAAGGCATAACCTAAGTTTTTTAGAATAAAAAAGAATGTGGAAGGTGCTTTATGCCTCTCTAGCAATTATATACTCCATATGCAAGTACCACCTCAAATATTGTGTTTCCTTTCATGTGTTCTTATCTTGTTACTAGTCTTGTTAAGACCACATGTGAAGTTTTACTACATCACGTTTCTATAGTCTTGCTTGGAATTTTAGTGATTTCGGCTTTTTAGTGGTTTCATGTATTTGGACAACCAATATCTTTTGTTTCAAATAATGTTCCAGATGACTATGTTATATTTTTAAGATTTGCTAACTTTTTCAGGAACGAGGGCTAATAGTGGTTCAAAGCCTCTTCACTGGACCTCCTGTCTCAAAATTGCAGAGGATGTGGCTACTGGATTGCTTCATATCCATCAGAACCCTGGTCTGACTCACGGAAACTTGAAATCATCGAATGTACTCTTGGGGTCCGACTTTGAGTCGTGTCTCACCGATTATGGCCTCATGCCATTTAGGAATCCGGATTCTCCGGAGGAATCGGGAGCTTCTTCCCTCTTCTACAGAGCTCCTGAATGTCGTGACATTCGAAGGCCAGTAACCCATCAGGCCGATGTCTATAGCTTTGGCGTCCTTCTGTTGGAGCTTCTCACGGGAAAGACGCCTTTCCAAGATCTTGTTCAAGAACACGGATCAGACATACCGAGGTGGGTGAGATCTGTTCGAGAAGAAGAAACTGAATCGGGTGATGAACCTGCCTCTAGTAATGAAGCATCAGAAGAGAAACTTGGCGCTCTCTTAAACGTAGCTATGGCTTGTGTTTCACTTGTACCCGAGAATCGACCCACGATGAAGGACGTTTTGAGGATGATTCGGGATGCTAGAGCAGAAGCTCAAGGGTCTTCTAATAGCAGTGACCATTCACCAGGAAGATGGTCAGATACGGTCCAAAGCTTGCCAAGAGATGAACATTTGAGCATATGAGTTTGTAGTATACTTATGGAGGCTCCAAATAACGTGTCTTGATTATTATTGGAAGACGAAGTCTCTTCGGAAGTTAAGCATCGGCAAATTTGAGTTCTCAGGGATTCGTTGATTCAGTTCTTGTAAAGACTAAGGGCTTTCTGCTTTCCTTGTTTTTCTAGGTTTAGCTGCTTGTATCTAGGAGATTTGCTTTTATACTACTACATTGACATTTACCAGTTTCTGGTCCATTCCTGATTCAAAAGTTGTCAGCATGTTTTGTAAGGATGTAATCGTAATTGAGGTTCCAACTCTTTCTTAACAAAGTTTCTTGTTTGTATCCAACTTGCATGTTTTCATTCAAGATTCCTGATTGATTGAGATAAAACAATTCTCTTAACTCCGTCAAGCTTTACGAGTAGTGAAGAAGTATAGAGCACTCCCTTAGTCCCTCCTAAGGAAATGGTCGATTGAGTAGTCTTCATCCCTGATGAAAAAAGAGATAATCTACCTAGGGCTCTAATCTAGTGGTAAGAGCATGGACGTGATGTGTGGGTTAGGCGTATGTCATTCGTTTAAACCTTGCCCCGGACAAAAATAAGGTATAAACGTAATATTAATTATCCAGAGACTAGTTTCAGTGTCAAGAGCTTCAAATTCCAATCACCTTTTGAGTACTGCAATCCAATTAAGCATTTCATACCTTATTTTAACTATGTGAAAATAAAAAAGTGGCACGTTGACTTTATTTATATCCTATATTCACATTAATGCTAAGTCATTTCTCGTGCTGTCTTATGTAGTTAATAATCACTGAGATTTGATTAGTAATTAAATATATACCTTTTTTTTTGCTCATATGACTTAGCTTTCATGAACGAGTAACACTGGAAAATAAGAATAATGCAATTGAACTACGTGTTTTATAGTGTTGAGTAGCTTTTTAGTTGATTTTTTAAAAATAATTGGTGTCTGATTAGCTTGCGTTCATTTGGACTAATTCCACACATCATTTGTTATCTCCTACTAACACAAGTACATATAATTCTGTCCACCATAACTTCCTTCACGGGGTATCTGCTATCTCCCGGATTGTGTGCATCTTGGGAAACCTGCTACCTCCCACTAGCATAGGTATCGAGAAACTCTGTCCATCAAGACTTCAACTAACTCTGCGGAGTACCTGTTATCTCCCATCATCATACATATTGTGAGTAATTACAATGAATGTACGGGAATAGTGTACAACTACCACTAGTTTTTAGAAAGGATAAACAATTACAATACAATACAATAGGCGTGAAGCCTAACAAGAGTTGTGACAACCACAACAAAGTTTGGTTCTTGATCCGCCTTGAATCTGCGTTCTTGAACAGTTCTTGAGTTCTTCTTTCGGTTTGCTCCAATTGCAACAAGCTTCCTGACTTTGATAGTCTGAAACCAATAGAAACTAAATCTGAAAAAATGGCTTTCTGAGTGGATTGATATTCAATATTTCCTTAAGATAATATTGTCCCGTATAATCCTTTAACGGTGTGTTGACAACTTATCTCCCAAGATAAAACAACAATCAAACAAGTGAGCAAAGGAGACTCAAGTGTTCGCTTAGGAAGAAAGATCTTTGAGTGTGCGAAGATTGCAAGAGAGAAAGATATTTCAGAAAATCTGAAATCATACAAGTATGGACTATGGAGTGTATTCTTTCAAATGAGCCAAATGCATCATTTTATAGTGTTGATAAGATGACCCTCCAATTAGCCAAGTAATGACTTTGAATGACCATATAATGACCTTGAATATGGAGTCATAATTCAGCCAAATAATGGTTGAATTCATTTGGGAAGTAATGGAGGTTTAATGCTTCAAAATCAGCCCAAGAGTCATGTCTTTTCGTCTCCCGTCGTGCTCACTGCCTGGGTAGCGTCGCGGCCCTGCAGGCCCGCGACACCAAAACTTCAGAGAGTTATGACACACTTAGCGCCGCGGCTCAAGGGAGGAGGCGCTTCAGCGCTTGGAGCGTCGCGGCCCTGACGACGTTGCGCCGCGACCCTTCTTGGCTCCGCGATGATTCATGACTCGTTTCATCTTTTAACACATTGTACACTTCTTCCTTCATTTACCAACGTGGAACACATGTCATTCGGCCAATAACAATCCATCATTCTATGTCTCAAACGTTTCACTTACGTATCAATATCTCTTTCACTAATGAAATTTATGATACTTGGGCACGTGTGTGGAAACGACGTTTCCGACGTGCGAGACCTCAATTGTTCGAGTCATAAATAATGGGTTAAATTTATTTCCACATTAGTAAATTTTCAACAGATATCAAGTAACTGTCCACCAAAACTTAGCAAGATGGAGAGAAATGACTAGTGTTTTTTCTGAAACTTCATGATTCTCAACCCACTTTATTGATTATTAAGTCCCGCCCTTCTGTGCTAGTTTTCTAATTATTTTGAACGTGTTGGTAGTTACAAGTTACAACTTACTAGTCAAAGACACCACAAAGGGGTGGAGAAAATTGAGCTAGAGAACATGTGGTCGGTTTCAAATGTGTCTAACACAGCTATTTGTAGACCCTTTTCGGTTTCCTTGGCACTTTCTAGTTGGTTCTTACACAGCTATACTTGCATTGAATGCCACAAATTGCAGCACTTCACTTCCCCTATTTCCACTTCTCTGACTCCATATTGAATGTAACATTTAACAGTTACTTTCAAAAGCTAATTGTTTTCTTCACAAAGAGATAAGTTTTTATCTAAAATTGTATAAATCTTACCTAAGATAATTTAGATGTCTTCACTGTCCTTTAGGCGAATTACGAATTTAGAATCAGTAGATTCGGAATGAAGGTAATCTTATTATAATATTTTTCATCGGTAAGTGATTTAAGCTTATGAATCAATGATGAATCATATAGTCATTGCAACTCTCTTGGGATCAAGGTGTTGTGGTTATTGTATTATGAATAATTCAAACTGAAAATAACGAGTTCAGTTGAGGAGGTAAAACAATAACTTGAGTTGACCCTTTTAGTGAAGACCTGACTGAGGAGGAGTAGATCCATTCAAATTCAAAACAAGACACATGGAAATCAAGTTGGGTGAAAAGGACGGGTAAATCTAGTTCAATTGATAAATTCATTTTCGAAGTAAGATCGTCGATCTTTTTATATGAGTCGATATCGGTCAATGGTGTAAAAATGATTCCTGATGTGGAATTCCAAAAATTAGAAAGACCCGTTTGGCCATAAGAATTATTCACTTTTTCATTTTTTTCATATTTTTTTAAAATTAGTGTTTGGTCATAAAAATTTCAAATACAACTTCATTGGAAAACACCCCAACGCTTGTTTTCACAATTTTCACTTTTTTGTTTTTTATTGTTGATTTTGTCTTTCACTTTTTAAATTTTATCCTACATTTTTTATTTTTATAAATTTGACCCATTTAATTCAGCTGATAAAAAAATGCATGTCAACGAGAACAGATTATTCACACGACGTGGGAGGATTATAGTAAAGAATAGTTATTACTAGTGTTGTTGATTTTTAGTACTAATGAATCTTTGTATTAGAGAATTGACGAAGTGTAATAGTATATTAGTAGCTTGTAGGCGAAAAGAGACGTACCGAGTCATTTTAGTTTTGTAATTTGTATGCATCAGTGAACAAGCTCATGCCCGTGATTATTATCGCCTTGAAGTGATGGTATTGTGTTCTTGCTGAGTCAAGGACAATAAGAACTTTGAGGATCATTTTCTTGGTTAAGAGGAAAATTACACATAATGCTTTTCTTGTTTAAGTTGGATATATGTTGTAGTAGTAGTAGTCTAGTAGACATTGATGGACTCTGATTTTATTGTCTAAGAAAATGGGATGATTGAAATTAATAATTGGGAGATGAAAAACAATTTCATGAAAAAGGGTAGAAACATTTGGTTTAATGATGATAGATGTTGATGCGAATAATTGTGAACTTGATTATATCACCGTATTAAAGAAAGTTTATATAAAATAACTGATGGGCAGTGTTTACAGTGGTTATGTTTATTAATTGGTTTTGGTGAGTTTGTTAGTTTTTAAATATTGGGGGATATAGAAATCATAGTTTAAAGAAAAAGTACATTCCAACAATCAAATATTATTTGCAAAAACTACGGCCAAACATGATAACGTCTAAATCCACTCTATTTAATAGAAGTGTACACGATCGTATGCAATATAATTTACCCAACTATGAGTCGGGGTCGATCCCACAGAGAACAATATGTAGGCGTCAAGCAAAGTAGGACTTTTCACCAACTACGCTAAGCCAAACACTAAGTGTTGTTTTTAGAGAAAAAATAATAACTAATGCATATGTTACACCTCGTAAGTTTAAGACAAGGATTAAAAACGTCATTAAGGTTAAGATTCAGATAATGAGGGTGAGATATAATTACACAAGCTACGAATACGTCAATGAGTATTTAATATGATAAGTTATTTACATTTTTTATTTTCATTAAAGGAAACCGGAATTCAAGATTTAAAGAAGTGGGTTTAAGAATTACTACTTGGGGGAATTAATCTAGTTAGTAGACACTTAGAGGGTCAAAGTGTAAATTGTAAGGGGGCTAATTGATAATACTAAAAATCTGAAAAAAAGCTACACTATAACCTAAATACACCTATCTTCCGCACTTGGAAATAAAAAAAAAAAGAGAAAATTCCTTCGCTCCAACCGTGAACACCCCAACATCCATAGCCAACAATTAAGTTTCATCCCTTCTTTCTTAGATTAATTCATCCCTAACTCTAAGTAAAATTTAAGCACTCAAACAATGGATTTATCGCGGGTCTGCTAGGCCGAGATTGAGGCCAGATTTTCCCAAGTTTTGAGTGAAATTTCAGCAAGAAGAACATAAGGAATGATGGAGAAAATATTTTAGATATTGTATGTCGATTGGGAATTAAAAAGTGTGAAAATTTGAAGCAAAAGGGCACAAAACAGTGGCCAATTCGCTGGGTGCTGGCCGAGAATCAAAGTAAGAATTTTCAGATTTTCGGACAAGTTTTTGAGAAGAAAAACGCGAAAGAATGTTGGTCTAACATTGTAGAATGCCTGCAAGTTGGATTGAAGTCGAAACGACGACCATTTAGCGAAGAAAAGTCGACGAAACCGCGGGTATCGCGGGCTGGGCAGTGGGCTAGATTAGGGACTGTTTTGGTGATTTGATTAAGGTAATAATTCTTCCCTTAAGTTATAATTGAATTGCATGTTGTTGTAGTTGAAGTATTGAATTTGTGTTTAGAAATAAACTTAGACTAAGAGGAAATGAGAATAAGAATTGCATGTGGTCGTTGTTGGAATTGGATTAGCCGATGTTGAGCTTATTTGGGTATACCTTGGCTTCGAATGGTTGAATTGTTAGTTGTTACAATTTGCATGTTGAGAATTGAAATGTAGCCTTAATAATTAAGAGATAATTAGATATGAAAGATTTTACAAGATGAATTGGAATTTTAAGAATTAAAAGGAAAGGTTTTGAAATTATAACATGTTGATATGACCGAAAAGTTGATGGAAATCATTGAACGTTATGGTAATGTGTTACGGGCTGAATTAGTATTCAAATATAAGTTACACACATGCCTTAAAAGGATTTAAGAGTTTCATATTCTTGAACTAGGCGATGTGGCTAGAAGGTTGGATTGCTCCCATGAATAATTCTAACATAACCAAATGATTGACTAATATAAGAAGTAAATGTAGTAGTTGACTTTGCTATTGAAATGGTTAAATGGAATAATTATAAAGAGAAGGTGTGCGCGCTAACGGCATAAGTGGAGTAATTGAGATAATTTTGATTAAATCTTTGAATGATAGTCGATTGTGGGGATAATTGGCTTGTTGGTTAACTGTGGAAACGCACATAAACAGATGAGATGCTGCCCAAATTTCGATAGAAATAGGAAGTCGCTATTTAACTTACGTTAGAGATCATAAAGTTAATGAACGAATTACTATTGTTATAGGTGAAAGTACTAAGTGGGACAAGATATATTTATAGAGTTGGTTAGTTCGTCAATAAGGTATGTGAGACTATCCTTCCTTTTCTTGGCATGATTTTGTGAAAATCCTTCTTCTTTCTTTTGACATGATTTTAATAAAAGTACGGCGGACGTACGTGATTCCTTCAAAAGCTAGTTTTAATCAAATAATGATTCATGATATGTTAGTGTCTTGACTTTCCAAAAGATGATATGTGATACGCTAAGCGTCTTGATTTTCTAAAAGATGACTTAAATGATATATGATATGATAATGTTTTTTTCTTATTCCATTGAGAGTCAAATGATAATCTAAGTTATATATGGTTGCTCATGATATTTCATCGAGTCCCTCACTATAGGGCCGAGACATGTTATACATATATTGATAATTCCATCGAGTCCCCCACTACAGGGCCGAGACATGTTATACATATATCGATAATTCCATCGAGTCCCTCACTGCAGGGCCGAGACATGTTATATTGATAATTCCATCGAGTCCCTCATTACAGGGCCGAGACATGTTATACATATATACCTTCATCGAGTCCTCATTCTGGTAGAGACACGTTATGCATACATATATATATATATGCAGATTCCATCGAGTCCCTCCCAGAGTGAGACACGTTATCTTGATTCTGAGCATGTATATGGATACGATGATTTTATGGTAGGCATTCATGGGTTGATATGACTTTTTTTATAGACACAATTGACTCTATTTTACTTGTACGATTATGGTCTCATTCTGATCTTTCATGTTTTACATACTCAAGACATTATTTCATCGACTCCGCTCCTGGTGCGTTAAATGCCCGCAGTACAGTGTTCATTTGGTGACCCTCCGGTCTAGGTTCCTACTCAGCTGTTGGGGAAGCTCCTTGATCCAGAGCTTGTCATTTTGGTACAAAATCTCTTTTAGACTTATGTATATATTTAGGGGCACGACGGGGCCCTGTCCCGTCATATGTTCTTATTCTTCTCATAGAGGTCTGTAGACAGTTGTGAGTTGTGTATATGCTTGGGCTGGTTGGTGAAGATGATAATCATGTTTTGTTCAGCTGTACTCTTATATTTCTATTATTGGGATGTTCCTTTATTTAGCGGCAGCCTTGTCAGCTAGCCTGTTATATTGTGTTGGTTAGTTTTGACTCCTCAGGAGGCAGGTACACTCTTATATAAGGCAGCCTTGACGGCTCGCCCATTTTGGGGAGATGTTGTAAAAGCAACGTTGTGCTGCCGAAATTTCTATAAGATCTCGGTATTAAATGGATTAAGAGTGACATGTCGGTAATGACGTCCAATTAGGACGTTTAGTCGCGGCCCGTCGGGTCGGGTCGTGACAACATAAATGTAAATCTAACCTAGAAAGCAAGTAAAATGATCAATGACCACAAGCATGGATACAACTAAAACTACTCTCAAGTAACGATCTAATGTATTTCACGATTTACAAATAATGGTGAACTTATGTTACTTAGCCTCGGATAATGACTCTAAGTTAGCTTCTTCCGAAGACTAACTAGACTACCTAATTGATTATCCCTTAAGTAATTAGGAGCATTAAGAACACCTGAATATGGCTACAAGTGGTGTCCCCTATCCCTAGGGCGATTCCATTATATGAGGGTTAGCGTCCCAAATTCTTGTTAATTAATCTTTTCTAACCCTGAATTTGCCTCTTTCGAGTTTAAACCGAAGTGAATGGGCGAGTCCTAGAGTTAGCTAATCACTTAAGAAACATTAAAGAACAAACATAATTAAAACAACATTAACTCACTTCATTAAAAATAAAATTATTCAATACATAAGCAAAACTAGAGTTTAAATTTCAACTTTAATCATGAATTTTCATAAACAAGATTCAAGTCATAGAAAGTAATACCACACACTTAGATATGCAATACAAAGCAAAGAATTGAAGAAATGAGTAAAAGTTTGAGGATTTTCTCATTTGAATCTTCAAAACTCTAATCCTGAAGTGTGGTGTAGAAACTCTAGCTCGAAAACGTTTTGTATTCTGCCAAAGATGAGAATAATGTCATCCAAGTCTTGCTTTTGTATTACCCCAATTTTCCCACATCAAAATAATGACCACAACAACCCCAATTTTCCAGACTTGCAAATTGTCTTACTTTTGCGCCTCTAACCACTTTTGTCATTTTCTTCGTTTTAACACCATTTTGACTTGTTTTTACCTGGTTTCTTTTTCGATCACTTCTAATTCATATAAATTTGTGAAACTGAAGTAAACCATAGTAAATGCAATATTTTTTCAACCAAACATAACATAAATCTAAGATTAAAGAAGGAATAAGTTGGCAAAATATCAAACCCCCCAAACTACAACTCCAACTTCAAAAAATCCCCAAAAAAAGTGATTTTCTTTTCTATCGCCAAACACCTACTTAATTAATTGAAAAAAAAGATAAAATTGTATTGACACGGGGAAAAGGCAGAAAATATTAATTTTTTCATATTTGATTGGTCAAATTTATTGAAAAACATTTCTCTAAAAAAATAAATTCTTTAAAAACTTCCCTCGTAAAAGTATGAAAATCAAGTTCTATAAGTGATATTTCACATGATTGTCTCATTTTAACCGCCGACACATTCATCTAATAGCCCCTACGTCCGGCATCTCCACACTCTTACCCTATTCCACTCCCATAGTGTTTTCCTAGATTATATATAAATATTTTTAAAATAACATTTTTTTGCTTACTTGTCAAATGTCAGAAAAAAAAACTCATTTTCCTACCTTCCAAACACACCCTAAAAATTTATGATTTACATACCATTTTGAAATAAAATATGGTCCTCCACCACCTCGCATATACATTATTTTACCCTCCAAGAATGAAATGAAGCCTGAAACCTGGACTATAAAAAAAAAAAAATATTATACAAAGTGGCTCTACTCTATATGGCAATTTGACAACATTGTACCAATAAAACAGAAAAAGACAACCCACCAAAACACCTAAAATGACATATCTACCACTATGAAGATCTGATCCAAACCTTCTTCATTTGGGAAGTACACTATAATCAAACAAATAGATTCATTCTTGTTTTTTATTCTAAACAAATAGTTTGGAGAAAAAAACGAAAGAGAAATATGTCAATGGCTGCATTTATTAAGCTTGAAGATTCTCCTATGTTCCAAAAACAAGTTAGATTTTTTTTGATTCCCTTTTTATTTATTTTTTATGTTTCTTGAATAATTGCTTTATGGGTTTTTGTTTTTAAGGAATTTTGCATCAAGTTTAATTTTTTTAAATTGTAATGAAAATTTTGTTGCTTTGTAGGTGAAGTCTCTTGAACAGACTACAGATGACCTTAGAGATAGATGTCAAAAGCTATACAAAGGTTGTAAGAAGTACATGTGAGTACCTAATTTTATCATTTCATTTGGTATTGTAAGACTTCTACAATAGACTCTTGTGATCCGATCCTTCCCGGACCCGCGCATAGCTTAGTGAAACGCCCGCCCTTTTTTATTTGGTGTGATAGCTTCTCTATAGTCTATACTGTAAAATAACCTTTAATGACTTTTAAAGCTGGCATCTTTAGTTTCTTGATTAAAAAAAAAGAAAAAAAGCTGGAATCTTTAGTCCAATGAACTGCATTTCAATCCAAACTATTGTGATTGGCTTTATGAATCATCTATATTCATTCTGCTCCATAGGTCCATTTGTCTTTTTATACTGTGTTGAATTGCTTGTCCTTGTGCCGTTGGTCTACCGGAAACAACCTCTCTACCTTTCAAGGTAGGGGTAAGGTCTGCGTACACTTTACCCTCCCCAGATATCACGTTGTGTGATTTCACTAGGTTTGTTGTTGTTGTTGTTATCTATAGGTCCATTTGTTCTAATATCTATGTTGTTACCAATTTTGTTGTTCTGCAAAAGTTCTCATTTTATTGTTCTGTCAGAAAGTTTTGGCTTATTCATCAGCATTTATTGGTTTAGGTAGAGGCTGTTGTTGATATTTTGTTATTTCAGGGAAGTTCTTGGAGACTCACACAATGGAGACATCATGTTTGCCGAATCATTAGAGGCATTTGGTGGTGGTCTGGACGACCCTCTCAGTGTGTCTCTAGGAGGTTTGTAACGTTTGTTAATTTTACTCGTTCGAACAATTACAAAGTTTTCATTTTTTCTAAATTTTCTATGCAATTGTGAATTAGTGCATTATGGGCGGTTTATTTTCTTGAAGAAGGTGTTTTTTTTTTCTTCAATGTTAATGGTGGATTTTGGAATTCTCATATAAATGATCACCTCAAACATCACATTAATTTGGTTGAGACTTCAAGTAAAAGTGAAAATATATCCCCGCAAAGACCTTTTGAATTTTGCGGTGGCAAACAACTCCTTTTTTTGTGTATATTAGCACCAGGACGGATCCTGACATCAATTGCACCCAAGGGTGTGGCCTAGTGGTCAATGAAATGGGTTGAGAACCATGAGGTCTCAGGTTCGACAAAAACACATGGTGATTTCTTCTCATCTGTCCTAGTTTGGTGGATGGAATTACCTGGTATACCTGGTGCTGGTGGGAGGTGGCAGGTATCCCGTGGAATTGGTCGAGGCGTGTGCAAGTGGCTCGGACATCACTGTTATAGAAAAAAGGGAACATGATCTCAATTAGTGTATGAAGGAATACCGTCTGTTTAAGCTGGTCTTGCATGTCCGAAAACTATTGACAACCAAATTGATTTACTTTTTCTTTAATATGGCGTGTTCCTAAGGGAACACAGCCTTCTTAATTGCTTTATGGGTATTCTCTCATTCTTTTAGGGAGCTGCTAAGTGAATATTGAGGTCAGGCTAGATACTTGAAGCCTGAAAGTTGTCACCTAGACACCTAGTGCTCTTATATGGATGTTGTTGAGAAGGCAACAATTTAAAGCCTTTCAGGAGGTCCCGAGCAGCACATATTTGTTTCTCTCTCACTGGTTGTTTTTTTGTTTCCCCTCTTTGGTTTCTTTCCATTGGTGCTGTATGGTCTGGAAGTGTTCAAGACTTGCCAACTTATATAGATGATTGGATGAGGTTTAGATGGCTTGTATTTCTGTTGACTGCTTGCTGGTATGTCATGGAATGGAAGTTAAAACATGTTTTCAAATCATATTATGCAAGGTAAAACCATTTGACATGCTAGTTTAGGGAAAACGAGAAATCGCTGGTTAAGGTCTCCTCTTACCTTAATTACAAGCTAAGCACTCAACTTCTCATCTCATTATTGTGCTTAAACTCCGTCAAATGCCTCCTAGCTACATAAGATATATCCATTTGATTCATCTCACATAATTGGGTCTTGGCCAAAGTCAAAGTCATCCATTGTGCGGTCAAACAGATGGAACAAATATATTTTTGGATTACCCATAACTTTCTAAATCCAAATACATCATTAGTTTTTTTAATCGAAGTCCTTAAAGTGGATCAAATGCTCAAAGTACCAATTTGGGGTTTTAGGTCTCAATCCATAAATTTCTAAGCTCAAAACCTTCATACAAATCCGACTCATGTCATACTATCATCATCTAAACAAAAATACTTAAATTTTAAATCTTAAATATTGATGTGCATGGAGAGTCACGATGTATGGAGATGGGGGAAGTGGCGTCTTTTCAGTGAAGTCATATTATGAGAAGTTTCTAACTAGGGAGGAGTGTGATTTTCCACATATATCGGTATGGATCCCTTGGGTACCGAGAAAAAGTTGTGTGTTTTCACTTTCCTAGCTACGAGGGGAGTGATCATGACGGCAGAGAATCTGTGGAAGAGAAAGATTACTTGTGTCGGTTGGTGTTTCATGTGCAAAGAGTCGGGAGAAGATGCGAATCAACTTCTTTTACATTGTCGGCTAGCTTCTTGTTTATGGTGGGAAATTTTGAAATGGTTTAGACTTCAGTGGGTGATGCCGGGCACCGTGAAAGAAATAATGTTTAGTTGGGCATTTAGAAGAAAGAAGAGAAGAGAAGATGCAAGGCATCAGATGTTGTTCCGCCAACACTTATGTGGATCATATGGAGAGAGGAATAGGAGAGCTTTTGAGGGAATAGAGAAAGACTTTGTATACTTGAGGAATGGTCTATTTTCCCTTACTTCTTTTTGGCGCACCCATAGGATTCCTACGTGTATAGATGATTGGGTGTTATTTGTAGAAAACCATGACTTTTTGTTAGGTTTTCTACCTTTTTGGTATACTTCTTGTATGCGGGCAACCTTTCCTTTACTTTAATGAAATTTGTTACTTTTTCAAAAAACAATTGATGTACATCTCTCAAAATAATAGTAAAAACAATAAAGAGAACACAGGTAGCTTAAAGAAGAGCTAATAGTGAACTTTTGGTGATTTTGGATTCTAAACCAGTAGGAAAATCTCTCCACCAGCCCAAGACTTATTTCACATAGCTGTAGCAAAAGCAAACCTATAGGTTTGCTCTTCTTTCATATTGTGTAAAGAGCCCAAGCAATTGCTTGTCTAGAATCTTCTCATCAGCTGTTGTCATTACAACATGGGTTTTGTCCCATTTTATTGTTCTCATTCATCACTTAAAATCTCAAAACTTAGCAGCCCACTTTAGAGAATAGGATCGGTTTGGTTATTGTTTAAAAGTGATTAAATACCACATTTTAGGACCTAATAAGTTGTTGCCTATACTACTTTCTTTGGGGCTTGGATTCATAAGTCAGTACTTTATATCTAATATCACCAAATGCATATTGTCATCTGGGAAGTGCAGCAATGCTGCATCCTAATCACCAAACCAAGTCATCTTAAAAGGCTATTTAAGACCCAAGTCATTCGTCACATAAGTTTTCTTTATTTGTTCAATCCGTCATCAAAGTCCATATCACCTAAAGTCCAAACTTAACCACTGTGAGAAGTCATTATTGTAATTCCTTAATATATCACAATCCTAATCCTCAATTTGTATATCCCATACACATGTACATATGTATAACTTGTCGAAGTAAGAGAAGCTACACTTAAGAAATAACTCGAAAGTCAATTCTAAACTTATTTGGATAATTTATGGGGCTACATAACTCGGAAGTCAATTCTAAGCACCTACGTCAATTGGTGTTTCATGTGCAAAAACCCGGGTGAAGATGTAGACCATCGCCTATTGCATTGTAAAGTGGCTAATCGGTTATGGCGCGTGGTCGTTAATTTGTATTGAAAGCAATGGGTGATGCCGGTACAGTGAAGGAAGTGTTGCAAAGTTGGACTCATAGGAGGGGGCAGAGCAGTCTAAGGGCATGGAGTGTGACCTCTTTAGCGATCATGTGGGTTATTCAGAAAGAGACAAATTGTCACGACCCGACCCGACGGGCCGCGACTAAACGTCCTAATTGGACGTCATTACTGACCTGTCACTCTTAATCCATTTAATACCGAGATCTATAGAAATTTCGGCCTTTTACAACATCTCCCCAAAATGGGCGAGCCGACAAGGTTGTCAAATCAATAACAGAACAACAAACAAAACAGGCTAGCCGACTAAGCTGCCACCAACCAACATTATATACACAAAGGAATAGTCAAAATAAGCAAGCGTGAAGTGCCACTAGATACCAACAGAATAGCAGACGCCCCAACACGAGTACAACAACATTACAACCCAAAACAAGGTACAAACGTCCAACCCGCTTACAGGACCTGCAGAGTACGATACTGACATATGACGGGACAAGGCCCCGTCGTGCCCAAAATATGCATAAAGTCTGAAAGATGAAGATCTGTACCAAAATAGTTGGCTCCGGAACAAAGGAGCTCTTCAACTGCTGTACAGAAATCCTAAACTGGAGGGTCACCTATCTGAACACCTGAACCTGCGGGCATGAACGCAACCCCCGAGAAAAGGGGGTCAGTACGAAAGAATGTACCGAGTATGTAAGCATGAAATTATGTAAATAAGATCAAAACTGTGTCCTGTAAGGTAGAGAGTCAACTGTATCATAAAAAAATGAGAGTCATACCAGTACTCATGCATGCTTAGTCATAAAATCATCAGATGTAAATAAATGAATAAACTACCCGGCCCTTGGGTGAGGGACGCGGTGGAATATACTGTCATGGGTATCTGTACCCGCATCACGGATGCCTGTCCGTGGAATCATCATATATATATACATAAACTGTCCGGCCCTCTAGTGAGGGACGCGGTGAATCATCCTGATATATGTGCATGAATCTGCCCGGCCCGGGATGCGGTGAAGTGGAAAAATGACTCTTAGCACGAGTAGATATAATGAGCAACTGTATGCAATTTAAATCATTTCTTTGACTCTCATTAAAATCATTAAATAACTTCTTACAAGAAGATCACATGTACTTTTCATAACTCAGATTACTATGAATAAGACTATGAAAGAGTCATGTACGTCCGCCGTACATTCCCTTGTATAATATTCATGTCGAATGAAAGAATCAATAATTCACAAAATCATGTCAAAAGAAAGGAAGATAGGCTCACATACCTCTTAGGCGAACTAATCTACTCAATATTAGGGTATGTCTCGTCTAGTACTTCAACCTATAATAAGGAATAACACGCTCGTCAATTTTGATTTTCTAATGTAAGTTATATGAATAACGGTTCCCTTATTTCTATAAAAATTTGGGCAGCATTTCCTTTGTTTATGTGCGTATCCACAATTTTCCAACAATCCAAATCAACCAACAATTCAACTCCAACCAACAATCCAATTCATTACTTAAGAATATGACCATAATAGCCCATATACTTGGCACATACCATCTATACAACCTTTCTTCACACCTTTATGGAATTTAATCCCAACAACAATTTAGGTGATTAAACCACCTATCTATCATATTCCACCAACTCTTAATTTATAGTAAGAAAATAGTCCATTAAGGCAATCCACCAAGTCTAACAATTAGTAACAAGAGCTCAAGTCTTCTAGTTTGCAATATATTACTTTTAACCTCTTTTAAGATATGTATTGACGATCATCGCAACGTATTTACAATTTCATAACTTATATTATAATCTAACAAGAACGACCTTTAAAGCGGGTCAATCATGCTCAACAATTTCATAAAAGTTGGCCCTAACATGTTACAATTCGCTAATTCTTTTTCTTACTTCTTAATCCAACTTCTCTATCAACAATTCCATATCACAAGTGCATTAACATTAAGCTTTCCTTCCAATTCCCAACATGCAATTATCGACCATAACCCAATACTTCAACTACAATAACATGCAACTTCATATATACTTCCTCTTGCAAATCACCTTGCAAAAATGCATTGTTGACATCAAACTGAGAAATATCCCAACCTTTCTTTACTGCAATAGCCAGAAAACATCTGATTGTAGTCATTTTAACTACTGGGGAAAAAGTTTCATTGAAATCAACTCCTTCAGTCTGTATATCCCTCTTATGACTAGTCGAGCCTTTAACCTTTCTATAGATCCATCAGCATGTTGTTTTACTTTGTAGACCCATTTACAAGGAAGAGCCTTTCTTCCTGGGGGTAAAGAGACTAAATCCCAAGTGTGATTGGCTTGTAGTGCTTCTATTTCAGCTTCCATGGCCTTTATCCATCCAGGATGATGACAGGCCTGTTTAAAAATTGTAGGTTCTGTGATTGTAGAGACACTGTCCAGAATTATTTGACTTGGCTGAGAAAGAGCATGAAAAGACAGAATGGTGGGTGTAGTGGGGGCAACAAAGCAGGATTCTGTAACATTACTAAGGAAAATAGTATTACAAAAGTAGTCATTGAGATGAGAAGGAAGAATCCCTTTGTTTGGTGCATCGACCTTCGTTTCTGGTTCAAGGGGAGTTTCAACTGTATGTACTGGCCCAGGAGAGGTAGGAGGAGACAGGGGATGTGTAATAGGATCAGAATTATCAAGTGTGATAGGATTTGATGTATTTGTCAAATCAGGGGAAAACCTAGGAGTAGACTGATCATGTGCAACATTAGGGGTAATTATATCTAGTGATGAAGGAGTGGTGTCCAGAAAAATATGGGATGATGGATCTGAAAAATAGACATTTTGGAGGTAGTGGAAACAGCAAAAGGATACTGATTCTCATGAAATTTCACATCCCTAGATATCACAATTTTCTTGGTATCTAGTTCTAATAATTTGTATCCTTTTTGAGTTAGAGGATATCCTATCAACACACAAGCTTTGGCCCTTTGATCAAACTTACTCCTTCCCTGAGTTAGAGTAGATACATAACATAGACATCCAAAATTCCTTAAGTGAGAATAGTCAGGCTGTTGTTGAAAAATGATCTCATAAGGAGTTTTCCCTTTGAGAACACTGGAAGGCAATCTGTTTATAATGTATGTAGCTGTTAGAATACACTCACCCCAGTAAGAAACAGGGATGTTGGATTGAAACATCAGACTTCTTGCAATATCTAAGAGATGTCTGTGTTTTCTTTCAACAATTCCATTTTGTTGAGGAGTCCCTACACAAGACATTTGATGGATAATGCCTTCTGAAGCAAGATAAGCTGCTTCTTGTGTTCCTTTTCCTAATTCAAGGGCATTATCAGATCTTATCATCTTTACCTTCAAATTAAACTGCCTTTCAACCATAGAAAGAAAATTCTTGAGAATAGGAAAAGCATTGCTTTTGGTACTTAACAGAAATGTCCAAGTTCCTCTACTAAAGTCATCCACTATAGTTAGGAAATATTTAAAGCCATTGTAAGTATTTGATTTGTATGGTCCCCATGTATCAATGTGAATGAGTTCAAATAAACCTTTTGTCTTGATAGTACTTACTGGAAATGGAAGCCTAGTCTGTTTAGCTTTAGGACACACATCACAAATAAAATCAGAAATAGTGTCACAATGAATGAAATGTAAATGTTTCATTGCTGAAAATGGGAGATGTCCCAATCTTACATGCCAAAGTTTTACATCAGAAGTAGCTTTAACATGTCCAGAAACAAGGACAGAATCTGAAATGGAATTTCTTCCTTTTGGAATTGAAAGAACATTTGCATTAAATAAACACCTAGACTTAGGATTAGTAGGTTCCAATAGATATAGTCCTTCTCTTATTTCACCAAAAGCTTGAGGACTCTTCATGGAATGGTCCTGCAAGAAACACTTATTACATGTAAATATGGCATCACATTTGATTTGTACACATAACTTATGCACAGATAATAAGTTAAACTTGAATTCTGGAACATGAAGAACATTTTCCAAAATGAGACCTGGCAGAATAGGAATACTTCCTGTATGAGTAACATTTACCTTGAAAGAATTAGGTAAATTGATGTTCAAAGGTACAGGAAGTGGAGTGAGAAACATGAAGGAAGTGGGATTAGAACACATGTGTTCTGATGCTCCTGAATCAATTATCCAGTCTTTGGATTTGAAACTCACGAAAAGAACGAGTATTTAAGAATAGTACGGCCATCTGCATTTGCATTAATGCTGGAATTTCTGGTGTCCCGATGGTTGTCAACTTGCCTGTTTGTACAAATGCATCATTTCCTTTATTTCTTCTTTGGTGTATTGTTGTGTCAAATTGTTGTTAAGCTCATTGTTGTATCCACCCATGCTTTCCATTTCCTCAAGTGCTACTGCTGCATTTCCTTTGACTGTTCCTTGATAATCCTTAGAGTTAGTAAACTCAAAATCAGTTGGGAATCCATGCAATCTATATCAATCATCATGTGTGTGTCCTGTTTTCCCACAATAAGTGCAGCTAACATTTGGGTTATACTTCTTTCTATTTTTAAACTTTGGTTGTTGCTTAACATGTCTTTGTGTTGTGTTTCCTCCTCTGAATGTCTGATTCTTAAATTTCTGAATCTGTTTACCATTCCCTGCTGTTATGAATGCTGCAAACTCGAGTAATGGCGAGCATGAAATTGTTTTAGTCAGTGACGAGAAAGATGCAGAATCAGATGTTGAGTGTGCATATACTTTTCTCTGATTCTCATCCTGCAAAAGCAGTGAGTATGCAAGGTCCATACTAGGCAAAGGACTCATCATCAGAATGTTTCCCCTTGCTTGTGTGTAAATATCATTTAGCCCCATCAGAAATTGAATCAGTTTTTGATCTTGTAGAGACTTTGTTAGTTTTGTTTTTCCCTCACACAGACAAACACAAGAACAGCTTATAATGACATTTATTGTATCTAGTTCATCCCATAATTTCTTGAATTTGGTAAAATACTTAGCAATATCTTCATTACCTTGAGCCAAACTTGCTATTTCCTTTTGTAGATGATAGAGCTTGGCACCATTTGATTTCCCAAACCTCTGCTCTAAACTGTCCCATAGATCTTTTGCTGTGTTAGAGTGTATTACACTGTCAGCAATGTCCTTCGTTAATGCATTTGTGATCCAAGTAATGACCATGTCATTAACACAAGACCATTGTTCATATTCTGCAGTGTCCAGATCAGGTGGTTTGCAAGAGGAAGTATATATGAAATTCCCTTATGGGTTAGACCCACCTAATCCTGGTTTGGTTTGCAGACTTAGAAAGTCTCTCTATGGTTTAAAACAAGCTTCTAGGCAATGGTATGCCAAGCTTGCTGGAGCTTTAACTTTTAAAGGATATACTGCCTCCCTAAATGACTACTCCCTTTTCTTTAAACATACAGGGTCTTTGATTTCTATGATCGCAGTATATGTTGATGATATACTTATTACTGGAAATGATCATCCAGAAATTGAGGGCCTTAAGGTTTTTCTTCATTCAGAATTCAAGATTAAGGACTTAGGTCTCATTCACTATTTCTTGGGCATGGAAATATTAAGAGAAGACCATAGTCTGATCATCAGTCAAAGAAAATATACTTTGGATCTCCTGGCTGAATTTGATGTTTCTCACCTTGCCTCTGTCTCTTCGCCAATGGATCCATCAACAAAACTATCTGCAACAATGGGAGAAATATTATCAGATCCCACCATCTATAGACATCTTATTGGAAAATTGAATTATTTGACTCATACAAGACCAGATTTATCTTTTCCTGTTTTGACATTGAGTCAGTTCATGCAAACACCTACAGTGGATCATTTTAATGCTGGATTACGAGTGTTACGTTACCTTACGAAATACCCTTGTCATGAACTTCTTCTCAATGCTTCGCCAAGTTTCTCTTTGTCTGCCTTCTGTGATGCCGATTGGGCAACTTGTCGTGACAGTCGCCGTTCTGTCAGTGGTTTCTTCATTAGTTTGGGTGGTTCGCCTATCTCTTGGAAGTCCAAGAAACAAGCTTCTGTCTCCTTATCTTCTGCCGAGGCTGAATACCGCTCCATGCGGTGATTGGTGGCGGAGTTAACATGGCTGACTCGTTTGCTTTCAGATCTATCGATTTCCTCTCTGATTCCGGTGCCTGTACATTCTGACAGCAAAGCGGCCATTGACATCGCTCGAAACCCCGTCTTTCATGAAAGAACGAAACACGTTGAGCTCGATTGTCATTTTGTCGAACGATGCCTTCCGGTTTGATTTCTCTTTCATTTGTTCCATCAAAAGACCAGCTTGCTGATATTTTCACGAAATCCCTATCCGGGCCTTCGCATCATCATCTTCTCCGCAAGCTGGGAGTTACTACGTTCCCCTCCAGCTTGAAGGGGGGTGTGGAGATTGAAGACGAAGACGATAGGAGAAGGAGAAGTGAAAGAGGCGGAAGAGTCGAAGTAGTGTGAAGTGTAATATGAAAGTACACAGCTTACCTAACCTACCTAGTTCATATCGACAAAGGGCTTCAGCTGAAATGGGCCTTAGCTGAAGTGGGTTTTCTTGAATCTGGGCCTCGTTTTGGACTTCTCAAACCCTTCTTTGGGCCTCTCGTTTTGGACATTTCAAACAGATGGAGTTCTTGTTTTATTAAATGGTTTGGGCCTGAATATAGGTCTTTATTTTGTAGGGTTTTAGTTCTAGCATTTTCAGTTAGGGATTAGTTACATAGTTTTAAATAATTCATTTTAGTTCTTAGATATTTACATAGTAGGTCCCTAGTTCTTGTATAAAGATATGTAACTATTTGTTGAGAAGATATACAGAAAATTTCCCAGATCATCTTCTCCATAATCTGTATTCATTTATCACAAAATATTACATTGCAAGATCCATTGATGAAACCCAGCTTCTTCTTGGCTGATAGAGATAGGAGGATAGATCTCCTCCATCCCGGGTATCCTCTACCATCAAATACACTATTGACTAGTGTCATTCCTGGTGAATCTGCATTGTTGAGGTGATACGGATGACTATGATCATATGCTACTGCCTTTCCAGTGTTGTCGGTTCCAGCAGCAGTTGGTGTTGATTGGGACATTTTGATTTTGCTGATTGATGATTAAAATATACAGATCAACAGCTTGTGTGCTCTGATACCATGTAATATTTTGTGATAAATGAATACAGATTATGGAGAAGATGATCTGAGAAATTTTCTGTATATCTTCTCAACAAATAGTTACATATCTTTATACAAGAACTAGGGACCTACTATGTAAATATCTAAGAACTAAAATGAATTATTTAAAACTATGTAACTAATCCCTAACTGAAAATGCTAGAACTAAAACCCTACAAAATAAAGACCTATATTCAGGCCCAAACCATTTAATAAAACAAGAACTCCATCTGTTTGAAATGTCCAAAACGAGAGGCCCAACAGTGGTTTGAGAAGTCCAAAAACGAGAGGCCCAGTTCAGTAAAAAACCACTTCAGCTGAGGCCCATTTCAGCTGAAGCCCTTTGTCGATATGAACTAGGTAGGTTAGGTAAGCTGTGTACTTTCATATTACACTTCACACTACTTCGACTCTTCCGCCTCTTTCACTTCTCCTTCTCCTATCGTCTTCGTCTTCAATCTCCACAATTATAGCATAGATTGAAGAATTTTCATACCTTAATTAAATCCCCAAAACAGTCCCGATTTTAGTCACTGCTTCGTCAGCTGAAATTGTAACGTCCATAACTCTCTACTCCGGTGTCCTATCGACGAGTGGTTTGTTGCTTTGGAAACTAGACTCGACGAACTTCATTTTAGGCTTTTAAAACACCAAAAAACTCCTAATATGCTAGGAGATATTTCCTTCCAAATTTGACTAAAAATCTGTCCAGCAGTCCCGAAAATCTGCTCACTGTCCCAGCGAAAAATGCCACTGTTTTGGTCCTTTTCTTGCCCACTTCTTCACTTTTTCAACTCCAAATTGACATGCATATAATCTATAATGTTAACCCGTCATCCTTACACGTTTTCTCCTCCAAAAAATCGTTTAAAAATCTGGAAAATCCAGCCCTCAATTTCGGCCAGGCAGTGGCCGAGAATGCCACTGCTTGTGGTGTAAAATTTGCTTGGAACTATAGAGGATTTGGTCTAGGGAGAAAAGAGATGATAACTTGAATCCTTGATTATGGATTAGGGGCTGGGTTCGCTGGATTGAGAGAGGAGAGGAGAGGGAATGGTTTTGCTTTTGTTTTAAGTGGGGGAAGATGAAGAAGTTTTAAGTTTAAGGGAGTTTAAAAATCTGAAAATGGAACATTACTCTTTGGTCCCTTAGTTTCTTAGTTGTCTACTTAATAACTCCTCAAGTAACTATTAAAAGCTTAGGTCCCACTTCTTCAAATTTTCGAAACCTCCATAAGATTGCGTATTCTCAATGTCGTATTCCGTATAATACGTTAGTAATTCTTAATGAGGATATATGACAATCATTCTAAATCTCCAATGTCCCCACGTAGTAACCCAAAATTATTCCGTAATCACATCTTAAGTATATTAATTTCCAATATTCGAATCCTATTCCCTTAATTATGCTCTTAATTATCGTCTTAACTTACGAGATGTAACACAAATAGGAGGCGTGGAACAAGATTTTGAAAAATTGCAAATTAGTCTATTGTTTCTAGTTTCCTTTTGGTGTGTACTTATGAGGTCCATATTTTATAGAGGATTTGATCTCTTTTGTTGAGAACCATACTTTGGTGTAAGTTCTCTTATTTTGTTATACGACTTGTATACAAGGTTTCCCCAATTGTTAATAATATATTTTGTTTTTACCTTGTAAAAAATGGGGCTACATAACATCAAAGTACGGCAAGGGTTAACGAAGAAAATTACGCGGTCCAACACGAAACCACTATTTAGTGATGGTTCATTCTAATCAATTCCTCGTTGCTTATTTTCTCCCTAAGTTCTAACTCCAATTGTTAATGTATCATAATTCCATCAATGTCTTGATTAAGGAAATCATAATTCCATGAATATCTTAATTAAGGAAATCATAATTCCATGAATGTTTGTAGTTCTATTGCAAAATATGCATGCTGATATGTGACTCATAAATGCATCCGTATGTCAGGTCCAATCATAACGAAGTTCATCTCAGCATTGTGTGAGCTTGCTACATACAAGGAACTTATCCGTTCTCAAGTAAGTGGATGTATTGTAAATATCCGTTATAGTTTACGCCTTGGCGTAACTAGTAAAGTTGTTGCCATGTGACTAGGACAGCCTCTTGCAGAAATCCAGGGTAAGGCTGCCTATAATAGACTCTTGTGGTCCGGCCCTTCCCCGGACCCTGCGCATAGCGGGAGCTTAGTGCAATGGGTTGCCCTTTTTATTCGCTATAGTTTACACTTGAAAATTTGTTAGAAACTTTATATTCTTCTATAAAAGCCTATTGATTTCTGTGTGGCACCCTGTTCTGTTTTATTTACTTGAAGTCACCCATAATAGTTAAGAAACATTTTTGGTGCACTAAATCTGTGTCAACAACTCATGGAGGTAGATAAGTAATCAATGGGATGAGTTCCATTCTGAAAAACAATTCAAGGTGGGTGATAGTATAAAGATAAGATTATTATATGAGCATGGCTGAGACGTACATTCATACACCCATGAGGAATTACCAGATTTATAAACTTGCCTCATAACCTGAAGCAATCATAGCTCAGTGCAGATCTACTAATTGTCGGTATATCAGATTCGTGAGGAATTATTAGGACGGGAGAATGACCGGCTATTATCATAGAGAAACATGAAGAAAAGAAAAGGTTCTCTGACATTGTTGAATCTTGGGAACTGCTCAACTCAGGTCTTGGCAAATGCCCCAGAAAATCATAGCAGTCCTTAAAGTTGTTTGTTTTGGATGGATCACAAGCTTGTATCCCTCAGAATAAACTGGAATGGCATGACATTTTGTGTAACACATGTCCCAGTTGTCAAAGTTGGATATCCTAATAGTCTCTTCTTGTATGCATTCCATTGAGTGGTGAAACACGTTTATAAATTCATTTGGTGTTCTGGTAATGGCTAAGACACTCTTCTGTTGGAGAGGAAGGAATGCTCGCCCATAAACACATCAGAAGATTTGGAATCCAGCATGGATTTGATGGGTATTGTGGAGATATAAAGCATAGGTGCTCTAAATTGAAGATCTGAGACTCTATTTGGCTGATTTCCAGATGCGCGCTCTATTTACTTTGGTGTAATTTAAAACCTACGGATGCTACAGATGTTTTGATGCAGCGCATTGGCTTCCTACATAGGAGAATAGGGAAGTGATCCGTTTTCATGTTTGTATACGTTTAGCACCTACTTAGTTCTGTTCTGTAAGTAATATGCCACCATTTATCAAAAAAGAAAAAATGGAAAACGTCAGTAGAATTGTTAGAACTGAAAAAACAATTTTCCTCAGTTTGCTTACAAAAACAAGTTCCGTAAATTGCTCTCTTCAGCTTCATGCGCATATCAACATCGCGCTGAGTGGAACCATAATCATTCTCATCAGACACCGATCTTTGTATTGTTGTAACTACACCAATTTTATACACAATTAAGTTTTTCTATAATTACAAGTATAACTTCTTAAACTAACCAAATTGATACTTGTGAGATCTCCATTAATTTTGTTTCATTTAAATGCGTGGAAGTGGAGACACATAAGTAGAAAATTTGGACTTTCTATTTTAGAACAAGCCATTAGGAGCTTTTTCTAGGATTGCAAAACGAAGTTGTTTCGAGACCTCCTGTAATTGGAGGTGCTAAGCTTGTCTGATTATGTCACTTCATTTTATGTCAAAGATTTGCCAATGTTTATTCTGATATACTTGTTTGAAAAAGTAAGACAAGCTCTAACTTTTGCAGGTAGAACATGTGCTGGTGGATCGAGTGAGCCAGTTTTTGTCTGTTGATTTGCGGGATGTAAAGGTGACCAGATTTGACATTATTTCAATATTGTTGTGGAAATCTGGATTAAGCTGTCTATATGTTTGCTTTATATTATTAGGGAGCTAAATGTTACTTTAGATGTTAGGTTTTGGTTATTATATGATATATTATACCAATTCAACGAGAAAATTGCTTGTATTTCATAGGATAAGTATGTATCTAATCAATTATGTCTGTTTTACATGACATTCATTCCCATGTGTGGCTCTGAAGTCCTACAGCTGTTGTTAGTGAGTGAGAGAAAATAAGAGAAGGGAAGAGAGGTATTGATTACTTGATAGTCTAAATAATACAAGATTACACCTATTTATGCACAACATTCACTCAAAAGAAGAACACCTCGATTAGATTTGACGGTCGATAGTAACTTGGAAGGCGAGGAAATTTCTCATCAAAGTTCTGATACAAGCACAACCACAACGGCTACTGCAACAACCATTATGTCATAATTCCAAACTAATTGGGGTATTGAAGTATATGTATAGCTATAAGAATCATCAATATAAGAATCATCAATATATGTATAGCTACATTTAGAGCAGTTTCATTTTAATATTCAATATTGAAGTATCCCACATTGGTTGGAGAAATTAAATGAGGAAAATAGTTATTGTATCTTTTATTGTCTCGAGCTATCCTCACCTCATGAACTGTTGCAGTTGAGTTAGGCCCAAGGTCTATTTTCTTAACATGGTAGTAGAGGTAGATCTATTCTTGGTTTACCAAGTGTTGGTTTCTTTTCCCTTTCTTGGGGTGGGGAAGGAGGCAGCGTGCAGAGATTGAAGTTTTGAAATCAACTCTGCTTTTGGAATGGCTATTTTTAATCAGGGATTGTTCTATGTTATTGCCAAATCCTGCATTTTGGAGAACTATTTTGGCATGCATGAACTATAGTAATTTAGCCATCAGTTTGTTGATTTTTTTGGCCAGCCTAGTCATTCTGTCAAATGGATGCCTCTGAGTGGGTTTTGACATAAAAGCTTTTGAACTTAGATGTTAACGTGGCTGATGGACTCGTCTCCAATTTTGCAGGAGTCCCGTCGCCGGTTTGATAAAGCCTCATCCACTTATGACCAGGTAATGGAGATGTCTCAATAGAAACAAGTAAAAAAGCTTCTTTTTTAAATGCTAAGAAGATTTCATGTGCGAAGTTCTCTGCTCGATAGGAAGATAACATGCTCAGTTCTTTTTGTTATTACTTTCACTCTTGAGTTGCTAAACTGGCAGGCACGCGAAAGGTTTGCTTCTCTGAAGAAGAATGCACGGGATGAAGTTGTTACTGAATTAGAAGAAGTAAGCCCTCTCTGTAAAAGGTTATCTTTGTGGATTGTTCATCCTCATGTGTGTATCTACCTCTCGATCTCTCTGCCTAACTTGATAATGTGTAACCCAACACAAATTAATCTATATTGAAAAAATTACCAACCAAAGGTGATTGTCAGCCTGATTATTATGTGTCTGCAAAGAATGGATCTTGAGCCTAACTCAACCCCAAAAGCTAGCTCATAAGGTGGGATTGTCCAAGTACATATAAGGAGATCAATTACCCATCCCATATCCGATGTAGGACTCTTAACACTCCCCGCACGTTCAAACCTAGTTAACTGGAACGTGGGACACTATATGTGGACCAACATCGGTGAACAAAGAATTGGGATGAGCCTTGTCCTGATACCATGTAAAGAATGGATCTTGAGCCTAACTCAACTTCAAAAACTAGCTCACGTGAGAAGGATTGCCCAAGTCCATATAAGGAGTCCAAACACCCATCCCACAACCGATGTGGGACAATAAACACCCCACACACGCCCAGGAATGGACATCTGGAGCGTGGACAATATAAGATGGGAGCCCAACATCGGATAAACATTGGATTGAGATGAGACTGACTCTGATACCATGTAAAGAATGGATCTTGTGCCTAACTCAACCCCAAAAGGTAGCTCATAGGGTGATGATTGTCCAAGTCCATATAAGGAGACCAATTACCCATCTCATATCCGATGTGATGTGGGACTCTTAATAGTGTCCAAATAAAATTATGTCCGAAAGAATCTCCCAACTTGGTTGGCGATCTGTTTTCACAGGACGCCTCCGAGGAATCATTTGCATGTTTTTTTACATTGAGGAAAAAAATAGATTTGAAAAGGTGTTGCTTTGGGAGGAACTTATAAGAGAATTCATCCTCATGCATGTCGATCACGGATGAATACCTTTTTGTCCAATCACATCCTCCATAGTACTCTACCATTTTTCTATTTTAGAGAAATTGCATACCTAAGGGAACATGATGAGAAACTCATTCTATCATGCTTTGGGTGAAAAGCATCATCCATATTGCTACAGATAATTTTATATGCAGAATATAAAATTGGGGAAGGGATAAATAACTCAACTCATGCTCTACTTCAAAAAAGAAAAAAAGAAAAGAAAAAGAAACTCAACCTCATGCTTTGGGTAAACACATCGTATCCCATTCTTTGTTCTCTGTCTCTCTTTTTTCATCCAGTTTGCTACAGATAAAGCTCGCCAAGGCCACTTGCTGGTAGAGTCTTTTGCATGTAGCATTTCTCAGAGCTTTTACACATATGTACTTTGCTCCCAAGTTCAGGAAACAAATTGTGATAACTGATGTGGAAACATTTAACTAATACCTTGTTGCTGTTTTGATGCAAACGAAATCCTATTCAGGTGTTTATGAAATATATCCAACTTTCTGTTTTCCCTCTGTTTTTATATCAGCTCTTATCTTTCAAGGAGAACATTTGAACTAATTAGGAGTCAAAACTGGGAATTGGAATTTTACCATGCTAAATTAAATAAACTAAACAGCTTTTTCTGTGACAGGACCTACATAACTCAAAGTCCACTTTTGAGAGAAGCCGTTTCAATCTAGTATGTATAATGGATACAAGAATCTTTTCCACACTTTTAAGCATAAGTTCTTGCCTAAAGGTTCTAATTATAGCCTTGTTGCCTCAAGGATTTCAGGTAAATGCTATCACGAATGTTGAAGCCAAAAAGAAGTATGAGTTCTTAGAATCCTTTAGTGCTATTATGGATGCACATCTGAGATACTTCAAGCTGGTATGATCTTTTTTATCTTCTCATTGATGCCGTTACGTTTCTGTCATTAAACTAACAAATTTTATTACTTGTTGAATGTAGGGTTATGAATTATTGAGCCAGATGGAGCCGTTCATCCATCAGGTACCCTATTATATGAGTTATTTTCCCCTTATATTGTGATTGAGGAGCTACTGACTGGAAAAAGGTTGTATCATCATGCTGTCATTAATTCATTTTGGGTTTGACAGACTACTGGTCCTCTTATGCTGCGATTTGATTCTTGTACCTTGCGTCTTTCTTGAGAATCTTTCATTGTTTTTCTGGTTCCTGATTGAATGCACGAAAATACATTTAAGGAGATTGATCTTAGCATAGAATAGCTCAATCATAGCTCTTAAACCTCACCTTGGTTTTGTGCTTGCTTACTATTAAGATACTTCTACGGTTCTACCTCATTTAGAAGTTGCCATTGAGAAGATCAAGGAGATGGCTATATTTATTTTGATTTTTAATTTTTTTGATAAGGAGGGAGATGCCTATTTTATTTTAGAAAATACATCACCTTCACACTGAGAGAAACAGAGACTGGGGGGGGGGGGGGAGTAGAGAGAGTGGTTCACGTGCTGATCACTGACGATATCATTTTTGACCCCTTCTTGGGTGATCCACCCCTACCCGCCAAAGTTGATTAAGTCAAGCATATGTAACCATTGGGCTGGTGGATGATCTGGTGTTTATTTGCTTCACTAGTACCTCATTGAAGGACATGAACTGAGTATATATAGATGACTGTTCAAAAAGTAAGTATATATTGGTGGAAACTTACTTATGATGAATTTTGAATGAGTTACAACAGGTTACTCAGCCAATTGTGGCCTAAATCACGATCGACCAGCATTGGATGGGTTGATCATCACCCATTTGTCTACCTAACCTTCTTGAACCCACCCAAATGTTACTCAGCTCTCTCATTTTCCACCTCTACGGATAACTTTCAGATCTGTATGTCTTGCACTACTTTTTTTCTGCATTTATAAGTATAAAATGGGTGAACTTTGCAGCTTGCTTGATTATTAACATTGATTAGAGATTAAAGATTTGAGTTTGTGTTTAATATCTTTATTCTTTTTGCATATTTTTGGTGCTAATGCCAACTCCATAAATCAGGTTTTGACATATGCTCAGCAGTCGAAGGAACAGGCGAGCATAGAACAAGATAAACTTGCCAAAAGAATCCAAGAGTTCAGGACACAAGCTGAGCTTGATCATTTGCGGGGATCCAGTAACCATGGTACTTCAACTAGTTCTATAGCCTCAAATGGTGTTGGTATGAATTCAGACAAAAATATAGAAGCAATTATGCAGTCCAGTGCAGAAGGATGGGTAAGTAATATAACAATGACATTTCTGTCTGCTATTTGTCTGTGTAGGGGTTGAGAGCTCTACAAGTAAATATAGCACTAGATTTAAATTAGGAACACCTGAAATGTCTCCTAAATTCATAGTTAAATTTTTTCCAAATACTAGATGTTAAACTATGGATGCTTTTTGATACATTCTTCCAGGTCCAAACAATTAAGCAGGGATATCTTTTGAAAAGATCTTCTGGTTTGAGGGCAGATTGGAAAAGACGGTTCTTTGTACTTGACAGTCTTGGTAATTTATATTATTACAGGCTCAAGGGTGAAAAGGTGGTATTCTTAATTATTCACCTTCCTACATAAGTCATTGTCATGCTTCTATTCTGCTTCATACTTCTTTTTCCAAGTTTTCCGTAGACGCCTTATGTGAATCAATCCCTGCGTGTTGAATGTTAATTTTCTGATGATTGATATGAAAATCAAGGTTGAATAATTGATCTTAAGTGTAATGATACTTGTAATAAAGTAGATTTGTAAAGTATAATTTGGCGGGAAATTTGGAATAATGTAGGAGAAAAATCTAAAGACCAGGCGTATGAAATTGCTGATTCTTTGACTTTCTCTGACATCTTCATGAGTAGGTGTACTTCTATGTGAACTTCTGATTGTTGCTAAAAATATTGTGTGTTTCAAAAGCTCATATTTGTGGTAACAACTGAAATGTCTATAATTGCTGATATAGATGGTTATTGTTCGCGTACTACATGACCATTTATAATAGGTTAACATTGTGCTCTTTTTGTCCCTTTGAAAGGCAACCCTTTTCCACCATATTCAAAAGAGCATTGTTGACTTCACCTACAACAGCTCCAAGCCTCCTTTCCCTTCCTCCAATCTCAGCCACCCCCCAAATAGAAATACAAGTGATAAGTTTAATATTTTAAATAAATTAATGAGGAGGTGCATGGATGCACCAGTAAGGAGGTGTGAGAGGTTGGTTGTAGCGGGAGAGGTAGAGGTAGGCCGAAGAAGAACGGGAGGGGGGAGGTGATTAGACAAAACATGACACAACTTCAGCTTACTAAGGACATTAATCTAGATAGAAAGGTATGGAGGTCGAGGATTAAGGTAGAAGGTTAGTAGCTAGCCGAGTGTTGTCGCACTTTATGTGGGAGAGGCAGGGGCTAGCCTCATCTCCTCTCCTCTTTATTAGTAGTAGTATTTAGTAATCGCGTAGTTTCTTATTCTCCTGTGTGTTACTATCTGTTGTTTCATTTGCTTTGTATCTTGCTGTCATATTTTCTCTGCTTCAAAAACTTCTCTTTTGAGCTGAGGGTCTATTGGAAACAACCTCCCTACCCTACAAAAGTAGGGGTAAGGTCTGCGTACATCCTACCCTCCCCAAACCCCACTTGTGGAATTACACTGGGTATGTTGTTCTATAGTATTATAGCAGGGCAAAGTTGTCTTTTGAAAAAAATGATATTTCAAAAATCAGGCAGCTTGTAAACATGATCTTGAGAAGGCTTATGACCATGTTAACTGGTCCTGCCTGATCGATATCATGAAATTGATGAATTTTGGAAGTAAATAGCTGGATTGGATCAGTTTTTGTATTTCTACAGTTAGATTCTCAATTTTAATTAATGGAAGCCCACATGGCTATTTCAAATCTCAAAGAGGATTGAGACAAGGAGACCTCTTGTTACCTTATTTATTTGTTTTAGTATTGGAGATGTTGAAGAGGGCTGGATTAAGGCGCTGAGTATTGGTAGAAACAATGGTGATAGTGTGATGTTGTCTCATATCCCTTATGCTGATGACACCCTTCTATTTTGTGAGGACAAGAAGATGCAGTTTCTCTATCTCATAGGAATTTTATTTGCTTTTGAAGCAACTTCTGGTTTGAAAGTAAATCTGGGGGAAAACAATATCTATAGTATAAATGCTGATGACTATATAGGAGAATTAGCAGACATTTTTGGGTGCCAGATGGACAACCTCCCCACAACCTACTTAAATTCCCATTAGGAGTGAGAAGGAATGGTATAAAGCATTTGGCAAAGGGTCTTGGACAGATGTGCCAATAAATTGGTTCCTTTGGAAGAAGCAATATTTGTCAATTGGAGGCAGACTCACTCTGATTAATAGTGTTTTAGATGGTATGCCCTCCTATTTAATGTCTTTATTCTCTATGCCGGCTGCAGTTGAAGAGAAGTTGAATTCTTTGGAAAATCAATTTTCTTGGGATGGTAATAATAACAGCAAAAAGATTCACTTAGTCAGATGGCAGGTACCAGAGAAAAGAAAGTGGGAGGATTCGGGGTCAGAAACTTGAGATTACACAATAAGAGCGTGTTTTTTAAGTGGCTCTGGAGATTTAGTAGGGATGAAGAAGCAGCCTGGATCAAAATAATTGAAGCCATTTATGGTAGCAGGCAAGGCTGGAGTCCTCCCTTTAGAAACATGTACACTAGGGGGGGGGGGGGGGGATGGAAAGGGATTTGTAAATTATAGGAAGAATTTAAACAATTTACTAGATTGGAGTTGCGGAATGGAAGTAAAATCAAGTTCTGGATTAATTCATGGGCTGGTGATGTGTGCTTGAAATTAAAATTTCCTGTTCTGTTTAGTTGTGATAACAAGGATGGAGTTGTTGAATTTTATTTCAAATTCAGGCTGGCAGGTGAATTTGAAAAGAAATTCGAACGATTGGGTGATAGGAGACTTTTGTCAACTACTCCTTCAGCTGGGATCAATCCATATAGATCAGAGGAAAGTGGGATACGCTAGTGTGGGATGTAAAGACAGGAAATTTTCAGTTAGAAATTGGTATAGCCTACTAATGAAACAAGCAGGACAGTGGGAAACTAGATGGCCTTGGAAAGTGTTCTGGAAAACTAAAGGACCAGTAAAGGTTACATGTTTTGGTTGGATTGCAGCTTGGGAAGCTTGTCTTACCCAAAGTAACCCCCAGAAGAGAGGCTTTGCATTATGTAATAGGTGCTACCTGTGTGAATAAGAGATGGAGACCGTTAATCACCTTTTTCTGCATTGTAAATTCACTAGGCAATGTTGGGTACTCTTTTTTAATATATGTGGGATATCATGGATCATTCCTCAGTGTCAGGGAGTTGTTGGAGAGCTGGAAGCATCAGAGAACACATAGAGCATTGAAGAAGATCTGGAGAACCATCCCTCTATGCATACTCTAGACCATCGGACTAGAGAGAAATAGAGAGCTTATTTTGATGGGCAGAAAAGTCACATATCTAGAGTAAAAAACAAGTGTCTACATAATTTGTTTCTTTGGTGTAAGAGTAGCCTCATTGATAATGTAGATCAATATATGGACTTTCTGTAAATGCTGTAATTGACTGTTTGAGTATTCCCAGCAGTTTTGTGTTTTTGGTACCTTCTTGGTACTCGGTTAATAAACCTTTACCTCATCAAAAGAAAAAAATCTGGCACCTTATTTTTTAATTTCAGATGTGCACCCTCTCTATCCAAAAATGTAAACTACTTTAAAGCTCTCTTAACTTGAGCTTTTGAAAGAAAATTTGACACAAAAAGTTGTACAAACTAAAAGTACTTTATGGTATTTCCAAGCACTTCTATTTAATTTAAAAAGTACACTTTTCTCAACTCTGAAGGATTTTGATTTACACTTTGCTAGAGTATTTTAGGAATGAAGTTTTCTCCGGAACACTCTTTTGCTTACTTCTGCTAATTTTATCTTATTGCCAGGGCTCCCCATCATCTCACCCTCCTGGTGTTGATAACAATAGTAGTGTATTTGGCAGATTCCAGAAAAGGTATATGTCGTCATCTGGTGGAGAGGAGAATTTAGGTTGTCGTACTGTTGACCTTCATACTTCTACAATAAAACTGGATGCGGAGGACACAGACCTGAGGCTTTGCTTCAGAATTATTTCGCCGTTAAAATCTTACACATTGCAGGTAAATTATAGAATAGTTGATCTTTTTTCTTAATACTTAAATTGATATGTCAATTCTAGAAGGTAAGAACATCTCAAACAAGAAAGAGTTAAAGAGTTACTCAATATTTTAAAGCTTTTTATTGGGATCTTCTTTTCTTGTCTACAATAGAAGTTCGAATTTCTTGGTCTACTATTGCTTTGATGCATTAGATCTGTATCTGATTATTGAAAGGAGGAAATTACATGGTTAAGCTAGCATCTAGAAGTGTTTGACTTGATATAATGTAATTGTTTCATTTGGCTACTTCTCTTTTACTCAATTTGATTCAGTTTATCATTTTCTAAGCTTATGCACATATATTTTATTTTAAACTTCATCTAGCAAATAAAAGTTCTGTCAACTGTGTGTTTATCAAGTCTTATGCTTTGACATTTTGTTAGGAATCAATGTGCTAAGCAATAGTCACAATTGGCTTCTGTATTTGCTTCAGCAGAAAGAACCATGAACATTACAAACTCTTTTGCAGTTGGACTAATGTGTTACCAGATTCGAGAACATTTTAGCAAGAGCTGATCCACCACGTATAATGATTTCCCTTTATTTTCCACTGGCAGGCTGAAAGTGAAGCTGAGCGAGCTGACTGGATGAATAAAATCACTGGAGTAATTGCGTCCCTTTTGAATTCTCATCTACAGAAGGTTGAATCTTGAAATTTAGTTTCTCTATTTTTTTTTAAAAAAAATCTGCGTTAGCTACAACATCCTTTTGGTAAAATGCGCTAACCAGCATGTTCATATAGCTTTAATTTCTTGTCTCTGATTGTTTATCTTGCTTTGCAATGCTTGCTTTGATTGTGATTATGCTATTTTGGGCCGAGGGTATCCCGGAAACAGCCGCTCTACCTACCCAAGGTAGAGGTAAGGTCTGTGTACACTCTACCCTCCCCAGACCCCACGTGGTGGGATTTTACTGGGTATGTTGTTATTTCTTTAAAAAAAACTCGACTGTTACCTTCTCAAAAAAAACTTGAAATCTAGTTTTCTGTAGAAAATGATTTTCTGAAGTCATCTTGAGCATCGTCTTGTCTTTGCAGTTTGATCATGGTAACAATGACATTGATAGTAGCAACAAAACCTATGCTGCTGCTTTAAATGTTCAAGGGGCTGTTAATGATGAAAAACTAGCTACCGTAAGAGTCAATCAGGCCGATTCGGTTTCTAAGATTCTCAGAGGTGTTCCTGGAAATGACAAGTGCGCTGACTGTGGGGCTTTAGAACCTGATTGGGCATCTCTAAACCTTGGCATCTTAATTTGCATAGAATGCTCGGGCATTCATCGGAACCTTGGTGTTCATATCTCAAAGGTACATCTTTATCCATGTTGAAATTTCTTTTATTCCTTTTGTCTACAAACATCTGCCTTTTTAAAAAACAAAGAAGAAAAATTTCCTTTTTAGTTCAGTTTTTTTGTACTGGTACATGCATCATTTGCAGGTAAGGTCCATAACCTTGGATGTCAGGGTTTGGGAGCCTACCATCTTGGATCTATTCCGCACATTGGGTAATTCTTATTGTAACTCGGTGTGGGAGGAGCTGCTTCTACTTCCGAGTGACGGGTATGTACCCTTAGTTGATAACATACGAAATGCATTCTTGCATGGGTATAAATTTCTGTATATCCTCTATGCTTATTGATCTTAGGATCCAGATTTAATGTGAAAGGTCCTCCCCCAGCCAAGAAAAGACAAAATGTTGAGAGATATCAAAGATCATAAATTCTCAGTTTACAGAATTATGTCTATACTTATATTCATTCTTCAATTGAACTAGTTATTGCACATTCTATTTTCCATTACATTTTGATATTCTATCTGGATTAGAATGCCTATCTATACAGTACACATTGTCGGATAGATAATATTCCACGTGCCGTGATGATATAACATGCATTTAGCTCAAGATTTTTTGTGAACTATGTTTTACTGGTATAACTCATGTTGAGTGATCAATTCATTCAGATTAACAAATGTTGATGGTATTCAATCTTCTTCCAAGCCAAGCCCGAAAGATGCCTTTCATGCAAAGGAGAAGTACATTTTGGCAAAGGTATACTTTCTTGCATGTTTTAAGGACTTTCCTTCTCCATATCATACATTTTATCCCTTGTTCTAAGGCTGATCATCCATCAACTCAGTCTTCTAGTTTTTCCATGGAATTTGACAAAGTGTAATCTCGATCATTTGTCTGCTCTACTAAAGGTAGTGGAGGTCTACTGGAGAAACAGTGTGTCTTCCCACTTATTGTGAAAGAACTATTTAAAGAAATTCGGGTTTAAGTTGCCATAAGCATTTGGAGCTGGGTGGACACACTAGCATGTGCGTTTCATATTAAGGATTACTTGTTATCTGCTATTGTAATGGAAAATACCATAGGATTACTTGTTATCTGCTATTGTAATGGAAAATACCATCAGAACGAACCTTAAGTTACCTGATTAATTTACATGGTAAAAGAACCAGGCTCTAAACGTCTCAATATTAAACTGGCAGAATGAGTTGTGATGTTCATATGTTCTTGAGGTATGAGAAATTAATTAGTCTGAATTCTGATGAACTATGGCACTTGGTAATTTTTATAATATATAGAATTTGTAACCAATCTAAAAAAACTGAGCTTAAAGTTGCGATGGATCATATAGAATGAATAATATCAAAGAATCACTACTCAAATTGAGAATACATGCAAAGATTATGTGAATATATGCAATATTAACTTGCTTCATGTTATCCAGTATGTTGAAAAGCAGGTTGTGAATAAAGAATCTTTTGCACCTTACAACAATCGTGCCACACTCATTTGGGAAGCGGTTAGGAGTAATAACGTGAAGGACGTCTATCGAATTATTGTAGTGTCAGATGTGAATATAATCAACACTACCTATGATGAGGTCGATGGCGCTACAATGTACCATGAAATTCATGAAAATGATTCAAAACTAGGCTTTCAGGATTCCGAAAAGAAACATCAAAGCCCAGCAGCCTGTCGGGAAATCAAGCCTTGCCTTCAAGGCTGTTCTTTGTTACATCTAGCATGCAATGGGGAAACTCCAGTGATGCTTGAACTTCTGCTGCAATTTGGTGCTGATATAAATAGGCGTGATTTTCATGGAAGGACTCCTCTACAACATTGCATTGGCATGGGGAAACACCACTTGGCTAAATTTTTGCTTAGGAGGTGATATATTTAATTCAAAATCAATTTTGTGGAGCATGATTCGTAGGCAATTAATAATCTGACCACTAAGTGACATATCTTTCTATTAGTTCTCCCAATATTTCATTTACTTACATTATCTCTGCATTTAGATCTATAGTTCATTTTTACATTTGATTAAATTATTGAAATTCATGACAAAGTAACTTCCCCATTATTAGAATGGGAATAGGATTTCATATATAGTAACCTACTAGGAAAATGATCCTAATGTAGAATAGGAATAAGATTTCATATATAGTATCCTACTAGGAAAAGGATTGTAATGCAGTGTCAATAAATAGAGCTCAATGTAATCATGTAGAATCAAAGAGCTTCTGTTGCCGGCGGGCGTCACTAGAAAATGTGTGTCGCCAGCCAAAGATAATGGTAGAGTAAAGATTGTAAAAAACTTTCGGATATTTATAAATAAAATATTGTCCTTCAGATAATAGAATATTATCACCAGAACCAAAAAAAATTGGCATGAACTGTACTGCGTAAATAGTGTCGAGTGAACAGTGCCGCATGAACAATGTTTTCCCGCCGTGAACAATTATCAGATTTCGATCGTCGAAATTAGGATTCCGGTGATTTCAGGCTATTTTCGTCCATTCTTTTAAGAATTGTTTTTTCTGTCAGCATCGCGTAGAGATTTCGAGCTGACCCTGCCACTACCCACAAAATACCATCACAGTCATGTGCCTCATTTTCGGCGACTGTTTTGTGTCCTTCTCTTCAAGAGTATTAGTAAGAAAGTATCCGCTGTGCAATATTCCAGCGAAGATTCGAAAAATAATAAAAATAAATCACCACTGTGCATAATTTTTTCGGTGGCTACTAGCGTCACATCTCTATTCAGTGGTGTTGTGCAGAATCAACACCACCACAACATAGATCAGGTTCAAGCTAGTGAGAAACTAATTGTTGTGCAAATTTTCAACTATTTTCGGGAAAGCAAATCAGTCACCGTGCAATATTTCCGATAACATAGCTGTCCGCGTCAAAATTACTTTCGGGTAGTGTTGCACAAATTCCAACACCACCACCACGAGGTAGATCAGTCCCTTCCGATCAAAACAAGGTCAGCGGCTCCGACAAATATCTACTCACGCGCCACCACGTGTCGCTCGAAGTGCCAGCTCCGACTAGCATGTCAGATGCACGCACCGCGCATGCACCCTTTTCCAACCAGATCTAGGTGATTTGCTTTTTGGGTTGTGTTCGCCAGATTTCGCCACGTCTATCGATTTTGATATGTTCAACTCCAAAAAAATGCGGAAATTGAAAGTTCAAGTCCTATGGTTACTTCAAATTCTTAAGGAGTAGATCAGAAAATCGCACATCACAATCCATGAAAAAACGACGAGGAGGTCTTCTTGGAAGATCTCGACCTAGGTGTAGTTATTGCAATAGGCTTGGACACATTCGTGAAGTATGCTATTCTCTCCATTGTAACCTTGAGGAGGAAGTTTATGGAGCAACCACCTGGTTTTGTTGCTCAGGGAGAGTCTAACTTGGTGTGTCGATTGCGTCGGTCACTTTATGGTCTGATGATTTGGGAAATTCAGCACAGTAATTCAGGAGTTTGGCATGGCTCGTACTAAAGATCTCAGAAGTATTTTCTAAGTATTGAGGTTGCTCAATCCAGATCAGGTATACTCACCGGTGATATTATAACAAAATTTATGAAGTCAAGTGTCAAGTCCCTCACTGATCCTCGTATTAATACATCTGTAACAAGCTCGGTACATATGACTTGTATGCACCAGCTTGAGGAAGAGTGTTAGAATAGGAATATGATTTCATAAATAGTATCCTACTAGAAAAAGGAATGTAGAATAGCAATAGGATTTCACATATAGTATCCTACTAGGAAAAGAATTGTAATTGAGTGTCTAAATATAGTTCAGTGTAATCATGTAGATATAACAATTCAATAATATATTTTTTCTCCATCATTTCTCACACCCATTAAACTGAATTCGAGATTATACTTTCAGTTATATGCTCACCTCCATCTTTTGTTCCTTTGCTGTTAGTTTTTAGGCAGAGCCATTTTACTTCTGCTGTATCATCTATCCATTAACATAACAATTTAGATTCAGATCTAATGCTAAGAACTTGTGTATATTTTGGACATGTGGTAAAGTTGTCTTGGAGTTTTGACATAACATATAGTGATGTCTACCTAAACTAAGTATTGGCTGAGCGCGACGGTGCTTGCTGGCGTTAACTACTTTCAGCCAATTGAGTTTGTGGCACTAGTTTACTAACATCCTTTTCTTCATTGGACAATAAGATTCCTAATCATCTATGTTAGTTGGACCGGGCTACAGGTGGCAGACATGGGTGCATATCAAGGTGTCGGAGTAGCCATAGCTTTTATATCTAGGATAACACATGTGTGAAACTGTGAATAAAACAACAGATGCAGGTGATAGGATATAGCTAATAAGCATGGAAGTTTAGGTTATAACTTATATGTATATAACTATCTAGCCTCTTGATGTAAATAATGAACATTCCTTTGGTTTAAGGATGGATACCGTAATCTGAAGGTTAAGATAAGGGAAAATTCTGATTGTTAATAAGTTTGTATTGAGTTAAGAAAAATTCTTGACAAAAATCTACTACTTTTGACTGTCCTGAGTTTAGAAAAATTCATGTATCCAAAGGATTGAAGGAATGACATATCCTGTACTAGTGCCTATGTTATGTCATGTCATTATGGTAAACTGTTAATTGTTGAGATATTGCCTTGCATGTGACAAATCTGTCGTAGGCAAGCAGTGAAGAAGAAGAGTGAAGAGAGGTGTTTGCGAGAGCTTTTCCAATCTTTTATTATGAACAACTGAAATGTTACAGTGAGATACTAATCTATTTATAGTAGAGTACTTAGCTACTAACTAAGCTACTTAACTTCAATTACCACTAACTACATCAGCAACTAAAATATCTGAAATTAAAATATCTGAAAACTAAGAACTCATAACTCAACATCCCCCCGCAAACTGGATACTGAAAAAATGTCTTTCAAACCCAGTTTGGATAATAAGTAAGCATGATGCCCCTGTGTGAGACACTCTTAGTCAAGACGTCAGCAGGCTGCCAGTAGCCATATAAAGGGTGGACAGTCCAGTGACTCCAGTCTGCACCTTTTCCCGAATGAAATGACAATCAATGTCTATATGTTTGGTGTGTTCATGAAAAACTGGATTCGCAGCAATTTGAATAGCAGACTTGCTATCGCAAAATACTGGAATAGACTGTTTCAGAGAGATGGATAATTCAGCAAATAGACCTGAGAGCCACACTACCTCGGCTACAACAGAAGCTAGGCTCCTGTATTCAGCTTCTGCAGAACTATGAGATACAATAGGTTGCTTCTTCGACTTCCAGGAAATCAATGAAGCTCCATAGAAGACAAAATACCCAGTTACTGATTTTCTGGTGTTGAGACAGGATGCCCAGTCAGCATCACAATATGCAGCCAACTCAGGTGATCCTCCTGCAGGCATGAATACTCCTAGACCAGGGGTTTGCTTGATATACCTCACCACTCTTGTGGCTGCTACCATGTGAGAAGTTTTGGGTTCCTGCATGAATTGGCTCAAAGTCTGAACTGCAAAAGCTATGTCGGGCCTTGTGTTAGTCAGATACATCAGTCTCCCAATGAGTCTTTGATAGCTTGTAGGGTCTTCCAAGAGAGCATCATCCTCTTTGTCTGTAATAATGCCTTTGTGAGCACCTTCAGCATTTACACATCTATCAAAAGTAACAGAAGTAAGCTTAGTATTCAACTCCATTGGAGAGCCAACTGGTTTAGCATCTATGAGCCCCATATCAGCCAACAGCTCCAGTGAGTACTTCCTTTGGTGCATCACTATACCACTTTTGTTTCTTGCAAACTCAAAACCCAAAAAAATACCTCAACTCTCCCAAATCTTTGATCTTGAAATGCTGTTGCGGTATGATCTTAGTTTCATTGATCAGACTTACATCAGCTCCAGTAATAAGTAGATCATCTACATATATAAGAACAATAACCATGTTGTCTTTATCCCCTTTAGTAAGAAGAGAATAGTCATAATGACTCTGTGTAAAACCAGCAGAAACCAAGGCATCAATCATCTTGATATTCCACTGTCGTGAAGCTTGTTTAAGGCCATACAATGATTTGAGTAATCTGCATACTTGTCCCTTCTCATGTGTGAAGCCTTGGAGCATTTGCATATAGACTTCTTCATTAAGATCACCTTGCAGAAATGCATTGAAGACATCTATCTAATGTACAGTCTAGCCCTTTGCAGCAGCCAGTGATATCATTGATCTCACAGTGACCATTTTCACCACTGGTGAGTAAGTATCCTGGTAATTAACGCCTTCCTTTTGGTTGTATCCTTTTGCCACTAATCTTGCTTTGAATCTTTCAACCTCTCCGGAAGCTTTGTACTTAATTTTGTATACCCACTTGCAACCTATTGCCTTCTTTCCACTTGGTAACTCAACTATTTCCCAAGTCTTGTTATCTTCCAAAGCTTGGACCTCAGCCTTCATTGCCTCCACCCATCTCTTATCCTTTTCTGCCTCTGAATAGGATAGTGGCTCATGCTCTTCTGTGATCTTGGCTATGTAGCTGTGATAAGATACAAATAGTCCAGCATAATTGACTACATCAGCTAATGGATAAGGAGTTTTCCTTGACTTTGCAACTGGTTGAATAAAATCATTCATCCATCTTGGTGGCTTCCTTTCTCTGATGATCCTTTTTCTTTCCAGAGGTGGATGGTCTCCAGAATGCATTGCATCTTCAGATGGAATTCCATCAACATTGATTGAGTCCTCCTGATGAAGAGGTAACCCATCTTCAGTCCCCAATATTCAGCTCGACAATATTCTGATTACCACTGTCCTTCTCAACAGCATCTGGATCTCTTGTGCATACTCCTTCACTCACTGTCACCCCTGTGCATTCTTGAGTATCTGAGCAATCTAACATCTGTGCCTGTATCTTAATATGTGCTTCATCAGCTATATATGGTTCAAGAGTAGGAAAATAATTATCCTCTGCATCCTGTTTACTCACATCCTCCTGCCTGCTCTGCTGGAAAGGGAAGATGTCCTCATGAAAAGACACATCTCTACTGAGGAAGATAGTCCTGCTCTGCAGATTTAGCAACTTATACCCTTTCTGTCTTGTAGCATACCCAAGCATCACTGACTTAATAGCCTTGGCATCAAACTTGTCTCTCTTGACTAAATTGGTGGCATAACACAAGCATTCCACAGTTCTCATATGAGAGAGTGGTGGTTTCCTCTTAAACAACTTTTCATAGGGGGACAGATTCTCTATGACTACTGAAGGAATTCTATTGATTATGTACACTGCACTGACTACACAATCACCCCAAAACCCCAAAATCTTGATGGTAAGTTACTTTGGAATTTGATTGCCCTTGCAACTTCCAAAATGTGCCTGTGTCTCCTTTCCACCACTCTATTTTGTTGTGGAGTGTATGGACAAGAGCTTTGATGTATGATTCCCAGTTGACTAAACAACTCACTACATGAATTGTTAAAGAACTCTGATCCATTGTCAGACCTAATGCCTTTAACGTCCATATTAAATTGTGTCTTAACTACTGCAAACAAACTTTTTAATACAGTAACCACATCTGACTTCATGTGCATTAAAAAAGACCAAGTCCATCTAGTATAGTCATCAACAACTGTGAGAAAATACTCATTCCATTATAAGTAGGAACTCTATAAGGTCCCCACACATCAAGATGCAACAGTTGAAAAGGCATTTCTGATTTACTAGTGCTAAAAGGAAAAGGTAATCTGGTCTGCCTAGCTATAGGGCATACTTCACAATTCCTTATTTCAAAACTGGACTTGTCACTGATACCTTTTATTTTCCTGAGTACACTCATAGGTACATGCCCCATTCTTCTATGCCATAGTCTAGCTTGCAATTCTGCTACTGAAAAGTATGTGGCTGAAGTCCCTGCTACTGGAATATCTCTGGCTGAAACCTGAGCTTGAGCTTGCATCATTTTACTGTGAGCTTGCATCATTTTGCTGTGATAATCTCCCCTGGACTCCAGCACATATAATCCATCAACCTCCTTACCAATCTCCTTCACCTTCCCAGTAAGGAGATCCTGTAGTACTATCCAACTAGCTTTACCTTTCTCATTGAGGGCTACTTTACCTGCCATGTGAACTTTAGCATTGTGGTTAACATTTCCCTCCAAAGCTTGAACCAGAATTGTCATGATCTTCTCACAACTTTCTGGATTACATGTCTTCAACACTGAACTGAGCTGTTCCTGCTGATATGTCAGATTTTCCATAACTCTCGGATTGTAAGGTTGTTGATGTGGAGGAGTTTGCTGATGTGGATAGTTGTATGTTTGCTGATGTGGATAGTTGTATGTTTGCTGATGTGGATAGCTTCCATCACCATGTTAACCTTCTTCTTCCCTTTAGAATCATTAGGAGAGTTGTAAGTTTGCTGATGTGGATAGCTTCCATCACCATTAGCCATCACCATGTTAACCTTCTTCTTCCCTTTAGAATCATTAGGATATCCCATTCCTTTAGGATCATTAGGATATCCTATTAACCTGTAACATCCTTCCATGACATGTCCCTGCTTCTTACAATAATCACAATGCATTAATCTATAGCAACCTTCCCTGACATGTCCCTTCATCTTGCAGTTTTCATAGAAGGCATTTTGATTATAAGATTTCTTTGGTTTGTTCTGTGGAAATCTGCTCACCATAGCCACCGGTGCACCAGATTCCCCTCCAAATGTGCTACTTCCAGAAATCATTTTCTGACTTTCATCTTGTGCTATTAAAGCGTAAGCTTGATTCACACTAGGAGTTGGTGACATCAATAAGATGTGGCTCCTAGCCTGACTATAACTGTCATTCAGCCCCAGAACTCAAGTAGCCTCTGCTTGGATAAATGTTGTATGTATGCTTTGGGACTATCACAGTCGCATGAAGGTGGTGGTATAATCGAGTCGATCTCATCCCATAGGTCCTTCATTCGTGAATAATAGCTGGATACAGGTGTAACACCTTGATTCAACATCGCCAACTCCTTTTTCAATTGATATACTCTCGATATGTTGATTTTGTCAAATCTCTCTTTCAGATCCTTCCACACTGCATATGCAGTCGATCTATACAATATACCACTCAATAAACTTTTGTCTACATTCTTCATGATCCATGAGATCACCATAGCATTACACCTATCCCACTGCTTAGTTTGATTCAATCCGTAAGTGTTTCGTTTGACAGATCCGTCAATAAAATCGATTTTGTTTTTCGTTAATAAAATCAGATTCATTGCGCGACTCCATAAGGTGTAATTTTCCATTCCTATTAGTTGAATCTCTACCTGTACTGTACTGCCCCTGGAGTATCAGCAGCACTCTTTTAGAGTGGATGATTATGATCCACGATATTCAAGCTCACATTCGAGCTTTCCTCAACAATCGATGAAGCATTAGGTAACGTGTTTTCCATGAGTTATTGTGATTTGATTTTGAAATCTCAATAACAATACGATTCTTACCAGCGCGATTCAGTATCGATTACGCAGACTTCAATCACTTCTGTCTTCTCCAATTGAAAAATCCAAGATCGATCAATTTACAATTTCGTCCAAAATTGCACTGATGTTCCTCACGATCTGCTACGATCTGTTATGAAGAACTGATTTATGCAACCTAGAGCTTTGATCATGTTAATTGTTGAGATATTGCCTTGCATGTGACAAATCTGTCGTAGGCAAGCAGTGAAGAAGAAGAGTGAAGAGAGGTGTTTGCGAGAGCTTTTCCAATCTTTTATTATGAACAACTGAAATGTTACAGTGAGATACTAATCTATTTATAGTAGAGTACTTAGCTACTAACTAAGCTACTTAACTTCAATTACCACTAACTACATCAGCAACTAAAATATCTGAAAACTAAGAACTCATAACTCAACATAAACAAGAAAGGATTCAAGGTAATATAGCTTATGTATGATATTATTAATACTTACAAGTCCTTTTAACTTCCAATCGGCATCCAATATTTACTTCTTTGACATAACAACCAGGAGTTTTCCTCGCCAGATATATCCAGTAGTAGCCTCCGGAACAAGTCCCTTAACATTAAGTCTATGATCTCTCATCCAATAGTTACTTCTTTCTCATCACAGCCAGCTATAGTTGGTTGGACCGCTAAATGAGATTCAGCTCCTATTCGTGAACTCTTGCTTGATGGGACTGCTTTGAGGTTTCTTGTTGGCATCAGTCAGTAGCTTTGAAATAAGCTAACCTTTCATCTGTTGCCCAGTTTCTAGTTAACTAGTGAGCTCTCAATTGTTATGGATTTCCATGTGTTAGATTTGTTTCTTTTCTACAAGATGGTAGGTGGGAGTGTGACTTCTTAAAGTCTCTTATTCCGTTCTTCATGCTTTTTGGGGTAATTGTTACTAGTATATTTTAGGGACTTGTATAAAGTATACTTGGGGGAGGGGGTTTACGTCTTAGAGGACATAAGTACGTAACTTCAAAATTTTGGTAACTAAGCAAGAGAAGCTAAGCAGCTAGCTTTTTCTCATCTTCAATGTAGCTTTTACTTCACATTAGATCTTTCATGGAAATTAGCAGAGTTCAAGTTTCTGATTTTACGTTCTCTACTCGCTCTCTTTTGTTACTGAAAGTATTGTGGCTTCCAATTTTAAAAGCATTCATGTTGAGCCTATGCCTTGTAAACCAAATATCAAACTCTTAAATTTTTGTTGGTCTCTTATGCTTTGCCTCTCTATATGTGTTCAGAGGTGCTCGTGCATCAATAAAGGATTATGGTGGACTCAGTACCCTGGAAAGGGCCATGGAGATGGGTGCAATCAAAGACGAGGAGTTATTCGTCCTGCTGACGAAGAGTGAGTGAAATGACAGGTGTATTTAACTGGCAGCTCTCAAGCTTCCAACTTCTTCATTTTGTAAAGCATGTTGTTCTATAAATGCTTACGGTTACGTTGAAATACAACTCATCTCTCCGTCTCTCCAGTTTTCCTTGTTGATGTTGCGTGAAGTTCCTTAAAGAAACAAGAATCAGTGCACGGTTTTACTCCTTTTTGACATTCTTAATTTTTTAAATAACTATTGTAGATGTTATAGTAAATTTGTAAAAGTTTTAATAATCAGGGGTAGCAAATCTCAATATTCTAATTCTTTAACCAACTTATTAAACTTGTTTCCAGATTGACTGTGACTGATTCTCTTGTTGGGTTATTAACTTGGTCTATTTTCCTTTCTTGTTTCTCTTTATTCTTATTATTCCAAGGGGAGATAGTTGGGGTTGGGGCTCTAAGTTTAGAGTATATACAACTACACCTCGGTCCCAAACAAGTTGGTCGCCTATATGAATTCTCACGAGCATATTACTAAGTTTAGAGTATATGCATAAACTTAATTTAAATACAGCACATGCATGTATAGAAAGGATTCTGCAAGTCTACGTTCTGATTTATTCTTCAAGTCTATGCTAGATCTCTAATATATAATTGGAATAAATGTCCTTGAGACTGGCTCTTCAGTGGTTCCAGGAGTCCATCCGCATGCTAGCCTATGATACTTTTTTTTTGGTTTCCTACCACTGTCTTTGTACACATATTGGGGCTCTAACTAATCTGCATTCTCTCCACATAAAGCTCGTTAAAGAGGAAAGTGATCCATATCAGAATTTTTTTCATTTTTCGGGGCTTGAATCTAAAACCTCTGATTAAGGGTGAAAGGACTTTATCTATCCCACCACAATCTTTGATGGTACCATGACGTGTTTTCCTCATAACATAAACTCTCTTAAGTCTTAACATTAAAGTAGTGATAACTCCTATTAACAAAATGGGTCCTGTAAGGGTCCAGCTATTCCTATTTTCCAATGGAGATAAAAAAAGTTCGAACCATTTATAATCCTTAACTAGTTGGATTAATGGACCATCTTGATGGAAATGATAACAAAATGCATAAGTCGTTGGGCGTTCTAAATTATATATATATATGGTGGTATAAGAGTTGAAAACTAATAGATAAACAAGGATTAAATGTGTCTGTACAAATAGAATAATCCATTATACACAATGATAAGAGGCTCCTATGATTATCGATAATAAAAATCAAAATTAAGTGTTAATCCTTATAACACGCTACTCGAATGCATGATATAATATTTCTTTTTACACAAACAATTAAAAAGTTTTGAACAACTTTTATCAAATTTCACTCAAATGTGTTTTGAGTTAATTTGAATCATTATTTTCCTTTTCGATGATGACTACCCAATATGAGAGTGGACACGTACTATCATAGGGAGCATATTTAGAATATCTATAAAGAATATTTTCTATCATGGCTTAGTCGCTTTATTTGTCTTACTTTGTTTGTGCTTGTGTTTTGTCTTGAGCCGATGGTCTTTCGAAAACATCCGCTCTACCTACCAAGGTAGAGGTAAGGTCTGCATACACTCTACCCTCCTCAGGCCCCACGTTGGGGATTTCACTGGGTATATTATTGTTGTTAAAAGAAGATTTTATGCATATTTCTATGGCTGAGGGGACTGGGAGAAAGAGAAAGAATGCATGTATAGAGATTCTATATGTCGGAAGTTTGAGAATCTACGAAAGGAATCTAAGGCTGACTAAGGTTACAAAGTAAATAAGGATGTCCATTTCTGAGAGAAATGGTGATCGGCATCTGTCATTCTATGAGTCTCTTCTTTTTTTGTGTATGACATTGCCACTCTCTTCGACAACATTCACTAATTTGGAAGATAATAATTAAAAAAAGTTATCAGCTTCAACATTCCAAAATTGAATTATGACTGACACCTAACTCAATGATATGGAACAGAAGAACTGCCATTGTATTGTATAGATTAAGACAAAATAAAATTTTAAAAACCTTAAGATTCCTATTTTGCAAAGAGGATGCCTAATATCATGCACAACTTCATGCCTTTTGCCGCCCAAAATAATATAAATCAAAACCCTATAAAAAGCTAAGTTTAGACATAAATTGACTTTATGTATTATGATATTCTGATGTTTTTGTCTCTCATCTTCATTGAATATTAGTTAATTATTTAACTAAAAATATTAATTATTATACAAAAGAGTCCATAAAGTTCTCTTTTAGCTCCACTCGTGGATGCAATTTTTTATATAGCCCATTCTATTGGAATGTATTCATTCCCAAGGGAACATGACAAGATGTCCCTCAAAAGAAGTAGGTTCCTCCCTAACCTACCCTAATATTTAGTAACATTATGTTTGTGGATCTACTACATTTGTATATTAGAGTATATTCGTTGGCAAATGTAATATTTTGTTTCTTAATTAAGAGTTATTGTGATGATCAAGCTTTTAAAGTAAGATTAGAATATGGACCATATATAATATAATGTAGATACAATGGATCGATGCAGAGTCGCGATGATATAATATTCGTGTGAGATTTATTATTTATGGTTTTCTCTCTATCTTTCATTTCATTCATGTATCTCTGCATAAACGAGTGCCTATTGATTTCAACATCAAAATTTAATCGTGAAATATTTCATTTCAGAGTGTTTTCCCCCTTTTCTACCGAGGATGTACTCCCACATAGCTCGAAACAATCTGTTTACCTAGACTTACAATGTGTTTGTTCGTCAATAGTTTTTTTTCAATCAGTTTTCGGTATCAATTTTGAAGCTCGACTAATACGAATTCGCGTCATGATATTCCACTTTAATTTGGAGGGTAAAACGCTCCTAGCAAAGGAGAATTCCAATTCCAAAGCTCGTATCCGAGACATCTGATAATATTTACTATTCCACTACCACCTTTAGTGTAACAAATAAAATAACGCTTAGAACATGCTTATTACGACATAAAGGGTCCCTATATTAAATATTTTCAACTTAATTTGTGTCTGTTCTTTGCCGCCCTACAAGAAAAGTTAAAGAGATCATAGTATATTTTGGGCCTCAGTATCAATACCTTTACATAATGGCTTTCCTTAATAAGATATTATGATGTCTTGCCTCCCCTCTTCATTGTTGTTAATTTAGTATTTGACCATAATTGTTTTAAATTTAATACATAGGTACATAAAAGTTCTTTTTCAGCTCCACTCGTGAATGCAAATTTTAAATGGTCTTAATGAAGTTGGGGTCATTCGCACAAATTCCCGTATCTACTATCTAAGGGTGGTCTTTAATTTTAGCACCTTAAATTGTTGGTCTTTAATTTTTGCTCTTTGGCACTTTAAGTAACAAAAAAAATAGCCGAAAGTACCTCTAATATTGAAAAAAAAAAAACGGTCGACCCTTATCTATTACCTAATTTCGCAAGACAAAGTTTCATAACTTAATTCCTACATAGCTTATGCCGGACAAGGCAGGACTTATGCCGGAGTGAAATTTTGCCTTGCGAATAGTTACTATAAAACTTATGTCGGATAACTTCATTGTTACAGAACTTATGCCAGACAAGGCAACATTTCTATTGCAAATTTATTTTTTGACTCTACTGAGAATTGAACCAAGAATCTCTGATTTCGTAGACCAACGAATAAAGTTACTTTGCCTACAAATTGTCATTAAAATGCTAATTACTTTCCTTATAATTATAGTAACATATGTTTGCTCATTTATTGCATTTGTATATATTGGCTATTTATTCACTTTTTTCTTTCACAAAATCGTAAATATTTATTCTTGCTGATGCAGCGACAATTTCCGTTGCAATAATATAAAATAACTTACGGTTAGAACCAAACAATAAAATACGGATATTTTTTTTCTTGTTTAATTTTCCTTTTTTGGTCTTTGGAGTATTTCTCCTACTGACGATCCCACTTGGTTGCTTGTCTTTATTTATTTGTCTCACTTGTAACTTCGACTAAAAATATGTTCGTTTTAATTGGGAGTGTTATTATATAGCATAGTTACTTAGCCTCTTTCCTATTACGAATAAAGGATAAACAAGAATATGTTCTTGAACTCTAGAACTTTATTGTGCAAAAATGTAAATATATATTCTATAAAGAAAAAATGAAACTTGGGAGCAGTTCAGAATTTGAATACGACATCTGGTCTAACTCAACTTCAAAAACTAGCTCATAAATGAGGATTGTCTAAGTCTATATAAATAAACCATCGATCTATTCTTCAACCAGTAATGGGACTCTAACCCATTATTGAAATGGATTGTAAAGGCAAGTTGTCGAGCAGTTAGTCGTCCCTTGAAGAGAAGTTTATCAATATATAGCAGGCTATTTTTATTTACTCATTATGGTGACAAAGGGATTCACGGATCTTATTTATCTATATTGGTCGTGCAACAATAACATACCCAACATAATACTGAGTTTTGTAATATAAGATTTTTATTAGAGTACAGAACTTCTGCAAAGTAGAGCAACAGAAGAAATATCTTCTTAAAAAATAACTAAGTAAGCTTATTAATTCAAAGTAGAGTTGAACAATAAAAGAAGGAAATGTTAGAATAATTATGCGCATATCCCATAATTATATTTACTCTCCTTTAATTAAGATATTGTAATTAGTAGTATAATTAATTAGTCATCAATTAGAAGGATTGTAAGTAATTAGCATTTTATATTTTAGATAAAAGTTGAATTAGTACTAGAACCTATGATTGTATATATTATTTACAATTGGAATGAAATGATCAAGGAATCAATTCTCTTATATGGTATCAAGAATCAAAGATCCTTGCCCTAATTCTATCACTCTCCTACCAGATTTCTCTCCTTTCTTTCTTCTAAGTTTTTCGGCCACCTATCACAAAAACCCTAAACCATTCCCTAACCCTAGATGACATCTAAACCCTCCCACCCTCCTCGGCTTTCCTTTCTGAAACCCTAAGGTTTTTTCACATCCCAAACATCAAACACTACTTCTTTTCTTCTCTAGTTTGATTTCTTGTGGAACCTATAATTTTTTCATCCCGCTCTTGTAGTTAATAACATCAAGAATTTTATCTCCATAAATCTTGAAATGGAGAAAGGGCAATATACCTCTTGGGCGAATTGTTCAAAATTCATTGTCACGCATATGAGGTTACCGACCATATCATACCTTCTGAGTCGTCATCGAACACCAATTTGGTGGACAAAAACCTATGATCCCGTTTGAATGCTATTGTCATTCAATGGATATATGACACTATATCCAACGATCTTTTACTTATCATATTGCAGCCAAATTCTACGGCTCAACAGGCATGGCAACGTTTACAAAACATATTTCAGAATAACAAACTTTATCGCGCCGTTTAGCTTGAACACCAATTTACTAACGTTAAATTGGATGAGTTTTCCAACATCTCCACTTATTGTCGGGAATTGAAGATGCTCGCGGATCAAATATCTAACGTTGGTTCGCCCGTAATAAATCAAAGGTTAGTCCTTCAGTTGATTGCAGGTTTGAATGAACAATATGATGGAGTGGCTATGTTCATTCAATAAAGTAATATATTGCCTCCATTCTATGAGGCTCGTTCGAGGTTGATTCTCAAAAAATACGGAAAGCAAAACAAGCATCTTCTGGAGCAACCACCGTCGGAACTGCTCTCGACTCCAACTCATTTTCCACTGATTTGGAGCCTCAAAATTCTGGTTCAGAGGGCAATGGTAACCGTCAAAATAATGGCAAAAAACGGGGTTCAAATCGGAACAATAAAGGAAAAATAATTGTGGAAATGGACGTGGACGGGGAGGTGGCCAATCCGACGGCAGCGTGGCGATCCGGGCGGAGGTGCAGCGGTGGTAATCGCGGTGGCAAGATTACCGCGGGCTTGGGCCACGGTGGCTCGCCCGCCATGTCCATATCTGACGTCATCGTGGGCCAGGCCTCATCCCTCTTCAAATCGCCAACCTGGTATTCTAGGATCTCGTCCACAACATATATTTGATGCCCAGACACCATCTTCGGTTGGCTATGCACCCACGGACATTGAACAAGCCATGAACAACATGAATCTAAATGTTCCAGATGAATCATGTTACATGGACATAGGGGTGTAGGGTTTTGTTGGGTCTAAACCACAAGCAAGGCACAACGAAAGTTTAAATTTTTGTTAAATTATTTGCCCCATCAAATTCGTCTGGTATCATTATGTTACAATTGAAATCTGCAAAGATACAAGAAAACTTACAGTTTACGTTTTGCAGTCTCTACTAAAAGGCGCACACGTGATTATCTGCTCGGGTGCAAGTCTTGCTACGGTATATCCCTCTGTCAGAAAAGCTAGAAATCTTGGTAGAGGTTTGAGAGGATTTTAATCTCTAAACTCTGAATTTAGAAAGTAAGAATTTGAGTTTATAAATTCAGTAACCTAAATTATGAGGTTAAGTGCTGAATATATATGGGAGATTATGATACAAATCAGATTAGGATTAGGCTTAAACCCTGACCCAAAATCTGAGATGTAGTGGGCGAACCGGGCCCATCATGTATTAAAGACCGCGCTCACTTTGAGGCGTCGCGTACGCTTTTTTTTTTTGATGTTTCAGCACGTTTTGATTTTAATTAAATCCACAATCTAATTTTGACTTAATTAAATAATTTCCATCAAATGAAAATTATCCCATAATTTATTTTGGTTAAAATATCTCGATTCTAAATCGAATATTTTATCTTATCTCAATATACCCTTAGACCGAAAAGACAATCGACTTAGTGTGACCATTTAGGCCTTCACACATCGACACTCAATCAAATTTAGGTTCACACGGAACTCCTAGACTACGTCATATGACGAACTCAATATGTGAAGTACATTTAGAAGACTCTAGTAAACACAACCTTTATGTGAGATGATAAATTCCTTTCATTCGCGACATACTCGATCAAGCTTAGGATCTGTCATGTGTCTATCCAAATGGCTTGATCACTTTATCTCATCTTTATTAGTCGACAACTAGACCATATCTTAAATATGTCTCTTGTATTGGCCAATGACTTGGTCGACCTAGTATCTGAGAAGCTGAGTGTTCTCTTTAACATCCAATCGAGGAATGAATCATATTCTTGGCTCAACTACCACCTTAGTTTGCATCGCAATGTACCCAATACAAGTCATGTCTTATCCTATAAGGAATTTAAGCTTAGGACATGATAAAAGTACATTACTCTGCAAATTAGATGTGTATTGACCTCAAGTCAAAGGACCTCTATCTTCCACATGCTGATAATACTCTAGAAATGTATAACAAATAGTTTATCAGCAGGGCATACCAATACCCTCTAAGAGTATACATGTGTCCATCACTAGTAATCATACTAGTAGTAAGTGAGACATATTACATTCTCTAAGAATGTGATGCAGACCACATGTCGACTTATAATATATCATTGATATCTCGTTCTCAATGATCATCAGTCGAGACTACTTTAAGAACTACGATTTATCATTAATATCTCACCCTATCAATGACAATTTAAGCTCAAGGGATGCTCATTAATGAATAATACAAACAAATAATAATTTAGTAATTGCAAATGCCATAAATATATCAATCTCATCAATAATACGAATGTGTTCAAGTACATATGTCCCTAAAATGATTGTCTCTAGGACATATATACTTTCAAGGGGCTACGTCACACATGATGGCATCTCAAGGTAATCTCTCGTCTTATTTTAATACGAGCAATAATAAAAATATTGTTATCGATAGTGGGCAGGAAATTCCAATTTGTGGTATTGATCAGGTAACAATACCCTCTCCACACTCACCATTATACTTGAAAAACGTCTTACATGCACCAAAAATAATTTAAAATCTTATCTTTGTTAGAGTTTTTTCAATTGACAACAATCTTTCTGTGAATTTCAATACGTTTGGCTCTGATGCCATGTAAGAGAATTGATTCCTTGATCATTTCATTCCGATTGTAAGTAATATATACAATCATAGGTTCTAGTACTAATCTAACTTTACTTAAAATATAAGATGCTAATTACTTACAATCCTCCTAATTGATGATTAATTGATTATACTACTAATTATAATATATTACAATATCTTAATTAAAGGAGAGTAAATATAATTATAGGATATGCTCATAATTATTCTAACAGGAAATAGTGGCAGTCTATTTAAGTTTTTAAAATTGCAACTCTTGGATTTTATCCTTATGAATTGGCAAGATCTAAAGCAAGTATCGGACTAATATTAATTTCTCGTGATTTTCAAGAACATGCAATAAGTTAAAAAAATAGTAATAATATAACTCAAAATATGTATTTTCAATAGTATATTGTTTTTACAAAAACATTATCATTGATAGGAGCTAAACTCACAACATGCGTGCCAAAAACTAGTTGACAAATGAAGCTAGGGGTTCCTTTAATGTATTCGGTGTTCGGGGAGATCGATCCCTCGCAACAATTATAAGATGAAGTTTACTTATGGCATGAATTACTATCCCAATATTAACAAAAACTAATTGTCTAGTATTTCAGGTGAAATATTGTTTTTCATTCACAAATTTTTAATTTTACTACGACAACAACAACAACATACTCAGTGAAAATCTCATAATATGGGGTCTGGAAATGGTAGAATGTACACAGACCTCACCTTCACCTTGACATGTAGAGCGGGTGTTTCCGGAATTTTTTTTAATTTTACTAAAAAAAAAAATCAGCTTCATATATATATACTCTTCCTTTTTTTTATTTTTTTATTTCAAGTCAAATATTATCCAAACGTCTATCTTCTCTTAGTCACGGGGATTAATCAAAAGAAGAAGAAAAAATAAACCAATGGGCTGCTAGCCAAGTGGTTGATTAGATATACAATAACATCTTTGTTTCTTGTCACGAGATGGCATTTTTCACGTTTTGATTTATTTTGATGCTTTGAAGGATGGACGGCAAATAATCTATGGTTATTCAGTCTACCACTTCATAATAAAACGAGCCAAACTAAGTTAAATTGAACAATAAGATCGATTGAGATGACATTTGATTAATTAGCACAATCGAATCGAGATAGTCAATTATTCATCACGCACTTTAAGTAGAAATGGATAATTCACTTGTAGTGATCTTAAATAGTAGGGTAAAGAATGGATAATGAGTCTAATTCATCCCCAAAAGCTAGTTTGTATATGTGGATAATATAAGTTGGGGGCACAACATCAGTGATAATAGAATTGAATGGGTCTGACTCTGATACCATATAAGATGATATTAATCTCTCTTGGGAGTCTTTCTCATTAATATCAATATATAGTGTACAATGTTCATCCCATATACAAGAGGAATCCTAGTCTCATATACAAGAGGAATCTTAGTCTTATCATAATTATATTTACATAATATTCTAATTATGGGTAGGGATATTATTATACTACTATACACGTTTACATAATATCAAATGGTGCAAAGGTAACACTAATAGATGATTTAAATGGAAGACAAGTATGTTTGCCTAAAGAACAAGAAACACAGTTTTGGGCAAGCTTCTCATTATTACACGTAATGAAATTATTGTCTCTAAGAAAATTAAAAACTGGGGCTCGGGATGACCAAGCCTATTATGTCATGTTCATGAAGAAATAGCAGCTAGAGAGACGGGAGAGCAAGATCCAGCAGGGGAGGTGGAAGGGAATGAATAGAGATCTCCCGTGCTATTGCATCTCGTAAGAGGTGTCCCCGTATACAGATCTATCACAGTGAAACCAAAAGGGTCAAAGTCAACAGAGACATAGTTATTACGAGTAAATTTGCGGACAGAAATTAGGTTCTTAATGATGTGTGAGGCATATAGAACATTTTTAAGGGAGAAGGGTGGATGAGGAGGTGGTGTGTATGATGTACCATAGCCCTGTATTGGAATACGCTGGCCATTGCCAACTGTAATAAGTTGAGGATGTTTTAAACTAAACATTTTAGGAATGTTACCTACAGACCGGGTAAGGTGAGATGTGTCACCGGAGTTCATGATCCAACTGTTGTCCAGTTGTTGCAGGTTGAGGTTGTTGAAGTCCTGACCAAAGTGATCGGTGTATTTTATATACACCGCTTGAGTCATTTTAGTTAGTATTTTATTCATTTTAATTATGTTTAGTATAGTATTAGGATCGTTTTCCTTTCTTTTGTGTCACAGCGGTCAGAAATGGAGAAATGGTGAAAAGAAGAGAAAATGAGCTTAATTGAGATGGAATTGCACACAAAAAGGGCCAAGAAATGAAGTCTAAGAAGTTCCGGGAATTATAGAGGAGATCAGACGAAGTCCGGACGAAAAAAGGACGACGAAACGGAATCCGCCAGAAAAACGTCACCGGCGCCGCGGCGCCCAATGTGCTGCGAAGTCTGAAAGTTGCAGGTTTTTCGGCGCCGTGGCGCCGGATTGCAGGGCCGCGGCGCCGACGCGGGATTTCTGAAGTTCTGGGCCGAATTTGACATGTTTTCAGGGTCCAAAAGGGATAACTTTTCCTACCTACATATTCATTAACCCTTTTCCATAACTTTTCCTAAAACCTTTACCTAAAAGGATTCCATAACCTTTCCTACCTACATAATCCTTAACCCTTTACCTAAAGGATTCTTGGTCTATAAATAGTCTCTACATCATTAGGAGAATTCACTTCATTCTACATTCTACATCCATCCTTCATTCCACAATCCATCACCCATTCCATTCTCCATCCACCATTTCATTCCATCTTGTAAATATTCCACAACACAATCCTTGAATGCTAGAAGGCTTGGAGACTCGTTCTTGAGTATTTTCTTTTCTTTCTTTTTTTGCTTTAATTATTTCAGTTCATGTATGGAGATTGTATTAGTTCTTAGCGTGACTATGGCTAGGAGTTAATTACTTTATTAGGAATTTTCTTGTGATTCTCTTGAAACTCTTATTCATGAATTAATACATTAGTTGATTTCGTCTTCACTTATTTAAGATTTATTCAATAATTGCTTTGATTGCTTGATAATTAATTGATAACTAGTTATCATCACTTATATGATTTCTAATCGAAAGCCGAAAGGGGAGATTGTGAATATGATATAGTTGAATAAACATAGGTTAAATCGTGGACGAAAGTACCCCGATACTTGTGTAGCTTAATATATTATTGCTCTTAATCCTTGTTGACAGTCAATTTTGACCCGTTTTTTGTATATTTCGTGCAATTTTAAAGTATTTTAGCACACCGCATTTTAATCGTTATTTTGCATATTTTTACATTATATTCTATGTTTATTTCTTTACAAAATGACATTCCATCTTTTATTTTTAAATTAAGCATTATGTCGTTGTCAATATTATGTTTTTATTATTGTTACACCGTCGTTTTATTTTAATAATATTTGCATCTCTTTAAATAATTAATTGACATCCTGCTTTAATTTTAATCAGACATTAAACATGTCTTAAATATTGCATTTTTGCGTCGGCATTTGCATTTTAATAATTTTGCATCTTTTTTAAATAATTTTTCTTTTTAATTAACTCGCTTTGCATTTTGTCAAACCAGTCCAGTACGGAACCCAATCCGAATCATTTCAATTCAACATCATTTCTATTTCATACAAACACGCACTTTTTTTTCACAACATTTTTAAATTTCAAACCCCACTTTTCATTTCCCCCCCTAAAATACCAAACTCTAATTCTACCCCCTATTTATTAAACATCACCCCCATTAAAAAGGGGGCAGCCAACGCATCAGCACAAAAACTAAGGGCTGAGCCCATTTTTCATTTTCAACCAAAAAGGAAAGGGGAGTCCTCCCCCTCTTTTGCCGCCGCCCTTCGCCGGAGTTCTAAATACTCCGGTGAACCCCCCTTTAAACCAGTCGCACACCCCTGCCCTCTCCTTCTCCACTCATCTCCCTCACCTGTTACCGTCGACCTTCACACCTCACCGGCGAACCACCGCCATCTTGCACCTCCGCCGCCCTTCGCCAGAGTTTTTTTTTAGAACTCCGGTGAACTCCCACACCCCTTTTATTTTCAGAACCCAGCGGCACCGCACTCTATCCTCCCCTCTCGCATTGTCTCCGTCGCTGACTCCGGCGAACTCACGACGCCGGAGTTCGGCAGCAACACCAACCCCGTCGTTGAACCATCGTCACTGCCTTGCACCCGTCGGCATCACCTGCTCTCGTCGAACTCCCCATACCCTGTATCCCTTTTGTCGTCTCTGCCGCCGAGTCGACCACCGGCGACTGGCGGAGACGCTGTTGGTTTCTCTTTTTGTTATGATTATGTGTTGTGATTCGGGTTAATTGATTTTTCTGATTTTTTGCGTCGCGTCTTACCGGAGTTCTGAAAACTCCGGCGACGTTGCTCTTGACTGCATTTCGAGCATCGGTTGTTATCTTGGTTAATGGGCTGATTTTATGTTTTTTGGGGCATCTGCCGGAGTTTTAAGACTCCGGCGACGTTGGTTGTTTCCACTGTTCCGGCGAGCCACAACTGTTGTGGTTTTGCTACTGCTCCTACTGTTTTACTGCGCTCCGGTGACCACTGTTTCACTCATGGTTGTCCGTTTTATACTGCTTTTCGCTATTATTTATTTGGGTATTATTGTTGGCTTTAGTCGACATTTTCGGCGAACTTGTTGCATCACTTGTGTTTGTTGTATCACTGACTATTGTTTCTTTTGCTTTGAGGTTTGTTTCTGGACGGTTGTGTTGTCCTGATCCACTGCTCTTGTTTGAACCATCGCTTGTTTGCATCGCTCTTATTTGGACATCGCTCTTTGTTAACCGCCATCGTTCCGGTGAATTGCTCATTGGGTTCTGCATTAATTTTAGGCTATTTGGGTCAATTTATTTACTGATTTTTGAACAAGTTACTACACTTGGTATTTTACTGATTTTTGAACAAGTTACTACACTTGGTATTTTACTGATTTTGAATTTGATACTACACTGGCCTACGAAGGATTTATCCGTCGATCTGGAGGCCCCCGTGGTAAGCGAGACGGAATATGTGGGCGAGGAGGAAAGTGAAAAGATTAGACGAGAATGCATAGTATCGTTCACCGGGAGGCGAGTCGACGCCATTTAGCGATGTTGGCTTCTCATGTCTTAGTATCCTTGGCATAACACTAGCTGAGCCCACACTATATAAAAATATATCTTTTACAATATCTTTTACAATATCTTTTACATATATATCTAATATATATGTATACATACATTGTGTTTGTTTGGTAATTTATTTATTATTTATTAACTCTTCTACTAAGTGTCTTTTGCAGGTATCCGGAGGCGCACCCCAAAGTTAAAGCATTCGCATAAAAATAAAATAAAAGCGAAATGTTGTTAATTTCTCTTCATTACATCTTTTTTTATGATTATTTGCTTTTATTACTATCTTGTTAAATATATATCTATTTTAAATATTTGCATGCCTAGTTTAAATACCTCTTGGTTAGTTTAATAATTAGAACACCTTTAGAATTATATATTGCATGTTAGCACAATAATATTAAACCTAAGTTTGTACGGTCAAGCGCTTTTTTGAGGATCCTTTAGGATGCCTAACCCCTTCCCTTTGGGATAATAAAGAACCCTTACCTAGAATCTCACATAGTTTCACAGACCTTTAAAATGGAGATCATTCGTAGTATTTTATGCTACATTTTCAGTGTCCTAATTCACTATAATAATTAGGTGGCGACTCCTTTAAATAGCATTCAGGAATCATACCATGTAGCAGTAATCCTGTTTCCGACTACGGTTGAAATGGGGCGTTACAATCCTCATTTGTAGTCAATCTTGTCACCGAAAGGTAGAAGGGTTCTCCATTGGGGTTGAGTGTTTATATTACCTTAACATGAGTATAAAACGGACTAGTTAACCTGCTATCTTAACGTAGAAGAAGAAGTCAGTCTAATTGTATTAAAGATTGAATAGAGTGGATAGTTGATGATCTTGGAAGCCCTAATTCTCCATCATAACTGATTTAATTCAAAGTATTTTTAGAATTAGTTTATTTTCTGCATTATTAGTTTAGAAGTCCAACTAAATTAACGTTAACCAAATAGAAACTAAAGCATAGATAATCGGTACTTGAAAATCAGTCCCTGAGAACGATATTCGATCTTACCTAGACTATATTACTTGTCACGATACGTGCACTTGCGTAAGTGTGTGCATAAATCGCGCATCACTAAGTCAGAGCGGGTCGTACCAAAAAGCGGGCTGCTGGAACTGACCTTGCATGAAGTGGGATTGTTGCGGGTACTGGACTTGCCGAGGGGCTGGGGCTGGGCCCAACAACCCGTGTTGAGAAATACTGATTGAAGAAATCTTTGGTCTTTGGAAAGGGTAGGCGCCACTACTGCATCGTATTGTTGGCGTCGCGACCGGTTGTTCGTGGTGCCGCTGTTGTTGTTGTTATTCTTCGTTCTGCGACCACGACCACGACCTCTCTCGCGCCACGGCCGCCTCTTGCGCCTTACCGCCGCGTCCATAACGCGATTGAGAGTTTTTTGGCGACGTCGGGTCTTGGGGTTGCGTGTCGACAGCTAACGCCTGCTGGTTGTGCTCATCTTGCTTAGCACGACGTGTTTCTTCGAGCAACAATTGTGATCGAGCTTTGTTAAAACTGGGTAATGTATCCGCCTGTTGAATCATGGTGGCCAAAGTATCATATTCACCTTTAGGAAGGCCTGCAATCATTTGTAACACCATTTTAGTTTCAGAGACAAGCGTGCCGACGTTGGAGAGTTGATCCGCCACAAGTTTTAGCTGCTTGCAGTACTCAGTCACGTTGGAGAAGTTTTCAATATGTGTTTTGTTAAACTGTTCCTCCAAATACACAGCACGAGTGTGCTTGTTATCCTGAAAAATTTCCTCCAAACGAATTCACAATTCACTGGCGGTGGCGCCAGATTTCATGATAGTCAGGAGAAGATCCTGAGAGATACTACCATATATCCACTGTTTGACGGCAGCGTCGAGACGATGCCATGTATAATTATCAACCTCCGGGGGCGAGGAATAGTGTTATCGATATGATCAAGCACGTTATAGATACATGCATGAATGTGAAAAATTCAACCCAAGAATAATACTGACCTTTTTCTTGATCAAGAAGAATGGGAATGCAGTTCTTGATGTTGGTAACGGTTAGGGCTGGATGAAAGATGATTTTGGTGTTTTGGGAGTGATAACGTTGGAGGAGGAGGTTGTATGGGATTCAGGAGGAGTCATGATAGTGGATGTAATTTAGAGAGAAGAAAAAAGAAAAGAAACCAAGAATTTTGAGAGGGGAGGGGAGGCGCCGCGGCTGTAATGCCCGAGGGGGGAGGGTGGCGGCTGCTCAAGAAAATTCTAGGGTTTTTGGTTTAGGCTCTTGATACAATGTAAAGAATGGATCTTGGGTCTAACTCAACCTTAAAAGCTAGCTTGTAGGGTGATGACTGTCCAAGTTCATATAAGGAGTCCATATTCCAATTTCATTATCGATGTGGGACTCTTAACAAGTAGGAGTACGTCCATTCTTTCATTTAGTGATGTTTATGCATCAAATCGGTCATTTAGATGAGTGGTGACACTGCATGAGCGGAGCTAGCTAGGTAGGCTCTAGGGGTTCATTTGTACCCCTCGATGAAAAACTATATTATATATATAAATTTAAATTATATATATATATATATATAATAGATGTTGAACTCTCTTAATTTTTTTGTGTATTTATTTTTTCATATTTTTTAATCTTCTAGGTGAAAATCCTGACTCCGTCATTAGTGACAGATGAGGACCAATCTTGAAGAAGCACTGTCTTATTTAGGCATAATATATAGCTAGTTTATCCCGATTTTGAGGTTAAATTTTTGTAATACACTTTTTAAATACGGCCAAATAAGACGGTCTGGCGCTGTGGCGCATGCTTTAAGTCATGGAATATTGTCCTTTAAATAAAAAAAGTCACGGAATGTCCAATCCATGCAGCCTTTTTATAATTACTCACCGTCAACTATCAATAATGTATTTGTTAAAAGTTATGCATCGGATATAGAATGAGAATATGTGCTCCTTATATGAATTTGGACAATTCTCACCTTAAGAATGAATCTTGGGTGTAACTCAACCCCAAAAGCTAGCTTGTAGGGTGAGGATTGTCCAAGTCCATATAAGGAGTTTATGTTCCCATTGCATTTCCAATGTGAAACTCTTAATTAACACTCCCGCAAGCCCAAACTTCGTTAACTGAAACGTAAACAATATAATTAGGACCCAACATAGATGAAAATAGAATTTGAATGAGTTTGACTCTAATACCATGTAAAGAATGAATTTTGAGTTAGGTCAAAATCCATTATTTACGTCCCACATCAAATATGAAATGCAAACATGGACTCTTAATAATATTAAAACGATAAAAGTATTACTCCGTAGTATTAATTTTAATGAGAAATGTTGAGTTTAAATCCTGATAATAAAATCTTCATTATTAGCTAGGGAGATCATTAAATTATAAAAAAATTATGACGTGAGTTCAAATTAACCAGATCAATAAATTTCAAAATTTGAATAGCTAAATAAGAAAAAGAGTCAGCCGGACTCTAGCTTGAACCCGAAGGTCCAACAAAAGAATTAGTGGTGGAGCCACTTTGTTCCAGAAGAATTTTAATTGATACTCATTCACTAAAAAATTACTCCTACAGTTAGGGGTGTACATTTTTAGACCGAACCGGTGGATTCCGGTCCTTCATTATTGAAGATTTCGATTTTTCGGTCCGACTAAAAATTGGAATGATCCGATCCGGACTGGAATGGACCGATTTCATATTATTATATTTTAAAAAAAAAAACTCTAGGTAATGTTAATTTTTATAACTCTTCTAATTAGATGTAGAAAAAAATTTGAAAGATTTGGAGGAAATTGAGAAAGGTAATGTTATTTTTATAACTCTTCTAATTAATTTTTAAAACTTATATTTTCTAATGTTTGACATTAATTATCTATCTTTTTTCTTTATGACTAGATGTGCAATATGATGATATGGATGATGAGGTTATTTTTGGGACTCGTTGGTGTGATTTAATGACAAGTGGAGCATGAAGATTGTAAAGTTTTAATGAGATTGATAAACGAACACTGTTAAAAATTTATAAATAAAAATAAATTAAAAATTGCATTTAAAAAAAACATGTCCAACCTGTCGAAAACCCAGACCGGATTTTTCAGGTCCAGACCGGTCTGGACCGGAATATTCAGGTCCGGTCCTCGGTCCAAAAAAAATTAAGATTCCGGTTCCGGTCCGATTTTATTTTAGACTGATGTACACCCCTACCTACAGTATTGTGTAGAAAAATACAAACATTAAAAATTTATACTCTATGTTGTTTTTTAGCTTGTTCATGTATCTACTTTTTTCATATTTTAACTCAATAAGATTTTAGCTCCATACTATGACCGTTTGTTATCTATATCTATAGTATAAAAGATTCGTTTCTATTACATTGGTACCCTGTAGGCTTAAATTATACCATTGTAAAGTCACTGCCAATGCCATTAGTACTATTTTCCTAGTGAACTTTGAACTGAAAATTTTTCAGTACCTATTTTCACTAAATATTGAAATGAAAAAATCCAAATAATAGTGTCTTATGTTCGTTGATGTTGGACCCCCAAATTAAATTGAGCACGCTTCAATTAACGAAGTCAAGGCGTGCGAGAGAGTGTTAAGAGTTTCACTTCGAAAATGAATGAGAACATATATGATGGAGATTATCCAAATCCATATAAGGAGTTCATGTTCATGTTCCTATTCTATTTCCGATGGGTAACTCTTAACATTAACCTATCATTGATTGTGACCGTTGGGTTGTTTTACATTTGACATCAGCCCATAATAAGTTGATATAGTTTGATAAAAAATACCATTTACTGGTAAATTTTAAGATTGCTGATCTAAAGGTCCTTGTAATTTTAAGTCTAAATAATAAAAAGGGCATTTGAAATCTTACTAGTTTTAGTGATTTTTTATAATTAAAGAGTAAGTATTATTGTGTTATTTTGTGTTGAGAGATTTTTAATATAAAAACTTCTCTTTATACACACACTGCATCTAATATACATACATGGCCCTTATTATGTTGAAAGTTTTTTTTTTTTTTTGAAGGCGACCCGCACTGCCGTTCTTTTCAAGCATGCAGAACCCTGACCGACGCAATACCGCGAAACCACGTAGTTAAACCACACTTGTAGTTTTTAAAAATAGAAATGTTCTTTAAAATATTGTACCTTGTCTTAGGATTTTCCTCGACAATGTTTCAACTTAACTTTGAATTTATACAACAAGACATTCAAATTACGACAAATAAAGTTTGTTTTTTCGTAATTCTACGATGACTTCTTTATGTCTCCACTATGTATGAGTAAGGAAGAACAAGCAATATATTTTCATACTAGAAATTGACCCCTTCTTTTTCTACTTTAATATTCAGCAGTACGTGTGACTAACTTATTCACTACCTCAAGAGTTATCGTCTTTAACATCCAACAGAATACAAAGCACAAACTGCACAAAGAAAGGTGTTTGAATTGACTTATTTTAAGTGATTTTTGTCTTGCTCTTTTTGATTTTTTGAGATGTTTGGATGAGATTAAAAAAATGCATAATTTTTTAGGCTAAAATGTAGAAAAATAAGCCAAAAGGATTGAACGTCAGATAGATTTGAGTTCAAGTGGCACAGCACCTTCGATCGATCATAGGGTCTATTCTACCCCTCCCTTCTAACTAGGAGAGAAAGCTCTGCGAGCTTTCCCTTGTTTGGATAGGACCAACTTATGACTTTTAGTTTTTAGCTAAGTATGTGTTTGGCCAAGCTTTTACAAGTGTTTCTCAAGTTGAGAAACACTTTTTGGGCCAAACACATACTTATCAAGAAGTAGAAATATTTTTGGCTTAAAAAGTGTTTGTACATTGAAGAGAAGTAAAAACATCAATTTTGTGCTTCTCAAGAAGCTCTTTTTGCCCATTAAATAATTTTTTTTTGGATCCATTTATCCTTTTTTTTCACAAAATTCCTTTTAATCTCATATAATATCCCCATATAAAATAGAAATTTGAGAATGGGATAGAGTAGGGGAAGGTAACAAAAAATATAATTTTTTTTATAAAAGTAAAAAAAAATTTGAAATAAAAATTTGAGGATGGGGTAGGTGTGGGTAAGGGGGTGGAGAGGGTAGGTATGGGTAGGGCGGGGGTAGTAAAAAAAAAATTCATATTTTTTATAAATTATTTATAAAAGTAAAAAAAATATAAAATAGAATTTTGAGAATGGGGTAGGCGGGGGAGGGGGCGGGGGAAGGGGATAGGTGTTACACCCCGTAAGTCCAGTACATGTATAAGAGAATGTACGTAAGGAATCAAGACTTGAAAATTGGTACGAAAGGAAGAATAGTTTTTCCGACGGAAAATCTTCCGAACGTCGGAAAGGAAAAATGTTCGTTGTTGAGAATTGGATTCTCAAAATGCATTATTTGAAGAATATGAAACTTATTAACATTATGGAAATTTATTTTACGGATTTGGTCATGTGGGGCCCACCCGAGGAATTTTGCGTTTTGTGGGGCCCACGAGGGTTACGGAATTTTATGGACGAATGGGAGGGTGACACGTGTCACCTCCCCCACATGGTCTTGGACAAAATATTGCAAGGTTAGAATGGTCATTGACCCTTGTGGATGAATAAGTCTTGCTAGCTTGAGATTGTTGACTTGTCAACTTGCCACTTGTGTAGTTATCCAAGTGTTCTTCATCCTAGTCACTCAAGTGTTGCAATCTAAGCCCTCCATTGTGTTATATATACACTACACTAGTGCAAGACAAGGTCTCCAACACTTAGAAAAATCACAACATTCTTGTTCATTGGAAGAGCTCTCGGGTTTGTCAACTTTTCCACAAGAAAATTTTGTAGTTTTGATCCATTATTCACAAGACTTTAACCCAAGGTCCCTAAGGGTATTGTAAGGATATCTCAATAGAAAGATTTCGGAAAAACGACGTTTTTACGTTAGTCGCAAGGCGAAAACCTAAGTCGTTTTCACAAGTTTGGATTGGAAATGGAAGAGAAGTTGGTTGTGAACTTCTAAGGGCTTCAAATAGCGGATTGGAGCGTAAAGGAAAGGAGCTAAGATTTGCTAAGGAGCGACTTTGAATCTTGGAAATTATAAGGGCTTGTAAAGGTAAAAATCTTGTCGTTTTAGCAATTAAAGTTTACTTATCATTGTAGTTATGGATATTAGCAAGCATGAGGTATTTAGTATGAAGTTTGATAAGTGTATTGGCTATTGGAACCCTAATCCGAAAACTAGCATGTTTAGCCTTAAGATTACAATTCAAGTTGATTATTAGTATAAGTCGTCACATGTTATATAAAGAAGAAAATTGTAGTTGTTGAAGTTGTTTATGACTAAATAACATGTTAGACCTAAGAACTTGGATTAAAAAAAGATTTGGAAAGGACTTGTGTTGTTGTATATGTTGGCCGAGGATGGCTTTTGAGTATTAAACTACTTAGTATGAATTGTGGGACAGAATTTTACACGTATTGTAAGGCGTGTAATCCCCTTTGATTGGTTGTTGTATTGAGCCTTAAATGTGGCATGTTGGTTATTATTTATCGGGCATTGAAAAAGGTGGAAAAGTATGTAGAAACAAAAGAGGTGCTGCCCGATTTTTCGTAGAATAAGAGACCGTATACTTAGTATTATTCTACGTTAGAAACTAGAAGTTGATAGTCGTGTTGTGGCCTTTATAGGTTGACAATTCTACGTGCGGCGTATTCGACTTAGCTTGTGGATTAAGCCGAAAAGGTATGTGAACCATCCCCTCTTCTTCTAGCATGATTCCTTAAGATAAAGAAAGTAAGTTCTACTCCTTAAATGATCCATTCCTTGGTTGTACTTGGATTGCCTAATATAGAATTTGTTCTATATACTTCTTTGATTGTACTTTGGTGTTTAAATTGTAAGTTGTTGTAATCCATTTCCTTAGTGAAGTTTGGATTCTCAAAAGTGAAAGTATTTTACTTAAAGTACATAGAGTCTTGAAAAGGAAGTGGTTTCCAAATCTTTTGGCTAGTGCCTTAGTTCTAAAACCTAAAGGTTGTTATAATGACTTTAGGGGAGTAAAAGGAGTGATTTACTTAATTGATTTAAAAGAGGAGAAATGACATGATTTAAGAGATTTAACTTGTTTTAAAGGTGTGAGTTACTTGAGATTTAAAAGTAGAAGAAACTTGATTTCTAAATAATAAGAGACTTGAAGTATTTTGAAAGTTAAGAAACTTGATTTGTAAGTATGTGATACTTGGTTTTAAAAGTGTAAGTCTCTTGGATATAAAAAGGAATGAATTGGTCTAAAACCATAAAGGGTTATAACGGCTTTATGGGAAGTTGGTTATAACGGCTTTATGGAAGGTTAAGAAAGTTGTCTATTTTGATTAATGGGCATAAGTTGCCTAGATTGTGAAAATTTGAAGTTACTTGGTTTCAAGCTTTGAAATGAGTTTTCTAAAAGTGTAGTAACTTACTTTGAAAAATAGACACGTCTTGATACTACGGGTGTTAGTATCTTGGAGTTTTACATAAAAATGAATCTTTTGAAAAGAATGTACGTACGTAATACTTTGGCTTGTTAAAAGAGAATTATTCTATTTGTGCTTTGATAAGTATTTTGGCTTGTTAAATGAGAATTATTCTATTTGTGCCTTGATAATATTTTGGCTTGCTTAAATAAGTATTTCTCTTGGTTTATGTAAAAAGAAGGCATGATAATTGTCTTGGTTTATGTAAAAAGAAGGCATGGTAATTGTCTTGGTTTATGTAAAAAGAAGGCATGGTATTGTCTTGGTTTATGACAAAAAGAAAGGCATGGTAATTGTCTTGATTTGTGTAAAGGCATAGTTTTACCTTGGTTTGCTTGCATATGGGTTGCTCATATAGACATTCGTGCAAGTGTCATATTTCCACATCTCCGCGTCCCTCCATAAAGGGCCGGCAACTTGTTTCAAGGATATCATGGGTTAGCTCCCGTAGGGGTGAGTGTACACACTCACGCGGTCGGTATTTGACTCGGGACGTTAAATTCGGGATATATATAAGCCGTGAATTAGATATTCGTGATGCGAGTATATCGTACCGATGACTCATTCGGGTCCACACGACCTAAGCGGGTGAAATAGTCCTCATGCGGGTGAAATAGTCCTATGATAGGTTGCATTATAACACGTAGGGTGGTTGACCACAGCAGCACGACGCCCGTGTTTTGAAAGCGGTAGTGATTTCATTAATGAAAAGTGCGTGTGTGTATGATTTAAAGTGGAACAGTAATTCTCATTGTTAAAGACATAACTTAAAAGATAAAAAGGATTGCATTACTCTCATGATTGCAATGTTCAGTGTGCTTACTGATGTTGTATTATATCATGGAATGCCGGCAGTGATGAAGGATTCCACGGGCATGATTGATATTTTGGGCGTGAGACCCATGGTTATATTTGAGTAATGGCTTTGAGGCGTCGTCACGACTTGATATATTCGCTATGTAGTGTGTCGTAGGTTGGCTATCATACATGTCTCCTTTTTGTTTAGGATTATGATTTCATTACGATTTCTCGTTTCACATACTTGGTACAATCTTCGTATTGACCTCGGCCGCGTTCACGCCGCAGTTTAGGTGCAGATTTGGTGATCTTCAGGTGTAGGACCCAGCTCAGAGTTTTTGAATAGCTCCATCTGTTCAGGAGTTTATCATTTTGGTATAGTCCTTCCGATGCATGCTTTTATGCGATTATGGGTACTACGGGGCCTTGTCCGTCATGTTTCAAAAAACTCTTAGAGGTCTGTATTCATATGTGGGATTGGACTCATGTACAGTGTAGTGTCTTTTGATTATGTATATTATATGGCAGCCTTGTCGGCTTTGCCCTTGCACGTACGTTGGTTTTTTAGAAAATGAGATGTTATTTAAATTCCGCAGTTTACTTGTGTCAGTTAGGTAGAAGGGTGCCCATGTAGGGCACCGCCATTCTGCCCGGATTCGGGCTTGACAGAGTGGTATCGAGCGATCGATCTTGAATGTCTGACCGTGTCTAGTAGAGTCTTGATTATCGGTGTGTTGCGCGCCACACCCATAAACAGGAGGCTACAGGACATTTAGGAGTAGGTTTCTATTCTTCTCACTCTGAGATCGTGCCATAGAGCTGTGTTAGTAAGATAATTCCTCTCTGACGTATTATTGTGTTACATATATGCCTCCAATGAGAAAGCGATGCCTGTAGGGCAAAGGAGTAGCGAGCTACCGCATGCACTCGAGAGAGTTGATAGGGCTTATGCCCAGGTATGCGAATATTGTGCCACGATGCGAGTTCTTCGCTAGGTTTTGAGGCCCAAAGACACGAGCCTCCGGTTTCTCGATTAGGAAGACTATAGGTCATAAGAAAGCGATTATGTTATTGACCAAGATAGCGGTGTTTCAGTTTCATCATCAGGAGGTTATTCGGCCAGTACAGACAGGTGTACAGAGGGTAGAGGGCCAACGCGGAAATCAGCGTAAAAGGGCTAGACCGGTTGGTTATCCCGTTGAGTTTTTGGACGAGCTGCCTCAGCAGCGAGTGAGATATTCGTCCCAGCCTACCCAGTACATACCCCCACAGCTCACAGGTGGGATATTTGACCCCACCAGGTATTTAGGAGCCGGTCCAAGCTCCAGGGGTCGAGGTTCTCAGAGGAGCAGAGGATTTTCTCAGTCGAGGCCACTTATTCCTCAGTGTTTCCAATGTAGTAAGTGTCATATGGGGAAATGCCGTTATGGCACAGGTTTTTGTTTTTATTGTGGCCGTCCGGGCCATATACTGAGTGTGTGTCCTTTTAGAAAGAGCACCGGTGAGGTGGCTCGGCTATGAGCCTGAGGTTAGTTCCTTTCCTCGCAATTGTCGTCCCCGAGCGGGGTGTTGGATGTCACCCGGTAGTGGTAGAGATCAGGGTGGAGTTTATAGTTCTGGCGGTCCTTCGAACCACATAGATGACGTGACTACTGGGCAGGATCAGGAGGCAACATCGCATGGGGTTACAGGTATATTTCGATTCTTTTGAATCATACGTGCATTGATAGATACAGATTTCGCCCTAGCGTATATGTTTTCCTTTGTTGCTAGTAGATGTAAGTGATAGTACCCCCAGAGGTAGGAATACTTTGATTAGTAAAGTGAAAAGTTAAGAATGTTGACAAGAATGGTAAGTGAACTGAGACTATAGTTGTGTAGAGTTCACAAGTTGTAATTGCCCATGTGATGTAAGACCCGATAGGGAAGAATGTACAGTAGGAATACTTCGGCCTATGTGACGAACCTCTAGTGAATAGGGGGATAGGATAAGAAGTACCTTGAGATAAGAGAGAGATTTATTGCAGACTAAGAATGAGAAGTTAAGTGTGACGATGGGTCGGGTTATGGACTCATTTCGGGTCAACCAATAGTATGGAATTGGGTGATGTCAGTTGGTAATGGTCCCGCTATGTGATAGGGTCACGAGGGTGCAAGGCCCAAATCTAGTTGATCGTTGTACGAGTTCGTGGATGCGTTCCACCGGAACCAGGTCGTAAGGGCCGAGAAGAGCCTTAGCGGAAATTCAAGTAGCATAATGGCCAAGTTTGGATAGTAACTCCAAGGATTGGAGAACAGAATCAATAATTGAAATTTTGTACGTATGCTCAAATAAGTTTGGAAGTACGAGAAAGTATGACAAGTAAGAAAGGAAGGAACAAGGGTTAAGAGAACTATAGTGATTATAGTGATAAGTAATGAAGGTGCGTAGAGAAAATTCCTTTTAGGCCATGAGTGGAGGTTAATTGTGATGATACACACGCCTTAGGTTCAGTAACACTGTCCATAGGTGCTCGTGATTGAGATGATACTAGTATTAGAGTTTACACCGGTTGGTAAACTAAGCTAGGCAGGTTATAGATTCATGTCCCAACTAGTTTGGTGACTAAGTGAGACAGAGAAGGGGGAGTAACACGGGGGAACACGTCAGTTAGCTGAGTGGGAGTCCGACTGAAGGATTCAGTTAGTGTTAGTCCCATGACTTAGATTACGACAGGGCCATCCCTTTATGCGGGAAAAAGAAAGTAACCTCTAAGGATCCCATTTTTGAAGACTGTAACATTCGAATTTTGTGAGAAGGGACCGCGGATGGAAGGTCCATTTATATGTTTACGTATGTTATATGGTGCCATATGTGGAATCGTTGGTCTTGTGGAGTATTGATTGATAGGCATAGTAAAGAGACTATGCCGGAGTTTGTATAGCTTGACAACCGACTAAGAACATTCGGGGACGAATGTTTCTAAGGGGGGAAGAATGTTACACCCCGTAAGTCCAGGACATGTATAAGAGAATGTACGTAAGGAATCAAGACTTGAAAATTGGTACGAAAGGAAGAATTGTAAAAGAGTCTTTTGAAAAGAATGTACGTACGTAATACTTTGGCTTGTTAAAAGAGAATTATTCTATTTGTGCCTTGATAAGTATTTTGGCTTGTTAAATGAGAATTATTCTATTTGTGCCTTGATAGTATTTTGGCTTGCTTAAATAAGTATTTCTCTTGGTTTATGTAAAAAGAAGGCATGGTAATTGTCTTGGTTTATGTAAAAAGAAGGCATGGTAATTGTCTTGGTTTATGTAAAAAGAAGGCATGGTAATTGTCTTGGTTTATGTAAAAAGAAGGCATGGTATTGTCTTGGTTTATGACAAAAAGAAAGGCATGGTAATTGTCATGATTTGTGTAAAGGCATGGTTTTGCCTTGGTTTGCTTGCATATGGGTTGCTCATATAGACATTCGTGCAAGTGTCATATTTCCACATCTCCGTCCTCTCCAAAGGGCCGACAACTTGTTTCAAGGATACCATGGGTTAGCTCCCCATGGGGGTGAGTGGTACACACTCACGGTGGGTCGGTATTTGACTCGGGCGGGTTAAATTCTCAGGATATATATAAGCCATGGATTAGCTATCCGTGATGCGAGTATCGTGTACCGATGACTCATTGCGGGTCCACATGACCTAAGCGGGTGAAATAGTCCCTTGCGGGTGAAATAGTCCTATGATAGGTTGCATTATAACACAGAGGGTGGTTGACCTCGCACCGCACGACGCCCATGTTTTGAAAGCGGTAGTGATTTCATTAATGAAAAGTGCGATGTGTGTATGATTTAAAGTGGAACAGTAATTCTCATTGTTAAAGACATAACTTAAAAGATAAAAAGGATTGCATTACTCTCATGATTGCAAGGTTCAGTGTGCTTACTGATGTTGTATTATATCATGGACTGTCGGCAGTGAGGAAGGATTCCACGGGCATGATTGATATTTTGAGCGTGAGACCCATGGTTATATTTGAGTAATGGCTTTGAGGGCATGCGTCCCTGACTTGATATGACTGTTTATGTATTGTGTACTGTAGGTTGGCTATCATACATGTCTCATGTTTTGTTTAGACTGTTATTGTCACGACCCGACCTCGGGCCCGCGACTGGTGCCTTACCCCGGGCACCCTAATGATACAACATCAGAGAAAATCAGCGGAAATAAAAACTTAAACAGGAAACAAGATACATCATAAGAAAATAGGCCAACCAAAACGGTCGCCCTCATGTATATATATCAAACCGAACAGTTACAATCCTTTACAACCCCGCCACAATGATTACTACAGCACTTAAGAATGTAACAACACCTATGACGGGACAGGGCCCCGCCATACCCCTGAATGTACAAGAACCTACAACTCAGGGAACATACCAAAAGATAAGCCTCCGGAGAAACGGAGCTTCCCAATACGCTGAATGTGATCTATGAGTGAGGATCCAACCGATGTATTTCTACTGGCAGATGAACGCAGCCTCAAGCGAGGTCAAGACACAGTACCAAGTATGTGAAAGAAAATATCAGTAATGAAATCACATTTCATCATTTTATAAAACCATTTTGCGATAAGTAAACAATGCCAAGTAAGGGACGACATCCCCAAAATGATCACTCACATAACTATGGGTCTCACGCCCATAATATCAATCATGCGTGGAACTCATTCTCATCGCTGCAGCGATACATGATGTAAAACAACACCCATATGTGAACTCGAACACTAGATCCTCTGCGTCATCAAAACCGACGGGCAAGTAGAATAGCCAACTACGGTCAAAGCTAGTCATATCCCATCACGGCAAGGCGAAATGCGGAACTACCGATCCAAAAGCTAGCCACGAATCGCCGAGGCAAGTATCTTAAGCTAACGTCTGATAGCCTACCGCCTCACAAGATATGGCCGAGGCAAGTATCTTAAGCTATCTACCGGAGGCTACCGCAGACAGAAAATGACCGTAACAGTATCTAAAGTGTGCTCGAACCACACGTAAATCAAGCCCGTGATCGCTCGTCGCGCGGCAAGCTTCATGGATTAGCGGTCCATGGACTAACAATCAACCTCACAATGACCGCATGCCCAAAGATCTCACCTCGGAAGTCATGGCCATGAAACCATCCTGCGGACGCGTGCGTGGAACATCCAACGTCGGCGTGTCCAAAGGAAATCAATCGGATAGCGGCCCTCAGAGTCACCAGCATGCAAAACAACCACCAATACTCAAAGTGGACGATACTCGTGGACCACCCAACGCCGTCGATGTCCAATCAATCAATCGGATAGCGGCCTCCTGCAGAGTCACTGAAGATATCAACAAAACACTTGCACACCAAAGACTATCACAACAAGCATAGGCAAGTTCAACATACATTCATTTTAATCAACAATCCGGGTTTCAAACCCAAAATACTACATACTTTCATTCTTTCAAAAAGACCTCTTTTTACGTAAAAGTCACATGATACTAATACTCGTAGTATTAAAAACACGTTTTCCTTTCAAACCAAATTACTACACCTTCCGAAAATCTTTATAAGATTTAAAATCAAGAACTCTATACTTTTAAAACCAAGTGCTTTTCTTTTAAACAACATCAAGTATACTCTTTAAAACCCAATAACTTACTCTTTCCAAAACAAGTAGCCTATACTTAAATCAAGTTACTTCTCCTTTTCCGAAAACAAGTCGTTTATAAGTCAAGTCTCTTATCTTTCAAGATCAAGTCTCTTAACTTTCAAAATCAAATCTTTCTTTTATTTTCATAAAGTCGTTATAACTAACTTCTCATAAAGCCATTATAACACTTTATGTTTAAAACAAACAAAACTCATTTCACACACGTACGTCTACCGTACTATATAGTTCACAACAATCATGCTCAAGAGTATAGGAAGAATCACATACCTTTTTAGCTTAAACCACAAGCCAAGTCAAGTATGCCGCGCGTAGAAGATCCACCTATAAAGGCCACAATACATCTATCAACTTCTAGTTCTCTTCGTAGAATATTCTAAATACAAGATTCCTTATTCTACAGAAAATTCGGCAACACCTCCCCCCCGCTATCACATAAATCTCCTCCCCTACCAAGGCCCGCTACCAGGCCAACAACTCCCAGGGGATTACACGTCTAACCGGACGTGTTCAATTCTGCTTCACAATAATACTACACAAGTCTACTGTAAGTACAGTCCAATGTAAATACAGTTCAAACCTTTATAAACATCCTTCCAAAATAATATACTCAAGTATAACTACTACAACATGTAATATCCAATTACAATAGGGGGACATAGATTATTACCTCGATAAGCCCAAAAATTATCCAAGTTTATAAGTCGATCCTGAGCAACGTTTAGCTCCAACTCCTTACGCTCCAACCCGCTCCAAGCGACCCTTAGAAGTTTCCAACAACTTCTCTAAATACTTCAACCAAGTTAGAAAGATTTTTCTAGGGTTTCACTTTACGGATATTGGAATAAAGTAGTATTTCCGGCTCCTAGTATTGAAATAACTTTGGAAAACTACTAGGGATACTAGGCCAAGGTATTTGGGATTATACAACAATACACCAAGTATTTCTACACAAGAGGGGGAGGGTGGACGAAACACCACTAAAGGGAGGGAGTATTTTGCTTTGCCTTGGAAACTAACTCAAGTGTGGATGAATTACTCTTCAACCTAAGGGGGTATTTATAGAGGAATTAAGGGCCAAGATCTTATCAAGTGTATGGTCAAGATTGGGCCATGTGTGTGTGGGTCCCACCACACCACATGGCCAACGAAATTGCTAGACAAGTGGCTTGCCACTTGTTAGCCCATTTCGGCCAAGGGACAGTGTTCAGCCACTGTCCCACCATTTCGCCAAGGTGCCACATGGGGTGACACGTGTCGCCCCGACTGCTCTAAAATATTTCGCCTTCCAAAATATCCAAAATACCGAAATCTCAAAACAAAGTGGGCCACAAAACCAGAATTTCTCCCGTGGGCCCCACGTGACCATTTCCAAAATAAAATCTCATAATTCTAAAATAATCCAAGAAGTCCAAATACCAAATCTGGGAATCCATTCCATTAACTGACCTTTTCTTCACAAAACCTAAACTTTTCCGTCGAAAAATCACATCTTCCTTTCATTCCAAAATTTCTGTCGTATTCTCATACGTACGTCCCCACATACATACCCTGGAACTACGGGGTATAACATTCTTCCCCCATTAGAAACATTCGTCCCGAATGTTCCTTCTAAGTCTCCAAACAACGCGTGTGCCGGTATAGTCTTCACTAATATACTTACGAAACCAATCACGCCATCAATGGCCATAGTATAACATACAAATCCAAGCCAACGAGGAATCACCTCTAACATCACAAAAAAAAAAAAACTCACACCCATGGTCTAAAGGATACTCTTCGTGATCTTCACTTCATTAAAAGAAATGATCACTCCGCTCTCATAACACATTGTTCGCTTCTCTTCTTACTCGTCGTCCCTTTCTCGTACACCCGAACTCTTTCTAGCACACCTACCACACTTCGCCATCGCTCAATTTCACAACCCCGAGTTACCACCTCCAAACTTGGTCATCTTACTAGTTTCACTTCTCTAAGGCCATTCCCGCCTTCACGATCCGATTCTAGTCGAACACATCCACGAACTCGTACGATGGTTACCTAAACTTGGGCCTAGCACCCTCGTGACCCTATCACAAAGCGGGACCACCACAAACTGACCCCACCCCAAATCGGGCAGCGGGTTGACCCGCGAATGGTCCTCAACCCGACCCATAATCGCACCAGACTCTTGTTCCCCGATCCGGAACAATCTTACCTATCCAAGTCATGAAAGCTACCACTTTCATCTCGCACAACCCAAGGAAAAATCCCTCAATACATTTCACGCATCCAAGTGTTTCGACAAAGACTAACCGTAAATTCTTTTTCTCAAGACGGCCTTACATCTAAGGTCTCAACGTGTACTATTCTAAGGTTCACACCTTCCATGCCCCCATACTTATCCTTTCAACTAACCATGTTTTCTAACACATCAACAACACAACGCTATCCGCTCATAACATTTAACACATCATCAATACATACTAGTCTCTAGAGGGTTAAGGATATACCTGTAAATAGGCGGTTCAAAGGACCGCTAGAATCGAACTTCCACCACGACCTCGCCTCGCTCGCCAGATATGAACACCCCGCCTAGCTATCGGGCGCGAAGAACCCGCAATGCATCCCGGCGCCGAGTCTCAACATCCACGCTACCGTAGGACAATTTTCGCAAAATGGCCTGCCGCCACATGTAAAACAAGTCCTTCGACACTTCGAATGGGGTTTACCACACCGCTACACTTAGGTCGGGTGAATTCATCCGCCAAGACCCCAACTCCCCGAAACTCAACCTCGAGCCCCGACCGCTTCCCCGAATACTGGAGGCCCCAAGACGAGAGGACCACACTGCATCGGGCGGCGTATAACTAGTTTGCTGCCGCGGTCCGCCTTGAAAGTCACCAAAGGACCCTGCCGCCCGGCCTTCTTCTCGCCGGTATCGACAATCCGTCTGCCTCTCCGTGCCTCACACCCCAGTGCATGAGCTCGCATGCGGTAATGTCCATGCCCGGCTGAAGCGATACACCTGAACAAGACTCTGCCAAGTAGTCATCAAGCCCTGTGACGTAGCGGTGCACTTTGTCCTCCATATTAGCTACTAACGCAGGGACATATCGAGCCAACGAGTCGAACTCTACGTTGTACTCCCGAATCGCGGCCCTCCTCGCCTCAAAGATCGTAAACCTCGCCCGCGTTCTCCTCATCTGCGGAGGCAAGAAATGGCTCAGAAATGCCTCCGAGAACTCGTCCCAAATAGCTGGGGGCGCATGCTCCCCCCGGGACAGCTCCCACGAATCAAACCAGTCGACTGCGGTATCACGCAGCCGATGCGAACCGAAAATCACGGACTCGGTCTCAAGCCTTGATCACTCGTGACGATCCTTCAGAATCGACGGATGAACTCCTCGCGGATCATCCTCGTGCCTCGACCCGTAAAACTCAAGCGACACAACTCGTAAAATCCCGTAGCCTCAAACTATCCGGACCGGGTGAACTACGGGGCTACTGAATCGAATCGCTGATTCATTTATCCTCGTGTTCGCCACGATCCCGCCAAGAATCGCCATCTCTCAGTAACCCATCTCCTCGCCTGTGTCGCGTGGACCGGAGGCTCGTGTACCGTGGTCTCGTAGCCACCGCTGCGCTCTAAACTCTGGGCCGGGCGGCGCGCTACAAAACTCGCTGCCTCAAGCACTATCTCGTAATGACCGGCTCGCGCTCGTACTCTTCAGTTCGCCGCAGCCTCCATTCGCCGCTTTGCCTTCTTCGGGCCCTGGTTGCCTTTCGCAGAGGCATAACTGATACAAAAGAACTACATCAGAGGAGTCCAACTTACACACAGCTCTAAGGCACGATCTCAGAGTGAGAAGAATAGAAACCAATCCTAAATATCCCATAGCCTCCTGATTATAGTGGTGCACAACACGCCGATAATCAAGACTCTACTAGATACGGTTCAGAGACACTTTCCGAGGATTAATCGCTCGATACCACTTTTGTCACGACCCGACTGGTCCGCGATCGTGCCTTACCCCGCACCCTAGTGATACAACATCGAGAAAATCAGCGAAATAAAAACTTAAACAGAAACAAGATACATCATAAGAAAATAGGCCAACCAAAACGGCCGCCTCTACGTATATATATCAAACCGAACAGCATAAATCCTTTACAACCCTCGCCACAACAAGATTACTGCACTTCTAAGAATGTAACAACAACTATGACGGACAGGCCCGCCATACCCCGAATGTACAAGAACCTACAACTCGTGGAACATACTAAAAGATAAGCCTCCGAGAAACGGAGCTTCCCAATACGCCGAATCAGGATCCTATGAGCGAGGATCCACAACCGATGTACTTACCGCGGATGAACGCACCTCGGCGAGGGCGATAACATGTACCAAGTATGTGAAACTGAAAATACTGTAATGAAATCACATTTCATCATTTTATAAAACCATTTTGCGATAAGTAAACAGTTATGCCAAGTAAGGGGACGCACATCCCCAAAATGATCACTCACACATAACTATGGGTCTCATGCCCATAATATCAATCATGCCCGTGGAACTCATTCCTCACTGTCGGCAGTACATGATGTAAAACAACACCCATATGTGAACCTGAACACTAGATCCTGCCTGCGTCATCAAAACCGATCGGGCCAAGTAGAATAGTGATCGGCGTATTTTATATACACCTTTTGAGTCTGTTTTAGTTAGTCTTTTGTCCCATTTTGCACATATAAGTGTCGTATTAGGATAGTTTTTCTTTCTATTGAGTCAAAGTGGTTGAAATGGCCAAATGGCGGAAAAGGAGCAAAAAGAGGGCAAAAGAGGAGATGCCAGAGCTGAAAACAGAGAAAGTGGCGAACGAGGCTAAAATCCAGACCAGCACGCGGCGCCTCGCAGCCTAAAGCGAGGGTCGCGCGCCATTATTCGAGAGGCGAGACTCTGCGCACAAGGCGCCCTAAGACAGCAGATGCAGGGCCGCGGCGCCTAAACATCCGAGGAGCTACAGAAGATACTGGCCACGGCGCTCGCATGCCAGATATCGAGCCGCGCCAAAACACCCGACGGATTTCAGAACTTCCGGCGCCGCGGCGCCCATCAGCAGGGCCGCGGCGCCGACGCGGAAATTTTAGGTCTTTTGACGGATTTTTGGGCCAGGCCTGCAGGGAAAAAAAGGAGGCGTTTTTAAACCTATAAAAGGAGAACCCTAGGCAGTTTTAAAGGGTTCCCCTTCTTGCCAAACACAAGGTTTTCTTGCCTAGGAGATTGGAGACCTAAACATTAGTAATTTCTTTCCTTTTTCTTTTCTTTAATTCAGTTTTTGCATGATGAACTTTGAATTAGTTCTTGTCATATTCATGGCTAGGAACAAATTCTCTTATAGGGTTTTCTATGTTGAATTGCTTGAACCTTATGTTATAAATTAATGCATGCTTATGGTCATTGTTCTTATTGAGAGATCTATCCAATAATTGAGTTGAATTGTTGGTAGCTAATTGACAACTAGTTATCACTATATGATTTCTAATCAGATTCTGAAAAGGGGGGATTGTGAATATGCTGTAAGTTGGGTAGATACCTTGAATTGGGGATGAAAATACCTCAATTAGATTTGTAGCGTTGATGAGAGGCTTAACAACCCTAATTTTGCGCATTGCGCGACGGTCAACTAGGTTTTTGTTCTTAATTCTCCTATAGAGTTACCCTTATCGTAAAGTTAGGTAAGGAACAATCTGGGTTGAGTGTTTATATAACCTAACGGAGTATAAAACGATTTCAGAAACCTGCTTTCTCCAAAAGAAGAATACCATAGGTAATGCATTAATGAGTAGCATAAGCGGATAGTGAGAATACATAGAAGCCCTATTCTCATCACATCTGAAGTAATTCTTTATATTTACTTATCTTTAATAATTCTTAGTTATAAATAACCAATCAAATATTAATTCGCCAAATAGATACTAGAAAATAGATAACTGGTACTTGAACCCTAATCCTAGAGGACGATATTCGGTCTTATCTAAGACTATACTACTTGATACGATAACGTGCACTTGCGTTTAAAAGTGTGTGCATATTACGCGCATCAAGTTTTTGGCGCCGTTGCCGGGGATTAGGCAATAGTTCAATATCAAATTATCTATTTTTAATTTCTAATTTGGTCTTTAATTTTTATTTTAATTTTTACGTTTTTCGCTATTTTTCGAAAAATCAGGTTGCCGTGAGTTGTTTTCTGTTTTTGATCTATTTCAGGCAATCAATTTATGCGAAGGAGAAGAGGAGCAGACACTCTTGTTCCCTTCAATACAGAGATCGAGAAAACCTGCAAACAGAACAGAAAGAATCAACGGGTTGCAACGTTGATAGAGATGGACGGTAATCTAAACAATAACAGGATGAGAGAAGGGTTAGGTGAAAATCACCCTAACCCAGAAAATCCTCATCAAGTGCCACTAGATGTGGAGGATAGAGTCCGAATCCAGCCAGAAAGAAGTTTGGGAGATTATGTGCTGCCAAGAGTGAATGGAGCACAGACATGCATTAGGCTCCCCGCATAGAGCCAACAACTTCGAGATAAAACCAGCGTGATTTTGAGCATGGTACATCTTGTGCAATTCGGAGGACTACCATCTGAGGATCCACACGCACATAGCTAATTTCTTGGAGCTATGTGCCACGTTCGATATAACTGCATCGATGATGTCGTCGAGTTGAGGCTATTTCCTTCTCACTCAGGGATAGAGCAAAAGTATGGTTGAATTCCCTGCCAGCCGATTCGATATTCACATGGCACGAGCTGGCACAGAAATTCCTAGCCAAGTTCTTCCCGCCTTGTAAAGCAGCAAAACTGAGAGGGGAGTTGAACAACTTCTACCAAGCTGATGGAGAGTCTTTATATGAAGCATGGGAAAGGTTCAAGGATCTACAAAGAAAGTGCCCACACCATTGCATTGAGTTGTGGAACTTGGTCCACATCTTCTACAATGGGCTGAGCAGTACAACCAGGACCATCATAGATGCAACAGCAGGTGGAGCATTCATGAGGAAAACAGCCCACGATGCTCATGAGTTATTAGAAGATATGGCCACTAACAACCATGTCACTGAAGAGAGGGCGACAAGTGGGAGAAGAACTGTGGGAGTCCACGAGATAGATGCTATTGCTGCCTTGAATGCCCAAGTGGCCCTTCTAGCAAAACAACAGCAGAACATACAAAGGTCGTGAACGCAGATGATGCCTAAAAGTGTGCGAGATATGTGGTGTCCCACATACATTTGATAGATGCCCTTCAATGGATCCCAACAACATACCACTGGAACAGGCAGAGTGTCAAGCAGGAGGACACTACCCGAGGCAACAACACAACCCCTACTCAAACACGTATAGTCCAGGGTGGAGGACTCACCCAAATTTCTCATGGAAGGAGATCAGGGCCAGCAAAATCAATATCGTGGCAGAATCAGACTGTAACCAGCAGAACCAGCATCGGGCAACAGAATCCGAGACAGTGGTCGCAGAACCAAGCAGAATCCGTAATCAGCCTTTCATTCAAGCCCCACAACTCAGCGATCGCACTGCCAGAAGAAGAAAAGCCGATGAGCTTAAAGCTATGACAAAGACTTAACGCCCGCACGCGATTTATGACATGTGCTAGATCCTCGCTCGTAAACTTGGAAACACAGTAGGACGATTAGCAAAGGCACAAACATCGAGCCACGGGACATTGCCGAGCAATACAGAGGTAAATCAGGCGAAGCAATGTAAGGCGATGCGGTTGAGAAGTGGAAGACAATTGAGCAACAACACCTCACCAACAATGAGAAGGAAGCGAGTTAGAAAAAGAAGGTGGTCAACCTAGCCTGATAGAGAAAACTCCGAGAAGGAGTATACTGAAAAGATTCCTTTCCCAGAGATTACAAAGGAAGGCGGTCGATAAACAATTTTCCAAATTCTTGGAGGTATTCAGAAGTCGCGTATCAACATACCTTTATAGAGGCTTGGAGCAAATGCCGCCCTATTTCAAGTTCATGAAAGAAATCTGGGAAAAGAGGAAATCGGCGAATATGAGATAGTAGCACTCATGTAAGAGTGTAGTGCTATCCTACAAAAGAAGTTACCACCAAAGCTAAAGGATCTGGAAGCTTCACACTACCGTGCACAGCGGTGGTAACTTGCAACAGAGCCTTATGCGATTTGAGGGCAAGTATAAATCACGCCTTATCGCTTTCAAAAGATGGAGTTGGGAGAGGCTAAACCAACCATCGTGAGTCCGCAACTAGCCGACAGACGATGAGTTCATCCACGAGGCAAGATTGAGGATGTGATTATGAAGGTAGGAAAAATTTTCTTTCCTGCAGATTTCCTAATTCTTGATATGGAAGAAGATGCAGAAATCCCTATCATATTAGGGAGGTCATTCCTAGCAACAGGGAGAGCTTTGATTGATGTTGAAAGAGGGGAGTTGACATTAAGGGTGGAGAATGAAGAAATGGTGTTTAAAGTGTTTAAACATGTCATCGAACCACCACCAATGAGTATGTGCTTTGCAATCAGCACCATCAAAACCCCATGCGAGCCATTACAAAGGCAACCAAAGAGTGATGAGCCCAAGAAAGGTGCATGGTTTGTGAAATGACACTAAATGAGGTAAATGTCCCTAACTCCCTACTACCGATAATGCTAAAAGAAAAGAAGAAAAGGAAACGCCAAATGTGGCGGAAATGGATTGGTTGGGGACTTAATCCACCCCAAGGCTATTAAGTCTAAGGAACTTGCGTCCGGCTAAAAGACATTAAAGACAGCGCTACTTGGGAGGCAACCTAATGTTTTCAATTATGTTATTTTAATTTCTATCATTAGTTTAATTTTATTTTGTATAAGAACAGTCTCACGGTATTGGATCTTGTTGTTTGTGTGATTGTAGTGCAGAAATTAAACCGGGGACGAAAAGCCAAATGAAAGCGAGATTTCGAAAAAGCGGGTAAGCGCGCGCCAGAGTGTGGTCGCGGCGCAAAAGATCTGAAACAGCTCGGAAGTTTAAAGCGCGGCGCCCGAGCGGCGCGGCGGTAGAATTCGAAAGTTGGCGAGTTTGGCGCGCGGCACCAGAGCGTGGCGCGACGCAAAATCCCGAAGGCCTTGAGATAATTAGCCGCGCGCTAAAAGCGGCGCAATGGCGGAAATCCAGAACTTAAAACGCCCAAAAATCAGATCTTTCCCAATTCCAACTTCAAAAACCTAACCTTCCCTCTCCAAAAACCCACGAAATTTCAGAAATTCTCCCACAAATCCAACCCAACCACAACCTAAACTCTTAAATTCCCAAAAACCCCCAACTATCTCAAACAACGAAGCTCCATTCCATAGCCTCAACCCACCAATTGAAACAAGAACAAGCTTGAATCTTCTCATCAAAAGGTAATCCCTATCCTTGTTCTTGAATCCTTTTACTAAAGTCATAGGAGGTAGTAGTGTGGAGAAGTATTGTAGTTGGAGTAGTTAGGAGGCTGAAAAGTGATTGTGAAGTTGGAGAAAGGAGTAGAAAAGAAGGTTGTGGGTATTGAGTAGAAAGATTGAAGTTTGGGGGTGTTGATTTTCGCTGCTAGTTGTTGAGTGTGTAGGAGACGTTGTGCCACTAAGTTAAAAGCTCCAGAAACTGTTTTAACCATGGCCACCAGGAAGAGAAGAGGCTCCACATCCACCCCAACACCCCAATACGATGAAAATAGGTTTGTGAGTTACCAGGCCTACCAAAGATACAAAAGACTTGATACTAGACCCGTAATTCCAGAAAGGGGAATGGATTACCAAAGGGGATCATATGGGGAGGAAGACATTTATGAGCCCATCCGGGCTATGATAGAGCTAAGGGGGTGGAAGAGATTTGTCAATCCGGAGAAGATAAAACCAGTGAATACAACAATGGTGCGGGAATTTTATGCAAACTTTCCGGAGAGGACAGAAAGGGGGTGCTTTGTAAGGGGAAATTATATGCCTGTGACGGCGGAAGCAATAAACGCGACTCTAAAAACAGTGGATGTTGAAGGAGGAATTGGTGATTGGAGCCATTTTAGAACATGGTCTAGGAGCACCGACAACATCAACTGGGATACAGAAACATCGCCGCTACCACAGGCTGCTTTTGAGATTGGAAGAAATGGATCTAGAGCACCGGTAGGTGCCAATTAACAAAGCGACCAAGGCTTGGTGTATTTCGTCGATGCGCGTGATTCCATCTACGACTTCACCGAGTGCGAAGACGAGATTAAGTTGATTTATGGAATTATGAAGTGACAATTGATGTGGGAAAAGAGATAGTGCAGAGCATCGAAGAAATCAGCAGGTTGGTGACAACAGGTGGATTGGGACACGGCTCGCTTATTACCAGTCTCTGCCACATGAGTGCGGTCCCACAACTACCCACGGATACTCATGAAAGAAACCAACTGCCATTGTCCTATGGGATAGTGCACTCTTTCCAGCACCACGTGACGGACGAAGAGCACCACCAAAGTGAAGCAGCAGCAGAGGCCGCCATGGATGAAGATGAGCCTGAAATAGGGGCTCAATGTCGCGCCCACTTTCGGCCGCGGCATTTTCTAAAATAGCGAGCCCTGCTTAATAAGAAAATATTAGAAAATAAATAAATAATAAAAAGTGCTAAAATAATTAAAATGTGTTTAAAAGGTGCTAAAGTGCTAAAATTTAAAAGGGAAAGTGCTAAAGTAATTTTAAAGCTGAAGGGTGCTAAAAGTGCAAAAGGGGCTAAAGTTTAAAAGGGTGCTAAAAGAAAAAGAAAAATGCTAAAGGGTTGCTAGAGTGCTAAGGGTTCGCGGAGTCGCCACCTAATTAATTGGGTGAATTAGGACACCTAAATGTTTAACTAGTTTGAAGTAAAACATTAACTCCATTTTAATGGTCTGCTAAACTTAATGAGATTCTGGGTAAGAGTTCTTTATTAATCTAGAGGGAAGGGGTTAGGCACCCTCTAAGATCCGCTAACTTGCGGTTGTCCTGCCAAACCTAGGGTAATTATTATGCATGTCTTGAAAAGTATTTAAGTAAAAATATAGGAAGCATTTTGCTAGCATAAAAATGTGAGATTTGTTTTGAAACATATAAAGCCAGTTCTAGCTAAAAACATGTATTATTATGTGCAAAGATGCATTTATAACGTATTAGATAAGGTAATAATGCCGAATCTTATTATGACGAAATGTGTACTTGTAAAATATCTATTAGGCAAAGGCTAACAAAAATAATTTTTAGTTATGAATGTTGGTAAGAGTTTATGAAGGAATTAATTTATTATGCTAAGGATTTAATAGAGTGACATTTTAACTACGTGGATATTCAATGTCATTTAGTATGGCTTAGGCGATGCATAACAATCATAGAAATAATTTAAATTAAGGAGAGTGAATTTCTAGCGTCAAACCCTTTTAATGACAACCCAAAGATTAGTTATTTTAAGTGTATTACTAGTAATCAGTAATGTAATGTTAAACAAATAATTACAATAAATAAATGAGGTGAGGATATGAATCGATAAGGACTCGAAGAAATGGCGAAGTCATTCGCCGGTGGCTTTGGGATTTCTGATGCGGATAGAGAATGCACATAGATGTGGGTTTCACGTTTACTACAGTCTCGTCATGAGACTCTTGTTGCTCCGACGCGTTTCATGCAAAGTAAGAGAAGATAAGGATTAGAAGATATTTTAAACTTATTAATAAACAACAAACATTAATATGGAAACACATTAAACATGCATTAGTTGCTTCATTTCAAACTGTTCACAGAAACCAAATGGGCCCGTAATTGATTTAAAACATTTGAATAGACAATAATGAGAGCAATAAGCCAAACATGACATGTTGGACATTTATATGTTTGACAGAAACAAAAGGAAGGCTCATTTCAGCATGGGACGCACAAGTAACTATTCAAACACAAAGCAGGTCACAAAATAATTGTCTCACTCAGGACAAAACCTTTCATACATAAATCACAATGCTTTAAGTAAATTCTCATTACAAATGACCCCCACATTCCTCCGGACCTAAAACTCTTCAAGATGCGGATGTGATTAACTCAAAAGACATATATATGATCATTGTATTACTATCAAATTCCTAGTTATACAAACATGTCAAGCAACATCTATCTGTATATGTTATAGAAGAGCCAGTCCCAACGAGGAAAGAGATGTGGAAAATAATACATGTTTGTTCAAGATATAAAGTAGTATAAGAGGAGAAACCATGTGATCCGTGAGCGATTAATGTTCCGGATCATATATACAAGATTTCTATTTGTTTTAAAAACTATTTCAGTACCAAACCATACCCTTTTTATGCTTATTAACTGATCATGAGTTAAATACGGGATGCAAACCAATAATAACCCAATATGGCATAAACTAGTTCTAATAAGTGTGAGATCTTTGCCTGAATCTTTGTCTAAACGATCCAACAGCATATTACGATACAAAAATAGCTTGGTTAATGGAAATCGATATGAACACGACTCACATGACCAAGCAAGGTAACAACATAGTAGGATGGACATTTAGCATACCACAAGTCAAATGACCAAGATACTACAACTGATAAACCATTAATAGCCATTAGGAATGAGTTAGTTAGAAGGAATTGACAAGATAGGCAGATTTTAATATTCTGGTCTACGAAGGATCAACAGATTCCAGAAACCACCTCCATACAATATTTCTATTCACATTTTTACTATCCTGCACTTGCGACACAACAGATTCATATGAAGGCTAGTCGGGATTCAAAGTTAAAGTTGCCTTGTAATCCAGGTAGCAAAACAAGAAACTGACAATCGTATATATTCTTTGATCATATAGACATGATCTAAAGTCTTTATTTTTTAAAACATCCCTGTTGAAACCAGCATTTTCGAATAAGAAACCACCATCATATAGTGCTGGATATGAAACTAACCTAGCTTTATCAAATATTCATGGCAAAAATGGGTAAGCATGCCATTAGGCAGTAACAAAGATCAACGAGAATACTGCGATTTATATTATCGATATCATATTACTTCGAACGAATGGTTACAATAAACGTAAATCTACTCAATGATTTAAATAAGCAAAAACCTAGATTACTTAGAGCAGACTAGTCCAACATTGCATTTTAAGCCTTAAATAGAAAATAGTAACACAAACAGACGTAGCTACACATGATTAATCAACAGGAAACATAAAAGAACATATCAAGCACATAAATAAAAAGAGTCAGGAGGAAGTCGAGTTTACCTTCTCCGGACAGCGAACCGGGGCAGCGTATCAAGTCGTCGGCTCACTCGACGGGTTTCGGTTTTGCGAGGCGAAACAGAAGGGAAGGCTTAGCTTGCTGGTTTCTTGGCTTAGCGTTTGCTATTGCTTTCTGATTGAATCCCCCCGGATGCTAATTTTCGAATGCCTTTAGATGTGCAAATCGATTGGTATTTGTAGCCTTGATTTCGGGTCCTCTTTTGGTAAGTTTTAGATGGCTTTTGAGACTGATTTTTGTGCGATTTTGGTATTGATTCGATATTGATTTTGGACGATTATTTGGGTGTAAAATCGATTAAGGTAAGTTCTGATTTTAGGTTGATTTGAAGGAGATTTGGTGCGATTCTTGCCATAAAATGGGCGATTTTATTGTAAGATTTTCGGGTTGATTTAGTACTGATCTTGTAGATTCGAATGGGTTCTGATTTTAAGGGATTTCTGGAAGATCCGTTTGGTTAGGTGCCTGGGTAAGGAAAGCTGGCTTCGTGCATGGGTGAGGAAAGGAAAGTCGCCGGATTCTCAGGCGAGAATCGCGGCGACGAAGGCGTGAGGTGAAGGCGGCGATTGCTAGGTTTAGGGTTCGTTTTTTTTTTGTGGGAGAGACGAAGTGAAAGGGCAAGAATAAGGCTTAGGCGTGGGGGCTTCTGGGCTGATATGGTAGAGGGAGAGTTGGGGTGTTGGGCTGACGGGTTTGGGCCGCGGGTATTAGCTGGGCTGGGTAGTTATTTAATTAGGGGGAGTTAAATAGGTTAGTTAATAGGTGTTTAATTAATCAATTAAATTAACAAGATGCAATTAAATTAATTAGGTGCTTTATTAGTCTAATTGTTATAATAAATAAATGCGGGCGTGCTATTTAATTAATGCTTAATGCTCTAGAATGCGGCGCTATTAAAATCTTATTATTGCATTATTGCGAAGTTAAATTAAAATTGACTTGAGTTTAGATTAAAATATTTAAATGCTAAATGCAAGTGTGATGTTTAAAGCTTTTATAAATGCGACGCTATTAGATGCATATATCAGATTAAAATTGATTTTAAATTACAAATGATTACTAATAAATGCGGCTATGCTACCTGACACGACGTTATCGCTAAATTATTTATTTTATGCATTTATTAATTATTTAAGAATTACGACAAAGCTTAAAGTTAATAAATGCGGGCGCGGGACTCTAAGTGCTTAAAACTCTACGTAAGACGCGATGTCATTATTAAATTATTTATTTATGTCTGTATTTATGTTTTATCGCTGCATTTTATTATAAAAATCCTAAAAAAATTATTTTGCAAAATTAGTGTAATTTTATAGTTAATGACTGGACGGGAGGGTCAAAATTGGGTGTCAACACTCAATATGGCGAGACCCGACCACCGCCAACCACAAAGCGAGAACCTTCGTGAGCCCACAATGGTGCAATTGTACCAACACCATAAGTAGATGACGCACCTTGAAAACAAGAGTACAAGCGAGAAGAAACAAGGCAACAAATCGACGAGCTGAGTGCCTTGTTCAACCAATGGTCGATGCATTATCCACCGCCACCACCACCATTTTAACCAAAGTTTGTAAGTGTCTTATTTTCTTTACTGTCTTTGAGTCTACACACATTGGGGACAATGTGTGATTTACGTTTGGGGGTGTGTTTTTGTGTTTTAGTTTTTATTTGTGTGTCATGTTATGTTTTATTTAATTTTATTTTATTTTATTTGTTTTATGTTTATTTTGAGTCACCAAAAATTTTTCTTTCTTGAGTCATAATTGCCTGTCAAATATCATATATGCTGTAGTTGCTAGAAACACCTAGTGAAGTAAAGTGGAATAATGTAAAGGAATTGAAGCAACTATCTAAACACTTAGGTTAGATATGCCAAAAACTCACAGAATCTGTCTATTTGGAGTTTCTTACTTGAGTTATGCATGCTAAATGATAAATGCTTATGTGTTATGATTGCTGGCTATTTGAGGCGAAATAGTTAGGATATGTATGTTAGGGAGATGACTCAGGTATTTCTTTGATAGTCAATTCTTACCATTCTTTTCTATCCTGTACTTTAAAAAATATCCCTAGTCAGCCCCATTGAGCCTAAATTTGAAACTTCTTCTTTGACACCCTATGTTCCCACAAATTGTACCATAAGTGCAAATATGAAATAGTGGAATCAATTGTGTTAAAAAAAGAGACAAAAAGAGTGAATGAGTTTGTTGCACCCAAAAAAAAAAGTAATAAGAAAGAGGCAAAAACCTAAGTTTGGGGGTGCCTATTAGTATAATACACTTCACTCTCCCAAAACAAAAGAGGGGAATGATAGAATTGAAGTGAAGGAAAGAATCAAAAGAAAAAGGGAAAAATTGAAAAGCCAAAGAGCTTATGGTACAGAACAATGAGCCTAAATGCCTATCTTTACCAACCCCTACCTAAGCCAACATTACAACCTTCAAAGTCCTGAAGATCTCTTTTATGCATATCCAGAATTAGTGGAGAATATCAAGTAAGCATGCCATAGGAATTCTTGAATTTATATGCATGATTTAGTATATGAACTTCCATTTAAGCATGATAAGTATGAGTTTGCGAAATATCTAGCTCAAAGTGTTGAAATTCCATGTTATATGTTCCTGCGTATTATTCTGCTAACCTTCATGTTTTTCTAGTTAACAGTTATGCAGAAAAAGTGATTAATGACAGGGAGTCCTTTATTTTTCATTCTTTTGAGTCTTTTATTGTATTTCTTTCTATCTTTGCTCGAGGGCGAGCAAAGGTTAAGTTTGGGGGTATTTGATCGGTGTATTTTATATACACCTTTTGAGTCTGTTTTAGTTAGTCTTTTGTCCCATTTTGCACATATAAGTGTCGTATTAGGATAGTTTTTCTTTCTATTGAGTCAAAGTGGTTGAAATGGCCAAATGGCGGAAAAGGAGCAAAAAGAGGGCAAAAGAGGAGATGCCAGAGCTGAAAACAGAGAAAGTGGCGAACGAGGCTAAAATCCAGACCAGCGCCGCGGCGCCCATTATTCAGAGAGGCAGAAGACTCAGCGCCGCGGCGCCCTCAGACAGCAGATGCAGGGCCGCGGCGCCTAAACATCCGAGGAGCTACAGAAGATACAGCGCCGCGGCGCCCTCAGACAGCAGATATCAGGGCCGCGGCGCCAAAACACCCGACGGATTTCAGAACTTCCGGCGCCGCGGCGCCAAAACACCCGACGGATTTCAGAACTTCCGGCGCCGCGGCGCCCATCAGCAGGGCCGCGGCGCCGACGCGGAAATTTTAGGTGTTTTGACGGATTTTTGGGCCAGGCCTGCAGGGAAAAGAAGGAGGTGTTTTTAAACCTATAAAAGGAGAACCCTAGGCAGTTTTAAAGGGTTCCCTTCGCCAAACACAAGGTTTTCTTGCCTAGAGATGGAGACCTAAACATTAGTAATTTCTTTCCTTTTTCTTTTCTTTAATTCAGTTTTTGCATGATGAACTTTGAATTAGTTCTTGTCATATTCATGGCTAGAAACTAATTCTCTTATAGGGCTTTCTATGTTGAATTGCTTGAACCTTATGTTATAAATTAATGCATGCTTATGGTCATTGTTCTTATTGAGAGATCTATCCAATAATTGAGTTGAATTGTTGGTAGCTAATTGACAACTAGTTATCACTATATGATTTCTAATCAGATTCTGAAAATGGGGGATTGTGAATATGCTGTAAGTTGGGTAGACAGTCTTGAATTGGGGATGAAAATACCTCAATTAGATTTGTAGCGTTGATGAGAGGCTTAACAACCCTAATTTTGCGCATTGTGCGTGACGGTCAACTAGGTTTTTGTTCTTAATTCTCCTATAGAGTTACCCTTATCAGCGAAAGTTAGGTAAGGAACAATACTGGGGTTGAGTGTTTATATAACCCTAACGGGAGTATAAAACGATTCCGTAAACCTGCTTTCTCCAAAAGAAGAATACCATAGGTAATGCATTAATGAGTAGCATAAGCGGATAGTGAGGATACATAGAAGCCCTATTCTCATCACATCTGAAGTAATTCTTTATATTTACTTATCTTTAATAATTCTTAGTTATAAATAACCAATCAAATATTAATTCGCCAAATAGATACTAGAAAATAGATAACTGGTACTTGAACCCTAATCCTAGAGGACGATATTCGGTCTTATCTAAGACTATACAACTTGATACGATAACGTGCACTTGCGTTTAAAAGTATGTGCATATTACGCGCATCAAATAGCCAACTACCAGTCCAAAAGCTAGTCATACCCCATCACGGGCAAGGTACGGAAGCCAACTACCAGTCCAAAAGCTAGCCACGCAACTGGCCGAGGCAAGTATCTTAAGCTAACGTACAATAGCCTACCGTCTCACAAGATATGACCGAGGCAAGTATCTTAAGCTATCTACCAGAGGCTACCGGTACATGAGAAAATGACCAAAACAAGTATCTAAAGTGTGTCTGAACCACACGTACAAATCAAGCCCGTGATCGCTCGTCACCGCGGCAAGCTTCATGGATTAGCGGTCCATGGACTAACAATCTGAACCTCACAATGACAGCATGCCCCGTCTCACCTCGGAAGTCATGGCCATGAAACCATCCTATCGACGCATGCCCGTGGAACATCCAACGCCACAAGATGTCCAAAGGAAATCAATCGAGATAAGCCCTCCCTGCAGAGTCACGCAGCATGAAACAACCAATACTCAAAGTGAACGCATACTCGTGGACCACCCAACGTCGAGATGTCCAATCAATCGATAGCCTCCCTGCAGAGTCACGGAAGATATCAACAAAACACCTGCACACCAAAGACTATCACAACAAGCATAGGCAAGTTCAACATACATTCATTTTAATCAACAATCCGGGTTTCAAACCCAAAATACTACATACTTTCATTCTTTCAAAAAAAAAACCTCTTTTTACGTAAAAGTCACATGATACTAATACTCGTAGTATTAAAAACACGTTTTCCTTTCAAACCAAATTACTACACCTTCCGAAAATCTTTATAAGATTTAAAATCAAGAACTCTATACTTTTAAAACCAAGTGCTTTTCTTTTAAACAACATCAAGTATACTCTTTAAAACCCAATAACTTACTCTTTCCAAAACAAGTAGCCTATACTTAAATCAAGTTACTTCTCCTTTTCCGAAAACAAGTCGTTTATAAGTCAAGTCTCTTATCTTTCAAGATCAAGTCTCTTAACTTTCAAAATCAAATATTTCTTTTATTTTCATAAAGTCGTTATAACTAACTTCCCATAAAGCCATTACAACACTTTATGTTTAAAACAAACAAAACTCATTTCACACATGTACGTCTACCGTACTATATAGTTCACAACAATCATGCTCAAGAGTATAGGAAGAATCACATACCTTTTTAGCTTGAACCACAAGCCAAGTCAAGTATGCCGCGCGTAGAAGATCCACCTATAAAGTCCACAATACATCTATCAACTTCTAGTTCTCTTCGTAGAATATTCTAAATACAAGATTCCTTATTCTACAGAAAATTCGGCAGCACCTCCCCCCCGCTATCACATAAATCTCCTCCCCTACCAAGGCCCGCTACCAGGCCAACAACTCCCAGGGGATTACACGTCTAACCGGACGTGTTCAATTCTGCTTCACAATAATACTACACAAGTCTACTGTAAGTACAGTCCAATGTAAATACAGTTCAAACCTTTATAAACATCCTTCCAAAATAATATACTCAAGTATAACTACTACAACATGTAATATCCAATTACAATAGGGGGACATAGATTATTACCTCGATAAGCCCAAAAACTATCCAAGTTTATAAGTCGATCCTGAGCAACGTTTAGCTCCAACTCCTTACGCTCCAACCCGCTCCAAGCGACCCTTAGAAGTTTCCAACAACTTCTCTAAATACTTCAACCAAGCTAGGAAGATTTTTCTAGGGTTTCACTTTACGGCTATTGGAATAAAGTAGTATTTTCGGCTCCTAGTATTGAAATAACTTTGGAAAAACTACTAGGGATACTAGGTCAAGGTATTTGGGATTATACAACAATACACCAAGTATTTCTACACAAGAGGGGGAGGGTGGACGAAACACCACTAAAGGGAGGGAGTATTTTGCTTTGCCTTGGAAACTAACTCAAGTGTGGATGAATTACTCTTCAACCTAAGGGGGTATTTATAGAGGAATTAAGGGCCAAGATCTTATCAAGTGTATGGTCAAGATTGGGCCATGTGTGTGTGGGTCCCACCACACCACATGGCCAACGAAATTGCTAGACAAGTGGCTTGCCACTTGTTAGCCCATTTCGCCAAGCGACGTTGTCACCACTGTCTCCACCATTTCGGCCAAGGTGCCACATGGGGGTGACACGTGTCGCCCCCCGACTCGTCCAAAATATTTCGTCTTCCAAAAATATCCAAAATATCGGAAATCTCAAAAACAAAGTGGGCCCCACAAAACCGTAAATTTCTCCTGTGGGCCCCACGTGACCATTTCCGAAAATAAAATCTCATAATTCTAAAATAATCCAAGAAGTCCAAATACCAAATCTGGGAATCCAATTCCCATTAACGAACCTTTTTCTTCACAAAAACCGGAAACTTTTCCGTCGAAAAATCACATCTTCCTTTCATTCCAAAATTTCTGTCGTATTCTCATACGTACGTCCTCACATACATACCCTGAAACTACGGGGTATAACAGTTATGATTTCATTACAGTATTTATTGTTTCACATACTTGGTACAATCTTCACGTCGACCTCCTTCGGCCGTTCACGCCGCAGTTTAGGTACACATTTGGTGATCTGCAGTGTAGGACCACCGCCGAGTTTTGGATAGCTCCATTTGTTCGTGAGTTTATCATTTTGGTATAGTCCCTTCATGCAGTGCTTTGTATGCGATGGTACCGGGACCTTGTCCGTCGTGTTTCAAGAAACTCTTAGAGGTCTGTATTCATATGTGGGATTGGACTCGTGTACAGTGTAGTGTCTTTTGTTTATGTATATTATATGGCAGCCTTGTCGGCTTTGCCCTTGCACGTACGTTGGTTTTAAAAAAAATGAGATGTTATTTAAATTCCGCAGTTTACTTGTGTCAGTTAGGTAGAAGGGTGCCCAGGTAGGGCACCAGTCACGGGCCCGGGGTTTGGGGCGTGACAATAGGGGAGGTAAGAAAAAATATCATATTTTTTAATAAAAATAACAAAAAATATGAAATATAAATTTGAGGATGAGGTAGGGTGGAGGGGGTATGTTGGGTTAGGGCGGTGGGGGTAAATATCATATTTTTTAATAAAAGTAAAAAACATATGAAATAGAAATTTGAGGATGGGGTAGGGGTGAAGGGGGTAGAGCGGGGGTTAGGTTTGGATATATTTGAGTCATTGACTATCATATTGTCGTTACATTTCTTATGTACAATATAATATTATTTATTATTAAATGTTGCAATTAAATAATTTTAAAAAAAATATTAAATTATACAGATATACTAATTTTTAAAAACATAGGATAAATAGTTTTAAATCTATTAAAAGAATAATCTAGTTTCTTTGCATAAACGTGGGTCAAATAGGGAAGTGTTTCTGTTTCTCGGAAGTACTTCTATAATTATAGGTCAAACATAACATAGGGTCTGTTTGGCCAAGCTTTTGGAAAGGTGTTTCTGTTTCTCAGAAGTAGTTCTGAAGAAACTGTTTCTGGAGAATCAGTTAGGGTGTCCTATAATTATAGAAGTGCTTCTGAGAAACAGAAACAGTTTCATGTTTGGCCAACATTTATGCAAATTTACTAGAATATTCTTTTTAATAGATTTAAAACTATTTAAAATATTCTTTTCTATCATATGTTTCTAAAAATTAGTATATTTTTACAATTTAATAAAAAAAAATTAATTGCAACATGTAATAAAAAAAAATTATATTGTACATAAGAAATGTAACCAGAATATGATAGTCAATGACTCAAATATGTCCAAACCTACCCCCCGCCCTACCCACACCTACCCCCACCCCATCCTCAAATTTCTATGTCATATTTTTTTTTACTTTTATAAAAAATATGATTTCCCCCCCCCCCCCTCTCTTACCCCTCCCCCTCCCCCCCGCCCTACCCCCAACCCCACCCCACCCTCAAATTACTATTTCATATTTTTTGTTACTTTTATAATAAAAAAATGAATTTTTTTCTTACCCCCCTACCCACCCCATCCCCATTGTCCTACCCATCCTCAAATTTTTATTTCATATTTTTTGTTATTTTTATAATTTTACCTGAAGTATAATGTGAGAGTTTTCTTCCTAAGTTATCACCAAGTAGTTAACAAAACATATCTCAACTATCATTTGTTCACTTCTCCTGCCTGGTAGTTGAGGTAGGAAACTCTAACTGGTTGGTGAAAATTTAGATAGGAAACTCTAACACTTGACAGTTCATGTAGGAAAGTGATATTTGAAATGTATTTTTGATCCTTATCTATATTAATTATTCCATTTTCGACGTACCATGTATATAATAATTCATGAATTTCCTTATAACTTATACATGTATTAGTTATGTGAGATTGAAATTAAATTGGTAACCAAACACCACATCTGATATTTTAAAATTTTATACATAGCAACTAAAATACTACCAAATATACATGAATAACTACTTCTTAATCAACTATCAATAAAAAAGTTGTTTTATGTGGGGTTTTCTTTTCTTGAGTTGAGGTATTACTAGCTCAATATATCCACTAACGCTCTCTATTCCAAGTGATTCATTATTTTCTGGTTTCAAATTCGATAATTTTGCTTAAGAATAGGCAAATTTTAACCATCCCGTCACACCTCTTTCTATGTGGTTTTCTTTCCAACTATTAACTACTAGCACACAGAATCCAAAACTAGGTGCGTGCCTTCAATATTTTTCTTCTCAGCAAAGTCAAAGATTTAGGTAAATTATGTTTCTTAGTAGTTAGTACTAAGGAATTAATTTACCTAATTATAGTACTAAAACTTTTCATAGTTGTTAAAATTCTTTTGAATCTGACACTTGTCTTTCTCCTTTTGACTTTTTTATAACAAGACATTCAAATTACGACAGAGAAGTTTAATTTTCCTGATTATGCAATGTCTTCTTGTCTCAACCACCCCGACGTCGCGGGTTCGAACTCAGAAGAACAATACTTCTTTGAAATATCAGAAGGTTGTTCTTGGGTTCGTGTCGAGGTGCTCTCTGCAGGTATCACTCACAAGATATCCTCGATTTACATCTCACTGCCAAGAGGCTTCCAGTACAGTGGGTTTCGCTTTCGACTTTCCCTTCATCAAAACAAACCAAAAAAAAGGCAAATTTATTTTCATACTGGAAATTGACTGTTTTTCTACTTTAATATTCAGCTGTACGTGTGACTGACTTATTCATCAAACACTAAAATTTTCGTTTCTGACAATCCAAAAGAATACAGAACACAAACAGCTGCAAAATTAAAATATGATAGCAATATTTCATGAACACGCTAATTAGGTAAATGATTATTTGCCAATTTCCACTTATCTTGGGAGCAATCTGTCACCCTGGAACCAACTGAGCTACACCCATGCGGGTCCCAATTTCCACTTATCTAGAGTGAATTCGGATTAACTCACGTCAAATACCTCTGAATACCCGGGCGCGGACCGCTTGTGTTCACACTTGTTCAGTTGAACGAGCGTGAGTTTTTTTTTTTTTGCAGTGTTATTTTTCACTTTTAAATAAGTACAGCATTCTCATTCCCTTAAACAACGCTGTGAATTTCTTTTTCGAACAATCCCTTCAAACGACGTAGATCCGTCACTGCGAATACCTGATGGTTAAACCGGAAAAAGAAGATGTCGATGAGGGTTTAATTTATGTGACTATACGATGAAAAACTCAATTTCATTCAAATTCTGAAGTAAAAAATATTTAGGTAGTTTCTTCTCATATATTCATGCTAAATAGAGTTATCATATATGTACTGGGGTAAGATATCAAATATATCCGAAATTAGTCGACCTGATCAGATATCACTATTATTAAAAAAAACGTGTGTGTGGATGGGAGGGGGTCAATTTCAAGAAGACACATTATCATTGTGACAATTGTCATGAATTTGTTAGGTTTAATTTTCCCTTGTTTCCCCCCATTTGTGGTCTTTTGTCTCTTGCCACCTTCCACACTTTCCTTCCTTTTTCCTCCCCTCTACTTACTTAGCCATATAAATACCTCATGTATACTCTTTTCTCCCAACTCCCAACTCTTCTTTCTTCTCTTATTTTTCTTGTTTAATTTGATCACACAACTTAATTAGCTATACATATTTCTAAAGCAATGATGATGGAGTCTTGGAATCCTCCTCTTCTACATGACTACTCAAAGCTTTCGCGACATCGCGATGATGGTAGAACAAACCTCAGCGCTGAAAAAGTGATGGAAGAGTGTGAACTTCCACTGATAGACCTGAACGATCTGAAAAGTGAAGATGAGAGTGAAAAGATTAGTTGTGAAGACGCCATAGCAAAGGCTTCTTCTGAATGGGGTTTTTTTCAAGTTGTGAACCATGGTGTGAGTCTTGAATTACTTAGAAAAATGAGGAAAGAAAAAATGAAATTGTTTAAGGCACCATTTGAGAAAAAAACTACTTGTGGAATTTTAAATAATTCATATAGATGGGGGAATTCAACAGCTACTTGTCCCAAACAATTTTCTTGGTCAGAAGCATTTCATATCCCTTTGACAAAGATTTCAGAAGCTACTTGTTATGGAGAGTTCACAACTTTAAGGTAATACTATTATATATCAATTAGTTAAAGAGTTTTATATATATATATATATACATACACAGCTTCAATATAAAGGATTTTTAACACTGTTAAGTCATTCAAAGGATATCTACAAATAAGTCTTCCAAAAATGTCGGATTGGCAATCTTGAAAAATGATATAAATTATATTACTTGCTATAATAGGTAAAGATGACGTGATGATGTAATTTTTTTTATATTAAATAGAGGTTTTATCATTTATATATCTAGGTCGATTAATTTTGAAAAGAAATGCATCGATGCAAATTCAGAATTCTTAATTAAATTAAAATGGGTTGAAATTAGTAGAATTGAATTATTAGTAATGTGTTGTTTATGGAGGGAAAAAATGCTACTGAACAAAACCTTGACATGCTTAGGTTGTTTCACCTTACTCTCTTTTTTCCCCCACAGTTTGAAGAAAAAAAATTCGTATTTTAATTACTTTAATAACTTTTCTTCAAAACATGCACGTGCAAATTATATGTGTATGAGAGAAAGAATATATATTGGTATAATAGTTTAAATATTATCCTAAGGATATAGAGTCAACCCCTGTCCGAGATACGAGTGATTGAGCGCTTATGATCTCTCAATTTATTTTCAAGTTTACTCTTCAAAACGCCTATTTTAACATAAAATCTAACTCTTTGTTATAGGGAAGTGATGGTGGAATATGCAACTTCAATGCAAAATCTAGCGAAATCACTTGCTGGAGTTCTTGTAAGAAAATTAGGCCACGGAGATGGTCACATTAGAGAAATATGCAATGAGAGTTCATGTTTCCTTAGATTAAATCACTATCCAGCATGTCAAATTTCACAAGAAATATTTGGATTAGTGCCACACACAGATAGTGATTTCTTAACAATACTTCATCAAGATGAAGTTGGTGGACTTCAGCTAATGAAAGACTCCAAATGGGTAGCTGTCAAGCCTAACCAAAATGCACTTATTGTTAATATTGGAGATCTTTTTCAGGTACACTTGTTTTCCTCTTTTTTTTCACTTTTATATGGCTATAATCACTTTTATTTTTGAAAATTAATGGAGAAAAACAGGGTCGTCTCAAACATTTTGGGAAATCTGTTCTAATTCGTAAAAGTGGGCCCTTAATTGGATTAAGATCTGCGAATTATGAGTTTTTATAATAAATTTTAACTAATAATACTTAATAAAAAATGAAAAAGAGACCCTACAAATTTTCATTTTTCAGGGGACTTGTGCGATAGTACACCTCCCACGAATTCAAAGACGGCCCCCGAGAGAAAATGACAAGTGATGATGACTTGGTTAAAGTATTTTCACCTTCAATCAAAATCAAGAAGGACTAATCTAAATAGCTGTCAATCTAATCGCTTAAACTAAAATTATATCCGTTCTTTGGTCACGGGGGAGTAAGAGAAATAATAATGAAAATAATATTTTTATTAATGTCTTTGATTGGTCAAGAAATGGTGAAAACAACGTCGACAAGTCCAACTTCGTTTTCACGAATGTTCTGTCTCCAATTGCCAGAGTCGCTTATGGTCTCATTGTCATTATTTAAAAATATTAATCCAGTAAAAAGCAAGGTAGGTGTTTATTATTATGATTATCAACTAATTTAAAAAATAAATTTTGGCCTGTTATATTTGTCCAATAAAGTTAGTTCCTTCTCCATCGATAAAAATAATACCACTCATTTGTCCATACTTGCCTAAGAGGAAACACTCATTTTGTCTTTAATTGGTGGTTAATCTTCAAGTCATTAACAAGTTTATGCATTTCATTACTAAAATAAGTGAAATGCACGTAATCTGACTCGAACATCATCCATATTAGAAAAGATCTATCTTTCGTTTTTCTCCTTTACTTTAGAAAAAAGAAAATAATAACTAAGATGGATATATAGTTCTAATCATCGTACTAGTCACCTCGGGGGGTGAATCTAGCATACATCTTATAGATCCATTCAAATCCAGTAATTTTAGTTTGAATATGTATATGTGTTAGACATCCACAAAATAAAATCAAATACATTGAGTTAAAATTCTGAACTCAAATTCATAATGTTCAAATTTCGAATCTGCTTTTTAAATTTGTTCAATACATTTGTTATTTGTTAACTCATAATGTTCAAATTTTGAATGAAGGTTTGGAGCAATGATGTGTATAAAAGTGTGGAACACAAAGTGATGGCTAATGGAAAGGAGAGGTTCTCAATAGCTTATTTCCTTTGCCCTTCTTATGATTCATTAATTGGAAGCTGCAAAGAACCCTCCATCTATAAGAAATTCACCTTTGGAGAATATAGATATCAGATTCAACAAGATGTCAAATTGACTGGCCACAAAGTAGGTCTCTCCAGATTTCTTCTATAGCACTTGGCACATATATAGCAGCCAAAAAAATCACTACCAGATAATGGCTTATTTCGACGGAATCCATTGGAAAATCCATCAAGAATGTTACCGACAAGCCAAATTCCAATGGATTTCGTAAAAAATTCTGATAGTGAATACAAACTATTTGCAACTAAGAAGAATATAGTTCTTTCGTGAAATACGAATTTCAAGGTACTCACTAGTCCTCTATCATGGAAGAAAACTTCAAAATTGAGGGAGTTGATACAAGAAAAGATTTTGTTATATTAGTATATGTAAATCGATTCACCTGTTGTATAATCTAAAATTAAAGTAGAAGGGGGGAATGTACTCTTTGTTTGGTACTACTTTTTGTTTGGAGTGAAGAGAATAGAAACGTTATGTCATAGGCGAGCGCCCAGAGAGAGTAAAGATTACTTCTGTATGTTAATTAGTGATTACTATTGTTCTCAGTTTGATTAAACAAGATAAGAGTTATGTTTTGCCATCCATATTTGTTTAAAATCTTTCACTGTGCTATTTACACTCCTGGAATTTCTACTTCAACATTTAGACACTTACAAATTGTTACATTTCACAATCCCAGACACTTTCGACCATAGAACTCATGAAAACTAGTAATTGACCACAAAAGCAACAACGGAAGGTGTATATGTGCTAGTGGGATGTAGCATGTAACCCGTGGAATTAGTCGAGGTGCACGCAATGTAGGATTTTATCGGGTTCGTATACACAATTAAATTTGAAAATTTGTGTTTCAAATCCAACAAACAACAAACTGTATGATGATTATGTAGTAATGTAATATACATGTAAACATGCAACATGTATATATAATTGTAAAGCATCGAAAGAACACTTACGGTTTGATAAATTTGGAGTCTTTTAGAATAATGTCTGAGGGTGCGCACACAATTGATTCTTGATTGCAAGTTCTTAGAACTCCGATGTAATCCTCTTTCAAACGGCTAGGAAATTCGGTTTGAGAGAATATTTTAATTCTAGGTCTCTGGGACTTAGAATAATATATGAAATGTTGTGTTTTGAATAATGAATTTAACCCTCTATTTATAGTTGCGTTTTAGGTCAAAAACGCAGCTAGGGTTACACGTGGGCCAGGCCTAGAAAACGAGGCGCAGTGGGTCAGTCAGACTGGCCCACTGCCTTGGAGGCGCCGCGACACAAAATAGCGTCGCGGCCCTAGTCCAGTGTGGGACATCTCGTTTTCATTTTAATTTAAATCCGAAATTCAATTTCGACTTAATTAAATAATCATTATTCATTCAAATGTCTCGATTATAAATCGAACATTTATATTTTGTCATTACATCCTTAGATCGAAGGAACAATTGACTTAGTGTTACCCTACAGGCCTTCACATATCGACACTAATCTTATTAGCGTCTACACGAAACTCCTAGACGGCGTCGGAAGACGAACTCAATATGTGAAGTATATTTACACGAATCTGGTAAACTGAACCTCTATATGAAAAGGTAAAATATTTTCATTCACGACACTCGATCAAGCTTAGGATTTGTCAAGTGTCTATCAAAATGGCTTGATCATTGTATTTCATCTATATTGGTTGACAACAAGACCATATCCTAGATATGTCTATTGCGTTGGTCAACGACTTAGTCAACCTAATATCACATGAGAATCTGAGTGTTCTCTCGAATATACATTCGAGGAATGAATCCTAATCTTGGCTCAACTACCACCTTTAATTCACATCGTAATGTAACCAACACAAGTCGTATCTCAACCTATAAGACAATTGAGCTTAGGACATGATCAAAGTATTTTACTCTGTAGACAAGGTGCGTATCGACCTCAAGTCTAAGGACTTCTATCTCCCACACGATGATCATACTTTAGACATTGTATAACAAATAGTATATCAGCAGGGTATACCAATACTTCTAAAGTATCCATGTGTCCATCACGAGTAATCATTACTCGTAGCAGGTGAGACATACTACATCCTCTAAGTGTGTGATGCAGACCACATGTCGATTTATCACATATCATCGATATCTCATTCTCGATGATCATTAGTCGATGTTATTTTAAGAGTTACGTTATAATATTAATATCTCACACTATTAATAACAATGTAATCTCTTAGGGACACATATTATAGAATATTATAAACAATCAATTAATAATTCAATAATTGCAAATGCCAAAATATTAATCTTCATTAATAATAATACAAATGTGTATAAAGTACATTTGTCCTAATACAGATTGTTTCTAGGACATAAATATATTTTCCCGTAAGATAGACCGAACCAGGGCCGTCTTTGGACCCGTGCGAGGTGTGCTACCGCACAGTGGCCCCTGAAAAACGAAAAAATTTAGGACTCTTTTTTTATTTTTTATTAAGTAGTATTAGTCATAATTTACTATAAAGACCCATAATTCGCAGGTTTTAGCCCAATTAAGAGCACACTTTTACGAATTAGAACAGGACCCCAAAATGTTTGAGACGGCTCTGGCCCGGACACCACGATTATTAAAAAATGTTGAATTACTCAACCTAGAGATTATAAAATGAAGCAATCACAAGTAGACTACGCTACTCATTTACATCCTAAGACCAGACCAACTAAATTCAGATCAAAACTTGCTATGTCAATTTTTTTACAATCATATCTCAACTATCGTGAAATACCCAGAAGGCCACCTACTTATAAATGAAACTTGAGAACAATCCACTTATCAAATCACAACATGCATGACTAAAGATTCAATATGATGTTTGATCACATTGTTGATAAATAGAATTTCTATATTCAATGAAATCTTCATATGGAAAGTTCTTCATTAGCAAGCATCAAGAATGTGGCTTCAGTCCCTTATTAGCTAACACTGAACTCACATTTTGGTATAGGTGACAAAAATTGATCCACAGCTATTGAGCATTCTTTCTCTAAGTCCATTCATTTCCGTGGAAAAACATTCCTTCGTATAACTGGATATCAGGTTCTCGTAATTACTGTACAATGACGATAGAAAGAAAAAAACTACTATGAAGAATCTACAAATAAAAATACTCTCATGAGATTTAGAAGCAGACAAGTAAATGCTTGGGTGAAATTTGATAAATTATATTCAGCTATCAACTAACTTTATTCTTCCAAATTCTCTACCTATCTACCTTCAGAAGTATTAGTCAAGAAGCAGAGCTACCTTGTCCTTGAGACTGCTCTTCTTCTTTACCACAGCTGGCCGTTCCCCAGAAGGATCACTTTGGTTTTTCTTGTTTAGATCACGAGCTAAACTCATTTCTTCTCTAACTAGTTCGACTCTCTTCTCCTCGTGAGTTTTTTTCAAGAGGGGACCCAGAAACAAATCTAACATGTCTTGGGTAGGATTCTCGTACATGTTAACCTTAGGAGGAGCATCTTCAATTGTTCTCTCTTGAACTGAAATACAATCAGAATTTGTTTCTCTTCTCAAAGATTGACTGTCAACTTCAATGCAATTTAAAGAGCCAATTGACATGGAAATAGCATCCTCCATTGGGCCACTTTTTTCTTTGCCTGATGCAGCTTGCTCATTCTCATTCACATACTGCCAGAAAGGGAAAATTTGTAACAACCAATAAGTCCCATACTACAGAATTGAAAGTAACAATATTTTATACCAAACAACAAAAGCACTAGACAATATATAGGAGTATTCTTTAAAAATCATTCAAATGAGATGTCACATATTAATAACCTATTTCCCCTCTTTTTTTCCAATAATCGTGGTATCGAGGCAGCTTGCGCACACCTCGACTAATTCCACAGGGACCACCTCCCACCAACACAGGTACCGGGTAACTTTGACCACCAAGGGTCGAACGGGAGAATTACCTAGTGTTTTTGCCTCTATCGGGATTCTATTTCCCATTTTTTCATAGAAAGCATAGTGCCTCTCATTTTAAATAGCAAGTAAAGCTTTAGTGAACAGTTCAGATGTTTCAAAATTAATAGGATTAAGATATGAATAATCACCTCCTTAGCAATGCTCATTAAATCTTCAACGGTCAAATCTTCATCATCATCACCAGCATACTGCAAAATGGAACAGAAAATATCTGAGATAGTACATTTCTGAACAAATGTGATCATTACTTTTAGATGGTAAATTTGAAGAATTATTTAGGAGACCTCAAGAGAACTTAGAAGATCACCTCTTCTGCTATGTCCATTAGATCTTCAATAGTCAAATCCTCATCATCTGATTTTGGTGTTGACTCTTCAACATCAGCGCAATTCTCATTCCTGGAATATTTTGCTTTCTGTTTCTGCCTCCGTAAACTAGGGCCAGCATCATTAGAATTTCCCTTCATTCTGCTGCATCTTCTCTTCCTTAAGCTACTTCTATCACTTGCTTTTGTTGCTGATTCTTCCGTCTCAACATCTCCCTCAATCTTGGAATTCTTCGTTTTCTGTTTCTGTCTCCTCAACGTAGGCAACGCTCCATCACCATTTACCTTCATCCCATCACCATTTACCTTCATCCCATCATATTTACTCCCCGTTAAACCGCTTTCATCATTACAATCATCATTTGGTAATGGTAGGTCTAACTTTCTTCTGCTTCTTTTTGTTGTCTGGCATATAGAAAGCTCTGTGGTTGACTCCTCGGTGAATGCTTCCTTTTTATCCTTAATCCTTCTGTTTTTCCGCCTCTTGGTGACAATCTCCTCCTCAGTTTTTACTTTTTCTTTTACTTGATCAGCAGCAGATGTAGCAAACATCCACCGAGGCAACTGCCTTTTCCCACACCTGTAAAGAACAATCTGATCATCCATTATTTCTGTTGTTTTTCTTTTGCAGAATTACATCTAGCAGAATAATTCCTGTATAGTTAAAGCTAATCAATCCGACAAAAAGGAGGACACTCCGAATATTCAAGCTAAACGATGTACCAAAAACAACTCAATCAACTTGAACCAGCTTATACATAGTGGTAAAAGGACATAATTTTCATCAGCTCGAGATATATTTGTCCACTAAAAAGAATGATGACCTTGAGCATTCACCTTCCTCAAACTGCACCCTATAAAAATAAACAAAAGGAGAAAATGAACTCTCTTTCAATCATCGATAAACTTTGAGCTTCATCATAGGAAACGTCCATAAGAATGGATATGGGTAAACACAAAAGAATAAGTCTTAAAAACATATATGACTTTGAAGAGAAATGTTAAAATTTTAGGTAGCAGGTAATTGGTTGAATAGTCGAGGTGTTGCGCAAGTTGCCCCAGACACCACCATAATCAAAAAAGAGAAATGTTAAAATTTTCGAAGTTATGTGTAACATTTTTTTAAAATTCTAACTCCACACTTAATCTATAATTTTTCTTCTGATTTGTTTCATCTGCGTAAACTCTTGAAAATGCTAAAACTTAGAAAATATATAGCTTTTCTTAAACTGCTACTTCTGATACCTACTTAAAGTCTTAAACCGCTCCATAGATCTTTTTTACTTATAGAACACAAAGACTAATAGGTTTGTCTCTAGCTGCTCTACGTCTTTTCTTTTCTCATAATTCATAAAGATCAGCAGTATCAACTTCATAAGATGATATACGATATCAATCACATTGATATACTCTCTTAGCATTACAATTGAGTCTACAAGAATGCAGGGAAAAAAATAGCAGCAAATTTCAACTAGTTACATAACAACCAGCCAAAACAAGGGCTGATTAAGTATTTGGACAATATTTTTAATTTATACTCCCTTTGTTTCACTTTATGTGTCATGGATACTATTTCAAGAGTCAAAAAAGAGTTACTGAATACATAGATAGACACCTTAACTTAGCATCAACTGCCAAGTAACACCCCAACTTTGAAAATGCACATCTAGACACCTCAATTTGATTTAAGTTGGTCACGTAAGCACCCCAACTTAGAAAATGCACATCTAGACAACTTAAATTTAGTCGTGTCTAGATGTGCATTTTCTAAGTTGGGGTATTCACGGGGCCAACTTAAACCAAGTTGAGGTGGATTTTTTTATGACTGTTGTAGTGACCGAACGAAATGTTGGATTGATTCAATGCCGAATCCCAGATCTCCATAGACGACTAATGGTAGGGGCTGCATTTTTTCAGAAAGAAAGATAGTGGGCCAGTGGCATAAGGATATTAAACAAAAACCGACATCTCATGTCGACCCCGTCTACAGTTGCTACTAAACTGTTACATCCGGATAAAGTGACCCGTAATGGTAGAATAAATACAATGTGACATAACGCTTGCTGATAAAGAGAAGTCAGTATACCAAGCTTAGATGTGTATTCTCAAAGTTGGGGTGTTTACTTGCCAGTTGAGGTCAATAAGATGTATATGTATGTTATGCCTTTCAAATATTTTAAATTATTAACTATTGTAACTTATAGTTTCTAAATATGTAAAAAAAAAAAAAAAAAAAAAAATATTGAAGACTTTATGTCCCAATTCACATGAAAATTACTCCCTCCGTTTCAAAAAATAATTGTCTGGTTTTGACTTGATACCGAGTTTAAAAAAAATAAAGAAGTTTTTTAAATCATGTGGTTGTTAACTAAAGATACAATAGAATGTACCAAAATGCATTTTAATCTTGTGGTCTTAAATATGTCTATGTTAAAAGTTGAAATAAAAGTTGTAAAAAAAATTTGAAATGGATTAAAAAGGAAAGTAAGTCAAACATTTTGAAACGGAGTGATTAGTTAGTTTGATCCTCATATACTAAGAATAAAGTCACATAAATTGAAACAGAGAGAGTACTAAATTCGCACAGTGCTTGTAGTGATACTATGCCCGAACTAACTTGAAATCATAACTCTACGTGCAGCATATTCCATATGTAAAATAATTCTAAGATTTGCAATGAATTCACTATTCGAATATATTTTCTAATTGGCCGTACCTGAGATATGAGGTCAGAGATATCGCCGGTGATTTGATTGCCGGCTGGTTCTCACAGGAAGCATTTTGTGGGTCCCATTGATCCGTTGGCGTAGTAAAATCAATTTAGTCTAATTGAAAATACTTTCCTTTTAAGTTTTAAGTACCGGAGTTTTTTTATTTTATTTTTTATTATCTACTTTTAATTGATGTGTTTTACTTCCTTTTTTATTTATTTCAAACAGAAAATGCTACCTTACATACAAAACATACTCAATTAAATCTCATAATGCGTAGTTTGTGAAGGATAGAGTATACGCAAATCTTATCTCTAACTTGTTAGGTAGAGCAGTTATTTCCGAAAGATTTTTGACTCAAGACAAAGCTTAGCACAAGCAAAGCAAGAGAAACTGTCAGACCCGAACAAGAAATTTAAAGCGATGATAGAGCATTCTGAGAAAAGAAGCAGTAACTAACGCGTGTAAATAAAGTACATTAAAGAACACATGACAGCAGAAATCAAACAATGTGTGACTATAAAGCAGTATTGTGCATACTAGTATGATAGGCTAAGCACATCTATAATATAACACTACAACTACCAGTATGTACACGTAAGTAGGACTATGCTCAACTACCTACTACCCTTTTACCCTAATCTATGTCCTCCACAAGCTCATATCTAAGGTCATGTCCTCGGTAAGTTACACCTGCGTCATATCATGTCTAATCACCTCTCCACAATACTTCGTCGGTCTACTTCTACCCCTTCTGAACCCGTTCATAGTCAACCTCTCACACCTCCGCACTGGGGCATTTGTGTCTCTCCTCTGCACATGCGCGAACCATTTCAATCTCACTTCTCGTATTTTATCCTCCACCAAGGTCACTCTCACTCTGTTCCGGATATCTTCATTTCTAAACATGCAAGGTAGAAAATATTACCTTACATGTTTATTTAAAACTAGAAAACGAAAAGCATGTGTGCTCTGCACAGGCTCAATTACATTATCAAAAATAATTAGGAAACTTATTCGCGCTTCGCGTGATTATGAAAAAAAAAGATCGATAACAAAATACTTAATCTTCTTAAAAATTCCAATCCAGATAAAAAAAATAAACTTCATGTATGTAGATTAAAAGATTGATTTCGTATATAAACTAAATCACAAATACAAATCGTTTTTCTGAACTTTATGCCCTAATTATTTTTATCCTCATTGAATAAACACATATAACATCAACTTTTCTGAGTCACCACACAAAATTGAGATAGCAAATCCTAAAATATATATTGTAAAAATGTATTTGTACCGAGTGTTACATCAAATTAATCAATGGATACATGTCGTACATTGATATACACACCTATCAGCTACTGCTTAGCCATTATTAATTAATATATATTCACATTATTAAATCACTTAAATGTGATAAGTTGCATCACTTTTATATAAATTATTTATGCGAATAAAAATATATTATTACATATAGATATGAATGTTGAGAAAACGTATTATTACTCATGAAATCTAAACCACAAAGTATCCGGAGAATAAATCAGATTTGGTCTCGAACACACCTTTCAGACAAAACTTCATTGCCGCCAGTTATCTGTCTAACTGTATGGATGAACACTTTATAAAATCTTGTCTTAAAATTATAGGAAAAAGTGTTGTGTGAAAGATTAAACAGACCAGATTTGGTTGAGCCGAGAGATGACTCTCTGTCTTTAAGACAAGATTACCACATATATATGATTTTACGGTAATGGGCAATATTCTTCCAAGATAAAACAACAACAATCAACAATACAAAGCAAATAAAGTTGATTATGGCGAAGAAAAATGTTACACCCCGTAATTCCAGGGCAATAGATTGAGAACGTAATTAAGGAAATAAGATTTGAATGTTGGAAGGAAAGTATATTTACATTTTCTTATATGGGAAAAATTTGGATACTACAAATGTGGCAACGAAAATTTATTAACTAGTAGTTAAATTCTTTCCAATGAATTTATGAACTTAGTATTGTATGATGAAGTCTTGACATTGATAATATGGGGCCCACCGAAAATTTCACAATTTTGTGGGCCCATCGAAATATTAAGAATTTTGGGCTAAGTATGGAATTATTTTGTGAAGAGAAATATGGGCGAATTAGAGGGTGACATGTGTCCTTCCCCACTTGTGTAACAAAGCTCTAATTATATATATGTATTGCAAGATTGGCTAAGTGTGGGAGATATTATTGTGAAGAGAAGACAAGTGGACAAGTGGGTCTACAAGGGTCCCCCTCCACTTGTGCTACATACACATTTATATTACAAGTCTTGCAAGACTTTGTCCACAAATATCTTCTTCATCCAAACTCTCCTTAACCTCTCTTCTCCTCCAAGATTTCGAAATTACCATGGCCAAGTGAAGAACAAGATTAACTTATTTTCCATGATTAAGCTCCTTAGTTAAGTTCTAAGCCAAGTTAACACACCAAAACATTGGGCAAGGTGTTGGCCGAAAACTGCCCTAAAAACCCTAAGCATGGAGATGAACTTTTTGGAAGAAAAATATGAAAGCAATATGGTTACAAGCTTGTAGAGGATACGTGTGTGTTATTGTAACGTGAAGAAGTGGTGTAAAAGAAGACAGTTATGGCCGAGACTTGGGACTGTTTTGGCTAAAGTGAAGGTAAGATTTTTTCTTCCTCTTAAAGATTATTGAAAGTTAAATGATGTTATAGTTAATGGATGAACTTGTGTTAAGAAAAATGGAGAATAAGAAGTGCATGTGACATTTGGAATGTTAGTCGATTTAATGGAATGTTTTGTTCATATTGGATTCGTTGGTTGTTATTGTTATTATCGTCACTAAGTGCATATTAGATTGAAGGAAATATTGTTATTGAAAGATGAAATTGTTTATATAAAAGTGTTAAAACATGTATTGGATTATAAGACATTATGAAAAGGGCTTTGGACTGTTGTTGTTGGCCGAAACTATCTTAAAACTGTTGGATATGGTCGTGTTGTTTTAGGGGCTGTTTTGTACATGTATAAAGCTGGAAATTCAGTTACCATTATGCATGTTTAAATGTGGTAATTGCTAATGTATGTCCTAAAGGAATAAGGGATAGAAAGGTGTAGAAATGTTTCACATTCTACCCTCGTTGTTGTTGGAATATGGACTGTTTTTGTGGGTTGTTTTAATGTGGATTAAGAGGCTGAATTTACATGAGAAGTGGGTGTGTAAATCCCCTTTGTTGGTGTTTGGTTGTGCCCTTAATTGGTGTTTGGTTATTGATGTTATTGACCTTATTTGTAAGGTGGAAACGTATGTATAAATAGGGGAAGTGTTGCCCAAATTTTTATATGAAAAGAGAATCATCTTGTGGTATATGACCTACGCTAGTATTCATGAAGTTGATAGAAGTGTTATTGTTGTTATAGGTTGAAGTACCTATTTGAGACGTATTCTACTTATCGTGTTGGTATAGCCGATAAGGTATGTGAAACTATCCTTTATTCTTTTGGCATGATTTTTATAAAGTAAGTGTACGACGGACGTACATAGTTCTATTGACTCCTAATTTCTAATGATACATGATATATAGTGCCTTTGAGTTTTCAAATGATGGTTTCAAAATGATACATGATATATAATGCCTTGATTTTCCAAATGATGATTTTAAAGGATACATGACATGATAGTGCATTGGGTTTTCTAAACGAAAGTTATTCTATTTATTCCATGGACTTACATCCATGATGCGGGTATATATTCCCATGAGAGTATATTATTCCATGGACTTACATCTATGATGCGGATATTGATACCCATGAGAGTATATTATTCCATGGACTAGTATCCATGATGCGGGTATAGATTCCTATGAGAGTATATTATTCTATGAACTTACATCCATGATGCGGGTATTGATACCCATGAGAGTATATTATTCCATGGACTTACATCCATGATGCGGGTATTGATATTCATGAGAGTATATTATTCCATAGACTTGTATCCATGATGCGGGTATAGATTCCCATGAGAGTATATTATTCAATGGACTTACATCCATGATGCGGGTATAGATTCCCATGAGAATATATTATTCCATGAACTTACATTCATGATGCGGGTATTGATACCAATGAGAGTATATTATTCCATAGACTTGTATCCATGATGCGGGTATAGATTCCCATGAGAGTATATTATTCCATGGACTTACATCCATGATGCAGATATTGATATCCATGAGAGTATATTATTCCATGGACATGTATCCATGATGCGAGTACAGATACTCACGACAGTATATGATTCCATGGACATGTATCCATGATGCGGGTATAAATACCTATGACAGTATATGATTATATGGACAAACATATATGATTTTGATATGACTCTCTCACTGTTAAAAGGCACAAGACTCTTTGTTTTTAAAAGGTACAGTTGGCTCTATTTTATATGGCACAGTTGGATCTGGTATTTGATTTTCATACTTGTCTCTGTCATCTTTTGGCCAGTTATGATCTTATTTATTATACTTTATGTTTACATACTTGGTACATTGTTGTACTGACCCCCTTCTCCGAGGGGGCTGCGTTCATGCCCCCAGATATATGTACTCAGTTTGGTGATCCTCGAGCTTAGGATCCTTGCCCAGCTTTTGAGATAGCTCCACTGTTCCGGAGCTTGTCATTTTGGTACAGACTTATGTATATTCAGGGGTACGGCGGAGCCTTGTCCCGTCACATTTCATTATCAAACTCTTAGAGGTCTGTAGACAGGTGTGAGTGGTAAATGTATATTTGGATACATGTGGGTTGTATATGTTGTAACTTGTTTTGGAAAATTCTGTATACAGTGGCAGTCTTGTCGGCTTGCCTGTTTTTATTATATGAGTTTTTCTTAAGTTTCCGCTGGTTATATGTGATGTGTAGGTATAAGGGTGCTCAGGTAGGGTACCAGTCGCGGCCCGTCGGCTCGGGTTGTGACAATAAAAAATATAGAAAGACTGCTGAAATAGAAAATATGACAGGATTTTGAATTTCTGTGTGTTTGTTTTTCGAATTGAACATAAAAATATATAGGGAAGAAAATGGGGTGAATCTGACTGTTGTTGCAACGCTTCAGAGTCGTTGCAATATTTCGAAACTTTCAGGTCCAAAATATAAATAAGAAACATTTCATGGAACAAAAAAAAAATCCCCGAACCCAAGCTCCTATAGGTCCTCCCTCTTCCAAACACATGAGTTATCCCTTGGGGTCCCAAATCCTTACTCAAAATTAGAGTTTATATAATGTTCAATCCTCCCATCTTCTATAGATTTGTTTATTTGACCAAAAACACTCTTCTTTTTAATTGTTAAACGTTACAAGCAATTATTAATATGCAATTTATTAATGTATAATGTCAATATAGTTATATTTTTATATTCATTTTTTTATTCATCAAATCTGATGCGAAACTCTTTTATTTGCGTTGTTTGTCTATGTGAATAAGAAAACAAGAGTTGTCTGCTTTACTATAACAACATTTTAATATGAATAATTGATTTTTGTCTCATTTAGTTTGAGCTTTTCATAAATATAAAAATACTATATGATTTGGCCTCAACAATGAGTGCTATCCAATCAATGTTACTTATTTTAGCTATAACATCTCAAAAGAAATATTTATTCATAATAACTTGAAAAATACCAAATCAATTATAAAGTAAGTTTCAACTTTAAAAATCATCGTCCGAAGCCCTAGATCAGTTGGTCTTGAAGGCAGAGGGTATCCTCATCATTGGGTGGTGTGGGAGAGTTTGGTCACAAGTCAAACCCGCAGTAACGCCCGACCGCTTTCGCCGGGAGCTCGCCACACTTGGCTTGCCAGTGTGGTTTAACTGACGCGGCGTGCTATCATACGATCGGGTTTACCTGTCTTGCACTTCGAAAGAAGCAATGCGTTCGCCTTCACAAAAAAAAAAAACTTTTAAAATCATCACACTTGTTGTAGAAGTCCACGAATTTTTTTATCAAACAAATAAGCTTTGTCAACATATTCAAATGAGAAAAGGATCATGATTTTTTTCTCTAGAAAATCATGTGTTATTTGCTATAGTTTTACAATATTTACTAATAGTTGACTTGTCTAATTAAAGAAAAAGAGACATTTAATTGATAAGAAAAAAATATTGTAAAAATAAATTATAGCTTGTCGAAATGCAAATAACTATTCTGACCAGATAACTAGGGAACAATGACACAATGCATTCTATTTATGGTGAACAATTTCACATAAATTTGAATCTTTACGTTTCTGCTTTAAATTACAAACATGTCGAAGGGTCGTTGATATCAATAAAATAAACTCTTTTTTACTTTGAATTAAAATTTTAATTTTCGCTCTTAGAAATTTGAAGATAAAACAATTAAGAGTCCAAGTTAACGGAGATCACTTTGCTCTCTTCCAACTTCGACTGTCTAATTTAAGCGATTAACTCGTTCCAAAATGAGATATTGATGCAAAACTTCTTAAGCTGATTAACAAAAGGACAAAACCTCAAATTAATATTCGTTAGTAGATATAACATTTCTTAAATTAAATGCACAATTAGACTAGAATTACACATTTTATTCATTAACTAGACTAGAATTACACATTTTGTTTATTAAGTAGTGAATTTGATATTAGAATAACACAAGTACTAAAAGTGATCACTTCCCCTTAAATTTTTATTACTAAGGTTACAGTTGTAGTCAACTAACCGTTAGATCATGTTGATCTACGGTCATAATTATGCAGATACAATATTTTCCAAGCACATGCGAAGCAGCAAATCACCAAATATTATCTCGTGAAACCTTCATAGTTCAGGGCTTACTATTATTTTTTTCTCAAACTTTTACAGTGAAAAAGAAAACTCTCAAATTCCGCCGCATCTCCGCCGTAACGCGGTGGCATCCTCCTTTCAACTCGCCGTCAAAAAATAGCTCAGTTATTTGATGTTTAGAGTCTTTATATAGTTGTTTGTTTCATTTTGTTTGTTAGGGTTTTGGTGTGATGTATCCTTCTCGAGGAAGTAATTCGTATGGTCAACAAGCGTATTCTTCGCAATCAACCTACGGCCAAAGTGTGAGTATCTATCTACATTTTAATTGTTTTGTTATTGAGATAATGGTAAAAAACTTACCTCAAGTATCACTTTTTGTGACTTTACTCACGTGTTTGCATTTCCTACCTAAACTATCACCAATTATTTATCAAAACACACCTCGATTAGATAACACACCTCTCAAGTATCACTTTTTCATGAGTTTACTGCTTGAATTATCAGTTATTTGCGTTTACTACCTAAAGTATCACCAACTATTTATCAAAACACATCTCGATCAGATAACACACCTCAGTATCACTTTTTTTTGTGAGTTTACTGGGTGTTTGCGTTTCCTACCTAAATTATCACCAATTATTTATCAAAACACAACTAGATTAGTATCTGATGGTGCGCGGTGTACATTCTCTTTTTTCTTTGGTTTAAAAATGGTGCTAAATGGCACTCCATGTGGGTAATTAAAGGAATTAATTGGATTTAAAAAAAAAACTTAAGAGATAATGATTCAAAAAAATCTCAAGATACTAGTAGATGTGTGTTTTGATAAATAGTTGGTGATAGTTTAGGTAGGAAACGCAAACATCTGATAGTTCATGTAGAAAACTCACAAAAAAGTGATACTCGAGGTGTATTTTTGACCATTATCTCTTTGTTATTTGATACCTACTTCTTTTTATGTGATTAAACTGGTGTTGCAATTGAAATTTATTCAATTAGTCAGTTATGAGAACTCATTCCAATCCTATGTTAATTTATAAGGCCAAATAGAGTTTGTCTAAATTAAAGTATATGTTATCTACCAATAAAAAAGTATATGTTATCTAAACCTCACACTTGTCCATACACTTGCATCATACAAGTCCCTAACCAGACTAAAAACTATAATTAAACCTTAATCACAATTAGTTGAAGTCACCTCTATGGATCCTTTAATTTCGTTGCGTTATTTCCTTAGCTATATAGGCATTGAGATTGTAATTGTAAAATGCTAATGGGAGAGCAATTTTTCAGCAAACTCTGAAGCAACAATGCAAAAGAAGAAAAAAGGGCAGCTCCATGACTGTGTTTACTTGAGATTGTAGCAGTAAAAACTGTTTAATTCTTGAAATAATGATAATGATAGTGTCATATAAAATGAGAAAAAATGAGATAGGATTAGTGTGTAAATAGTGAACTTGCAGATCAGGTTGCATACAATAATAAAGATTCTCAGCTGTAGTCCATTGTGTATTGAATTAGCTTATATCATGGGCAGATTTTTCCATAAACCATGGGTGCATAAATCTATTCTAGAGTTAATGGTAAAACACACACGGTACTATGCTTTTTCGCGAGTTTCACACCCCAATTATCACCATCTATGTATTAAAACACACCTCGAAGCTGATTAGGTCAACTATCAGTTGTTCTCTTTTTCCTACCCAACTACTCAACTAGGTGTGTATTAATACATAGGCATGAAAAGGGAACAACGATAGTTTGCGTGTGATAGTTCAGTTCCCTTTTCCTACCTGACTACTCAACTAGGTGTGTTTTAGTACATAGATGGGGATAGTTAAGGTAGGAAAAGGGAAAAACTGATAGTTTAAGTGATAGTTCAGTTTTTTTTTTTTACCATTATCTCTTTATTCTAAAGTGGCTCTTGACAAGCATTTTCACTCCATTTAAAAAAAAGCATTTATGATTGACAAAACTCTTCTGTACTATGTTCATGCTTGGAACTTTATATCACTTTCTCTGTTCGTCTAGTTGGGACATGGTTACTCTGCGAGTTCTGCTGGAGGGCCTGAGAGGTCCTCTCAACTACCCACAAGTTCACAACATTCCTCGATGTTAGGAACCCCCCAAGATGCAGAAATGAGTGCTTACAGAGCTCACAGTCATCATCCATCAGCAGTGCCTAATTATGGTGGTCAATATAGCTCTGTGTATGGTTCCACTGCTCAGCAGGTCAGCAGACTCTTCTGCACTGGATATATTCTATTTGTATGATATGTCTATTGCCTAAACCGTCTGAAAAATGAAATATTTCCTTAAGCAGCACAAATAATTCTCCAGATGTTATATTTAAAACTTGATGACATTATGTTTCCTGTGATGTGGACTTGGTGTGAGTCTAATTCTTCTATCATCATGAGAGGGAAAGGCCTGTTCTTATGTATTCAATTTATACAAACTTCAACCAGCGTAAATGTTATCTGGTTCCTTGTTTAGTTGTTTGAACGGGTGTAATGTTTTGGTTGTTTCTGTTTTCATTTCTGATGGTGTAATTGGGTAGATGTTATATTTGCATATACTCACAGTAGTGGTAAAGCTGTTAGCTAACTTTCTTGTCTTTTTCACATAATTGGATTTTGTTGTTTAAGATATACCAGTTGGCATACCAAGAAATATGATATTTTGCTATGCAATATTGCCCTGTTGCATTTTAAAGTTTAACCATTTGGAAAATAATCTCACCCTTGAACATGTAGCTGCTTTCTTTGCATGGTTGTTACCAAATAAATCCTATTGGTCACCACTAGCCAGTGTGTGTCAGTAGATGTATGTATCTGTAAACAAATCGATGCATGCACATATTGCTTTTTGGACAGCCTGCGTTGCACAGTCCATAGACTTAACTGTCTCATGAACTTGTTTCACAAGTGGGATATTTGACAAGATTTTGGTGAGTGTGCTTTCTTCCATTTCCTCCATTTTTAAGGATTGGGTTTATAAAACTTCCACCATGTCTGATTTATTACTGCTTTGCATTGTGTGTGTGTCACTTTTTGAGTGTTTCAATTAGCTTTTTGCATTATCAACTGTTCAATTTCTGATCATGGGTATAAAAGCTTGTCCCTCTACATCTCTTTCATATGCAGATGCCCACAATTGCTGGAAAAGGATCTGGATCATCAGCTTTGGAAAGTCGCAGCGGCTTTGGTGTGGATTCACCAAAGTTTGTGGCAGGTGACTACGTTTCATCATCCAGCCATGGATATGGTCATAAAGCTGAGCAACAATATTCTGATAGGGTTTCTGATTATCCAACCCTTGATAAACGCCAATATGGTGAACGGCGTAGCTCTTATGCGGGGAGAGATCTGACAAGTGAGCAAGCCAGTCAATATCCCGATTCACTTTCTTTAGGTCATAAGCATCAGGTGCGGTTTGTAGACTATGCCGTTTATCTTTTTCAGGAATTCTTTTGACTCTTACCACCAGCCTGGATACACCATGAGCACGTGAGCATGAGATCTCAATACTCATGACGGTCATAATAAAGATTCTGAAATTTTTGAATGTGCACCGTTGGAAAGTTTGATTTACCCAAACTCCTATTGTTAAATTTCCTTGAGTTTAAGTAAAACAGAATACAAAGGAGCTGGATAAGAGAGACGTTAATAGTCCATTTTAGACAAGATAGCCCCTTTAGCATGAGATGGGAAAAAAGGGTGTTGAGCGTATAAATATGTGTAGTGAATGGAAATGTATAAAAGTGGGTTGTTTATACAATGTAATAATGGGGTTGGTTTGGATCTTTCAGTAAAGTTTCCAGTTTGTAAATGAGGTTGAATGTTTTGGAGGTTTGAATAAGAAATCATGTTGAGTGATACTGCTTGTTGTCATTTTTAGGCCCTATGTACTTGTCCGTGTCCCGGCTAAATAGTGTATTGGTACTTTTTATAACCTTCTTTTTCTTACCAAATATGTCTTCTATGTTTTTTTCCGACTGTTAGGCTGAAAGATATGAGCATATGGATCAAGCATCTATAATACGACAAGAGCAAATACTGAAATCTCAGGCATTGCAATCTGCTTCCTTTGATGGAGGATCTAGGTATGTACTCTAGTTCTATCTCAAAAACGTGTGATGTAATATAGCAAAGTGCTCTGTGGAGCCATCTGATAGTTGTGTTTAATTCCATTCTCCCTTATATCATCAGTATCTATATCCAGCTCTAACATGTATATATGAATGATATACTTCCTCTGAGTGATAATATATGTCTGTACGCATCCTGTTCCCAGCTTCTTACATGGAGCTATATGTCCCATTGCACTAAGTAGAAACGAATTTCTGGCAGACAAGTTGATTATCTTGCAGCAAGGAGTGCTGCTGTTCGTCATGCAGCCCAAGATCCCATATCTTATAGTGGCAGACTTGACTCAGATCCCCGAAGTTTATCAACGTTACCTGGATCATTACTTCCTGGCCAACATGCTCCTTCTATCCTAGGGGCGGCCCCACAAAGAGCTGTTGAGGATGTCATGTATGTTAAAAGTTCCACAAATCCTGGTTATGGAGTGAGCCTGCCTCCAGGTAGAGACTACGGGATAGGGAAGGGACTTCATGCAACCTTCGTTGACTCTGACTATCCTAGCAGTGCGTTGGCACGTGGTGGCCACTCAAGGTTAGATGATTATAAGGATGACAGAGTCTACTCTCGGGAGCTTGAACGACGGGAGAAAGATCGGCACTCTTCACGCGAGCGAGAGAAAGATCGAGAAAGGGCGAAAGACCGAGAGAGGGAACGAGATCGAGAAAGGGAACGGGAACGGGAACGAGAACGACAAAGAGAGCGTGACCGTGAACGTGCTTTGGAACGTAAGGAGAAGGAAAAAGATCACGAGCGCAAACGTGGAGCTGAAATAAAGCATGGCCGAACACCTCCCAGGAGTTCTAGGGATCGACGAGGACCCTCTTTGACCAAGGGCAGTAAATCTTCACGACGAGAATCACCACGCCCTGATAGGTGGATTTTATTTGGTATTGTCGTTCTATGGTTGTGTGTGTTTAGCAGCTGCTATATATTCATCATTCGTAACTAACTTGGTGTTCTGTCATGCTGAAGGCGTCATTCACCTGTTAAAAGGAGAGAGTATTTCTGCAAGGTAAAATAAGAGCTCAGCGCTTGAATCATTATTATCCCTCCTTAAGTGGCTCTGCTTTCCAGTGCGAATGAAGTGTAGTGAGGACCTCTTAATACTTTAAACTTCTTGATCATATTTCATTGACAGAGACTAATCAAGCTACTCGTTTCTAAGATTATCCTTATTCTATACCTAACACAATTGAGCTATTGGCTTTTCCAATTATCATGTGTCAATAAGCTCTTATTTTGAACCATTGTAGTGTCAGATATTTTGTCCCTCCATTTCCTTTGTCTTCTTGCTGGTCTCCTATGCTCTCTTTCTTCTTTCCCTCCAGATGTTGCTGTCCATGATGCTCAAGATATGTAGTTTCTGCAAGGAACTACGTTGTTCTCTCTGTTCCTTCCTTTGGTCCTGGAGGCTGTTGATCCTATTCTGTACCATCAGAACTTGTCATGATTATCCTTTTGGGATGATAGTTGTCTCACCTTTTTGATGAATTCTAAGCTGCCTTTAGTTGAATGCTTGTTTTTTGGGACTTGAAAGACTGCTTCAATTATTCAACAAGGATATCTAATGATTGCTATTCTTATGGATTTATTATTGTTTTTGCAGGTTTATTCATCAAGTTTGGTTGAAATTGAGAGGGACTATCTGTCGCTGGATAGACGGTATCCCAGGCTTTATATATCTCCAGAATGCTCGAAGGTTTGCCTTCTCTTTCATTCAGCTAATTTTATGTGAGATATATCATGTGACGCTGCATTTTGTTTTGCTATAGGTGGTTGTAAATTGGCCAAAAGGGAATCTTAAGCTTTCTTTGCAAACTCCTGTCAGGTAATTAGTCATATATCTTTCCTTTTTATGTTTTTTTTTAATTTTACACTGAATTTATATTATTTTGCACTATAGCGTTCTATTTGGTATTGGAACATCCTATTTGCAAAATTTTTTAAGTCTCTCAATGATTTTTTGAAATGATCTTTACCTTAGGAGCTGCAGCTCTGACAGTCTAACAGATGCTTTCTCTAGCCCCCAAAACACCCTGTATTAATGTAGTGTAGTTATTCGTTATGTAGATATGCAGTTTTGGTTTCTCAATTATTAGATAGATATGCAGTTTTGATACTTTGGAATCTGTATGTTGATGGCTGGTATGATACTATCACCGTTTTCATGATGGAACAGTTTTGAGCATGATTTTGTTGAAGGAGAGGCTGCAACAGCTCTGAAACGGCTGTCATCGAAACCGTCTGCTGGTGAACCTGAAAAATCAGAACATGGGATGACTATATGGAATGCAAAGGTTTTCTATGAAGATATACAGATTGTCTTAGAACCTCTCTTTTCCTCTGAAAATTCTTACGTTAGCATTTGCTTGAGATGTTGTCATGATATTTTAAGTGGTCAGATATAATAACCAATAGAAGTTACTTGGAACTGTCCTGGAATTTCAATGTGAATAAGATAGAAGTAAGTTTTGTCACCAGAGAAAATGTGCCCTCTTTTTCTTGCATTTGTTTTAGAACTTTGCTGAAGAGAATCATGACTGAAGTGGTGAGTGATTCTGGTTCATGGTGGTTATATAACAATTAGATGTCTGTACTCCTGCGTTTTGGGCATCTTTGAGTGTGAATTGGGGTCTTAATTGTGGACTTTTAAGGGGAAGAAAAGACGTGTCACGTGTTAACTGATTTAGGTCTTTATAATTTTTAATGTAGGTGATGATTGCACTAGTTCAATATTGCCCTTGCTCCTTATTGTTTCCAATATTAATGCACTTGAACAGACTTTGTTCAACTCGATTAGTTGCAGAGCATAGACCTTCACTTAAAGAGAACCTCTTCCCTGATTTTCTCTTCCACTGCTGCCTTCTATGTTCTATATGCTATATGTTCACAACCTCTCTACCCCACAAAGGTAGGGGTAAGGTCTGCCTACACCCCACCCTACCCCACCGTCCCCAGACCCCACTTGTGGGACCACACTGGGTGTGTTGTTGTTCAAAGATGACAAGCAAGTTGGTTTTGTATTTTCCAATGTTATAGTGGCAGCACAGTATTTATGCAATGGTGTTTGTTATCCTGTCATGACATGTACTCTACGTTGTGTAGATGTGCTAATATATTTCTGAAAGTTGTCATTTATTGTCTGATATGTAGATGATTTTGATGAGTGGGCTCAGCAGAAATTCTCTGGAAGAGTTGTCATCCGATCGAAACTATGATGACCGAATACCTCACATTTGCAATTTGCTTAGGCTTGCTGTTCTTAAGCTGGACAATTCTTTAATGACTATAGGGGGGCAGTGGGATAGTGTTGATGGTGGGGATCCATCATGTGATGACTCCTCTTTGATTCAGACGGCTCTTAGGTTTGTTAATCACATTCCTCTACTATTGTGATTTTACGTTTTCTCCTGAACCCTACTGATAGAGCTCTTGCTATTAGGCATGCAAAGGACATAGCTCATCTTGATTTGAAGAACTGCCAGCAGTGGAACCGTTTCCTTGAGGTAATATCTGTGTGTGTGGGTCTCACTGTCCTCAGATTATTCTACTTTACATGTTTAAAGCAGGACTCTCCTTTTGCTTACTCTTAAATGTTTAACTTTATTAGTGTTTATCATGTAAATTCTGAATACTAAATAGAATAAATCAATCATCAGCTTAATACTTGTAAATAGTTATGAACAGATGATTGGTAATATCTGCCTGCGTGGGTCTCTCTGGCCTCAGTTTATTTATGTTGAAAGCAGGACTCCACTTTTTCCCCTCTTAAATGTTAACTTTAGTGTCTATCACTTGTATCACTGAAACTCTGAATAGTGAAAGAGTAATTAAATCATCTGCTTAAGTGGCATGAACAGATGGTTGTCATATTGTTCCTCTTTCCTTTTCTTTTTATTTGGAAATTGTCTTTGGTCCTCTTGGACGTGGGTAGCTTCAAGAATCCCTTCGTAGCAAAATATTTTCAGTGACACTTGTAAAACTGGTCTACGGGACTGAAGCTAATCTAGCTTCCATTCCTTGAACTCCTTGAAAGTCTGTAGCCGACATGATCACGTTCCTGAATACATTTACACTTGGGGCTCAACCGTTCACCATGTTAAAGATCTATGCCTCAATGACTGTAACACAGTGAATGACCCGCGTTCTTAAATATATTAGGAGCTATTTAGCCAGTTGAAGTTGTTTTAATTGCAGAATAATAATGAGAGCGAGGGTTGTCATTTTTCTTGGTATTGAATGAAGCACAAGTATTCAAACATATCATTTATATATTTGTTCTTAAAAAAAATATTTGCTCACCATCTTGACCAGTTGCGGACGAGGAAATGTTATTTTCTAATGAAAGCTCAAGTAATTCTGGTTATTTTCTATGGATGTCCTTCAGCCTGTTACTAATGTTTACTTGCAAGGCAGCTACTTGTCAACTTTAAGAGAAAGTAGTAAACCACTGAAGTTAGAAAGTTCAGAGGTAGCTGCTCTCCTAGCTTCACATTCATCTTAGGGAAAGGAGCTGAAAGCCACTCGACTGTTAAGGAGAGGAGTGTTGACCACTCGACACAGGGCTTGACATGCCGCGAATCCTCTTGAAAGAGAGGGGTGGCGAGCGGTAGTGAAAGTGGAGTGAGGTTGTTCTTGCTACCACCCACCAGGATCCCGCTCGCCGTTATAAAAGAATTTATCTACTAGGAGTTTCTGTTCCATTACATTTTCAGTTCATCAGCTTCCCTTCTCCTCTTCTGTGGTCCATGCTATTGAGATGGACATGTAATAAAAAAAATTAAGAAATCGTAGGTGGCGAACTCAAGCCAAGAAATAGTTTTCTGATCTGGACCATCACAGAAGTTGCTCACAGTTGAATATACACGATATTGAAGATAAGTTATTTTTTGATGTTTGACAGATACACTATGAAAGAGTTGGAAAAGATGGGCTGTTCAGTCATAAAGAAGTCACTGTTTACTTTGTCCCAGACTTGTCTGAATGCCTTCCTTCATTAGAATCATGGCGTGAGCACTGGTTTACTCAAAAAAAGGCTATTGCTGAGAGAGAAAGGGAACTTGCTCTGAGGAAAGAGGTCTGCTTCTAGTACATTCTTGTACCTTCAACAAAAAAATCTCTATTAGTTTTGATGCATATATTCCATTTTTTTAATTAAGAAAGGTAATTTATTGCTTTATATGACACCAAGCCGGTGCATCGAGTGTGCCTTACAAAAAGGAAAAAAATGAGTTCTTTTACTGCACATGTAATGAATTGAGAAGATCTATCAAGTTACCTCTTTCATTTACAACCAGTAACACCAAAAACTAGAGAGTGAATAACTTGATCCTCATTAACTCTCATTCCTTCCTCCAAAGAGATCCTTTGGTGTCTCTAACTCCCAAACCACCCATCAAATGGCTGCAAAATGGTATTCCTCTGTGCCACTTGAAGAGTAAATCTTTTGTAGTTTCTGGCTTGCACCACTCATCCACCAAACATTTAAGTATGTGCATAATAGCTGGATCCTTATCAGAGAGAGAGATCATCTTTATGCCCTTCTTCACTATTATTATCTGTTGCATAGAAATACACCTCTTTTTGTAAGTTGTATATTTTCTCAAATCTGCTTCCAATACGACTGCTGCATCTGTCTGTTGTTCCCTGCTAAATCCTTATAAGATGACCTCACAGTAAACATGCGGTTGCTCTGAGCTTTCCCTACTCGTGTTTGTTGTGATTGTACTCGCGGGTTACGTATATAGCAGCTGTAGGAGATTGATCTTTCAACTGCCAGTCATTGTAGCTTCTTATGGATAGGTGATTCTAGCTATCAGCCACATCTACATTTTGATTGCTGGCATAAATATATAGTCTGGGAACTCTCATCTCTCAGTGGCTTACAAGTTACAAACCAGCAAAGTGTCCTGCCAAAAAAGTGTTGTTCTGCCTCTTCCAGTGTTGATACTGATATTTTCAGAGTACATGCTCCGTGGTGCTCTTATATGCTTCCAGTTTCCCGCACTATAAGAGCATGCTGGAGGTTGTTGATTCCAGAATGCCAATTGCTCTTTATCACCTTTCTCCACTGAGAATTTTCCTCTCTGCCCGTGAGCTGTTATTTGGTACACCAAGGTCTCCTTTCCTTTACTAGTCATTTTCTCCCTCTCAAGATTGTATGTCCTGTCTCCGTTGAATTGCCATTTTAAATTCTCCCTTAATTTTCTTCCATTTTAAATGCTCCCTCCAAAAAGAATCACGTTGTCGGAGTACCTGGTTCAAACGGATAATTTCAATGTAAAATATTTTTCGTTTTGGGAAAGACAATTTACATAGTTTGAAACTGCATAAAAATACTAGATATCACAACTTCTTGTAGTTAAACACACACACACATGTTTGAATTTTGAAACAATCATAAACTAAGGAAAAACTGTTTGATTCCCATAATAGCATTATCCAATCCTTTTGGGACAGGGTGTGCATTTTAGTTTCTAGTTTACTTTTATGTTTCCTTTTCATTTACTTTAGACACAGATGGTACATTAATGGTTACGCTTGCTGACCAGTTTAAATTATTTGTTTAATCTAGAAATCCGAAGAGAAGGAAAGCCAGAAAGGTAAGATATCTGATATTTTTGTGCATCAATTTCTTTACCTGAGAATCTATTCTGTTTCATGTATTTCTTCTGGAATTCAATAACTGAAGAGTCTCAGCATCTAACAGATGCTAAGCGAGGTCCCAAGTCAGAGAGGAACTCTGCATCTGGAAAGTCTACAGAAGGAAGCAAGAAGGAGAATGACGGCAAACTGAAAGAGAAAACAGCTGATAAAGAAGGGTCTAAGAAAAAAGGTGGAGAGAGTAAAAAAGCTCTTGAAACTTATAAGGCGGGAAATGATAATGCTGAACTGAATCCAGGAGAAAGTGCTGCTATTGAAACTGATGGTATTGCAAAGTCAGTTAAGAAGGGAGTTATAAAAAGAATTGTTAAACAGAAGATCTCCAATAAGAAAGAGTTGGAAACCACACAGAAAGTGAATTATAAGGTGGATAGTAAAGAAACTGGGGAAGGAAATTTGAGCACAGAGATTGCTTCTCCCCAGGTTGGAGCATCTGTTAACACTTCGGTTAAAACTTTTCCAAGGAAGAAAATTGTTAAGAAGGTTCCCGTGGTGAAAACTCCAAATGAGGATGGGTTGAAACCTCCTGATGTGGAAAGTGTCAAGGAGGTGGAATCTTCGAAAGATAAGGGGAATAGTAAAACTGATGGTAATAGTACTTCTGTCAAGCAGGATGCTGTTGTCAAGCAGGACACTGTTGTGAAGAAAATAGTTAAGAGAAAAATAATTAAGAGGGTTCCCAAACGAAAAGCAGCATCTACAGACGCCAACAATGGGGTCACTGGTGTTGATAGTCTAAAAAATGACGTGAAAGAGGAGAAATCAGTTCAAAAAAGTGAGGTGCAAAATGTGGGTGATAATAATGTGGAAAATGTGAATGTTGTCAACCAAGAACAGAAGGTTAACCCTAAAACAAAATCCAAAACAGCTGAAGTGAAGCAAGAAACTAAAGAAGAAGAAAAGACTGAGGAGTCGAATCTTGCTGGGTCCAAGAAAGGATCCGAAGCAGACAAGCATATAAGTTCTCAAAATGATGACCGTTTAAAGCTAAAAGGAAAGGAAGACCCGAAAGAACAAACAGAAAAGAAGCAGGATGGGAAAATCCTTTCGAAGAGCAAATCAACAAAAGAGATCAAAGAAAAGAGAAGTGAAGATCCTCCTCGGCACCCTGGATTTTTTCTTCAAACACAAGGGAGCAAGGATATGAAGGTAGGTTCTATCAGAATCACTTGACTGTTCAAGTTGAATGAATAAATGCTTTGTCATACTGTTTGTATGGAAATAACTATATTGTTGTGTACCTGTGTGCCTGCAGTTGCGATCATCGTCTCTTTCATTGGATTCTTTGTTGGATTATACTGATAAGGATATTGAAGAGTCAAGATTTGAGGTATACCCTTCTTAGCATATAAAGCCAACCGTGCCTGTACGTTTGCTGGAAATCACAAACTTGTCCTATGATTTTATGAAAACTAAATTATTATCCATGAATTGATTATTATACTTTTGGTTTAATTGGACGTTACTTGTCACATTTTCTGATTCCTTTTGCAGCTTTCACTCGTTGCGGAATCCCTGTATGAAATGGTTTACTATGACATGGCTTCTCGTCTCTTAACTTTTCTTCAGGTTTGTGGCAAGTCATATTGTTCAGTTAGTTCCCTGAGAAATGGTATTTTTATTGGCAATTTTTTATCTAACACTTGCCCTTTATGATAGAAATTGCGCTCGAAGTTTTTGATCAAGCGAAACCAGCAGAAAAGACAGAGAGAAGAATCATCCAAGAAGAAAAGTGAGGAAAAATCAGCCAAGCGTGCAAAGACAGATGAACCTGCGGAGGATGCCAAATCTACTAAAACTGAATCACATGGCAAACATGATCAAGGGGATGAGAAATCACCTGTCAAGGAAGAGGCTACTTCGCTAAATAGTGCTGAAGAGACAATGATATCAGATGACGATGCGAACGATGACTCTGAGATGGATGAAGATCCGGAGGAAGATCCAGAGGAAGAATCAGAAATGCAAGACACGAGCCCACGTGATGGCCAGGCTAAGGAGGCAAAGGTTCTGTCTTGTCTTGCTACCACTTCACAATTTCATTTATGTTAATGTTTTGTGTGTACTTGTGATGTGTTGAATCTGCTGTCTATTGATCTCATTAGCGAGACCCTAGTCAGTAAATCGATTGCACTACGTACTTTTACAACAACAACATATCCAGTGAAATTCCACAACGTGGGGTCTGGAGAGGGTAGAGTGTACACAAACCTTACCTCTACCTTGGTAAGTAGAGCGGATGTTTCCAAGAGACCCTTGGCTCATGACATGCGAAGGAAAACATTCTGACCTGGTAAAAAATTTAAAGCAGTATGAAAATGCTGGTATCAAACGCGAATACGCCACGATAGCGCATCCTGAAAAAAGATGCAGTAATTAACGCAGGTAAAGAAGATAAACAAAGTACCCTAAAGAACACATAACAGAAGAAATCAAACTACAGGGATTATAAAGCAATATGACGTCTATTCGTATGATATGCTAAGCGGACCTACAGTAATAACACAACTACCCGTTTGTAAGCGTAAGTAGGACTACGCTCGACTACCTACTACCCTTCTACCTTAATGCGTGTCCTCCACAACCCCATATTATCTAAAGTCATGTTCTCAGTAAGTTGCCCATCTAATCACCTCTCCCCAAAATTTATTTGGCCTACCTCTACCCCTCTTGAACCTATCCATAGCCAACCTCTCACACCTCCGCACTGGGTCATTTGTGTCTCACCTTTACACATGCCCAAACCATCTCAACCTCGCTTTCCGCATCTTATCATCCACCGAGACCACTCCCTCTATGCTCCGGATATCATCATTTCTAATCATAACCCTCCTTGTATGCCCACATATCCATCTCAGCATCCTCATCTCCGCCACTCTTATCTTTTGGACACTCTTATCTTTTGGACGTGCGGTGTCTTGACTGGCCAACACTCCGCCCCATACAACATAGTCGGTCTAACCACCGCCTTATAAATCTTGCCTTTTAGTTTTGGTGGCATCTTTTTGTCGCACGAGACTCCAGATGCGAACCTCAATTTCATCCACCTTGCCCTAATACGATGTGTAACATCGTCATCAATCTCTTCATTCCTTTGGATAATAGACCCGGGGTACTTGAAGCTTCCTTTCTTCGAAATGGCCTGAGTACCAAGCTTCACCTCCACGCCCGTCTCAAGGTTGTTCCTGTTTTGAACCTGCACTCCAAATATTTTGTCTTGGTCCTACTCAACCTGAACTCTTTAGACTCCAGAGTCTGTCTCCAACCTCCAACTTAGGGTTCACTCCGTTGCGAGCCTCATCAATAAGGACTATATCGTCTGCGAATAACATACACCATGACACCTCCCCTTGAATTTGTCGCGTCAGTTCATCCATCACCAAGGCAAATAAGAATGGATTAAGAGATGATCCTCGGTTCAACACCATCATCGCAGGAAAGTGCTCCGAGTCTCCTCCCACTGTCCGTACCATGGCATGGTCTTGGCCCCTTCATACATATTTTTGATCGCCCTAGTGTATACACCTCTAGCCTCCAAACATCTCCAAAGAACCTCCCTAGGGACTTTGCACTTGGTACTTCTAGTTATATATTTCAATCAGAATCTCATCTCATTCACTAAATTAACAATTTGAAGAAACACTGCCCTGCTTCTATTTTCAAGAATATTTTCGTTCTTCTGATACAACTAAGACTTAATAGAGGATCGGGATAGTGTGGTTTATGTAGAACTTTTTTGCCAACATAAAAATACTTATATACTTTGATCGTTGGTGGATATTAACTTTTTATACGCTTATTGGTGAACTCAAAAAGAGCTCATTGGTGAACATTGACCTATGTTATATAAAATTGTGGTACCACTAAATTTTTATATCTTTGTTTCCGCATATTGAGGTTGACAAACAATAATTTGAACTCATTAATTGGGAAGTTTGTTTTGCAGCAAGGGTGTGGAAATGAAGAGACCAAATGTAATGTACATCACTCTAATCTTGGATCTTTCTGATTTTAGGAAAATGCCAAGGAAATGCAAACTGATGCTGATACTGGAGGTGAACTTCCTGGAAACGGCAAGGATGAAGGAGCTTCTGAGATAAAGCCAAATCTTAAATCAGGCAGCAAAGAAGAGACAACAAAGGTGGAGAAAAGTACTAAAACGACTCAGGGTGTTGTTAACAAAGAACTGTTGCAGGTAAATTGATATTGCTGGTTACTCTCTTAATATCTTCATTCTCTATGTTCTCTATCTGATGCCTTGCTCTGTATCAGGCTTTCAGGTTTTTTGACCGAAACCGAGCGGGATTTGTTAGGGTAAACCAACTAGCTTGTCCTTGTCTTTCTCTCTTTCTTGTAGTTCTTGTTGCATAAGAAACTCAATCATGTATGCCTTTGTCAGGTTGAAGATATGAGGTTAATCCTCCATAACTTGGGGAAATTCCTTTCTCACAGGGATGTCAAGGTTGGTTTGTATATTCATGTACCTTTATTACTTTGTCTTTTTGCACGTCTGCTGACAATAACGCATGTCGCCCAGGAACTTGTGCAAAGTGGACTTATAGAGAGCAACACTGGGAGAGATGACCGAATTCTCTACAAGAAATTGATCGACATGGACTTGTGAAGTTTATCGCAGGATTAGCTAGTGGATTACTATCAAATTATAGTGCTGCCTTTTCCATGAATTCTTTAATGGCGAATAAACCTGTCTCTGGAATAGACTTGAATTAAGGGTAGTGGTTAAATTATTGAAACCAAACCGTTGCAAAATATTTGATACTTGCGGGAAGTTTTTTTCTTAGGGGCCTATGGTTCTCAATTGTTGTGGGAATTTGACATACTCCAAAATGACTACTTATCATTCACAAGTGCACTGGGAATTTGACATACTCCAAAATGACTACTTCCATTCACAAGTGAACGCCAGACAATGTACTGCATTATACTATCCTTTTATTTCTGTGGCCTTGGGGGTTTGGCGTACTTTCGAGGGGAAAATATTTACTGGTCACTGGTTCTTGGCTAGGAGGTTGCGTCCGTCAGTTGCTGCACAAGGCAGATAGAAGTAGAATCTGTCTCTATGTTGATATTCCACCGAGGACATTACCCTTTACCTCTTTCCGTTTTCTCCTGGTGTGATCGGGCACAGATTTATATAAATCATAGAAAATTCCATTCCGTTTAATGATCAAAGTTTAGGATAAGTGAAAACATCTAACATGTGAGTGAGGGTGCACCCAAACCCCATAAAGATCCAGGTGTTAGTCATACTATAGAGGGGGCCTATCCAAGGGAACTCAATGTATGGGTATGTCTCTAAAAGTTACTATTTCTCAGAGCTCGTTTGGGCCAACTCCTTAAAACCTGCTTAATTTAGGCTCTTTAGTCGAGCTTTATCAGATAAGTGCTTTAGGAGAGTAGTTTGTGATAAATAGGTTGTATAATACCAATGTTTTGAGAAATCACTTTTGATTGTCAAATTCCAAAAAAGAAAAAATAGTATCAAGGTTTTTAGTATCATTTGAATGGAAAAATGATTTAAATATTTGCTATGAAAGATTCTAATTTTATTTTTAAGACATATACTCCCTCGGTCCCAAAAAAAGATTGACACTTTTCACTTTTCGAGGGTTAAACTTCTTAGTTTTGATTGTGTTTGAATATCAAATTTTTAACTTTTTTGAAATAAAATTTACATATTTGAAAACTACGTGAAAGTATTATAAGTCACCATAATTAATAATTTAAAACATTGAAAACACATGAAAAAATTACGGTCAAAGAGTAACTTGTTTTACTTTGGAAAAGTAAAAAGTGTCAATTTTTTGGGACGGAAGGAGTAATTAAAAAGATATATATTAATATTTTAATCAATATAAATATAATTAAACGACCGAGCGAAAACAAGAAGAGTGTTATTTTTCTATTTGGGAGAAATATGTATTAAATTAATGAGAGTAAGTTCGGTAACTCTATCTGAAGACTGAAACAATTTACATATTTGAAACCTCTCACCCAATGTAGGGGTAAAGTCGGCGTATATTATACCCTTCCAGACTCTACTTGTAAAATTTCACTCGCTTGGCTATGCTGTTGTTAGTTTGGTAATATAAATTTTTAATAAGGATGATTTTTGTCTTAAAAGATCAAGTTTGGTAATATAAAACCTCAAATCTCCATAAATTGTGTTTTTTTAAAAGGGAAAAGGGTCAAATATACACATCTACTTTAGTTTATTTATCATTTTTGTCCTCCGTTCGCGAAAATAGTAAAATATACCCCTTCCGTTATAAGTTAGGGCCAAATGTACCCTACTGACTAATGTTAGCAAAGTATTCAAAATACCATTTTTTAAAAAATATTTTAGAAAATTAGATTTTTTAATTAAAAATCTGGAAAATATTTTTTTAAATTTAGAAAACTGTAAAGTATTTCTTTAACAAATAAAGTGTCCAAAAATCTTTTTTTTTAATCTGGAATAATTTTTAAAATAAATCTGAAAATTTGAGTTTAAAAAAATTCCAATTTTTTTAATAAATTGTCTTGAGCCGAGGGTCTCCCGGAAACAGCCGCTCTATCTACCATCCCTAGACCCCACGGTGTGAGATTTCACTGGGTATGTTGTTTAATAAAAAAAATCAAATTTTCAGATTTTAAAAAAAATGAGTTTTATTAAATCACGAAAATTTCATATTTTTAATAAAAATCATTTGTTCACATTTGCTTTAATTAGAAAAATCAAAATTTCAGATTGTTTTTAAAAAATTATCACGCAGACACCACATAGAATAAGTTAAATGTTATATAGAATAAGTTAAATGTCTATATAATATGTTAAATATGAGGCGTATTAGTATGTATTTCACTATATAATATGTGTATAATTTGGGTGACGTGTAGCATTTAACTTATTCTGTGATGCCTAAGTGATAATATTTTTAAAAACAATCTGAAAAATTGATTTTTCTAATTAAAATAAATCTGAAAAAATGGCTTTTATTAAAAATATGAAATTTTCTTGAATTTATAAAACTCGTTTTAAAAAAATATATATTCTGCAAAATTGGATTTTTTATTAAAAACTGAAAAATATTTTTTTAATCAGTTTTTTTTTCAGATTTATTTTTAAAACTAAACCTGACTTTTAAAAAAAAAATTAATTAAAAATTCAATTTTCCAGAATATTTTTTTAAAGGGTATTGTTGAATACTTTGCTAAATGTAGGGGTATATTTGGCCCCAACTTGTAACGGGAGGGGTATATTTGACTACTTTCGCTTAGAGGGCAAAGTTGACTAATAAACTAAAGTAGAGGGGTATATTTGACCCTTTTACCTTTTAAAAAATAAAGTGTTTTTAACTTCTCAAAAGCTTGTCCAAACAAGTTTAATCAAGCAATAAATGTCCAATTTTAAGTTGTAATAGTAAAAAATGGTGCTATTACTCTACTTGTTTGGCCCTAGGCTTTCTGGGATCATTTGCAAGTTGAATTGCATCGTAGTGATACGCTTCATCTAACTGGCAGAATTTCCTCAACAGGCTATTTATAAAGATCCACTTCAAAGCCACTTGGAGTGTTTATTTCTGCATACAACACAACACAACACAACACAACATGGGGGTCTGGGGAGGGTTACCTTGATAAGTAGAGAGGTTGTTTCCGAAAGACCCTCGGCTCCGTTTCTTTCTACATGTATATCAGAATATTTCTTCATGAACAGTTTGAACTTGGTGTAAATATATCCCTTTCAAACAAAATTAAACTATGTATACTTCAATGTAGATATGTCCTTGAATGTGTACTTCCTGCTCTTCTCGACGAAGAGGTCGAGCTAAACCTGTCCTTCGTTGGTTTTTTCGTTTTAAGTATGGGACTTTGCACGATCACGAGCACCTGATCCTTGCTAGGCTGATGACTGTAACATGTACAAATTCCAAAATACAAGTGTACAAAAAGTCGTTTTTAATCTATATACACTATAATTTTATAATGAAAGGGTGGTTAACTTACCATCCTTCACTCTATGTACCTATCCCACTGTCTAGAGGCCAAAAGAGAGAAAAGAGAACTCGTGGTAATTATATACTTGTATTCATAAATTATAGGATGTTCCTCTCGCTCTCTCTTAATCCCAAAAATCAAGCTACAAACAACCATACTTCAATTCCAAACTAGTTAGCATTAACTACAGTGGCAGAATCAGAATTTTCACTAAAAGGAGTCAAAATACAAAGAAATAAACACACGAATTAGCTAATGGAATTCAATCATTCAACATACGATAATATACACATACAAAAAAGGTTACCTATCTACACACTGTAATCTTCCAGTGGAGTGGACTGTGGAGTGCCAATTGACGCCCCTTGGATAAGGGTGGCTCCACAAATTTATATCCATTGTGCTCTATTTGAGTACTTCAATCCAATACTCAATAATTCGTTTTTACAGCAAATTAGAAAAACGATGCAAGAAGCTGCAAAAGGATAACATTACAAAACTAAAGGACGATTCAGAAGTTATATTTGTTTCTCGAATTTACACGCGGAAAGGTGAAACATGACCTTAAGCTTCTAAGTGCATATCTGGTACAAATTTCGCCTGATATGAGATGAAGTAAGGCTGTTATTTCCTGGTACTTCCTGCTCAGATATTCAGCTTCCAAAAATGGATCATAAAATTCTTCTCATCGACCTGGTCGTTGTAAATACTGCTAGCTTATTATGCATTTACACTAGAAAGTGTGTACTTACACTAGCCAATAATCCAAATCAAGCACCAAGAATTCCCTATCAGCAAGCTGGCTCCTGTTTCAACTGGATTCCGCTTCTACAACCAAACATCATGGGCTGGGAGAAGATAGGGATCCGTCAGCATCATGACATTTTGGAAGAAATCTTGTTTTGAGTAAAATAGATGAACACAGAGCATAATAAGTTCTTTTTCATTAAATTTTTGTTGTTGATAGACCGAGAAATCCATCTAGAGCCGACCCTTTGGGCCACAACCTTTGAAACTCGGGAATGATGGGCCTCCCCCTCTATCCTTCTCCACTTAAATATTAGAATTTGTTTGTTAGGCGCAGGGCTCGAACCTGTGACCTAAGACACAAGTCCCTCAACCTTTGCCAATTGAGCTAACCCCTTTATGACGGGGTAATTCTAGTGATATGGTGGAATTTTTAGATGAACTGATTCTTTTTTTTTAGATGAACTGATTCTATAAGGCTCTGGATCAACCCTAGTGATGTGGCATAAGAATCGAACATTATGTCTAAAAAAGGGTGCAAAAAGCAAGATCACCTGAGATAAACTAGGTGAAAGACTACTAGCAAGCTCCTCATTTAAGAAGACTGGAAGTGGTGGCATTTGGCTCATAATCCCTGGCATATTTTTCATGCTGAAATGACATAAAAAATGGTATTATTATATGAAGTGTAGGACAAGTACAATTCAGCATAGTGGCAAATAAAGAGGAAAGTAGAATTACTTGTTCAAAATCGTAGTTAAGTTGTTCTTCGTCTGGAAAAAAAGATCAACATTGTCCCGCAACTGCTCATTTACATATTGACATCACATATCAAAAGATACGCAGCAGCAACAACAACATATCCAGTATAATCCCACCAGGTGGGGTCTGGGGGATGGTGGAGTGTATGCAGACCTTACCCCTACCTTTTGACGGATAGGGAGGTTGTTTCCGATAAACCTCCGACTCAAGTAAAAACGAAAGCAACAGTAATAATAAGAAGTGATAGCAGAAAATAAGATAACGAAGTGAAAGAAACAAAAATGTAGGACGATAATCAAAGTACAAAAATTAATAAATAGTAACAGAAATCGAAAGACAATGAACTACCACAATAATATTACGACTACTAGCATGAAAGAATAAGTAGGACAACACTCAATTACTTCACAACCTTCTACTCTAATTCGTGTCCTCCATAACCTCGTATTTAAGGTCATGTCCTCGGTAAGCTGGACTTGCGTCATGTCCTGTCTAATCACCTCTCCCCAGTACTTCTTTGGCCTACCTCTGTCTCTCCTGATCTCCGCACTGGGGCATCCGTGCATCTCATATGCACATGTCCGAACCATCTTAGTCTCGCTTCCGCATCTTATCCTCCACCGAAGTCACTCCCACCTTATCCCGGATTTCTTCATTTATAATCCTTTCTCTCCTAGTATGTCCACACATCCATCGTAGCATCCCCATTTTCGCAACGTGAGAGTTCTTAACAACCCAACACTCCGCGTCTCCGTCCCATACAACATAGTGGGTCTAACCACAACTTGAAAGAAACATACATATAAATGTTAATAACAACTTCCTCATTCATCGCCATGTTTCTACGCGTCCAAAATGACCATTCATATCAAAATGCAACACCCAGAGATCTCGGCCAACTTGCTCATTTTCCAGCATATGTTGGCTATGCACTTTGTAGGATTTGGTAACATCATCTGAAACTTCCCATAATGGTTATTACTCTATTTGCATTAGCTTTTTCTCTATTCAATCACTTAAAACCATGAAGATTCTCTCTGGTTGTGCTCAACAATTTCGAAAGATTACTTGCCCAGAGGGAAAGAAATCTTCCTCTCTCTCGATTTCCCTGTCTTCGTGCAGCTCTTTTCTCATAAAACAAGTTATTTGATCACACATGAGTCGCCTTAGACAAGCTTATAACGCCGTGAGAATGAAACTTATGTTAGCATTGAAGGCTCAGAAATAGTGCTGCTGCACAGAGAGCAAGACTTTCAGTGCCTGTCCAGCTTTTTTCTTGTTGGTATTAACAGTCAATGTTTCTTTTTCCTTGTTGGGCTATGGCTATTAATAAATCTCACCCCTAGTAAATGTGTCTGCAAGTCATCTTCCATTTCAAGAAAACTATCTAAGTCCTTCAACAAGAAGTTTGCATCTTGTTTTTCTGTTTCTCCTTTAATTAGTTCATAAGTTTCACTCTATAAACAAGAGGTTGAGATTAATACCTTGAGTGTTGAGAGGTTAGCTGAAATTTTGTTAAGTGCCTGATTATTTTCTTCCAATAGACGCCTTGTTCCAAGTAGTTCTGCTAAGCAACCAAAAAAACCAGTTATACAATTAGAGGCGATGCTGCATGAAACAACTCAAGATAAAAAAACAAAATTACATAAGAATTTCACAATGACATTAACAGAAGAATAAGATGTTCGGGGAATTTCGGGAGTACATCCGCTGGATAACATGTTCATGTTATTATTAACGAAAGGACCAAGGAGTTCATAGGCCACGTGCTTGGTGCGCTTGAGAGCTTCTTGCATTCAAACAAAGGAGCCAAGTACAAAATGGAGATTTTCTTTGATTTGTAATAACACATAAAGTGAAATTTCACAGGCATATCAAATTAAGAGTTACTTCCTCTATCCCAATTTATATGACACACTTACTTTTTTAGTCAGTTCCAAAAAGAATGACACATTTTCTTATTTTGCAATAATTTAACTTTAAACTAAACATTTTACGATTAACGAGATGATGTATAGCCACGATAATATTTTTGGCTTTATTTTAGACCACAAGATTCAGAAATCTTACTTTATTTCTTAAATTTCATGCTCAGTCAAACTACATCATATAAATTGAGACGAAGGGAGTAATATTTTTTCTTTCTACCAATCTCAAACATATTAACAAAAAGAATTGTCCTCATCTTTTTCATACAAGGTCCCTTGTTAGTATAATTGATTTTTTCCCTAGTTGAAGCTAAATAACTAATTGAAAAAAATATTGTCAATTTTATCACAAAATAAAAGAGAAGCTTAATGAAATGATAACAACAACAACATACCCAGTGAAATTCCACACGGTGGGGTCTGGGGAGGGTAGAGTGTATACAGACCTTACCTCCATCTTAGTACGTAGAGCGGTTGTTTCCGGTGGTTCAAGACAAAGCATAATCACAAGCAAGACAATCAAAACAAAGCACGAGTAAAGCAAGAGTAAAAGAGTAAAGCAAAAGAAACGGTCTAAAGAATTAAAGCAGTATAAAGTGCATTCGAACAAAAGGGAGCAGTAGCTAACACAACTAAATAAGCTAAACAAAATACACTAAAAAACACATGTGGATTATAAAATAATAATGTATCTATAAGTGTGATAGGCTAATCGGGCCTACAATAATAGCATTACAACTATCAATTTGTAAGCATAAGTAGGACTATGCTCGAGTACCTACTACTCTTCTACTCTAATCCGTGTCCTCCACAACCCCTTATCTAAGGTCATGTCCTCTGTAAGTTGCACTTGCGCCATATCTTGTCTAATCACCTCTTCCCAATACTTTTTCGGCCTACCTCTACCCCTCCTGAACCCGTCCATAGCCAACCTCTCACACCTCCGCACTGGGTCATTTGTGTCTCTCCTCTGCACATGCCCGAACCATTTTAACCTCGCTTCCCGCATCTTATCATCCACCAAGGCCACTCTTACTTTCTCCTGAATATCATCATTTCTAATCATATCTCTTCTTGTATGCCCACACATCCATCTCAGCATCCTTACCTCCGCAACTTTCATCTTTTGTATGTGCGAAGTCTTGACTATCCAACACTCCTCCCCATACAACATAGTGGGTCTAACCACCACCCTAAGCTTAATGAAATGATATTTATATATTTTTACTATAGCAGAATGCTGTTCATGTGATACCAGAATGAATAACACATAACACTTTTAACCAGAAACATTATTTAGTTGCATTAGGTATTATTAGGTAAGCAATTATCTGTCACAAGATAATTGAAGTAACATTATTTAAGTCAATTTCAGGAAACAGCTATTTATTTTGAGAGATCACATTACAACTTTGTTTCCTGGAAAACGGAAAATGGAGAAGAATAGGTTCCTACTGATAGACAGGTGAGACTAACCTCCTGATGGCAAAACATCACTGTGGCCATGATGATTCATGGAGAGGGAATATGGAGCCAAGCTCATAAGTGAAGCAGATGCACTACTCTTTGAGGACATTTCTGCTGATTTATCCTGAAGAAGCGTGAAAAACGTAATGTTCTTCTTTCTCAAAAAATGTGATAAAATATGCAAAAAGAAAATATGCATGTAGGTAGAGACATACCAAAAGACATGCATAAGAGATGATTAGTGATTAATGTCATGACATACTGAAACTAGGGCAGAACAGGTGAACTTCGTAAAGTAATTCGGTTCCTAAAAGTAGAATTTATTAGTTCATTGACCATTCAGAAATTTTCCTGCAGCAGAGGCAAAACTAATTGGCATATTCTACTAGATGCAGACAACCCTATTGCTCCTTCCCATTAATAACAAAAGGTGATGTCTTAGTAAAGAGAAGAAATGACAAAATCCACCCGCCCCTACCCTCTCACCCATTAGCACCAGCAAAGTTTCTCTATGTAACAGCATGAAGATATAATTTCAAAGTTCCAAAAGACCTGGAAAGACAGGTAAGAACTTTTTTTATAGGCAAGGCAGGAAGAACTTTCTTTGGTCTAGCAAAAGTTGTATGAGTATAAACTAAAAAAGTCCTTTTTGAATAAATGATTAAATTTTCTAAAGTTGAATCACTAGAAATACACGGAGGAGGTAGTTTCTCTTTCAAAATTGATTCAAGTGTTGTCACAGGTGTTGTTAAAGTCCATTAGATTTCAGCTTATACAGATTGCACCCTCTTCTTCTTCATTAACAAATTCACCTATCAAGAAAGAGATTTAAATGCTTAATAGCTGGTGTGAGTAAGCAATTATACTGACTTAACAGTTATAAAATAACTCGACAAGAACATTTCACATGTGTAAACTAGGGAACGAGTAGCCGCTACCCTTTGGGTGCGCTCTAGGTAAACCCCGCTCCTAGTGCAATAGCCCGCAAACCACACATGAGATATAAAAAGAACATTTCACATTTGATAAGAGACTGTCTAGTGGATTTCATTTTAGACAGAATTTATTCATTAAAAGCCAGCACCAATTAGGTGATGAAAATGTACAGTAGCAAAAACTCAGCACCCAATTAATCTCGAAAGGGGCTGGGAAACCTATAAGAATGTCTAATTCATATGCATTTAACTAGTTACACCAAAATGCCAAAAGAGTACAGGCATTTGTATTTAAGTTTTTCTACTGATTCAGCTTTCTCTTCAAATACCTCTGATTTCTCTCCTTCCAAATCACCCGGGAAAAAAGGGCAAGCTGGTATGTTAATAATATATGCTCCTGCTTTGTTTTCTCACCTCCTTTCCTGTATAGACTAAGAAAACCTCCTTCAGTCTTAGGCATCCAATATCGTTCATCTTTTTAAACTATCACTCAATCGGCCCATCGACGTTCAGAAACAAATCCCATAGCTGCCTCGCCACTAGCTATGTAACAACAGATGGCTTGTATCTACACCATAAATCTCACACTTATTATACCTACTACACATTAAAATCTTATCTTCTGCAAAGTTGATTGTGTGAAACAAGCATCAAATGTGGCAATCCAACAATATCCAACCACCTTAAGAGGTGCTTTCTTCCTCCAGATAATCATCCAAACAAATTAATCGATGAGATGTTTGATGAAGAGATAAACTTATAAGAAAAAACCCCATACACCATGCTGCAATAAACTTTCGATCCTTTTAGTGTTTCCACCTCAGAGTATTCGTCCCTTCTAGTAGAACATTTGTGTCTTCCAGTTTACAGGAAGCTGGCCCATCTTCTCAACCATCCAATCCTCACAATTCCATCTGAAAGTTATCTCCCAGCAAGATCTGTTTTGTACTATGCAATGCTAGCATTAGTTTTCCCGGTAAAACTGAACAGTTCTGGATATTGAACTTTAAGGCGAATGTGTCCTATCCGAGTATCATGCCAGAACTTTAGTTGAAACAACTTTGTCTCCTCCCACAGCTTCCTCGCATTCTTCCATAATACAACTTAATGTGAATATTACTGTTCTGCACCAACGATCAGCTTTGCATACTTAACTCGGATCACCTGTTTCTAAAGGTCATTGGAACCCGGTAATATCTCTACCAGTATCTAATAAACTCTTGCTTCGCAATATAAAACTTTTATCCCTAAACCCCCCTCCTCCTTTATCTTAGTTATTTCGCTCCATTGCGCTGCATGAAAAGTCTTATCCTCTTTATCTCCTTCACATAAAATTCTCTCCGATCTTATCAAACTTTTTATCTGCCTTTAGCTGGAAATAAAGATATCACATAGGTAGATAAGCTATAGTACTTGGTCGGAAACTCAGCATAGTAAAATTACATTTGACAGCATGCACATTTATTTAAACTACCATGACTAAGAAACTGCAGACATAAAAGTTACAATCAACAGTACCCAAAAACTCCCAGATTCAAGAAATGATAAATAAATAAATAACTCACTATGTTTGATCAGTCTAGACTTTAAGGACTTGGATAAGCAAATCAAAGCAGTTCGTAAACCATATGAAATAAAAAGAAAAGTAGATCATGTCAGACCTTCCTATCTTTCAACTTCTTCACCAAACTATAGTCTTCTTGTTTCCTTCGCTTTCTCTGACAAACAATCACTAAAGATGTAAGCAACTCTTTCTCAACAAGCATCAACTATGACAAAAAATGCTTCGGACAAATGAAAGGAAAAGAATTTATCAGAAATAGCTTCCACAACAGAAATGAAAGATAAATGCTGCCAAGCAATTGATAGATATTAACAGCCTCGGTAGCTCACCGTGATCCACCTACATCTCAGTGCAACATCACGTACATTTTTTTCGCGGAGTGTGGACGCAATCTTAATATATTTCATTATTCGTGGTTCATTAGCAAACCTATTATCAACAAAAGAAAAATTGAATGTCAAATACATACACAAGGATATACAGATTTTTGTCATAAATATGGATAGACACAAAAATATCTCAGCATCTACAGTCAGACTTCTCTATAACAACCATTCTCTATAACAACATTTCACTATAACGGCCAAGTTCTCTTTGGAACCGATTTTTATATTATGTTATATTACATATTCTACATAACAACATTTCGTTGTAACAACCAAAAAAATATTGGGTCAAAAGGCCGTTATAGAGAAGTTTGACTGTATATTCATTCAGAGACCCGAAATAAACTACCTACTTCATAAGTCCTTCATCGAGTTTGTACTGTTCCTCGACCGTCCACTCAACCGCTAGCCCGGTATCATGCTTGAGCCCTGGCACTGTATCTATAAGAAAAGAATCTGAACAACTTCCATACTGACTAGTTCTTAGACTTTGGCTATTGCTACTAGTGTTATTGTTGTTTATCATCGTTGGATTCCCCGAAAACAACATCCCTCCTCCTACACCGCTGTTATTTACATCGAAATTCATTCCAAGATGACTATAGTAATTACTCATCAACATCATCTGGGGTGATAAAGCTTGCTGGTGAAACCCTGAATTCTCTGCAGCCATTACTTCACTAAAGCATTTAACTTTATTCAAGTATTTCCAAGAAAATTCACTAAACCCCTTAATCCACCCAAAGCTACATAACAGCTAGAAAAACAACAAAACTACAATCAGAGCTTCAAAACCCCAAATAAAAACCCCCACTTTTTTTTATGACAACGGAACCCGCAGCAGCTACCTTCAGGTGCAAAATAAAAACCCAAACTTTATCTGGGGTTCTTGCAATACACAAAATTATACAGTACCAAGACAATTCACTAAACCCCTTAATCCATCCAAAGCTACATAACAACTAGAAAAACAACAAACTACACTCAGAGCTTCAGGAACCCAAATAAAAACCCAAACTTTATCTGGGGTTTTTGAAATACATAAATTTATACAGAACCAATACAATTCACTAACCTCCTAAATCCACCCAGAGCTACGTAACAATCAAGAAAAGCAAAACTAGAATCAAAGCTTCAAGAACCCAAATAAAAACCCAAACTTTATATGGGGTTTATCTCTTTTTTCCAGTAAAGTAAAAGGGGTTGTAAAATACACAAAATTATACAGTACCAAGACTATACATTTTCACCAAGATTCCTTGACCAATATGAAAATACCCTTCAAGACTAAAAACCCACTTGGGAATTTGTACCTTTGTTGATAAAATTACATTGTTGAACTGAGATATTTGCTAAAGAATAAAAACCCAACATGGAAGAATCTAAAAAATAGTAGTAGTGTATGTTATTAGTGGATGTACAGAGAGTAAGAGAAGTGACACAAGAAAAAGGGGAAATCTTGTTGAAGTTTTTTTTCTTTATCTAGTCTTAGCCTTTTCTTTTATGCAAAAAGAAAAATAAATTTGAAGATGTTAGACCAATGATTTTTAGGATGTTAGTGGGCCGCACCCGCTCCAGTTGGAGCGGGTATGTGAATGATTTGGTAGGCGGATATGAATATCAAAAGTGTTACCCGACATCCGACATGGATAATGGGGCGGGATAGATTTCATATAAGATGTGCACCGTATCCGTCCCCACTACCCGCCCCGTACCCGCTACCCGCCCGATACATGTCTGTGTTGGATTCTTTAATTATGCTGATTTTATGATATTCTTAACTTGTCAAGGACTTGAATCCCTTATTCTTGTTAAGAATTCCGGATTCTTGTCAATTCATCAACCTATTAGTATTATTATTATTATTATTATTTTAAAATAAAGTGTACAGTATCCTTCAAAGTTTTTAATATTTTGTGTGAAAATGTATGGTACAATGCAACAACTCTACTGCGTATGTGACAACTTTGATAATGACATTGGAGTTTCTCTTTTCTTTTTTTACAATTGTGATCATTTAAAAGGACTAGAAAATTTCTTGTCTTCTTTTATATAAATTTTAAGCTTTATTTTAACCTTTTAATATTCCTAATATTTTGGTAAAGTTTCAGACTTTGATATTCGATACACCATAGTGAAAAAAGTTCATTTTTTCCATTTTCTTTGACCTTTTTTTTTCTTATATAACTTTTTTTACTATCCGTGATGAGTACCCGCCGGAAAAGGTGGAGGAATTACTACCCGTGATGGGTGATGGGGGTGAATTTTAGGTGTCGGGTACGGGTATAGGGTACCCTTCTTGGATCTCAAATCAAAAGAACGCCTGGGAATTGGAGAAACGATGGGAGATGATTGCTATGAGCGAGGTCCAGTCTTCCTTTCAAGAGATGTCTTTACGGCTCAATTTCCTGCCCCTCATTTGAGAGAGTAAATAGAATAGTGTCTGGCTTCTTCGTCCGGAGATTAATGAGGGTTCCCGCTGACTGGACTCACAGGGAGCCAACGACCTGCTCTCTCTGCGGCTTACCTTGGGCCTTTGCGAGCCCAAGTCTTTCAAGTGGTGTAGTTGTTCTAAGGAGAGTTGATTTCCACGCCTTTCCTTTATTCAGCTTCTTTCCTTGCTTTCATCGGGGAACAGCAGCGATGTACATGTTTTGTTAACTTATTTGTCAATTCGCTAATACCCCCTACTTTTTGAAAAGTATTTGTATCAACCTTCGCGCCACAACCATCTCCTTTTTATAGGTTCTACGGACCGATGCCTGCTGCTTCATCTGCTCCTCCACATTGACATCCCTAATGATTTTACTTATATTAAAGTTGAGACCTAGGACTTGACGTTTATCTATTATAAAAAAACTTTTTTTATTCGATGTTCGGTATCTGAAATCTGATTATATCTTAATTCGCCGCGTATGGCCTATTAGAAGAAAGCATTTTCTATCAAGAACTTTTCATAGAAGCACACCATTCATTACACCACATTCTTTGATAATAAATTGGAAACTGATGTTGATAAATCTTTAGGCGTAATATTTAAAAAGTTAATTTATATATATGTGTGATTTTTGGGTGAAAGAAAAGGGGTTTAGATGAGTCTCCTTCTAACTTTTAACTTTGTGTCACTTAATATTTATATCAAATTAATAGATAATGATATGGGAGTGATGATGAATTGCTTTACAAATTGATAATGCTAGTGTAGTTCATATATTGCGGCCTAAAAGAATTGCGCCTCATCGAAAGGAAGATATTATCAACCGCATTTGTCACCTCTTATCTAAGAATTAGGTGGTCTCTATTGTCTATATTTACCGAAAGGCTAATTTGATAGCTAATGATTTAGCCAATTTAATCTTTATTCAAGAGTCTCGCTTTAAATGATATTCACACGTGCCTTCTAGCATTCCTCATGTGATGCGAAAAATATTGTTGGGGTCTAATTCTCTCATTTTTCGATTTGGGCTAATTTTTTGTTATTTTAGTTTTTTCATAAAATATTGTCAGTGATATGTATTTATGCATAAATTTCTCACTTAGTCATGTTAATTAATACCATATATTTTATTTTATTACCCAACTTAATCATAGTTATTTAATATGATTTAGTGTAAATATCCTGTGTGAGTGAAGATTTACCAACAAATACTATTCTTCACACGAGAGGTAAATCTGATAGAGTTTTTTACCCATATATTGGAAGGTAAAGGTTGTTTCCAGAAGACACTCGACTCAAGAGAAAGCACAAGGATGTTAGATAAAATCGACAAAAATAAAGAAGTCAAGGCAAACGGAAAGGAATAGATCTTGGGTCTAACTCAACCCCAAAAGCTATCTTGTAATCCATGTTCTCATTCAATATCCGGGGGTCCAACATCGGTGAACAAATAATTAGAATGAGTCTGACTCTGATACCATGTAAAGAATGGATATTGGGCTTAACTCAACCCCAAAATCTAGCTTGTATGGTGAGTATTGTCCAAGTCAATATAAGGAGTCCACGTTCTCATTCTATATCTGATGTTGGACTCTTTAACTTGTATGGTGACTATTGTCCAAGTTCATATAAAGTGTAGAAAACTAATATGGTAGTGTTTTTTAGTTAAATATTTTTAAAATATAAATATAATTTAAGAAAATAGGTTAGAATATATAAAATACATCTGAAATTATGAAAACTAAGAAGAAACAAAACTACGAGAAATCATAAACTATCTTGATATAACGAAATGTGTACATAATGCTCTAAACCATTAAATTTTATATTGCAAAATGACATACAAGTTATAGTAAAATAATTATAAAATAATTTCTCTAAAACACCAAAAACATAAAGGATCCCGTAGTTATATGCGAAATAGAATATGTTGGGATAAGAAATGTATACATTAAAGCTAGTATTAAAGAACAAAAACAAACGTGTATATTGTAACACCAATATTCGATTTTATTAAAAGATAGAAACGTATTTTAAAAAATATACCTTATATACTTATTTTTAATTACAACAAACTAATCATTCAATACTTCATTTATTTCAATTTGTTTATCCTAGTTTCTTTTTTAGTCGTTTAAAAAAGAATGTCTATTTTATAATTTGACAATTTCTTAGTTTCAACATCACACGTGACATGTCCAAGACCACAAAATTAAAATAAATTTTGGTACATTATACATATTTTTAAATTAAGACCATAAAATTCAAAAGTATGTTATTTATTAAATTATGTGTTTAATCAAACTAAGACGAACATATTAAAATGTAGGGACTAGGGAGTAATAAATAATCTATACGTTGCAATCTTTGTATAATAATTCCAGCGTTAAAATTCCTCAGTAATCCCTACATTATGATCTATGATTATCCCCACATTACAATTCACATACCACTAATCTCTATATGCAATCTCTTCATATTAATAGTGTATAGCCAAATCTCTTAATTATTCTATAACAATATTTTATTATAACGATAAAAAAAAATTAAAGCAGATTTTTCATGTTATGTCATATTATATATTATCCATAATAGCATTTCGTTATAATAATAATAAAATATCCAAACAAACGGCGTTATTATAAAGATGTTTAATTATATTAAATCTCACATAATTTGCTTCTAAACCAAACGACTTCAAAGTCTTCATGTAACATTTCGAGATCGACATACACTAAGATAGAAAGATCATCCTTGAAAACTTTTGGAGCTTTGCTTGTTTTCCTTTTCCTTTTCCTTTTCCTTTTTAATATCCACCACCTAGTAAAATAAGTTGATCAGTGCTGTCAACGTAAACCTCAGTTGGTTCATTGTAGTACTATGACACTTTTAACCATTTGGTAGCATCCCTGCATGGGATGGGATTCCCTCGGTAGTTTTTTGAGCAAAAGCTACTGAAGGGTCCCATCACGGTAGCATATTGTAAAGAATAAATCTTGGCATAACTCAATTTTAAAAGTTAGATTGTAATGTGAGGATTGTTTAAGTCTATATAAAGAGTACATGTTCTCATTTCATATTTGATGTGATACTCTTCACACATATGAGTTCGTTTATTTGTTATGAAGTGTATTATTTACGTATTAAAGCTAGTATAATTAGTATTTCGTTTGATAGTATGTAAGTTGCTATATATAAAATTTCAATACATTAAATATTGTGTTTGGTCATCAGTTCGCAATCATGCATAACAAATAAAACATGTACTTCTTCCTTCGACCTAATTTATGTGATTATGTTTGACTGGACATGAGTCTAAGAAAAAATGAAGATTTTTAAAATTTATAGTTTAAAATGAGTCATAGATATTTATGTGGCTGTAAATCATCTCGTTAAAGGTAAAATTAATATTTTAAAGTTAAATGTTACTAAATATAGAAAAATATCGTTCTTTTTTTTACAAACTAAAAGTAAAGAGCTAGAGTGTCACATAAACTAAATCGGAATGAGTATAAAAAATTCTGAATCAATTTATATATTATCATGTAACAATACATGAAAAACTAAGCCATAAATTAATTGATGCACAACTAATTTGTACATTACTAATATTTGTATAAACCTAATCAATGAGCGACCCTAAGAGTTGTGAAGTAATGAATATGTTCACCTTAAATCAAAGGTTTTAAATTTAAGTATTTATAATGAAAAAAAATACTCCAAGAAGTATTTCACTTTTTATTGAGCCTTATCCAAAGTGAATCTAAATTAACGAAGCATCAAAATAAATATCAAGACACCATGTAAAATACGAAAAATAGTACTTATATGCCACTTTTTAGCCTTGTGGGGTTTGAAGCTATCTTTGCTTGTACTGTTTATAGCTGGCTCTCCACCAATAGGATAAAAGAATAAGATGAGCAATGGGAAGTGTGCAAAAAATAAAATAATTGGAGGATACTTTTTGGTTTTGTTCTATTGTGGGCAGATCTTGAATAGCAGTAGCAGAAAGTGCGAGTCCCAATAAGCAGCAGGTTGATGCAATAATTGTTTAACAATTCTCTCCACCTTTTCCTCTTTGTGACTTTTCACTATTTTTTTTTGATAATTCGGTGCAAGGTGGCGTAGTATCCCATATCGCTAAATGCATGCGAAGATCTTTGATTATCTTTCGTGGAGGCGAATGGAACCCGTTCTTAGCTACCACCGTCAGGTAAATCGCGGAATGTGCGTCCCGCATTCAGTGTCTGATCGCCACCAACGGATCAATGCTACAAGGTCAGGCCACAGCGATTATGCGAAAGTATCAAATCACAATGCAACATGCCCGCGATTAAGCTATCGACTTTAATACTGGCGTATCGGAGAAACGTATCCGCCGAGAATCGAACTTGTGACCCTAAGGCCACAAATTTGACTAATGACCACTGGGCCACTATCTTTGGATGACTTTTCCCTATTTTCACTTTGCTCTTCTCGTAGGAATAAGTATCGGTTTTGCCAAGGTTCTAGAAGCTCAAAAACACTTCTTAGGTCAAACATGTACTTTTCAGAAGTAGAAATATTTTTTCCAAAAGTCAAAAAGTATTTTTAGAAGCAGAAACATTAATTTGGTGTTTTTCCAGAAGTGCTTCTCAATAAGCCCTTTTTGCTCATTAAATAAAATTTTTTGGACTCATTTATCCTTTTCTTTTCACAAAATTCCTTTTAATCTCATATAATATCTCCATATAAAATAGAAATTTAAAAATGGGGTAGGACGGGGGAGGGGTAAAGGGTAAAAATTCATATTTTTTAATAATTTTTTTTATAAAAGTAAAATAGAAATTTGAGGATGGGATAGGGCGAAGGGGTGGGGTGGGGTAAGGGGTAGGGCGGGGGTAAGAAAAAAATTATATTTTCTATAAATTGTTTATAAAAGTAAAAAAAATATAAAATAGAAATTTGAGAATGTGGTAGGTGCACGGGGGGATGTGTAAGAAAAAAATTCATATTTTCAATCATTTTTTATAAAAGTAACAAAAAATATGAAATAGAAATTTACGGATGGGGTGGGGTGGGGGGAGGGGGTAAAAAATCATATTTTTATAAATTGTTTATAAACGTAAAAAAATATAAAAATAGAAATTTGAGAAGGTGGTAGGTGCACGGGGAGGGGAGGGAGAGGTAAGAAAAAATTTCATATTTCAATCATTTTTTATAAAAGTAACAAAAAATATGAAATAGAAATTTGAGGATGGTAGGGCAATGGGGTGGGGGTGGGGGTGGGGGTATGGCGGGGGCGAAAAAAAATTCATATTTTTTATAAATTGTTTATAAAAGTAAAAAATATATATAAAATAGAAATTTGAGAATGTGGTAGGTGGACCGGGGGGGGGGGTAGGGGATGGTAAGAAAAAAATTCATATTTTCAATCATTTTTAAAGTAATAAAAAATATGTAATAAAAATTTGAGGATGGGGTAGAGCAATGGGGTGGGGTGGGAGGTAGGGCGGAGGGTAGGGGAAGAAAAAATCATATTTTTTATAAAAGTAAAAAAAAAAACATGACATAGAAATTTGAGGATGGGGTGGGGGTAGGTGTGGGTAGGGCGGGATATGTTTGGACATATTTGAGTCATTGACTATCATATTGTCGTTACATTTCTTATGTACAATATAGTATTATTTTTTGATTAAATGTTGCAATTAAATAATTTAAAAAAAAATATTAAAGTGTAAAGATATACTGTTTTTTAGAAACATATGATAGAAAAGAATATTTAAATAGTTTTAAATCTATTAAAAAGAATATTCTAGTAAATTCACATAAATGTTGGTCAAGCAGAAGCTGTTTACATTTCTAAATCTTATAATTATAGGCCAAACACCCTAACAGATTCTCTAGAAACAGTTTCTGCAGAATTACTTCCAAGAAACAGAAACACTTTTCCAGAAGCTTGGCCAAACAATATCTAAATATAGTAATTTTGTAACTATTGACTATAGAGTAGTAGAACTAACATGTTCAATTGTTCATCAGGTGTCCTGAATCGGTTCTACCTGCCGCTCTTCGAAATTCATCTCAAAAACACCTTTGAAAACACTGATCTCGATTAAGTTGAAGCGTAAGAATTTGAAATAATGTCCACAGTGTAATCATCATAACCGGTACCACATTACTTTTTGCTTGGGGGAGTGGGGTTGTGTAAGGACAAATGAGAATGCATCAATACGATTAGAGTGAAAACTGCTCATAGCTTTCGAATTAGACATTCGCTCGCCACCCGTAATCAGAAAAGCCTTTGCTACAACGATTGTAAGTTAATATACAATAATAACTCAATTTATAAATAAATATATGAGTTTTTTAGTACAAATAAAAGATTTAAACAAAAATTATTGAATTCACATACATTCAATAGTTTAAATTGCATCCGTATTTGGACTTAGATGAGCACTTAGTTTATATGGACTATTAATGTTCACTTTGCTATTGTTGGAGGAATAAACAGTAATTCTGTAACTATAGAATAATAGAACTAACATGTTCACGAGGAACCTGACTTAGATGAGCACTTAGGTTCTTTAGACTAGTGAAATGATATAATGTTAGGGCTCGTTTGGTACGTCGCATTGGACTGGACTGGACTGTATTATATTAGATTGGACTGTACATACCATGTCCATTACAATGTTTGGTGATACAATGGACTGTATTATTTAGCAATTGTCTTGTGTTTTGTGTATACATTGTACTGGACTATTTTTAAAAAAATATATTAAATAGATGTTTAATCAAATTATCAAAATATAGCAATACAAACGCTTAGTTATATTATATATCACATGTTTCGATTATTCTAGTACAAAAGCTTGGCCATCAAAAGTTTACTCATATATATTTCTTGATTCAAACTAGCCATTGTTCATCAAAAGTACATCGATATGCTGAGATAATCAAATATTTATAAGTTGTCTCAAAATATCACAACAATGTAATGCAACATACAAAAAACTTCTAGCTTCAAAATATTGCACATGTCAACCAACTAATCAATGACGCGTTTTTTTCTCACGCAAAAGCATTTGAACAAATGTCAATTTGCGCTCACCTTGTGAAGACTTAAAAACTGCAATGTTTGATGGTTCCTTCAAAATCATTGTTTGGGCCTAAAGTTCGTCTTCCATAAAAAGTTCCATTGTTGCAAGTTCATCAGCAATCTTCGTTGCTACCTCATCAGAATATCATTGGTGGTACGATCATTTGTAGCCAACATTTGATGTGCAATGGTATTCATGTTTTGAACTGATTGCCCGAATGCTTCTTGAAATCTTGTTGGCTTGCTTAAAGCATCACGAAGTATTCTAGAATCAGAACCTTCCCATCCAAGCATCACGAAGACGAATTTCATATCTAGTGAACATACCCCCAAAACATTTGTTGCCATCTCACCCTTTTCTAGACCGATATCTTGGTTTATCTTTTTCAGGCATACACACTTTTATATAAGTTTCATCTAATGCCTCTAGGAAATTCTACATAAATACAAAATATAAAATTACAATAGTAAAAAAGAAAATCTTAATCAGTTTACAGTTAAAACATAAAATTCAAAAATGGATAAAAGTTACCTTGAAATACTTCCACGTTGTATCTGTGCAATTCTCTGATACAGGATCATGTGATCTTAATAAAATATCTTGTAGCCGCAACACCCCATTTAACACTGAGTTGAAGTGTCTTACTACGATCTCGATGAGCGGATAAACCTATTACCTATGGTGCGATTCTTCACATGATGTGCTAGAATGTGCAAAAATATACATACTTGCTCTTCAACTGTCACCACACCATCACTTTTTACCTTTCCAATTGATTGAAGTAACTCGCATAAAAGACCAAATGTTCGTCTATCCATTCGTAATTGATTTACACAATGTATATCACTATTGCCTATTATGCTATCTAAATAATGCAATCGAGTGACATGATTTTCAAACATGCGACTACGACTCATGTTTCTTTCATTGTGCATTTGAAGCAATTCGAATATGCACAAATACATCATCACAGATAAAAATATTATTTGACTTTGTCACATGTTCATTAACATGTATAAGACAAATTTTCTTCTTCTGTCCATATCTATAAAAAAAAAATAGCATAGATGTTCATATTATATTGTAAGAGAAGTAATAGAAATTGTATGCAATCATTCAAGAACTAGAAGGAGTCACAGATACATAAACAGGAGAGATGTATTAATGGACCTTTTGCGGGCAGCGAACTGAGATTTAAACTTTCGTTCGGTTCTACCTTCGTTCCTCGATTGGTGTTAGACTCGCAAGTCTTTGGAGATGTTTTGGTACGATTTGATTATGGTAAGATTGATATGGTAGTTTTAATTTTGGGTGTGATTTATGACGAATTGGGGCTGATTCTGTGCGATTTGGTTATGGTAAGATGGATATGGTAGTTTTGATTGTGGGCGAGACGATTTGGGCTGATTTCTGTGCGATTTGGCTATGGTAAGATGAATATGATAGTTTTGATTTTGGGTGAGACGATTTGGGATTGATTGTGTGCGATTTGTGGCTTTTTTCTGCGACTTGGAGATGTTTTTTCTGCGATTTGGAGTTGTTTTTGTGCGATTTAGGGCTGAGAATTTGAGAGAGGAGAAAAGGGGAAAAAAGTTTTGTCCAGTCCAAGTGAGACCCGCGTATAGAGCGGGTCTCAAATGGTTGAAGAAGGGTGTATTATTTTTTAATTTTTGTTCAGTTCCTTCCAAATTTACAACTGTACTATTTTTTGTGTGCAGTTCAAGACTTCAAGTACACTGTAATACAATGTATCAAACATGGCCTGAGGTTATATCTCAATTGAATCACGAGAAAATATGTTGAAATAGCTAGATTTTTTTAATTTTTAAATAAATATTTTAAGTTCAACTATATGAATTACGAGACTTGTCACTAAACAGATATTTTGAGTTTATTTATGTGAATCACGAAACATGCTATAAAATAGGTGAAATCCATCAATCCTTAAACAAATATTTTGAATTTAACTGCGTGAATTAAAATATCTTTTTATTGGAATGATTTGTCCCCCACTCAACGTGATACTTAATTAACTGGACAAGTAAAATATTTCAAATGCTAAAGTTCAACTTTTCTATATTTAATATAAGTTGGACCACTCTTAAGAGTGCCAAACTTCTTATTTTTCATAATTGTAGTATAGTGCCAAAAACTTTAGTATAGTTAGCTTCTTATTACATGCAGGTCGCTACTTCCTGTACTACATTCAATTAATTACTACCAGCTGCGACATTAGAGTTAATACTACTAGGCTACTAGCCGTAAGATATTGGAATAATTTTCCTTACGATTTCTTTGATTAATCACAATATATATAGTTGTACAAAGGTGATTCTTAATACAGTAAGAATCATAAGTTACCTTAAATACATGATACTAATAAATACAATATATATTGTGAATATTGAAGAATATTCGCTAACACACCCCCTCAGACGGAGCGGGAGGAGGCTGAATGCTCAGGCTGGATCTGAAGACTGCGAACAGTTGTCTGGATAGTCCCTTTGTGAAGATGTCTGCATACTGATAAAAGGAAGGTACATGTAGAATTTTGACAAGATCACGTGCCACCTTCTCACGAACAAAATGAATATTCATTTCAATATGTTTGGTTCGTTGATGCTGGACTGAATTATGAGACATATCGATAGCAGATATGTTATCACAATAGACTATAGATGTCTTACGCAATGGACAACTCAACTCCAAGAGAAGATTCTAGAGCCAACAAATCTCATCAACTACATTAGCAACACCCTTATACTCTGCTTCAGCACTGGATCGGGATAACGTGACTTGTCGCTTGGCAGACCAAGAGATCAGATTATCCCCTAAGAACACATAATAGCCTGAAGTAGAGCGTCTCGTGTCCGGGCACCCTGCCCAATCAACATTTGTGTAGGAAAGTAATATGTTCGGAGCGGAGGGGTAGAGATGCAACCCATAGTCAGGAGTGTCCTTCATGTATCTGATAATACGCTTAAGAGCAGCAAAATGAGGTTCCCTCGGAGCATGCATGAACAGACACACCTGCTGGACGACATATGCAATGTCGGGCCTGGTAAAAGTGAGGTACTGAAGAGCACCTGCAAGACTTCGATAGAGAGTAGGATCAGACACTGGATCACCCTTAGAAGCACTGAGCTTGGATTTCGAATCAACAGGAGTGAGCATAGCCTTGCAATTCGACATCTTAACTCTAAACATAATTTCTTCTGCATACTTACGCTGACTCGGGAACATAGTATCTGCAGATCTAGTGACTGATATACCCAAGAAGTAACTCAACTTCCCCAAATCAGTCATAGCAAATTCAGTTTTGAGAAGAGCGATAATGTCATTTTTCAACTTATCAGATGAGGCAATGAGAACAATGTCATCAACATATAATAACAAGTAAGCGATGTCACTATCATGATGAAAAATGAACAGGGAGGTATCACACCTGCTGCAAATAAACCCAATCTGCATAATATACCTGGCAAACCGGTCATACCAAGCACGAGGTGTCTGCTTTAGACCATAGAGTGACTTTCTGAGACGACAGACATAATGAGGAACGATGGGATGAACAAAACTATGTGGCTGATGCATGTATACAATTTCTTTCAAATCCCCATGAAGAAATGCATTCTTGACATCCAGTTGATGAATCGGTCACTTCTTACCCATAGAAATGCTAAGAACAGTACGAATCATAGCCGATTTAACAACCGGGCTAAAAGTATCACCACAATCAATGTCCTCCTGCTGATTAGTGTCATTTGCCACAAGTCTAGCCTTGTATCGTTTCAAAACCCCACTATCTCTGAATTTGTGACGAAAAAGCCACAAACATCTGATCACATTCACCCCTCTGGTCTAGGAACAAGATCTCAAGTATGTTGCTTAGTTAAAGCATTATATTCCTCCGATATGGATGTATTCTAATTAGGGTCAAATTTAGCCAATTTGGGGTTCTTTGGGAGTGGAGAAATGATTTGAAAAGACAGGTTAAACTGGACTTTAGGTTTGAAAATCCCGTGTTTGGCATGAGTTTCCATTTGGTGACTGGAGACATTGGGTGGTGGCATTGTTGAAGTGACAGGTTCAGAGGTTAGTTCACTGAAAGGGTGGCACCGCAGTGCATCCTCAGGGGACCGCGGTGCTGAAGGCGATGGAAGAGCATTGAACTCTCTGGAATAGGGGCATCGCGGTGCATCCTCGAGGGACCGCAGTACTAAAAGTACTGCAGGAAGAAAGGGCTCACTGGAAGGCAAGCACCGCGGTGCATCAACTGTGGACCGCGGTTCTGAAGTCGAAATTTAGGTAAGCTGACTTAGAATGGTTGGGGATATGACTGGTTCATCAAGAAATGAATAGTCTGGTTTTAGGTATTTTTGAGGATTCGAAAACGGAAAGATCATCGCAACGAAGGTGACATGACGAGAGATGTGAATTTGACGAGTAGACAAGTCATACCACAGATAACCTATATGGTTCGGTGGGAAACCGAGGAACACATAGGGTGTAGTTCTAGGAGACAACTTATGAGGGGCGGTGGAGGTAAGATTGAGATAGCACAAACAACCAAAGATCCGTAGGTGGTCGTAAGATGAAGTCCTACGATACAAAATGTCTGTGGGGGTCTTGTTTTGTAGGGTGCTAGTAGGTAAAATATTTAGGAGGTGTTCTGCCATTTTGACAACATGGACACAGAAAATGATGGCAGACATGCATGAAAGAGAAGGGTACAAACCATGTTATTAATAGTGCGAATAATACGTTCAACTTTACCATTTTGAGGTGAAGTATAAGGGCAAGAGAAGCGGAATAACATGCCTTGTTGGGAGCAAAAGTTATGGAAAGCCGAATTATTAAACTCACGTCCGTTATCACATTGAAAAGATTTTATGGATTTTTCAAACTGAGTTTTAATAAATCTGTGAAACTCAGAATTTAGCAAAAACCTCAGATTTGAATTTGAGTGGGTAAATCCATAAAAAATGTGAAAAATCATCTAATAAAACAAGATATAATTTGTGGCCTAGAGAGCTAACAACAGGAGATGTCCAAGGTCAGCATGAACAATATCAAATGGTGAAACTGTAATATTCATTGAAGACATAAAAGGGAGACGAGTATGTTTGCCAAGCGGGCAAGAAAACAGTTTTGGGCAAGTTTTTCATTATTACATTGAATATGCTGATTATGTCTAAGAAAGGAAAAAACATGATCTCCTGGATGTCCGAGCCTGTTGTGTCAGGTGGATGGAGACAATGTAGCAAGGGAGATTAGTGGTTGAGTTCTGACAGCGGAAGAATTGGTGAAAGGGTAGAGGTCTCGCACACTATTGCAGCGCGTAAGAATTTTCCCCGTATTGAGATCCTTCACAGAGAAACCAAAAGGGTCAAAATTGACAGACACTCAATTATTACGAGTGAATTTCCTAACAGATATCAACTTTTTAATAATTTGGGGTGCGTAGAGGACATGGTTAAGTGAGAAGGGTGGATGGAGATTTTTGATATGTGTGTTACCAAAACTTGCAATTGGAATGCGATGATCATTGCCAACAGTAATGTATTGAGGATACTTTAACTGAAGCAGTTGGGAAAAATTACCTGAAGAGTTGGTCAGGTGTGATGTGGCTTCGGAATCCATATACCAATTATTGTCGGGTTGTTGCAGAGTGAGAGTATTGAAAGCTTGGTCCAAATCAGTGGGTTGCATCTGCTGGACTGGAGGAAACTGTTGGGCCGACATCAAATGGACCTGGTGCTAGACCGAGGACACTGGGCCGCCACTGCTGCTTAAACTGGGTCATCTTAGTACCATCTTAGTTTCAGACACAATAGTCCCAACATGAGAAAGTTGGTCTGCGACAAGTTTTAGTTGTTTGCAGTATTCTGTCATGTTGTTGAAATTCTCAAGGTGTGTGTTGTTGAACTGCTCCTCTAAATACACAGCCTTAGTATTTTTATTATCGTGAAATATTTCCTCCAGGCGTACCCAAAGTTCGCGTGCCGAAGTGCCTGTTTTCAGGATAGTACACAACAAATCCTTTAAGATGATACCATAGATCCATTGTTTGACAGTAGCGTCAAGACGACGCCATGTTGAATCGTCAATGTCAGATGGGCGAGGGATTGACTCATCAATATGGTTGAGCACGTTGTAGGCACATGCATGAATATAAAATAGTTCCACCCACATAGAATATTGACAGTCTTCTTGATCAAGAATAATAGGGACAAAATTCTTGATGTTTGTGACAGCAAAAGTCGGATGAAAAGAAGACTTTGAGGAAGGAAGTGGAGTGCCAACTAAATCAGAGGTAGAATCAGTAGATTTAGGAGAGGTGGGAGGAGACATGATAGCCACATGAGTAGAAATTCCAAGAAGAGGCACCGCGATAGGGGGGGGGGGGGGGGTGAGCGGCGGCCGAGAGAGAGGAGAGGAGAATTTCTAGGGTTTTGAGATGTTAGGCTATTGATACCATGTAAGATATTAGAATAATTTTCCTTACAAATTTCTTTCCTTAATCACAATATATATAGTTGTACAAAGGTGATTCTTAATACATTAAGAATTCTAAGTTACCTTTAAATACATGATATTAATAAATACAATATATATTATGAATATTTGAAGAATATTCGATAACACTAGCTATTACATTCGAGTTTATAATGCTAAGAGTTTCAAGTTTTGCCATATTATTACAAATCATAAGATTGCCTTTTTTTTTTGTTACTATAGCAGTCCTTTTTGTCTTCTTGCAATCTTGGTACTACCCATAGAGGAGCTTCCAAAGTTAATCTCCATTGCACAACCATCCAAGTTAATTATCAGCAAGCTACTAAGTACGAGCAGGGGGCGGCTCAACGCTTTAGGAGGCTTAAAGCGAAATCTTAGTTTGAGACCCTAAAAATATATATCATTTTTTTCTTTTAGCTAGCCTTAAAAGATACAAAGATTCTAATTAATATTTTGTTACAATCAACTTCTTATAATATCTTTATTTGATAGATCAAATATATTGAATATGGAGCTAATTAGCTCAAAGCAGTACAAAATCCGTTGTAAAGTGAAAATTAATTCAATTTGAAAGGTGAATATGAGTAATGGAATATGAAATAGCTTTAAGGGTACTTTCTAATGTTTACACCAAACTATAGTAATTTACCATAGTTAAGTCATCAACTAAAGTCAAAATTGATTTTAATAAATTATAGAATATAAAGACATGTTTCACATGTTTATTAATTTGGTGTAAAAATCGGATGCGACTATGTGAGTAAGCTTTTACAATGTCAATAATTATTGACAAAGTTGACAATAAATAGTTGATCTAAAATGAGTACTTCTCATTGATAATAAATATAATATTCATTTATATTTATATTAAACATTTAAAATAAATCTCAAATGTATATAATATATGAAGCTTCATATATTTTGGGGCCTAAGGCAATGACTTTAGTGGCCCAAGGTTGGAACCGTCCCTGAGTACGAACTACCACCTACTACACTAGCCACTGTTATCATACAATTTTTACTAAGAATTTTCTAAAAATATATTTTGACCTGTCCCACTCTGTTCTGTTCTGTTCTGTTTAAGCATTGCCCTGTCCCGTTTATCGTTTGACCTGTCCTACCCCGCCATACTCTGCTCCATTTGTCATCCCTAATTCTTAGTCTCCAATATACAATCAACACTCACTACTACATTTCCGGCCTAATGCTGCCTCAAAATCGTCGCAATAGGGTCCTTGAGTCTTCACATTAGGGTTAATGCAACGACAAGGAGCCGTTGCATCCTATGGCGTTTCATTAGGTCTAATGCAACAACAAAATGGACCTATTGCGACGGTTGATACAACATCCATATGCTGCCAATAACGATAGTAACAACTATCACATGGACAACAAAATTGGTTTCATTGAGACTTTGTAGCAAAAGTCTTTTTAATATACTTGTCTACTCCTCGTTCATATTCATCACTCCATTTGGCAACCATCCACCACTCCTTAGTTCCACAATCCATTTCCTCAATGTAATATTTAAAAGACTAATAAACAAAATCTGGAAATACATACAGTAAACAAATTAAATTACATTCTCTGTAATTTAATTTAGAAATACAATTTACAAATAAACAAAATATGGGAAGAACAATGAATAAAATCTGAATAGTTTCATTTGAGCAGTTCGACGAAGCAACGACGGTAAAATCTGAGCAAATCTATACACATACAGTAATCTAATCTTGAATTAACAACGGTAAAACATGAAAGGGGAAGGTAAAACATAATCTAACCTTGGAGAAGATGGAAGAGCAGTTCGACGAGCAGTGGAAGCTGGGTAACGCGACGGCGAGCAGTGGAAGGGTAAGGCGACATCGAGCAGTGGAAGGGTAAGGCGACGGCGAGGTATGGTAGATGCGACGACGAGCTAGGGGAAGGGGATGCGACGACTAGGGAATAGGAAGAAGCGAAATGCGACGGGTATCTAAAATGAAATGAAGACTCATCGTGTAATTTGGGGATATTAAAAGATATGACCCGTTGCATTAGCCTTGGACAGCCGTTGCATTAGATGGGCTAATGCGACGGTCGTGTGTGGGCGTTGCATTAGATATAAGTCGTCGCATTAGCCTATCTAATGCAACAGCCACAAAATACCGTTGCATTAGCCTATTTTTGATTTGGTATAACTTGAACCCATCGCATTAGCCACATCTAATGCGACAGCTGTACATATAGCGTTGCATTAGATAGGCATGAGTCGCCTAGAAATGTAGCAGTGACTGCAACTACTTCCACTTCATGCCACCACCCCTCTATCGCCTCCACACATCATTCACCTCTTATTACCACCTCACGCCAACACTATTACAACCAAATTAATAACCTCCTCCACCATTTATGAGCATCATGTTATAAGCATCATCGTCAACCACCACATAATCAGTTGCCATCGCACTAGTTTTTAGAGTATGAATAATCAAATCAATAATTTATACAATACCTTGTAAATAAATAACTTTTGTGATTCTGATTAAAGATTTATTATTAATTATTTAAATCTAATATTTATTATTTTAAAATAAAGATAAATTATACCTATCCAGATGTCAAGAACAAACAATCTTCATTTTTTTTGTTTAGATCTAATTATAATATCTTAATAATTTGATGTATATTCAAATTCAAATATTTTATTTCTAATAAAAATAAATAAGCACTAAGCTATTTTGTTGTTATAAAATGAAATAAATAGAAAGTGAAACGTACGAGAGGGAAACAAAGAATTTAAAAGGGAAATTTTATTACTTTCTTTTAAAATTTAAAAAAAAAAAAAGTTGAGGGGACAAGGACCCCCTCGTGCCGTCGTTGTCGCTCGCTCGACTTCAGATTCGTCAAAAGATTGATTGATAATCTTTTACCCGCAAGGGTAGCCAATTTGGTGTAGCAGTAGAGCGCGGGGCCGCAAAGTCACGAGTTCGATCCCCTGCATAAACCTTCTTGGTTGAGTCTGTCACACATGGCTTGCCAAGTGTGGTTAATCAGCTGACGTGGTTTGCAGGCTATTGCGTCAGCCCGGGGTTTACCCTGTGTGCACTCGAAAGAGTAGCGGCTGCGGGTTCCTTCGTCAAAAAAAAAAAAAAAAATTATTACTTCTTGACGTTTTACAAAATGGAGTCCGGAAATCTTCTTCTTATAGGAGTAAATAAATAGTAAATGTAAGATGATATTAATGTCTGAGAAGTTTTTCTCATTAATATCAATATATATAGTGTACAATATACATCTCTAATATAATAGAAATTCTAGTTCTAATTACAAGAGGAATCCTAATTTACCATAATTATATATCACTAAATATTTACACAATATATGAGATATATTCTAATCATGGTATGATGTTTAATTATACACGTTTACATTAAAACAACTTGGTCCCAACGTAATTAGATTAGTCCTAAACTAACTAGATTGATCTCCATGTAATTAGCTTGCTCCCAAAGTAATTCATATTGAGTGGACATCTAAATTTTACAATTTGGCCATTGTTTTAAAGTAACTTTACTTAGCAAAGCTTTTTTGTAAAAGCTCATATTGTGAACCTAAGAAAGCACTGTCAAGTCAAGTTCAATTTGAAAGAAATAATTGTCCCAATATTAGATTGACGTAATAAAAAATGAGATGAATTTAATAATATTATATATAGCTAGCGATTCCCATTCTTTCAAATCATTTACAGGAGTATTAGTTAATGGTATATGCTACTATGAATTTACTTTCGGACAAAAAAACGTAATTAATAATAATACAATGTATGTCAATGTATTTTTCAACTGTCAACTGGTTCATGAGTTCTCCAACTACCGAAGAATGATGTTTCCTATAATATTTGTTAAGTTTCACATCCGCTATGGAATGAGTGTTAGTTTCCTTATATAATTTTAATTAATTTTTACTTTATGAGTTAACTTTTAAAATTGATTAGACTAAAAGGTCATATCTTCACATGGTATTATTATCTCAATTGGAGGTCTTGTTGAAACAGATGGAGCAACATTTGACTCATGAGACACAAAGATCGGTTGGTGCTCAATAGAAGATTTGGGAGCTGTAGAATGAACATCCTGAGTTGATTGTTCAGTTAAAGTACTAGTAACTCGGTAGATTAACCACTCATCTTCCTCCCCTAACTTGTAAAAGGAGAGGCACATAGAAGAATGTTGTATTCATCGGAAATACCACCTAGTTGATATCATATATTTGTTAAGTTCGGGAGAGTAACAACAATACCCCTTCTAGAGGAGACTAGACCAGAAAATACATTTTAAGACCTTCGTGTCTAACTTGATAGCAATTGGTCGGACATCTTGAAAATAACATGTACTTTCAAGTATCTCAAGTTCCACCGAAATAGTGATTTACTTGAAAATAAAAAAATACATCATAGAGAGTGCATCAACACAAAACTATTTAAAAACTTTTATTTGAAACAACAACGCCGAGTTGTCTCAGGTATATTCTTATCCTCCCTTTCAACAACTCCATTGTTGAGAGGTTGTATCAATACAAAAAGATAAGTGCAAAATCTGTATTAACTCGTGTAGGATTGAATTGAGCCTGGTATGTTTTCTTTAGCATTATCACTCCTTAAAATGCACAGTGAGATATTAAATTGTGTCTCCGCTCCAACATAAAAGACTCAAAAATGGAAAAATAATTCATAAAGTAAATCTAAAACATTCAACAAAAAGTGTATGCAAAGGTAACAAAATATTAAAAAATGTATGCAAAGGTAACAAAATATTAAAAAATGTATGCAAAATGTAACAAAATATTTATATCAATTTTGGACATAACATGACATGGTCCTCAAACATCATAAAGAATTAACTCAAAAGCAAACTCGACTTGTTTGTTAGCCCTTAGACTTATTGTAATGTCCCGAACCATGATCTGGGCAAAATACAGCACTCGGAGTTTGACTATATGTGACCGAGAGAACCACATGAATTGTTGAATTAATATGAGAATAAAACATACAATAATAATGATAAACGAAACATGTAAAATCGTATACTGAAAATAGTCTAAAATATCATAGCAGAAATATCTGAAAACATGATAAGTCTATGCTTCATCTTCCTTTATCATGTTCTCATTATCATGAACAAAAGCAACCATCTTGGTGATGGTCATTTTCTTGTTCTGAGCAGAAATATTAGCAACATCAAAATACTAGGGATCAAGACCATACATAAAATGCATAACTCTGGCCCTCATGTCTGAAACCATATGCGGAGCATACTTTGCCAAAGAGACAAAATAAATATAGTACTCATCCACACTCTTGTCGTTCTACTTAAGCTTCTCAAATTCAACGGCCTTTGCCTCCATGACCTTTTCTAGTAGAAAGTGCTCAATAAAAACATTAACAAATTCATCCCAAGTTATTGAGATGCATCTTCCCATCAGGACTGTTCCCAAGACTCATATCAAATGTTAGCAACATCATGCAACTAATAAGCTCCCAACTGTGTTGCCTCTAACTCAATATCATACATAACATATAAGATTTTCTGAAGCCCAATAATAAAATCTACGGATCCTCTATCTTGATAGACCCCATGAACACTGGAGGATCCATATGCAGAAACTCACAAGTCCTAAAATTGGATGACTCTCCATTAGTTCTCATACTTGTCATTCCCTGACGTTGGGCTTGAGCAACCACAATTTGGGAGAGCAGTTGAATAGCTCCCTGAATATCTGAGTCAGTGGAACTGGGCGGCGGAATTGGAATACGAACCTCTACAGGCCCTATGATATCGGGTGGGGGTGATGTGCCCAAATTAGCTATATGAGTCTGAGTATCTTCTCACGAGCAACATTAATATCAACCCTATTGCCTTATAACTGATTTCTGTTTAGCATGCATTTTCTGAAATACGTAATATGCACGAGTTAGAATGATGTCCTGAAGGTATAACTCTAACTGCACGATCTAGAGCGTTACACCTCGTAAGTTAAGACAAGGATTAAGAACGTCATTAAGATTAATATTCGAATAATGGGAATAAGGTATAATTACACAATTTCTGAAATAATCGATGAAAATTTAAAATTATAATTTATATAGATATATATATATATATATATATATATATATATATATAAACTTTTATATATATATTTTCATTAAGGACTATCGCATATTATAAGAATTACGACATGGGGAAGACGAGACTTTATGGAAATTCCCGGAAATTAAAGAAAACGGGAGTTCAGATTAAAAGAAGTGGAATTTAAACTTTACTTATTACTCGGGGATTAAATTAGTTAAGTGGACACTTAGAGGGTTTAAGTGTAATATAAAAGGGGACCAAAATGGAATATTTAAAAATCTGAAAATTTTGAGTTATATGGCCCTAATTAACTTCATTTCACCACAAAAATCAAAATTCAATCCTCCGCCTTCTCCCTTATCCTTTGTCGAATTCCTCCCCATCTTTAACAAGAAAATTAATTTTTTTTTCCGGGTGAGAGACCATGGTAGGAGCCAGCATAAGAGGGCGGATCGGTAGGTTTTGGGTGATTTACGAGGCGGGCACCTCAAAGACATACTGTATTCCTCGGCCCGATCTGAGTGCTCCTTCACAGTCTTCTGGTAGGCGATCATATCGCACAAGGTATTCAGGTCAGGGTTCCCGGGCGACAGGATCACAGATGCACAGGAGTTCTAGTCAGTGGAGGCCATCGTTGCCTCAGTGTTCTCAGTGTGGTAGGCATCATTCTGGGGTATGTCGTGTTACCACGGGGAGTTGTTTTTCTTGCGGCCGTCAGGGCCATGTGATGAGAGAATGTCCATCTAGAGATGGTGCGGCATGGCTCGGCTACGAGTTATTGATGGTTCGTCATCTACGATTATCGCCCGTCAGGCGGTACTCGAACATCGGTGGCGTGGCGGCGTGGCGAATGTTCGATTCTGGCGGTCCTCGAACGCATTTATGCAGCGATGAAGCGCGATCGAGGCGTCATCAGATGTTGTCACATGTATATTATCGGTATTTTTCTATGGTGTGTATGCTTTGATTGATCCAGGTTCCATCTTGTCCTATATATCCCCTCTTGTTGCTAGTAGGATAGAGATAGAACTTGAGCTGATAGAACCATTCGAGGTAGCTACATCGGTGGGAGATTCGGTTATAGCTAGACGTGTGTATAAGAATTGCTCGGTAGTGATATATAGCCGTCGTACCTTAGCAGATTTGATAGAGTTGGATATGACCGACTTCGACGTTATTATGGGTATGGATTGGTTGGCTTCTTGTTTTGCCAACGTTGATTGTCGAGAGAAGTTGGTTCGATTTCAGTTTCGGATAGGCGGTTATTGAATGGAAAGGAATACTGCGTCGTAGAGGTAAGTTTGTTTCATACCTCAAGGCAAGGAAGATGGTTCGAAAGGGGTGTATTTATCACTTAGTTCGGGTGCATGATACGGAGGCCGAGGTATCGGTCCTTCAGTCAGTTTCAATAGTCAGTGAGTTTCCAGATGTATTCCCAGATGATCTTCCAGGTCTTCCTCCAGAGCGGGAGATAGATTTCAGCAAAGATGTATTTCCAGGTACCCAACCTATATTCATTCCTCCTTATAGAATGGCACCTGCAAAACTGAAGGAGTTGAAGGAGCAGTTGAGGTACATATTAGAGAAGGGCTTCATTAGGCCTAGTGCATCTTCATGAGGTGCACCAGTACTATTTGTGAAGAAGAATGATGGGTCACTGCGAATGTGTATTGACTATAGGCAGCTGAACAAGGTAACCATCAAGAATAGATACCCCCTTCCCCGGATTGATGATTTGTTCGATCAGTTGCAGGGTGCTAAGTGTTTCTCGAAGATAGATATGTGATCCGATTATCATCATGTACGGGTTAGAGAGACAGATATCCCGAAGACTGCGTTCAGGACCCGGTACGGGCATTATGAGTTCAGAGTGATGTCGTTTGGGTTGACTAATGCTCCAGCAGTGTTCATGGATCTAATGAACCGGGTGTTCAAACCATTTTTGGATACATTTGTTATAGTATTCATTGATGACATCCTGGTGTATTCTCGCTCTGAGCAGGAGCACGCAGATCATTTGAGGATGGTACTTGGAGTCCTCCGGCACCGACAGTTGTATGCCAAATTTTCGAAATGTGAGTTCTGGTTGGCCTCTGTGGCATTATTGGGGCATATTGTCGGGGCAGATGGTATTCGGGTGGATACTCAGAAGATTGAGGCGGTGAAGACATGGCGCAGACCCACAACACCTACTGAGGTACGCAGCTTTCTGGGACTAGCAGGGTATTACAGGAGATTTGTGGAGAAGTTTGCCTCGATCTCAGCACCGTTGACTAAGCTAACCCAGAAGGCAGGTAAGTTTCAGTGGACCGATGCTTGTGAGCACAATTTTTAGCTATTGAAGGATAAGTTGACTTCGGCCCCAGTTTTGACTCTTCCGGAGGGGCTAGACGGGTATGTGATTTATTGTGATGCTTCAGGTGTCGGGTTAGGTTGTAGGTTGATGCAGCATGGCAGAGTTATAGCTTATGCCTCCCGACAGCTTAGAAAACATGAAAACAATTATCCCACTCATGATTTAGAGCTAGCAGGTGTGATTCATGCTTTGAAGATATGGAGATATTACTTGTATGGTGTCCATGTTGATATTTGCACGGATCATGCCGTCTTGATACATCTTTAGCGAAGAATTGAATTTGAGACAAAGCGGTGACTTGAGTTGTTGAAGGATTATGGCGTTATTACGCACCACCGGGGAAGGCAGCGTTGCGGCGAATGCTTTGTGCGTAGATCCATGGATAGTTTGTCGGATGTGCGGCGAACGGAAAGAGATGGTCAGAGATTCCACGAGCTAGCTTGATCTTGGAAGTGGCGGATTCTGGAGATAGTGATATTCTTGTGCGAGGAGTTGTTGAGTCCTCTATCATAGAAGAGGTAAATAGATACCAGTATGAGGATCATGTTTTGGCACGGTATAGAGATGCAGCTCTCCGAAAGGAGAATGATTTATTTGAGGTGACCTCTGATGGCGTGCTACAGTATGAGGGTAAGTTATGCGTACCAGACGTTGCAGGACTGCGTCAGCAGGTTATGGGTGAGGCACACAACGTCCGTTATTCTATTCATCCAGGGTCGACGAAAATGTACCATGACCTTAGGAGCTTGTATTAGTGGGATGACATGAAGAGAGACGTAGCAGAGTTTGTTACTCAGTGCCCGAATTGTCAGCAGGTTAAGGTCGAGCATCAGAAGCCTGGTGGGCTACTACAGGCGATAGAAATCCCGACTTGGAAGTGGGAGGTAATTAATATGGATTTTATTACAGGTTTGCCTCGTACTCAGCGGAAGTGTGATTCCATCTGAGTTATTGTAGATAGACTGACAAAATCAGCCCATTTTCTTCCAGTCCGGACTACTTATTCAGCTGAGGACTATGCTAGATTATACATCAGGGAGATAGTGAGGCTGCATGGGGTTCCCATATCTATCATATCTGACCGAGTATCCCAGTTCACGGCTAACTTCTGGAGATCATCTCATAAGGGATTGTGAACGCATGTGAGTCTCAGCACAACATTTCATCCTCAGACGGATGGGCATGCAGAGCGTACCATATAGACACCGGAGGATATGTTGAGGGCTTGTGTCATTGATTTTAGAGGTAGCTGGGATGATCACTTGCCACTTATTGAGTTTGCTTACAATAACAACTACCACTCTAACATTCAGATGGCCCCGTATGAGGCCTTGTATGAGAGGAAGTGCAGGTCGCCCATTGGTTGGTTTGACATATGGGAGACTCAATTGATTGGTCCAGACATGGTTCAGCAAGCGGTCGACAAGGTGAAACTCATACATGAGAGATTACTAGCGGCTCAGAGTCGACAGAAGTCATATCGATGTCGGCGTCGGCGGCAGAGTTTGGATCGGCGAGGTATTCTTGAAGGTGTTACCCATGAAGGGTGTGATGAGATTTGGGAAGAGAGGGAAGCTTAGCCCGAGGTATATTGGGCTTATCGGATCATTCGTAGAGTAGGCCAAGTTGCATATGAGTTGGACCTACCCGCAGACTTGGAAGCAGTACATCCAGTTTTTCACGTGTCCATGTTGCGGAAGTGTATTGGTGACCCTTCCAGAGTTTTCCCAGTGGACGATGTCCAGGTGACTGAGAAGTTGTCCTATGAGGAGAATCCCGTGGCCCCAAGTCAGGAGGTTGCGGACTAAGGATGTTGCGTCCGTCAAGGTGTTGTGGCGGAACAACAATAGAGAGGAAATGACTTGGGAGGCAGAGGACGAGATGAAGAAGAAATATCCTCACTTATTCCACATGCCTCCAGGTAATTCAATCTAACTTCTGTAGTTGATTATAGTATTGGTGAACTGTATATGTGTGTTTATTTGTGGCCCTGTGTGACATCTGTTGGGTTGCTGAATATAGATGGATAAACACTATTGTAAAGGAGGCTCTGCCGAAATTTCTAGAACATAAGACTGGTTATGAACATTCGAGGACGAATGTTTCTAAGGGGGAAAGAATGTTACACCTCGTAAGTTAAGACAATGATTAAGAACGTCATTAAGATTAATATTCAGATAATGGAAATAAGGTATAATTACACAAGCTACGAGTACGTCGGTGAAAGTTTAAAATGATAAGTTATATATATATATATATATATTTTCCATTAAGGACTATCGAATATTATAAGAATTACGACATGGGGAAGACGAAACTTTATGGAAATTCTCGGGAATTAAAGAAAACGGGAGTTCAGATTAAAAGATGTGGAATTTAAACTTTACTTATTACTCGGGGATTAAATTAGTTAAGTGAACACTTAGAGGGTTTAAGTGTAATATAAAAGGGGACCAAAATGGAATATTTAAAAATCTGAAAATTTTGAGTTATATGGCCCTAATTAACTTCATTTCACCACAAAAATCAAAATTCAATCCTCCACCTTCTCCCTTATCCTTTGTCGAATTCCTCCCCATCTTTAACAAGTTTTTTTTTTACTCCATCATCATAGCCTAGATTATCCTACACTTTTGAAGCCAAAAGTTTAGCCCAAAACAGTGGCTAAATTCGCCCAATGCTGGCCGAATTTAGGGCTATCTTTTCTCCAATTTTTGGAAAGAAAAACATGTTAGAATAATGGGTTATCATAGTGGAGGTGTTGCATGTTGAATTAGAGTTGAAGAAGTGTGAAATTGAAGCCAAAATTGGCCCAAAACAGTGACAAAATTCTTTGGCGGTGGAGCGGGGCGTGGCGATTTGCTTCAAAATCAAGGTAATAATTACCTTTCTTAAGGTATTATTTAAGTGCATGTGATTTAGTTGAAGTAATGGACTTGTATTAGGAAGAAATCTTGAATTTAGGCAATGCATGTGACAGTTGTGGGTTGGAAGTTTGTACCTTGCTTTGGGTTGTAATGTTGTTATACTCTATGTTGGGGCGTTCCCGGTTATACTTGTTGTTATCTAGTGGCAGCCTTGCCGGCTTGCTTATTTGACTATTCCTTTGTGTACATAATGTTGGTTGGTGCCAGCCTAGTCGACTAGCCTGTTATGATTGATGTTCTGTTGTTGATTTAGCAGCCTTGTCGGCTTGTCCATTTTGGGGAGATGTTGTAAAAGCAGCGTTGTGCTGCCGAAATTTATGTAGATCTCGGTATTAAATGGATTAAGAGTGACAGATCAGTAATGACGTTCAATTAGGACGTTTAGTCGCGGCCCGTCGGGCCGGGTCGTGACATAGAGTATGAAAGAAGTTAGACAATCCTAGATGTCTTGGTGGTCAACTATTTATATGTGTGGGGCCCTCATGCATATAAAAGTGACCCCACTGGATACAATATCATAGACTATTTACGACACTTGAACCTAGGCTATGATACCAAGTTTTGTAATTCCCCGAACTATGGCCTGAGCGAAACATGACACTTGATGCCTGACTATATGTGATCGAGCGAACCACATGACTTGCTGAATTAACACGGGCATAAAAAACATGCAATAATAATGATAGTAAAATGTGTAAAATTGTATACTGAAAATAGTCTGAAACATCATAAGAAAATATCTGTAAACATGATAAGTCTGGAAATAACACTGTCATGCCATGCTAACTAGATTAGTCTATGAAACATCTGAAAGCACGAGTCTGCAAAACTTTTTACAAGAACAAGGCTCTGACATACATCCACTATAAAGTATAATTATGAAAATATTAGACTAACACCCTAAATGAGATGTGACTCACTAAATAGCTGATACCGAAGCAATCGTAATGAGCATATTCGTCGTCCTAACACTCAGTACCTGCACCGTAAAGTGCAGGCCTTTGGCAAAAGGGACGTTAGTACATTTGAATTGTATTGTATGTAAAGTAACTGAAAGAATAAGCATACACATGATACAATATGAACATGAAACTGAACATGAACATAATTTGACGTGGGTACGTGGAGTCTGGTATATGGCCCGACCAGCAGAGCGCTACCATACCTTGTCCAGGCATGAGACATGGACATGACATGAAATGATCCAATCAATAATCTGAATGTATCACCCTCTGGGTGGAGCGACCCTTTTCCTATAGTGGCATCCGTAGTTTCAAGCTACTAGAGCCTTTTCGATAATCTATGCAACTCCCAAAATATATATTTGAAAATAGTTAGCTTGTAAGCCCATGAATTTCATAAATATCACTTGTAAATATAATTTGTGATAATTTAACATGAACATAAATACATAATATATCTTGTGAGAAAATATGTATAATTTTATATGACCAATCATGAATACAATTGATGAATTATAATAGAGACATGACATAATATTACATATGGCTAGGGTTATCATTATATTAGGATAAAATCCTAAGTTATGAAATTTCATGGTTTCATGAAGTAACGTGACATTGGGAAGAACATGGATATTCCCACACGTGAATAGAAGCTCTACATACTTTGTTCACTCCTAGTCTTGTCTTAAAAATCTGAACTTGGAGGAAGGAACCCAAAGCTTGAACTTTTAATTCCTTGAGTTGGGTTTTCTTGAAAACCCTAGGTTAGAAACAATGAATTTTACTTAGAAGTTGATCATTCTTGATTAGAATCGCGTGGAATACTTTAAATAGGCTTATCTTGAGTTATAAGGATGATGAGAGAAGAGAGCTTCGTTCTAGGGCTTGAAAGAATAAGAAAACTGATTTTTAGAACTAAGTTGTGTATTATACTGTTCACTGCGTCGGGGAAAAAACAATTTGATTATACGATCCGTACAATTTGTACGCCAAGAAGTACGGTCCGTACAATATTGTACATTCCATATAAAGTAACGGTCCTCAAAGTGCAAATTTCCAGTGAACATCACAAGGTCGGGGTTTTCCTACGGTCTAGGTGTACGATCCGTATAATTTTATATGATCTGTATAAGTATGTCGTATACCATCAATTTCAACTACGGTCCGTATAACTTGGCGTAAAACATGATCTACATAACTGAAACTGATTTTCTAACTATAACTCCCCCTTTTAGTTTTCTACACTCCTTAATCATGAACAAAACTTAGTTTAGAGGTACAATGTGTTACAACAAGCCAGGTACTATGATTTTTTTGCATACTGAGATGACTCACAATCAATGACAAAACATCATGAAATAAAACTTCTTTAATACATGGGGATAGGGGTGTCATAGCCGACATTGTGCTTCAAATGGAGATGTGACATTATAACAAGCAATAGAACAAAGCTTCATTAATCATGGATGTATGACTATCATATACACGTCATTTTACAATAATCTTCTTTGTCATAAGATCCCGAGCAGATAATTGTAAAGCCTACATTTTTTATCCTAATTAAGAACGAGCTTAGAAGGTTGACCCACATGGCCTTGAAGTATGTGCGAGCCCACACGTGTATAATAGAATCGTTAGGATGCTTGGATATGAGTGTTACATAGGTCGGAAGTCTACGAGTTAAGTGATTTATGAAATAATATTGAAAGAACCGTTAAGGCTCCACCGTGGGCGACAAACTTTAGAGTCAAAATGCTGCCCTACAATTAGTTATGGATTGAGGCTAATAGCGATGCATAAAAATTAAAGGCGAACAATAAAGAAATGGTAGATAACATTGAAGTAGGCACAGAAGGTACATAATTCTTATTTATATCCTTCGAGTATGGGAGATACGACGTAATGCCTGGAGATATAGAACTAAAATGAGCATCATCTATCGGGAGAACTCGAGGGTTGCAAATTATCTCCTCCAATAAGAGCTACTAAGATGCTTTTGTAAGTATATAAGTACAATCTGAGTGGTAAACTTACAAGACCGAGTATGTGTGGAAGAATTAACAAATACACATGTGGTGTAATTAGTTATATTGGTTAATTAGTTGGAAAGTGGTTAGAAAGTTGTTAGAAAACAGCTAAGTAGTTAAATTTGTTGTAAAGTGGTTGATAGTTTGTTAAGTGCAATTAGTCATGTGTAAGTGTGTATATATAAACCGTGTATACATCAAATGTAAAGTAACACATTTCATTTTGCTGAATATAACTTCTCTCTTCTTTCATCTCTCTCTCTCTCTCATACGCTCTTTCCCTATCTCTCACTTACGCCCTTCCTCTTCTTCGTTCTTCGTTCTTCTTCTTCTTCTTTGTCTCTTTCGATTCTTCTCAGTTTGGATTCATCTGTCAATGTGTAAATAGGCAAATTCATCAGTATGTAGTAGACTTGGACGAGATGGAATGCCCTTAAAGCTTGTCACTCATGTCTTATTTATAGTCGTCCAGGTGTTTGGGGTCTAAATCTTACTTTTAGGTCTTCGGCTAGTCTTCTAAACTGATTCGACTACTAGGTTTGATATTATCTCCCCGCTCCTCGCGTAGGTTGTTGATGGACTTGGTCAGACGTACGTTTTATCCCTTGAGACTCGGTCAAAAGAGGTCAGAGAGGTTCTTTGCTTGGCTTGCAAGGCGGACATTCGACTCATGGTGGGCTGGTATGCAGGGCATAGTCCGCATCTCTTCTGGTCAGAGTCTTGATATGACTGGAGATATTGACGTTGTGGGCGGACCTCAAGCTAAGGAGTCATCCTGCAAGAGTCGTTTAGGCCAAGTTGTGTGTTTGAGGCACGCTTCGGGCATGTGCAATTTGTGACCACTACATTCATCATTGACATTCTCATAATAAAGGAAAAAAAAACGAAAAAAATAATCTCTAACTTGATTTGATTTGACTTTAATATTTTCAAATTACAATTTTCATTTGATTCCATATATGTGAAAAATCAAATAACTATATACAAATATAATTTAGAAATGTTATGACAGATAATTTTTTTTAAATTTTAATATAGCAAAATCAAAGTTGTAAGTTAATTTAACAAGTCGTTTGGCCCAAATCTTTTCTAGTAAGCCCTGATCCCTCACATTTCTTTCCTCTCTCAGTATTTCTGTCGAACACCTTGCGGGCACTGTCGTCTCTGCATGTCATTCTCTTCGTTAAATCAACCAATCGCTCAGTTCCTCTCACTCTTCTCTTCACAGGTAGACTTTCTCACTCTCTCTATCTCGCTGTATGTTTCCGTTTATCAATATTCAATGGCCAATATGTTAGTGATTGAACTTGAATAGCAACATATATGCATTCGTCATATGGACATATTTTTTTTAGTATAGTTACTGTAACCCTAGCTATGGGACTCGAAATGGGTGTTGGTGCAAGTGGGTAAAAAGGGCAACCCGGTGCACTGAACTCCTGGGGAAGGGCCGGACCACAAGGGTCTATTGTGAAATTGGGTAAAGCCCTTTATTCGTAGTGTTTGTTTAGGAGACCTGGCATGCCCTACGAAATGAGAAGGATGTGTAAGATTTTGGAAACCCTCCTTAATTGCTAGTGTTGGAAAGGAATAAGCTCGAAAGAAACGGAATGGACATGTAGGACGCCAACTAGTTCGAGATGAGGTGTGATTGATTGATGACCTCTTGTAAAAATGCCTCAGTTAGGTTCATCTCACCCACACAAAGAATTATGCTCACTTGCATACTACATAAGGAATAGCAACAGATATGCATTCGTCATATGGCCGTAAGTTTTGGGTATTGCTACTATAACCCTAACCATGGCACTCGAAATGGGTGTTGGTGGAAATTGGGTAACACCCTTTAGTGCGTAGTGTTTGTTAGGAAGCCCTGGCATGCACTACCTAACGAGAAGGATGTTTAAGATTTTGGAAACCCTCCTTAATTGCCAGGGTTGGAAAGGAATAAAATCAAGTGAAACTGAATGGACATGTAGGACACCAACTAGTTCGAGATGAGGCGTATTTGATTGATGAGCTCCTGTAGAAAAGCCTCAATTTGGTATAAAGAATTAAGCTCACTCACTTAGTACATAAAGAATAGCAATAGATATGCCTATAGGTATTATAACCCTAGACATGGGACTCGAAATGGGTGTTGGTGGAAGTCGGATAAAGCCCTTTAATTCTTAGCATTTATTTACGGGCCCTGGCATGCTCTACTAAATGAGAAGGATGTGTAAGATTTTGGAAACCCCCTCCATTACCTTAAAGTTCAATCTAATTGCCAGTGTTGGGAAGTAATAAGCTCGAATGAAACGGAATGGACATGTAGGACTTCAACTAGTTCGAGACGAGGTATGGATGATTGATTGATTGATAAAATCCTCTAAAAAAACTCAATTAGGTTAATCTCATCCTCACATAAAGAATCAAGTTTACTTACTTAGCACTGTAATCCTAACACTGGACTTCAGTGGTGCTCTGAACACAGTTCAGATTGTTATTTCTCTGCTTTATGTTGCATCTCCAAGCTGTTGGCATGTTGCCCTAATGGTTCTCATTTTTATATGCTGTAATTTCTCATTCCAATATCATATGCATATAATATAAATATGGACCTGAATAAAATGTAAGGAATATAGAGGACTCATGTAGCCTACCTGAACTAATTCGGATTGGTGGAATATAATATGAGATATGGAACTGTATATTTAGAAAGCAACAATAACAACATACCCAATGTAATTCCACAAGTGGGATCTGGGGAGGGTGGAGTGTACGCAAACCTTATAATTATTCACGACATTTTTTCAAATTGATAGAGGCAAAGAGGGATTGAGGAATTAAATATCAGACGTGGAGCTTTATTTTCTATTTCACTTGCTTAGTATTGTTAATTTCATTGTCGTTTAACCGACTAATATCGGTGCCCTAAACACATCTCTTTTTGTTATGTTTTACATGCTTTATGTTGCATCTCTAAGCTATATGCCTTTATGGTTCTCAAAGCTATATGTATGATATTAATGAAAGTGACATGAGTAACCTTAATTGTTTAGTAGTGGAACAAAATGAGCCCAAATAGTGCACCTGTGGGTAGGTGTGGCCTAGTGGTAAATGAAGTGGGTGCAAACCTTGATGACCATGGTTCAAATCTCAACAAAGAGAAAAAACACTAGTAATTTCTTCCCATTTGCCTAAGCTTCAATAGGCAGAGTTAACCATACTTGTGTTGGTGGAAGGTAACATTTACGTGGTAGAATAGTCGAGGTGCGTGGAAGTTAACCTGGACACCATCATTATAAAAGAAAGGTCCAAAAGAAGGAATTGATATAGAGAACTCGTACAGTTAACCTCAATTAGTTCAAATTTGAGGCGCAATTAATTGATTGATTCATATGCATATAATATAAAGATAATAACATATATAGTAATAGAACATTATAATTGCATAAATTGTATTCGAGAGAAAGAAAAAAGAGGGGTGGGGAAGAAGTAAGTTTTTGAGTTTAATAACAAAGTTAAACTTTTGTTTATGCTTGTGCAGAAAATAGGGAAACGAAGCCCTTGATAGTGACTTCTTGTAAGGCCAAAAGGAAGATTTTACCTATTAAGGACTCGTCTGGTTTGATGGATTCGATATATTAATCACGGTACAAAAAATTGGTATTTTTTGATCCAATGTTTGGTTTGTCTTTTGAGTCATGCATAGCTAATCCTAGTATAATTAAATACACCAATTGGTATATGTTGTTATACCTAACATTAACATGAAATAAAAATATATAGATTAATTGATACATGGATTAAAGTATCAAACATCAAAATGCAAATTACCATTTATTTTTTCCTCAAGTCCATCACCAATACCCCTCCAATTTTATTAATTTCTAAAAAATAAACTCATATTTTATATTTTACCTTATATATTTCACTTTTCAGTACAAAGAACCACACTCACGTTAAAAAATAATCGCCGCATTATAATCCCTGAATTAACTTGTTTCTTAATCAAGCAACCTCTAAGGGTCCTTTGGTTGGTGAACAAGTTATACCACGATTATAACAACAACAACAACATACTCATTATAATCCCACAAGTATACTTGGATTATAGTGACGAGATTATAATACGAGATTATTTAGTGGATATACTTTTACAGGGAGATGTTTTGTTCATTTGACTAAAAATGGTATATATGGGTATAGTATAAAACACATGTTTAGTTTTACAATAGATAAGTTGGGATGAACTTTAATTTTCATTTTTTCTTGATGACTATGGTTTCTATGCCAGTTCGCGCGCACCTCGACTAATTTCACATGATACATGCCACCTCCCATCAACAACAGGTACCAGGTAACTCTGTCCACCAAGGCTAGGACAAATGAGAAGAAATCACCTAGTGTTTTCGTCTCTTTTGGAATTTGAACTTGAGGCTTGAGACCTCATGGTTCTCAACCCACTTCATTGATCACTAAGCCACATCCTTGGATGCCTTTAATTTTCAATTTTAACATTAGATTTTTGAAAGGCTTTAAAAGAAAAGCCTAAGAGAAGGGCATCTTGGTCATTTTGGTGTCTTATCCCGAAATTACTAATCCCGAGAATATAAGAGCATTAACTTTTCATGTTTGGTTTAATCGTGGAGAAATGAAGGTGTGACAAGACACTAAAATTCATAGGGGGTCGTTTGGTTTGTGGGATAACGAATAACAATTTGGGGATAAAATGCAGGATTATTTATCCCATGTTTGGTTGAATTTTTTATTCCGTGATTTGCAGTCCTTAGATTAGTTATACTACAATTGTGATATTAATTTTATACCATCTTCAACGCAAAATGAAAAAAAAATCATTAATGCCGGTGAAGAACTTTCTATCCCTTCAAAAGTTCTCCTAGGTCTTTTTTATTATCTTTCTTTATTTGAAAAAAGTTTTCCGGTATAATTGAGAAATTCCCGAGGGCCATTGGTTCAAACTTCAAAGTTTGAAACTTGTTGGATATTAGGGTCGTCTTTCTCACTTATAATTATAGGACTTTTCTCCACTGTGGGGTATGAGCCCATGACGTGCATCTACACTACGCGTCACACACTGCGCCTAATCCACACATTACCCATTGTACTGCTACCATTAGATCAAACTGTAGGGTAAAATTTCTCCTATTTCTTATTTACATAAAAGAAAAAGTTCTCTTATTTCTTTTTTTGAGGTAAAGGTAATTAAAAGTTTTATTTCTTTCATCCAAAAACCTCGAAATACACAAAAGGAACATCTTCTATAGATTTTACAAACCTTCCTTTGGCCTCCCCTTTCTGGCAAACTCCATATATTAAAATTTAACTTTAAAAGATTTTGCCTCCACTCCTTTAATAGCTTATCCCCCCCCCCCCTCATTTGCTATTTGGTAGTTGTATATTTTATGTAAGAATTCCATAGTTTCATCCCATTCCCTATCTTGAGTTGCCCTCCTATTTTTTTTTTTTTGAAACAGGTAACATATATTATATTAATAGTAAGACTATAAAAAGACTGTATAATCATCCATAATTACAGGACTGTAACGAGACCAAACTTACAACTCCTCTATCATCTACAAGGAGTCTAAAACCTCAAAAAATGAATCATGATCTTCTTCACATGTTCCTTGCACCAAAAATACAGAAGTACCAAACACTTTGACTTTATCTTTTGGATATGACTTGATTTATCTTCAAAGCATCTTTTGTTCCTCTCTTCCCATATTGTCCACGAAATACAGGCTGGAATGATCTTCCATCTCTCCTTGTGGCTTGAGTTGGCACCTTCTCTGTTCCAACTTGCTAGAACATCTACAACGTTCCTTGGCATAGCCCAACTTATACCCCTGAGGCTGAGAAACATTCTCCACAATTGTAAAGTCACTGTACAATGCAAAAAGAGATGCGGGATAATCTCTAACTCCTCTCCACAAAAATAGCAACTAGCACTGAGAGAAAAACCTCTTTTACTAATATTACTGGGTAAGCGTTGAACCTCTAGCTAGCAACCAAGTGAAGCATGCGACCTTGTAAGGTATTTTCACCTTCTATACCAACTTCCATGGCCACTCTTCAATTTGAAAGTTGGAAATATTGCACTCTCTGTAAGCAGATTTGACAGTAAAATTACCTTGTCTCTCCCCATCCTACCTTAAACGATCCTCAACAGTAGAGAAATCCTTGAATTGTTCTAGAGCTTTTAACAATTCTACCAAAAACTCGATTTCCCAATCATTAAGTGGTCTCCTGAAGATGAGGTTCCACCCTTGATTGCTTCATAGATCAGTTACAGTTGCTTCCTGTTGTAAAGAAAGTACAAACATTTCTGGGAAACTCTGCTTCAGAGGTCCTTGGCCTAACTAGTTGTCCTCCCAAAATAATGCCCTCCTACCATTACCTATTCTGATTGAAGATTTCTCTCTAAGCACTGACCAAAGATTTCCGATTGATTTCCACAAACTGATCCCATATGGACCATTAACACATTTTGTAGTCCATCTTCCTTCTCACTCATACTTGTCTTGAATCAACCTCTTTATTAAGTGTTTGCTCCTCAGCTGCAAATTTCCACAACCATTTCATCAGTAAGCTGTTATTTTGAATCTTTAAATTCTTGATGCCCAAATCCCCTTTCCTTTTGCTGACTATAAGAGAGTCACATTTTACCAGATGAAACTTTTTCTTGTCACTCAGGTCATTCCGAGGAAAGGAAGCTTCAAATACCTAGGGTCTATTATCCAAGGAAATGGAGAGATTGATGACAGTGTCACACATCGTATTGGGGCAGGGTTGGGGCAGGGTGAATGAAATGGAGGCTCACATCTGGAGTTTTGTGTGACAAAAAGGTGCCAACTAAACTTAAAGGCAAGTTCTATATGGCGGTGGTTAGACCAACTATGTTGTATGGAGCAGAGTGTTGGCCAGTCAAGACTTCGCACATACAAAAGAGGAGAGTTGCGGAGATGAGGATGCTGAGATGGATGTGTGGGCATACAAGGAGAGATAAGATTAGGAATGATGATATCCAAGATAAAGTGGGAGTGGCCTCAGTGGAGGAAAAGATGCGGGAAGCGAGGTTGAGATGGTTCGGACATGGGTAGAGGAGAGACACAGATGCCCCAGTGCGGAGGTGTGAGAGGTTGGCTATGGACGGGTTCAGGAGGAGTAGGGGTAGGCCAAAGAAGTATTGGGAAGAGGTGATTAGACGGGATATGACGCAGTGCAACTTACTGAGGACATGACCTTAGATAGGGGGTTGTGGAGGACACGGATTAAGGTAGAAGGGTAGTAGGTAGTCGAGCGTAGTCCTCTTTACGCTTACAAAATGATAGTGTAGTATTATTGTAGGCTCGATTAGCTTGTCACATTTATAGGCCCATTATTGCTCTATAGTTTTATGTAGTTTGATTCCTGCTGCTATGTATTCTTTAGTGTAATTTATTTATCTTATTTAGTTGTGTTAGCTACTGCTTCCTGTTAGCTACATCTTCCTGTTGTTAGAATGCATTACCGTTGCGTATTTGATTTTTACTATCTGCATGTCCATAATGCGTTAATTTCTCGTCTGAGGTTGATTGTTTCTCATACTTTGTTTTGCTTTGCTTGCTTTGCCTGATTATGCTTTGTCTTGAGCCGAGGGTCTCCCGGAAACAACCGCTCTACCTACCAAGGTGGAGGTGAGGTCTGTGTACATTCTACCCTCCCCAGACCCCACATTGTGAGATTTTCACTGGGTATGTTGTTGTTGTTGTTTTATTTCCTTCCCAGAGGAAGTTTCTTCTGATAGAATCTAATTTCTTGCTCACACTGACCGGGATAGAAAATAAGGACATCAAGTAAGTAGGCATGTCATCTAGAACAGAGTTTATCAACATTAGCCTACCCCCTAGAGACAAATAATTGCACTTCCAATTAGCTAATTTCTTCTCACATTTCTCCAATGTACCATTCCAAATTTCCTTTGACTTGCTTTTGGCTCCCAAAGGCATCCCTAGGTACTCAGTGGGCATCCCTAATTTCTTCTCACATTTCTTTACCCCATTTACTGGATAAAGAAAACTTTTGGTACAGTTTATGTGTAAACCAGATATCGCTTCAAACAAAATTAAAATGATCCGCAACATTCTCACTTGATCACAATTTGCCTCACAGAACACCAATGTGTCATCTGCATATTGTAGGTGTAAAGTCTTTAGAGTACTATCCACCCTTGAGCTTACCTTGAAGCCCCTGAGCCAATTCCTCTCCTGAGCCTTTTTAAGCATATCATGAAGTCCTTCCACAGCAATAATGAAGAGAAAAGGGGACAGGGGATCTCCCTATCTCAAACCCCTTTCTGATGGGAAGAAACCAGCTGGAGAACCATTAACAAGGACTGAAAATCTTACTGTGCTGATGCAATATCTGATCCAGCCTATCCATCTGGCACCAAAGCCCAATTGTCTCAAAATTTCCAAAAGGAAGTTCCAGTTGAGATGGTCATACGCTTTCTCTATATCCAATTTGCATAATATACCAGGCTCCTCACTTCTTGTTCTAGTATCCACCACCTCATTTGCAATCAAAACCACATCCAAGATCTGTCTACCTTTTATAAAAGCCATCGGCTGATTATCAACCAATTTATTATTAACTTTCTTCAGCCTCTCAGTGAAGAGTTTGGAAATGATCTTGTAAATACAACCTATCAAACTAATAGGTCTGAAATCTCGTAGCTCTTTAGCACCCACTTTCTTTGGAATTAGAGCTACAAAGGTAGCATTAAAGCTTCTTTCAAACATGCCTTGATTGTAGAAGTTTTGGATAGCAGCTACCACATCAAATCTGACCACGTCCCAACACTAGTTGATAAAAGCCATAGAAAACCCATCAGGTCCAGGGGCTTTATCCCCCGAACAAGCTTTCACACTATCCCAGATCTCCTGGACTTCAAAAGGGCCCTGCAGCATAGCATTATCCACTTCATTAATTCTGGGACAGTATCCTAAATTTCCTTGAGGCCTCCATTCCTCACTTTCAGAGTACAACTTCTTATAAAATGAAACAATTTCTTGTTTAATATCTTCAGGATTTGTCACATGTTCCCCTCTATTAACAACTTATCAATGTTGTTAAATCTTCTATGGGAGTTTGCCACTCTATGAAAATACTTAGTATTTCTGTCCCCTTGTCTAAGCCACAAAGCCCTAGACCTCTGTCTCCAATCCACTTCTTCACAATTTGCAGTTTCTTCAGATTCCATAGCAAGGGAAGCTTTAGTAACCAGCTCTTCCTCATTCAGGTTCCTTTGATCATGAACTTCTTCAAGTTCAGCTAGTTGACTGAGAACATTGACTTTCTGCAATGTCAAGTTTCCTTGAATAGTTTTACCCCACTCCTTCAATTTTGATTTGAGAGCCTTCAACTTATCCAGGATATAGTCAGGCCTCCCTTCACATGTAAATGAGTCCCACCAATCCTTAACCCTATCCCTGAACCCTTCTGTTTGTAGCCACCAATTTACAAACTTAAAATATGACTTAACAGGTTCCCAATTCCCACAATGTAGCATCACAGGAAAATGGTCAGAAGTGGTGTCAATAGTGTCCTGTTTGATATTTCTAAATTTCTCATTCCACTCTGTTGATATCAGGAACCTATCCAGCCTAGCTGCACGATCCTGTCCGTCTCCATGTTTCCATGTGTATCTGCCCTCTGATAGTTGAAGGTCTACCAGCTCCACGTCTTCAATAAACTCTGAAAATTCATTCATGGCTCTTGTGATTCTAGTGCAATTCTTCTTTTCTGATGGAAATCTTACAGTGTTAAAATCTCCACACAGTACCCAAGGACCAGAAAAAAGGCCTCCGGTATCTGCCAGTTCCCACCAAACTTCTTTCCTTGCACTTCTATCATTGGGGGCATATACACTGGAAAGGTGCCAAGAAAAATCTTGTGTCCTTCCAGTGAATTTGTAGGAGATAGAATAAGCCCCCAAACTACAAAGTTCTGCATCCCAAACCATGCTGTCCCATAAGATTATAATTTCCCCTCTAGTTCCACTAGCCTCCAGTTGCATGTGTTTCACCCATCTATTTGTCCATAACTCTTTGACAATATCTGAAATATCCCCTTCAATTTTTTATTCTTGAAAGCATAAAATGTCAGCCTTTCCACTTATTTACCATATTCCTTATCAACTATCTTTTTCTGTGTCAATTTAAACCTCTCACATTCCAGGATAAAATTTTCACAATCATTGATCACAATTGATGATGCATCCTCCCTTACTTCTAGTGCCATTGCTCCCCATCTCTAAACTTCAGTTCATTGAGCCCCTTCCTCTTTGGAGTATTCACTGGCTGAGTTCCAAAGTTTTCACTATAGGTATGTCTTGTTTCAAAAAATTGAAGGGGATATTTCAGATATTGTCAAAGAGTTATGGACAAATAGATGGGTGAAACTATCTTTTTCTGTGTCAATTTAAACCTCTCACATTCCAGGATAAAATTTTCACAATCATTGATCACAATTGATGATGCATCCTCCCTTACTTCTAGTGCCATTGCTCCCCATCTCTAAACTTCAGTTCATTGAGCCCCTTCCTCTTTGGAGTATTCACTGGCTGAGTTCCAAAGTTTTCACTATAGGTATGTCTTGTTTCATCAATCTTCATGAATAGCTCAAAAGCTTCCTTTTTATGCCCATTGAAAGCCAGTCCAAACTCCTTGCTAAGTCTGAGTATATTCTGGTGAACCCATATGGATGCCTCGAATTCAAGATCCCTTTCATCCTCTTCAGGAATTGAAGAATTCAAAGGAATGGGTTCTTCAATCGCCCATCCAATTGCTTTATTCAGTCCCTGTGTTTGCAAGTCATTGTCTCTTTGCGTCTGAGTCTCACTGGTGTTCTCTTCGGTATTGTCGACCATAATTAACGCCTTTTCCTTCTCTAAAGGTGGCTGTATATCAGTATTTGCCTCCTCGCTTTCGATTTCTAGATTAGTTGTAGTTGGGGCAGTCGCCAATTTTTCCAAGTGAGGTTTTTCCTTGTGTCGCAGGGCATTAGCAGTTAATTCTTCTGTTAACGGGTCAGTTCTGAGATCTACATCACATGCCTTCTTATCACTTGACATAACGATGGATTGGGCCAGCACATCTGGGCCCAATTTTTTAAAAGGATGAGTCCTCTTCTCGGTCTTGTTTAAATTTAAGTTAGGCCCACGTGCCAACGCACGTGAGTCCGTGACTGCTTCAACCTAGGAAAATCCCTGACCTCTGAACATCCCACGTGCTCCCACGTTCTACTGCCTCCTTGGGCCCCACCCTTTGTACCTTCAGAACCACCTATTGTCCAGCGGTCCATCATATTTTCCCTATTTGGAACTATGATCATAGTTCTCATCGGAGCCTCACACCACACCTGGATCTCCGACACCACTCCATCACATTCCACTTTCACAGATTTGGGTACAGCACTTCCATCTCCTTTAACCTTCACTCTCACCCACTTGAAATGATTCTTCAACTCTGTTTCCTCCTCTGTTTGAATCCACCCTCCACAAAAATCTTCTACCTCCTTAAAGATTTATTTTGGACCATAAGTGAAGAGGAAGACCAACCAATCTAATCCAGATCTGGGTCAATCTGTCTTGACTTGGAAGCGAGCCAACTGTCGGTGACCATCATTGCAGATTCACCTTATACCTTTTCCATCTCCACTCGCCTTTCAGAATTTGTTCCGCAGTCAACCTCGATGGGAATTCGAAAAGAGATTGTCTGTGACCCATTTCGTAAATGTTGATTCCGTGTGCATGTTTCCAGGTATTCCCCACCCATTCACGAATCTCTGACAAGGTGGGGTTATCTGAGATTCCTTCCGGTAGACTAGCCACCAAGCTCCTTTTTAGCATATCACTTTGTGATATGGTATCTCCACCTTTAATGCGTATAACACCCTTTTCTTCATGGATCTCCACCTCATTAATATCCCTGGATATCCTTCTCGAATTCCTGACTGTATCAGAATAGAGCAATCCCTCCTCCGTGTTGTTTGTCACCTTTATAGTAGGGATATTAAGTCTGCAATTAATGAACCTTTCAATCTTTATTGCAATGTCCACCCACCCCGAATTAAATGTCATCTCAGGTATAATAATGATAGATCTTCTCCTTCCTTGTGAGCTGACAATTGTTATATAACGACCAAGTTTATTTTAGTTCCTTGCGCAAACATATTCAGCAAAATGATCCTGAAATTTCCATCTTTTCACAGAGTTGCCTTTGACTTTCGAAGCCTCCTTCATAGAATCACAGCTCCATCTCATTGTCTTCTTGCTGAATGTTGTCCTCCTGATCAAGTTTCTTCCTCGCTCCGTCCATTCAAACCATTCATCCATCCCTGCTACGCTTCTGGATATATCGTATGATTTAAACCCCGCGGCAAAGTAAATAATGTTGTCTTCCATCTTTGATTACCCAGGAGAAAGAGGCTATTAATCAGTAATCACCCACAGTGGGTGACTACTGGGAGTTTGTTTTTCTGAAGTTTAGAGGTCCGGAAAGAGATTGAAAAAGAGAGAAATGCCTGTCGGGGTCGGCAGGAGGGAGGGAGTATGTCGTCGGCCAGAAAGATGTTCAGAAAGGACTTCGCCGGCGACCAGAGGGTGCTCGGAATAGAGAGGTGCTCGAAAGAAGTTTCGGGGTAGAGAGAGAAAGAGAAATCTGTGTGAGAATGGTCGAAAAAGGCTATGGAGGAGAGAGTCGAATTTGGAACTGGGTCATGTCGGAGAGGGGTTAGGGATGATCGGACAGATGGCTTGAGGATAGAGGGTGACGGAATAGGGTTTTGTGCCACATCTTTACAAATAAAACCTTTTAGTTGCCCTCTTAATTCTTATATTGATATGTAATCCCTTAAAGGTCTCATCTCAAGTAATCAGTTACCTTAGCATCTTTTTCGTTCACCATACGAATAGATGCATGTTCTCCATGAGTATTCCCTCACATCATACATCCTTCCAAAACCTAACTCTAGAACCAATTTCACCCGGAAACGAATACACATGGTGATCTCTCTTTCCCCTTCATAATCTCCTTACACATGCGTACTCCATAATAAATTGCTCCCTCATAAAGAAACTATCAATTGTGTAATCCATATTTAGCAGATGTAATTTCTCTCTATAAAGTACTCAGAACGACAATCCACAACCTTTCCCCTAAACTGCAACTTAGAGGTTGATAGTCTCCTCATTCCTCACTCCTCCAAAACATTGTGGGAACTGTAATATTTCCCCACTCTACTAAGTAAAATTTCTTTTCCTCCATCCCTTCCCGTAAGAAAATTCTCTTTCTTCTCCAGTTTGTTAATAACACTTTTTTTGATAAAGTAAAGTATTTCATTCGTAAGAACAAGGTCGAGATGGCCATATACAAAAGATATACCTAAAAAGGAGAAACCTACAAAATTATTGCTCTCCAAAAGACACCCAATCCTCTATAAATTTGTTGATAACACTTGCAGGCATACACAACAACAACATACCCAGTGAAATTCCACCACGTGAGGTCTGGGGAGGGTAGAGTGTACACAGGCATACAAAAGAGAAACGTAAATTACGTGGTAATGTGGAATATTTGAGGGGGTCAACTTAAGCAGTGTAGGATTTTGAAACTGCAATCTTAAACTATAAAAAAGGGCAGCCCGGTGCACTAAGCCCCCGCGCATCGCGGGGTCCGGGGAAGGGCCGGACCACAAGGGTCTATTGTATGCAACCTTACCTTGCATTTCTGCAAGAGACTGTTTCCACGGCTTGAACCCATGACCTCCTAATCACATGACATTAACTTTACCAGTTATTCCAAGGTTCCCTTTCGCAATCTTAAACTAGGTACATGTGAATTATGTAACCAATTTTTGACATTGTGTAATGTAAGATGTTTGTCCCTAGATAAAAAAATGATTTATTTTTCCTTGGATCAATTAAGATCAGATTTAGAAATGTAGATGGAAGCAAATTCGGAAATACGCCAGGAAGAATGTTCATTTGGTCCGCATGAAGATAAGTTGATCCAGATGAATAAAGAAAGTTTAAACAACAACAACAATAACAACATACCCAGGGTAATCCCACAAGTGGGGTCTGGGGAGGGTAGAGTGTACGCAAACCTTATCCCTACTTGGGGAGGTAGATAGGTTATTTCCGATAGACCCTCGGCTTAAGAGAAAAGTGAATAAAGAAAGTTTAAAGTTAGCCGTAAAACATTATTACATGTAATGTTTCTCCTTTTGTTTTGGCTATGACATGCCTCCCTCCTTCTCTAATTGTCTCTTCGAGGTGCAACTATTTTTCCTTTTTAACACAAAATCTACCGATACACTTTCCACTAGTAAGATTGATATCGGAATCCTGGTAAAAAAAGGTTGATTTTAACAAGCATTTCATTGTCACAATTGTCAATAGTTACCATTAAATTGCAACAGTACTAGATAATGAGATATTGGTGAGTAATACGTCAATATATGGGAATTCTTTAGTTCCCTGTTTAGTGTTTTTTTCACTTATCAAGGGTCAATTTGGCCAATTTTATGTGTGAGCCACATCTAATCTCTCTCTGAAAATATGTTTTTAGAGACTTGGAAACTATTAGAAGTTGCATACTATTGCACTTCAAAGTTTTTGTGAAATAATATGAATTAGTTTAACTCTAGGGAGCTGAAAGTAGCCCGTCTTCAGTGGATATGTATTTCCTTTGTCATTGCATTCCATTATGCTTTATATAGTATTGATGCTTTATATAGTGTTATTCCATGGTTCTTTACTTCTGTTATTTCTTCCCCGGACTGCTTTGGTTTGATTTTCTTTGAGCCGAGGGTCTATTGGAAACAACCTACCTCCCGTGGTAGGGGCGAGATCTGCGTACACTCTACCCTCCCCAGACACCACTTGTGGGGTTACACTGGATTGTTGTTGTATTGCATTCCATTATGATAGAAGACCTTCTTAGTCTTTTCATGTAACTGCTCTCTCTCTCTCTACAACAACATACACAGTGTGATCCCACAAGTGAGGCCTAGGGAGGGTGGGGTGCACGCAGACCTTACTCCTACCTGTGTGGGGGTAGAGAGGTTGTTTATGATAGACCCTTGGCTCAAGAAAAATATTTTACAAAACCTCTTTCTCTCTCTCTCTCTTAAATTTGAAATAAAATATTTTTTATACCAAAAAAACTACAAGTACATAAATTTGAAATAAAGCATGACAACACCAACCAAATAGATGAAAGCAAACAAATTATCTCAAAGAAGCAGCAATAGCTGATCACCCTTTTTATTTCTTCAAGTAATTTTTGCAGTGAAATGGCATCTCCAGCTTGGCTGCCCCAGGAAATGCAGTCTTCAAGCTCACAGACATCTGTTATGAGTTCAGCAACTGGAGAACCTACTACAAGCTCTTCAACTCCAAATGCAGATTCAACTCAGGAAGCTGCCCAAGGGAAATTTATCCCCCCTCCTGGATATAGTGTTGGTCGGGCTTCTTTCTCTTATATGAATGCTAGTGTACCTTCTGGAAGCTCTCAACAGCCGTCTTCTAGTCCTGTTAGTCAATCTTTACATTTTGGGTTTTTGAAGATACAATGGTTCATCTGGAGAGACTTTTGAATGACTTGGCTTTTGTTGTAGGTCATTCCATCAACTTCTGCAGGTTCTTCAGCAGCGCTCCAACCGCCCATTCCTGGCCAGTCTGCAAATGTTGGCTCTTCATTTTCATACAACATTTCACAAACTGATAACTTCTCTAGTGGCCCACAGTTCTCGTCTAGCACCTTGAGGGTTAGTTTCTGTTGATTGATGACAGTAATCTTAATCATACATTTGACTGATATGTATTATCAGAATGTGTTACATGTAGTCAGTTGATACTTGGGGGAATATTCCGCATCTAGATGTCATACGAAGACTATTGTTTTCTATTGGGTGGCCATGCCAATTGTAGTGGCCAGTTTGTGTAACATGTGGTATATTAGACCAGGTAAATGTCCAATGAGAAAATTAACATTGGATCTGCTCGTGAAAAGCCTGAAGCTGCAAGTTAAATCTTTGACCCTGTAAGTTTGCAATTATCAGAGTTAGAGTAAGTGAAGTTTGCTGGAAATCATAGGATGCAAGATTGTGAAGAACATGGTGTGCACTTTAGGATGTGTGCTTTAAGTCCATACAGGAGAACACTATTTGGAAGGTATGCTAAGGGCTGGAAACAGTGGCAAATACTGGAGAGGAGATTCTTTTTCTTTTAGGAAATGAATAATTGACAAGTTTTAGGAATTGCTCCTAGATACCCTTTGCAATGTACATACCTGAGGTTTCATTTGGTTAGAGTTGCATCCTACAATTCGGTCAGAGCATAACTGCTGTCTATTATCAATATCAAATTACATAGAAACTTTACAAGGACATTTAAAGATTTCTAATCTACAAAAAGGTACTTATTGGTTTTGCACTTTATTTTGTGCATCACTTAAGACGATAAGATTTAAAAAATCCAGAATGCTAGAAGTTCTTGTTTGCTTTATGCTTTTATCCGTTCTGGTGCCATATTTTGAGAGTTACATTTCAGTAATTTCATTTATGTGATTTCTCCTATGAAGCTGTGTATATGTGTGATTTAGCTTTTAAAGCAGTTGGCAGCTCTGTTCAATCAACTCTAAAGACTATATTGATTTCTTTTGGAATGTCTTTTTGTGTAGTGTTCTTTAAAGGCTGCTTTGAAATATATGTTACTCTTTGCTCCCCTTATCCGCTGCTGTTGGAAAGTGTGGGGGTTGCACTGGTGTATTAGGATATTGCATTATAAAAGTCTTAATCTTGTTTGGGAAGTCCTCGTCATCATTTGCGGCAATTGACCTTCCCAATAATTATGAAAATTGTATTCATGATTTTCCTAGGATTCTCCCATGTGTCTTTGAGAGAGTGCTATTGTTTTTTAAAGTTTTCCTTTTGCTGGTGTTGGCACGTGTCTGACAAGACCTATCTGTTTGTGGCAGCCTGTTGCTCCTGATCATACTGTGGATGTAAAGAATGCATCTACTGCAGCATCATTACAGCCTCCTCTTCCTCTGGTATCCACAAGGTTCAGCTCATTCATACCTGGAACTGCAGCACCTGCATCACCCCTGTTAAGTGGTTCAAACTTATCTTTCAGTGGAAGTCCTCAGATGGTGCATACAGATCAAACAATGAAACCAGTATGTGTTTAAAATGTTGTGTCTCTTGAAGTATTAAGCATTACTCATGCCTGTTGAAGACTGGTCTAATATATATAAACTGAACGCAGAGCATTTCCTATTGTGAGCAATTGAAGCAATTGATCATGACTTCACAACTGATTGGTCTTATTCTAGTTGCAGATTAGAAGGGGTGGCGTTGCACAGGAAATGGGAGCAATTACTTCTGCAACTTTTGTCATGCAGTCTGTTTCACAGGCCGGTCATACGAGTTATAATTCTTCGGCAACTGCATTTCCAACTTCTCATATGGGCTCTCCAAATATAAGAATGCCACACACACCTCAATTTCAGGTTCAAGGAGTGCCTAGAAGTCCTGTTACACCTCGTCCTCCTGGTCTTGGTCCAGCTATACCTTCATCTTCCAATGTGACTGCTACAGCCTCACCCGGAGGTCATTCTCTACACTTAAGGCCCAATATGCCTCCTGTTCATGTTCTGGCCAATCCACCTGTTCAGCAACAAACATATTCTCCCTATCTTTCTCCAACTCCCATGGCTCCATCTCACCAGGGACCTTGGTTGCAGCCTCCACATGTCACTACCATGCTAAGACCACCATTTCCATCATATCCTGCAGGTTTTGCTGTTCCCTTTCGTTTGTCAGCTACTGGTGCACCACTCTCTTCAGTGACATCGCCTGACACTCGACCTCCTGGTGTTGCCCCAGTAGCAGCTCCACCTGGAGTGCCGACTACTGCTAGCCAGTCAACCCATGTATCAGGGTTGCAGCCAGAGTTACCTCCTGGAGTTGGTATGCATAGAGTCTCTGCTAAGAAGAATATTTTCTTTCATGATATCCTTGCTATTTATCCATTCTTTATTTCACAGCATATTGCATTTTATTTCTTTTTTCCCCTTTCAGACAATAGCAAGCATGTAAATGATGCTGATGCAAAAGGAGCTTCAACCAGTGAACAACTGGAGACCTGGACTGCTCACCGGACAGAAACAGGAGCCATATACTACTATAATTCTTTGACAGGAGAATCTACTTACGAGAAACCTGCTGGCTTCAGGGGAGAGGTAGGTGTATCATTTCTGTCTGAACGTTTAGCAGGTGCATAATTAATAGGTGTCTTTTTCATTTGAAAATAGGTAATGCCAATTTAGTACTACATTTCTCACAAGATAATTAGGTCAGAGCTCTGTCTAAATGCTTTCACTAGGACACAGTTCTTCATTTATTTATTTATTATTGAAGAGCTCATAGCTCTTCTAGATCTTCTTTGTCTCATGAGGACGCTAATTTCTTCCCTTGGAGTTTCCTTTTTAATGGAACTTAGATGATAAAGAAACTAGAGGTCTTTTCTCCCTTTCCACTTCTCATGCTAGTATTAGTCTTTCTTCTTCTGATTCTCTTTCGGATAAATGTATATTCTTCAGAAAATTTTGTGCATGGAGTTTACACTTGGCAAACTTTACTTGCGAATCTTTCTTCCCTTCTGAATGATTCCAAGGTAACTGACCCTCTTGCTTCTTATTGTTTTGAGAAAACAAATCTCTAATTTATCAGTGGTCCATGGTAATCTTAGCTCTAATGACTTGATATAATGACAGTGCCTTAAAAGCACCAAACTTTGACTTTGTTACATGCACTAAGAGCAAAACTGATATGCATTTTTCATCGTTATCTTTTTTTTTTTTTTTTGTATTTTTGACGACATTTTTCTCCATCCACAGTTTTCTTGATAGAGTAATAAATGTTATTAATGAAGGGTATAAATACCTGTATACAAGAAGTATACCTGAAACTTGAAAGTAGAGCAACCTCACAAAAAGATATGGTTCTCTAGGAAAGACTCCCAATCTTCTATGCTTATAGGAATCTCATGGGTACACCAAGAAACAAGGGAAAAGAGGCTACTCCTCAGATGTACAAATTCTCTCTATTCTTACAAAAACTCTCCTATTTCTCTCGAAAAGGTCCACATAAGTGCAAGTGCAACGACACTCCATTCTTGTCTTCTTTTCCGTCTTCTGAAAGTCCAGCTAAACATTCCTTTAACCGTGTCTGCACCACCCACTAAAGGACAAACTATCCCAGTACTTCCCACCATAAGTGAGATGCAATCTGACAATGTAAGAGTAGGTGATCCACATCTTCTCCCAATATTTTGCACATGAAGCACTAACTGAGACATGTAATTCTCCTCTTCTTCAAATTCTCAAATGTCAGAATCACCTCCCTCGTGGCTAGCTAGGTTAAGAGCACCAAAATAAGAGAGATTATGATTGAAGTGGGGTAGTTAGAGAGGGCGGAAGTGGGAATGGTTTAGAAGAGAGGGAGAAGGAAAGGAATGAGGGGCTGTTAAGGGAGCTAGCTGATTGGCTTTAGCCCAAGAGGTTACAAGCAACAACATACCTAGTATAATCAGCTTTAGCTGGAGACAAAAATCGAGGGCATTATGATTGGATGAGGGGAAATCTACTACAAAATTCTTTCACATGGTAGCCGTCGCTAATAGGAGAAGGAATTTCATGGTCGGTGGAGGTTGATGGGGTTGTGCAGGTCGGGGAGGAGGAAGTAGAAGGGATAATTGTAGACTTTTACAAGCGTTTTCAAAGAGGAAGCGGAGTGGAGGCCTAGTTTGGAGGGTTTAGGTTTCAATCATATAGGTGGAAAGGAGTGAGTTGCTAGAGAGAGCTATTCAAGCTCGTCAAAAATATTGTCGGGTGTGTGTCATATCCTCTAAAGTAGTGCATTTTTTAAGTATCCAACACGGGTGTGCGATAACATTTTTGGATAGTCCGAGCAACATAGATTGATGAGTAGGTGAAAATGCAGTGGATAGTTGTGCGGGTGACAAGACTTCGAGTCTTAATGGTTTCTCTTTGGCCTTTTTCCAACATTGCTGGAATACAGTCAAAACTAATGCGATGGATACTATTGTTGAGTTTCAGGATAGAGGTGAGTTTGAGAAGAGTTTGAATGCTTAGTTTGTTGTCATCATTCCTAAGCGGGACGGAGCCTCGTGCATGAAGGACTACCGACCTATTAGTCTAGTGGGTAGCATATATAAGATTATTTCTAAGGTGCTTTCTGTTAGACTTAAGAATGTGTTGATGGGATTGTTTCTACTTTGTAAAATGCTTTTGTGGATGGTAGACAAATTATGGATGCAACCCTGGCGAATGAAGTGATGGATTCGAGGAGAAAGCAAGGAGTACCCGATGTGTTGTGCAAAGTAGATCTTGAGAACGCTTGTGATCATGTGAATTGGAAATTTCTAGATTCTATCATGTTACAAATGGGGTTTGGGGATAAATGAAAAAATGGGTAGACTTTTGCATCTCTTTTGTGAGATACTCCGTGTTGGTGAATGGCAATCCTTGTGGCTTTTTTGGGAGTTCGAGAGGGCTGAGATAAGGAGACCCTCTATCTCCGATGTTGTACATTTTAGTGATGGAATCTTTGGGTAGAATAATGGATAGAGTTGTCATGGGAGGATACTTAAAGGGTTTTAATACATCGGGGGTGTTGGGAAAGTCTTGGTTTCTCATTTGTTGTTTGCGGATGATACTTTGGTTTTTTGTGACGCAGATGCGACCCAACTGGACTATTTAGGCCAAATACCTACTAGGTTCCAGGCGGTGGCAGGCATTAAAATCAATTTAAGTATGAGATTATACATGTTGGTGGATGACATTGGACTGCTCGCTCAGGTCCTGAATTGCTGAGTCGGGGCTCTTCCGACCGCCTATGGGATTACCTTTAGGTGCTCCGAACAAGGATCAGAGGGTGTGGAATTCGGTTCTTCAGATGGTTGAGAAAAGCTTAGTAGGATGGTTGAGAAAAGCTTAGCAGGATGGCAGAAAAGATATTTGTTCAAAGACGGGAAAGAAGTGCTTATTAAGAGCACATTATCGAGTATACACACTTATTTCTTGTCATTGTTTCGTGCTCCAGCTTCAGGATAAGTTTGAAAGATCCAATGAGATATTCTTTGGGCAGGTAGGGCAAGAAAGTTTCACTTGGTGCAGTGGGAGACTGTCACATCTCCTAAAAAATGGGGAGGGCTTGGCAATGGAAGGCCATTGGAGATCTAAAGATGTCACTTTGCCTTTTGGGTGTGGTCTGTGGAGGAACATTATGAAGGGATGGGATGATTTCGGGGAAGATATCTCATTCAAGGTTGGAGTTTGGAGATGAGATGAGATTTAATTTTTGGGGTCATACGTGGTGCGGGGATAATTTATTGAAAGATGATTTTCTGAGCCTACACAGAATAGCTTGCCAAAGAGACTTGACAATACAACAAATTAGGGGGACACAAGGTATGGAGACTTGAGACTTGATTTTTAGGAGTGACTTCCCTGACTAGAAGGTGACTGAGTTTCAAAGATTGTTGGCTCTACTACATAAGCAAGTTACAATGGTAGATAACCCTGATACTTTGTGGTGGGGTGTGTGGGGAAGAATGGTATGCTCTCCATCAAGTCTTTTTATGAGAACTTTTGGTTAGGAAAAAGGAAGTTTTTCCTTGTAACGCAGTTTGGATACCAAAGGTGCTGAGGAAGGTGTATTTTTTGACTTGGCTAGCTACTTGATGGGTGATATTGACGGCGGAAAATCTCAGAAAGCAAAACGTTGTCAGCTGACTTGTTAAATGTGCAAGGAGGCGGGCGAGGATGTGGATTATCTTCTTGTTTATTGTGGTCTTGCCATGAAGTTATGGTGGGATATGTTTAGATGGTTTGGCACTCCTGGGGTAATGTCAAGAACTGTGAAAGGGTTGATGTTCAGTTAAAAGAGCAGGAGAAGGAGGAGAAGACGCATGACTTGAAACGTGGTTCTACTCATGTTAATGTGGGTGGTGTGGAGAGAGAAATAACATAGCTTTTGAAGGGATGGAGTCGAACTTTTCTCAGTTGAGGAGGAGTAGACTCCGATCCTTAATTTCTTTTGGTGCACCCATAAAGTTCCCGATTGGATGGAATTTGTGAGGACTAATTTCTTTTTGTAGATTCTTTACCTTTTGGTATACCCCTTGTGTTCACTCAGTTTTCTTGACCATGTTTATGAATGAAAATACGTTTACTGATAAAAAAAAAACTTCGCCGGTAACCTAAGAACGCAAACCAAGAGATAAGAAAAGTTTGCTTCCTACCTACTTAGTAGCTCCTCATAATAAGACTTTACAGAGAAGACGCCATTATTACCCTCCGCCCACCTCCAAACATCAAGGCTAAATTGTTAAATATTTTATTTGTGGAGCAACTCCATTAAACTGTGGAATGCTGCAATCTCCTAGTCTTGCAAGTTCCTCCTAAACATCAAATCACAATGAACTTCTCCATCCACAGTTTATTGACTTCTTTGGTGATGACTTTCGTGGTTTACAATAAGCAAGAGTTCGGAACTTTTATTGAGATGATCATTTTTTGGCTTGGTTATGCTTAATTTGGCTACAGGGTGGTGCTAGAAATTTTAATTGCATTATCTATATTAACATTGCTAGTGATATTTAACTACAATAATCTGGCTGTTACGTAGTAAGCCACTATTTTCCTTCTCTATCTATGAAAGCTTATTCTCTTTATTATTCACTGCAATTTACTTTTCCGTGCATGTCAATTATCTTTCATAGCACATGACAACAGTGTTTTCCCCCTTCTGGTGCAGCCTGGCAAAGTAGCTGCGCAGCCAACTCCTGTTTCATGGTAAATTTCAATAGTATAATAAGTTCTTGACTTGTACTATTGTATTTTGTGCTCCTAAATAAATTCATTGTGCTGTATTAAATGAAGTAGCATGGTCAGTGAGGATTCTTATACGACCCCACCTTGTTTGGGGCTGAGGGTAGTTACTTATTCACGTGAATGCACCCTCATTTCTAATGGAGTATTCTACATGGTCCTACTGCTTAAGTAAATATTTGCATGCATGTGATGTTCTTCAAGACAGAAGCAAAAAAGGTGATCTATTGGAACACGCACATTAAGAATATAAATATTTTACAAGAACTTTATATCTAGCGCTGGGAGTTCATTAACTTGTCCCTTTTTTATTTATTTATGTTGGTGAACACTTTTGAGCTTGGTGAAATAATACTGGATCCGTAGCCTTTGTAGCCTATAGGAAAAGACTATCCATCATTCCATCAACTGTAAATGGATGATAATGGATAGTATGGAGACAGGAATATGTTCGTGAGCTCAGTATACCATTGCGTTCTAGAGAAAGACGTGCTACTTAGCAATCATGTGGGTTATTTGGAAAGTGAGAAATAGGATGGGCCTTTGAAGGGGTGGAGCAAGTTTATAAAATTGCAGAGTAGTATTTTTGTCTCTAGTTTCTTTTTGGTGTACTTACGAGGTCCCTATATGTATAGAGGATTGGACCTCTTTTGTTGAGAACCATATTTTGGTGTAGGTTTTCTTCTTTTGGTTTACGGCTTGCATACGAGGTTCCATGATTGTTAATATAATTCTTTACCTTATCAAAAAAAGGATGTGCTACTTCCTGCATTCTTAGATTTTTAGGGTTCATGATTTATGAGCGTCTACTCATGATGCTTCTCCTTTGTTTTTTTCCATTGTATTATGTTTCTCTTTGGCTGTGCTCACGGTTTGCATCTTGTTCTGGTCGGAAATTTCTCTCCAATCACTATATGCTTCACATACCCTGTTCTATTACATGTTGAGTTTATTGCTTAATCTTCAAGGTCTTTTTCCTTTTGTTTTCTCAGTTTGTGTTGGATTGAAGTTTCTTTTCATAAACAAATGTTAATTGATCTGTGTTGGTTCTTATTTGCAAAATGATGAAGCAAGCTTTACTTGCTCAACTAACCATTCCAACTTGTTCACTTACAACAGGGAAAAGTTGGCTGGTACAGATTGGGCATTGGTTGCTACTAATGATGGACAAAACTACTACTATAACACAAAAACAAAGGTATGGTCAATCAGCTTATTCTTTTTCCAAAAAAAATCCTTTTATTTTATTAGAGGTTTACACTCACTCATATTCGAGGAATGACTTCTCATTCCTAGTTTCTTTTTGGTGCATTAATGAAGCTCCAGTTTGTAGAGATTGGCTGTCGGATATAGAAAATTATATTATGTTGTAGATTTTCTGGTATACAGTTTGTATACCGGAGATTTTCTTATTATTAATAAAAAATTGTTACTTTATTAAAACAAAAGAACAAATATATAGGTCCTTAATGATAAAAATGAGTTGTACGTTGTAGCACTGATTACTTGGTGAATTAGTTCAAAGGTTGTAAATGTAGCAGTTACTTTTTCTAATGTCCTTTCTCCTTGTATGCCTTATTACTCAGTTAAGCAGCTGGCAAATTCCTAGTGAGGTGACAGAGTTGAAAAAGACGCATGATGCTGATGCTTTGCAGGCTCAATCAACGTCAACCCCGAATGTTAATGAGTCAATTGAAAAAGGATCTGCTCCTATTAGTTTGAGCATTCCTGCTGCTAGTACTGGTGGTCGTGATGCGACAACTCTAAGACCTTCAATTGTTCCAGGATCTTCTGCACTGGATCTTGTAAAAAAGAAGTTAATGGATTCTGGTGCTCTGCCTGTTGTTTCTTCACCAGCCCCAGCCTCAACCTCGTCTGGAGTAATATCATCCGAAGTAAATGGATCAAAAGCACTTGAATCTACAATCACAGCTCCACAAAAAGAAAATAGCAAAGAGAAGTCAAAAGATGCTAATGACAATGGCATTATGTCCGAGTCCTCTTCAGATTCAGAGGATGATGAGAGTGTACCAACCAAAGAGGACTGTATCATCCAATTCAAGGTCTGGTTTCCCTTCTCTCTTTTGGAGATTTTGCTACTTCAATAAGCAAGTCTAGTTTTCTGTTTTTCATGATTTTATGGCATACATAAGTTTTATGCATATACAAGTACATTCATCTGTTTACTTTGTTTCTGTTTATATTTGTAGTTTATTTTGACTTTTTGCCCAAACAATTTATTTTGATACTAGTATGTTCTAGGTACTGGCTTCTAACTTAATTTGCTGTTGGGAAGAAAGTAAGAGTTGGCCCATGCATCAATGTTCCTTTAACACATGATTTGCCGTGGTGTGGAAGCGATTAAATTTATACCTCCTTTTAGATATAGCTTAGTTTCTTGAATTATTAGTGTCAACCCTCCACGTATTACTAAAACCTTTCTTGATGAACTTAATATTCCGAGGTTTACAATTTCCGTTTACTCCCTTGCTTTTTGTAAAAACTCCACAAAACTTCTATACGTATGACCTTTTCTGGAAATCTAAGATACATTTACAGGTGCTCATACTGTATTTCCACTGCTTATTTATTTCCTGTGTACAATTCTCTTTTCAAGGATTCTCTTTTTGTGTTGTTACTTGTTTGTTTCAATCAATTTGCAGGATTATATGTGGTGTTGTGAATGTTAAGCTAACTTTCTCTCTGATGTGGTCCACTCTTTATTTGGTCCTTGTCCTCTCATTTAGACTCAGTGCAGTTTGATTCATGAGCTTTTAGTTCTTTGTAGCAAAAGTTTGTTACGTAATAGCTGCGTAACGTTTCTGCTTCCTAAATGAATTGCTTCTATTTCTTTATCAGTGAAAAAGCAATTTGAACGTTCACCATGTGTGGAGATACATGTCCCACGGGAGAGACCGATAATTGATACGCGGGAGTACTGGACTACCTAATGAGAGATTGGTTATTAAGAAATCTAAAATCTAAACCTAGCTTTACTTGGAATAGGGAGGAGAATAGAGCTATAAAGTGTAAATTTGGTGTGCGTTGACTTAGCTGCAGCTTATGGGTCTTAGAGCACTGGCCTTCCGCCGCCCCATGGCGGGAAGTTAATGCGCCGGACTGCCCTTTTTGACTTTAAATTGGGACTGCAATGTGGTGCAGTGTGAGAAACATCTGGGAAGTTACAGAGATAAATCTGTCATCTATAGAAAGTTACAGCTAGGCCCTCCTTGGAGTTATATCAACCTGAGAATTTTATTTTACTAACAGTTCTCTGGAATAGTTTTTCTTTATCGATTAAAAAAAGCATGTGGGGCTCGTCTAACTAATTAAAATTACACTCTGAACCACTTCGAGGTCTCACTGACCTGCTGATGCCCTTTGATAATTCTCTTTGCATTAACTCTGTGTTTCTTTGGGTACCTTTCATCTTACACTTTTGCCAGCTTACGCATGGACCTATTTGTGGAAAAAGCTGTCATGTCTTGTAAAAACTGGTATTCCTCTTTAGAGCAAATAGAGAATAAAATCAGCAGTAGCTCCAGATGAATGGTTAAGCTGGAATTATTGATGGCAATGATGTTAGAACTAGAAGTTTACATTTGAATGGTATGCTCTATTCATAAATTCATTCTTTTATGTGTGTTATATCTTTTCTATGCTGAGGTTATGCAACCAAAGTGCGGGACTTATGTCCTTCAATATTACCACAGGATACCCCACGCGTCGGGTTTGCTTGCTTGCTATCTAACATCTTCATGGATTGAGCGATATTTGGGGTATTCAGACCTGTTATATATTTTGATGCTACTGTCCTTCATAATATGATTGCTCTTGTTTTTCATCTTAGCTTTCTGCCATAGGCACTATTACATTTATGCTTCCTACTGTTACAGCTTGCTTTTGGAATGTAAAATCATTTCTTATGATAGAACTTGTCATCTCCTAGTTTTGGACTGCAGACGAAAATTTTAATTACTAACTGTGCTGCTTCATTTATCTTTTTGGTTATTAGCCGTAAGTTGAGATTTAACTCTCATGAAATTTTAATTAACCCCTACTTTTGTTGTCAAATTGAGTTCCAAGCTACTGGACACGGGAAGACAATAAATCGTCCAGGCTAAGGAATAGACAAACTTTCAGTATTTAATATGAATGATCATGCTTGATGACTTTATCTGTTTTAAAAAAAGTAAATAAAAATAAATGAAAAGAAAGAAATGGATGGCAAGGTATTTAGACACAAAACCATTTAGTATCTTTTATATCTAGTCCTTCCTCTGCAAGCTGCTCCATCCAAACATGCACTTAGTGAATTTGAAAGAAGTAGTTGATCATTTCAACCATCTAGGTCTTCTTAAGTTGTTCTCAACCTTTATCAGAAAGGTTGAACCTACTATCTGCTACAGTTATTACCTGTGTTTGACATCAAGCCAAAACCTTCAAATCTTGGGCCTAAAGTGAATGTGAGTGCTAGGAATGCCTGGCTTATGTTCTATACATTAAAATTCATTACAACTTCGGAAATTTTCGAGGTCCCTTGCCCACTATCCAGTGACTCATTTATATTTGCTCAGTTAGCTTCTTTGCTGTATGTACTCTAACAATGGTGTTTTGGCAAGACCTTTTTTGGTCTAAATATATCCCATGCGTGTGAAATTTCCAGGAGATGCTGAAGGAACGTGGAGTAGCACCATTCTCAAAGTGGGAGAAGGAATTACCAAAGATAGTGTTTGATCCGCGCTTTAAGGTTCGTTGAAACTAAAGACTTTATGTGGGACTTAGTGGCCTTTTCTTCACCTCCTAAAAGACAGGTTTATCTCTATAAATTGTACATCTCCTAGACTGCATGAGCTTATTTTTGTGATTTTAATTGTCTGTAGTTTGCTGCGTCTGCCAACTGAGTGGCCTTTTAGCAATGTATGAGTTCAACCTCAAGGAATCCAGTGCTTTTTCGGGTTGTATGTGGCAACTGTAACGGGAATTAATGCTTAGGTACTAGGTGGTGCAGACTTTGGTTTATTATCCATTTAACTAGAAGGTCCCTTTTTTTCTGTCAATAGCTATTGGTAATTCAAAGTAGGCAGAATTTGGAAGATACAAACCAAATTGTAAAAGTGAAACTAGAAGAGTTGGATATGTGGAGGACAACCTATCTTTAGGAAGCGGCAAGTTACATGAAAAATAGGCCCTCGAAATATATTCCTATTATTTATGGTAAATGAGGCACATCCCCCCCCCCCCCAAGGCAGATCTAGAATTTGTAGAACATGTGTGCACTACTAAAGAAAGGAGAAAAAAGAATCTATTAAGTGGGAATTGATCCCTGTTCTTGTGGATAAATAATTCAACATTCAACCAAGTACACCATTAAAAGGAGCATGGGTGCCAGCAGATAATATTGGATCAATTCTAGGAAATATCTACATAAAATATCACCCCTGACCCCACTTGTGGGATAACACTGGGTATGTTGATGTTGTTTATGTACATAAAATATCTAGTTTGGCGGAGAGACCGTAGGTTCACGTGCACCACTATTTCAAGAGTAAATCCCGCCTCCCCCCACCCCCAAGGAAAAAAGTAGATGAGGTCTATTGCTTTTAAAAAGATGCAAGGAAGGATGATCGTGGAAAAGTTTAACATTTCATTGTTCTTAAGTACAGCGTTCTCATGTGAACAAAGTGCATCTCAGTTGCAAAGAGTATACAAATAGCATTATCATCAAAACTTGTAGTTGTAGCCTTGTATATGCCTCCATTTCGAACTGATAACATAGAGACTTTTGGATTTTCAAACTGATAATTACTGCATCTTCTTAGTTTTTGTTGCGTGAAAGATGTTCATAAGATAGACTATTTACTGCTCCAAAACATGAAATTACCTTTTCCTTCTTTAAAGAAGCTTTTGCTCATGCATTGTTTGCCTTATTCCTTATTAGAGAAGTGCAACGTTTTCCTTGTAACGGAAGACACTGTCAGTTTTCAATTTGCCATAGATTATATTTTCCAAAAAGTCTTTCTGGAATCAAACCAGGTGATATTGGGCACTTTCCTCTTGATTGATATTGGCTGATGAGCTTTTTGGTTCATAGATAAGGAGATTACCACCCATACCTTCAACTAATGTAGGACGACCCAACATTGGATAAACCAATGATAGGATGCGTCTGGCTTTGACATGGTGATACCATGTTAAGAAAATGGACATTGGGCCTAACTAAAACTCAAAAGCTAGCTCATAGGGAGACCACAGTCCATACCCCCAACCGATGTGGGACATTTTAACGAACACTACATTATTAACATCGATTATCTGCAAGCTAATAACTTTCTGAGATCACTTCACTTGTTCTGAGAGTAACTATATGGTCAATTCATGATAACTTATTGTGATATCTATTCTTCTTCTAGGTTCAGAGCTATCATATGAATCATTCATGCACATATCATGTTATCAGTTGTTTTTTCCATCTCTTATTTGTGGTGCTTTCTTCATTACCTTCCTAAATAGTGGGTGTCCCTGTCCAGGCTATTCCAAGTTACAGTTCTAGAAAAACTCTGTTTGAGCATTATGTCAAGACACGTGCGGATGAAGAAAGAAAGGAGAAAAGAACAGCGCAGAAGGCTGCATTGGAGGGTTTCAAGCAATTACTGGAAGAAGCAAAGGAGGTTTATCTTGTTACTAAGCTCTCTTTAGTTCTTTTCACATGTAATCTCACAATATTCTTCCACTAGTACTTCCATCACAGTGGAATGTCTAATTTCTACTTGGCATCATTAACACTTAACTTGCTCAAGGTAGTTGAATGTTCAATTTCTACTTGGCATGATTAAAACTGTAGTAGTTTAAGGTTAAATGGGGGAATTTGGTCTGGTGAAAGCATTGTAAACAGTTTGGTGTAATGTAATATATGATAAACTTTCCTTAGAAAGTATGTATTCACTTTAGGGAGAAGAGTGTATATTGTTCCCAATTAAAGTTAAACTTTTTATTTGAACATGAAGACTATAACGTCTTACTGCTTGCTGAACTTATGTCCAGGATATCAAGGAGGATACTGATTATCAATCATTCAAAAAGAAATGGGGTCATGATCCACGCTTCGAGCCCTTAGATCGAAAGGAGAGGGAACTGCTGCTGAATGAGAGGTATTAGTCAACTGGTCCATCTTGGTTTAAGTTTACTTACGCTAATGTCGCTTATTTCCTAATATTTTTCTCATCTTAGTCTTAATAAGTCTTTGTTGCGATTATGCTCAGTTGCTGGAGGACTAATCACTGTAGTTAACATTTTCAGATCTTATTCTTTTGCTGGCCTGGACTTGTTCGTTGTCCTTTTGGTTTGTGGCCATTCGAGGATGATCTGATGTATTTCCATTTATTTTTCTAATGATCTGGTTGTTTAATCAAGATTGTACTTACTGTGTAGGGTGCTTCAGCTTAGGAAAGCAGCTCAAGAAAAAGCTCATGCTGTACGTTCTGCTGCTATATCTCAGTTCAAGTCCATGCTTCGAGAACAAGGATATATTACTTTAAATACTCGGTGGTCAAAGGTAGGTTTATATGTTGAGATGTTATGATAAGAAAATATCAATATAACTAGTTGCCTTGGAGATATTTTTACTTGCTTGCAAATTGATTGCTAAGTTGCATTGGCATGCCTAGTTAAGATTAAAACTTATAAAGTTTATTGCTTAATTCTATATTGAGTAGTATGTGGTTACCTGCAAATTGTTAGTTTTCTCGAGTTCTGTTACATTTTAACTTCCTTTTAATTTGCTCAGCAGACCTCCCTTCGCATTCTTAATACGGTGGAACATTCTGCAAAACTCATGCCGTGTTGTACTCCAATTGGTCTCAAAGTCTACAGTGTCATCAAATTTCTATAATTCCTTAAATTAGTGAAGTAAACCAGAAGCCCATCATTTTAGATCAAATGGCACAGGTTTATATGGGGCAGTGCCAAAAGAATACTCCCTCCGTCCCAATTTATGTGGCATTGTGCTTGGCACAAAGTTTAAGAAAGGAAGACTTTTGAAATTTGTGGTCTAAAACAAACCTTAGACATTTGTGTGGCTATAAATCATTTCATTAAGGGTAAAAGGAGAATTTTAAAGTTGAGTTTTTCTAATTATAGAAAGGTGACATTCTTTTTGGGATAGACTAAAAAGGAAAGTGTGTTACATAAATTGGGACGGAGGGAGTATTTGACTTTCCTAAGAGAGAATATCTCATCATTTGCTTTTAGTAATAAGTTTACCTGATAAAAAAAAAATAAGTTTAGTGGATTGCACTTCTCACTTCCCAACATACTTTACTGTGTTTTGATGTATTTTATATTTTAAACTCCAATTGAATGTACCAGCCCGAATCAATGTTTTTTCCCTTAAAAAGTAAACAAAGGTAGCATTAACTTGAAAGAAGGGCGTAATGGAATAATAGAATTAAAAATCTTGCTATCTGGAACTCAAATAATTAATCAAATATTGAATTGTATCCATTTGAATTAGATGACGAATATCATGTCTGCAAATCAACAGGATAGAAATGATTTGTTCTTTTGTACATTGTTTTGTTTTCTCAATCAGTCCCGTATCATCCCTTAAAACCAATAGAAGTTGTGCTCAGGTTTCCAAAATTCATATGGAATATGGTTCTGGCAGTTGCCCATTCCTTAAAATGCTCATGAAGGACAAAAATGTTTGCCCATGTTTTAGTCTGGCGTTGATGAATATTCTATTGAAAGTTTACGTTTTTCCCTCTCTAAGTTGCCACTTTCTGCTGATATTAGGTGAAGGATAGCTTAAGAAATGATCCTCGTTATAAGTCTTTTAAACATGAAGACAGGGAGGCTTTATTCAATGAGTATCTATCGGAACTGAAGGCTGCTGAACAGGAAGTCGCACGAATTGCAAAAGCAAAACATGATGAAGAGGTGAGAATACTCTTCCTTTCCAATTTCGGCACCTTGGTTTTCTTTGTTTAATCATTTCTTCTTTCGACTTGCCTTTTGTTATATTATTGTATTAGGATAATCCAAATGTATTATCATGATATCTCATTTTGGGTTTGTCAACTCTCTCTCTCTCTAGGGGGGTGGGTAGATACCTCTTAACTTTCTTCTGATATAGCGTTTTAAAACTTTTTTTATTTACCTGTAACTAGTTATACCATAAATCTTAATGTGGCACTTAAATGATAACACCTAAGATTTGACTCTAACATGCAACAGCTAATTCCTTGTCACCTCTCTCTCTCTCTTATTTACTTAGCATGTAACTAGTTATACTGTAAATCTTAATTTGGCACTTAATGTACAGATAACACAAAATTTGACTGTTTAACATATTGCTAATTCCTTGTCAACCCCCTTCTCTCTCTCTCGCGCGCGCTCTCCACACGCACACATATATTAAATATAGGGGTTGGAACTTTTAATGCCATTTGTTGAGCGGGACTAACACTTAAACCCCCTATATTCCTAGTTCTCTCTCTCTCTGTCTTATGTTATTTCCCATGAATCCAAATGCACCAAGTTCCTGAAGAAATTGCTGGAATCCAATTTGAACCTATCATTGGAAGAAAATGGATCTTGCGCCTAACTAAACCCCAAAAGCTAGTTCATAAGGTGAGGATTGCCAAAAAACATATAAGAAGACAACTCATACCCTCAACCAGTATGAGACTCTAACACCTCTTAACGTGCTGCGTAGGTCACCTCTTTCGGTAGTATAATCATATTTATTTGTCTTTATTCAATGGTTGTCTCTTGTCTCTGCCGATTCAAGCCGCTGTGTTTGTGCCTAAGGGCTTGCGGTGATTCTCTCTATTATGTCGATTCTGTTAGAGAACTAAATATTGATGCTTTGTGATTTTAATTAATTTTACTTATTTGCATTTATATGTGTGTATTTAGACCGTAAATCTGAAGTTTTGGCAAATTTAGAATGTGTACACGAGGTTCTGTTTGATTCCATATTTAGTATGGTTGTTCAGCTAAGATGTTAATGGTTTTCTGCTTGACTTGTTTAGGATAAATTGAAGGAAAGAGAACGGGCTTTGCGAAAACGTAAAGAAAGAGAAGAACAAGAAGTGGAGAGGGTGCGGTTGAAAGCTCGTAGAAAGGAAGCTGTTGAATCTTATCAAGCCTTGCTGGTTGAAATAATTAAGGATCCTCAGGTATTATCTTGTAAAGACACCAAAACTGTTACAATAGAACATATCTGTCATGGATCATATCCCATTATACTTGATTAGTCAGTTTGTCTGGATAGTTCAAGAACCTTGAAACGGAACTTCTGCTTCATCTTAGCCTTCCTTCATCTTAATTCAGAACCAAAATTTGAAAGAACTTTGTGTGGTGCAAAGCTCCATCCATCTTTACACAAAGTGTTTTCCTTCCTTCATTTAATTGTGTTGTAAATAGCATTACTCCTTGGTGCTCATCAGTTTATGTAGTTTAAAAATACTTGAGTTTTGGCTTTACATTTACTGATGAAGTATAGAAGAATTGTAATTACTACGTGGTAAACTGTTGAAAAGGTCATTCCATTTTATTCTCTAGATGTCTATTTTCAAAATGTTGAAATATCTTTCTACCTTGCACCCAAGGCATCTTGGACAGAGTCAAAACCTAAATTAGAGAAGGATCCCCAAGGACGTGCAGCTAATCCTCATTTGGATCATTCTGATTTGGAAAAGCTCTTTCGGGAACATGTGAAGATATTGTACGAGGTAAGATGACTATTGATGCTCTTAAGTTATGTTATCCTTGTTATCTGCTTTTTATGGGGGAGCTGAGACTTGCAAGAGTTGCTAATATTATCTAATCTGAGTTACTTGCATAAGGTTGTGCAATTTCATAGAATTTGTTATTTTGTTTTTACCCCTATCTCATAGGATCAAGAAGCTCTTTTTGTTCATAAGCTAGCATAAAAGCATGTTGATCTAAATGACCAAGTTTAATGACTTGACCAGTCACTAGCCCTCGTATTATAAGATTCTCTCACCATGTGGTCGACATTCCATTCCCCTTAGCCGTAGGTGCTCGTTCTATTTTGATTTGAATGGGCCGGGGCTCCCGAGGTACATATGGCTGACCCTTCGGGTGTGTCGCTGATACAAACAAAGAAAAGACAATGGTTTTTAACATACCCTTGAACAAAAAGTCAATCCTTACCAAAGAAGGAAATATAATAGAATAATCTACCTTATTTTTTCCTTCCCGTTGATTCGCCCGACAATCAAGCTGCACTTCCTTCGAACAAGTGGCTGAGAGTTAGGAACCACAAATCTGTTGAATGAAGGTAGCTTGCTTACTCTCTCAGACACTAGTTAGCCAGAAACCCCCTGACTTCGCCTATGCTCAATGGACACGGTAATTGCATGAATGATGAGACCGGCCTAACCTAAAGTCAAGACTCTTCACTTAGGTTTCTCTGCTCTCTTTTTTTCCTTCTTTTTTGCCAAATCTAATTTGATTGACTGCAATAAATGTCATTGCTGTTAAAGTACCTAAAACCTACTAAAGAGACAAGTGTCATGTAGCCCCTTGATTGCTTGAAAGTTACTACCAGTTTGCATCATTCAAACTGACACGTGCACGTTTGTTTGATTTTGCTGCCGTCGCGTAGTTTATCTGTTTCATTGTTTATCAAGAATATGGTGTTCTTTATTCTCATATTATATATTTTGATTTCCTAGCGGTGTGCACAAGAGTTTAAAGCTTTATTAGCGGAGGTTATAACTGTTGAAGCTTGTTCACGAGGGACAGAAGATGGTAAAACTGTTGCAAGTTCTTGGTCAACAGCCAAACAACTACTCAAAGCTGATCCCAGGTATTCAAAAATGGCAAGAAAAGATAGGGAATCCTTATGGCGCCGATATGTTGAAGATACTCAACGGAGGCAAAAGTCAACGCTTGACGAAGGAGACAAGGCAAGAAGTAAAGGATCTTCTGATTCAAGGAGGAGATAAAGCAAGAAGCAGGAGCTGTAGTAATCCTCAACTATTTCTACCTTTCTCGGCCTTTTGGCTAAGATCAAGAGTAGTAATCCTCAAGCATTTAGCTTTGACCGTAGGAAGCTGAGAGAAGATAGATTTCTCTGGACACTCGTCTTTTAAGAGGCTATGAAGCAGAGTACTTTCTGCCAGTTCCTTTGCAGTTCTTATTCAATTTAAAGCCAGTGTTCAGAACTTGCTTTGTCAAATCATCATTTCTTGTAATCTTTTCATGCTTGGGTGATCATGTTGTAGATTTGATTTCTTCTAATTCTACATATGTTAGAATTTGAGATCACAGCCAATTCTCTTTCGTAATATTGCCTGACAAGAAATGGAATACATGCTCGAATCAATCTATTTTCTGTTTGCTTTGAATGTTGAGAGATAGTTTGATTCCTTGGAATCGAGTAGTGTACTTTTCAAGTTGATGATAGGCAAAAACAATTTCGTATTGCCTTACCAAAGAAGAGAAAAGATCTGTGTTAGGAGGATCTTGCTTGGCTTTATTGGAAAGTGTTGATGCAAGAATTTTCCATAGCACCGATTGCAAATACTTATTTACACTATATCTAGTAAATAAACTTACGTTTAGACGCATTGGTTTTCTGTTTGTTTAAATGGTCCTTTTACAAAGCAGCAATAGGGTATGCCCCGCCCTGAAATGGTTGATTTCATGGCTTTTTAACGGAGACAACTTTACGTTGCTACAGGATTCCATCCTCTTTCAGTCTGCTCTGCTCAAAGTTAAATCACAATTTACTAGAATGCTGCATTTATCTCATAATAGTTCTAATTTAAATCATTATCAATTGAGTCAAGTTGAAAAATTAGTTGTTTAAGAAAAGCGTATCCAAAATAGAACATAAATGTCAGTTTGACAAAATTGAAGTAACTTTATGTAAACTAAGTAATATTAAAAAACAAATGACTAGTGAAACAATCTCCATAAGAAGGTTGATTATTGAGATGACAAACAAAATTAAGACTTCTGCCACTGATCTTTTGAGACAAATATTGACCACTACCTGATTTAGTACTTGACATGTGTCGACAAGTTAGCAAAATATGAGCAGTGCTGCTTAAAGTTGCTGACGAGAGGTATATTTTAAGAGATTGAGGTGAAGAATTCTGAGCCATCAACTCAATGTACAAAATGGTTAGGCGCCAATGTACATATGATGCAACGAGTAGCCTAATAATAGTAAATGCGAGTCTTGTTGAAACAAAACATTACATCACACTACTGATTGTCCCGATAGTAGAGTGTATTACAAAATTTTGAACTCCGAGAACGCGCCATTAATTCTATCTAGAACATGGCCTAACGCCAATGCATATAAGCCACAACAACTCTAACAATAGCAAACATGAGTCTGCCTTGTTGGAATAAAATCATCACATTGGCACATCACCTGGTTTATCTGGCTCTTCTTCTTTCTCAGGATCTTCCTCTTCCTCTTCCTCTTTTTTTTCTTCTTCCTCCTCATCCTCTTCTGGAGGATCACCCGGCAGAGGAGGTGGCAAGGGAGTCTTCATGGGACTGAATTGGGGAAAGATATCCGGTCTTCGTCCGGGCTTGGGCCTTTCCCATTCCTGCCAATAAACATGTTTCGTCAAAATGCCTAGCTGATGACATTAATCTAGAAAGCTAAATGCAGTATCGACTTAAGAATTGCTATAGTTTGCTGCTAAAGCAGCCGGGTCAATGGGATAATTCTTGGCCTTGGAAGATGATATGGAAGACAAAAGCTCCTACTAAAGTAGCATGTTTGGATGGGTTGCAACTTGGGGGGCATGCTTAACTCAAAATAACTTGCAGAAAAGAGGTTTTAATCTATATAGTAGATGCTTCCTATGTCAAGAAGATCGGGAAAGAGTTGAGCATCTTTTTCTCCATTGCAAATTTTCTAGAGAATGTTGGGTGTTATTCTTAAATCTTCATGGTATTAATTGGGTGATGCCTCAGAATGTGAAAGGTTTTGCTGGAAGGTTGGCAGCAGCTGGCGATACCAAAAGAGATAAAGCAGATATGGAGAACCATTCCATTGTGCATCTTATGGACAATATGGCTAGAAAGAAACAAAGCTTGCTTTTAAGGGCAGATAACTGATATTTCTAGAGTTAAAGATAGATGTTTACAAAATTTGTACTTTTGGTGTAAAAGTAGCTTGATGGGTAGTTGGAACCAGTATATGATTTTCTTGGATATGCTAGGAAGAAGAGTAGTAGGTTGTTTCTTGTTTTTTTCCTGTTGTTTTTGTTTCTCTTCCTGTACCATCTTGGTACCATTCAATAAAATCTCTTATAAAAAAAAAACATATGCATTTCTATGCGGTAGCATAATGCAAGACAGTCACTAACGAGGGCATCAAAATTTCTAGAAGACATGTCCAAGGGCTTTTAAACGCTAGAAAATAACACTAAATGAACTGATCAAAAATTGTATTGCATCTTTGTCCCTCTCTGGTACCAGATTCCTGACATACCACGGTTAGCCACTTGGAAGAGAGCACACGTATTAATAATAGGAGTATGAGTAACTTTGATCAACCCGTGACTCCTTATAAAATGGATGTGGAGGTTTGCAAGAAGGAATGAGGCTACAGAGAGATGCCGTCGCACCTACTTATTGCACTCAAGAAGGGAAAAAAGGGTGGGGTGGGGGTGGGGGGGAGGTCCCTGCGACCAAGGAAGGGTTGAACAAAGACCAGCGGTGGACAAATTGATCATCAAAGCTCATTGAGTCCTACGGACGCTGATAAGGAAAACTTGGAACACATACATCTACTACTCTCCCCTTCCCACCACCCTAGCCTGATTTCCTATCATGTCCTCCCTTGGATTAGTGCATGAAGTGCAGGAAAGAAAAGGAACTAACCGAGTGGCTGAAGGAAAGGACATATAGTGATCGCAGAGAGGAAGGAAAGAGAACCAGATGAGGGTGAGGAAAATAGGCCTTGATGCGTGAAAAGGCGGGTACTCGAGGGTAAACGCGGGTACTCGAGGGTAAGCGCCAGACACATGAACTTGGGAGAAGGGCATATGGGCAGGGAATATGGAAGAGGCAAATGCTTCCGAAATGCTCATCTCTTTTAACTTTTTTGTTTTCTATTTATTCTTTTTTTCTTGGTAGCACTTTGAGGATAGTGAGTAAGGGTTATCTCTCCCCCAGACAACTGCAATTTTCATTGGAGATCATTCCACTTACTGGAATTGGAAAGTTGGTTATGTTGACCGACAACCTTTCTTCTAGGTTGATTCCACTAGGCCAAATAATGGATTAGTAGTATGCCCGAGAATTCCTCTTGAAAACTGACCAATCAAACAAAGGGTCTTACTTTTTTTACGAGGATACCAAGTTTGTTTTTTTTAGTTTAAAAAAAGGTTTACTATGGAAATTCCATTCTCTTTTTGACCTTATAAAATCGAATTGATAGCTTGATAATTTTGACAGTAAATGTACAATTTAATTCATCCAAACAGCAACGATCATTCACACCTAAATAACCAATAACTATATCTAGCTTAAACTAATTAACTTTTATCTCCTAATCATAGGGTTTACCTTTATCACAAATCAAATTTGATAGGATTTGTCACTTTGAGTGAATTAGCACAATTTTAATTCATCCAAATAGCACCAATCGCTCACACTTAAATAACCAAAAACCATATCTACATTAAACTAGTTGTCTTTTTAACTTGAGATAATGGTCAATAACACATGAACTATTACCTTTTCGCAAGTTTCAAACCTCTAACTATCAGTTGTTTCCTATTCTCTTTTCCTACCTAAACAATCATCATCTATGTAATTAAACACACCTTGGAGCTTATTAGGCCAACTATCCGTTCTTACATGAATTCTCACCTAGGTGTGTTTTAATACAAAGTACTCAATCCGTCCCAATTTAAGTTCTTACTTTTTTTTGGGCTGTCCCAAAAAGTGTGTCACTTTCTATATTTAATAAGTTGACAATTTAAATACCCTGCATGACCAGTTTAAAACGACAAGATTCAAAGCAATGTTCTAAAAGACGCTAGGCGGAGACTTGGAGGAGCCCGGCCGCCTAGCGCCTAGACGGATTACTAGGCGGGGGCCTAAGCGGATGTATTTTTTTTAATTTTTTTAATTTTTTTAATATTTTACATCAATTGTATATATATCATTTATGCATAAAATATATAAATCATAAAATCAATACATTCTTAAGTTGTTAATAAATTCACAAATCATTAAAGTACCTTTAAGATGAACACCACGTCGCCACCAATACATAAAATCAATACATTCTTAAGTAGTCTTCCCTGTCTCATTTTCTTTAAAGAAAATACGTATTTTTACTTCTAAACTTACATCAAAAACTTATTTTGATAATTAAATTTTACAAGTGTTTAAATACCCTTGAACAACTTTCAAGTAAATTTTATTGAATCTACCATTACTCAGACTAAGTCAAAATTGAATGTAATTGAGCCACCCGTTTTTTATTCAACCACATCATTTAATAATTTTTTAAATAATTTCATCCAAATTAAAAAAACAATTATACAATAATTTACAACCTGTCCACCAAATATAATAACCCGATCCATTCCCAAACAAATACCCCTAAATCCTAATTGTTTCTTGCATAGTGGAGGGTAACGCCATTAACAACACCACGCCGCCACCACCTCTATTCTCCCTCGCCGCTGTTCTCTTCATTAGAAACAACACCCAAACTCCACCGGAGCTCAACCACGCCGCTGCTAGCCTCATCCTCTCCCTTGCTCGTGCTTTTCTCCATCAACGGCGAGCTCAAGCTTGCCGGAAAAATGGCCAGATATGCCCAGAAATGGTCTCAAAACGGAGATATTTTCTGATGGTTTCCACGAGACCGCCTAGGGGCAAAATCGGGACGGTCTGGGGGCGCCTAGGCGGCCGTCCCAGCCATTTTTTAGAACACTGATTCAAAGTACATTTTAGTACATTACATACATCCTTAAATTAGGACCACAGGATTCAAAAGCCTCCATTTATTCCTTAAACTCCGTATTCAGTCAAACTAAGACACTTAAATTAAAACGGAGGAAGTAATAGTTCTGTTAGTGTTAGGTTCTGTGTCCTAACATTTTCCGTAACATGTCTCTTTTTGGTGTTAAGTAAAAACAGGAAAATGTCATCCCAAATGTCGTGACATCTGGGAGGACATTTCTGGCAAAAGTTTTGCCTATCTTCACTGAGCGGTCTGAGAAGATTTTATCACGTGAATGTTTGGCTTGGTTGGGAGCTAAGGAAACACGATAGTACTTGACAAGACCAAGTCGAGGAGAGTGCATAACGGAAGGAGCATTCTCGGGAAGACAAAGTCAAATCGGTGAGAGTTTTAAGGCTAAAGAATAGCTCCAACCAACCCTATTCTCAACCTCCACCGAGAATCAAGGAGCCTCCGGGTGGACTCTCCACTATAAATAGAGTGTTCACTCAAGGTTTTTATATCCGGTTTTGCAGAACAAAATTCAGATCCGAGGCGTCTCAAATATTGCCTCAAACACAATTTGGATCGAGCGATCTGTTTTTGTGATTACACTTGTTCAAAATTACGAATTGCTTTCTTAGATCTATAAGTGTTCTTTCAACTCAAAGCAATTGTAATAGGGTGTTTTTCACTTCTATTTTAGATAGTTTTTTTCAGGCTTAGAAGTTAGGATTTAACTTACATTTAATCCACTTTTGTTTTACGGATTACTATTCATTCTCGAGGATTTGTAAGATTGTATAATTTTTATACAATCAATTTTTGGTCATGAGACCACTATAAGTTATATACAATTATATAACTTATGAAAAACAATCTTTGGTGTCCTTGATTTATTTCCACGCGTCTTAAACTCGGTTTTTAGTTACTGCGTTTTTGTTAATGTTCGATTCGTATCACGTAACATTTTTGGGAACATTACTTACTGTCTTTAAGTTTACCTCTGTTCTTCTTTGCTGATTTTATTTATTCCATAGTTTAAGTTCGATAATCCCCTTACAATTGGTATCAGAGCTGACACTTGACATAATAAGTGCTAAGGTCCTTTAACTTAACTATGGATCCGGGTAATCCAAATATTGGTAGACTTCCTATTTTAGATGGATCAAACTATCCTTATTGGAAGATTCGCCTACGTTCTCACATCAAATCCATTGATGTTAGAGCATGGAGATCTATTACAAATGGATACATCGTTCTATCTTCCACCGGACGAGGAAGCGACATTTTGGTCAAGCCCGAGGCGAATGGACTTTCGAAGAAACTAATAGTGCGAGCTTGGCGAAAAGGCACTAAATGCTATTTTCGGATGGGTTGATCTTTATATGTTCAAACTCATCCAAAATTGCTCTCTTGCGAGATGCTTGGGATATTTTACAAACTCATTGTGAAGGTAGCTCGAGTGTTAAATGACGAAGCCGCGTGCTCGTGAGTAAGTATGAGCGTTTAAGGATGGAGGAATCGGAGGATATTAAAACCTATTTTGAAAAGTTGATTGATATCTCTAATGAATGTCAAGTTCTTGGTTCTCCATTGACCAACAATCAACTTGTTGAAAAAGCCCTTCGATCTCTTCCCGAAAAGTTCAACATTAAGATTTGTGCGATTGAAGAAGCCACAACCTTGCCCTGATGGACCTACATACTTTAATGAGCATTCTCAAAACATATGAGATGAACATGGAAAATCAAAGGTCTTTATACAAAGGCAAGGATGTTGCCCTTCAAGCAAAATCCTTAGAGCGGAAGTCAATGAAGAGGATGAAACACTTGAAGAAATTGGGGATGGTGTTAACGTTGCTCTTACTGCGTAGGTTCAATACGATGTTAAGAAGATTCAACGAAGATAAGAATAAATCTAAGACTAAAGAGCACCAAAACCAAGGACTCGATCCACGAATTACCAAGAATTTTCCCACCGCACAAAAAGGCAATCAACTTAGGAGAATAAATTACGGCCGAACCGTGTTCGATCCCAGCGACTCGGCGGATTCAATGTCATGCACGCCGCTCGGGATGGGGCCATTATGCCAACGAGTGTGCAAACACTCTAAGAAAGGTTGGCAAAGTCTATGGATTTCCCTAAGTGATGATGAAGGTGAAGGGAAGAGAATACGAAATAGAGTCGCCGCCAATCTTGCTGTTTTGAACATTCTGTCGGATGATGAAGGTTTAGGTATTGTGATACACTAAATGTCATGACATTTCCGAACATCACCGTAACATCTGCAGAATCTGACAATGACGGTATGAGTTTTTAAATTCTTGGATGTCGATTGCTTATGGCTTTATTTCAAAAATGATTCTAAACGAGACTCGAAGACTACAGGATGATATGATTAAGGAATTGCAAATCCTTTGCAAGGACTTAATCATTGAATCTAATCAACTTGAATCAAAGGTGAAAACTCTAACTCGTGAGAATGCAGATTTGATAAGTACCATTACCCGACTGGAAGTGACTCTTACCAAAAAAGATCTTGAATTCGGACAGATAAGTGCACAGTTGGATCGCCAAGCAACCTTCAAAAAGCTTAACACAGCACCTCCAAATTAGATGAAATCCTTAGTGTTAGTCAACCTCTATGTCTTGGTTTGGGCTCTGAGAATCCTATCAATACATTATGCTCCAACTTGTTTGTTAAAAATGGGGAAATGAACCGTAAGAAGGGTAGCAACTATGTGTGCAATTATTGTAATAAATCTGGACATTTAAAACCTTTTTGCTTTAAGTTACTAAAACTCAGAAAGAAAAGGTCTTCCAGAATGCTGTCAAGAACTTCAGACAGCACTCTAAGAGACTCCTCTATCTACAAAAATCGTAAGGTAACAAAAAGGTTTGGGTTCCATCAAGAAAACAAGTTGTAATGTAGCCATAACCGCATCTAAGGACCAATATCTCGGATCGCGTGGTACTTTGTGATTCGTTCCCCATACGTATAGCGGGAACAAAGGCATCTAAAGAACTACGAAGCTCTAAATGGAGGAAATGTTACATATGGAGGAGGTGGAAAGAGTAAGATAATAGGAAGAGGAACTGTTAATGTCCCTGGAATTCCAGCACTGAATAATGTCTTGCACGTTGATGGTCTGATGGCTAACCTAATTAGTATAAGCCAACTGTGTGATGACAACTTAGAGGTAAGATTCAATAAACATCGTATGCGATGTGATGAAACTAACAAATGCATAATGGCAGTACAAGAACAAGTGATAATTGTTATCTTGTTGGAGAACATAAGGTATGTAATAGTGTTAGGGTGATGACCTGACATTGTGGCATCAAAAACTAGGACATGTCAATTATCGCAACCTTAGAAAATTGATATCTTATGAGGCGGTAAAAGGCATTCCTAAACTAAGTCCTATGAGTGAAACCGTGGTGTGTGAAGATTGTCTCAAAGGTAAGCAAACCCGTGTCCCTCACAAAGTTGTTCAGATTGATGGACATTTCTCAGGTACGTCTCATTGCTTTCAACTTTTACATATGGATCTTATGGGTCCAATCGAGGTAGATAGCTTAGGAGGCATGAGGTACTACTTTGTGATTGTAGATGACTTTTCAAGATACTCTTGGATATTCTTTTTGAAAGAAAAGTCTCAAACGTTTGACATGTTTAGAATATTGTACTCTAGAATTAGAAATCTATATCATTCCTCTATTTATCGGATAAGATCTGATCATGGAAAGGAGTTTGAAAATAATCAATTTTCTACATTCTGTGAGAAAAAAGGTATTTTCCATGAATTTTCTGCTCCCAAAACCCCAACAAAATGGTGTAGCAGAGAGGAAGAATAGAACCTACAAGAAATGGCTAGAGTCATGCTAAGTTCTAAAAAGCTCAAAAGCGTTTTTGGGCGAAGCCCTAAACACTGCAAGTCACATCTCTAATAGAGTCTATCTTAGACCAGAACAAAAATGACACCTATGAGATCTTGAATGGAAAGAAACCAAATCTACGTTATTTTTCATGTTTTTGGGTGTGTATGCTATGTTCTAAATGATAGAGATAATCGAGCAAAGTTTGACTCTAAGAGTGATAAGGGAATTTTCATAGGCTATTCTCAAAATAGTCATGCTTACCGAGTGTACAATCTTCGAACCAAATCCGTACAAGAATCTGTTAACATTGTTTTTGATGATAATGCAGATCATGCAGGAAATACACGATGAATCTTTGTCGTAATACTGAGGAGGCAGACCACAGAAAATGCAGATGTTACACCAAATGTCACAACATCTGCAGCAACACCTGTAACCGAAGATGAGAACAGTGAGGATTAAATCGAACCGTGATTCAAGATGCAGGATCCTCATCCGTAATCGAAGAAACCATCCCTGAACAGGTAATAGGAGAAGTATTCGAAGGAATAAAAACAAGGAGAAAAGAGCCAAAAAATTACCGAGACATGGTGAAGTATGCGTGTATGTCCACCATACATCACAAGGTAAGTCAATCGTGCTATGTTTCTACTTTGGAACCTAAAAACATTAATGAAGCACTAAAAAGGCGGTTGGTGGATACAAGCCGTACAGAAGAACTAGAACAGTTCACGAAATGAGGTTTGGGATCTAGTTCCTGCCTGATGAGACTAATGTAATAGGAACTAAATGGATCTTTAAGAATAAATCGGCGAATGCAGGCTGTTATTAGAAATAAAGCTAGACTAGTGGCTCGAGGATACTCTCAAGTCGAAGGTATCGACTATGATGAAACCTTTGCTCCATGGCTAGAATTGAATCAATTAGATTATTACTTGCCATAGCTTGTTGTTTAAAGATAACTCTTCACCAAATGGATGTGAAAGGTGCCTTTTTGAACGGATATATTGATAAGGAGATATATGTTGAACAACCCAAAGGATTTGAAGATCCTCACCATCCACAACATGTATACAAGTTAAAAAAGGCCTTGTATGGACTAAAACAAGCTCCACGTGCATGGTATGCTCGTTTAACTCAATTCCTTCTTGAATTTGGTTTCCAACGTGGTGTAGTGATTGTACTTTATTTATAAAACACCATGGATCGGATATGGTTATTGCTCGAATCTATGTAGATGACATAGTTTTTGGTTCGACTTCAATGTCTCATCTTAAGACTTTTGTCGGCTATGTCCTCAACATTCGAAATGAGCATGATAGGAACTAACCTTTTCTTAGGCTTGCGGATAAAACAAAATGAGGAGGGTATCTTCATTTCACAAAGCAAATATGCCAAGAACACGGTTAAAAGTTTGGATTGGAGAATGCCAAACATATGAAGACTCAGATGGGATCAACCGCACTATATCCAAAGATGATGTTGGGAGAATGTTGACCAACTTTATACAGCATCTATGATAGGTAGTCTTTTGTATCTCACCATGAGTCGTCGGATCTTATGTTTAGTGTTTGTGTGTGTGCACGATTCAAGCATGCCACTAAAATTTCCCACTTAAATGCTGTCAAACGTGTCATAAGATATGTTGTCGGCACATGTGAGTTGGGAATTTGGTATTACAAAGACACTAATCCTAATCTAATAGTATATAGTGACTCGGATTGGGCTGTGGATGTGGAAGATAGAAAAAGTACTAGTGGAGGATGTTTTTACCTTGGCAATAACTTAGTTTCTGATGCGATCGTAAATAAAATTGTGTCTCACTCTCAACCTTGAATCAATATGTAGCAATGGAGTTGTTGCTCTCAATTAATATGGCTAAGACACGTGTTGACGATTATGGTGTTTCAAAAATATCTTAGTTTTGTCTTTGTGATAATATGAGTGCCATCAATATATCTAAAAATCCGGTTCAACACTCTGCGTACAAAACATATAGATATAAGACATCACTTTCTTGAGACTTGGTTGAAAAAGCAATAGTTAGAATCGATTATGTTGACACTTCTCATCAACTAGGTGATATTTTTACAAAAGCTTTAGATCGTGAGAGGTTTTCAAACTTGAAAAACTCTGCCGGTCTCTCGCTCGATATAAAAATCAACAACTGGGGGTGTGTTATCCAAATGTCCACGACAATTGTGGTAACATTCATCCAAAGGTAAAATCTGAACCGCTTTTTCTGTAAATGTTAAAGTTGTTTTGTGTTTCTAACGGTCATGACTTCTCAAAGAACACCTTTTTAAAATGATACCGTTTCTGCGATGATATAAAAATCATAAAAAGGAGTATCAAAAAATAAGGCAAAGCCTTAAATTCCTCGGCAATTGTAAAATGTTGGGCAAAGCCCACAAAATTGATCTAGCTCCTATTCTATAGGAGTATCAACATACTTATAATGATAGACACAAGATCTTATCTATTTGGACTCAATATACATTGTTCCACTAATTTAGAGACAAAACTACATAAAGTGTCTTGTTTAGTTCAAAGCATTGCTCTATGAGAAAATGACTCGTGTTACACAAAATGGGCTAACATTTACGATAACACTCAGTTTCCAGTTTTTGTCGATTAATGTTGAGTTGGTTTTGTTGAAAAATTTCTCTTGGTTTTGATGTCTATTTTGAAACAACCTCTAAACCTTAGGAACTAGTCTTTTTATATAATTTAAACACTTATGTAGATATTTTTTGCCAAGTGTATAAATACCCATTCACTAAAATACTAATTCTCACTTCCAAAGAAAATTCCTCCAAGAAACAAAAAAAAAAAAAAAAAAGGGCGGGAACGAAATTTTAGCTCATTACCCACAAAGAATCCTCGCATGACAACACATCTCCTCACAAACTTCTCCCATTCCGTAACCTCGAGAAAACCCTAACTTCTCCTTCTCTTCACCTTTCTCTCCAATGGATGTCTCACCCATGTCACCAAAAATGTCACCACCACCCAGAACACTCTCCAACGAGCACAAGTCCACCATTGTACGCAGTTTGGTGATAAGTGCTTTCAAGAACCTCTAGAAATCGCCTATCCAGGAAACAAATAATCCTATCAACTTATAGAAACCGGATGTTTCAGTCCTACCAAAGGACAAATCAAGCAACTTTTCCCACTCGCAGATCGGTCCGAAACTTTGAGAAGGCCTTTGGCGATGGTGAATCCTCCACCAAAGGAAGAAGTCGGCAACTCCTCCTCTTCAAGCTCGATTCTGGCGATTGAAAAGACCGCTGGGTGAGTCCCAACCGGAATCACCGCTTCACCTTCCCGCCGTGCGCCAAAATCCGGTGAGGAAGATGAGATTCGACGACACCCTCCGAAGAGGTTTTACTTCAAGAAATGGTCATACTTCAGGAAACAAAATCATCATCAACCCGCCAAGATGTCACGAGAAAATGTTATGACATCTTACGAATCATCTTCGATTCCGATGTCCGAGGTCTAACAAGCGGTAGCTCGAATCTGCGTCGAGGTAACCCTTTCTCTCCGAATTTTTAATGACCCAATCACTCAAAACATTGGTCTTGGTTCAACGGTCGAGCCATTCGAACCAGAAGGTATTGGACATTGCGTCTTGTAGTAGCCACGATCGTGGATTTCTTCACTTCAAGAAATCTACTAGATTCCGTAAATAACAAATGTCCTTATGTAGACAAGGTAGTGAAGTTATTTTATGCAAATCTAACAAGCAAACAGAGAAACCCAAGTCGAAAAACTTTGGGAAAGTGTTTCTATAACAAATTTTATGACTTCACAATCTACAATTAACCAATGTTTGAATAGAGTGAATGATGATGAGAGGCGAGCGGGAAGTGATAAATGATAGGGATGAAGTGATTTCATACCTCACCTGGAGTTGTGAAGAAATGGGTTTCAAGGTGTCCAACATCCGGACTTCATCGCTTATTTCTTTGTTTTGCACAAGTTAATGATACACAATGGTTGTGTTCTTTGAACAAATCAATTGTAACAATTGAACAAGCATTGCTCTATACAAAATAGGAAAAGGTTTAAATGTTGATATAGGAAAAACAATCTTTCAACATTGTAAATATGGCGAAAGGACACGGTATCATCCTTCCTTTCCTCATTGATCTTTAAGGTACTAACCTCGAGGATTTCAAGCCCCTGGCGGGATCTGCTCTGGAAAGAACTCGAAGTATCGTCGTTAATCGACGATCTCGAAGAGCAAAGCGAGTCATTGATCTTCCATGGACGAATACGGTGGAAGTGCTAGTGTTACGAAATGTCCCGGGCATCTCGGTAATATCTCACGATCGTCTTTACAATGGCTTGGTGCAAGAGATTGCAAAGCTCAATGCCCGGATCGCGAGAGTGGACCAGTGCGAAAAGCCACGGTGGAAGCTAGGGAACGTTACTATTTTTGCTTTCTTCCCAAAAGGGAGATGGGGCACAGTCGGGAAGCGGTAGCGGTGAATGCTCAAACAGAGGATCTTGATACGAGGGAGATGAAACGAAGACATCCGAGATGAAATAGTTACGAGGTTGTATTCTTTGTGTTTAAATTTGCTAAAGTAGCTTGATTGTTGAATACTTTTAGTTATGGATCGTAGTTATTTGACTTGTGATTTGAGACATTTTAATTCATTTATATATTACTATTTATTCTATCGCTTATGTGTATATTGATGGTTTCATGCATTAATCTTTTAGATGTATACTCGCATTTGCATCATACTGATTCGAGTAACTTCTTGCACATAGTGTATATATCGTGCTTTATAAGCATTGCAGTTGAAGGTTGAGATATTTGTGCGTGATAAAATCATTAAACTATTTAGTTTTGTGAAGAAAGGCAAAAGGGGAGATTGTTAGTGTTAGGTTACGTGTCCTAACATTTTCCGTAACATGTCTCTTTTTGGTGTTAAGTAAAAAGCAGGAAAATGTCATCCCAAATGTCGTGACATCCGAGGACATTTCGCAAAAGTTTTGCCTATCTTCACGAGCGGTCTGAAGTGAGAAGATTTTATCACGTGAATGTTTGGCTTGGTTAGGAGCTAAGGGAAACACGATAGTACTTGACAAGACCGAGTCGAGAGTGCATAACGGAAGCATTCTCGGGAAGACAAAGTCAAATCGGTGAGAATTTTAAGGCTAAAGAATAGCTCCAACCAACCCTATTCTCGCTCAACCTCCACCGAGAATCAAGGAGCCTCTGTGGACTCTCCACTATAAATAGAGTGTTCACTCCAAGGTTTTTATATCCGGTTTTGCAGAACAAAATTCGGATCCGAGACGTCTCAAATATTGCCTCAAACACAATTTGGATCGAGCGATGCTTTTGTGATTACACTTGTTCAAAATTACGAATTGCTTTCTTAGATCTATAAGTGTTCTTTCAACTCAAAGCAATTGTAATAGGGTGTTTTTCACTTCTATTTTAGATAGATTTTTCAGGCTTAGAAGTTAGGATTTAACTTCTGTTTAATCCCTTTTGTTTTACGGATTACTATTCATTCTCAAGGGATTTGTAAGATTGTATAATTTTTATACAATAAATTTTTGGTCATGAGACCACTATAAGTTATATACAATTATATAACTTATGAAAAACAATCTTTGGTGTCCTTGATTTATTTCCGCTGCATCTTAAACTCAGTTTTTAGTTCTGCGTTTTTGTTAATGTTCCAGTTCATGTCACAGAACATTTTTGGGAACATTACTTACTGTCTTTAAGTTTACCTCTGTTCTTCTTTGCTGATTTTATTTATTCCATAGTTTAAGTTCGATAATCCCCTTACAAGTTCAGATAGGAAAATGGAACAACTGATAGTTGAGGTGTGAAACTGGCGAAAACTGGCGAAAAGGTAGTAATTCAGGTGTGTTTTGGCCATTATCACTCTTAACTTCTACATAATAGTAATAGTTCATGTAGGAAAAGGGGAACTGATAGTTGAGGTGTGAAACTCGTGCAATAGTTCAGGTGTGTTTGGACCATTTTCTCTTTTAACTTCCACATAATAGGTTTCACTCTAAGCACATAGTACTAAGCTACAATTAAGCATAGCTAATACACTAACAAAGCCGCAAATAAAGTTAAATAAACAGAAGAAAAAAAAACGAGTTTTCGAAGCTTACGATAGGGAAATCCAGAGGAGAACGGCGAGTCATTTTCTCTTCATCCGGCGCCATACGAACGATTTGTGAACTCCGGCGAGAAGACGGTAACGACGACGGTCTAAAAAACGGCATAAAAACAACGGTTTGTTTGAACCGGTAACTAGATAAAGGTGACGACGAGGATGTTGATGACGGTGAAACGGATCGGTTTAACATTGCTGCCGTACGTGGCGGCGGAGAAGATAACGCCGGCACGAAAGACGATAACATCGCCATTGGAGTTGCCGTAGGAGGGACTTTCTCGTTCGTTTAGCTACTTTGAGGATATTGGAGGTTGGAAACGTATTGGGCTTTGTGAGGCCTAGAATTTAGGCCCATTGAAAACTTATATAGGTAAGGACAACTTGCACAGATGGTATTTTTTGTGGGTTGTTATTTAAATTTTAACCAAGGTTTGCAATTATTTAAAGTTTAACTATAAAATTACTAATTATTTCAAAATTTAACTAAACATTAAATCAGGAAGTGCCCGCTTCTCTTCTTATCCGTCTTGCTTCTTCTGCAGCTGCCCGTCCTCTCTTTTTTAATCGACTTTAGTTATCAATTTAGAGTTTAGGGTTCAGGCTGAGTAGGATCAAGACATAATAATTGAAGTGCAAATTGGAAGTGACCTTGAGACAGGCGTGGAGTCATTCCAAAGAAAGGGAGTTTCAAGTACCTCGGGTCTATTATCTAAGAGAATGGAGAGATTGATGATGATGTCACGCATCGTATTTGGTCAGGATGAATGAAATAGAAGCTCACATCTGGAGTATTGTGCGATATAAAGGTGCCACCAAAACTTAAAGACAAGTTGTATAGAGTGGTGGTTAGACCGACCATGTTGTATAGGGAGTGTTGGACGGTCAAGACTTCGCACACCCAAAAGATGAAAGTTGCGGAGATGAGGATGCTAAGATGAATGTGTGGGCATACAAGGAGAGATATAATTAGAAACGATGATATTATGGACGGACAGAGTGGAGTGACCTCGGTGGATGATAAGATGCGAAAAGCTATGTTGAGATGGTTCAGACACGTGCAGATGAGAGACATAAATGTTCCAGTGCGGAGGTGTGAAAATTAGCTATAGACGGGATATGACACAGGTGAAACTCAGTGAGGACATGACCTTAAATAGGGAGTTATGGAGAAGTATTAATTGAAGGTGCACAAAAAAAAATTGAGGTAAACAATACTAGTTTCAATTGTTGACAGAAATCACTTTAATTTACAAACATACCATTACAATTTTGTGAGTTGAAGAGGAGTACTTTTTGTAAAGAAAAAAGAGGAAGAGAAATAATCTGAAACAAATTATGCAAAAAATACCTCAAACCACAAATGAAAAATAGTTTTCTTTATAATGAAGCAACTCTGCAGAAAAGATCCAAAAAGAGAGAACTTGAACAAAATCACATCTTTGTCATATTTTTTCCCATTAATTTGTTAAAACCCAATATAAAATTGAATGCAAGTCAAGCGACAAATAAATTGATTATAATATTTTTTTCTTTTTATACAGGTAATTGTTTGTTACAATTAATTTAAAAATCTCGTTATAATAACAATAATCTAGAAAGACATCAGTCCACACTAGAGACATTAGTACTACTGATTAATTAAATGCAACTCTTACCAAATACTCCTTTAGAAAGCTATTTTTCAAAAGATTCTCAAGACTCTCATTTGATTTGTTTTCCCTCTATATTTATATACTTTGACATATTCTTTATTTCTTTGTTTCCCTCTCTAACTTTGATGAATCGCAAAGTTTAATTTGAAACAAATAAATCTTGATTGACTGACACTAGTAACCGATTCGGAGAGGGCTTAGTCTCCTTCCTTCATCAGAAAAGGGAGGAATGGTAGTAGAAAGGCATTGAAAGAATGGCATGCCACTAGAAAAGGGATAGCTTCCGGCTAAGAGATCTGTTGGAAAATTTACCTAGTGGATTAAGTTATCTCGTCCTTAATGATTTGAACACATGAGACCTCGCATGTCGGAAATATGATTTTCACACACATACATACGTCGAACAATGTCTAGCTAAATTTCACGTAGTGAAAGAGATATTGGTACACATGTTAAAGTGTTCTTAAATTAGGTAAGGATGGACGATTAATTGATCAAATTAATGTATCTCCCACGATGGTATAAGAAAAGAAGAAATGTGTAAAATACGAAAAATGGGAAAGAGCTGCGGGGCCTCGAAAAAAGGAACGCGGGGCCTCGAGAAAAAGGACCGCGGCACCAAGCCAAAAAAAGGGACAGCACTGCGGTGTCACCTGGCCAGGGGCCGCGGTGCCTCCCGTCCAGTAGCTCAAAGTTTCGATTCTGACGATTTTTTGTTGCAGGCACCGCTGTGCCGACGGTACAACGAATCGGAAAATGTCCAGAATCTTCTGATTCATGGACTGATTTGAAGGGCCAAAGATCATCCAACTCTTGGCATGATCTAGGTGCCTTTTGGTAAGATCAAGATGCCTTTTGGTAAGATCTATGCACCCCATTTAAGGCATTCACATGTCTTGTGATTCACAATCTTGCACCTATAAATAGAGGCTTCAAAATCAGATTTTATACACTTCAATACAACACAAAAATCTGGAAATTCTTGAGAGCTTCTATTCTTCTTCTAGCAATCTTTTGTTCTTGCTTCTTCTACAAAAGTTCTCAAGCATTTAGCTTGTGTTTGAGAAAGTACTGTCGTTTTATATTGGGAGACTATTATCCATCTACCGTAAGCCATTATATACGGGGATAATTTTGTCTTAAGGAAAGATTGTCAAACAATCGACTCGACAAACGTTATTCTAAACCTCTTTGTGTCTAACCTTCAGTTCTTCTGTTTCCGTTCGTACCCACAAATTTTACAACAAGATTTATTTGATCTTACCCGCTAACTAGCTCCGTGAAGAAGCATGACATGAGATAGGCGGCGGAGAAATTCCGATAGGAAATTACTTGACTCCATGGATAGAGGGAGAGCCATATGAGTTTTTTAGATTTTTATTATGTGCTTGGTATTTGTATTGAGGTCCCGATAAATTCAAATTTATATTATATAACACCTATTAAAAAAAAAATCTTTGTCAAAATATTTTTATATTCAAAACTCAGATTCAAGATAAGGAAGCATACGAGTTAAATATAGACTTAATAGTCTAACACACGTCTCTACTTGTTTCATTTTATCATCCTGACCTCTTTACTCCACGAATTTTCAATTAAAAGAACCTCTACTTATTTGAACTCTATATTTTAACGTTTCACTCTCCTTCAACAAGTTAAGAGGTTTTTAGCACACTATTAATTACACTTTACCTTTCTCTTTCTAGAAAAAAAATAATTATCTAACATTCCCCTTTTCAAATTCGAGATATAAAGGAGAAGCATTTATATGATTAAACTTCACCTTTTTCTTTCTAGAAAGTAATAAAATGATTATTAGAAACACATACTTTTCAAATTTACGAGAAAAAGTTGGAGTCAACAAAATAAAAAATATATTACTCCATTCGGGTAAATATATTTTTTATTTTGTTTTCGAGAGACGTCCGAATGGAGTAATATATTACACTGGGTACGTTGTTGTTATTACTCCATTCAGATAAAAAAAGAAAGCTCACTTAGCATTATTTTTTTTTAAAAAAAAAATGTCTACTTATCAAATCAAGAAAAATTAACTTTACTTTTTCATATTTGCCCCTATTAAGTGTTATGTGATCAAAATTCAATGCCTATTTAATTAGAGATAATTTAGTCAAATTATCTATTTTTTTAGGAGTTAATATTTTCTTAATGGGTATGTAAATGACTAAGTGAACACTATTTTTTATCGGGAGCGAGTATATTTGAATAGAACCTAATAATGTAAACTTACCCACGTTTTGATCATTTAAGTTTGTTATAAATAGTAGTAACATTTTTAGTCTCCATCCAATATTTATAGAATTCTGTTTGTTACGTTAAACAGAACTATAAAAAAAATAGTGAAATCTCACATTTAAAGGTGTAGTTTTTTTATTAGTTTGATTTATTTCGATAGTTTGGTGTAGTTTTTTAAGATGCATGTTCTGCTAATTCGTATACATACTTTGTCTCAATTTATGTGATACGATTTTTTTTTTAATCTGTCCCAAAAAGAATGTCATCATTTTTATAATTAAAAATAAAATTTAAAATTACCATTTTATCTTTAATGAAATGATTTATAGCTACACAATTGTCTTATGCTTATTTTAGACCACATATACTTTGTGTCATATCAAATAATGTCACATAAATTAGAACGAAGGAAGTATATTTTAATGTTTATTGCAATTTCTTGTATTATACATTTTTAAGATTTGAAAGACTTTCTTTATGTTGAAAATTAAATCCTTTTTCCTACTATTTTCATCAAATATAATACTATAAAAATAATTAAATATTCAATATAAACTAAAAATGTAGTTTAGACAAATTTCAAAATCATTGGTACATATTACTTCTATGAGTTCTAACTTCTATCTAACCTCAAACATAAAAGGACCATTTTGTCAATGACAACATATTCAGGTGAAATCACACGATGTGTAGAATATATACAAACCTTATATATAACTTGATAGTTAGATCGTCTAATTTCGAAACGCTCTCGACTCAACACACAATATAAATACAAGTAAAATAAATTAATCGTCATATTCGGACAAAAAATTTAAATCATTATAACAATGATAAACCGATCTGAAAATAAATAAATAAATAAAAGGACCCATTTTGTCGTGATTTTGAAAACGCCATTTCTCCTTCCCTCACCTTCGCCATTGTTATAAAATTGTGTTTACATTTTTTCGCTCCATTTAAATTAAGTTAAAAGAAGCCATTATTGTTAATTTTTTCAATTTATCTTCCATTAATCCCCAAATTTCACAGCCTTTAAGTTTTAAATTGGAATCATATATGTAATGCATTTTACTTTGAACTGACTATAATTCCTTACAGGAAGGGTTTATTGATTTTGCGAATCGACAAGTGATTTGCGGATAATTAGGGTTTATTGATGCCTGATTTTGACTCTCTCCATGACAACCACCAAACGTGCTTATAAGCTACGTATCCTTTTTTTTATTTTATTTATTGTTTTTTGGTTTAAATTGTTAATGCATTTGCTTCATTTTGTTATTTTGCTTGCAATACTGATGAATGTGCACTACTAGACGTGCTTATAAGCTATGTATCCTTTATTTTTATTGTTTTTGGTTTGAGTTGTCAATTTATTTGCTTAATTTTGTTATTTAAAATCATCTCTACATGGGTAAGGTCCGCGTACACTCTAGCCTCTCCAGATTCCACTTGTGTTATTACACTGAGTATGTTGTTATTTAGCTTGCAATACTGATAATGTGCAATACATAAGATCTATTAAAAGAGAAAGTGTTCCCTACTAGACATGCTTATAAGCTACGTATCCTTTATTTTTATTGTTTTTGGTTCAAGTTATCAATTTATTTGCTTAATTTTGTTATTTAAACAACATCTCTACCTCCTAAGGTCCCTCCCCAGATCCCACTTGTGTGATTACACTGAGTATGTTGTTATTTAGCTTGCAATATTGATAATGTGCAATACATAAGATAAAAGAGAAAGCGTTCCCTACTAGACGTGCTTATAAGCTATGTATCCTTTATTTTTATTGTTTTTGGTTTTGAATTGTTAATTTATTTGCTTAATTTTGTTATTTAGCTTGCAATACTGAAAAATGTGATGAATGTGCAATACAACAACAACATATCCCGTGTAATCCCACAAAGTGGGTCTAGGGAGGGTATAATGTATTGAGCGAGATGGATATAGAAGATTCATATAGTAGGGAGACCAATAGTTTTGACTTTGATCTTAATGATTTTTTATGGTGTAAATTGTCAATTTACTTGCTTAATTTTGTTTTTTAGCTTGCAATACGAGGAATAATAAAGTTTGAACGGGATGGATATAGAAGATTCATATAGTAAGGAGACTAATAGTTTTGACTATGCTCTTATTAATGATTTTTTTTATATGAATTTGGTTTATTTAGTAGGATTAGTTAGTATTTGTGTAATATCTTATTCTTCAATTTTTACTACTACCTGTTGCGTCATTTGCTTTGTTCATCTTGCTATTTCGCTGTCATTATTTTCCTTTCAATCCTTCTTTGATTACACTTCTTTTGAGCCAAGGGACTACCGGAAAAAAACATCTCTACCCCACAAAGGTAGGGGTAAGGTCTACATACACCTACCCTACCCAGACCCCGCTTGTGGGACTACACTGGGTATGTTGTTGTTGTGAAAAAAGGGGGAGAGAAATGAATGGTAAATTAGAGAACTCAAGCTATAATTTGGAGACCTTGACAATGCTTTGTTATAGAGGAATTTGTAGCACATTCTTTAAGCGTGAACTGCTTAAAGATTGGGAGAAAATCATCAAGGGTTCTTGTAACTGGGGGAGAAGATCACAAGGTTAATCTCTGGTCCATTGGCAAGCCCGATGCGATATTGGTTAGTATCTCCTATTTGTTTCCGTTGTTGCTGTACTTTCGTTTCCTTTGTTATGTATATGTGCATTGAGATCAAAATTTGTTTTACCTCTAACCAAAGGAAGCTATATGAGTACAAAGGTTGAATACTTAATCATTAAAATTAATTCACACTTACGAGCAGCAATAACTGTTAGTATGTTTTAGTCCTTTTTTCGATGGCCACAACGGAACATACTCCCATCGAGACTGTTATTTGGGACTTAACCTTTACATTATCATTTTCTCTGTTTCTAAGATGCAAATTTTAGTGGCAATATCCTTTGTTTTTACACATTCTTGTATCTGTATTCTTGTGTAGAGCTTGTCAGGTCATTCAAGCGGAATTGATTCAGTTAGCTTTGATTCTTCAGAAGTTCTGGTAGCTGCAGGAGCAGCAAGTGGTACTATCAAGATTTGGGATTTAGAGGAGGCCAAGAGTAGGCTTTTTATAACTTTATTCTTTGTGAAAAATCATTTTTTGTTGTTTATTGTGAAATTTATAAATTATCTCTCTTTATCTATCTATCTATCTCAGTTGTTCGGACTCTCACTGGACATAGATCCAATTGTATATCATTGGACTTCCATCCCTTTGGTGAGTTCTTTGCATCTGGGTCTCTGGACACAAATCTAAAGATATGGGATATTAGACGCAAAGGGTGCATTCACACATACAAAGGTCACACTAGAGGTGTCAATGCCATCAGGTTCACGCCAGATGGCCGCTGGGTTGTATCTGGTGGAGAAGACAGTAGCGTAAAGGTCGGACTTTTCCCTTATATTTTTTTTTGCTTGTTCAATATTATATTTGGAAACTAACACATTGAAGTGCCTTTACGTATCAAAAAAAAACCAGTGAAGTGTCTTCTTATGGTTGGGTGAGCCATATCAGACTGTACTTGCTAATATTTCAGATGATGTCTAAACCACGTAGCTCAAAAAGAAAAAAAGGACAGATGATTATTGAGATACACCAACTTGATAAAACGTTCACTTTTGATGATGGCTTTAAACTTGCTGCATCTTACAGAAGCTACTTTGTTTTATATCCACTTGGTTATAGATTAGTCCACTGCTAGGTTAAACATGGTCATGGGATGATGGAAGGACAAGATTTTTTAATCTTGGTACTTAACACATTTATGACCATGATGAAAACCACTATCATTAAGATCAATCGTGTCGTCGCATAAAATGACAGCGATGCAAAGCTAATATTTTAAGTAGTTTCTTTTTTCCACGCCCCTCTTTCTAGGATATTATTGGTTTGCTTGATATCAAGTAGCTGTATCAGCCAGTAAGCTCTTTAAGTCTAATTATCCTGATAATAGATTCAGTTTTGTGGCAGATATGGGATTTGACTGCAGGAAAGCTTTTACATGATTTCAAATGTCATGAAGGAAAAATTCAGTGCATAGACTTTCATCCTCATGAGTTTTTACTGGCAACAGGTTAGATAAAGCTTTGACATAGTGCTACATTGTTCTTCTTAAGTGAAGGTCATATTTCTTGTTGTCTTGTACATCCTCCTGTAATTTTTGTTGTATTCTTGAAATGAGTTCGTTGATGTATTCTATGATTTATGTAGAATTTGAATCTTGTGGCAACCTAAAACTTTCTCATTGTGATATTCTTATTAAAGATAACCAAACATTTTGGATCAAGTAATGACAAATCGAGAAGAATATTCTCATTTATCTGGACTTATGATCATATTTGATAAGATTTGCGTACTGATTCTTCACGCTACAAATAACTTTATTTGCAGTGTTCAATATCAATCTTGTTTTCATATTTTCTGTTCTTTCATTATTAAATATCTCCGGTACAAGTGCTTTTCTGTCCAATCAGATCTGTGATTTCCATCTTGGGGTACTATCTATAGAACTGCTTTGTCTATTTCATGTAAGAATATGTTTTTTTGTTATGTAAGTGCTTACATAAAGTATATAGAAGTACTTTGTCTCATTGTGGTACATATTTGCGTGGGAGTTGATACCTTGCAATAAGTTTTTCATATAAATGTCGCATGTCCCATGAAACAATTCTCTCTTGTTTCCTCATAGTAGAATTTTCCTTCTCTAACCAAAATAAACGAAATCCAAATATCAGCGTCTTTTCCCCAGTGTGGAAACTAGTGATTAGTTTTAATCTAGCTTTGAGGTTTCCTGTGGTGTTTCTCGTGAAAATATGCCAGGAACCCCATTTTAAAAGTGATATCTATATTTTGTGTCGAATTATTGGAAATTAAGTATTATCTTTCTGTTTTTGTGATTAAATTGGCAGTTGAGAAAGAGGGGGGGGGGGGGGGGACAGGAGAATACTGTATTTATGTTTCGAGAAACTATAAGGTGCTCCTTCCTCAAAAAAAGAAGAAGAAACTATAAGGTGCTAACTAATTGAAGTGCATCTTCAGTTGCTGGCTAGTAGTGCTGATAACCCAACTGAATCTAGGGTGGGGTGGGGTCAGTGGGTCTGAGGATCAAAGAAAGGGCTCAAATTAATTATAAAAAAGGTCACCTTGAGAGTTAGGATGCATTGTCTCTTATCGCCAAAACTGTGAGATGCCTTACTATTTGTTCTTGGTTTTTGCCTTACCAGGTTCTGCTGACAAAACAGTTAAATTCTGGGACCTTGAAACTTTTGAACTCATAGGTTCTGCTGGACCTGAGGTTTGTTGTAGCCATCTTGGTTTGGTTCTTCTCTTTGATCTCCCTTTTCGCATTACAGTACAATTGCTGAGTGCTTCTCATGTATCTTGGCAACTGTACGAATTGTCAGATTGTAAAAAATCTGTTTTTTTATCTCAAATGTAGACAACAGGAGTGCGTTGCATGGCTTTTAATACTGATGGAAGAACCCTTCTTTGTGGTTTACATGAGAATTTGAAGGTAGACATGTATTTGGTGTTCCTTGAGAAATAATTGTTTAATATATTGTGGCACTTAGTCCATCTCCTAAAGAAAGTAGTCCTTCTCTGTAGGTTTTCTCGTGGGAACCAATTAGGTATTATGATACAGTAGATATTGGATGGTCTACATTGTCCGATCTTAGTATTCATGAAGGAAAGCTTCTTGGATGTTCATATAACCAAAGTTGTGTTGGCGTGTGGGTTGTCGATATTTCGGTAATTGTCACCTTTTTCCATTGAAGTTGTATTTGATGTTTTGCTTCATCTAATCTTTTTAAGTAATGTTTCACTTTATCATGCTTCTCTCTTGCAGTGTCTTGAACCATACACAATGGATAGTACTACACGATCAAATGGTCACTCAGTAGTGCAATCCAATTTGAGAGTGAATCTATCCACTCCGGCTGAGGATGCTACGTATGCAAGTTCTGGGAGACTATTAACTTCACAAAATTCTGATCTTGTGAAAGAGTCCAAGTCTTTTGGAAGACTTTCTTTGTCACACAACATGGATCTTCAGAGGGATTCTGCTACTCTTACTAGTATGCTGCTATTCCGTTTTTATATGTTTGCCCTGCCTTAACGTTATTAGCTTCACACCTTATCTTAAATTTTTACGCTGCTTCTTTAATTACCCGTTACTTATTTTCTAGCTCCTAGCCTTCTTTTATCTAAGTTTAGCTGCCGGAATATTTTTTATGTTCTTACTTATCTCCTGAATATCACAGATACTCCTGCCACCTCACAAAAAGTAAATCTTAATACCGGTCCAAAGGCACCTCCAATCAACTCACGAGCAGTTCCTAATACAACTGGTGTAAAGCGGAATTCAGCAAAAACCCAGTCACCAGAAAATGCTTCTATTGTCCATAAGTCAGAGATAATACCTGTTATTGTCCCAAGAAATAATGGAAGATTGGAGCTGGCATCCGAATGCAGAAAAGGAGTTGGAGGAAGGGAAATGCCACAAAGATTGCAGCCAAAAGTATCTGATTGGAAGTCTCCTACTCCCAATGAAGACCTCGGGAGGCCAACTGCTGCAGCACAGTCTGAAGTTGAAGTGCCTAAGGCTATTGAAAGTTGTAGTCCTGCAGACGGGAACATTTTCCCTTGTGTTAAATATTCAATATTTGGAACTTCTGCAACTGATAGAAATGTGAATGATGACAAGAATTTAGTTTCCACAAAACTTGAAATAAATGCAGCACCTGAGTCACTTTCCAGACACCAAATTGAAGATTGTGCGTATTCACTTCTGTCTTTTTTATTTTTGTATAGTCTTAACCTTTTCTGACTGCTATGTTTTTGTGCATTGAGGGTTCTTTTTAAACGTAGTTAGGTATAGTATGCCATCCAGTATCAATTATGTATGTGCCCTCTATTAGATCTAGAATTATAGCACCATTCTTTAGTGGTATGCTGCATAGATATACTTCTAACAACAACAATATACCGAGTGAAGTCCCACAACGTGGGGTCTGGGAAGGATAGAGTGTATGCATACCTTACCTCTACCTTGGTAGGTAGAGCGGCTGTTTTCGGGGTAGATATACTTCTAATTGGATGCTATATTTTATTTATTAAAAAAAGCACGGTGTTTCTCCTCCTGTTTGGTTCTCCAGTAAATTTCATTTACATATATTTATAATATATATATATATATATATATATATATATATATATATATATATATGTGTATACATACATACAAGGTGTGTGTGTGTCTTGCTTTCATGTAATATTTTTATTGTCTTGATTTTATATTCATACTTTAATTACATATTTTTTGAGAAAGTACTTAACTAATTATGTTCTCTTTTAATCACATCAATAATCTTCCTTGAGCAGAATACGGTTCTTTGTTCGGGTTTCATATTTGCTCACTAGTTCAACTCATCATAATTGCTGTGGAAGTGAAATAGCTTATTTGTTTAATCCTTTGCTTTATGCATTTCTGTGATTTCCCCCCATAAAATATCACTTTCTTCTACTCAGTACAATTTCTTAAATATGTGTTCATAATTTTGTGATTTACCAATAAGTGTATTTTTCTTTTTCCTTTTCTTTAGAATAATATGAACTAACTATATTGTTAAAACTTACCTTTGTTCCAGATGAAGTCCGTGGAAATATTCTTAATAGGAAACCTTATTCCATGCAAGGTCAACAAAGAGGTAGAACTCTCTTTACTGCTATTGGTGCACTTCTAAATTACGGTCGTCTCACTGCATTGAATTTGGAAAATTAGGGAGGACACAGTCTAATGTTGCAAATTGGGAAAAGAGAGACAAAGTTCCTAATTATGACGGTGTTGCTTCCTGCATTGTCGGGGCGGTACCTACTCCGGATGTGGTTCCTACCAATATGGTATGAGTCAAATTTGAGTTTGTTCTATACTCCCTCTGTCCCAATTTAAGTGTCTTACTTTCCTTTTTGGTCTGTCCCAAAAAGAGTGTCTCTTTCTATATTTAGTAAATTTTCCAATCCCACGATAAGTTTGAGACCACAAGATTTAAAGGACCCCACACATCTTTAATTTAAGACCACTAGATCTAAAAGTCTTCCTTTATTTCTTAAACTTCGTGTCAAGTCAAACTAAGCCACTTAAAATGGGACGGAGGGAATATTTATTATTATAAATGTCTTTTCATTTTGAGATTTTCCCCTTTAATAATATTTAACCACTTGTTGCTAATTTTAATGATGATCATATAAAGAATGTGGGAAGCATTTCAGTAGTTTCAGTGTGTGATTTTGCTTCCACATACTTTAAGTAGGGCTGACAATTTCACCATGACCCGATGGATATCCGATCCAACCGACCTGATTAATTGGACGAAAATCTGACAAAACACGGATTTTAATCGGGTGACGGGTCGGGTCGGATTCGGGTGGACATACATCCAACCCATCCATCCACCCGTTTATAAATGAATTGTTTTTTTAATGTACAACTAAATAGTATCTTGAAATGATTTTTTTTACAATACAACTAAAATTCAAATTATTATACACCAAACTCAAACAACAACGTTTTTAATCTAGGAAATTATGACTTTTTTTTCCATTCCTAATCTTTTGCACAGTGAGATGAAACATTAAAGCAAGAAAAAATACTAATTTGTCTGAAAATATTTATGTTCAATCTTTGCGTTAAAGAAATAAAAGGGATCGAGATCCACTTTTAAATCAATGACTATCGTCTGCCTCAATGATTAAAGTTAATGTGGTGAATCCAATTAGTTGGAGCATAGACACGGCTTGTAATGATATTTATTTGTACTTTTTTCCCGTTTTACCAAGGATTTTAGGTAATTGGCTGATTGTGCTATAATTTTCATCTGCGAAGCACCCGATTCACTCGTGGATGATGGGTGGATCGGGTGTGGATGAAGAAAAAATAGAGTGATGGATGGGTCGGGTGGTGGATGGATGGTTGGCGGGTGGAGGCGGATTGAGCTCCACCAGATCCACCTCCGATCCATTGCCAACCCTAACTTTAAGTAGTGGAATTTTCCCAACTAAATTAGCTCCTTTACAATCATGGAGAAGGATAGTGCAGGAACAGGGGAGAATGGGGTTTCATAGCATGCACTTAACCCGAGTTGAGTCAAAACTCTGCCAGGCTTGGCAAGATTATTCTCGATTCAACATAAAACCTGAAGGCTCTCTGTGATAAAATCACAAAATACACGAGGCTGCAAAATAACCAACTTAACATTCAATCATCAGAAACCCGATTTCTAATTTAACCAGCCCAAAAAGCAAAAAGGTAAAACTAATGACTTGTTCATTCAAACATGAATCACTAGGACGGTAGGGCATCTAGCAGCCTAGCACGCCACCATTGAGAGAAAAAGGAAAACTAAATTCATCATCAAACTTCCTTTTCCTATGTTTTGTTTGATCTCTATCATCATTTTGGTTGGTAGCTCGAAGCTGACAAATTTCCTAATTATTGGACTAGAATATTGGAAATGAACTGCAATTTCATTCAGTATTGTTGTAGTTGTGGAGACTTCATAGATAGACATGCACTTCTATGGCTAGTAGTCTAGTAGTCAATGTGTTGGGATAAATGATAGCTGGAACATAGAACTGTTAATACCTAAAGAAGTTCTCCACGTTTTGCTCATGATTTAGTTGTTTCTTCCATGAATGTCATAGGATAGAAGTCACTAATGTGAAAGTAGTATAATTTCCGTCTTTCCTGACACAGAATTTAACTAATCGCAATTCAAATACCGTACATGAAAAGAGAGAAGACCTCTTTTCAGCTGTAAGTGAGGTGGTGTTTGCTACCGATGAGGATACCATTGCTGACTTGATGGAACAACACAACCAATTTGTTGGCTCGATGCAATCTCGTTTGGCTAAATTACAGGTAGCAATTTTGGAAAGCTCACTAGTGGTTATTTGATGCTCTGATTTGTCTCTGGCTATTTGTATGCTTTTTCAGTCCCTTTGTAACTATTTTATTGTGTTCAAGTCCCTTATAACCGATTTGCATTATCATGAGATGATGACCTACTTGGCATGGTTAGCCTACTCATTTGAGAGTTTCTTGCTAATTGGTATGACATGCAGATGGAGGGGGGATTCATACAATTGATCTCTACCGTGTTATATTGCTCTTCAAGAGTTCGCTTAATCATATAGAGTTTTTGACCTTTTTTAGGTTGTCTACCAGTACTGGAAAAGACATGATATTAAAGGGGCAGTAAGTGCAATGGAGAAGATGGCAGATCATGCTGTAAGTTTGTTTTGTGCCCTATTTTTAATCTTGATACTTACCTTTTTAACACCATAGGGTTTCCATTTGCCGGCTTATGCAGGTGCTTGCTGAGTTAGTGAGCTTCTTGGCAGAGAAAAATGACATTATCACATTAGAGATTTGCACATGCCTTCTACCACTTCTCACGGGGCTTCTTGAGAGCAAGTTGGATAGGTAGAACACATCGAGCTTTGTCTTCCTTTTCTTCACTAGTGTTGTTGAAAGATTTCCATGCTGACATGTTTTGCTTCTTGGTGGACTTCCTTTAGGCATCAAGATATTTCATTGAACATGCTGCTCAAGCTTGTTAAAGTATTTGGTTCATTGATTTATACTTCGTTGTCTACTCCAACATCGGTTGGTGTTGATATTGAGGCGGAGAAAAGGTATTATTACATGTTTTCTTGTACTTCTTATTATGTTCGTTATAGTTCTAATCTGAACGGTTTTATTGCTTATTGACAACAAAAGAATGGAGCGCTGCAACCTCTGCTTTATTGAGCTTGAAAAAGTCAAAAGTTGGCTTCCTGCTCTTTCTAGGTATGTGAAAGCATCTTAAAAACAATCTTTTGGTCCGTAGAGAGTTTACATTGCTAACATTTCTCCGTTTCTACAACTTTTTTTCATTTAGAAGAGGAGGATCAATTGCCAAATCTGCTCAGGAGCTGAATCTAGCACTTCAAGAAGTTTAATGAGTTTAGTGTCATTGCATGGAATATCAATCTGATATTTTTGGAGAGTAACAATGGTGTTGCTTAACTTGAGCGGCTTTTGTAGATCTGAAGATGCCTGCACTGCATCCTTTTGTATCTTGCCGTGCTAGCGTCCTGTGTATTACAATCTTGCCAGGATGGAACACTGACTACTAATTCTATACATTTTCACGGATCATTGATAATTAACGACAACATGGTCACTGATGATTCATATAGCCGACCCTGACTTGTTTGAGACTGAGGTGTAGTTGTATTGATAGTTAAGGACAACATGCTATAAGTTGTTGCTGGTCTCAATGTTGCTGCTAATGAACCTGCTTGTTGGAGAAGGACCCATCATACTTATTCTCGCCTAACCGAATACATATTATTCTTTGTAATTGTAGGTTTCTTGTGTGAAATTATGTATCATTTGTGGTAGTTACTGTAGTATATTATGCAAGGGTGTCTAAACTATAGCCGACTCAACTAGTTTGAGATTGAGGCATGTTTATTGATATATCTAACTGCATCTAAATCTTGTGGTATGTTGATGTTCTTGTATCTCTTGTTATATACTTAATCCATTCATATTTAGTGTTGGACACGGAGTTTAAAAAGTTAAGAATACTTTTGGATCTGTCTTAAACTAAAGATGTGTTTAACGTACTATTAATCAGCAAACAATTACACTCCTTGAATATATATTGGGATGTTAAAAACAATTGCTGTCTGGCGCTATATGTAACTCAAGGAAATAAAGGATAAGTGGCTTCATCAAAAGGAAATAAAGGTTGCTGATGCATTGCTTTGAAAAAAATCCCAAAATCTAAAATCATAAATTATAGTGATTGCAACACTACTATACACAACTAATGTATAAGTTTTCAGTACCACTTAAAAACATTTCTCTGCTTCTATCTTTATTTTATCTACCACAACTAATCCACTCCAACACCTAAAAATTCTTAAAATAGAACTAAAACAGACGGTCCGAACACTTGTAAACTAATTTTATGGTGTTAACATTTGCAAACACATTGAATCTTAAATCAATGGCTTATTTCTTCCTACATATGACAAATACTTTACAGAAGATTGCATTGCAGCAGCATCTACAATACACGTCAAAATTCGGGTAAAATATATTCGTTACTCATTAGTAGGATGTGGAACTGACGTAGAGAACCAAACTCCGAAAGCTATAGGTAGAGAAACTCATACATAACATCTTATTAATGATGTTTAATTTTTTGTATATGTTTGACAAATGACAAGTTTATTTATTGAGAGGAAGATACTGAGAAGTCTGGCGCCAACCATTCTCTGGATCCTCAAGCAATAGGCTTCAATATGTACATTTTGCACGCATGAGAGTTCACTGTAGCTGTCAAATTCCCCACGAATCTCATCTCCAATGTCTTGTGCTGCATCTCAAAGTAATATGTTCCATAATGAGTAAAATGGCTAGCAATCAGTGAGTGAATAATGGTGAAGATTTTTTCTTTTCGTAACTTTCCAAAATAGTGAACGAGATAGACTACTTTATCGATCTGGTTGAGTATTGCATAGAGGTATGAGTTATGTTCGAGTTGTATAATGTTTTCTAGTGCATTCTAAAGGATCACTATGAAGTACTCATATCCATGTCATATGTATGCTTTGGATATTGGTGAGTCTAATCTAGGCAGATAAAGTATTGGTTAAATAGTTGATCAAATATAAAAGTTTAAAAAGAAAGTATCAATTTTTAGCAAGTCTTTAAGGTTTTATGCTTGACTAAGTTCTAACGGAACTTGGCTGATTTGATGTGTACGATAAATTGATAATTCTTATTGAAGTTATAAAAGTTATCAATTTGTAACATAGACATACCTCCCAAAGGTCTCGTGCCATTACAACGCTGTTAGGAGGGATTCCGATATCATCCCAGTTTGCTGTTATTTCATATCTCTGAGGACCACGGTTGAGAAGCACTAAAGCTACTCTATAGCCTGATAGAGGCCCTGCCCATACCTGGTCGTAATAGAATGTGAAAAGATTATTGTCTGCAATCTGCATTACGGGCATGGAAAAAAAATTCTACTATGTATAGATTCTTTTACCTCAATATCGCCTTCCATTCTAACCTTTTTTCCCTGGACGCCTAATTCATCTGTTCAAAGCAATGGAAGTGTTAATACCCTTGTTGACAACTGAAAGTATCTGGTTTCTATCTTGGTAATCGCGTATATATTAAACTAATGACTAGTTGCAGTTGATATATTGTGCAGTTTAGTACCTTGGTCAACATCAATAACCTCTTTGTTGGTAAGTATTTCCATGGTATCCTTTGTCATGCTTCTCACATCACAACCGATGATAAGGGGAGCCTAGAATAGCAAGGACGTTCAAAATGGATATTCATTCTGCCCCAAGGAAAACAATAGACCTAGTAAGAAGTAAACTACATATTACATTACAGAAAGATACTGGTGTACCTTTGAAATCGCCCAGATACTAAAGTGAACAATGTATTCATCCTTTGTCATTCCTCCATTTCCCACCTCAAGCATGTCAGGATCTGTTTGGAAATAATTGCAAGTATGGAGACAGCATATAATAAAGTAATTCAAACATGTTCTCTCTAACAGCTAAACTTTTAGATGATATGGTTACACTTTAACATGGTATCAAAGCGGGTAAAAAGTCGCAGGTCAAAATCTCACTACCATCCAAAACGCAAAACAATATTTCCACATGTTTGGCCTATGAAAATTAATCAGCTCCACACGTGAAAGGGCATGTTGAGACATAATAGTATTAAGTAATTATAAATCTACTCTCTACAACAACAACAACAACAACATACCCAGTGAAATCTCACACCGTGGGGTCTGGGAAGGGTAGTGTACACAGACCTTACCTCCACCTTGGTAGGTAGAGCGGCTGTTTCCGGAAGACCCTCGGCTCATATAAATCTACTCTCTCTAATAGCTAAGATTTTAATGAGATGATCACACTCATCGAGTTTTAGTAAAAAAAATAAGAAGCATCTAAATACTAACCATTCCAGCCACCAGGCCTTGCATAGTCTGCATAAACTTCATTCTGGTCTGCTCTAGAAACCATGCTGTCAAGAAGGAAAGATGTAGACAAGATCAAGTCATGAATTCTATCAATTTAAAGACTCATTTAACTATTACCTTTCCCATGTATCAGTAATATCGTTTGTGGTTCTCCAGCTGTTACCTAATTTACCACCCCACAATGCCGGATGCAAGTCGCCCCTATTTAAAAAAGAATAGGGTATATATACGATCATTACAATAATGTAAAAATGAGAGCAGGAAACCACTAAGAGCTAATTAGGGAAGAAGTTGCTACCATTCACAAAGATTAAAGAAGATAGGCCTTCCAGCATTCATTAAAGCTCTCGTCATAACAGGGTATCTACAGAAGAACGATCCCCGTGAAGAAAAGAAGTGTGATAAACAACTAGTGGAATATGTCCCATATAATTTTATGAGTTGAACAGAAACCAAATATCTACCGCACAGTTGGCTTTGTTCCATCATGGTTGCAATTATCATACTTCAAATAATCGATACCCTGAATGAAAATGTCGTTATTTACAACTATGTTCGAAATTGTTTTATGGTTAATTTTCAATATTAATCAGGAAACTTAAACTTACCCATGCTGCAAAAGTTTTTGCATCTTGTTCCTCATGACCAAGTGAACCAGGCATTTTCTTGCTGCAAGTATAATACCTGCAGAATCCTTAAATGGTCAATTTCAAGATCAACGATATATCTTTCAAATGAATTTCATTTACAAGTTCAAGTTACCCTGCATCTGAGTAGATTCCTAGCTTAAGACCTTTACTGTGAACATAATCAGCTAGAGCTTTCATTCCAGAAGGAAATGTGGAATTTTTAGCTGCAAAATTTCCCTGTAAAAGAAAATCAAATTAGTAAGGAAGATAGTAATAAACACAGTTTCCAGTTGAGACAAAAGTACCTGATCATCGCGTTGAGGTTCAGCCCAGCAATCATCTAAAAAGAAAAGTGTTCATAAACATGATTTTAATTAGTCCTATCAGTTTCTGTAATGTTGATAACTAAGGAAATGTAGCTACAAACAGCAGAATCAAATGCAAAGGTGGATCGAGCATATAATCCGTGGGTGCTAGTGTACATTCTCATCTACGTGTAGAGGATCCAAAACAAAATCTTAAAATTGCATATATGTTATGAGATTCACACACTGTCTCTAAATTATACGTCGACCTTTAGTTAAAAACATACCTATGTTGACATACTTATATCCGAGCTTATCAACACCAGTTGATACCAGGGCATCAGCTGTCATCAACCAAAAGAAATTTCAACATTATAGCTGCATATGAATCTGACAGACAACAACAAAAATACTTAGTACAGTAAACTTATAACTTACCAGTTTCTCTTATGACTTTCTCATCAATATTGCAGGCAAAATGATTCCAACTACTCCACCTGAGATAACATTTTGCTATTGATAGTTAAAAACGCCGAAGCCTAAACAAATGGATTGATTGTGCTTAACTGATTGCGAGAAAAAGTCAAGATCCACGATTATAATAGTAAGTCTTTTGTGATAATATGTACAAACATAACATAGTATGCACACACACACACGCATTCTAGTTAATCTGCACCAATCGATTAGAGCTAAATCCATCACAATAAAGAACAAACACAAGATGGATCTAGGATTTTCTGCAAATGTATGCAGATTACCACTGCACCCACTACTACAGGTACTACTGAAGCAAACATTTTAGACACGGAACATCGATATAAAGGTTGAAAAATTACTAAAATTTCAAAAAATACTAAATTTTGAACTCATAATTTCAAAAGTGTTACAAATTCAGTGGTACGTACACCAAATCTAAATATTAGATCCGCTTGAGCACACATAGTTCAAACTGAAAACAGTGTGTGCCACATCATCATCAGGCGGAGTTATAGTATTAGAACACAGTAACTTTTACTTAGATCATGTATTTGTATTAGAAAATCTACTAAATATGTGTCGAGTAACTAAACGCGCTATGGATTCAATGTCAAGTTCAGAACTCATAAAATTTAAATCCTCACTTCGATATCATCATACATCTCCCCATTAAAAGACATTGTTAAAGATGAAAATCAAGGAGTAAGGTTTACCCCATAGGAGGAGTCAAGCCAAGGCCATTATTAAGCAAACTGCGACGTGTTTCCTTTTGCTGCTGCCACCGCATTTCCGCCGTCTGCCGGTGGCAATAACCACCACACACGGCGGATATGAGTATGCATAATGCAAGTAGTAATTTGGTCCTTATTCTTATCTCCATAACTTTTAACTGGTCCACAACAAACTGCACTACTTCACTATTCTGCTGCCAGGTATTATATTTGTATTATGGATTCTTACTTGTTACAGTGTTATATAAAGAGTTGTTGAGGGCCGACTTTTCATCGCTTAATTGAGCCAAAATGTCTTTATTTCACACAAAATGTAATCGAGTATAATTAGAATACTAATAAGGACATATTTGGACTTATACATACATTATTAGGAGCATATATGGGCTTACACACCTCAAGATGCATGTATGCAAAATAGTTGCCCACCCATCCATTTAAACTAAAAATAGTCGGCAGATGTATAATATACAATAACATATTTAGTGTAATTCCATAAGTGAAGTTTGAAAAATGTAGATGTAATGCCTCGTATCTCTAAACTAAGTCATGTTTGTGATTCGTGAGTTTAGGAAAACAAAACGGGGAGTTTAAGTTTGGAAACCAGTTTCAGCTCTGCAGACTGAATTTGACTCCATGAATTACGGACCGTAAAATATTATACGGCCCGTCAAAATGAATCGTCAATTTCATTTTCAAAATTGACGGTCTGCATAAATTTTAATAAAGTATAATCACTTCCTAAGCATGCGAAGTTTGGTCGGAGTTTGGTTGAGGGGTGGTGGTGGTGGTTGGCTGCTCCAGTTCACCGGAACTGCAACTCCTCGCCGGCAGCGGCAAACGGAGAAGGGGGAGTAGAAGCAGTGGGGGTGATGATGTGGGTCTCACATGCCATGTGTCTTCACATGGATCCGACGTGGTGTCCATGTGGCGTCTACATGAAATTTTCGTCCATTGAGGGCAAATGTGACAATTTTACTAATGGAAAGGACATATTTGATCTCATACTTTTACGGAGGACAAATATGATCCTTTTTCGAAAGTTCAATGACAAGTATGACCCTTTTCCTAAATAAAAATAAAAACTAATGACCAAAATAGTGTTGTCAATAATATGTAAGTAAGAATTAAGGAAATAGTATCATCAATAACATAACACGAGATATAAAATGATAGTTACCATGTACACCTATAAATATCCCACAATATTCCATGAACCTCTTTAACAAAATACTCATTCAGTTCATTTTTACTTATCCACTATTTTATAAATAAATTTTTACTTGTCATATTTAGCATATCAAAAAAAAATTACTTTTTCTATTTTACCCATAACAATAATTACTTATTTCAAATCATATTTTAATTCTCATTAAGACTATATACTAACTAATATGAGTATTTTTGTAAAATATGCATTTTATTTATTATTTATTAAAAGGTGTGCAAAGTCAAAAGTGGACAAGTAAAAATGAACGGATGAAGTACCCGAGAATAATGGCACGAGATATGAATCTCGGCTCATCCAAAAGAATACTCCCTTGTCCCAAAATACTTGTCGCATTTTTTATTTACACGCCTCTTAAGAAAGCATTTTATAAGAGTAATATTTTGACTATTTTATCCTCTTAATATATTTTATCTAATCTCTCCTCAATATATATCAACTTCATTAATGGTGAGAACCTCTTAAATGTTGCTAATTAATATAAGGATAAAATGGGAACTACTTCATTTGTTTTAATTAAACAAAACGACAAGTATTTTGAGACAAATATTTTTAGAAAAGACAATAAATATTTTAAATTTACCATGCACACAACCAAAAGTAGGTTGGAAGATGGAGAAGAAGCCTAGCACGGACCATTCGCTAGGCTACCAATTTAGAATCACTTCCAATTTATTCTGAGGAAGGAAGCCTACCAATTTTATTTTAGCCTTGCTGGTAGGAGATCTGTGAATATATTGGGATGCTCGGTTTAAAAGATTGAATTCATAAAATTTAAATTCTGAATCTGTCTATATTTCGATTTGAAAGGTAATTTCTGCATGCGGTGCAGTTTGAATAGTTAGGTAGCTCTTAAATCCAATTGACTTTAGCTGAGCAAAGTAAAGTTTGAATAGGATGTCACCAATGTTGAGCTACCACTGTATTGCATTTTTAATCACTCTGAAATAATGAATGTTATTGTAAACAAATCAAGTGAGTAATATTTTTGCTCTAGTGATATTGACAGATCAATTTTCATCATGACAAATGTAGGCTTCATAGATATTGATTTTTATGTGTCAACATTTTTAACTTAACCAGCAAATAGAGTTATAAATATAGGAGCAGATAATATACAGTAGCAATTTTCACTGATATCCAAAATGAAAGAACCATTGGAACAATGGTAAATCAGTTGCCAATGGAACTCTTTCCAGTGTACTGCATTTGAAATCTCTCAAAAAAGTTGAAAGGAACTGCCTTTAATCCTGCTCCCCTTGTACAATTACCTTAAAGTAATGCTACACCAAGAACATTTATTTAATCCAGTATTTGAAGCACATATGGAATTAACATGAAACATAGTAATCCTTGGTGATACTAAAATAAGTTTGTCACAAAAATCAGCATATCTGACCATTATGAAGACCAGAAAGCAGAATGGAAAATCAGTCTTGAGCTCAGGTAGGGGGATCAAGAATCGTAAGTTTTTAACACAACGATTACTTCACGATGCAAATCTTGATGACGGATGCAGAACCAATACGATGAAGTACCACGACAGCATCACCAGGTACGCATAGCCCTTTCGTGATGGCTGATTTCAGAGAAGCTTCCAGAATCACCTCAGTTGATTCGGAATCCGTGGCCTTAGCAGAACCTTCAGCAAGAACCGGAATCAAACCCCGGTAAACCAAACTATGCCTAGCCGGGGTCTCATCGCTGACGGACCAATCGAAAGAGTCTGTAGTCAAAACAGGCACAACTACTGACAGAATAGGAACAGCAGGTCGATATTTGGCAACCAGCTTCGCTGTACTCCCGCCACGTGTCAGGACGACAATGAGTTTTGCATGAGCCTTGTTAGCCGTACGGACTGCTGATGATGCAAGACTCTCCAATGGGCTCATTGGCAGTGGGGTACACCTGTTCATAGAGGTGGCAAAATTAGCCCATGACCAGTCCATTTATTAATTTAGCCCATTACAGCCCTACATATTTCAGCCCATCAAAAAATCGGGCTGATATGTAGCCCAAATTAACCCATAAAATATCTTGTTAAAATATTTTCAAGAAGAATTTTTTTTATTTGACATGTTATATATAGTCATAATAAAGTAAAAAAAAAGTTTTATCAGGTACTAAAAATTATAAAAGAACAAAAAATTGAGCGGGTTGAGTTATGACCCGCTTAGCCCAAACCCATTTCAACCCAAGTAACTTTTGGGCGGGCTATTTATTAATTCAACTCATTTTGACCCACCCAAATTCAGCCCCCCAACCCCAATTTGATACCCGTACCTGATCATTTCCTTGAAGATAGCCCCATAGTCAAGTGAAGACTCTGCCTCGATGCAGATCCGTGACATAATTTTAACCGCCAGTTCAGGGTAGGCCCCAGCCGCGCTTTCCCCACTTAACATAACGCAATCAGTGCCATCCAAGACAGCATTAGCCACATCAGTAGCCTCAGCCCGGGTGGGTCGTGGAGATTTGATCATTGATTCAAGCATTTGAGTGGCAGTTACCACAGCCTTACCAGCAAGATTACATTTGTATATCATCATTTTCTGGGCCAAGAAAATCTTCTCAACTGGAATTTCCATTCCAAGATCACCTCGAGCAACCATAAAAGAATCAGTCTCACGAAGGATTTCGTCAAAGTTGACAACCCCTTCTTGATTCTCAACCTTCAAGACAATTTTAGTTTATCAAAACATCAGTGGATGCCATAAAACTAGTTAGCAGTCAAAATGTTTGTAAAATAGGCATTTGACTGCCCCCATTGAATCGTCCACCATCCCAAAATCTCTCCCACATTCCCCCCAAAAGAAAGGGCAAGTTACACATTTGGCCGGTCGCCAAATATACAAAAAATATACACTACTACGTATAAAAATGTATATTTTATGTATATCATATATTAATATACCAAAAATATACATTTCCTGGCTATTATTTTGGTGGGCGGCTATTATGTCAATTTCTCCAAAAGAAAACGCAAACATAGAGAAAGGGACCGATAAATGAAAAGACATGTTTGGGAAGAAGTTTAAAATGCAAATCTAGAAAACCCAATTCATTGCCATGTATTATGTTCTTCTCTCCTAACAATGCATATGCTTCAAAAGTTCAACCATACAAAGTATAAAGACTAATAGCCTGTTTAGTCTAAAGCTTCTCCAGGACCAACAGTGCTTTTTTTTTACATGTTTTTTCTTTCAAAGTAGAGGTATTTGGCCAAGCTTTTAGGATAAGAAAAAGTGCTTTTGAGTAGAAGCGGAAGTTGTTTTTGAGAAGCTGAAAAATACACTTAGAATCATTTTTCGAAAGCTTGGTCAAATACTAATTGCTGCTCAGAAGTGTTTTTCAAATTGATTAGCCAAACACAAATTGTTTCACACCAAAAGTACTTTTTGAAAAAAACTTTTCAAGTAAGCTGATTTTAGAAGCTTGGCCAAAGCGAATATAAATGAGTCTGCATACCTTTGACATTAGTTGAATGCGCTTGGCATGTGGGCCGAGAACTTTGCGAACATTGACGAGGTCTGAACCCTTACGGACAAATGAAAGAGCGATCATATCGATGTTATTAGGAACACCCCACTCTAGTATATCTTCTTTATCTTTCTCTGTAAGTGTTGGAAGGTCCACAACAACACCTGGAAGGTTTACGTTTTTCCTCTCTCCTAAGGTGGCAGCATTCTCGCAGCGACATCTCACGGTTCCAGCTGGCGGATCACATGACAAAACAGTAAGGGTTATTGTACCATCTGCACACAAGATGGTATTTCCGGGATTCAAGTCCACTACCAACTTCTTATAGCTCATTGAGATCATTTCTTCATTTCCTTTTATGGTATAGTCTGTGGATACAATGATTTCCTGGCCTTCCTTAAGCTGAATTGGTTTTCCATCCTTTAAGAAACCTGTGCGAATCTCAGGTCCCTGCATTAATATATATGTTAGCCCAACATCAAGGAAGCAAACTGAAGCTGCAGAATAGTCACACATGCAGAATAAACGAAAGGCCTTAACCGGTACTCTTGAAATGTCATGATAGCACCATTCTATGATCAAACACTAAGAAAAAAAACTGGAATTAGCTACGAACTTTGTCGTTAAATTGCTTGTAGCTGACAGAATTGTTTCATAATCCGTCGTTAAATAGGATTAGCGATGGATTTGCTATTTAGCTACAGAATTTGTACGTCGCTAATTCTTGTTTTAGTAGTGAAATGCATTAACCATCAAGAACCCAGAGAAACAGCAGTTTCTAGCGATGGAAAAGCGAACTATACGCTGTGTGTTTATTATTGTAACACCAACTTGGTGTTATATTAAATGTTGACTCATCTTTTTCCTGACGGGCTCACATGTAGTTTCTTATTTTTTGACAAAATTTATAGTTATCTTAAAAATCTACCATCTGCTGCACTTACTATTCTCAGCTTATGAATGCAGTAATACCAACCTCCATAACCCATCTTGACATAACCACAAGTTCCACCTTTAAAGTTTCACTGCATTCTTAATAAGAATTTCTTTATCCTCCTCTGATTTTCAACCTCCTATCAGTTATAAAAGCCTATTTATAAGAGAATGTTCTTTGATGAAGACAGTCTCATTTCCTTATCCTGGCTAATAATTCATTCACGTTACCTTCCATTGTTCAGTTCAATTATTCCGAACCAAGGCTTATATTTTACCAGAACACCATAGTATCCATAGTATCTGGCAAAATGAGGAGAAAGCTGCTACTCTGCTAGTTTGAGAAACTTAACCCCCACCCACCCCACCCGAAAAAAGGGGTTGGAGAAGGAACGTTCAGAGATAAGTAGAGAAAGTAGCATCCTTGCCAATGAAACATAAACAAAACACGTGTTTTTGTGTGAATCAGCTTCACTTTACTCTTATTATACCCTAATTTAGTTGATTACACCCGGTTGAGGTATATCCTCAAGCAAAATACCACACTGAAATTACGATCGCCTTACTTTTTCCTTCTCCATTTTTTAGACAGAAGACTTATCAAACAAAAAAAAAAGGCAGGGCAGCCGGTGCACTAAGCTCCCGCTATGTGCGGGGTCCGGGGAAGGGCCGGACCACAAGGGTCTATTGTACGCAACCTTACCTCACATTTCTGCAAGAGGTTGTTTCCACGGCTTGAACCCATGACCTCCTGGTCACATGGCAACCAGTTACTCCAAGGCTCCCTTCAAGACTTATCAAGCTAAAAAGTAAAAAAAATTGTATTATAGAAAGAAATGCACCTTGGGACAAGATCATTCAGATTCCCCAACATTTGACTTCCATCTTGGACGAATTTCAAGAATTTCAAAGAACATTGTACTACTCGATTTATGAAACTATGAAGGTAAGTCACTAAGTCTTAATAGTGAACTTAAAAGATCTTGCAAGGGATTCAAGATACTAGCACATAAAAATCTACTTATAGAAATACAAAAAACAGAAACAGAAAAAGAAAAAACTGACACACCAGCAGCACAGGAATAAGTTGAAATAGAAGAAAAGTACTAACAGATAAACTAAAATATGCTTCAAAATCAAACCTTGGTATCGAGCATGACAGCACACATGATCTGAGTATTCTGCATAGCAATCTTAAGATTGTTCAATGTCTCCTGATGGTACTCGTGGGTCCCATGAGAAAAGTTAAACCTTGCAACGTTCATGCCAGCACGAAGAAGCTTCTCCAGCATTGGCACTGTTCTAGAAGATGGCCCTAAAGTGCAAACAATCTTGGTCTTCGGGATACGACCATCATTTGGTAGATCCTTCATGATTCCAGCTATGTCTATGTTGGCCATTTCTTCTATATATCTGACAAAACTATCTCTTTTTCAGAAGCACATATAGAAAACTATTATTGAGTTTTGATAAGTAAACATTTCATTGATTTGTACCAAGAAAGCGCTAGAATATACAGCAAAAGGACCTTGATTCCTTTTAGATTTGACTAGCTCGTTATAGAAAACTCGAGCAATTAGAACCACACTGATTACTTATACATAGAGTCAGGGTACTGATTTAAGACAAAGATGGAATTCCATGTGTCCTTTTGACAGTATGACCAAAACATTTAGGGTGGATTTCTTACTTATTTTCTAGTGTTTGGTAAGTAAGCAAAAAAATATTATTCCAAGAGCATTTATATGTAATTTAGGAAAATATTATGCGGGCGGGATAGGGTTGGGAATGGGTTTTGGGGTGAGAGGGGGGGGGTGGGATGGCCAAGGGGTGAGTTGGGAGCATTGGGGGTTGGAGGCGACACTGAGCTTGAAATGACATTTATGGAACTTGCTTTCCCTACTTCCATTAGGAAAGATATTTTTCTCATTTTTAAGAAACTTGTTTTCCTCCCTACCAAACACACCCTCGGTATTTGACAATCAACAAGCAGCTCCTGAGAGAAATCAGACAGATAGAAACACTACATCAACTGTACATACAAGCTATGTTGCTCGTGTCGGATCCTCCAAAAATATTATTCTACTCGTGTCGGATCCTCCAAAAATATTATTCTACTCGTGTTCGATCCTCCAAAACAGCACTACTATTGGAGGATCAGACGCCGAGCAACATAGCATACAAGTGAAATATACAACAACAACACAGGCGGATCCTCTGGTCGTTTTTTCAACTATATGTTCAAATTTCCACAATTCTATGATTGGAGAAATCACTGGGCTAAAAAGAAATTGGAAGAATCTTTATCAAGATTTCACAGTTCTCCCTTCAAGCAAAACATTAAAGTCATAAAACTTCCTCTGAGAACAAGATAAAAGATAAGTCTTGAACTTTCAAATAAAGCAAACCAAGAAAAGGGGATAGAAATATCACGACAAATGCTTAGAGGTTCAAATCAAAAGCAAAGAACTTGTGTCATTTCTCAATCTTGGACATCAGATCAATTAAAAGAACACTAAATCAAATACCCAAATCACCAAAAGCAAGAAAAAATCACAAAAAAAAAATTACAACAAGCCAAGATTTTGCACAAGTCCTAGAAGCATAAGGAGCTCATCAAAAGCAAAGAACTTGTTTTATTTCTCAATCTGGGACTTCAGATCAACTAAAACAACATTAAATCTAATACCCAAATGACCAAAACGAAGAAAAATCACAAAAAAAAAAGAACTTTACAAGAAACCAAGGATTTGTACAAGTCATAGAAGCATAACGGAGCAACAAAAAAAAACTCTCACCAGTCACCAAAGAAGATACAGATCAACTAAATGAACACTTATTCAAATACCCAAATGACCAAAAATAAGAAAGAACACAAAAAAAATAAGAACTTCACAACAAAAAGGATTTGCACAAGTCTTAGAAGCTTAACAGAGCAACAAAAAAAAAGGGTCCTCACCAGTCACCAAAGAAGCTACAGATCAAACAAAAGAAAACTAAAACAAATACCCATATGACCAAAAACACAAAAAAAAGGGTTCTCACCAGTCACCACAGAAGCTACAGATCAATATAGTAACACAGTAGAGCAACCCTTCAAGATTTTGGTGCTTTTTTGTGTGTGTGTGTGCGCTTTGCGAGATTCAACTATGGCTGTGTAACTATAAAAAATATCAGTTGCTTTTATTTTATATATTAGGGTATAACAGTAGGAAGAGTGCAAGAGATGACAAAAGAAAATGAAAGAAAACGAGTCGTGTTAAACGGTGGGCTGCTGCTTTGGACAAATTAAATGACCAAAGTGGACTGTTAACTAGTATAAAATAGGCCAAAAAATATATTTGTAGTCGGTGAATGGTGATTGGGATAAAATTTGAAACTTTTGTATTTTTAGATAAAAAAAAATTAGTTACTAAGGAGTTTTCGTATTTATTATCTTATTATTTCATATGTATTATTTTATATAGCTCTAATATTGTTGTTACTAAAACAATATTTATAAAATTTAATTTTTTTTTCCTATTTTCACTATTTATTTTATTGGTGTTGTATTAAATCCTACTATTAAAGTAGATTGGATTAGAGCGGAGCGTAGAAAGTGCGGTCAACCAAAGATCAACGAAGAAGACGACTACAATGAAATCTTATCCGAGAAAGAAAGAAGCGACGTCGAACAATTTGACCAATAGCTTTCAATTCCAACAGAAGAAACTCAAGAGATTGTGAAGAAATTAGAAAGAGTATGGTTGACTATGCAATTTTTAATGGCAATTTTACTACGTGGTTTGCAACTTTTGAACTATGAAATAAAGTTGCAATTTTGAAATTGTATTACAAATAATTCATATTTTTATTAAATAATATAAGTTGTTCAATTATTTAAGTATTTAAATATATTTTTTAAATTAAGTGTCTAAAAAATTAAAATCCCCCAAATTCCCCTACCAGACTTGTCCAGTCCCATCCCCCAAACCCCGTCCCCTCTTCCGGCGGGATGTGGGACGGGACCTCTTCCCGTCCCGCCTATCCCGCCAAAGCCCGATCCCGACCCCAACCTTGTCCTCCAAATCACGCCCCATCTTGATTATGGGCGTTAAATAATAATGTTATATGTCTTTTATATTCGTGAGCAACAAATAGTTGTTCCTACTAAGAATATCACCCGGTCGAAACTTCTTCTGAATTTTTTTATAAGGTAATCAACAATAATGACAAGTTTTTTATACTCTTTGCATCTTTGTATTTTATTACCTTTAAAAATAAAGTTTATAGCAAATTGTACTTTATCAAAGATGTTTTTAAAAAGTTTAGGTCATCCTTTACAAATAAGTTACAAATATGACATGCACATTTAACATGAAAAAAAATAAAAAATAAATAGAGTAAATCGAGTTTTTAAACATTACAGCATAATCATTAGAAGAAACATCATCTAATGTAATAGTCATAATTTTATTAGTAATTTCATAATATTCACAAATTCCATAAATATTTTTGAAATAAAAGCTATAGTGTGCCTTTAATCAGTATATCTATATGCTAATATACGTTTTTGCATAGATCAATTCTGATCTATCCAAATGACATGTGAGTTAAATAATCATTAACGTTAGTACTACGGCCTATATCAGAAGTGATAGTCACTTTGTCATTAAAATGATACAATGCATAACGTAAATACTATTGATATTCATGGGAAAATTTAAAATTATTTCTTCTAACATTTGATCTAGAAAAAACGTTAAAAGCACTATTATATGTTTCTCTAATGTAATAAATAAAATCAGGAGGGAGAGAAAGAAAATGAAAAAGGCAAACCCTCCACATCAACTAATTTTACTAAATTTTACCTATCTCGATGTTTTCATATTTAGGACCTATTTCCCGTCGTCGGGTTAATTCAACCATGTACTTGGTCAGGGACAGTATGTGAACCTTGTCCTGACTTAGAAGGTATTTGCACACTCGATTTTCAGCCAGATATTGGTTATATCTTGCTTTGTGAGAGTTTTATACATGTCTCATTAAACCTCTCATCCCACCTTGACTTTTTCCAATTTTAAATTTATAAACTTCGCGATTTTTTTTACTTATAGCTAGTTAATTATCAATGTCCCTATAAAAAAAATATCACATACATCTGATTTTAATTTTCATTGTTTTTGGCCTCGACTCATACTAGGGGGAATATGAGTCATTCCAGTTTCAGTTTCAGGTTGAGACTCAATATGAGCCTGAGGTGGAGGTGCACTAGTGGGTGTGTTATCTAAATTATCTTCTAATTCATTTCCTAAATTAAAATTTGGTTCAGATGTAGAATAAACCTCATGATCTAATGGTATATTAATATTAACGTTAAAAAATCACTTTAATCTATATAGATGAAATCATCGTAATTAGGATTATTAGAAGATGCACCCTTACCCATGTTAACCCTAGTACCTCTACCAGAAAAATGTCCACTTCGTTCCATTATAATTATGCAAATAAATAATTAAAGATAATGAAATTAAGTACGATAATTAAAATTAAGTAACAATAATAATTTAAAGAAGGAACGAAGGTACCAAACGCCGACGTAACGTTGACGTGTAATTGAGGTTGAAAATTGAAACTTTGTTCGATGATCCTCAAGCTAGTTGCCAACTTCACTACCAAAATTTGAACTTTGATAGAAAATAGCAAATAAAATATAATATTTAGTAGGCAATGTAGACTTGTAGAGATAGAGATATTAGAGAGATGATGGAAAGATTTATGAGGAAAATGAGGTATTTATAGTTAAAAAATAGGGTTAAAGTGTAAATATACTACCTTAGGAGTTAAAAATAAATATTAAGGGGGTATGGGGTTTATGGGATGGGGAAAAAATGACCGTTATAGCTGTTGCAAACAACTAAAATTGAAATTGGGTCGTTGCACAATGACTATTTCTGCAAAGGGGGAGGGGGATGGGGCGGGATCGGGATCGGGACGAGCCCTAATCTCGTCCCGAGTTCGATCCCCGACACCGTCATTTTTCATCCCATTTTTTAAGAGAATCGGGGGTAGCGGGACGAGACGGGTCGAGATCGGGGCCAACCCTAAACTGCCCTTTCGAATTTGTACTTGTTGTTCTCCAAGAAATATAAATATTATGGACTTAAAAACAAGTGTACCTATTTATTACACACATTAATTATACGGAAAATAAAAATATTAAAACTAATAAATACTTTAACTTTATATGAAAATAATGATTCCTTCCATTTCAAAATAAATAAAATTTTAAAGTGTGATACACATGTTAAAGAAAGTTAACCAAAAATATTAATTAAAAGGTTATTTATCAATACTATTGTTTTACTTTGTTTCAAACTTTTCTTAAAACAAGATATAATTAATTTTAAAATTTTGAAAGACCCATTAATGAATAGGGTAATTTTATTAATTAATACATCTTTAAATTTTGAACTACAAAAAATAGTGTCAGAAATTCATTTATATTAGAATGGAGGGATTAAGAATTTTGATATATTAGAAGTTGATGGAGAAAAGTTGTGATATGTTTAGCGGCCAGCAAAAAATCATAACTTTTAATAAATTATATTTTCAAGATTGATGATAAAAATCAAAATATAATTTCAGTTACTAATTTTATCACCCCCTTATCGAATTCATATTTTGCTTTTTAACACAGTCTCGAATTAACCGTATTCTCATTTACTCTTTACGTGATTTAAACTTTGAACGTACATATCGACGATTGAAATGCACTATCATTAGAGCAAACTTCACTTGTTTAAATGTCTTATTTTCTCTTCAAGAGTACAATTTTAATTTAAACATCATGATTATTCGTTGCACTTCTAAAAAAGAAGTTTTATTTGTACTCACTATTTCAAATAGAAGGGGAAAAAAAAGATAAATAAAAAATTAACCTACTTAGATGCTTATATCAAATTATATGAATTTACTTCCGTCAGACTTTTCTATAATAGTCATTCTCTATAACAATCATGTTTTATGTGGAATAAATCTTCCATATTATGTTAAATTATATTATTCTCTATAACGATGTTTAGAAAAACAATGATATTATAATTTTTTTAACTATATTATTAAGTGATATATTTAAATAAAGTGTCTAACAATTATAAGTAAAAATAATATACATATAATTACATTCATATATTATCAGTTTAATACACTCTATAGGGGTAAATTTTTAACTTAATTTCCCAAGTGAATTGTGGTAGGCTGAGCCGCTGAGGTTGTGGTTTGGTCCCTACAGTGAATGTGAGTGCTTGTTTAAAATAAGTAAAGGAATGGAATCACCAGGATCTATTCTTGGTGCCTTCGAAAAAGTGTTTGCTTTTTAAGAATTGTAAACTGCTTTGGAGAATCTGTTAGGGTGTTTGACTTATAGTTATAGAAGTACTTCTGAAAACAGAAACAGTTTCCTGTTTGACTCACATTTATGCAAATTTGATAGAATATTCTTTTTAATAAATTTAAAACTATTAAAAATATTCTTTTCTATCCTATGTTTCTAAAAATTAGTATATCTTTACAATTTAATAATTTTATAAAAAATTATTTAATTGCAACATTTAATCAAAAAATAATATTATATTGTACATACGAAATATAACGACAATATGACAGTCAATGACTCAAATATGTCCAAACCTACCCCCGTCCTACCCACACTTACGCCCCTGCCCTACCGCCCAACCACACCCCATACCCCTACCCCTACCCCATTCTCAAATTTCTATTTCATATTATTTGTTACTTTTATAAAAAATGATTGAAAATATGAATTTTTTTCTTACCTCCCCCTACCCCCTCCCTCCCCCGTCCACCTACCACATTCTCAAATTTATATTTTATATTTTTTTACTTTTATAAATAATTTATAAAAAAATATGAATTTTTTTCTTACACCCCCGCCCTATCCCCTACCCCACCCCACTCCTACCCCATTGCCCTACCCCATCCTCAAATTTTTATTTCATATTTTTTGTTACTTTTATAAAAAAATATGATTTTTTTTCTTACCCCCGCCCTATCCCGTACCCCCACCCCACTCCTACCCCATTACCCTACCCCATCCTCAAATTTTTATTTCATATTTTTTGTTACTTTTATAAAAAAATTATTAAAAAATATGAATTTTTTTTCTTACCCCCCACCCTATCTCCCACCCCCACCCCACTCCTGCCCCATTGCCCTACCCCATCCTCAAATTTCTATTTCATATTTTTTGTTACTTTTATAAAAACATTATTAAAAATATGAATTTTTTTCTTACCCCCACCCCACCCCATTGCCCTACCCATTCTCAAATTTCTATTTCATATTTTTTGTTACTTTTATAAAAAAAAAGTTAAAAAATATGAATTTTTTCTTACCTGCGCCCCTACCCCTATCCCCACCCCACCCATTACCCTACCCATCCTCAAATTTCTATTTCATATTTTTTGTTACTTTTATAAAAAAATTATTAAAAAATATGTATTTTTTTCTTACCCCACCCTATCCCCTACCCCATCCTCAAATTTCTATTTCATATTTTTTGTTACTTTATAAAAAAAAATATTAAAAAATATGAATTTTTTTCTTACCCCCACCCCACCCCATTGCCCTACCCATCCTCAAATTTCTATTTCATATTTTTTTGTTACTTTTATAAAAAAAAAATTAAAAATATGAATTTTTTTCTTACCCCCGCCCTTACCCCTACCCCCTATCCCCACCTCACCCTATTGCCCTACCCATCCTCAAATTTCTATTTCATATTTTTTGTTATTTTTAAGAATTTTTTTTCTTACGGGCCCTACCCCCACCCTACCCCAATTCCAAATTTTTATTTTATATGGGGATATTATATGAGATTAAAAGAAATTTTGTGAAAATAAAAGGGTAAATGGGTCCAAAAAAATTTATTTAATGAGCAAAAAGAGCTTCTCAAGAAACATCAAATTTGTGTTTCTGCTTCTCTTCCCATCTAGAAACACTTTTTGGCTTATGAAAAAAGTGTTTCTGTTTCTAGAAAAATGGTGTTTGGCCAAAGAAGTGTTTCTGAAAAACAGAAATAGAAACATTTCTAGAAGCTTGACCAAACACCACTTAGAATGATACTTTGATACAGTTGATATTGACATGTATGCCATGTGGACCAATGAATTATCTGGGCTGCTACTTTTTTGGGCCCATAATATTTCCACTTTCAAATCATGGATACTATACGTGGCCTCCTTGTTTTGACTCTATCCTTCTCAGTGAGCCCATCATCAGAAGATATCATTTATTTTGGTATGGACAATGGGTCATTTGCACTTTTGTCCATATTTTGTGGTCGTTTCTTATTTTATCCCTCGAATGAAATTTATACCTATTAGGCTTAAGTTCTTTAAGCAATTCGATACAATTTGTGTTGGATTCTTTAAAAAACATATGCCATAATAGGAATAAGTTTTATTTGAGAGACAAAAAACCCAGCCTATTTGAAGGGGAAACCGTGCAATGGCACACATAATACTATAAATTTTCTCAAGTACGGTATAGTATCATTAATTTTCTCAAACCTATAAATTTAGGTCTAGTATATAAATAATGTACGTCTTGAAGTGTCAAAGTGAGAAACTTTACCATAGTTTATAATAGTGATTGATTCTTATTTACAAGTACAATTTATAGCTTAGAAAGTGCACTAGAAACACAATTAACGATAAAATATAATGATCGATAAATTCTTCATTTCAGAATTTAAAAGAAAGGTTCAAATATGTTATTAAACTGTGTGAAATCGATATATATATCCTCTTGTTAATTATTGGGGTCAAACATATCCAACTCTTATCGAGTTTGTCATATGTAATCAAACCTAAAGAGTTGCTAAATGACAAAATACTACCCTGCCATGTGATGGTGAAATATCTAACATCGACCATCTATATGAAAGGATAATTCTGTTGAAACACTACACGAGTAAAGAAATTATTTGATCACGTATAAAGAATTCTTATGAAATTTGTAGTTAGATGGACACATATGCCTGACAATGATATTTTCCTCTTACGGAAGTCGGCATCTCATTGTCAAAAGAAAATTTAGATAGCCCAAGGAATAGATGTATACAATCCTAAAATATATGGATGGTTAAGCACTAAGAGTGCCTAGTAGTTAATGAAGTTGATTGAAAACTATGAGGTCTCATGTTTAAATTTCATTAGCGACAAAAATACACTTGGTAATTTCTTTTCATCTATTTTCTAGTCTTGATGAACATAATTACCTAGTATTTATTGCTGGTGAAAGATGACATGTATCCCTAGAATTAATCGATGTGTGCATATATATATATATATATATATATATATATATTACTTCAGCCCTACTAAGTTTGGATGGTATATAGTATCAACTCTCAATTTAGATGGGGAAAAAACATCAATCTTAGAAAATCAAGATGCAAACTGCACAAGAAGAATCAAGATTCAAACTGCGCAGAATTAAATGGAAATTTAACCCCTGCAAAGTGCAACCGGTCCCCACCCCAATCCCCCAAACTTCTCTTCCAAACAAAAAAAAAACAAGACATGAACAAGGAAAACTGCCTGTAATAAAAAAAAATGATATCCATCGAGACGTGCAAAATCCTATATATGGGATAGCATTCTTATTTTGTATATTGATTAATAGATTGCTTCTTTATGCCCAAGCGTTAATAGTATTGGTCTTCTCGTTCCATCATGAAAAACAAAAAAGGTCCAAAACAGCCTATTTTATGTCTAAATCGCGAGTTTACGGGCTCTGTAGCATAGCCATCTATAGCATATAAGCTACAGCCAACAACAAGAAAATAATGTTCACAGTTAGCTGCGAAAATGATTACTCAAAACCAATTCTACTCCCAACACATTACCTTACAAATTAATACGAGAAAAGACCACAAGATTTAATGTCACATAAATGCTAATACATGAGAGTTCACCAAATGAGCATGAAAACTGAACATATTATATGTTCATTTTCCAGATTAGGGGTGTTAATGATAATTTCAGAAATTCGTTATCTTAATTACATAACATTTGTCCCGACTTTCTAAAGACACCTGGAATTTACTTTGACGCTGCAAAATGCGAGTACTTCCCATATCAACACCCAAAATGTGCTGATGGTTTGTCGGATCATATGCGCTTTGGAGCAGCATACGGGATACTTTCATCCTTACAAAGATTCTGCAGAAAAATAAAAGTAAATAACAATGCAAAATAAATGCACAACTTAAAATAGGACGCGTAGACTAGACTATTAAACATTACAGAATGAGCAATATGCGACCGTAAATGAAAAATCTCTTCCACAAGTTAACTTGATTATAATTTGGCAAATACTCATTAGCCTAATATTTAAGGACTTGTGCTCCAAAGTTACACTAATATCGTTACCTAACATTAATATGCTTTCACAAAGAGAGATCCTAGCTCTCAAACAGTAAATATACTTTTGCAACATAATTCATTTTGTAAATTGTCTCTGTAATTATCACATGCTTAGGTAAAACCGAAACAGGAAAAGGGATAATGAGATTAGACAAGTCCAAGTAAGCCAACAGAGAGGGATGATCCCCACCAACCTAAAAGGAATTTCAAATATAAAAGGCCTGATGACCAAATATTTGACCCGGCAAGACTAACACACTGTATACAAATAATACAGGAATGATAAGACAATTTGAAAGACAAATATATATTGACATGGCTCACTAGTCCAAAACTTGAAATTTAAAAGACATCTGATGGAAGTCGAAAGGACTTTGGAGTAGCAACAATCTGGGATCACTTACCTGCAAATCTTCTGGAAGTGCCTCAGACACAGCAAGTGTGTAACAACCAGGGACATACCGTGCTGCAAATATTTCAGAAAGAAAAAACTCAATTTAACAATATATGACCCACTAATACAATAGGAAACAAGGATAAAGATGAAAGGACATTTCCCAACATACAATATTTCACACAGAACATTAGCTAACAGTCACTAACAAAATGAGCAAAGAACACAATTATCGTAGGGTGAGTTTTCGAATTCCTCTATTTCCATTTTAATTGAATAGACTAGAAAGGAAAACTAGGTACAAACATCAAAGCTTAGCTTATTATTGTTGCACACCTACTCATTCAATTTGCAATCAAATGCTTCAATTAAGTAGTCATTAGTTATGTAGAATTAGTCTGGACTTGAAATCCACACCTCAGCGAGGCTAGTGGTTTCGAAAACAAGGCGGTCGAGAACCTTCTCACTTTTTTTAACGTGTTCTTAATTACTGGGAACAATGGAATATTCAAGATATCAAACAAGGATAGATAATAAGTTCAGCCTCTAAATTTCCAAATTGTCACACCTTTTTGTTCATCTATACAGTGTGTGTGTGTGTGTGTATTCTTTGCTGCTGGGAGCCATGGACATATGAAACATCTATACAGGTAAGCACCTTATTTCTTCATCTATTCAGGACTTACTACTTTTGATAGCGTAGCGTGGAAAATAGAATACAACTCACTGCATCTTATATCAACCAAAGTCAGGTTGTATAACATATACATGATTGTGAAAGTGTCAAGCTAATATAAGTGAAACGGCTTGGTAAAAATTGGAGTGTTGTCTATTAACTACCTTAAGAGGAGCTACCTAGCTTGATAAAAGCTATTGTGTACACAAAGAGCGGTCAGAACACCAGACCCGTTCCTTTTATTTCAGATAATCAGACATTTCCTAGTACTCTCTCCTATTTTTGTGCATTTCATCAGAGAGCCCTTTAAATCTGACAGGCACTCCCCTCACTCACTAAAATTCCTAGCCATTCTCCCATAAGAAATGATATGAACTTACTGTTCAAAAAAAGATACGATATGAACTTGGGCATAATAACATCAATGTTTGTATTTTGGAAGTCTTAGGCATAAACTTGTATCCGAGATCATTCTTGTCTAATCAAGACCGCTGTTCTTTAATGCCGGGTCTATTGAAACTCTACCATGCATAGCTTTCAAATGTTACACACCCTAACTAAAGTTTCTAATGGTGATGCACTATAGGCTTGTCGGGATTAGACAACTGTTAGCATTACTTGGAAACGTACGTCTCTTAACGACGAACCCTAAATCGTGTAAGGTATACAGGTGTAGTAAACTAGTACAGTAATACATAATTATACGAAGTTTCTAGTCACCAATGTGTGTACTCACTTATGAGTAAACGAAAAAAGTTATGAACAAGAAGCCAGCTGAATAATCATTTTCCTGATTTAAAAAAAATCCTATAAGAAGACCAAATTCAACAAATTGAGATGTATCCACTGATTTAAGTTACAAAACAGACCAACACACCCTGTTAGCATCACGAACCAGCAACCTAAATTATGTCTAGACTACCACTTGTTTTTGCAAAAAGCTAATGTCAAAGAGGAATGTGAATTTAAAATTTTGCCCTTTAACCTTAGAGCAAAGTGCTCCTATGTATCAATGGCACATGCAGAAAGTGGCAAAGGAAACATCCCTCGTGTATTCTCGCTTAGACACAATATACAATCATCTACCATGGGCCTCTTAAACAAATTCCAAACATTGGCAGAAAAGCTAATGTCTAAATAGAATTTGAAATCAAAAGATATACCAAACAAGTAAAACAAATTTCGTCAAAATTATAAGAATGTAAGAGGTTTTACATACCAATTCGAAGCCATCGAGCTGCCCAGCTCCTTGTTGGATCCATGACAGAGATTAAACTGTCACATGTAGCTCCAAAATTACTAACAAATAAAGTTATTGGCACAAAAACAAAACAAAGCAGAAAGAAAAAGGATACAACATACATAATAAACTACACATAAACATACCCAGTAAAATTAGGAGTAGTGCAGTCCACCACACGCTCGTGATCTTCATCCATCTTGAAGAACGGACAGTTCTCGCATCCTGATTCCCTAAACTGTAATTTTACACGTTTATTACCCATCAAAAACATAAACTCCACTACAAGTATATAACAAAAACCTATTTTACTCTTTTTCTTCCATAAAGATGTTATGAATTCCTCCTTGATGAAAATGCATAGCCTATTCCAAACCCAGATACAAAAAATATAGTTTCAACTATAATGAACCTGAATTCATTAAGACATTAAATGTGGTGGAATTGATACAAATGATTTCATATAGCTGACCTCAGAATGAAAACTTAGTTAATTGATTATTAATTGACTGAAATAAAACGTTGAAGAAGGGACAGTTCTCGCATCCCTGATTCACTAAACTCTAATTTACTAGTTAATCACCCATCAACCACATAAACCCCACTACACAAAAACTAATTTACTCTTTTTCCCCCTTTAAAAATGTTGAAGACTCCGTCTTTTGAGGGAAAAAAGCATAGCCTATTCCAAACCCTGATACAAAAATATAAAACAATCCAACTATAATGAACCCGAATTCATTAGTCCTTAATGTGGTGGAATTGATACAAATGATTCATATAGCCAGCCTCAAAATGAAAACTTATGTAATTGATTATTAATCGATGAAATATAACGTTGAAGAAGGGTTCATAAACTCCAATTTACTAGTTAATCACCCAACAAAACCTAAACCCCACTACAAAAACTAATTTACTCTTTTCCCCCTTTTGAGAGAAAAGAATAGCATATCCTAACCCCAGATACAAATATATAAAAACAATTTGACTATAATGAATCTGCATTCGTTAATCCTTAATGTGGTCGAATTTATACAAATGATTCATATAGCCAACTTCTGAATGTATCAATGAAATCAAACGTTGAAGGGACTGTTCTCGCATCCTGATTCCCTAAATTGCAATTTACCAGTTAATCATCCATCAAAAACATAAACCCCATTGCAAGTACATCAACAAAAAACCTCATTTGTTTTTTTCCCTCAAATTTTTTAAAGACTCCGCCTTTTCAGGGAAACGCACAGTCTATTCCAAACCCGGATACAAAAATACGAAAACAACTAACTATAATAAACCCCAATATGTTAGTCCTTAATGCGGTGAATTCAAGTGATTCATATAGTCGACCTAAGGACTAAAATTAAACCTGGTCATAAGTTTTGACAAGACGGCAACGTAGACAAGCCCTTAGTTCATGTCCAAAACTGGTCGGAATTTGTGCTGGTTGGCTTCCCATTTTTCCCCTACTCTCTTTCACTTCCACTGTGTTTGCTACGCTCCTTGTATAAAAATCAAAGGATTTACCCTCTCCTACCCAACTTATGTGCTGAGTATGTTTGGGGAACAACACGTCAACACCATAGGCCTATTAAGATGATTTATAGGAAGACTTATTTACTTCTAATTTGGGGTGAATTTGGTTTGTTTTTTAAAATTAAAATAAGGGAAAAAATATACAACTTTTGAAACAATATATAATATTATACAATATTAAACCGAATACATAATGTATTAACTTTATATAATAGTATATAAAAGATGTTTATATATAAATATGGGCTAAATGGTGTTTATACACAAAGTATGAACTACGTGACGTAAATATTTTAAAAATAGACGTAGAGCATAATTTTTTCATAACGGGAGTAAAAGATAAAATAAATTAAGTAAATTTATCACAAAACATAATAAATATTTGTCACTTATTTTTAATGAAATTTTAGAAAAAAGAATAATATATGTTACTTGGTTTTTTTTTTAATATTGAAGACAGCTTTTAGTTTACATTTTATGAATTGAAACCTATGTTTATCACATTTTGGGAATTCCTAAATTGTAAATTAGAATATCATATTAATTTTACACTAACATTCCGTGGCAGTGAGTGCTTTGTGCCTCCTGCTTCATATAGCAGTAATTCAGAATCTTGAATGTACAATTTGAACTTAAAACCCTCGAAACTCTCACATCAATGGCTATAACCTATCAATCTCCAATTAAACTCAACTTCACCAACACCTTCTCAAACCCCCCTTCTCTTTACCCCATCAACAAAACCCGTTTCCCATTCGGATCCAATCTCTCTTCCAAAACCCAAACCCACATCACCATACCCGAACCCGAACCCATTTTCACCTCCGTCAAATCCTTCGCCCCAGCCACCATCGCCAATCTCGGTCCGGGTTTCGACTTCCTCGGTTGCGCCGTAGACGGAATAGGCGATTTCATCACTCTTCGGGTCGACCCGAATGTCAAACCGGGTCAAATTTCGATTTCGGGTATATCTGGGGACAAAAATAGGCTTAGCAGAGACCCTTTATCGAACTGTGCAGGTATAGCTGCTTTATCTGTTATGAAATTACTTAATATACAATCTATTGGTCTTTCAATGATTCTTGAAAAAGGCTTACCTTTAGGTAGTGGATTAGGGTCTAGTGCCGCCAGTGCTGCTGCGGCGGCGGTGGCGGTTAACGAGCTTTTTGGCAGGAAATTGGAAGTTTCTGATCTTGTTATTGCCGGGTTAGAATCCGAAACTAAGGTTTCGGGTTATCATGCTGATAATATAGCACCTTCGATAATGGGTGGTTTTGTGTTGATTAGAAGTTATGATCCATTGGAATTGATCCCATTGAAGTTTCCATACGAAAAAGATTTGTTCTTTGTGCTTGTGAATCCCGAATTCGAGGCCCCAACGAAGAAAATGAGGGCGGCATTGCCATTAGAGGTGACAATGTCACATCATATATGGAATAGTAGTCAAGCGGGGGCGTTAGTGGCCGCGATATTGACTGGGGATTCGAGGGGTTTAGGGAAGGCTTTATCGTCGGATAAGATTGTGGAACCGAGGAGAGGACCGTTGATACCGGGGATGGAAGGAGTAAAGAAGGCAGCATTGAATGCGGGAGCGTTTGGTTGTACAATAAGTGGAGCGGGACCTACTTTGGTGGCGGTGACGGATGAGGAGGAGAAAGGGAGAGAGATTGGTGAGAGAATGGTGGAGGCCTTTATGAAGGAAGGGAAATTGAAGGCTTTGGCTATGGTTAAGAAGCTTGACCGGGTTGGCGCCCGGCTTGTCAATAGCAATCCGAGATGATCAATCAATCATCTACGCTTCAATTACGAACGAGTTTGGTATCAGTTGTATGAATCTTACATATCTTTTCACTTTGTGAATTCATCATGCTATTTGTGATGACATGTAGGAATTTGTATCATGTATTGGTCATTGAGCTAACTCTTGAACAAATAAAAGTTGGTCATTTTGACATGGCATCCTTGATTTGTCTTTCTGCGAAACATTTTGTTCAGTATTTACGGTGCAATATGTTGAATGTCACTTGCTCTTTTTGATTTTTTTTCCGTCTGGACTTACCTATTCTTACTTCATATTTGGGCTTGTACACCAGTTAGTGTGCTTTCCTTTCAGAAGTTCATTGTGATGTGTAGGAATTTGTATGCAATTGTCGTTGTATTATGTATAATGTAGGAATTTGTATGCAATTGTCGTTGTATCAACAATCATGTATTGGTCATTGAGAAGTTTGCTAACTCCTGAGCAAATAAAAGTTGTCATTTTGACATGGCTTACTTGTCAATTGACATGCATTCTTGATTTGTCTTTCTAGGAAACATTTTGTTCAATATTTATGTTGCAATATGTTTTCAATGAGAGAGCTCAGATATTCATTCTTGATTTGTCTTTCTAGGAAACATTTTGTTTAATATTTATGTTGCAATATGTTTTCAATGAGAGAGCTCAGATCGAATATCTGAGCTCTTGGAATTGGAACAAATTCGGTAATGTATTGTGAAATCTTGGTGATCTTCTCTATCTAATAGTGGGGAGTCTGCTTTAAAATCGTCCAGGCTGCACCCACAAACAGAGTACTATTTGCTTCTACAAGAATCACACAAGGGTAGATTAGAAAAAAAATAGAGAAGTTGCCGTCAATAAGGTTGGGAATAGGGATCATCAAAACACCAACCATTCAATGTAAAGACGGTTTTCAATGCTGGTTATCCAGTTACAGAAGCCATGTCACTTGCACTTTCTGATTTTTTTTCCTGGACTTACCTATTCTTCCTTCATATTTGGGCTTTTACACCAGTTAGTGTGCTTTCTTTACAAAAGTTCATTGTGAGCTAGCTAATACTGTTCATGTCATGGAGTGATCTTCCATGGCTTATTACTTATGTTAGTAATTAGTTTTTTGATTCTTCAACTTGCTGATTGTAGCTGTCAAAACCAATGCTATGTTGTAAGTATTAAGCGCCGCGTTGCAGAGTTATGTAGTAAATCTGCAGCAGATCAGCAAACTTATTTGTATCTTTTCTAGTTTGCTACCTGTAAAACACCAACTATTGTTCTACAAAAGTTTAACAAAAAGAATCTGGATTCCTTTTTATATAGCATTTCCTGCAATATTTACACTGTTTTGTATTTGGTCTAATGTAACAAAGACTGCCTTTTTGTTTCTTCAAATTTCCTGGCCCTATGATCTCGTAGTTCTTTTCCCTTCTTAACAAGATCTGCATTCTGCAACATTAGCAATTTGATTTTAAGAAAAACATTGCTTAAAATAGCCAAGGGTCTATCGACAACAATATCTCGACCTTCCTAGGGGTAAGATTTGCGTACACTCTTCCCTCCCAGACCCCACTTGTGGGATTACATTGGAACGTTGTTGTTGAAACATTGCTTAAAATCTCTCCATTATAAGTTCTTCCCACATCAACTGTGATTTTACATGTTCAGTTTTTCTCTTCCTGATTTGTTCTGAAACATCTCCTGTAAAAATCTTTAGATATATCTTCTACTTATACATATGTGTTGGGATCAGAGTCCCCAATTTGCCAAATTTGACAGACAAGCTTTAAACAACTATAAAGGGACAGACCGGTGCATGAAGCATTCCAGATTCATCCGGGGTCCGGGAAGGGCTTCACCTCAAGCGGGCCTGCATTCGATGGCTTGAATTCGTGACCTATATAATAGGTCATACGGAAACAATTTTACCATTGCTCTGAAGCTCCCCTTCAAGCCTTAACCAACTGTAAATCAAAAGAATAAAAGAGAAATAGACTGAAGGAGATTCAAACATCTACACAGTTAGAAGGTCCAACACTTGTTTCTGTAATTCTTGCTCAATTAACACTTGTTGCCAGCTTCTGTCACAACAGAAAAAACTTACTCTGCATGTTGTGTTTACACTAGGGCTGTCCAACCAGCCGGGGCTACCCGCCCCCGACCCCACCCCGACCCCACCTGACCCGGTACCGGGATCGAATACCGGTATTCGGTATCGGTACGGGGTCTGGAATTTTCCCTGACCCCGACCCTTGCCACCGTTGCACAACGGCTATTTCACAATTTGGCCGTTGTGCAACGGTCAAATTTCACCCCCTACCCCACTAATATTTATTTTTAACCCCTAAGTTATTATATTTACACTTTAACCTAATTTTTTCAACTATAAATACCTCATTTTCTCTTCATCTTTATCACGAATCTTTCTACAATCTCTCTAATAATCTCTCAATCTATCTCATTCTCTCTACATTGTCTACTAAATATCCAGTTTATTTATTCATTTGGGAGTGAAGTTGGAAACTAGTTTGAGGATCATCAACCGAGCAAAGTTTCAATTTTCAACCTCTCGATTGCACGTCGACGTTACGTCGGCGTTTGGTACATTCGTTCCTTCATTAAATTATTGTTTTTTTTAACTTTAATTAGCGCACTTAATTTTATTATCTTTAATATTTATTTGCATAATTATAATTGAATGATTTAAACATATGATTAGGGGTAAGTGTAAGGGTATTGCTTCTTCTAGTAGGGGTAATAAGGGTAATAGTACTTCTTCTAGTCATCCTATTCCTCCTAGACATGACGATTTTGTTGATACTGAATTATTTCCTGAAGTACCATTAGATTTAGACGATGAACTATTTTCTTAAACTCAACAAGATTTTAATTTAGATGACACACTCACTAATCTAGATCACATCTACTAGTGTACCTCAAATTGAACTGCCTCCTATTCTCCCTAGTATGAGATGAGGTCCACCACAACGAAAATTAACATCAAATGTATGTGCTTTTTTTGATAGGGACGTAGAAAATCAAGTAGCTAGATTCAAATTTGTATAAATTTAAAGTAGGAAAAGGTCAGAGCGGGAAGAGATGTTTAACTACGCATTTGCAAATATTTCACAAAGCTGTGTGGGAGAAATACCTGGATAAAAAGGCGTGTGCGCTAATGCCCTCTCAGTCGGGACAAGGTTCATATACTGTCCCGGACCATGTACAGGGTCAAATTGACTCTATGACGGGGGGAATTGTAGGGAAGCATTATCAAAATTAGTTGCAGTGGAGAGTTTGCCTTTTTCATTTTCTTCCTCTCCTGGTTCTATTCATTATATAAGAGAAATATACAATCCTGCTTATAACGATTTTCCTAAATCAACTGTTATGAGAGATGTTTTTAAATTTGTACACTAATATCAACAGTAGTTTCGTTATTTATTATATCATTTTTCTGAAAAAGTATCTATCACATCTGATATAGGTCGTAGTACTAACGATCATGATTATTTAACGGTAACATGTCATTGGGTAGATTATAAATGGTCTATGCAAAAACGTATTTTAGCGTATAGATATATAGATACTTAGATAGTAGGCACACTGGTATTTTTATTTCAGATAATATTTTTTCAGTTTGCGATTATTATGGAATAACTGATAAAATCATGACTATTACATTAGATAATACTTCTTCTAATATTTCTGCTATTAGATTATTAAAAAATATTTTAACTCCATCTTTTTCAGACCCATTCCAATTCTTTGTTCACCGATGTTGGACCCCAAATTATATTATCCACGATCTAGTTAACAAGGTCTGGGCGTTCGAGGAGTGTTAAGAGTCCCACATCAGATATATGGAGTGCGAACATGAACTCATGGACTTGGACAATCATCACCCTACAAGCTAGCTTTTGGGTTGAGTTAGACTCATATGTCATATCTTTAAAGATATTTGGTGTCATTGTCTTCCTCCAATGAGGGGTTGATTCAGTCAATTACACATTGTGATCAACCCGAAAACAAAATAGTTGTAAATTAACTTGTAGAATTTTGGTCCAATTATTACTGGGCTTATGGGGCGGGTAGGCGGGCGGGTGGATGCGGTGCGGGGGAGGCGGGATAACTGCAAATCCATCACCCGTGGCGGGTACATTTTCAATACCATATCCGCCTACTACCTGCCAAAGTTATATTCATACCAACCCCAATTGGGACGGGTGCGGCGCGGAATCCGCAAAATTATACGCACCTGTCATCCCTAGTGTTTATGTTGTATTTTGAGACGAGGGTCTTTCTGAAACAGTCGCTGCTCTACCTACCAAAATAGAGGTAAGATCTGCATACACTCTACCCTCCTCAGACCCCACGTTGTGTGATTTCACTGAATATATTGTTGTTGTTATATAATTTATACGGTTAAAGGTAGGTAAAATCTAACTAAACACAATAATCGCATTGAATTAGAATTATTATACTGCCGTTTGAATCATGGTTGTCACTGAATTGTCCACCGCAGTAAAATCGCCTATCATCATCGAAATATTAAAATATTGTTCTTACTTCAATTGAGATCTAAATGAAGCAAAAACTCAAAAAAATCGCAATAAAAAGAATTCGATTCACTCTTCATTGGATTTGTTGAAAATAGATATAATTAAGAATGGAATAAACATCTAAAACTTTGAGTGACACATTTGACAAAATTTGGGATTAATATGTCAATTTAATTGTTGTAAACACACCATGACTTTTTCTTTTTATTTTCTAAAAATAGGTCCACTAGAAAAAAATGACTTATTTGTGTTTGGTACAGACATAAAATGTTTTCTTATTTCATGATTCCTCACAAAGTCACAATAAGAGAATTGACTTTCTCAAAAATGTAGAGAAAAATATTTTTCTGATCAATAAAAACACACAAACACATTCCAATTCATTGCCGCACTATCCACGCACCCCCTACTTGCCTACCCCGTCCATTCACCCTAGCCCAACCTATCCCACCCACAACCTAACCCCACCCCCACGAACCCCTCCTCCCACCCGTCCTACTCCACCACCAAACTCTGCACTATAACAATATACCCGATGTAATTGCATAAGTGAATCTGAAAATGGTAGAATGTGTGAAAATTTTACTCCTACCAAAAGTTGCACTTGAATTCAAAGGGAATGGAATCCCTGATTCTCTTTGAAGTTGTTTGTTTGACCTACTTTTCAATTCTTTTTACCCTCTTTTCTATTCCCTTTTCCTTAGATTGATTCCCCTACCCCCTAGATATTTTCATTTCCTTTTTCCAACCCGGACCCCGGAGCACCCAGAACAAAACATGCAGGGACAAAGGATAATTCCTTTTATTTTCATTCTCTTACTGGATTCCATTTCGTTTATCCGCGAACCAAACGAATCCTAAATATATGCAAATACTCTAAAAATGATATTTTCCAACTTGCACACTAAACACAAGAAAATAATTAGAAATATCACTTAAAAACATTTTTCGTGTACCGAACACAAAAAGTTATATTTTTGAAAAATATTTCGATCGTACCAAACACAAAAAGTTATATTTTTGAAAAAATATTTTCGTCGTACCAAACACACCCTAAATATCTATATTCTCAGCAAAGGCCAAAGAGTCGAAGGCGAAGCAACAAAAATGGGACAAGTGCAGAGCGATGCCATTGACAATCAATCTCAAAGTGCTGATGATTCTCAGCCGCGTTCTCTCGATTCTTTGATTGCTGGTAACTCCCTTTTACTCTTTTGGATTAATTTTTGCAGAATCGTATGTCTTAGTAATTGCAATATAAGGACTTCTTTTTTCCATCTATTGGGGTTTGGACAAGTTGAGGAGGCTGCTGGTGGTCATGGGCGAATGTATAGTGAAGGCAGTAGATGTATGTGTCGGAATATGTTTCTCGTCTTTCATTAATTATTGTGTACAATATATATAGTGTTACACTAGTTAACTAAATCTTCCTAATTATAATTGGAATATAAATTTACATAACATAAAAGATATACAAAATATGTTAATATTCTATCACACCCGAGGTTCTCGTACGCTGAGACTGGCTCGGAAGTCATCAAAGATGATGCAACGAAGTCCTTTAGTGAATATGTCATCTGATATCGGAAAGGAACATGAAGAACACGAACTTGTCCACGAACAACTTTCTCACGTACAAAGTGAATATTCATTTCAATGTGTTTAGTGCACTGATGTTGAACGGAATTATCGGAAAGATATATCTCACTTACATTATCACAGTAAACCATTGTAGCCTTATGGAGTGGGCAGTGAAGCTCAAGTAGAAGGTTGCGTATCCAACAAGACTCAGAAACAACATTCGCTGCGCCTCTGTACTCAGCTTTGATACTGGATCAATACAGAGTAAGTTGTCTTTTAGAAGACCAAGAGAGCAAGTTATCTCCGAGGGACACACAATAACCCGACGTGGATCGACGAGTGTCAGAACATCCACCCCAGTCAGGATCAGAATAAGATGTGAGACCAGAGAGGGAGGACTTGTACAAGTGTAAGCCGAAACTACATATCGCAAAATACGTTTGAGGGCATTCATATGTTCATCCGTCGGATTGTGCATATGTAAGCATATTTGTTGCTTACATTACATCAAGCTGATGAATAGGCCAAGATTTGGACAAGGCAATACTGAGAACGGTTCGAATAGTCGCTGATTTCACCACCGGGCTGAAAGTTTCATCACAGTACATTCCCACTTGTTGAGAGCTCTCAAAAGAACCATCATATTTATTTTATGTCGAAAAATCACATAGAATGAATAATATTAGCATTAGAAGGACGAGATACTAGATCCCATGTCTTATTTTCAATAAAAACATTATATTCGTCAATCATTGCATTTTTTCAATTAGGATCGAACAAGGCATCTTTTGGATTACGAGGAACAAAACCTGAAATTCTCTGAAGCTCCCACCTGTCACTACTATATCTATAACCAAATTGACCTAATGTAAGTGTACTATACTAATAATGACTAACCTTAATGCCAACTATGGTGGTTCGGAAAGAGTGAAGGGGCTGGTTTGTTGCTACTACTAGATGAAAACAATAGCAGAGAGTTATATGCATAATGCTGATTCAATATTTTGATTGTGTGAATGATTTGGGGTTGGGAGGGGGGGTTGCGCTTCATTAAATAATCTGGAGTTTCATTTTTGTTTATGTAACGTACGTTCGTACCATTATGGCCGAGCTCAACTAGTTTGGGATTGTGATGAAATTTGATTGAGTGCAATTTACTATTTTGCTGATTGGAAAATTGATAAAGCTCTGATTTCACTTCTCATGTGATTAGCAATCATTGCTCATTTTCATGTATTGTTTTCTCACTGCTTTCTCCTCTACTACTTACTCTATGCCTCTACAAGTGCTTGTTGTATGAATAGAGGTGAGCTATTCGTATAACATCAAGGTGTGTATCAGATCTATAGTGAAAGTAATGCTAAGTATCTATTCTCGAAGACTTGAGCACCGCGCAATAATATTGATCGACTATTTCCTAATGATGTTTTGGACCATATTTTAAAGTTTAAAAAGACTCCTAAAACTTATCACAAGTTTTCTTCCTTTCATCTTGTAGAAGCTGCAGCATATGGTGAAGATAGTGAGAATGAGGTTGGTTCAGGTTTTTCGGGTCATGAACTTGCTCAATAAAAGTTGAAATTTGTTACTTATCTATGCTTCAAGAAACTGAAACTCTAATTTTAGTCCATTGACGAGAAAGCTCGGAAAGCCCTAGAATGCCCTTGCATTGCTCATTTACGAGGTGGTCCCTGTGGCAACCAGTTCTCAGACGCTTTCCTCTGTTTCCTCAAGAGCACAGCTGAAGAAAAGGTAACTGCATTTGAGTGCTCCTTATTTTTTTGTTCTGGTACTTTCTCAAAAAAAATGCTCCTTATTTTTTTGTTCTAATTTATATTATTGCTCGATTATGCTCATCCCTTTGTTAGAATGCACTTTATATTGCTTTAATTCCGTATGAGTCTGACCGTTTCTCTTGCCTTAGTCTTACTGTTTACTCTTGCTTTACTCGTGCTTTGTTTTGATTGCTTTGCTTGTGATTATGCTTTGTCTTGAGACGAGGGTCTCCCGAAAACAACCGCTCTACCTACCAAGGTGGAGGTAAGGTCTGTGTACACTCTACCCTCCCCAGACCCCACAATGTGGGATTTCACTGGGTATGTTATTGTCGTTGTTGTTGTTGTCTATTATGCTCATCTCTTGTGGAGAGATTTGACAGGAGAGATTTGTTATATTCCCTCCGTTTCAATTTAAGTGTTTTACTTTCCTTTTTAGTCTGTTACAAAAGGAAAGCCTCTTCCTATATTTGGTAACCCTTTAACTCTAACATTCTACATGACTTGTTTAAGATTACAAGATTCAAAAGTCTACCTTATTTTCTTAAGACTACCAAAATAAATAAATAATAAGACACTTAAATTGAACTTGAGTTATTAAGTGTCACTTGAGTTGTAACATGTAAACATTGTTCAGCTTATTAGGTTATAGTTCTACCTATTTCTATTTCTATATTATGAGAGAAATATTAAGAGATATGTGCTATATTTTTTTTCTTGAACGTTTGGATAAGGTAAGTAAAAAATTAGGAATATGGGTTTCTAGAGGATGACTTTTTAGCTTAGGAAGAATTTCTGTTTTCTTTTCTCCATAGTCTAGAACAAGTTACTACTATGAGTGTGGCTAGACAAGACCAGACATCAAAGATCATTCTTGACCTTAGAATTTCGCCACCACAATTGATGTCCCAAAAATTGGTTCCTGGTGGTAAATTGACTTTGATGTAATGTAGCAGATAAGATCAGAAATCTTTGTCATCTTCCCGTCAGTCATACACAACACTGAAAAAGAAATGCTCAAAGATCGTCTTTTTGAACAGAAAGGGAATAGAAGATGAGTTTGCATTTTCCATTTTGACCTTCTAACATGTTGAAATTTCTTAATTTCCCACTGTAGGGCTCTGACTGTGTTAGTCCCTTTGTCGCTCTTCAAAGCTGCATCAAGGCAAATCCTAATGCATTTTCAAAGGATGTCCTGGAGGATGATGATGATGATGTCAGGAAACAAGATGAAGTCCAGAAGGAGGAAACACGAAAACAAGAATACAGAATCATCCCTCCCATTTGGTCTGTAGAATCAAAGGACACTAAGCGTAAATCGTAATAAGCTCTAGAAGGCTCATCGTCTTCTTTTGCTTTTCGGTCCTTTAATTCTAGGAAGCTCGGGGGTATAATCTAATAAACTAAGTGGCAGTGTATCACAAAAATGTTCTTTTCCCTTGGGAGTTACATGATCAAACTTCTGAAGTTTATTAAATTGGAACTGCGGAGACTAGGCCATAGCTTCTAGGGAAGTTTGGATTGGTACAAGTTTTTGTGTCATACCAACTTTTCAGTGTTATGAATTGCTATTTCATAGAAATTCTGCGCCATGTAGAAATAAAAACTTTAGCTTCAAAATCCACGATTTTAAGATTGTGTTCGGAAGTTTATTATATGGACATATGCAGTGGATTTCTAACAATTACAGGGTTTATACAAAAATTATTGAATTTTGCCGAACACATACTTTCCATACTAGATCTGCTCCGGGAAGGTCCTTAACTTTCGATCAAGGGATGTACAACAGTACAAGTACCGGAGGAGAATGGGAAATGTCCTATGCATTATCTTTGGCTGAGCTGCTTTTATCTTTGATTAGGGGTGGCAAATGGGCTGAAGTTGGGCGGGTCAAGATGTGTTGAAGTTCTAGATGGGTCAATGCCCAACTCGCCCAAAATTTACATGGGCTAAAATGCGCTGGTCAAAATGGGCTAAATGATGGGTCATAACCCAAATTGCCCAACTTGACCCATTTTTTTTACAAATTTCAAACTTACCTTCTATGATGTTATTTTATTTTGTATGATATTTGATTTTTTCATATCTTTATTTTTAAAATAAGAATAATATTTTTTAAAAAAATTCATTTTTTATAAAAGCAAAAAAATATGAAATATAAATTTGAGGATGAAGGGGAGGTGGAAGGGGTAGGTGTGGATATGAGCGGAGTAAGAAAAAAATTCATATTTTTTATAAATTATTTATAAAAGTAACAAAATATAAAATAGAAATTTGAGAACGGTCGGGTAGGTCATTATCGGTCCGATAACTGAGAATCGGACCAAATACCGCATCGATATTCGGACCGAAAAGTTAAAGGTCTGAATACGAGTATCAGACATAAGGATCCGGTCTGGCAACCAGGTCTAATTACCCGATAACTTATATGTTATCAGTCCCGGTCCGATCCCTTAAAATAGTTTGGGAATTGAGATGATGAATTGATGATCAATCCTTGAAATATTGCTATTATATATTGTTTTAAGTTTGTTAATATACATCATGTAAAGCAGTAAAGGCAGTAAAACAGAGATTTTTATAAAAAATTATAAGTAAAGTTGAGATTTTTAAGTAAAGCAGGGATTTTAATATTTTAGATCGGTTTCGGATCGGAAACAATATCCAGAACTGGACCGATAACCTTATCGGACGGACCGGGTACCCGCCCGATAAGGTATCGGTCTGATCCCAGATCTTTTTTCAGGACCGAATTCTTATCGATCCGGAACGGTAACCTTATCGGTCCGATTCCGGTTTGTCGATACCCGAACCGAACTGGACCGATAATAGCCCTATCATATTTCATATTTTTAATATTTTTTTTATAAAAGTAACAAAAAATATAAAATAGAAATTTGAGGATGGGTGGGGTAGAGGAGTAGGGGGGAGGAGGGATAGGGAGAGGTAAGAAAAAAAAAAATATTTTTAATATTTTTTTTTATAAAAGTAACAAAAATATGAAATATAAATTTGAGGATGGGGTGGGGCAGTTGGGGTGGAGGGGTAGGGCGTGGGGAGGTAAGAAAAGAATTCATATTTTTAATATTTTTTTTTATAAAAGTAACAAAAAATATAAAATAGAAATTTGAGAATGGGGTCGGGGTGGAGGGGGTAGGGTGGGGGGAAGGGGAGGTAAGAAATAATTTCACATTTTTAATTTTTTTTTATAAAAGTAACAAAAATATGAAATAGAAATTGAGAATGGGGTGGGTGGAGGAGGTAGGGTGGGGAGGTAAGAAAAATTTCTTATTTTTAATATTTTTTTATAAAAGTAACAAAAATATAAAATAGTTTAAGTGGGGTGAGGTGTAGGCTGGGAGAGGAGGGGTAGGGGGAGGTAAGTAAAAATTCCATATTTTTAATAATTTTTTAGGATGGAGTGGGAGTGGGGTAGGGCGGGGGTAGGGGTAGGGTCGGATTAGGGGGGTTCGGTTGGGGTAGAAGTGGGTGGGGTGGGGTGGGGTGGAGTAGAAAATGTATGGGCATAGATGTGAGGGTGGTTCAGTGCTTGAGTGGGGGTTGGTGTAGGGGAGGGCTAGAGTTGATTGATAGTGTGGTTGGGGTGCGTTGGTGTATTTTTATTGTTCCGAAATAATAAAATAATTTTTAAATAATTATTTATAAATAAAAATCTTAATCTAGAGTGAAACTCTAATCATTAAAATTAAGTATTTTGATGAATCAAGTTTGGACATCATCATGGGCTCATTTGGACTGTTGATTTATGATGGGTCAACTTGGATTAACCCAAACTAACCCATCATCAAAATTACTCTTGTCCAAACCCATAAAATTTTGGACGGGTCATTTGGGTTTAGGCTAATTTTACCACCCCTATCTTTGATCATGTATTGGGGAAATGTCTGTTATAGTTTGATGTTTGCACTAAGGTGAGACATAAAATTTCCAATATATTTATACCTTTTTATGCACATATATTAATATCTCAAAATTCCAAGTATATGTGTGAATAGCTACTGTACAATAACAACAACAACAAATCCAGTGTGATTCTACAAACTACTATATACATACTTTCAAAAAACGTATATCATTTTAGTAATAATTAATAGGGAAAAGGGGCATATTTGCCCTCCAACTTTGAGAAAAGGGGCATATTTGCCCTCCGTCAAAGTTGGGGGACAAATATACTCCTTTTGTTAATAAACTTCCACCATGTGGGCATATTTCCATAACATTAACTGCGATGCACAGGTGGAATCCACGTGGACGCCACCTGTGCGCCACCTGGATGACCCGACCCGTAACCCGACCCGAAGTTAAAATATGTCACCTCAGGTTCACAGCTTGACATTTTCACCCCTTTTGACCTCAGGTTCACTGATCACTAGGTGTAAATATTCTCGCCCATTATGTCAGTGATTGTATATATTAGTCTGCGGATCATTTCATGCATTTTAATCAGAGTAGTTATAGATTAAAGAAACCCGCGCATTAAATGCTATTGAATTATCAAATCGGGTCAAAAGTAATGAAATTATCATTGCTGCAGGATTTTCCAACCTGTGATCAGCTCAAATTGCTAACAACCTTTCAAATTTGGGTCATTTGTATAATAGAGATGACATTTCCACAGATATTCCTGATTGAAGCAACACATTCTTATTAACACCATCACATCAGATTCATAATACAAGCTTGTAATGAACGAAAAGAAATATTTACGAACCGTTATCCCCTTCAAAATAAGCCAAATCGAATAACATGAGAACATTTATAACCAAAGAAACTTTCACCAATCGATCTATGGACTAGGTAATTTCTTGACTTCGAGTGCATTCTCGACAACTGTTGCTTTTTTATTCGCTCGCAAGACAAGGGTCAAGTTCTTGGGAAGACGAGTACGTGTGTTCACAAAGGTTCTACCGTGGCCCCATCTAGTACATCGGTTTACTTTTCGAGACCGGGAGAAGTGTTCTTCCGAATCTCCGTTGCCATGGATCCCCCTTGCATTATGAGTATCTCATTTATGACTGTTGCTCATCAGGTTTACACACTAAAGCATGATATCCCAGATGTGCAATGTCTCATGCCATGCTTAATCTTGGCCATTAGAAAAGTTGTTCGCCTAAAGGTACCAATTAACTAAACACTTATTAACATATTTCTGCATCGACAATACAGTGAATAGGGATGGCAAATGGGGTTACGGGTCTGTGGAAATGTCAAGCTGTGAACATGTTTTAACTTCGGGTCGGGTTACGGGTCGGGTCATCCAGGTGGCGCACAGGTGGCGTCCACATGGATTCCACATGTGCATCGCAGTTAATGTTATGGAAATATGCCCACATGGTGGAAGTTTATTAACAAAAGGGGTATATTTGTCCCCCAACTTTGACGGAGGGCAAATATGCCCCTTTTCTCAAAGTTGGAGGGCAAATATGCCCCTTTTCCCTAATTAATAACAGTGCAGTCTTTCAATATGACCTGATTTTGTCTTGAGAATACATCTTTTGTCTTTCTCGTGGCAGAATTAGAACAACGGGGAGAGACTAACACCAAATCGAGTTTTATTTATTTAAGAGAGAATGAAGATTGAATTGAAAGGCTCCCTTTTCCAGTCTTGTAACAATTGTCTTAATATTTTCTCGAAGCAATGATACTTTTATCGAGCGTGTCGTTATTTATACTAAAAATGTGATATATAGCATAACAAATTAAATATGGTTTGTTTTTTAAATTATTAAATTTGAAAGTGTTGATGATAGATTTGAGTAAAAAACAATTCGTAATTTTGTACCGTCCCCGAAGCGAAGAAAGAGCAGAGAACAAGAGGTTGTCCTCTCCAACTTTATAGTCAAGCAAGTGACTTTCAGCTCCTCTCCCGGCCCAGTAGTTCCGCAACTACTACCATGGTTGTTGCCAACGGGGATCCCCCATTCCGAAAGGTTACTAGGCCGACCGTTAGGTCCAAAGTTGTATACCACTGCTATGGTGCATGTAAGATTGTGGAATAATTTTCCTTCGGAATTTCTTTCATTAATCACAATATATATAGTTGTACAAAGGTGATTCCTAATACAGTAAGAATCCTAAGTTACCTTAAATACATGATACTAATAAATAAAATATATACTGTGAATATTTGAAGAATATTCGCTAATACTCCCCCTCAGACGGAGCGGGAGGAGGCCAAATGCTCAGACTGGATCTGAAGTCTGTGAACAGTTGTCTGGGTAGTCCCTTTGTGAAGATGTCTGCATACTGATAGGAGGAGGGTACATGTAGAATTTTGACTAGACCACGTGCGACTTTCGCACGGACAAAATGAATATCCATCTCAATATGTTTGGTCCGCTGATAGTGGACCGGATTATGAGACATATAAATAGCAGATATGTTATCACAATAGACTATAGATGCCTTACGCAATGGACAACTTAGCTCCAAGAGAAGATTTCGGAGCCAACAGATCTCAGCAACTATATTAGCAACACCCTTATACTCTGCTTCAACACTGGAGAGGGATAACGTGGCTTGTCGCTTGGCAGACCAAGAGATAAGATTATCCCCTAAAAACACACAATAGCCTGAAGAATATCTTCAAAGCTCATCACTTCAATAAAGGCATTGAAGTCAGGAGGCCGACCCTCAAGTTTTTTCTAATGGATCCGCAATTACATTAAAGTTTCAAAATTCATATTTCTTCCATAATTGAAGGATATTTCAAGTAGAAGAGCTGACGTATTGTTTCACATTTGAAAATCTCTTACATTCTACGTTCCCGAAATGGATCCTAAAAAGGGGGAGAAACCCCATTTTGAACCTTGAATTGGTCAAAATATGCGAAATTTCTTACTTTTCTTGGAGGATTAGATCCTTTAACTGGGGGTCTGTGACGAAAATCTAATCAATGGATGAACTAGAGTCCTTGAGAATCATTCAAAGACTTTCTTGTTGCTTTGAAAATGACTTCGAAGATGCCCTTTTGGAGCACCATTCCATTCATATCTCGACAAGCCCTAGTTGACTCTGTAATATCTAACAAGTCGAGTCTTATGTCGGTCATATAGAACACCAACACATAGAAAAAGGGCTGAATAAACCAGTCCATGACTTGACATCGGTAGAATGCTACCTCCATAAAACCACGTTCACTTAAAAATATTCAAGTAGTGCTTTTTAGCCTAAACAAAGCCAAAAAGACGGGTTTAGAACAAGTTTTTAGCCTCGATGGCCACGGGGTAACAACCTCTGACGCCCCACACCATTGCGACAGGAGGGGGCTTGCCCATCAGCCTACTTTTCCAAGAGGTGGCAGGAGGGCAACGACCTTAGCCCAAACCTACTTAAACAGCCTAAAGGCTCTCAGGTTGGGCAGTCAGGGTCGGAGAAGGGCAATGACTCATTACCTTTTGAGTGAGATTTTGAGCGGTGCATATCGACAAATTTCATTATTGTTACGCCGACCACCGGGTCGTGAGGCTTTCCCAGGGGATGTTTTCTATTTAATTTCCGTCTCTTAGAAAGAGCGGCTAAACGATCGGACCAGACATGCGCATGTGAAAAATGAATTTGTCTCAAATCAAAAGAAGAAGACTCCGCACCTTCAACTAATTTAAGCAATCCAGTCAGTAGGAAAGTCATATCACTGAACATTGGATTATATACAACCTCGTGAACATTACAACAAGTGGTTCCGAATGACCTTGAGGAGGCCCCGGCGCATCACCTTTCTCGCTCGAAGGATCTATGAAAACCCTGTAGGCCGAGCCTCCTTTTCAGTCGCCCTTTCCCTATAGATCGAGCCTCCTTTTCAGTCGCCCTCTCCCTATTGGTCGAGCCTCCTTTTCCCTCTCACTTTGTTCGAGCTGAATTACATCCACCCTCTCACCGCCCTATTCACTCAGATCGGAGATCAAAGTGTCCGGGCACCCTACCCAATCAACATCTGTGTAAGAGAGCAACATGTTCGGAGCGGAGGTGTAGAGATGCAACCCATAGTCAGGGGTGCCTTTTAATGTATCTGATAATACGCTTAAGATCAGCAAAACGGGGTCCCTCAGGGCATGCATGAACAGACACACCTGCAGAACGACATATGCAATGTCGGACCTGGTAAATGTGAGGTACTGAAGACCACCTACGAGACTTCTATAGAGAGTAGGATCAGACACTGGATCACCCTCAGAAGCATTGAGCTTGGATTTCGAATCAACAGGAGTAGGCACAACCTTGCAATTCGACATCTTAGCTCTGAACACAATTTCATCTGCATACTTACGCTGGCTCAGGAATATAGTATCTGCATATCTAGTAACTGATATACCCAAGAAGTAACTCAGCTTGTCCAAATCAGTCATAGCAAATTCAGTTTTGAGAAGAACAATAATGTCATTTTTCAATTTGTCAGATGAGGCAGTGAGAACAATGGCATCCACATATAATAACAAGTAAGTAATATCACTACCATGATGAAAAATAAACAGAGAGGTGTCACACCTGCTGCAAATAAACCCAATCTACCTGGAAAAATGGTCATACCAAGCACGAGGTGCCTGTTTTAGACCATAGAGTGACTTCCTGAGACGACAGACATACTGGGGAACGACAAAACCAGGTGGCTGATGCATGTACACAGTTTCTTTCAAATCCCCATGAAGAAATGCGTTTTTGACATCCAGTTGATGAATCGACCACTTTTTACCCATAGCAATACTAAGAACAGTACGAATCGTAGCCGGTTTAACAACCGGGCTAAAAGTATCACCACAGTCAATGCCCTCCTACTGGTTAGTACCATTTGCCACAAGTCTAGCCTTGTAGCGTTCCAAAACACCACTGTCTCTGAATTTGTGACGAAAAAGCCACAAACATCTGATCACATTCACCCCATCTGGTCTAGGTACTAGATCCTAAGTATGATGCTTAGTTAAAGCATTATATTCCTCAGACATGGCCGCATTCCAATTAGGGTCAAGTTTAGCCAATTTGGGGTTCTTTGAAAGTGGAGAAATGGTTTGGGCAGACAGGTTAAACTGGACTTTGGATTTGAAAATCCCGTGTTTGGAACGAGTTTTCATTTGGTGACTGGGTATGGTGGGTGGCTGCATTGGTTGAGTAGTAGGGTCCGAGAAAGAGGGAGATAGAGAAGATGGGTGGTTTTCCGTCAGAGGACTAGAGGGGATTGGTGACGGTGAAAGATCAACTTCTTCACTGGAAGACTGGCACTGTGGTGCATCCCCTAGGGGCTGCGGTGCCGAAGGAGGGATATGCGTGAGTTGACTCAGAATGTTAGGAGATATGACTGGTTCATCAAGAAATGAGTAGTCAGGTTTTCGAGATTTCTGAGGGTCCGAAAATGGAAATATCATCTCGTTGAACGTGACGTGACGAGAAATATGAATCTGACGAGTGGATAAGTCATAGCACAGATAACCCCTATGGTTGGGTGGGAAACCGAGGAATACACATGGTGTAATTCTAGGAGCCAACTTATGAGGGGTGGTGGAGGTAAGATTGGGATAGCACAAACAGTCGAAGATTCGTAGGTGGTCATAAGATGGAGTCCTACGATATAGAATGTCTGTGGGGGGTCTTATTTTGTAAGGTGCTAGTAGGTAAAATATTTAGGAGGTATTCTACCATTTTGACAGCATAGACCCAGAAAGATGATGGCAGACATGCATGAAAGAGAAGAGTACGGATCATGTTATTAACAGTGCGAATAATTCGTTCAGCTTTACCATTTTGAGGGGAGGTGTGAGGACAAGAAAATCGGAACACCATGCCTTGTTGGGAGCAAAAATTATGAAAAACCGAATTATTAAATTCACGTCCGTTATAACATTGAAAGGATTTTATAGATTTTTCAAACTGAGTTTTAATAAATTTGTGAAACTCAAGAAATTTAGCAAAAACTTCAGATTTGAATTTGAGTGGATAAATCCATAAAATGTGAAAAGTTATCTAATAAAATAAGATAGAATTTGTGACCTAGAGAGCTAACAACAGGACAGGTCCACAAGTCAGCATGAACAATGTCAAATGGTGAAACTGTAATATTGAAGACATAAAAGGAAGACGAGTATGCTTGCCAAGAGGACAAGAAAAACAGTTTTGGGCAAGTTTCCCATTATTATATTTAATACGCTGATTATTTCTAAGAAAAGAAAAAACATGATCTCCTGGATGTCTGAGTCTATTATGCCAGGTGGATGGAGACAATGCAGCAAAGGAGACTGGTTGTTGAGTTCTGACTGCGGAAATATTTGTGAAATGGTAGAGGTCTCCCACACTATTGCAACGCGTAAGAATTCTCCCCGTATTGAGATCCTTCACAGAGAAACCAAAAGGGTCAAAATCTATAGACACCCAATTATTACGAGTGAATTTCCTAACAGATATAAACTTTTTAATAATTTAAGGGGTGTAGAGGACATGGTTAAGTGAGAAGGGTGGATGTGGATTTTTAATGTGTGTATTGTCATAATCTGCAATTGGAATGCAGTGACCATTGCCAACAATAATGTATTGAGGATACTTTAACTGAAGCAGTTGGGAAAAATTACCTGAAGAGTTGGTCAGGTGTGATGTGGCTCCGGAGTCCATATACCAATGATTGTCTGGCGGTTGCAGAGTGAGAGTGTTGAAAGCTTGGCCCAAATCAGTGGGTTGCATCTGCTGGGCTAAAAGAAATTGTTGTGCTGACATCAGATGGGCCTGTTGAGGAGATGGGCTTGTTGTCTGGGACCGAGACACCGGTCGCCATCATTGTAAATCGCCCAGGCCAGGTTGCGGGCCGCCATCGCCGCCGCTGGTGTATTCGACCACCGCCGAGGCGGTGTGAAAATCGCTTCGCCGCCGGGCATTCGGCCACTACTGAGGCAAATGTCGTAGATCGCCGCCAGTTGCTTTCCTTTGCCACGCCCTTTCCCTTGTTTCCTTGTCCGTGACCTCTGCTGCTGCTGGTGGTCCAGCGGTGGTGGAGCAGTGGTAATGGTCGGCGACTGCAAGTTTTCAACGGCTAATGCTTTTTTATTGTGCTCATCCTGTTTAGCACGTCGTATTTCTTCCAACAATAATTGTGAACGCGCCTTGTTGAAAAATGGAAGTGGATCAGCATGTTGAATCATTGTTGCAAGAGTATCATATTCCCCTTTTGGTAATTCTGCAACGAGTTGTAGTACCATTTTAGTCTCAGAAACTGTTGTCCCAACATGAGAGAGTTGGTCGGCGACAAGTTTCAGTTGTTTACAATATTCAGACATGTTGTTAAAATTCTCAAGACGAGTGTTGTTGAACTGCTCCTCTAGATACACCGCCCGAATATTTTTATTATCCTGAAATATGTCTTCCAAACGTACCCAAAGTTCGCGTGCCGAAGCATCAGTTTTCAGGATAATACACGACAAGTCTTTGAGATGGTACCATAGATTCATTGTTTAACAATAACGTCAACACGGCGCCATGTCGAGTCATCAATCTCAGAGGGGCGAGTGACTGAATCATCAATATGATCGAGCACGTTATACGGGCAGACATGAATATAAAATAGTTCTACCCACATAGAATATTGACATTCTTCTTGATCAAGAATAATAGAGACAAAATTCTTGATGTTTGTGACAACAAATGCTGGATGAAAAGAAGAATTTGAGGAAGGAGGGGTGTCAATTAATCCGGAGGTAGAACCAGTGGATTTAGGAGAGGTGGGAGAAGACATGATAGCCACAGGGTTAGAAATCCAAAGAGAAGAACAACCACTTACATCTATACGTATTATATTGATGAGATTGTACTTAGATGGTATTAGTTAGTTAATTAGTTGCAAGATTTCTCTTTATTAGTTTACACCCATATGTTTTCTTTTGTGCACTTTAGTCCTTAGTCTCATAATATAAATAGATAACACTTGTATTTTTCTTCTTCTTCAGAGAAATATATTGAGAAAGGTTCCACAAGCTTTCGTCTTCTCTGGTTACTGAAGCTTAACTATGTCGTCCATGTCGATGATGTAGAATTATAACATGGTATCAAAGCCGGCGTCGGTGTAGAAGATACGTACTGTACGTATTTGCCGCAAACTGATTGAAGAAACTGTCTGAAGCTCACACACTGTGCAATCGAGGTAATAAACTTGTTTAATCTACTGTTTGTGATATTTGAAAGTAATTTTGAATATCTGACTTCGATAACATCGAATTTGCGATTTGTTGCTGAATTTCTGGTTACGATAACTCTGAATTTGCGATCTACTGCATGCAATTGATTTGTTGTTCGATTCACTGTGTATAAACATCGCGGAGTTACAATTCTGTGATCTCTATTGGATCGGTTAATTTTTGAATCGGTTTGGATTTGTTCTGAAATTGCGAAGTTGCGGAGATGGCGAGTGAAATACCACATACTGATTCAAGTATAGGAGACAGTTCAAATACTAGTCTCAACATTGTGGATCACAGCAATCCACTTTTCTTAAGTGTTTCCGATACTCCTTCAAGTGTGCAGGTGGAAATTCAACTATCGGGAAAGGAAAATTACACTCTATGGAGTCGTGCGATGAAGCTAACACTGTTAACTAAGAATAAAATTGGCCTCATTGACAGATCTGTTAAGAGAGATACATTCGGGCCAAATCAAACAAAACAATGGGATAGGTGCAACGCTATGGTGATATCGTGGATTATGAAGAATGTGAGCAAGAGTCTACTTAGTGGAATATTGTATAGATCTACAACATGTGCTGTTTGGAAGGACTTGAAGGAGAGGTTTGACAAAATCAATTTGTCAAGAGTATATTAGTTAAAGAAGGAGCTAGCAATGCTTCATCAAGGAACACTGCCTGTGTCCAGTTACTACTCCAAGATGAAGGACCTTTGGGATGAGATAGACTCGATTGTGCCTCCACCAACCTTCGAGTGTGACAGCCCCAGGGAATACATACTACATCTCTCAAATCAAAGGTTGCTTGAGTTCCTTATGGGACTCAATGATGGTTACAATATAACAAGGAGCCATATTCTCTAATGTCTCCTATTCATAGTGTCAATCAAGCATATGCCATGGTGGCTCAAGATGAGAGTCAAAAAATGATCTCAGGTGGATATGATGTTGGAGGAGAAACTAATGATCTGATGGCAATGGTGAGCAATTATCCTCAGAATAAGGGAAGAATTAAGTATGTTCCAGGTGCATTATGTGATTATTGCAAAATGAAAGGTCATACCAGAGACAATTGCTACAGGTTGATGATGTGTGATTATTGTAACAAGCAAGGCCATATTAGAGAGGGTTGCTATAAACTAATAGGATATCCTGATGACTGAAAGAGTAATAGAACTGATGATTGGAAGAATAATAAAACTGATGATGACTGGAGAAATAAGAAGAAAGTGAATATGGTTTCAGGAGGTGTGTTGACAGAGATGCATACAAATCAGTTAACACAACAACAGAATAAACACTTGAACTCGATGCTGAGGTCCTGCACACCAGAACAATATGAAAAGGTGTTGGGAGCATTATCAGACCCTCACAGTGACAATTTTGTTCCAAAGGTACACATGGCAGGTAAGGTACAGACTAAAAAATGATGATGATCCTAGTTGGATAGTGGACTCGGGGGCCACAAATCATATGGTAAGTAATAGAAGTATGATTGATAGGTGTAATCTGATAGAAAATGCAGGTCAGGTTCAGCTGCCGACAGGGGATACTGCCATGATAACTCAGACTGGAAATTGTAGGCTGACTGGAGGTGATGTTATAAAGGATGTACTATGTGTGCCCAGCTTCAAGTTCAATCTCTTGTCGGTTTCAAAACTAACAAGAGAGCTGAACTGCAGCATACGATTCTTTCATGATTTTTTTGTGTTACAGGATCTCTTCACTGGGAAGGTGAAGGAGATTGGTAGAGAGGTGGATGGATTATACATTCTAGATTCTTGGAGAAGTCAATATCAGTATCAGTCAGCATTTGCACAAGTTAATGCAGCTAGAGGACCAGTTCCAGTTTCATCAGCAGAAATGCAGGCAGGAGTGTGGCATAAGAAGATGGGTCATGTGCCTATGAGTGTGCTAAGGAAGATAGATGAATTTAGAAATAAGACTAGCTTTACAATAAGTCACTGTGAAGTATGTCCGAAGGCTAGACAAGTTAGACTACCTTTTCCTACAAGCAGGAATAAAGCTAAATTTCCTTTTGAGTTGTTACATGTTGATGTGTGGGGACCCTATAGAGTTCCCACTTATAATGGAATGAGGTATTTCCTCACAATAGTTGATGATCATACTAGGTGGACTTGGGTCAATTTGATGACTCTTAAATCAGATGTGTCTTCTGTTTTAAGAAATCTGCTTGCAGTTATTAAAACTCAGTTTAATGTCAGGGTTAAGAAAATAATATCAGACAATGGGTCTGAGTTTTTCAATCATGCTTGTGATGAGTTGTTTAAGAGTCTGGGGATAATACATCAAGCCTCTTGTTCTTATACCCCACAATAAAATGGGGTAGTGAAAAGGAGACATAGACATATTCTTGAGATTGCAAGAGCAATCAAGTTTCAGGGTCATTTACCTGCACGATTCTGGGGTGTGTGTATTGAGACTGTTGTGTATATCATTAATAGAGTACCCTCTGTGGTTGTTAACAACGTGTCACCATATGAGAAATCATTTTAGAAGAAATCTTCCTTGTCTCATTTAAGGGTGATAGGTTGCTTGTGTTATACAAGAGACAAGTTTGATGGCAGGGCTATCAAATCAGTGTTACTTGGGTACAAACTTATGGATATGGAGAATGACACTATATTCATAAGTAGAGATATAGCATGTTATGAAGATATATTTCCATTTGATGCAGCCAAGCATATTGTAATGCAGCAACAAGTATATGATCCTGATGAAGACTTCTTTCCTGATGTTGGTTTTCATACAGGTGTGGTTTAGAATGGTGAGGTAGACAATCAAGCAGTGTCCAACATTGAGTTGGAACATGCATCTTCAGATCCATGTATGTCAGGAGAACAGGTTGTCCCAGAATACAGGGGACCAGCTGGTGATATGGCTCAGGATGTAGGCTATGGCAGTGAGTACTTAGTGCAAGAAGAGGAGCCTGATATCAATATGGATGTACACACCAGTAGACCAATCCGAGATAGAAAGCCCCCCACATGGCTGAAGGACTATGTTCACAGTAGAACAACAAATTCCAGAATCTCACAAATCAAGTATATATTGGCCAGTACAATCAATTATGCTGGGATCTCACAGTCATATCATAGCTTTCTGGCTAACATTTCAGCAGTTCATGAACCAACTACATATGCAAAGGCATTGCAAGATACAATGTGGATAGAGGCAATGAAGGCTGAGATTCAAGCCTTGGAGGATAATCAGACATGGCAGCTTGTGGATCTGTCTGCTGGTAAGAAGGCCATTGGATGCAAGTGGGTCTATAAAATCAAATACAAAGCTTCAGGAGAAATTGAAAGGTTCAAGGCTCGGCTAGTAGCTAAGGGATATAACCAAAGAGAATGTGTTGATTACCAAGACACATTCTCTCCAGTGGCCAAGACGGTCACTGTCAGATCAGTTATTTCCATTACTACATCAAAGGGGTGGATTATTCATCAGATGGATGTCTTCAATGCTTTCCTACAGGGAGATCTTGATGAAGAAGTGTATATGCAATTGCCCCAAGATTTTGGTCACAATCAGCTGAAGGCCTGCAAGTTACTTAAGTCATTATATGGACTTAAGCAAGCGTCGAGGAAATGGAATATCAAGTTGACAACTGCCCTAGTTGAATCTGGTTTCACTCAAAGTCATTATGATTATTCTCTGCTCACCAAGAGAAATGGGAATCGAATTGTGATGATCTTAATCTATGTTGATGACCTACTCATCACTGGGAACGACAAAGACCTCATTGACACGACTAAGGATATACTTCAGCAACATTTCAAAATAAAAGATCTTGGTGAATTAAAGTACTTCCTGGGATTTGATTTGCTAGGAATAAGGATGGTATTGTGATGCATCAAAGGAAGTACACACTGGAGTTGCTGGCAGATTTGAAACTTACAGAAGCAAGGCCTTTTGGTTCCCCAATAGAGCTTAATGCTCAGCTTACATCAGTAGTATACGATCATCATTTGCAGGATCTGGCTGCAGCAAATGGGAGTAAAGCTGGTTCAGATATCTGTGATCCATTATTGGATGATCCTTCACAATACCAAAGACTTGTCGGTAGACTTCTGTACTTAACTAATACTAGGCCTGACATAGCTTTTGTTGTGCAATGTATTAGCCAATTCATGCAAGCTCCAAAGGCTTCTCACATGGCGGCTGCCAACAGAATCGTGAGGTATCTTAAAGCTCTCGGGATCGGGATTTTTATGCTGCGGTGAATGTTCTAGTCTGGGCTATTGTGATCTTGGCGATCGATCGTGTCTCAACACAAGGAGATCTGTGACAGGATATGTGGTCTTCTTTGGCAATGCTTTAATTTCCTGGAAGTCGAAGAAACAACCTACTGTCTCCAGAAGTTCAGTTGAGGCTGAGTATCGGAGTTTGGCTTCTATAGTGGCAGAAATTGTGTGGCTTACTGGTTTGTTTTCTGAGCTTGGGATCTGCTTATCCTCCCATGTTCCGGTGTTTTGCGATAGTAAGTCTGCGATCCAGATAGCTTCCAATCCGGTCTTCCATCAAGGCACCAAGCACATTGATATCGACTGTCACTTCAATCGGGAGAGGGTGTAGCAGGAATTAGTCTCTCCTCTTTATCTTACCACTGCTGAGCAACATGCTGATCTGCTTACTAAGGCCCTTACGCAGAAGCAACATTTTCATCTTTTATCCAAGCTAGGCCTGAAAAACCTTTTCCCGGACCTAGCTTGAGGGGGGTGATGAGATTAATAATGGTACTTCGCTGGTATTAGTTAGTTAATTAATTGCAAGATTTCTCTTTATTAGTTTACACTCATATGTTTTCTTTTGTGCACTTTAGTCCTTAATCTCATAGTATAAATAGATAGCACTTCTATTTTTCTTCTTCTTCAAAGAAATATATTGAGAAAGGTTCCACAAGCTTTCGTCTTCTCTGGTTACTGAAGCTTAACTATATCGTCCATGTCGACGATGTAGAATTATAACATATTTACTAAAGTTGGATATGAATACGGTGACATGGCACCTCTCATAGATCAGGGATTGCATTTATCTTTTTTGTGTTTTTTTGACTTTTTTTTCCTCCTAAATTTTCCGTTCAACTTATTCTTTAAAATGTAAAAGTGAATATCCTTTATCTCGAGTAAATTTATAAAATAAATAAATTAAAAGTTACTAATTAATTTTTATAGCCGCGCGAAACACGAACAAGTTTACTAATTCAATGTTATATTAGGTATATAATAAATTAATAATATATTAATTGGTGTGTTAATTACACCAATATTAGTGATGCAGGACTTGACCAAGTAAACACTGGATAAACAATACCAAAAATTTGTACCGTGATTATTTTATGCAATCCACCAAACTAAATGAGTCCTTAGGCAGATGCCATGTAGCCTTTTGGCTAACGGTTCAACTGAACCCATAATTTTCAACACGAGTATAAATATATATATATATAAAATATATATATATATAAAATATATATATATATAAAATATATATTTACTAAGATATCCACAAATATTACATATGCACGCATAATCTTAATAGTGCATAAGTTTGATGCCATGAATCTTAAAGGTTAAACTCATTAAATTTAAAATATACTTACCGCAAATAATTAAGCGCCTATGCCCTGACATTATCAGTTTGGCCTACTTCTCCTCTCTGTAAGGTGTTGAGTCACACAAATAATTTGCACTATTATAGCATATTTGGTCAAATTTTAATCAGGTTATTTTGAAATGCTTTCAAAAAAGTAATTTTGATAAGAAATCGTTTGTGTTTGACCAAACGTTTAAAAAGTGTATTTCTAAAAGTATTTTTTACAAAAGTGTTTTTCAAACAAACGTTTCTATCAAAAACTACTTTTAAATCTTCTGAAAAACAGTTCCTCAAAATACTTATTGTTTTTCTTCCTTGGCCAAACACCTCAAATTTTTATAATAAAAACTTTTTGAAAAAAAAAACACTTTTGGAGAAAAATAAGCTTGGCCAAACATGCTATTAATCACACAAATATAGTTCTCTTATGACTCTTAATCACAAAGATAATTCATCTAGGAGTCCTAATCACACTGATAATTTGCTTACAACTCTTAATTTAAAGCTGAAATGGCGTGTTAGGGCTTTTATTAGTTGAAAAAGAGTCTCATGCAGCTTGCGAGTGTGCAAGAAGAGCCACTGATATGAAGTGATTCACCTTCTTTAAACCTACCTCAAGGCCTAACATTCCGCTATATATACATATCAAAATATATGAACTTGGTGCTATCAACAAGTTGCAAAACATGGAAATAATTGAGGATAAAAATGTAGTAGAAGAAGAAAACAGCAATAATTACAAGGGAAAAGTATGTGTGACAGGTGCATCTGGTTTTGTAGCTTCATGGTTGATCAAACGCCTTCTCTTGTCAGGTTATCATGTCATTGGCACAGTTAGAGATCCAGGTACATGAAACTACTCCTACTCTAATTACTAGTCTTTGTAACATACAGTGGCAAACCAAGGGGATCATCCGAACCCCTTCGGAAAAAAATTATGTTGTATATACAAGGTTAAAATTATTTTTTATGTTTATATGATAGATGTTGGACTCCCGGCTTCTTCGTATGTTTACTTTTATATGTTTTTGAACTCTTAATAAAAATAATGACTCCGCCACTGACAATATAAGAAACTCTAACAATCAGACTCGGAAAAAAGGCAAGAATTCCACAATGAGGATTCAAACTTGTGATCTAAAACAATTTTTGAAACATGTGTGTCACTACGCTAAAGCTTCCCTTATACAAAAAACCTTTGTTCTTTGTACTTTGTCTATACAATATGATTTTTCAACTAAGGGAATTCAATTTGAACTCCCTTCATACGGTTGAGGGTAGCTAATTTGGTGAGCGCCTTGCCTTCTATAATTGAGGGGGATGGCTCAAAGCTCATCAGTTGCATAACATCCCTTTTCCTTTTCCCTTTCCCTTTCCCTTCATTACATGTAGCTCTGCTCCTGCCTACATCTGTATTGACGTGTCGGACGGGTATTATATAAGGGTGTGAGTACTTGCAAATTATTCTAAATAAACTAAATACAAGAGAGAGAGAGAAAGTGATGTGTATGGATTACAAGTTTACAACGGGTAATCCAAAATGTTCACTTGGAAGAATATAATTTATTCCTTTTAAGGGGATCCAACATATAGTATATACACACCCAAAATAAATAATCTATCTATATGAGTCAATCACTCCCCTTGAATAAGGGTTCCTTTTCGGGCAGCACCCTATATGTGGTAGGGTAGAGTGTGGGGTACCGCTCTGCGGCCAATTTTTCTAACCGCACGCGGACTGTGCTTAGAGAGCGTGAAACTCATCACTACCTCGTAGGGATGTTGAGACCATAGCATGTCATTTTCTCTTTAGTGTTATCGCACAAAATAAGCCCGCCACCCGCCTCTTGGCCGGGCGAATTGAAGTTAACTTCCGGTCATTGTCCACCAAGTCAAGTTCAAAAATCAAGTAAAACCATGCAACACACGCTGTTGGTGTGCTTCCTGCTCACACCGGAAGAAAAGAGAGCGACAGTAGCTCCGCTCCTAACAGGATACATATACATAAACGAATTCTTGTAATATAGCTACTAGTACAACAACATAACCAATGTAAGGGTAGGATATATGCAGACCTTTACCATACCTTTGTGGGGTAGAGAGGTTGTTTCCGATATAGCTCTAGTAGTGGAGATTTATCCTCAAATCTGTTTCATGGCATTGAAATTTTTATCTCAAAATCAGGGAACCAGAAGAAAGTAGGACATTTATGGAAGCTACAAGGGGCAAAGGAGAGACTTCGTCTGGTGAAGGCTAACCTAACTGATGAAGGCAGCTTTGATGATGCTATTATGGGCTGTGAAGGCGTTTTTCATACTGCGTCACCTGTCTTGGGAAAGCCTACTTTTGATGTCACGGTATCCAAAATATTCTGTTCTGTTCCATTTGATATGACAAAATTTGATTGAACACTCTAGTTATAGCAAGTCAGACATTTTAAAACTTCTCAAAATGAAAAGAGAACCATATAAAATCGAACGGAGGGAATCACCTTCGAGTAACTAATTGTGCATGCTGCAGGTTGAAATCTTGAATCCTGCAGTAGACGGTACCTTAAATGTGCTAAGATCCTGTAAGAAAAATCCGAGACTGAGACGTGTGGTTTTGACTTCATCTTCTTCAACAGTAAGGGTAAGAGATGACATTGAACCTAACATACCCTTAGATGAATCATCTTGGAGCTCTGTTGAATTCTGCAAAAAGTTCGAGGTAACATATCTATTCTGCTGTTAATATTTTCATTTTTTTTGTACTCTGTACATTACATTTGATATGATGAAATTGACTGAGCACGAGGTTTAAAATATTAATTTGACTTTATATATGAAAGAGTACTAAAGTAGTTGAAAAGATAGTTTGAGAGAGAGAGAATATCAATTAAACTTTAAGGGCGTGTTTGGTATGGAGGAGATTTCCCATTTTTGGTTGGTCGACATTTTTCTAGAAAAACAAGTTTTTAAAAGTCACGAAAATGGCGTCCCTGGTAAAAGTAGGAAGAACAAATTTCATAAATGACATTTCATGTTGATTATATCCCCACCTCCAATTCTCCACCCACCCCTACCCTCCCACCCCAGACCCATCCCCGCTCCCCCCCTCTTGCACTCTCCCCACCCCTAGCACCTCCATCCCTCATCCCCTCCCCTCTACCCCTACCAACCTCACCTCCACCCTCATGGTGTTTGCCTAAATTATATATCAATGTTCTTCGTTTACTTACCAAACACCAGAAATTATGTAAGAAACTCACTTATTTTCTAGGAAATGTTTTCATTCATACCAAGCACCCTAAAATTTGAATCTTTTCTTGACTACTCTTGGAAGTTGTATATAAATAGAATGGGGTCAAAAACTGACACGTCCCAAAGTAAGAAGAATGTCATATAAATTCGGATGTAAAGTATAAGCAATAAATCTCATCAATTTACTCTGTGCATGCAAGATTTGGTATGTACTATCAAAGACACTAGCAGAGAAGGCTGCTTGGGAATTCTGTGAACAAAACAACATTGATCTTGTGACACTACTCCCCTCTTTCATCATTGGACCAAGTTTGCCTCCAGAGTTATGTTCAACAGCAGATGATGTTCTTGGTTTGCTTAAAGGACAGACAGATAAGTTTGAATTCCATGGAAGAATGGGTTATGTTCACATAGATGATGTAGCTCTCTCCCATATACTTGTCTATGAGCATCCAAGTGCTCATGGCAGGTACCTTTGCAGCTCAAAGGTTCTTGACAACAATCAACTTGTCTCAGTTCTATCAGAGCGCTACCCGTCTTTGCCTATTCCTAAAAGGTTAGTATAATCCCGAGAAGAGGCAGATCCATTATATAAGTTGTGGGTGCATTTGAACCTACTGTCTCAAACTCAAGTTGCATGCAGTCAAACCTCTCTATAACAACGTTGTTTGTTCCTATAGCGAAATGCAGTTATATAGAATACATTAACATAACATGAAAGATTGGTTCCACAAAAAAAATATGATTGTTAGAGTGAAATGTTGTTATAGAGAGATCTGACTTATGTAGTGGGAATTTTTATCCGACATTGCTTTGCCAAAAAATCACTATATAATATTTTAAAGAAACATTTTGTGTATACAGCCTCTAGTAGAAATGCAAGGTAAATTTGCACTTTGTGGTCAGCCCTTCCTCGGACCGCATAATGCGAGCAGTGCTGGACTGCCCTTTTCTGATGGGTTAGCACGAGTTCAAAATAATACAAAATAAACAATACAAAGTAAACATTGATTTAGAACATGAAGTAACACTTAAAACCTTTACAGCCTAGTAACAACTCCACATACAAGACAAGTTTTATTAATAGTCACTTGCACAAAATCCTGCATATATCATTGTGTATATAGAAGTGCGAAAAGTAAAAACTTTGTATTTATGCATGTATGTGAGTATAGTAAGAGCCTAAGAGGTGCACTCCACTGCTTTAAGATCTTGGATCCATCTCTGTGACCTAGAAAGATCTATAGCTACATACCATATCAGTTATATCTGCTAAAAACATATAATAGAAACTAGAAAGAAAGGTAGTACCTCTTTGATGAAGATTGACATTTGCCAACTGCTATTTCAGTTTTAAGAAACAGGATCGACCTTCCTATGAATTCAACATCTCAAAGCTGGAGAGCTTAGGAATGAAATTCAAGTCCGTTGAAGAGATGTTTGATGATTGCATCGCATACTTCAAAGAGGGAGGCCTTATTTCTTCCATCTAAGATACACGATTTCTGCATAAAAGCTCTGTAATGAACTTTGGATGTTTTATTTTTCGGTTATCTCATGTTCTGATCCTTTGTTATCTATACCAATGATTACCTCATCACCATATTAGTAAAATGAAACTTGTCCTAGCATAATACTCGTGCTGCTGTTGCTTAACATTTATGACTAATAAAATAAGCACATACACAATCCTCATATAAAATGTCATAACAGATAGTCCTATGCAGAATCCAAAACCAAAATTATCAATGCTTTTAGTTTTGTAAACCTGAAAATATGAGTGATCAGGAATCAGCTAAAGTTTATGACTGCTCAAGATATTAGAGAAAAAATCCTGCATTCACGCTATGCTTAGAAATAGTTGCACGTATAATAAACACAACAACGAGCTAAAACAGAAAAGGATGTATGATGATTGGAACTCACTATTATCATAAATTGAACTGACTACACTGATAAGCTATCAAGAGATAAACATAAGAATTTCCCACTTGGAACAACACCTTATCAGGTTTTGAGTAACTCAGCAGTCATTGGCGGATCCAGGCAACATTTTCTGGTGGTGCAAAAAAAAAAATCGAGGCAATGTGGGCAGGGGCGGATCTATGTGCACAAGGAAGGTTGTTCGGAAAAAAATATCACAGTGTTATATAAGGAAATGAGGATGTTGTGCTTGTTCAAAAGTGGAAAATAGCATTGCAAAAAAAAATCTGCTTGTTCGTGTGCATAAGTGTGCACACAACAAGTCCGCACCTGAATGTGGGTAGAGTACATAACGACATCGTTTTGTGGCTATTGACAACAAAACGACGTCGTTTTGTATATAAAAAAATTAAAAATTCTGGAAATTCTGGTGGGTAGAGTACAAAACGACGGCTATTGACACCAAAACGACGTCGTTTTGTATTAAAAAAAATTTGGAAATTTTGGTGGTACAGTTGCACCACCCTGCTTACAGTGGATCTGCCCCTGCTCAGCACACTAGATCAAATCAAACTATAAAAGGACAACAATGTATATCAGGTTTTGTGCAAGTGACCATTAATAAAACTTGTCTTGTATGTGGAGTTGTTACTGGGATGTAAGGGTTTTAAAGTGTTACTTCATGTTCTAAATCAATGTTTACTTTGTATTATTTTGAACTCGTGCTAAACCATTGTAAAAGGGCAGCCGGTGCACTAAGCTCTCGCTATGCGCGGGGTACGGACAGGGGTGGATCTACATCGTTTGAAGTGGTTGTTCGAAAAAAAAAATCACAGCGTTGTATAAGGGAATGAGTATGTTGTGCTTGTTCAAAAGTGAAAAATAACATTGCAAAAAAATCACAGTGCTTGTTCCAGCGAGATTTGCTCACTGGAAGGGTGGCACCGCGGTGCTAATTGCGAGATAGAAGCAGGACACTCACTGGAAGGCAGGCACCGCGGTGCATCTCCTAGGGACCGCGGTGCTAATTGCGAGGAAGAAGCATGAGACTCACTGGAAGGATGGCACCGCGGTGCATCCACTAGGGACCGCATTGCTAAAGGCAAAATATGAGTGAGCTGACTTAGAATGCTGGGAGATATGACTGGTTCATCAAGAATGAATAGTCTGGTTTTCGATATTTTTGAGGATTCAAAAATGGAAATATCATCTCATCGAAGGTGACGTGACGAGATATGTGAATTTGATGAGTGGACAATTCATAACACAGATAACCCCTATGGTTAGGTGGGAAACCGAGGAACACACAAAGTGTAGTTCTAGGAGCCAACTTATGAGGGGCGGTGGAGGTAAGATTGAGATATCACAAACAACCAAAGATCTGTAGGTGGTCATAAGATGGAGTCCTACGATAAAGAATGTCTGTGGAGGTCTTGTTTTGTAGGGTGCTAGTAGGTAAAATATTTAGGAGGTATTCTACCATTTTGACAACATAGACCTAGAAAGATGATATCAGACATGCATGGAAGAGGAGAGTACGGGCCATGTTATTAATAGTGCGAATAATACGTTCAGCTTTACCATTTTTAGGTGAGGTATGAGAGCAAGAGAAGAGGAATACCATGTCTTGTTGGGAGCAAAAATTATGAAAAGCCGAATTATTAAATTCACATCCGTTATCACATTGAAAGGATTTTATGGATTTTTTAAACTGAGTTTTAATAAATATGTGAAACTCAAGAAATTTAGCAAAAACTTTAGATTTGAATTTGAGTGGATAAATCCATAAAAAAAATGTGAAAAATCATCTAATAAAACAAGATAGAATTTGCGACCTAGAGAGCTAACAACTTGAGAGGTCCACAAGTCAGCATGAACAATATCAAATGGTGAAACTGTAATACTCATTGAAGACATAAAAGAAGACGAGTATGCTTTCCAAGCGGGCAAGAAAAATAGTTTTGGACAAGTTTCCCATTATTACATTGAATACGCTGAATATGTCTAAGAAAGGAAAAAACATGATCTCCTGGATGTCCGAGCCTGTTGTGTCAGGTAGATGGAGACAATGCAGCAAGAGAGACATGTTGTTGAGTTCTGACAGCGGAAGAGTTGGTGAAAGGGTAGAGGTCTCCCACAATATTGCAGCGCGTAAAAATTCTCTCCGTATTGAGATCCTTCACAGAGAAACCAAAAGGGTCAAAATCTACAGACACCCAATTATTACGAGTGAATTTTCTAACATATATCAACTTTTTAATGATTTGGGGTGCGTAGAGGACATGGTTAAGCGAGAAGGGTGGATGAGGATTTTTGATGTGTGTGTTACCATAACATGCAATTGAAATGCGATGACCACTGCCAACAGTAATGTATTGATGATACTTTAATCGAAGCAGTTGGAAAAATATACATTAAGAGTTGGTCAGGTGTGATATGGCTCCAGAATCCATATACCAATTATTGTCGGGCTATTGTAGAGTGAGAGTATTGAAAGCTTGGGTAAGAGTTGTTTTAGGGATTGTTGGCTACTGATACCATGTAAGATGTTAGAATAATTTCCTCGGGGATTTCTTTCATTAATCATAATATATATAGTTGTACAAAGGTGATTCTTAATACAGTAAGAATCCTAAGTTACCTTAAATACATGATTCTAATAAATATAATATATACTGTGAATATTTGAAGAATATTCGCTAATAAAAACCATGTTACATACGTCACTAGTCGTTCTTAGTATGAGCTTCTCACCCCCTTCTATCTATCCTTGTATTTTCAATTCAATCTTTTTATTTCATCGTTAGGAAGTTTACATATATATTGAGTTGAGTTGTAATTCATATCATTGTTGAAGTGATATAAGAACTGTTGTAAACCGTTCATTACACAAACCATCCTTGAATTAAGAAAAATTTGAGTATGATACATATGTCAAAGCTAAACACTAATTATGTTGGCCTAAATTTAGTTTATGCCACGCTAAAAGAGTTGAAGACAAAAATTTAAAACCACAAATTTGAAGGGTAAAAATAAAAAACCACAAATTCGAAGGGCAAAAATTAAAGATCACCCCGATTAGGGATAATTGTGCGAAAAATCCATTTTTCGTGGGGTATTAAATGTTTGATTTAGAAATAACAAAAACATGTATCTAAAATTACGTGATATTATAGCAAAAATTGCACGATTTTACCTTCAAAAGGGCTGGTTATTTTTTCCCCTCAAATGAAATTTATACCTTCTGAGACATTAGTTATTTATGAGATCCGGCTATTATGATCTATTCCGTAAAGAACTTATGTCTCAGAAGTCATAAATTTCATTTGAAGCCAAAAAATTAAAGAATAGTACAAAATAGAGACAAAAGTGGAAATGACCCTATAGGTGTAATTTATCCAGAAAAAAAAGCCCCCCAAAAAAGAAGGCCTTTGTTATTCAAGTTATGCAAGGCCCATAGTTATCAACGAAACCCTAATCTCTCATAAAGCAGAGTGGTGGCCGTTCCTTTGTGCTCACTGCTGCAACAACAACAACTCAATTAGCCTAAAATGGTGAGCTATGATTTTAATTTTTTAATCGAAATACTATATAGTTTATGATTGTTTGTATGTGTTAATTTGTAGACTTTTAAGAGAAGAAATGGAGGTCGTAACAAGCATGGACGTGGCCATGTCAAATTCATTCGATGTTCCAACTGCGGCAAGTGCTGCCCTAAGGTCCCTATTGATACACCTAATTTGTCTTATCAAACATAAATTATTTGTAATGATTCTCTTATCGAATGCCTAAAAGTCATTAGTAGGATAAATATGTTTCATACGATAGCTTATTTGTTGTAATGAGGTTTACTTGTTATAGGTTTTGGTGACCATTTGTTTCTGATTTTCATTGTATGAGGTTGAGCCGAGTTTCTATCGGAAACAGCCCCTCTACCTTCCAAGGTAGGGGTACCCCAGACCTCACATGTGAGATTATACTGGGTATGTTGTTGTTGCTTATTTTAATGAGGAGAGTCCTGCTAGAGTTGAACTGAGTTTGGATTCAGGCCTAGTAGTAAATTACTATCTTTTATCATTTTGATAACATATAATTTACTACAAGGCCTGAATCCAAAGTAGATAGGATCAGCTATATGAAATATAGCTCTAATAGGACATGCGTCATTCAAATTAGCATACAACCAAAAGCACCAAAATCTATAACAAGTAAACATCATTACAACAATGTAAGCTATCATGTGAAACATATTATCCTGATAAATACTTTCACACATTAAAAAAAAGGGCAGCCCGGTGCACTAACCTCCCGCTATGCGCGGGGTCCTGGGAAGGGCCGGACCACAAGGGTTTGTTGTACGCAGTCTTGCATTTCTGCCCGATGTTGTTTCCAAGGTTGTTGTAATGAGGTTTACTTGTTATAGGTTTTGTTGCTTTTGGTTGTATGCTTATTTGAATGAGGCAGGTCCTATTAGAGCTATATTTCATATAGCTGATCCTAACTAATTTGGATTCATGCCTTGTAGTATATTATATGTTATCAGCCTGTTATATTTGGGTTTTAATCTATCCAGTGTGTAAAGTCATTATTAGGAATTTAGGATAAATATGTTTCACATAATAGCTTACAGTGACGGAATGAGTGTTACTTGTTATAGGTCTTTGTTAGTGTTTTTTTATTTGGGATGCTTATTTGGTTTGTTGTTTATGAGGTCTTTATTTTTGTTCGACTGAGTTGTTATTTGCGGTCGTTGAATGGTAGAAACTTGCTGATTGAGCCTACATGGTTTGCTCTTTGTTTTTGATTTCGGTCTTTTTGTGGATACTAGGGCTGTTAGTGGTTCGGATATACTCGAGAACCGGACCGAAAAGGTTTCGGTCCGGGACCGGATCTCGTCCAGACGAAACCTTACGGTCGGTCGGTCGGACCGTAAGCTTATCGGTCGGTCGTAAGTGATACCGGACGGACGGACCGGACGATACGGCACTAGTGGATACAATGGTTTGTGGTTTTTGAATTGTTTAGAAATCAGGCAATTGGGTAAAAGTCTTGTCTTTTTTAGAATGATTGATTTGGAAATCAGGCAACTAGGTAAAAGCCATAAGCTCATCCAAACGGGCTCTTAATGGAAACTTGTCCTAAAATATATACATATAATCATAATTATATATATATATATATATACATATAATCATATAATCATATATATATATATATATATGTGTGTGTGTGTGTGTGTTTATTTATGTGTATTTCCTAATTCAGTATTAAATTAAGAGACTAACTTTTGCAAGATTTCTGGAATTTAGACTGATATGTCTCTTGTAAATTTGTCCCAGGACAAAGCTATCAAGAGGTTCCTTGTGAGGAACATTGTTGAACAAGCAGCAGTGAGGGATGTTCAGGAAGCATGTGCTTTCGAATGTGAGGTTTTTAGTGCATTAACAATATGTATTTACATGCAGTATATTAATAATGATCTAACATGAATATGTTATATTTGCAGTGTACACTCTTCCTAAGCTGTACTTGAAGATGCAATATTGTGTTTCATGTGCCATTCACTCCAAGGTTGTTAGGGTCCGTTCTCGTACTGATAGGAGGGTCCGTGAGCCTCCACAGCGCTTCAGACGCCCAAGGGTACTGAATTATACTCATTTTAAATCTTTTCTGCAAAATTTTCTCTATAGGGATCAAATTTTAGGTGCTGAAGTCTATTTCCTTCCTTCAGAAGAAATTCACTATTTTATCGAGTAGCACAAGCTATTCAGTATATTTTGCTGATTTGAGTCTCGTCTTCGTTTCTCACATATATTCTGCAAAACAATTTTCATTCTATAAAATGTTCAATACCTATATTAACCACCACACGAATGTGTAAGTTTTTGAGTTATCGAGAAAGAAGTTTCTTCAATCTTTTGTAAAGTGTTGTGTACTTGTAGAATTGCTTGCAAGTTTAGAGAAAATAATGTCTTGAATTTGCTGAATTAATGTCATTCTTATGCTTACCTGGAGCTATTTGCTTGTTTCTTTGTTTCTATTTCAGGATGATCTGCCCAGGGCTGGTCAAGCTCCACGCCCCGCTGGAGGAGCTCCTGCTGCACCTCGTACTTAAGTGGGTGCATTTTGATCGACTGCTGTTAGGCTTTTGGGTTTTGTTATAATTTGAGCAAATCTATGGTATTTTGAGATGTTTTTTGAAGTGGAGTTTTTTTTTAATTTAGTTTATTGCAACAATCAGTAAACTTGTGCATGCAAATCTCAAGAAAACAAGCCTGTGGTTCATCTTATTGCTTATATAGCCATTGCATTTAAACTCTCTTTGCTTACACCCACAGTTTGTCCTGGCTCTCTTTGAGGTGGTAAAAGTTTCTTATATACTGGTTACTACTACTCATTTCTAGGGCTCCGTTCTGCAGTAGGGCATTATTGAAAAAATCATTCACAATTTCTATAGATTTGACTTGAAAAAATTATCTTCATGATGCTTTATAGAAATAATTTATTTCTGGTTTATGTTCAAAATTGGAAGATTAATAGTTTTCCAATTAGTAGTGTTGCGTGTGTTCCCCTTATTTTTGAAAAGAACACAGCCAATTAAGTTTATTAGTCTTATCTTTTATTGTGATAAATATACCATATATTACTTTTCTTTACTACTCTATATAAGAGGCTAGAAGCACCTCTTCGTCGTCATGCCTGCTTAGGCAATTTTGGTATTTCCTAAATGTTTTGCTTTAAGGTTGTTGTACTCCATGGTATAATATTGGTACCCTTTTCAGTTTTGGACAAAACAGTTCAATCAACGCTGTCCAAACCCATACGACTGCTCTCTCCACTATCCATCTTCTATGACGAATTTACGAAGCCGGAGAAACTAATGTTGCACCTCTGCCACCGCTATCCTTCACCTTCTCTCTGTTCGTCTTCACTGTTCTAACAAGCGAAACAACTGACAAATCGCCATTAACGACGAACAACAGACGGTAAACAACCGTCACACACCGACCGAAAAAAGGGTAGGTCGATAAGACCAAGATTTGACGGAATACACTTTATTGTCCAGATCTGACCGGAAAATACACTTTATTCGCTTGTATTTCTAAGGTGAACTTTTTTTTATACAAATGATTTTGAAGTGTATTTTAGAGTGTATTTATTTTTTTCTAAAATTTAAATTTTCGTTATGTATTTTATTTGTTGTATTCTGTATACAAATAAATACAATGAATTTGAAGTATTTTTAGAGTGTATTCATTTTTTTCTAGTGTAAAATCCAATTTTTCGTTATGTATTTTATTTTTTGTATTCAATTTTTGAATGTATTCGTAATTTTTTCGTGTGTAAAATCATGTATATTGGGGTGTTTTTTTTTTCTTGTATTCAGTTATTGGTTGTATTTTGTATTTTGAAGGAGATTTTTCTGTTTTGAACACTTTATTGAGCAGATTTGCTCGTGGTATTCATGAATACAACGAGGTTGTAGCAACTAAAAAGTAGCTATGCGATGTAAATATTGAAACTATAGTTATGACAAAATTTAAACCTCTAAACTATAGTCATTTATGTAAGCTTCGTTTTATTTTAACGTAACTACCATTAATCTAATAAGTAGTGTGTGTTAAATATTTGGTTGCTACGCAAGTATTTCTAGAGATACTTCATAAAGTTTCCCTTGTCCAGAAGCAACTCTTCGTTGTCAATCATGCTTAGGCAATTTTGGTATTTCGTATACAAATCATAAATTGAAATAAAGAGAATACACTATAACAAAAATTATTGAACCCCGCTTTCAAAACTTCTATCTTTTCACAAGTAATTTTTAGAAAAAAAGTCGTAAAATATGTTGAAAGATTCTTATAATTATATAAAAATAAAATTATTAACATGTATTGGGCCCGTGATGGCACGGACTCCTATATCTATAGCTAGAATAGACCATCTTGATTTTTTTTTTGATAATTCAGGTCTTGGGTGGCGTAGCGGCATATCGGCTACGTCAAATCTGATCTTATCTTTCGCGGAGGCGAATGGAACCCGTTCTTAGTCGCGCGGATAAATCGCGGGATGTGCGCCCGCGTTAAGTGTCGATCGCACAAGCGGATCAATCTTCTGGTCAGGCCAACATGGATTGTGCGAGGAGTATCAAACTCACCGCAATATGCCCGTGATTAAGCTACCGAACTTTCTACGAGGCATATTTAGGAGAACGTGTCGTAGATAATCAAACTTGTGTGCTAAGGCACAATTTGACTAATGGCCACTGGGCCACTATCTTTGGATATCTTAATTTTATTTTTAGTCACATGAACTATACTACATAGATAACAAACAAATAGTTAAAGTCAATACGAATTTAAGTTACGTTTAATGATTTCCAAAATGGGCTATATGTTCTTTGATGCTAAATGACTGAGGAGAGTGAGGACAGGCATTGTGAATGAGTCACAAAGAATAATCGATAGACTTTTAAGTTATTATATTTCTTTATAAGAGATGCACATTACATTTTAGACGTATTCCGCAACGAAATGACAGAAAAAAGTAAAAAATTTAATAAGGTATAACATAAGTTTACATGATATACACGCTTTTGAACAGATGATAGACAAATTTTATGAGATCTATTGGGCCAAAATGAACAATATGTGCTATGAGTTTGGATAGTAACATGTGCACTCCCCTCTCATTCTGGATCAATTTTCATTAAAAGCCAATAAATTCCATGTGTTTCTGAAGTCATGGTATTCATAATTTATTGGTAAATACTTATCTTTTTCATTTGTTATTATGAGAAAACAGAAATAGGAGTGAAAAACATCACAAATCTCAACCTTTTCCCCTTCATTATCGAAAGTTTTTTTAATACGATAATTTGCTATAAATTTTTAAAAGGTTATGGTATTATTTTCTCCCTCCGTTTCAGTTTATGTGATCCTATTTTTTTTTTCTTCAAATTTGTTCTAAAAAATATGACTTATTTTAAAAATATATGAATAATTTAACCTATATTTCTCAATTTATCCTTAATAACAAGTTTTATAGTCACACGGATATTAAGATACATTAAATACCATAAGTTTTTTTTTAAATAATTTATTTTTCAAACTTTATGCTAATTAAATAAAGTTCACATAAATTAAAATAGTGGACAATCGTGAACCGTCCTAAAGAGTAAACTTCCTAATCTAACGGTATACATTTAATACACGTCATCAATCCAAATCATTTTTACATCCCCACGAAATCCAACTGGCGCTTTCTTTCTTATAAAAATTCAAAAAAATGGCGGTAAAACCAAAACCAAATATTCCCTCATTTTATTTAACTCTCCTTTAAATTAAACCCTCCAAATCCCCACACTCACTTCAATCAAGATTCTAATATGGGTGGTGGTGGTGGAGCAACAAAGTCGTCTTCGAATGGTCCAACTAGAGTAAGGAAGAGGGTTGAAGTGGAATCTGCTACTCTTAAACGTGCTAAAGATGGCTCTGCTTTTGCTCGTTGGTACGCATATAGAGGCACTGATTAGTTACTACTTACTATTTTTTATCATCGTGGGTGTGGATTTTAAGTATACGTATGTAAATTTATTCAAGGTAGTGTGTGTGTGTGTATGAATTGTTGAAGGTTACATTTTTAGATTCATTGAGTTTTTCTTCTTCTTAATTTTGGGGTAATTAATAGAGTTACATCATAGTGTTAAGTGTATGTAAATGTTGGAATAGATATAGATAAACGATTTTTGGGTAAAAGAATCTAGTATGTATTTCAAGCTTTGCTTTGCTTTGCTTGTCCTCTGTTTTGAGGCTGAGTGTTTCTAAAAAACAGCCGCTTTACTTAACAAGTTAGAGTTAAGGTTTGTGTACAATCTAACACAGACCCCATGCTGTCATGCATAATGAAAATTTGAAATGAATGAGTTTTTTTTTTTTTTTGTTGCAGTGAAGAATGCAGCAAAGATGTACCCATAGCACTGATTAGCTTCCACAATTGCAGCCTTGATGCAAAAATCAAAATGAATTTGGGTATTAACACTTTACCTTAATCTCTTTATTCACTTAAAATTGCTGTCATTGTGCATTTTATTGTGTGTGTGTAACCAGTCATATAATGGAGCTTTTTATAAGGAAAAAATGTCAAAGCTTATTAGCTGACTGACTGTTGTTTGTGCAGAGGCTCAGGTTGTGGAAAATCCAACTGAAACAAAGACCAAGTCAGCACCAAAGTAATTTCCTATATCTTGTTGTTATTGTTATTGTATTTCTGTACTTGGTTCTTTGTCTTTAGTTCTTTAAAATTGACTGTATTCTTAAACTTGTACTAACATATTAGTATGTAATATTGCACAGGAACAAGGAGAAAACAACAGAGCCAAAAGCTAAAAGGGAAAAGAAACCTAAGAACCCGAATGCTCCAAAGCGCCCTCCGACTGCTTTCTTCGTGTTCATGTAATCTCTCACTCTTATGTGTTTGTGTTTTTATATCTTGTTCATGTATAGATATATGTGCATAAATCTGATAGTAAGTATAATATGTTTAATGCAATGCTTTGACATGAAATAAAAATCTTTGCAGGGATGACTTTAGACAGACATTTAAGGCTGCAAATCCTGATTGCAAGAGTGTCTCCATGGTAAAATTGAATTGAGCTGTTGCTGATAACAATATCTCTTTGTCCCTTTTGTTTTATTTCCTTTAGATAGTGCTAATCAATGCTATATTTGTGATCCTTCTAGGTTGCTAAAGAGGGTGGTGAGAAATGGAAGTCCATGACTGCTGAGGTGAGCGATGAGCTACTCCATTTTTTTTTTGCATCTTTGTTGGATCCGACAAACATAGACTATGTGGTTTTTACTAGTTTGTTGCAATGTTCCAAATGTGATTCTTACTCTTGTAATTCAAATAATCTCACAGGAGAAAAAGCCTTACCAGGACAAAGCTGCAGAGCTCAAAGCAGCATATGAAAAAGCCTTGAAATCTAACACTGATGCTGATGATAATGTCAATGTGGGTTCTTGTTCTCTCTTGATATTATGCTAATCTAAAATTTTCAATTGTTATGTTTATGTTTCCTAATTTGATGTCTAAATTAATAAATTCAGGATGAAGATGAGGTGCTTGAGAAGGAAGTGAAGGAAGAGAAAGAGGTAGCAGTAGACGAGGAAGTGAAGGAAGAGATAGAAGATGAAGAATAGAGCTTTTGGTGTTTGAATTGTGTAGCTATGTTCCAGATTTTTGAAATGACTAGTTCCAAGCTTATGTAAATTTTGATCATTGCAAATTAGTTTAACAAAAGTAATATATGGAAATTTATGGTTTAGTTCCTGCCCTCATATCTTTTTGGAATGAATTTCCTGTCATACCTATCTGATGAATGCTTAGTTGCAACTTCTAGGCAAATTTTCTTATTTCCTTTTCAAAGGTTGTGTTTGCCAAGTGATAATCAACCTTTTGGTAGGTGAAAGACATGTGGATGGATTAGTACGATTATTGATAGTATTATAGTCAAGATTCCAAGAAATGCTAGCTTTTCTGATTACATATCTGATGCATTAATGGAATTGAGTACTATACCTTTGAGGCGTGCATACACAAGGGAATTTCTTTCTTGTCCAATACAAAATTTAATAGTACAAGAAAAGAGTTGTTGATTTGGTTTTGTGATCTATTATGCTTTTGAAGCTCACATAGCTTGAGATGCATTTGCAAAGAGATCAGATGAGAACTGTAAATGATTTTTATTCAATTCATATTGAATTTATGTCAAGTAACACTGACTAACAATGTGAGATGATAAAGTTGTACAAGTAGTACTAGAATTTTTTTTAAAACTGTTTGGTTGTTAACAAAGCATAAATTCCTATGAATTGAGTCAGCAGTTACTGGCCCAACTTCTCTAGTTTCTTTCCCTTACAGGGTGGCAAAGGCTTGCCACACAAGCACAAATTGTGGGCATAAGCAGCTTCACTGAATATGTTGTATGGTCTGCCTTGTGGGATTTCTCCACATAATCTGTTGGCTCTGAAATTTGCATGTCTCAATGCTTCAATCCCCAGCAAACTATCTGGTATTTTCCCCGAAATTCTGTTGATCGACAAGTCTAACCATAGCAACTTCACCAGTGATCCTAGACCTATTGGGATTGTACCAGTAATTTGGTTTCTTGATATATCAAACCTCTCGAGCTTGTCAAGATTCGAGATTGAACTTGGGATTTGACCTGTAATCTTGTTGCTTCCTAGGTTGAGCACTTTCAGGTTTAACTCACTGACAAACTCGGGGATGTTTCCTGAAAGTTGGTTGTTTGAGACATCGATCGCCTCCAAGAATTTACTTGTCTTGTTGCTTAACATCCTCGAAAGAGACCCAAAAAGCTGGTTCGAATGTAGGTCAAGAGATGAAATCCCATCAGGCAATTTGATCCCAGAAACATCAGCTTTTAACCGGTTGTTTGAAAACTTTGCCTTTTGCAAACTTGACATTCTTGCAAAGAAATTTGATATCCCATCCGTGAAAGCGTTATCCGATAGGTCTATTGAGTTCAAGGAATCAGGCCTTGTGAAATTCGGGAGCGTCCCACGAAGCTTACACCCTGCTAAGTTGACATCAGAAAGTTCTCTATTTCTAATCCATTCAGGCACTGTTCCAAGATTGAAATTGTTGTAAGATAAGTCTATTGACAAAAGAGAAGGGAGACCTTTGGAGAAAGCAATAGGTAAAGGATCTAAAAGGCCATTTCCAGATAAACTAAGGTTCCAAAGATTTGGTAATCCTGCAATAGACTCAGGAATTTGGCCTGTCAACTTGTTAACACTCAATGACAAAGAAGTGAGTGCCTTTAACCTCCCAATTTGGCTAGGAATTCTCCCTGTCATCCGATTATGATTGAGCGATAAAAACGAAAGCTTTAGCAAATTGCACAAGGAAACTGGAATCTGCCCTGACAATTGGTTACTGGACAGGTCAAGGTATGTCAAATTCTGAAGCTGTCCTAGAAAATCTGGAACCACCCCAGATAGTAAATTGTGGCTAAGATCCAAAGACTGCAAATTACCAAGATTCTTGAAAGCAATTGGAATAGGCCCCTTAAGTAAATTCCTTGATAAACTTAGCTGCTGCAGATTCTTGAAGTTTCCTATTATAGAAGGAATCTGTCCTGACAAATGATTCCCACCAAGTGAAAGTGTCTGAAGTGATGACAAGTGGCCTAAACTTGAAGGTATATACCCTTGTAGAGAATTATCATCCAAGATAAGTTGTTGCAATTTTGTTAGATTTGAAAAACTCACTGGGATTGTACCTCCAATATGTTTCATTCCACTTATTATCATTGTTTCCAAGAAGTGCAAATCACCAAGAGTTGGTGATAAAGTCCCCTTCATGTAAATGCTGGTGTCCCTCTCAGAAGGCTTCTGCAAAATCAACCTGTTCACCCTCCCTGTAGCAGGATCACACTCTATACCTGTTGGAAAGAATAATTCAAAGTTGGAATAAGAAACCAAATTTGTTTAAGATTTGATATTTATTTCATTCATGTCTAAATAGAATCTTTATCTCTAGTTTCTAGTTTCAATTTATGTGACACTCTTTGCTTTGTACTCGGTCCCCTTCTTATTTTACTCTTATTGAGATAGTTTATATCGACACAAATACTTATTTTAGACCATACGTTTCAAAATTATTTCACTATTTCTTAAACTCCACGGCCAGTCAAAAACCATTACATAAATTGAGACGAAAGGAGTATAAAAATACATTTTTTAGTTCCTAGCTAAATTATGTTTTGCACTATTATAAATAGAGGTGTTAATAGCTATTTTCATGTAGTAGAGAAGTAAATAGCGGAAAATCGTAGCGTTAATTCAGAGATTCATGATATTATAAATAAATATTTTTTCTTTAAATACCTTCCCAGCCTCCTCCGCAGCAATCTTTACCAGTCCATGAAGAAAGAATATCAGTAGTGTCCTTCAAAATCTTGGCTTTGAATCCAAGAAGAGCAAGCCTATCAGCTTCTGCACAAATTAGTTCTGGTGCTGCTTGTGGTTCATGGGCTAGTGAAAATAGTTGAAAAAATGTCAAAATGAACAAAATCTTGAAAACCCATGTGAGAAACTTCATTTTGGAAAGTGGGGTTTGATCTATTTGGAAAGATGGAGAAATATATAGTGGGAAAGTTTGACACAAAAATATTCTTGACTTGGAAGAAACAGAAGGGTACATATGACTATTTTATGATGGTTGTTTTTCTTTATTCATCACTTAGAAAATAAGGTACAATGATGTAAAAGATATTGGGAAAAATCTGAGGAGAAGAATGATATGGTCTGAACAAATTGTTTCACTTATTTATAGAAACCTTAAAGCAAAAAGGACATGTTTGGTACACTTTATTACGCTGGACTGCACTAGACAAAAAAATAATACAGCGTTTGGTGGACGTTTTCAACCCTAAAAATATTACACTCCAACTGCCATTTTTGAGACCCATCTAGTATATGGGTCTCTCTTAGATTGTACTAAACCTAAAAAAAATACAGTCAATTATATATTAATACTCTAATCCATCCATTATATGTTAATACAGTCAAGTCCATTACAATACATTATAATCCAATATAAAAATAAATAAGTCAGTGCGACGTACCAAACGAGCCCCAAGTGTGTAATATTGTGGTAAAAGATTGTTTTTTTTTTATCTCTGTCATGTGAATTTAAGAGGAATCACATGTATGTAAAAAATTTGGAAATATTGACCGTTTGTTTATAAGGCTCACTCTCACGAGTATCCTACAGCAATTGGAACGTTGGAGCGCACTCACTGTATGGGTTTAAAATTCCTTCCAACCCTTTGGGTAACATTCCACTAAGGTTTTCATTTTTCTAGTCTACTATTTCACCTCATGCACCTTTAAATAAGAGTGAGATTATTGTAATTGAAGTAGTTAAAAGAATATGAAATTAAACTTAAATAATCAGATTTAGATTATTATTTTTGAATCGAGAATTTATGAGAAACAACATCTCTACTTTCAAGATAGAGTAAGATTTACGTATACAATATATACTACCATTCTCAGATCCCACTTTGTGCGATTACACCAAATATTTTGTTGTTGTTGTCATCGTTAAGATCTATAATTTTTTTTTTTGATGTAGACCTAGCAAAAATATGAGATTTAAGGAGCAGTTTACACATATAATTATTTTGCCTTTTTTTTTTTCTTTCAAAATAGTTGTTTAGTTATATATTTTTACTCTATTTTTCACTTTAACTTTATTAAACTTTTCAAGTAACCAGTTTTTTTTAATGACATGCATGTCTAAACATAACTTTTACTTATAAATATTCTTTTTCAGTTTAACTTTAAATACATTTGTTTTTCAAATACCACTGAATTTATGTGCAAATGTTTACTTAGTCTGTTTACTTTAGGTTCAATGTTCCTTGGAGTTTTTTTTTTTATCTTGTAAAAGACTTATATACCAATAGTAAATGTAGAAAATTTTAAGTGCTAGAAGAGCTATTCTTATATTATAAGTACCAAACTAGAATAAAGTTTGCATTAAGAGACCTAACCAATAATAAGAGTTCATATAATCGATTATTAACATTACTTGCATTTTTGAGTCTATGACAGCACATTATTTGGTTCAAATTTTTCTTATTGTCAAATTCAATTATTAATCCTGCATAAAAGGTAGTTTCTAAAGGACAATTACAGTAAATAATTGTGGTTATTTTTCAATACATGTTATCATCGTAGATTATTTGAACTATTTTGATTATTTATAGAATATCGATTTTGATTTGAGTCCGGATCTTGGGTACAATAGTTTTCTCAAAATAGAGTTTTGGTTTGGATTATTTTATAGTAGGAACTATAAGTAATATTGGGTGACTGTTATCACGAAAAAGTATAAAAATTACTTTACTGAATAATTTTCATAACCTGAATGACCATTTAAAAAAATTACAATATAACCCTATTTCTAATAGATTGATCGGCTGATGTGGTTTGCAGGCTATTGCGTCAGTTCGGAGTTTAACTTGTGCGCACTCGAAAAAGTAGCGGCTGCGAGATTCCTAGTAAAAATAAAAATAAAATACAGGCATACAATAATAACTCTTTCCTTTCCTATTTAGGAAAATCAATTCCTAATTATTACACCTATAACACTTTCCAAATTTGAAACCCAATTCCTTCGTACAACAACAACTAAAACGAGTAAATAAATCTTTCCCGATTCTTGAATGTAACAAATCTTTGATTTACACCTTACACTCTCTATATAAATTATGCATCAACAAATCACAATTTGCAAAGCCATTAATTAATCTTCTCTCCCATCATGAACACTAATAATATCAAGAACACTGACACCGTCAACTCCACCGTCGTTACCGTTAAGAAAACTCAAGGGCGGAGAAAAATCGCAATCAAGCCAATAGCCAACCAAAACAGTAGGCACATTAACCTTTTCAAACGTCGTTCGAGACTTTTCAGAAAAGCTAGTGAACTTTGCATATTAAGCAGTGCATAGATTGCTATTATCATTCAGTCTTTGAAATCGACAACGTTTATTCACTTTCGGTCACTCGAGCGCCGATGCCATTATCAATCGGTATTGAAAGAAATTATTCTATTCAAAATCTAATAAATTTTTAAACGCTCTTTATAATCTCCACATTAAAAAAAAACTAGCAGCATCCCTATTTATAATAGTATGAAACTTACTTTAACTCAAAATAGGAAAACATATTGCTATATAGATTTGACTCTAGACATGAATTACAATACTAAACTCTAACTTTCCTACAACCTTGAATTATTTTCTCCAACAGGTACCTCTGTTGATAATCTGAACACTGCCATGGATGATGCAATACAGTCTGTTCAAAGGTTTCAGAGAATACAACTAGATCTAGGTTTAATCAGTGTACATGCAACTTCCGTAGATCTTTGAGAATGAACATAGACAACATGCCAAGGAAGAAGGAGACAACACTCAGTATATTAACGTTGAGAAGAAGTACATCGAGAAAATGAAGGAAGAGAGGAAGACGAAGTACAGAGAGAGCTTCTTTAGTACGCCTCTCTTTCTTATTTTCTCTTCTGACCTAGAAGAGTGAGGAAGGTTCTATTTATACTTAGGCTACACGCCTAAGACACAAAGTGGGCTTCTGCTTCTGATCAAGTAATACGGGGATGGCCACTTAATGTGGGCTGGCCCCTTTAAATAATAATATCAGGCATATACAAAACTGGCCCAATAACATTAAATTGGTCCACTACTTATTACACACTTGAATCAATTCTTTAACAGCCTCCCTCAAGCTGGGTGCTCGAAGATATCTAGCAAGCCAAGCTTGGAACAGAGATGACAATGTTGTAATCTGGTAAGACCATTTGTAAGGATGTCGGCTGGCTGTTCAGCTGTATTGATGTATTCAGTTTGTACCATCCCTTTTCTAATCTTCTCCCTGATGAAATGGAGGTCAATTTCGATGTGTTTGGTCCTTTCATGAAACACAGGATTAGCTGCCATTTGTATTGCGATTCTTGTCTGTGAACACGATTCTTGGTGGTGAATATCAACACCGAGTCCTTGAGTAAGCTTAACGACCCAAGTGATCTCGTGCGATCTTTGGCTAAGCTATATTACGCTTCATGAGCTTCTTGAGATAGTGCTTTGCTTCTTAGACTTCCAGGATATGAGAGAATCTCCAAACTTGACTAAATAACCTGTAATGGATTTTCTTGTATGTGGACATGATGCCCAATCTGCATCACAGTAGCTAGTTAATGTGTCTTGTTTATTACTAGATAACAGTATTCCTTGTCCTGGCTTACCTTTTACATACCTTATTACTCTGATGGCAGCATCAAAATGAGATTTCTTTGGGTTTTGTAAGAACTGACTAAGTGTTTGTACACTATAAGCAATATCTGGTCTAGTAAGAGTAAGATACAGCAACTTACCAATTATTCTTTGATATGAGCTGATATCACTTACTGGTTCATCACCAGTGACTGTTTTCCCTTTGTCTGTCCCCTGCTTCACCTTATACTCATCATATTCTTTTGTAGTAAGCTTTACATTAGCATCAGAGGGAGTATTGATAGGTTTAGCAGCAGCTAATCCCAGTTCAGAGATGAGTTCTAGGGCATACTTTCTTTGATGCATTGTGATTCCCTTGCTGGACCTAGCAAATTCTATTCCTAGGAAATACCTTAACTCTCCCAGGTCTTTCATTTTGAAGGCATTATCAGGATCGCTTAGTTTCCTTTATGAGCCTTATGTTATCACCTGTGACTAACATGTCATCCACATAAATCAGAATTACTACTATACCTTGATTAGTATGTTTTAAAAACAGAGAGTGATCAAACTCAGACTGCCTAAACTGCATCTGAATTAAGGCCTTTGTAAGCTTACAATTCCATTGTCTTGGAGCTTGTTTGAGCCCATAAAGGGATTTAGTTAATTTACATACTTGTTTACTGCCTCCTTTACTACTGAAACCTTGTGGAAGAGTCATATAGATTTCATCAAATAAATTCCCTTGAAGAAAGACATTATACACATCCATTTGATGAATGTACCATCCTCTAGAAGCAGCAATAGAGAGAACAGTTCTTATAGTTACCATTTTTACAACAGGGGAGAAGGTTTCTTGATAATCTATTCCTTCTTGTTGACTATAACCTTTAGCAACTAGTCTAGCTTTCAGTCTTTCTACTTCTCCAGTGTCTTTATACTTGATCCTGTAGATCCATTTACAGCCTATAGGTTGTTTTCCATCTGGTAGAGTAACAATACTCCAGGTGTGATTTTCTTGTAAGGCATCTATTTCTGCTTTCATAGCATCTACCCACCTAGAATCTTTTGAGGCTTCAATGTAACTTTTAGGTTACGGTTAGTTACGAGAAAGAGCTTAAAAAGGCTTGATATCTAGGTTTTAAGTTATCATAAGATATAAAGTTAGCAATAGGGTAAAGTACATTGTTGGCACTTGTTGTAACAAAGTCTTTAAGCCATATAGGGGGTTGTTTGAGTCTACTAGATTTCCTACTTATTGTTCTGTCATCTGGTTCTGTAGCAGGATTACTATCAGGTTGCATATCATCAGAGTTTCCTTTTTCTAAATTATTTTCAGTGGGATTACTGTCCTCAATAGATTCCTTATTAATGATATCTATACATCCCTTTTTTGATTCATCGACTACTATGAGAGGTCTCTTGGGGTAAGGTTGATCATTCTTTGTTTCCTTGAAGTGAATTATGGAAGATAGGAACCTCGATCACATGTTCTTTAAAAGGGTGAAGCGGTTTCTGAATGTAACATCTCTACTGACAATGAGGGCCTTAGACTGCAGATCATAAAGAATGTATCCTTTTTGAGTTTCAGAGTATCCCATTAGAACACATTTTTTAACCTTAGACTGAAGCTTATCTGTGGCAGTAAGATCACTAGCAAAGCATAGACAACCAATGGTTCTTATGTGTTTCAAGGATGGCTTTTTGTGATAGAGACACTCAAAAGGTGTAGAATGAGTAATAGAAGAGGGTAGTCTATTGATTAAGTATACTGCAGCCTGAACACATAGACCCCATAATTTTAGAGGAATATTAGTTTGCATTCTTATAGCCCTGGTAATTTCTAATATATGTCTGTGTTTTCTCTCAGCAATTCCATTCTGATGTGGTGTATATACACAGCTTCTTTGATGAATAATTCCTAAGTTACGAAGAGAGTGGTGCGAAATCATTAATAAACTCATCCCGTTATCGGTTCTAATTATCTTTACTATTTGATTAAACTGTGTTGATATGTACTTAAGAAACTGATTGATTATCACACATACTTCAGATTTAAGTCTAAGTAGGTATATCCAAGTCATTCTAGTGTGATCATCTACAATAGTGAGAAAAAATCTCTTCCCATTATGTGTTTCAACCTTGTATGGACCCCATACATCCATATGAACAATATCAAAAGCTTTATTACTGTAAGTGGTACTATTGGGGAAAGGCAGTCTACACTGTTTTGCACAAGGACACACATTGCATGTCTTTATTGCCTCAGCTATCTTATCATTATTAGCACTTATCAATTTACTAAGTACCTTACTAGAAGTGTGGCCCAGTCTTCTATGCCACAAATTAATATCTTCATGAGTCACTGTTTTCTTCTGCTGAGCTTGTGCATGTAGAACTGCCTTTCTTGAGTCATGTATGTCATTAGCATGATTGACTAACATATAGAGTCCATCCTGAAGCCTACCAATCTCCTTCACCTTCCCACTGGAGAGATCCTGAAATAGACAAAAATCAGGATAAAAGATAGCTGAACAGTTCAGCTCTCTTGTTAGTTGGGAGACAGACAGTAAATTGTATTTGAATTGAGGTAGAAATAGTACATTTTCAAGTGTACTTCTATTAGAGAGAGTACTAATACCAGTGTGAGTAACTTGGGCTGATTGGCCATTTGGTAAAAAAACCTTCTTTGGTATGACTGAATCACTTTTTTCAGTAATTTCATCTAGCATGTTTAGATCATTAACCATATGATTTGTAGCACCTGTATCTATTATCCACCTTTTCATTATATTAAAGACATGTAAGGCTTTAAGTTCTGATATACCTGCTAAGTTTGCAGATGTTTGAATACCTTGTGTGTCCAGAGATGCTCCTTTATGTAACTGATTATTGTTCAACATCTTTACTATCTGCTCATACTGATTTTGAGAGAATGTTGGTGCTCCTTCAGCTTGCCAATTGGTTTTAGTATTTTCAGAGGAGGACTCTGAACCTTTGTTATGAACATTATGAGCAGCAGCAAATTCCTTTCTTTTTGATTTAAAACCAGGAGGGTATCCAACTAGTCTGTAGCAAAATTTCTTTGTGTGACCTCTCATCTTGCACTCCTCACAGACTAGATTGGAATTCCTTTTTGATCTTTGGTTTCCTGTTGTTCCATTCTTAGAATGGAATTCATTCTTAGAGTACATAGCAGTAGAGGGACCAGCACCTAGAAGTCCTACAGACTTAGCACTAATCCCTTTTTGATTTTCATCACTTACTATCATGGAGTAGGCTTTATTGACTGTAGGAATAGGTGACATAAGCAGAATTTGGCTTCTAGCCTGCATGTAACTCTCATTCAGACCCATGAGAAATTGGTAAAGCTTCTGCCTCTGCAGAAAGTCTGTAAATTCTCTGGATGTAGGACATGCACAACTTGGTGGTCGCACAATGGCTTGGTATTCCACCCACAAATTCTTTAGTTTGGTATAATATTCTGCAATACTAGCATTTCCTTGAGATAAGGTAGCAATTTCTCTATGTAAATTGTAAGTTCTTGATTCATCCACTTTTTCAAACCTTTCCTTTAGATCTTCCCATACCTCATATGTTGTTTCAGCATAAAGAACCCCACACAGCAAGTTACTAGTGACAACATTCATTAGCCATGCCTGCACCACTGCATTAACCCTGTCCCACTGATCCCACCGTTCTATCCCAAACTGATTCTTTGTACAGTTTCCATTCACAAACCCTAGTTTGTTCCTTCCTAATAGGGCTATTTTCATAGATTTGCTCCAAACAGTGTAGTTTTCAGAGCCCACTAGTTGGAAGGATATTAAAGAGACGCTACTGACATCTGAGGCTTGCAAGAATAGGGGATGGTTATGGTCAAATACAGTGATGGGTGAGGTTTTAGAGGATTGGGGAAGATCTGTAGTGGAACCAGGTGTTCCTTCGAGTAAGTCGGTGGGTGGATCTGATCCCATTTTATTTGATAAGGGTCAAAAAACCAGAAAAAAATAGAGGTGACAATCTTTATCAAGATCTCCACAGATCTTTATCCAGATCTTAAACGGTTTCTTTTGGGAATATACAGTATCAACAAATTTCTATCAATATACAGGTGTTCCTTCGAATATAGGCCTAATATACAATATTAACAGACTCGACTTCACAGAAGTAGAAATATCAGATTTGAGATCCAAAAGGAAAAACAAAGATTTACCCAGATCTTGTGCATAATATCATGCAACATCCGATGTCGGTGACTGGCTCTGATACCATGTTGATAATCTGAACACTGCCATGGATGATGCAATACAGTCTGTTCAAAGGTTTCTAAGAATACAACTAGATCTAGGTTTAATCAGTGTACATGCAACTTCCGTAGATCTTTGAGAATGAACATAGACAACATGCCAAGGAAGAAGGAGACAACACTCAGTATATTAACGTTGAGAAGAAGTACATCGAGAAGATAAAGGAAGGGAGGAAGACGAAGTACAGAGAAAGCTTCTTTAGTACGCCTCTCTTTCTTATTTTCTCTTCTGACCTAGAAGAGTGAGGAAGGTTCTATTTATACTTAGGCTACACGCCTAAGACACAAAGTGGGCTTCTGCTTACGATCCAAATGTCTGGTGGCCACTTAATGTGGGCTGGCCCCTTTAAATAATAATATCAGGCATATACAAAACTGGCCCAATAACATTAAATTGGCCCACTACTTATTACACACTTGAATCAATTCTTTAACAACCTCGCAGGAAAATCATCATCATCATCCGTCAGCGATCATCAATCCAACTTTGTGCAACAAACAACAAATACTATTCTCAAATGTAGAGAATTGGAGGCGGAGAAGAAGAAAAAGGAGTTTATTAAGAAAATGTGTGTACAATTAAATTAAAAAATCTTTTTTGGAGCGAAAGTATAATTTAATGTAAGGATCATTGTAATAATTAGAGATTTTTTTTTTTTTATGAATTGTTTTCTTAGATGGATAGGGTAGCTATTTTTCTGCCTCATTTATGTCCTAACAACTAATACGGGCCCACATTACTATTTCTATATTTACCTTTTTTCATTCTTTCTTTTACTATTCGTATTCTCAATATTGAAAAATCTCTCAATCGTCAACTTACTACAGCTTACAAATTACAAAAGATCAAAATTTCGCTTTCTGGTGTCTTCATAAAAAATGTTATGCATTACAACAAACAATCATCGTACTGAAACAATGAAACACTATTTCGATATCATTATGTCAACTTATCTTGCTCTGTAGTTTTTTACCCTTTGATTTCTGCTACTATCTATTGTTTACTTTGATTATTTTATTTATCTCTGGTAGCTACTGCTCTTTTTTTAGACTACTTTATCATATCTTATTCGCTTTCGTTACTTTCATTTTCTTACTGCTTTGAATTGTGTCCTTATTTGACTTTTTTTTTGTCATGCTTTCTCTTGAGACGGGGTCTTTCAGAAACAATCTTTTTACCTTGCAAAGTAGGGGTTAGGTCTGCGTACACTCTACTATCCTAGTAGTATCGGTCTCTCAACACTATTTACCAGTAAATTGCGGGATGTGCTCCAATAATCAAGCTTTGAGAACGGACAACTGATAGCACCTATAGAAATTGCTCAGTATCTAATCTCTATATTAACTGTTGTAAAAACTATAGAAATATAATCATAAGAATTATCTTCAAGCTTAAGGTGTGTCGTTGATTGTTGAGAGATATGAATGAACATAGTTACAAGAGTAGTTACAAGGGTAGCAAGAAGAGGAGCCTATAGGAGCCTTATAGAAATAACTAACCTTTCTCTCTACTTTACATGTATAAATACCCTACAAGTGTACTGAATGTAATGACAACTCTGAAATAATAAAAGGACCACAAGAGTCTTCTTCCTCTCTTCTTCTCTTCCTCTCTTTATTTACTTCATCTACTTATTTCTTATTCTTGAACACAATCATGTTGTATACTGTGTATATATGTGTATTTACTTGATGTATACACGATCATAACTGAGCCGATAGTCTCAGAAATCAACATGGTATCAAAGCAAGTGACAGGGTATCAACAATTGCTACATCGATTCTCACTGTTCTTGTAAGGAAAAAAATCTGAATTCAATTACTCTTTTTTTTCTCTACTTTCTGTTCTTACTGGATTGGTATAACCTGAGTATATCTCTGTATATATTCTTCTCTTTCTTGATATTCTGATTCATAAATCAGAAAGACAGAATATATTGTTGCACTTAATCTCTGTATATTCTGAATCATATTCTTTTGCTTTTCTCTTCTTTTGGATCAGTTTTTCTGGTTTCTTTCTCCTCTCTTCTTCTGGCTCATATTTCTAACAGCGAGTCGATCGAAATTCTGATAAGCAAGATAACTCAAAGATATCTAGCCAAAATAAACATAAACTTCTTTCTTCTGATATTCTGATATTTCTCATAAGATCTCATTTCTTCTTCTTTTAGTTTCTTTGCTACTCTTCTTTCTCTGAAGACTTGATAATACAAGTCATTTGATTCTCAAATAAACCATTAAAAAACAGACAAATCTGGTGTTACTTACGTGTTCTGATAATCTACTTGTCTCTCATCTCGATCTTGTTTTTACAAAGATTCACTAAATCCACTAAAAGTGAAATCTGATTTTTGTTTTCTTGCTGATAAACTTCTACTTCTTGAAAGTGAATTTTCTGTCAAAATAACGAATAACTCAAGAGAGAAATATATTTTCAAGAATGGAAGCAGTAGTAGTGGACGCTGGTACTAAATTTCTCAAAAACTGGCTTTGATGTTCCTGATCAAACTCCTTCTATGGTAATACCAACCCAAATGAAACGCATTCCGGAAGATTATGAAGGTTCCGTGGTTAAGGAGGAGGAATTAATTGTGGACCCCATTGAGAGAGGTTTATTGGGATGCCATGAAAGATCTGTTGCATCATGTTCTTTATTCTGGTCTTGGTTGGAAAATTGGAAATGAAGGTCAAATTTTGTTCACCGACCCACGTTGCACTCCCAAGGCTGTTAGGGAACAATTAGTGCAATTGATGTTTGAGACGTTTAACATCTCAGGGTTTTATGCCTCAGAGCAGGCAGTATTGTCGCTCTATGCTGTTGGACGCATATCTGGTTGCACTGTTGATGTTGGTCAAGGGAAAATTGATATTGCACCTGTCATCGAGGGTGTTGTTCAGCACGTAGTATCAAGAAGGTTGGAGATTGGGGGTGAGGATTTGACAAAACTACTAGCAGATGATCTTAGTAAATCAAATCCCACAGTTAACCTTTATTTCTGATGTTGAAAAATTAAAAACGCTATATGCATGTTGTGCTGATGATGATATTGCCTATGCGAAGATTCAACAAAGAGAAACATACTCTGCCTAATGGCCAGGTAATCAGAATTGGAAAAGAAAGATACACTGTTGAAGAGGCATTGTTTCAACCATCTGTATTGGGTAATGATACTCATGGAATAGTTGAGCAACTTGTTCATAGTATTTCGTCTGTCATCTGAAAAATCGCCGCCAACTGCTAGACAACATTAGTACTTGAATTCCAAGTTAGGTGTACTGAATATCTTCACCACGCGGGATTTCTATTGTTGAGTCGGGTGAGTGTTGAGAAATATGAATGAACATAGTTACAAGAGTAGTTACAAGGATAGCTAGAAGATGAGCCTATAGGAGCCTTATAGAAATAACTAACTTTCCTCTCTACTTTACATGTATAATTACCCTACAAGTGTACTCAATGTAATGACAACTCTGAAATAATAAAAAGACCACAAGAGTCTTCTTCCTCTCTTCTTCTCTTCCTCCCTTCGTTTACTTCATCTTCTTCTTATTTCTTATTCTTGAACACAGTCATGTTGTATTCTGTGTATATAGGTGTATATACTTGATGTATACACGATCATAACTGAGCCGATAGTCTCAGAAATCAACATTGATAATTTAAGAACAAATAGTTGATGAATAATTTAAGAACAAAAAACAATAAAGAATAATTTAATAGCAGAAAACCCTTAAAAGAAAAAAAGGAGAATAATTTCTGTCATGTTAGTGCCTTTCTCATAGGAAATAATCCATGTATATATAGGTGAGATATTTGGAATATTACAGTGACTAAATAATAGTCTTCATGCTCATTTCTCAGTTCTCACAACCAATTTTTAAACTGAAATTAATCTGATTAATTTTTATTTTTTTGAAATTTCAAATTCAAAATTTTATGAGAACTAACATAAGTTTCTTTTGTCACATATCCAAACGGCAACAAAGTATATTTTAGAATATTAGTCCAAGTTCACTTAGCTTAAATTGTGAAGTAAAAGGTGTCAAATGAGTTCACCCATAATAATAAAGAATATTATAGAGAACAAATTTTCTAATGTAAGAAAGAGACGTTGGAAACACTTAAGGAGAAGTAGTACTACCACACACTACTAATTAGGACCATATTATGTGACAACCATTGGTTGTCATTTGTCAAAAGATGATTATGATCATTTTGGATATAGACGTTTCAGTGAACTAATGACTAATCAATAACATGCTTAAGTTTGTCTTATAAAGGTCTTAACCTTTTTCTTGAAGCTTGATTTGTGAGCTGTACAGCACAGATATTTAGTTACTCTACAATTATATCAAAGGATAATTTCATGAATAATCACTCAACCTTTACCTTGTTGTGCTAAAATCACAAAATAATATTCTCAGTCTTAATTTATGTGTCATATAGTTCGTATTTTGTCAGTCAAGTTTTTAAATTTTAATCATAAATTTGAATATAAAATCTTTAACTTTTTTGAAATAAAATTTACATATATATAAACTACGTAAAAAGTATTATAAGCAGTAAAAATTAATAATTTAAAATATTTAAAAGACATATGACCATAAGATAATGACCATTAAGCTAATTTTGGAAGGGTGAACCATTAACATAATTAGTGTGTATGCGTCGCATGTTGGTTTGGACAAGTATGGCAAACGACGCCTTTGGGAGGAGCTGGACGAGGTTGTAAAAAGTATCCCACAAACCGAGAAACTAGTGTTAGGAGGAGATTTTAATGATCACAGAGGGGCTACTTCGGGAGGATATGATGATGTGCATGGAAGGTTCGACTTTGGGGATAAGAATGAGGGAGGAATCTTCCTTTTAGACTTCGTGAATGCTTTTGAGTTGGTCATAGCTAACTCAAGCTTCCGAAAGAGGGATGAGAACTTCGTGACATATTGTAGTGCGCTGGATAAGACTTAGATAGATTATATGTTCCTTAAAAAGGGTGATAGAGGTGTTTGCAAGGACTGCAAGGTTATACCGATCGAGAATCTTACAACCCAGAATACACTCGTGGTTATGAACTTAGAGATCAAGATAAAGAAGAGGAAGAGGGTTGCTCATGATCGTCCACAAATTAGATGGGAAGGCCCGACTGAGGTCAAAGCTCAGGAGATGAGGGAGTTGGGGGCTTGGGAGAGTAGTTGGGACGCTGATAATATGTAGGCTAGGACATCAGAATGCATAAGAGAAGCAACTAGAGAGGTGCTAGGGGCCTCGAGAGGCAACTCATGTGGACGTGAAGGGGCCTGGTGGTGGAATGAAGAGGTCCAACGAAAAGTAAAAGCCAAGAAGGTTGATTATGCGGTGTTAGTGGAAAATGTCAACGATAAGGACAAGAGGAGGAATAATAATAAGTATAAGGTAGCTAAGAAAGAAGCGAATGTAGCGGAATCGGCTTTTGGGCACTTGTATAAAGAACTCGAGCTCAAAGACTGGGATAGAAAGTTGTATACGCTCACCAAGATGAGAGAGAGGAAGTCTCGCGCCCTGGACCATGTGAAGTGCATCAAGGTCGAGAATGGTGAAGTGCTGGTAGATTAGGAATACATTAGGCGGATATGGCAGACATACTTCCATAATCTCTTGAATGAAGAAGGGCAAAATGATATCATGATGGGGATTAGAGCATTTCGAGAGCCGTAGAGATTTTGGGTATTGTAGGAGTATAAACGCAACAAAGGTTAGAGGCTATCTGTAAGATGAGGAAGGGGAGAGCGACCGGTCCAGATGAGATCTCGATAGACTTCTGAAAGAGCGCAGGGGAAACAGGTATGAAATGACTGACTAGGTTGTTTAATGTCATACTTAGGACATCTAAGATGTCAGAGGATTGGAGGTGGAGTACAATGGTTCTGCAAAGGCAATGTTCAGAACTACAATAATTATAGGGATATTAAGTTGTTAACCCACACTATGAAAGTATGTGAGGGGGTGGTCGAGATGAGAAAGATGAGTGATGCGTCGATATCCGAAAACTAGTTCGGATTCATGTCTGGGATATCGACTAAAGAAGTTATTCATCTTGTCATGAGATTGTTGGAGTAGTTTCGGGACAAAAAACAATACTTACACATATTGTTAATTGAAATGGATAAGGCATATGATAAAGTTCCTCGGGAGGTCCTTTGGGATGCTTGGAGTCTAGGGGAGTGCTTGTTGCCTACATCAGAGTAATTAAAGACATGTATGAGAGTGTCAAGACCCAGGTTATTATAATATGTAGTGATTATGAATACTTTTCGGTCATGATGGGGTTGCACCAAGGATCAACCCTTAGCCCATTTCTATTTGTCTTAGTGATGGATGAATTAACATGGCATATTCAAGAGGAGGTATCATGGTGTATGCTATTTGGGGATGACATAGTTTTGATTAATGAGACGCGTAGTGTAGTTAACGATAGACTGAAAGTTTGGAGAATGACTTTATAATCTAAATGTTTTAGGTTAAGTAGGACTAAGATGGACTACATGGAGTGCAAGTTTAGTGACGTGACACACGAGATAGATTTGAAAGTAAAGATCGAGGGACAAGTTATACCCAAAAGAGAAAACTTCGAGTATCTTAGCTCTATAATACAAGGGGACATTGATATTGATGATGATGTCACACATCGTATTGTGAATGAAATGGAGGCTCGCCTACAGAGTGATTTGCGATAATAAGTGTCTCCTGTGCTGAAAGGTACGTTCTACAGAGTGGTGGTTAGACTAGCATTGTTGTATGAGGCCGAATGTTGGTTAGTTAAGAACGCCCACATTCAGAAGATGAAGGTAGCAGTGATGAAGATGCTTCGATGGATGTGTGGTCATACTAGGAGAGAGTCAGCAGGTAGGATGGCACTACTGGTAAAAACGCCGCAGGCGCAAAGCGTGAATATGATTAGAACAAAGTTATACGGGACAAAGTTGGAGAGGCCTCCGTGGCAGATAAGATGAGAGAAGCGCGACTGAGATAGTTTGGACATGTGAAGAGGAGATGTGAGGATGCGCCAATTAGGATGAGTGAAAGATTGACGATCGCATGAGTTAGAAGAGGTAAAGGTAGGCTGAAGAGGAGCTGGGGGAGGTGATTAGACCGGACATGGAACAACTCCAACTGACTGAGGACATGAATGTAGATATGAAGATGTGGAGATCGAGGATTATGATAGAAGGTTAGTAGGTAGTTGAGTTTTATCACGATGTGTGCGAGAGAGGTGTAGGGGGGGGGGGGGGGCTAGTCTTTTCATTTCCTCTTCTCCTTTTCTTAGTAGTAGTATTTAGGTATCACGTAGATCATTATTTTTATGTGGTCATTACTTCATTTGTTCTATATCTTGATATTTTCTGTTGTCTTATTTTTTATAATCTTGCATTGACTACGTGTTTTGAGTCGGTGCTTTATCGAAAACAACCTCTCTACCCCACAAAAGTAAGGTTTGCGTACATCTTACCATCTCCAGACTCCACTTTGTGGGATTATACTCGGTATGTTGTTGTTGTTGTATGACAAAATTGTGATCAAGAAAAATTCATTTGGCTCTCGAAATTCAAACACCACCACATAAATTGGGACGAACGGAAAATTTTATAAAGAGTTATTCAACTTTGCTTATGATCCACCATAGTCACTAAATTATGTTTTATATTAAAAATCAACTTTAAACATATCACAGCAAATTGCTAGGGGAAGATAAATGAAGCATTTTCAATGATATTTAGACAAAACTGAATGACATTTTGGATACAAAAAGTTATTTAGTAACTTTTTATGATGTTTAGACAAAATTGTGTGATTTTTTAATATGAAAAATAATTTATTAATTTTAATATAATAAAATAAAATTTAAATGATCATTCGTGAAATTACTCCATTATATGAAGCACATCATCAAGGCAACTTCAATTCAAAGGTTCTTGATTGCCAACATTATCCGTTAATGAATGAAAAGGTAATGATAATGTTAAAAATATGATGAAGTGTGCGTTCGATTATAAAACAAAACAAAAGGTCACAATGAATTATCTGTTTTTGAAAAGGAAAGAAAAAAGAACGTTAAATTAGAAAGCGTATATGGAAGATATATGTATTATATTTATTGACTTGATATAAATACTTGATACGAGTAAATTTTTTATCCATATAATGCATTACAAAAGAAATAAAAAACTAGTGAATTATCAAATCCAACTAGTCAACTCTGTATAGTTTCCAGATTTAATCTACTTACGGATTCTGGTATAAACTGGATCAGTGCCAAACATCACATTGCCTCCAAAATTAATATAGTTTACACTTTTGATATCAAAGTATATATATAGCTTAATTTGAGCCGAGAATTTATTGGAAACAGTTTCACTACCTCCACGAGGTAAGAGCAAGATCTGTATACATTCTATCATCTTTATACCGCACCTGAGAAATTTCACTGAATATATTATTGTGTATATATATAATTCTTCAGCAAAATGTATTCAATTAATTATCCTTCTAACAATGTAGCTCCACCCCTAGCTATGATAATCATTGGACTTCCAGGAAAGAGTAGAGGAATGAAATTCATTGTTAGGACATACAATGCAGACGTGTATCCAAGATTAAATTTTTTGAGTTCAGATTCAAATTATATCACATCCAATCTAGTTTATTGGATTTGAAATTGTAAACATGTATATTCCGGATACAATTTCATCCCTACCCCATAAATAGAATATTTCCATATATTGTGTAAATATAATTATGGTAAGATTATGATTCCTCTTTTGTATAGACTTAGGATTCCTATTGTATAAGGGACGAATATTGTACTCTATATATATTTTGATATTAATGAGAAGACTCCGCAATGAAGATTAATATCATCTTACATGGTATCAAGAGCCTAAATTCCAAAAATCGTAGAAATTTTCTTCCCCAGCCGCCGGCACCACCCCCCTTCCCACGGCGCCACGACTCCCTTCTTCTCTTCAAGAAATTTCTTGGTCTTTCTTTTCTTCCTCTCTTCTCTAAATAGATACTCAAGAGTCTACCACTGTTGTTGACGCTTCTACCTCCACAAATCCCACCACCAAGTCGTCACCCTTTTTTCATCCCGCTCTCACTGTTTCCAACATCAACAACCATATCCCCATCCTTCTTGATGAAGAAAGCAGTCAGTATTATCTGTGGGTTGAACTGTTTCGAAATCATGCATGTCTCTATAACGTGTTTGATCATATTGATGACACCATTCCGCGTCATTCGGAGGTTGATGATTCTACTTGGCGTCGTCTAGACGCCGGCGTAAAACAATGGATATATGGTAGTTTTTCTCAGGATCTACTTCTTACTATCATAAAATCTGACTCCACAGCCCGTGACTTGTGTAATCGTTTGGAGGAAATTTTTCAGGACAACAAGCACACCCGTGTTGTGTATTTAGAGGAGCAATTTAACAATACACGTCTTGAAACCTTTTTCAATGTGACTGAGTACTGCAAACAGTTAAAGCTCATGACGGATCAACTTACTGCTGTCGACTCGCCTGTTACTGACACCAAAATGGTGTTACAATTGATTGCTGGCCTCCCTAAATGCGAATATGATACATTGGTCACCATGATTCAACAGGCGGCTCCGTTACCCAGCTTTAACAAAGCTCGCTCATAGTTGTTGTTCGAAGAAACTCGTCGTACTAAGCAGCAGCAGAGGACAATAAAGAAACCAAGCGCATGGCGCTCCCAAAGATCGCATAACGCCGTGGTGCCTCAAAGATGCAGTCGCGGCGCTGCTATTCCAAGATGCAGCGGACCTTCAACCCTTATTCCGCACGGGTTGTTAGTTCCACTCAAAGATCACAAAGAAGCCCACTTACGCAGGGCGGTTCAGCCCTCCTCCGCCAGGACTAGTGTTGTTATCGGTCCGAACCGGTCCGGGTATCCACTTACCGGAACCGATCCGATAAGCTTACCGGTCCGGACCGGTCCCGGACCGATAAGGTTTCGGTCCTGGAACGAGATCCGGTCCCGGACCGAAACCTTATCGGTCCGGTTCTCGGTCCGGACCGGTAAGAATTTTCTGGGTCGGACCAATTTTTTTTAAATTGAATTTTCAATACTGAAATTGACATTCTCAGACACATTACCACAAAATTTTTACGTTGAAATATATTATATAGCGCGAGATATTTAGATTTAAAAATGGACAATTGGTAACAATTTGGGGTAAAAGTGAAATTGATTGGCAAGACAGATGTTTTTTGAGAAATTGGCTGCTCCAAACTACTTATGCTGTTTGTCCGGCCCTATCTCGAAAAAATACGCGAAATCAAAAAAACATTAGGTCAAACGGACATCCGAGCGCAAAGTTATGACCGTTTAAAGTTTCATTAATTTACAACCTAATTAGCCGTCGGAGACTGGATGGGGCTTCTTGGTGGGGATGGCCGGAGGACTTGGGGTGGGTGGGGTTGGGGTTGGGGATGTTACGTATTTTATCGGTTACACGGTCCCGCCTTATCGGTCCGGTATTTTTTGGTACTGTGATCCGACCGTTAAGGTTTCGTCCGAGTATCGTCCGCTTACCGATCCGGTTCTCGTAATTACCGAGTATCCGGATCGCTACATTTCTAGCCAGACACCCATCGAGTTGGGTCGCTTTTAGCACCTCAACATGCAATACCGACAATAATCGTATACGGACTCGAGCCACATCTCACATCACCTACTGCAGTACTATTCCCAAACCGCGATTTAAAGCATCCCCAATATGTTACAGTTGGTAGTGGACAACGCATTCCAGTAAAGGGTTATGGTACATCATACACACAACCTCCCCATCCACCATTCTCCCTTAAAAATACCTTATATTCCCCACACATGATTAAGAAACTAATATTTGTCCGCCAATTTACTCGTAATAATTTTGTCTCTGTTGACTTTGACCCTTTTGGTTTCACTGTAAAGGATCTTCGTACGGGGACACCTCTTACGAGATGCAATAGCACGGGGGATATTTATCCATTCACATCCACCTCCGCTGCCAGATCTTGTTCTCCCGTCTCTCTAGCGGTTATTTCTTCTTAGACATGGCATAATAGGCTTGGTCACCCAGGACTCTCAGTCTTTAATTTTCTTAGAGGCAATAATTTCATTACTTATAATGGAAGCTTGTCCAAAATTGTGTTTTTTGTTCTTTAGGCAAACATACTCGTCTTCCGTTTAAATCATCTACTAGTGTTACCTTTGCACCATTTGATATAATACATAACGATTTATGGACATCACCTGTTGCTAGTTCTCTCGGTCATAAATATTATTTTGTCTTGCTAGATGATTTTCCTCACTATATCTGGTTGTACCCTCTCAAATATAAATATTAGGGTGTTTACCAAATTTCTTGAGTTTCGACAATTCATCCAAACACAATTTGAAAAAGGTATCAAATCATTTTTGTGCGATAATAGTCTTGAATTTAATAACTCTATATTTCACCATTTTTGTACCAATAATGACATGGTTTTTCGCTTCTCTTGCCCTCACACCTCACCACAAAATGGTAAAGCTGAAAGAATCATCCGCACCATTAACAATATGATTCGCACCATATTGATTCATACCTCCATCCCTCCATTCTTCTGGGTATATGCTGCTAAAATGTCACAATACATTCTCAATATTCTCCCTACTAGCACTCTTCACAACATGACCCCTACCGAAATCCTCTACCATAGAGTCCCCTCCTATGATCTTCTACGGATTTTGGTTGTCTGTGCTATTCCAACCTTAGCTCTACCGCCCCTCATAAGCTCGCTCCTAGGTCCACTCCATGTGTCTTCCTAAGCTTCCCACCGAATCATAGGGGCTATCTATGCTACGACCTGTCCACTCGTCAAATCCACATCTCTCATCACGTCACATTCGACGAGACCACATTTCCGTTTTCGAATCTTCAGAAATTCTAAAAACTGAATTACTCATTCCTTGATGAGCCTGCTACTTTTCCCATCATCCTTGATCAGCTTATCTCTTCTGACTCATCGACAGAGCCGCGACCCAGTTTTGAGGCGTCGTGGCGCCAACTTTCCAGAGAGCCTGTCACACAGACAGCGCCGCGACGCTAGATCCAGGCGTCATGGCGCCTCCGACGGCTTCGCCCCCACCTTCTCCTTTTCCTACCCTATCATCAGTGTCAGCCCTCCCTACTCAGCCAACACTGCCTCCCACTGTTCCCACACACCAAATAAAAACTCGTGCCAAGCATGGAATCTTCAAACTCAAAGTTCAATTTAACTTGTCTGCCCAAACCATTTCTCCAATTCCCAAAAACCCTATATTGGTTAAATAATACCCTAATTGGAATGCGTCTATGTCTAAGGAATTCAATGCTTTAACTAAACAATACACATGGGATCTAGTACCTAGACCTGAGGGGGTGAATGTGATTCGTTGTCTGTGGCTTTTTCGTCACAAATTCCGAGACAGTAGAGATCTTGAGAGGTATAAGGCACGACTTGTGGCTAATAACACAAATCAGCAGGAGGGCATTGATTGTGGTTAAACCTTTAGCCCGGTTGTCAAATAGGCTACCATTTTCACAGTTTTGAGTATTGCCATGGGCAAACACTGGCCGATCCATCAGATTGATGTAAAGAATGCATTCTTACATGGGAATCTGAGAGAAACAGTCTACATGCATCAGCCGACAGGGTTCACCCATCCAGCAGTTTCTCACTATGTGTGTCGTCTTCGTAAGTCACAATATGGCCTGAAACAGGCCCCCCGTGCGTGGTATGATCGTTTTGCCAAGTATATCTGGCAGATTGAGTTTGTATGCAGCAAGAGTGATACATCACTATTTATTTTTCATCGAGGTAGTAGCACTGCTTACTTATTACTTTACGTGGATGATATTGTTCTTAATGCCTCCTTCGACGGATTGAAAAATGAGATTATTGTCTTGCTTAAGTCCGAATTTGCAATGACTGATTTGGGGAAACTGAGTTACTTTTTAGGGATATCAGTGACCATGTCTTTCAATCATATGTTCTTGTGTCAGCGTAAGTATGAAGAAGAGATTGTGTACAGGGTTAAGATGGCGAATGTTTGCGATTTTATAATTGCTCACGCAAGTGCACGTATCGTTCACAAGTAATATAGTTTGGTAAGACCGAATATCGTCCTCAGAGACTGGTTATCAAGTACCGATTATCTAAGCTTTAGTTTCTATTTTGTGAACGTTAATTTGTTTGTATTTTTATCTAATAACTAAAATTAAGTGATTGCAGAAAATAAACTAATTATGATAATACGTTTTTAAATCAGATATGAGGGAAATAGGGCTTCCAATATCCTCGACTATCCACTCCTTTCAATCCTTAATGCAACTAGAATGACTTCTTGTTCTACGTTAAGATAGCGGTTAACTAGACTGTCTTATATTCCGGTTAGGATATATAATCTCTCAACCCCAGTGCAGAACCTTCTATATTTTTATGATAGGATTTACCACATAGGAGGATTAAGAACAATAACCTATAATGCTACACAAGTATCGGGGTTCTTTCGTCCGCGATTTTAACCTATGTCTATTCAATTACAACATATCCAAATCTCTCCTCTCGGTTCTTGATTCGAAATCATATATATTATGATAATTAATGGCCAGTTAACTATCAAACATTATACCAATTATTGAATAAATCTTAATCAAGTGAAGAAGAAATCAACTAATGCATTAAGTCATGAAATAGAGTTTCAAGCGATTCAAAAGGAAATCTCTAATAAAGTGTTTAGCACCTAGCCATAGTCACGCTAAAAACTAATACAATTCCAAACATAAACTGAATTACAAAGAAAGAAAAGAAAAGAAACTTGAACTAAAGTTGTCTCTAATCTTGTGTTGTTGCCTCCTTTCTTGCCTCCCCAAAGTATGAATTAGAATATGTACAAGATGCCCCTTTTTAGGTCAGAGTTTTAGGGATTATATAGTTGAGAAAAATTTGTGTTTCGAACCCGTTTGCCCTTCGAAAATCTCCCCAAAAAATCAGAAATCCCGCCTCGGCGCCGCGGCTCCGGAAAACCCGAGAGCAAATCAGAGCCCGCAGTACATTAAGCATCGCGACGCATGTGACGTCCTTCTGCCAGTTTTTCGATTCTGTGTCGTTTTCTCGTCCGGACTTCGTCTGATTTCTTCTATACTTTCCGGACTTCTTAGACTTCATTTCTGGCCTTTTCTTGTGCAATTACACCTCAATTAAGCTAATTTCATCTTCTTTTTGTCATTTCTCCATTTAGGACCGCTGTGACTCAAAAGAAAGAAAAACGATCATAATACTATACTAAACACAAACAAAATGAGTAAAATACTAACTAAAAATGACTCAAAAAATGTATATAAAATATGTCTAACAGCGAACTGCAAATAGGTGCCTACTCCAGTTGATTCTAAATCTAAGCTCAGTGCCATAGATGGTGCTCCAGTCTCTGATACTACTCTGTATAGGAGCCTTGAAGGTGCACTGTTGGACGATTTCCACTTGCTCACGCAAGTGTACGTATCGTTCACAAGCAGTATAGTCTGATAAGACCGAATATCGTCCTCAGAGACTGATTTCTAATTACCGTTCATCTATTTTATGTTATCTATTTAACAATCGATAATAGAGTTGGGTTTTTTGTTTAACTACTAGAATAATGGCAAGAATTAACTAAACTATTGAAGTTGTAATGCGTTATGAAGGAATTAGGGCTTCCAAAATCCTCGACTATCCACTTTATTCAATCTTTAATGCAACTAGAATGACTTATTCCTCTACGTTAAGATAGCGGTAACTAGACTGTCTCATATTATGGTTAGGATATATAATCGCTCAACCCAGTGCAGAACCCTTCTATATTTCTATGATAGGATTTACCACATAGGAGGATTAAGAACAGTAACCTATAATGCTACACAAGTATCGGGGTACTTTCGTCCGCGATTTTAACCTATGTCTATTCAATTACAGCATATCCAAATCTCTCATATCGGTTCTTGATTCGAAATCATATAGATTATGATAATTAGTGATCAATTAACTATCAAACATTCATACCAATTATTGAATAAATCTTAATCAAGTGAAGAATAAATCAACTAATGCATTAAGTCATGAAATAGAGTTTCAAGCGATTCAAAAGAAAAGCCCAAATAAAATGTTTAGCTCCTAGCCATAGTCACGCTAAGAACTAATACAATTTCAAACATAAACTGAATTAAAAAGAAAGAAAGAAAGAAAAGTACTACGAACTAAAGTCTTCAATTGTAGCTTTCAATCCTTGACCTGTGATGTGTTGTGTGTTAGAATGACCCCCTTCTCATAGAATAATCCCTAGGGCTTTTAGTATGTTTCAATTTTCGTGCCCTATGGACCCTTCTGCCCCTAGCCAAATTAACTTCAGATTCTCAATTTTCGTACCGGCGCCGCGACACCCAAAGTTCTGTGGCTTCTCTAATGTTCCGGCCGCAAGATCTGACCTGGCACGGCTTTCATCCGGTCTTGATTTCATCCTTTCGGCCTCAGATTCCTCTTTTTATGCCCATTTTTCGTTCATTTTCGTCATTTTACCTTTTTGAACCGCTGTGACTCAAAAGAAAGAAAAACAAACCTAATACTATACTAAACACAACAAAAACGAGTAAAATACTAACTAAAAATGACTCAAAAAAACGTATACAAAATACGCTTAACATGCACTTCAGTATCTCACCTTCACCCGACCAGACATAACTTATGTTGTTCAGCATGTGTGCTTATTCATGCATGCCCCCGGGGATTCTCATTTCACTGCTATTAAGCGTATCATTCGATACATTAAGGGCACTCTTGATTATGGTTTGCACCTATATCCCTCTGCTCCAAACAAGTTGCTTTCATATACGGATGCAGATTTGGCAGAGTGTCCGGACACGTGACGCTCCACCTCCGGCTTTTGTGTTTTTTAGGGGGAAAATCTGATTTCTTGAGTCCGCGGCTGCACTACCCTATCTCGCCTCAAATTTGAGTACAGAGGCGTTGCAAATGTAGTAGCTGAGATTTGTTGGCTCAGAAATTTATTGTTAGAACTTCAGTGTCCTTTGCGTCAGACATCTATTGTGTACTGTGATAACATCTCTGTCATCTATCTGTCTCATAATCCGGTTCAACATCAGCGAACCAAGCACATTGAGATAGACCTACACTTTGTTCGTGAGAAAGTTGCACTAGGCCATGTCAGAGTGTTACATGTTCCATCATCCTATCTGTATCCAGATATATTTACCAAAGAACTTCCCATACAGTTATTTCTTGACTTCAAATCCAGTATTAGCGTCCGGCCTCCTCCCGCTCCGACTGAGGGGGTGTGTAAACGTGTATATTCTAGATACAATTCCATCCCTACCCCATAATTAGAATATTTCTATATATTGTGTAAATATTATTATGGTAAAACTAGGATTCCTCTTTTGTATAGGTTTAAGATTCTTATTGTATAAGAGATGAATATTGTACTCTATATATACTTTTATTATTGAGAAGACTCCTCAAGGGAGATTAATATCATCTTACATAAATCTATTATTTGTATGTAAATCACAATTAACCAAAAATATACATTTTCACCTTAATTTATCGCTCGGTTATAGTAAAGTAGTATAGTTTGGTGTAAAATATAAATAATGGGTGTGAATAAGTTTTTATCTATATATATAAGATCTAAATAAAAATTATTGAGTTCAAGTGAATCATTAGCTCCTTCATAAATCCGCCATTGACACCGGGATTTTCTACATGAATAAGCTACTTATAAGACTTAATTACCTTTCTTTATGGTAGTTTTATTTGATTACAAAATATAACACTACTTGACCAATTATAGCAAATGTAAGAGATTATGCTCCAATCTTCCTCATTTTTAAGCTCTAATCTCTCTCTTCAAGCACACCCAAGCAGAGAATATTATTTTAAAGCATTAAATTTAAAAGGTATAGCTAGGTTGTGCAGAATTGTTATTTATTTGGATGGAGTGTTATTGCAAATGATTGAGAATATCATTTAGAGTTTATATGCCAATTTTGAGGGATCAGTTGGTAATTTTTATTAGTATTTCAGCTTGAAACTCGAAGAGAAAGAACAATGTTGGTTTTCCAGATCCAGATATATAATAAGGTGTCTATTTTATATTTCGGGTATATGTTAAATTTGTATGTTTAATTTATCACTAGACATAAAATGACACACACACTACATACAAATATCATACAAAATTGTTAGAATATTATGTTAGAATATTTTAGATGTGTAATTAATTGGTAATATTATGCTAGAATATTATGTTAAAATATTCTAGATATGTAATTAATTAGTAATATTATATTTATGTAGAATCCTAATATATATGGTAAGAAGACATTATTAGGTAGGATTTCTTAGTTATTATAAGGCATGATTTCCTCCTCATAATTAATGTATATTACTTGTATATATTCTCCCTTATGAGATGAAGAATAATGAAGGAAAATATTTTGTCATTCTAATATGGTATCAAGAGATTAAGGAAAGATCCAAATGATGGTAAAGGGAAGGAGTTGAAAACCGACGACGAAAAAAAATTGTGGGACACACTCGACGCTACAGTTCTTGATTGAATATATGCAACAATTTCAACCGATTTGTTGCACACGATAATGAAGCCGGATTCCACCGCCATGGCGGTTTGGGATCGCTTGCGGGATATCTTTCAAGATAACCAAAATTCCCGTGTCGCAACATTGGAACAAGAGTTCTCCACGATTGACATGGCGGACTTCCCTAACGTTTCTTCTGTTGTCATAATAATCTGTATATGACCAAAATAATGTTTAAACACAATCTGTTTAAATACTTAGTAAAAAATAGATTTCACAGTATAAAAAATACTTAATTGAAATCAGTACAATAAACAGAATATGTTTGAATAAGAAAAAATAATTTCAAAATATAATCGAGCCCACTTAGTTCAAAGTGTGTCCTTAAGGAAATTATTTCCCTCACAGTACTCGATGTTAATGGAATATAGCCTCCCGGGATATAACGATTATCTTACCAGAATAGTAGTACTCCAAATTCCGGTAGCAGCGAACCACTCAACGACAGTATATCACACAGACTTAGGAAGATAGAATTTTTCAGATGAAGAAATTCGTATTGAATGAATTAGTAATAAACTCTTGGAACAAACAAGAATTTATAGTTGTTGGAGGTACTGATTCTGAATGTTTGCAACCATTCAGAATAGTCACCAAAATTTTGGAGGGATATTCGAAAAGAAATGACTTAAACCGGACGGGTCGGTCGCGGGTCTTGGGTCGATCCGTTTGGATTTATTTTTTAATTAAATAAATAATTAATTAAAGACAACGTTTGTCCAAAAAGATTATCAATCAATCGATTCAAATCCGAATCCTAATCCGAAGCCGAAGCCGAGCCGAGCGAGCGACGATGACGGCGCGAGGGGTCCTTGTCATCTCAACCCTTTTAGCAACTAGAGAAGGTGTAATGTAATATATACACCTCTTTTTCCTTCTATTTTTTCGATGTGGGACAAAAGAGCCTTTTACTCCCTTTAATTTTCATCCCATCATTTCCTATTCACCAATATCAAAACCCAACATCTTCATATTGTCAACACCTAAAAATGTTGGCAGACCAACTAAGGAACGTAGGTTCTCCAGTTCCGGATACACGGTTAGGTTTACAATTGGTTGTCGGTCTCACGGATGCATATAGCGGCGTCGGGACACTTATCTGGCAAAGTAACACTCTACCTAAATTTTACCAAGCAAGATCCATGCTTGTTCTTGAAGAATCGGGCTTTGCTAAAAATGCCTCAACAATTCAAAATTCCGCCATGATTGTCGCATCTTCAAATAATGGTAATGTTTTTGATCCTTCTCAACAAAATAAGGGACAAAAAGGACCTATTAATAATAAAAAAAAGTGGTAATCGCGAAAATAATAAAGGTGGAGGTCACCGAAATTCGGGTGGCGACGGACATGGCGGCACCACCAACTCCGGTGGCGGACAGTGGCAACATCATGGTGGCTGAAACGGTGCAAAGTGGCAGCAAACAGGAGGCTGGCAGTTGCCCTGGGATTTACCGCCCAGCCCAACACTAATCGCAATCGGGCCAGGCAATGCTCATCGCCAAAGATTCTTTTCCATACTTTCTGGTGGTCTTCGGCAAAGAATGTGCCCATCATGCCCATTTTGATGGGTCTGTCCACTCAGGCAGTAGCTGCGGTTTTGGGCTTCAGCCGACCCAGTGGCATGAGGCCCATTCAACAGGGGTCCACCCCACGGATATTGAGTCTGACATGCACACTCTTGCACTCAATCCACCGGATTCAAATTGGTATATGGACTCCGAAGCGACGTCACATATGACGTCCTCCCAAGGTATTCTCTCATCCTATTTTAATTTGAGTAATGATAATGGAATTATTGTCGGAAATGGCCATTCAATTCCAATAAAAGGGTATGGTTCTAGAAAATTATCACCACCAAACCCCCCTTCCCCTCCCCCCTCCCCCCCCACTAATTTTATATAATGTCCTTCATGCGCCCAAATTAATCAAAAACTTGGTGTATGTTAGAAAGTTTACTACTGATAATTGGGTATCTATTCGTTTTGACCCCTTTGGATTTTCCGTACATGATTTTCAGATCGGGAAGCTACTCATGAGATGTGATAGCAAGGGGGAGCTATATCCAATAAGTTCACCAACTCAATAATCCAAGTTTCATTCTACTTTTGCAGCCTTGGCACCATCTTTATGGCACCAACGTTTGGGGCATCTGGGTGAGACTATTTTGGCCTCTCTTAAACACAATAATTTTATTTCTTGGAACCAAACACGGACTCTCAATAAGTGTAATGCTTATGCACTTGGTAAACATGTCAAATTGCCTTTTATTTCATCTACTTCATGCACCTTATTGCCATTTGATATTTTACATTGTGATATATGAACATCACCTGTTTTGAGTTCTGCTGGTCATAGATATTATTTGCTCATACTTGATGACTACTCTAATTATTTGTGGACATTCCCTTTGTCGAAAAAATCACAAGCGTTTTCCACATTTAGAGCATTTAGAGCATTCATCCGAACTCAGTTTGAACGTGATATCAAAAATATTCATTGTGACAATGAGATGGAGTTTGACAATAAAGATTTTTGGGAGTTTTTCAAAAAAAAATAATGGTCTTAATTTTCGTCTGTCTTGTCCTCACACTTCATCACAAAATGGTAAGGCGGAACGCACAATTAGAACCATCAATAATATTGTTAGAACATCTCTTGCTCATGCCTCAATTCCCCCCATTTTTTGGCATCATGCGCTTCACATGACAACCTACATGTTGAATATCCTTCCCCATAAAAACATATTTTACCAAGCTCCACTGAAAATGCTTTACTTATGAAAACGCTCATATGGTCATTTAAGAGTGTTTGGATGTCTTTGTTACCCTCTTTTTCCATCCACCACCATCACAAAACTCCAACCCCGGTCCACTCCATGTGTCTTCTTGGGATATCCATCTAATCACCGTGGTTACACGTGTTATGACATTTCTTCCAACACATGATTATATGTCGTCATGTAATTTTTGATGAAACACAATTTCCCTTTGCCAAGATACATGACATAGGGACTAATACTTATGATTTTTTGGATGATGATAGGCTCCCGTTTCTAACTCATTTTTTCCATAGCCCGGGACCCACAGAATCTGCTGGATCACCGCAGATGGGCCCACTGGACCAATGACCGATGGTCCAGCCACTGGAAAAATTCAATCCAACGAACTGGGCCATCAATTCCACAGCCCAATGCAAGAAATTGTTCCACAACAAACCATCATCCCCTTCCAGTGGGCCCTTCCACACTTCCAAGCCCAATAGCACACCAACAAAGTGTCCAGTCCACTGCCAGACTTGGAGAAAATGGACTGGGCAGTGGCGTTCAGCCCACTGCCTCACTCTCGGCCAGTGGTGCCCAGTACACTGGCCACGTCATCCGTCCGGTCACCCGTAGTCAACATGATATTGTCAAACCCAATACCAAATACAGCCTTCACACACAGGTTTTCAAATCACCTTTGCCTCGTAACCCAGTGTCTGCTCTTAAAGACCCGAATTGGAAAATGGTCATGGATGATGAATATCATGCTCTAATTACAAATAGTACATGAGATTTAGTACCTCGTTCATCTAATGCTAATATTATTCGATCTATGTGGATTTTTAGCCATAAAGAAAAATGTGATGGTTCTTTTGAGCGGCATAAGGCTCGTCTTGTAGGTGATGGGAAGACCCATAAAGTTGGCATCGATTGTGGGGAGACGTTCAGTCCAGTGGTCAAATCAGCTACCATCCGAACAGTTCTAAGTCTGTCACTCTCAAAGGGATGGTCACTTCATCAACTGGATGTCAAAAATGTCTTTCTTCATGGTCATCTGAATGAAACAGTTTACATGCACCAGCCATTGGGATACAAAGATCCGGTATATCCCAATCATGTGTGTTTTCTGAAGAAATCATTATATGGTCTCAAACAAGCCCTCAGGGCTTGGTATAAGCGGTTTGCAGATTTTGTGTCACATATGAGTTTTACTCACATCCGTTCTGACAATTCACTGTTTATTTATCGTCAGGGTAACAATTGTGCTTATCTTCTTTTATATGTGGATGATATCATTCTTACAACATCTTCAGTATCCCTCCGCATGAATATCATGTCTCAGTTGGGTTCCGAATTTGCTATGAAAGATCTTGGTCCACTACACTATTTTCTAGGCATTGCTGTGACACGCCATGCAGGTGGCTTATTTCTCTCCCAAAAGAAGTATGCATCTGAGATTGTGGAACGAGCTGGTATGTCCTCATGCAAACCTTCAGCAACTCCGGTGGACACAAAGTCGAAGTTGAGTGCTATCTCTAGCAAACCCTTTGCTGACCCTACATTATATTGCATCCTGACTGGAGCTTTGCAGTACCTCACATTCACCAGGCCGGATATTACCTATGCAGTACAACAAGTGTGTCTGTTCATGCATAATCCGATGGAAGAACATATGCATGCCCTCAAACGTATTGTGCGGTATATTCAGGACACTCTGGAGTTTGGTTTACATCTTTATCCTTCTTCCATCACCAAACTTGTCACTTACACAGATGCAGACTGGCAGGTTTTCCGGACATCAGACGTTCCACCTCCTGTTATTGCGTCTTTCTTGGTGATAATTTGATCTCATGGTCTTCTAAAAGGCAACCCACAGTATCACACTCAAGTGCTGAAGTTGAGTACTGTGCGGTTGCCAATGTTGTATCTGACTTATACTGGATTCAGAATCTTTTACTTGAGCTTCATTGCCCTATTCCGACAGCTACTATGTTATACTGTGATAACATTAGTGCGATCTATCTATCAGGGAATCCAATCCATCATCAACGCACTAAACATATTGAGTTAGATATTCATTTTATCCGTGAAAAGGTAACTCGCGGACAAGTGTGAGTGTTACATGTTCCGACACGACATCAGATTGTCGATATCTTCACAAAAGGACTTTCGCTGATATTATTTGAAGAATTTCGGGACAGTCTCAGCATTCGCCCCCCTCCAACTTCGACTGCGGGGGAGTGTTAGAATATTATGTTAGAATATTCTAGATGTGTAATTAATTGATAATATTATGCTAATATTCTAGATATGTAATTAATTAGTAATAGTATATTTATGTAGAATCCTAATATATATGGTAGGAAGACATTATTAGGTAGGATTTCTTAGTTATTATGAGGCATGATTTCCTCCTCATAATTAATGTATATTACTTGTATATATTCTCCCTTATGGGATGAAGAATAATGAAGGAAAATATTTTGTCATTCTAATAAAAATACACACAAGAAAATAAATGTATGAAAGTTGTATATTTTGACCGAATTCTATACAACAAAAAGTTGTATGCAAATAGTATATGTAAGTTGTATGTTTTGATCGAGTTGTATAAATTTTGTAAACAAAAACTCTAGTTATTTTTTGAAAAATGATGACTCTATCGCTAAATTGGATAAATATTTATATAATTTTCATATCCAAATAAATCCCCTTGATACAATATATTACGAACGTATGATTATCATGCTTCAATCGAATTATTCGAGAGCACTCCTTGCTCATATGTCTCACATGTGAGGTCCGGAAATTCACAAAAAGGCACTAAAAGTGTTGCATTCCTGCCTAATCTTGCTCTTCAAATAATTGGGTCCCCAATTGTACAACAAAAGCATGAAATTTTATTTTTGCCCAAAAATAACCTTTTTATCCTAAAAAATAGGAATTGTTTTGTTTTCTTCTTGAAAAAGTTTGATTTATATGTATTATCTTTCACTTTCTTGATATTGTTTGTGAACCCTATATGACAATATTGACAACATATATACAACGTGAGGCACTTAAGACAGATTGACGAATTAGGTAGCGTTGAATGCGGAGAGATACGTTAATTAGCTAGTTGCCGTCCAGTTTTTCTTATCTTAATGTCAATGCATATTTTGCTTTCCGATAATAGTTGTAAGCCAAAGGGACAGTTTTATAGCGGTGTTAGGTATTCGTTTTGGGATCTCGATTAATTTGAATTTGTGTTGCATGCCCGTTAAATGAAAAAATGCACTCTATTGGAAATTTTTAATTCTCAAGATTCGATCTCGAGACCTCTCATTTAGAGTGAAGAAATCCTATTCATGATGTGTTAGACCCCAAACTCCGGCATGACGGACGTCGAGCGGAAGTAACAACAAGGGCTTGTGCATTGCCCTTTGACATTGACCTATGTGGGCAATGAAAGCAATGTGCTGCTAAGTCATCAAGGTGCCAGGGTGTTGGCAAGGCAGCCTTGACGAACGTCAATGGCATGGACATGAGTGTTAGCATGAACTGGACGAGGGCAAGGCGTGCAAGGCAAAGGCATGGCATGGGCATGAAAAAATATTGTAAGTGTTGGGTGAAGCTGAGATGTTGAGTCAAAGGCAGGCACGCGCGAGGCGGATGATAGACAGTCAGGTGCAACGCACATGGGCGCTGGCATGTGCACGTCACGTGCGACAGTTACGTATTGTGCGCGGCACATGTGACAGTTATAAGATTAATATTTTTTGGTGAAGATATTCACTGTCAATATTTAGTGAAGTATTTAGAATCCATGTGATGATATATTCACTTTCACAATTTATGAAAGAAATTGAGGTAGGAGAAAAAAACATATAAAGCACAAAACTCAATTAAGAAATAGTACTCTCTTCGTCTCAAAATACTTGTCATGTTTTTCTTTTTAAAAGTCCATTTGACTAAATGTTAAAGCTAAATTAGATTAAATTAATTCAGTATTTTAAACTAAAATTTACATATTCGAAAACTATACGAAAAATACTATAAATTGTAATTCTTCTCGTATTAATATGATGAAAAATTATAGTTTAAAATATTAGTCAAAGTTTATATAGTTTGACTATTGAAAAGTGTAACGTGACAATTATTTTGGGACTGAGAAAATATTAAAAACTGAAGGGCCCAACCGGGTTCGAACCGGTGACCTCTTGATCTGCAGTCAAATGCTCTACCACTGAGCTATGGACCCTTGTTGTGACATTCCAAGTGTTTTAATTTATTAGACGCATAGATTGGTTGTGGAATTAAAATAAAAATACGAGTGCACAATTGCTTATAAACTTTTCTAAATGGGAACAGAAAGGTTGAGATAAAACTCTTTGAATGATGAATGAATATTTAATCAAAATCCATAAATAAAGAAGTAGCTTGTATAATTTACTTATTTGCTATTCATAGTATAAAAAAATTCTCGAAACAACCGTTCTACCTACCAAGGTGGAGGTGAGGTCTGGGTATATTGTTGTTTGTTGTACTCTTTGAATTGCATTTTATCAATTTTTCGCACTACAGCTTCTAGATTTTCAACATCACAAAAGGTACGATAATTGCATTAATTTCCATTGCCAAATATAGCCCAATGAGCCCATATCAACTGTGAAGGAGTTTATGATTTTAAAAAGTAGGGTCATTTTTATGCTATGTAATTTAAATCATTAAATAGACATTTTATAGATTTTTTTAATTGTATAACCATTTTTATAAAAGATGATTTATTTGTTTTATTGACCTATATTTCTAATTATTTTACAGGAAAAGAAACTACTAAGTTTTAACCAATTGGGCTGACAACAGAAGCAACCCGGGAGTCCCGAAATGATTTAGTCTAGGGTTGCTTTAGGGGTGGCCATCGGGACGGTGCGGGTTTGGGCGGGATCGGGGTAGGCCGAAAAATTCTTTTGTTGCTTGAATTTTTTTTCTAGAAATACAATAAGTTCTTTAATTTTTTTCCAATTGTTATCTACAATCATATCAGTTGGATTTTGATTATGGACATTAAAAAATAAAGTTATAGATTTTCTATAATCATAAGCAACAAGTAGTTGTTCATATAAAGAATTTCACCTACTGGGTACTTCTTCGAAAATTTTTCTATAAGGTAGTTGGCAATCGTGACAAATTTTTGTTATAATTTTTTTCCCGTTGTATTCTATTATTTTTAAAAATAAAATGTATAGCAAATTGTATTTTTGTAAGAATATCTTGAAAAAGATAGGACATCCTTTACAACTAAGTAATAAATATGACACTCACGTTTTATATGAAAATTATTTGGAAAAGATGAAGTTAAAGCATCTTTTAAAATTGTAATAGCAAAATTATTAGAAGATGCATATCTAATGTAATACTCATAATTTTATTGGGTGTTTCATCATCTAGAGCATCTTTTAAATTAAAGTCTTGTTCGGTTTCAGAAATTATATTCTCGTCTAAATCATGTGGTATTTCAGGAAAATGTTCAGTATCAATAAAATCATCATGTCTAGGAGTAGGACTATGAATACTAGAAGAAGCACCCCTGCCCTTGTTACCCCTACTATCAGAAGCATGACCCTTACCCTAAAATATATCTCTAAATCCCTTCATTTTAATTATGTTAATAAATAGTTAAAGACTTAAAGATAATGAAATTAAGTGCGCTAAAAAAATAAAGATACAATAATAATTTAATGAAAGAACGAATGTACCAAACGCCGACGTAACGTCGACGTGTAATCGAGAGGTTGAAAATTGAAACTTTGCTCGATGGAAGATTCTCAAGCTAGTTCCGAACTTCACTCCCAAATAAATAAATAAATAAAATTGAATATTTAGTAGACAATGTAGATTTGTAGAGAATAGATTGAGAGATTAGAGAGATTGTAGGAAGATTTGTAAGAAAGATGGAGAGAAAATGAGGTATTTATAGTTGAGAAAATTGGGTTAAAGTGTAAATATAATAACTTAGGGATTAAAAATAAATATTAATGGGGTAGGGGGAAGCTAAAAATGGACGTTGCACAACGACCAAAATATAAAATGGTCGTTAGTGCAACAGTTATTTAGTGCAAAGGAGGGGACGGAGGCGAACTGACGGTCTTAGCGGATCGGGCGAAGCCGGGTCAAGTGACGAGACCATGTCCCGTCCCGGTTTAAGTCCTGATACCGTTATTTTTTATATTTTTTTATTTCGGGGTCGTGACCGGGATCGGGGCGGTGTCGGGTCGTCCCGGCCACTGGCCAGGCCTAGGTTGCTTATCAGTAAATTCAGTTTAATTATTATCTATTTGATGGATCAATTATTCATTTGTTTAACAATATACCCAGTACAACAACGGTTCCCCAGCGCGAAAGCCGTTGCGCAACAAGCAGCGGATGAACGCACTAACTCGATATGTAATCCAACAAGTGAATTTGAGTAAAGTGGTGTGTAGCCGATCGACGTACCCTCGGAAACATATTAAATACCCTTGGAAACATATTAAATCGATGATCGAACCAATAAGATATTGACTATCAATTGATATAATTAATCGATAATCAATCGTTAACTATTCAATTATTAGTCTACCGATATGAGCAGGATGTCAAATAAATTAGAGAAAATGCAGTAGACGACAATGTCAAACAAAAGCTAAAATTTGGTTACATCATTACATGCAATGGTTAGTATGTACTAAATAGTAATTAATCAAAAAGAGAACACAAGACGTGAAGAATTGAGACAGTTTAAAATTGAACTGAGAGGGACCTAAGATGCTTTTCATCAAAGTTTTAGAATTAGCACCGCATCTTTAAGGACCAAAGATTGCCATCAGATAGAATATCAACTTAGCATGTTGAAAATGATTGAACAAAACCCAATATTCCATTACTTTTCCGCATATACACTTTGTGTTGAAAATATTTACTAAACGTGAAATAAAGTAAATTTTATTAATTATGAATCGAATAATTGGGACCCCGCACGTAGGAAACCTTGTTTTCACTCACGTGCATACATAGTGTCAAGGATCAAAATTTCCTTAATGAAAGATATATTGGTACGTATACGAATTGTTTGAGACGTAAGGTAATAGACGGTTATTGGCCAAATGACGAATGATTTCACGTTGGTAAATGAAGGAAGTGTATAATGTGTTGTCACGCCCTTTTCCGACCGCGACATTATTCTAGCGAACTCTGCTTAAATAAAACGTTAGAAAATAATATAAAATGCTAAAAGAGTAAAAAGTGCTAAAAGTGCTTAAAAGGGGGTGCTAAAAGGGTGCTAAAAGGTAAAAGGTGCTAAAGTGGGCTAGAAATAATGCTAAAAGGGTTCGCGGAGTCGTCACCTAATTAGTTTGGGTGAATTATGACACCTAGATGTCAACTAGGTTAAAGTCAACGTTAACTCCATTTTTTATGGTCTGCAAAACTTATGTGAGATTCTGGGCAAGGGTTCTTTATTAATCTAGAGGGAAGGGATTAGACACCCTCTAAGATCCGCTAACTTGCGGTTGTCCGTTCAAACCTAGGGTCAATTATTTATGCTAAGATGCAATGTAGAGGGTGTTTTAGTAAAAGAATGTATTTTGTCTTTTATTAAGAAATTATAAGACTAGTGCTATAACAATATGTGTAAAGTTTAAAAGCATGTATTTATATTATAAAAAAATTGATTTATTGACTAAATGTATGCATTTGCCTACTGAATGGACCTTGATTAGTATGCCACATGCTTAAGGGGGTTTCTTAGTATAAAAAATAAGAATTCTATATGGAATTTATAGCAAATGGGTTAGGAATCTTGGAAATAATATTCTAGCTACATGATTAGTTATGCAAGTTAAGAGTATTAGGTGGTTTAGTATAGCTTAAACTATGTATGAATAATCTAAAATATTTAACTCGAAGGAAAACAAATTGCTAATTAACTACTTTCTAATCTATTGACTCAAGATTTGATGTTCTAAGAGTTCTACTAATAATGTAATGTTAGACAATTAATTTACAATAAATGAATGGGCAAGATAAAGAAAATAATAAAGTGACTCGAGGGAATGGCGATAGCACTCGCCGGTGGCTTGTAATTTCTGACGCGGAGAATGCAAGAATGTGGATGCGGGTCCCCATGCGGTGTGGCTCATAATGAGCCTCACAATGAGACTCTTCATTTTGCTCCGATGCATTTCATGTAAAAGAAGAGAAGATAAAGATTAGTATATATCCCAAAGTATTAATGACGCGCGCAGATAAAAATACTCATGCAAGTTTAAACATGTATGTGATTTAATTCTCATTAGCTAAGCAATCCCGAACTGGGATTTAATACCCACCTAAGCACATAGACATGGATATAGTAGAGCAGCACAAACTTAAAAGGATTATATCAAACACCCGCAGTATTTCTAATACATCTATGCACACTTCACAAGAAATCCAGCTTCAGGATAAGCATAGGAAGGCAGGGGCATATAACTATCCAGGTATGGTTAATTATCCCTTGAAAGACTCTATTTTACATATGCCAGGTCTTTCGACATACTGTTATAGCAAGGTAAATGGCTCATAGCAATCACACATTATCAAGGATGCAGATCAGTACCTAGACCAGCCAAGGCAAGTAGATAGATGTTTCAGGCTGGAATGGTACTAAATATAACCATTTGAGGCAACATTATTAGGTGTGTAACTACATCAAGGCTGAACTAATCATAGATAGATGGCTAATTAAGAAAAAACATGATTCCGGATACGAAGACGAATAAACTAACATGCTCTTACCAAATCGTTTAACACGCAACATATCAGACACTCTCGAGGGATGCGATTACTCAACACTTCAAAATTAGGCCAACGCTATACTAAATGTTTGCAAATACAGGTACATGTAAGGATGAGTGTGGCTATATCAAAGCTATGATACTGGTTTATGAGGTTCCATTTATGCTACGTTTTAGACATGAGAAGCACTGAAGCATGTAACACCATTGCACAAAGGAAAAATGCTAGATGTGAGGATCTGACTGGTCTGAGGCCTGATTGGCAAAATAGAGGTCATTTAAGCTGAAAACATGCATGCTTAATATCAAGGGAATATAAAACAATCAACCTACATGATCCAACCTAAAATACAGGGCAGGACAAGCATACTAGTTATGGACCTTTCAGAAAATAAGGCATAACAGACATGATTATGCAGAACATGATATCCTAAAATCTACATACTTCGTCTACCACTTACACCGCAAATCATATGGAAAGATCAGATACTAACAAGAGATACTAACGAGAGAAACGGTCATAACACGACTCACCCGACAGCACCAGGGCATAACAAACGCAATATTAACATATTCCAGCTTCCGACACAGTGAACTTAGATTGAAAATGCAAGCAAGTTTTAACTTCTTCGGGCAGTGAACCGAGGCAGCGTATCAAGTCGTCGATTCACTTGGAGGTTTTGTGCTATGCGATAAAGAAGGGTGATGCTTCAATGCTACTGATTGCTCTATTTTCTGTGCTATCGGGGCTAAGGTATGCGAAATTAGTGTTTCTAGGTGTTCTTGCGATTCTTTCCATTATATTTGCTACTGAGTTCTTGTTCGAAGACCCCTCTTTCTGATTGCTGTTGTCATTTTTTCTCCATTTCTTTCTCTGTCGAAATCCCCCCTTTTGCATGTAAGGATATATTGATTTATATAGCCCTGAATATGGTCCTTAGTTTGGTAAGGTTTGTTGCGGTCTTATTTTGCGATTTGGTGTTGATTCCATTCCTTCTTGGTGCTGATTTCCTTCAGTTTTTTCGATCGGATTGGTGCTTAATTCGGGCGCTATTATTGTTCGATTTTGGACGAGATTTGTGCTTGATTCTTACTATGATCTGATTATGGTAAAGATTTGGTTTAGGATTCGCCAGATTCTCCGGCGAGAATCTCGGCTGGCGATGGGAGCGAGGTGGCGAGTTAGCTGCTGCGTTTGTTTTTTCTTTTAGGGCTTAAAGGTGCTAGGTTTCTTTTGTTTAGGGTGATGTTGGGATGAAATAAGAAGTGGCACGGGACCGGGCCGGTCGTGATAAAATAGTGGGCGATGTAAGTCGGGCGAATTTAAGGTGTCATTAATAGTTTTAGGAGTTAGTTTTAGGTAAAAATTAATTAATGGGAAATAAATGGGGGTTTAAATTATTAATAAATTACGTAAATGCTAAATGCGGATATGATATTTAAAGATTGCTTAATTCTTTTATAAATGTGATGCTATTATTTAATTTTATTTATTTATTGTGCATTATTTATCATTATTTAAGCTAAAATTAAATTATCTTTAGGTGCTACAATAATTATGAAATTGTTTTGCGTATTAATAAATGCGACTATGCTATTTGACACGACGTCATTGCTAAATTATTTATTTACATATTTATTATTAATTATCATTTAAGAATTATGACAGGGCTTAAAATTAATAAATGCGGGCGCGAGACTTCAAGTGCTTTATATACTACGTAAGACGCGGTGCCATTATTAAATTGTTTATTTGTGTCTGCATTAATGTTTTATTATCGCATTTTATTATTATAAAATTATTAAAAATTATTTTGAAAAATTAGTGTAATTTTATAGTTAGTGACCGGACGGGAGAGTCAAAATTGGGTGTCAACATGTGTAAAGATGAAGTGAATCAGAAATCACCACGAAACCGAGAAGGGTCGCGGCTCCTCCATGTAAGGGTCGCGGCGCTTGAAGGGCCGCGGCTCCTCCACTGAAGGGTCGCGGCTCTAATTGACGTTTCAATTACAGTAACTCACTGGAATTGAAGGGTCGCGACTCTAATTGACGTTCCATTTCCAGTGAGTTACTGGAATTGAAGGGTCGCGGCTCCTCGACTGTTTCAATCTGTTGGAGGTGAATTAAAAACTAATTCTTGGCTGACTTTGGAGTATTTACTCTCCATTATTTTGCTCATGAATTCAGTCATTATTTGGTTGAATTGAAACTCCAAATTCAAGGCATTAACATGGCATTCATGGTCATTACTTAGTCATTTGGAGGGTCATCATCTACACACTATAAAATGAGACACAAGGCTCATTTGGAAATACACTTGAAATCTGAAACACTTCATTCTCTCTTGCAATCACAAAACACTCAAAGATCTTTCTTCCAAATCAAACAGTTGAGTTCCCTTTGCTCATTTGTTTGATTGTTGTTTTATCTTGGGAGATAAGTTGTCATTACAACCGTTGAAAGGATATACGGGGCAATATTATCTTAAGGATAGATCAAGAATTTGGTCGACTCAGCAAGCCCTCATACTTGATCATTTCTAGATTTCTAACAAATAGTTGTTGTTGTTATTTTCCCGTTCTACACATTAGTACTCACAAGCTTAAGATAATATTTGCTATTTCAACAACAACATGACTGGACAAGATCAATTCAACACTGAAAATTCCACTGACGCTCAAGGCAATCCCACTGCCTTCAATCCCACTACTCAAGGCACTAGCGCTGCCTTCAACTCCACTGTTTTTGGTACGTCAAGTGCCACTGCCTTTGGCACAACCAATGCCTCCATTGCTGTTCCGGGCACTTATAGTGTCTTTGTTCCTACCCAAGACGTCAACAACAACTATACTCCTGTTGGAGGCATTCACAATGCCTTTGCAACTCCTCAAGGGGGCGCTACTGCCTCAACACCTGCTGGTTTTCACCATGAACGTCCTGAAAAGTTCATGGGTGCTCACTTTAAAAGATGACAGCAAAAGATGTTGTTTTTCCTAACGGTTATGGGAATGTCACGTTTCCTAACCGAAGATCATCCACTAGTTGGGGAAGACGTGGACCCTCAGCCAAATAATTTGGCGGGAGGGGGCCAAGGTAACCATGTCTCTGACGACATGAGGATGGTTCGCGAAGCATGGAAACATAGTGATTTCATGTGTAGGAACTATATTCTAAACAGTTTGTCCGATCCACTATACACGGTATATTACACCGTTGAAACTGCCAAGCAGTTATGGGACAAACTTCAGAAAAAGTATAACACCCAAGATGCGGGTAGTAAGAAGTTCATCATTGAGAAGTTCCTGAAATTTCAAATGGTGGACAACAAAAGTGTGACATCCCAAGTCCAGGAATTTCAAATGATTCTACATCACCTGTATTTGGAAGGATTAAAGCCCAACGAACAATTCTTGGTTGGGGCATTAATCGAGAAGTTGCCTCCCTCGTGGACTGAGTTTATGAACAATCTAAAACTCAAAACGAATGAGATGACTCTAGATGAACTTATTGTCAAACTCCTGATTCAGGAAGAAAATAAGAAGGCCATGCCAAAGGGAAAACAACCCATGAGGCTAAGGCAAACCTGACGGAAGTCAAAAGGAACTCAAGCAAGAAGCGGAAGTTCCAGAAGGAACGCAAGCCCCAAACAATTGAAAAGTTCAAGGGAAATTGTAACCACTGTGGTATAGTTGGTCACATGGCCAAAGACTACCGCAAGCTCAAACGTGAGAATAAGGCCAAAGGCAAGGCCAAGGCTAACATCTTTGAAGACACGCTCGTCAACGATATGATTGAAGAGTTCTCAGCGGTAGTTCTTGAAGCTAACCTCGTTGAGAAACCAGTGCAATGGTGGCTAGACACAGGTGCTACCCGTCACATATGTTCTAATAAAGAAGTCTTCTCCACTTATACACCAGTATCAGACAAGAAGTTGTTCATGGGTAACAATTCTTCTTCAGAGGTACTGGGGGTAGGAAAGGTGATCTTAAAGATGACATCCGGAAAAGAACTGACTCTGAAGGAAGTGATGCACGTTCCAGATATTCGTAGAAATCTGATTTCTGGACCATTGTTAGGAAATGCTGGTTTCAGGCTAGTGTTAGAGGCTAACAAATTTGTAATCACTAAGAATGAAACTTTTGTAGGAAGGGGCTGCGTATGTGAAGACCTCTTTAAGTTCAATGCTGCACTTGTAATGCCTTCTGTTTCAACTATCAATAAAATTGCACCTTCTACTTACTTGATTGAGTCATCTAATCTATGACATTATAGATTATGACATGTAAACTATCAATCTATCAAAAGATTGGTAAAACTGAAATTATTGTCGTATATTGACATAAACCATCAACGTAAGTGTGAGGTGTGCATAGAGGAAAAACCTTCCAACAGTCCTTTTAGATCCGTCGAAAGGGATACCGCTCCTCTAGAACTTATACACACTGATATATGAGATTTGAAGTTCGCTCAAACTAGAGGTGGGAACAAGTACTTTGTGACTTTCATAGATGATGGCACAAAGTTTTGTTACCTTTACTTACTAAAAAGTAAAGATGAAGTCTTTGAAGCATTCAAACGCTACAAAGCAGAAGTTGAGAATCAACTAGGCGGGCGGATTAAAACTATCCGTAGCGATATATTGGGAGAATATGTAACGCCTTTTGAAGAACTTTGTACTCAATCGGGTATATTTCATCAAACAACGGCTCCTTATTCACCTCAATCAAACGGGGTTGCTGAACACAAGAACCGAACACTGACGGAAAGGATGAATGCTCTACTCATCAATTCTGACCTCCCTCAAACCATGTGGGGAGAAGCTGTCTTTACTGCAAATAGGATTCTTAACAGAGTCCCACACAAGGGTAAAGACAAGACTCCATATGAGCTATGGAAATGAAAGAAACCTACCTACAAGTATTTGAAGGTATGAGGTTGTCTGGCCAAGGTAAAAGTACATATGCCAAAGCAGGCCAAGATTGAACCTAAGACTGTGGATTGCATATTCATCGAATATGCCAATAATAGTAGTATTTATCGCTTCATAGTACACAAGTCGGATCATCCGAACATTTATGAAGATACGATCATGGAATCAAGGAACGCATGGTTCTTTGAAGACACATTTCCATACAAGGAAAACAACATAACCTCTCGCAAATGAAGTTTTGAGCAAACCTCTGATGAACTAGGAGTCACTGACTAACTAGATCAAAATGGTTCAGATCTAGTAAATTCTGAAGTAGCTGACGATCCGGAATTTAGTATTCCAAATTCTCAAGACTTGGAAGATTCAATGATGGAACCAAGGCAAAGCAAAAAGGCACGGAAGGACAAGTCCTTCGGTCCAGACTTTGTAGCTTATTTGGTTCATGATGAACCACCGACAATCGCTGAAGCATTGTCAACTCTAGAAGCACCGCTTTGGAAGGAAGCTTTCAAAAGTGAGATAGAATTCATTCTGCATAACCACACCTGGGAGTTGACAGAAATTCCCCCAGGACACAAACCGTTGGGTTGTAAGTGGATCCTTAAACGGAAGTTAAAGGCAGATGGTTATATCGACAAGTACAAAGCTAGGTTAGTAGTCAAGGGTTATTGCCAAAAGGAGGGTCTTGATTACTTCGACACCTACGCTCCAGTGTCAAGAATGACATCCATACGTATGTTCATAGCTATTGCCGCCTTGCGGGATCTTGAAATACATCAAATGGATGTTAAGATTGTCGTCCTAATTGGTGATTTGGAAGATGAAATATATATGGATCAACCTGAGGGGTATGTGGTTCCAGGACAAGAGACAAAAGTATGTCGGCTTGTTAAATCGTTGTACGGGCTGAAACAAGCCCCTAAACAATGGCACGAGAAATTTGATAGTACTCTACTATCAAAAGAATACGCCATTAATGGAGGTGATAAATGTGTCTACATGAAAGGAAATGTCAAATCCTTCATCATGATATGTCTATATCATGATGACTTGTTGATCACTGGAAGCAGTTCTGGAATAATCCTAGAGACTAAGAACATGTTAAAACAGTGTTTTGACATGAAAGATATGGGCATTGCAGATGTCATCTTAGGGATCAAGATCTCTAAGACATCTAATGGACTGGTCTTATCTCAATCTCACTACATCGAGAATGTACTGAAGAAATTTGGAATGTTCGACAGTTCACCGGTTTCAACATCATTGGATATAAGTCAAAAGCTTGACAAATATTTGGGTAAACACATACGCCAGGAGCGATATGCGCAGGTGATTGGTAGTCTGATGACTCTGATGTATATCACAAACTGCACTCGACCTGATATCGTTCATGCAGTCAATAAATAGGCTAGGTTCATTCGAAATCCAAATGAGGATCACTGGAAAGCGTTGCACAGGATACTACAGTTCCTAAAGTTCACGATACATTTCGGGTTACACTATTCAAGATATTCACCGGTACTAGAGGGGTACAATTATGCAAACTGGATATCTGATAGCGACGACATCAAGTCCACCAGCGGATATATTTTTACACTCGGTGGTGGAGTTGTGTCTTGAAAATCCTCTAGGAAAACTCTTATTGCCCGATCCACGATGGAATCGGAATTTATCACTTTAGATAAAGCGGGAGAGGAAGCTGAGTGACTTCATGGTTTTCTAGAGGATGTCCCATGTTGGGATAAATTTGTGTCTTCTGTAATGATCCACTGCGATAGTCAGTCTGCTCTAGGAAGGGCACGAAGTTCAATATACAACGGTAAGTCTCGTCATATTCGACGGAGACATGAGTCCGTAAGGCAGTTGATCACCTCGGGTATTATTTCCATTGATTACATAAAATGTAAGGAAATTATCGCAGATCCCTTGACGAAGGGAATACCCAAAGATCAGTTGTTCTATCTGTCTAGGAGAATGGGCTTAAAATCCAAACAATAAGAACTGATATAGTGGACACCCAACCTTACAGGCTGGAGATCCCAGGAATAAGGTTCAATGGAAAAACTAAACCGTAAAGGTTCCGTGAGCGCTTCGGTGGAAGCAAGAACACTTCGAATAATGTGTCTTTCTTAAAAAACATAATCCAAGGCCGTTTCCGTGATAGACAAAAAATGCTACCTGTAAGAGGGGTAAATGATAAGTTACCAAACATTTAATGATCCTCAAAAGTTGAGGTTAGGTTGGTGAAATTTTTAATGGTTCCTAACGCTTGTGTAGCGGGGTATTACAGGATACCTTGTAGGAAACCACCTATTTAAGTGCGAGGACAGGCCGCCTCAAATGAACGCACTTAATAATCCAAGGTGTCCACGGCCCACGATGGTAAAACACTAGAAAGATTGAGTAGAAAAGGTGTTGTGTTGGTACCATTGTCTTGACATATATTAAACACGGTTCAAGACATCACGTTCACCGCGCAGTAAATATGTCCGATGGTATTCTACTATGGAAGGTTCAAAGCTCCGGCTACACCTCCGGATGCAACATCGTTCCGCCAAGTGATTGCTAGAAAGGCACCATGTGCGTGCACCAAAATCTCTTCCAAGAGGGGATTGTTGGAAATATTTATTAAACGTGAAATAAAGTAAATCCTATTAATTATGAATCGAACAATTGGGGCCCCGCACGTAGGAAACCTTGTTTCCACACACGTGCACACATAGTGCCAAGGATTAAAATTTCCTTAATGGACGAGATATTGGTACGTATACGAATTGTTTGAGACGTAAGGTAATAGACGGTCATTGGCCAAATGACGAATGATTTCACGTTGGTAAATGAAGGATGAAGTGTATAATGTGTAAAGATGAAGTGAATCGAAAATCACCACGAAACCGAAAAGGGTCGCGGCTCCTCCATGTAAGGGTTGCGGCTCTAATTGACGTTTCAATTCCAGTAACTCACTGGAATTGAAGGGTCGCGGCGCCTCCCCGAAGGACCGCGACTCTAATTGACGTTCCAGTTCGGTGAGTTCTTTGGGCCCGAAGGCCGTGGTTCTCTCCGAAGCGGCGCGGCTCGATCTGTGATAAGATGCACACACTTTCAACGCAAGTGCACGTTATCGTGACAAGTAGTATAGTCTTTGATAAGACCGAATATCGTCCTCTGAGATTAGGGTTCAAGTACCAACTATCTATTTTCTAGTATCTATTTGGCGAATTGATAATTGATTTGGTTGTTTATAACTAAGAATTATGAAAACTATGTAAAATATAAAGATTTACTTCAGATGTGATGGGAATAGGGCTTCCATGTATCCTTACTATCCGCTTATGCTACTTATTAATGCATTAACTTATGGTATTCTTCTTTTGGAGAAAGCGGTTTTCTGAAATCGCTTTATACTCCCGTTAGGGTTATATAAACACTCAACCCGATGATCGCACCTTACCTACCTTTCGGTGATAAGGATAACTTTATAGGAGGATTAAGAACAAAAACCTAGTTGGCCAGTCACGCACAATGCGCAAAATTAGGGTTGTTAAGCCTCATCAACGCTTACATAAATAATTGAGGTATTTTCATCCCCATTCCAAGAATGTCTACCCAACTTACAAAGATATTCACAATCCCCTTTTGAATCGATTAGAAATCATATAGTGATAATTAGTTGTCAATTAATTACCAAGAATTCAACTCAATTATTGGATAGATCTCTCAATAAGAAAAATAACCATAAGCATGCATTAATTTATAACATAAGTTTCAAGAAATTCAACATAGAAAGCCCTATAAGAGAATTAGTTCCTAGCCATTGACATGACAAGAACTAATTTCATGTTCATCATGCAAAACTGAAATAAAGAACAAGAAAGGGAAAAGAAATTACTAAACTAATGGTGTCCAATCTCCAAGCAAAAAGTCTTGTGTTGTGCAAGAAGGGAACCCTTAAAAACTGCCTAGGGTTCTCCTTTTATAGGCTGAAAACCGCCTCAACTTTTCCCTGCAGGCCTGGCCCAAAATCCGTCTGAAAACCTATTTTTTTCGCGTCGGCGCCGCGGCCCTGCAGACAGGCGCCGCGGCGCCGGAAGTTCTGCAATCCGTCAGTTGTTTCGGCGCCGCGGCCCTGATATCTGCTGTCGGTAGCGCCCGCGCTGCATCTCTGTGGCTTTCGGATGTGTAGCGCGCGGCCGCTGGCTGCTCGGTAGCGCCGCGGCTATATCTCTGTCTCGATAGTGGCGCCGCGGCCCATTTTAGCGCGCGCTGGATCTTCTGCACCTTCTTCGAATGATGGCGCGCCATGCTGCGGGATCGCAGGAGGCCATGCCTCGATTTTCCCTCGTTCGCCACTTTCTCTGTTTCCAGCTCTGGCGTCTCCTCTTTTGCCCTTTTTTTGCTCTTTTTCCGTCATTTGGCCATTTTAACCACTTTGACTCAAAAGAAAGAAAAATTATCCTAATACGACACTTATATGTGCAAAATGGGACAAAAGACTCACTAAAACTGACTCAAAAGGTGTATATAAAATACACCGATCAGGCTCCTCGTCTGTTTCAATTCGTTGGAGGTGAATTAAAAACTGATTTTTGGGCTGACTTTGGAGTATTTACTCTCCATTATTTTGTTCATGAATTCAGTCATTATTTGGCTGAATTGTAACTCCAAATTCAAGGCATTAACATGACATTCATGGTCTTTTGTCACGACCCGTTCCGGGGCCCGTGACTGGTGCCTTACCCGGGCACCCTAGTAGTCATACATCAGAGAAAAACCAGCGGAATATAAAACAACCAAGATATGAAACAGTATAAATAAGACACAGTTTCTGGAAAAAAAAGTTGCCTTTCGTCATAATGTATATAAATAACCCAAAATGAACAGTTACATCCCAACCTTACAACAGGTCTACAGACCTTTAAGAGTTTAAAACAACAATGGCGGGACAGGGCCCCGCCATACCCCTGAATACGAATATCTACAACGACGAGGACCGTACAAAATGCTAAGCTTCCGAGAAACGGAGCTTTCCCAACGCCGGTGATCCTAAGAACGGATCAACGGTAGGAGTACCTTTACTGCGGCATGAACGCGGCCCGAAGGAGGTCGATAACAGTACCAAGTATGTGGCCCGAAATCAGTAAATGAAATCATAGTAGTCTATATAAGGCGGGAGACATGTATGATAAGCCAAAACTACGATTCACAATAAATAGCGATCGTGTCAAGTCGTGACTCATGCCTCAAAGTCATCACAATAGACGTGCGGGGTAAATGCAAGGCATAGCCGACTACTAAAACCCACAGTACCAACAAGGTCATAAACTGTATCATGAGATCTGTCTAGACCGTCACATGATCAAAGCTGGTCACTCGCCCGCAGTATCTAATGTGCGCGTCTAGCCCTGGAACTTCCCGCAGCTCCGCATAGGCCAAACAGATAGGCCGCATGAGGTATAACCCCGCATCGGTAGCTACTCCGGCGGCGTCTAGACTCGTCGTCCGCATGGCTACAAGAACCGCGTGACCACAAGGGCGCATACTAACTCGAACTCCCGCATTCGCATAGGCATATCTGAGACCGCATAAGGTATTCTCGAATCATGGTCCATCGACCGCACTTTGATACCACCCGCGTGGGAGGGGCTTAACCCCCTGAGTTATGAATGATATAATATCAACATAACCGATTATTGCTAAACAACATAAGCACAACAAGGAAAAACCCCTTTACACAAATATCACAAGATACTAACTCACGTAGCATCCTAACATGTTTACTTATCCACCAACAAGAAAATATTACAAGACTATCACAAATCAATACAATCAAGTTATTCACACAAGGTACTTTCTACATTATGATAACAAGTTCGGGTTGTTAGCCCCAAAGTACTTCATGTATTACTCTTTTAAAAGATCCGTTTCTTTTACAAAAGTCACACAATAACCGTAGTATAAAAATAGAGTAATTATCTTTTGAAGTACATTAAAACACTTCTCCTTGTAAAATCAAGTAACAACATTCTTTTCCTAACGTTCAAGTTTGCCTAATTTCAATTACTCAAGTTTCTCATTTTCTAAATGGTTTGTAGTTCATAGTTTTAATCCTTTAAAACAATTTGAGAAACATATACCCTAAGTGTGAGTAGGTTATTATTATTCGTAACAATCTTATTACAACAGCCATGATCTAGTAAATGTAATATCCTTTTTGTCTCATCTTAGCTCCTATGCAGATGGAAGTTTCTACTAGTTTTAATAATACCTTATTAGTCAAAATAATTCCCTTTATTAAGCCTTTGTGGTTTGTTCGACATTTATTCGATTGGTAAAACATCATTCCTTTTGAAAACCAAAATACTAATTACTCACTAATGAGGTTTCACACTTTTAACAAAAATTCATATTAGTATAATAAGTCAAGTCTCTTATTTCCTTAAATCAATAAATCGTTCTTTTTATCACTCTTGCCGTTATACCTAACCTCCCATAAAGCTAGTATAACTCTTAAGCTTTTAAAACCAAATGTTACTCTTACATTAAAAATGATTCAAGATTCCTTTGAAATGTTTTCATTCTTTATTATTCAGCTTAAGCCGTGAGGCATTCTGCATGAAGTGTTATTCGAGCTTAAGCGTGAGGCATTCGTAAGTATTATTCGAGCTTAAGTCAAAGACATTGCGTAGTTATTATTCGATTAACACGTATGCGTCTACCGCATATATATATTGTAAAATATCATGCTTTAGGAAGAATCACATACCTTCTACGAAAACCTCCGCCAAGTTGAATATGTCGCAGAGTATCGACTATAACGATCAAATCGCCTATCAACGCCCGCATGCATCGTACAAAGTTCTAAGCGGAGGTTCGTTATTCTATGGTCATTTTGGCAGCACTTCCCTGCGGTGAGCTACTCAAGTTCATCATGAAAACACCTATGTAAATGCTTCTATTATTCATCTTTTAAACCCTTATCTTTGTGATAACAGTTCAATTCTATTCTCGCAATATCCTTCTAAGTATTTAATACTTATTCCTATACTTCTACAAGATATATATTCTAATTACCAAAGGAGGATAAGGTTATTTACCTCGGTAAGCCCAATAATATCCTTGATAAATGTGGCGCCTGAGCACGGTTTAGCTCCTAAGTTGTACGCTCCGGTAGCTCCCAGACCACCTTAGAAGTTCTTCACAACTTCTACTAAGGACTAAGGGATTTGGGCTAGGGTAATTTGGGCATTATAACAATACTAAGGCAACTTTTCTACCAGGAGGGGGTAGTGTTTGGCTAGGCTAGCTTTAGAGGGGTTGCTCTCGGCTAGGGCTTCTCAAAGGGAGGGTGTGTTTGGGACGAAACAACAAGAGGGAGAGGAGGGATTTGAGACTTAGAAAGATTGCTCAATTTAGGATGAAATAACTCTTCAACAAGGGGGGTATTTATAGGTCAAGACATGGCCAACCAATGGCCAAGATGATGCCAAGTGCAAGGCAAGTGTAGGGTGAGGATTAGGCAAGTGTCCTTGCCAACTTGCACACAAAATATCCTACCAACTACTTGACAAAAATTGTCATCCAATGGCCTCAATGCGTGTAACATCCATCATGAGAGGGTGACAAGTGTCGCCCTCTCGTTGGTTCAAAATTGTTTCGACTCTCTGAAAATTTCGAAAAAATTAGAAATGACATAGCGGCAATTTATCCTCCGCGAGTTTTGTAAAACTTTTCGTCGAAAAACGACTCTAAACGGGTGTTGTGTACAAAGTGGAATTCGTCAAGCCAACTAGGGGTGACACGTGTCGCCCTCTACTGCCCAAAATATTTCATCTTCCAAAATATCCACAATGGCCAAAATCTCAAAACAAAGTGGGCCCACAAAACCTTAAATTTTCTCCGTGGGCCCACGTGACCATTTCCAAAATAAAATTCCATAATTCTCTAAAATTCCAAGAAGTCCGAATACCAAATCGGGAATCCAATTCCCATTAACGAATCTTTTCCTTCACAAAACCTAAACTTTTCCGTGGAAAAATCGCGTCTTTCTTCCATTCCATTCGATGTCGTATTCTCGCACGTGCGTCTCGCATACATACCTTGAAACTACGGGTATAACATTCTCCCCTCAGAAACATTCGTCGAATGTTCCTTCTAGGTATCAAAACAAACAGGCGCCAGTATAGTCCTTACTGCTATACTTACGGAAACAACCATGCCACACCTGGTCACAACACAACAAGCGCGCATACTTATCTCCAAGTCCACGAGGAATCACCTCTATCACAAAAACTCCTACTCGAGATCTAAAAAGATACTCCTTCGCCTCTACTCTTACAAACGAATGATCACACCTATGCTCGTAATACATGCTCGTTCTTCCCTTACTCGTCGTGATACCACTTTTGTCACTTTGTCGCGAGCCTTGCCCCGACGACCCAACAAATGGTACCGCCGCCATGATCCACGAGGATGTCGTACACTTTGTACGCTCGAACTCTTACCACCCTTCATTCGCTTAGTTTCCAAATCTCGGTTACTATCTCTAACGTGGTTATCATTAATCGAACTCTGGGTGGATTTCCGATACTTTCCCGAACATAACAATACGAAAGACCGGACGTACTGCCTCCTAAGTCGGACGGCAATGCTAACATATAGGCAACCTGGCCTAATCTTCACATGAACTCAAAAAGGCCCAAAGTAACACGGCTAAGTTTCCTCTGTTTTCCAAAACTCATCACACCCTATCCACAAATTACCGGAACAAACTGAACCAACTATTCAACTCGCCAACATCGAACCAATCGATCGGCAACTTATACTTCCGCCCTACAAGGTTTCCTAAGGCGACATCCGAATCGAAAATGGTAGCTTAAACATTCCCTTTACAGAGACAACAATCCCCATAAATACTCCCCGAAATCCAAACATCGCCCAGGCGAATGCGATTCTGAGACTTACCTGAGTTCTTAACCCTGCTGGTAAAACTTCCAAAAGGAACCAGCCGCACTGGCTCCACTGCGTCATAAGGTGAAGGTAGGCACTCGTGCGCCTTACAACCTTTCTGAAATAATCATCTCGCAACTTACTACCGAGTACCCGGTCTTTGCTAGAAGACAAGACGGGCTGACCTCCTCGGCCCGACTACTGGTCGAATGTATCCACGAACTCGTACGTTGGTTAACTAAACTTGGGCCTAACACCCTAGTGACTCCTACCACCCGGCGGGACCACCAAAACCGACCCACCAAACAAAGCCACGGTCGACCCGCCACACGGCCTCAACCCAACCCAAGAACGCAAACACTAGCTCCCGATTCTAATAATCTCACCAATCACGTTACGAAAACCTAGCGGTCTTCTACCCTCTTTCATTCCACATTACTCGAGATTCATCCCACAAAATATCTCACGTATACTATGCACCTCGACAAGGGTCAAACACGGTAATTCTTTTACCAAAGATGGCCTCGCCTCTAAGGTCTCTACGCACACATCCTAAGGCTCCCACTTTCTCTATCCCCAATCTTTCCCGATTAACTAATCATGATTCCCAATCACGCTAACACAATGCTATCTCAAAATAATACTTAAGATATTCGCTACACATATAAATCTCTAAAGGGTTAAGGATATACCAGATCTACGCCGCACTTCCCTTAGGTCGTTCTAATCAAACCTCGCTTGCGATACCGTGGGAAGGTGATGAACTATCCATCGATCCCGGCGCCGAGTCTCTACATCCGCACCACCTGGCCTGGACAATTCCTCGCAAAATGGCCCTGCTGGCCGCAAACATAACAAGCTGAGGAAGAACGACACTCCCCATGATGACATCGACCACAACGGCCACACCGAGGTGGGGTGGCCTCTCCGCTTACACCCTCCTCTCCGAACCATCGTGATCCACAATCGTCTAGTAGCCGAGTCCTCGATTGTATCCTTCCTCATAGAACATTCCTTGCTATACGGCCCTCGACGGCCGCAATAAAAACAAGCACCAAAAAGACGACACTTCGGGATGACACCGCCACACTGTGAACACCGAGGAAAATCAACCCCGTGGAGGACACTCAGATCGGGCGAGGCGCATGTCTAATTCGCTGCCGAGGCGATTCGCCTCGAGAGTTACCAAATGATCCCGCCAATCGCCTCTTCTCGCGCTCTGGTCACTGCCGATCTCTACCTCTCACCACGCACATAATCCTGAACGCAAGCTGGCTCGTCCTCGATCAAGAGCTACTCCTCACAACCCTTCTTTAGATAAGCATCAATATCCTTGGAATACCGGACATAAAATACTCTGTCGCTAAGTCCTTTGCTAGCAACAGGCCGTCCTTCCAATCCATATTTTCTCGCTTCCAAGCCGTGGAACCGAAAGTCAGATGTCATGACCGCAGAGGAATCGCTGCCGCCGCTAAACTTCATCTGCCGCGACGCCTCGTAACTCCCTCGCGTGAAGCATCACCCCAGGTGATGATTGGGCCTGTGCCCTTCTAAATCTTTGTACTCTACTCGCAGCCTCCTTCACGCTTTCGCCTTCGGGGCCCGAGTTACTGGCGCGAGGCATCACCGGTAAAGGAAAGGAATACGTTAGAGGTCCAACTTATAACACGCCTCTAAAGCACGATCTCGAGTGAGAAGAATGGAAACCAATCCTAAATATCCTATAGCCTCACGATTATTGGTGTGCACAACACACCGATAATCAAGACTTACTAGATACGGCTCAGAGACACTTTCCGAGGATTAATCGCTCGATACCACTTTTGTCACGACTGCCGTTGGCCCGTGGATCGTGCCTTACCCGCACCCTAGTAGTCATACATCGAGAAAAATCACGGAATATAAAACAACCAAGATATGAAACAAGATAAATAAGACACGCTTCGAAAAAAAGTTGCCTTTCGGCATAATGTATATAAATAACCCAAAATGAAGCGATATCCCACCTTACAACAGTGCCTACGCACCTTTAAGAGTTTAAAACAACAATGGCGGACGGGGCCGCCATACCTGAATACGAATATCTACAACGACAGGGACCATACCAAAATGCTAAGCTTCCGAGAAACGGAGCTTTCCAACGCCAAGCGGTGATCCTAAGAACGGATCAAAGAGGAGTACCTTTACCGCGCAGATGAACGCACGGCCAAGGAGGTCGATAACAGTACCAAGTATGTGAAATCGAAAATATCAGAATGAAATCATAGTAGTCTATATAAGGCGGGAGACATGTATGATAAGCCAAAACTACGATTCACAATAAATAAGCGATCATGTCAAGTCGTGACTCATGCCTCAAAGTCATCACAATAGAACCGCAGACGGTAAGTACGAAGGCGTAGCCGACTACTAAAACCCACAGCACTACAAGGTCATAAATCAGATTACGAGATCTGTCTGCATCGTCACATGATCAAAGCCGCCACTCGCTCGCAGATCTAATGTGCGAATCTAGTCCTGGAACTTCCCGCAGCTCCGCATAGGCCAAACAGATAGGCCCGCATGAGGTATAACCCCGCATCGAGGGTAGCTACTCCCGGCAGGCGTCTAGACTCGTCGTCCGCATGGCTACAAGAACCGCATGACCACAAGGGCCGCATACTAACTCGAACTCCCGCAGCCTCGCATAGGCCATCTGCACCGCATAAGGTATTCTCGAATCATAGTCCATCGACCCGCGAAGTCTACCCCGCAGACGGAGGCGCTTAACCCGAGTTATGAATGATATAATATCAACATAACCGATTATTGCTAAACAACATAAGCACAACAAGGAAAAACCCTTTACACAAATATCACAAGATACTAACTCACGTAGCATCCTAACATGTTTACTTATCCAGTAAACAAGAAAATATTACAAGACTATCACAAATCAATACAATCAAGTTATTCACACAAGGTACTTTCTACATTATGATAACAAGTTCGGGTTGTTAGCCCCAAAGTACTTCATGTATTACTCTTTAAAAGATCCGCTTTCTTTTACAAAAGTCACACAATAATCGTAGTATAAAAATAGAGTAATTATCTTTGAAGTACATTAAAACACTTCTCCTTGTAAAATCAAGTAACAACATTCTTTTCCTAACGTTCAAGTTTGCCTAATTTCAATTACTCAAGTTTCTCATTTTCGAAAGGGTTTGTAGTTCATAGTTTTAATCCTTTAAAACAATTTGAGAAACATATACCCTAAGTGTGAGTAGGTTATTATTATTCGTAACAATCTTATTACAAAGACCATGATCTAGTAAATGTAATATCCTTTTGTCTCATCTTAGCTCCTATGCAGATGGAAGTTTCTACTAGTTTTAAGAATAACTTATTAGTCAAAATAATTCCCTTTATTAGCTATGCTGTGGTTTGTTCGACATTTATTCTGATTGGTAAAACATCATTCCTTTTGAAAACCAAAAATACTAATTACTCACTAATGAGGTTTCACACTTTTTAACAAAAATTCATATTAGTATAATAAGTCAAGTCTCTTATTTCCTTAAATCAATAAATCGTTCTTTTTATCACTCTAAGCCGTTATACCTAACCTCCCATAAAGCTAGTATAACTCTTAAGCTTTTAAAACCAAATGTTACTCTTCCATTAAAAAATGATTCAAGATTCCTTTGAAATGTTTTCGATTCTTTATTATTCGAGCTTAAGCTGAGGCATCATGCAGTGTTATTCGAGCTTAAGCCGAGGCATTGCCGTAAGTATTATTCGAGCTTAAGTCAAAGACATTGCCGTAGTTATTATTCGATTAACACACGTACGTCTACCGCACTATATATATTGTAAAATATCATGCTTTAGGAAGAATCACATACCTTCTCGAAAATCTCCCGCCAAGTTGAATATGTCGCGCAGAGTATCGACCTATAATACCAACACGCCTATCAACGCCCGTATCAGATCATAAAAGTTCTAAGCAGAGGGTTCGTTATTCTATGGTCATTTGGGCAAGACTTCCTACCCGTGAGCTACTCAAGTTCATCAGGAAAACAAATTCTATGTAAGTACATTCTATTATTCATCTTTTAAACCCTTATACCGTGATAACGTCAATTCTATTCTCGCAATATCCTTCTAAGTATTTAATACTTATTCCTATACTTCTACAAGATATATATTCTAATTACAAAAGGAGGATAAGGTTATTTACCTCGGTAAGCCCAATAATATCCTAGATAAAAGTCGCGCTGAGCAAGGTTTAGCTCCTAAGTTGTGCGCTCCAGAGCTAAGAAAACCTTAAGTTCTTCACAACTTCTACTAAGGACTAAGGGATTTGGGCTAGGTAATTGGGCATTATAACAATACTAGAAGACAACTTTTCTACCAGGAGGGGGTAGTGTTTGGCTAGGCTAGCTTTAGAGGGGTTGCTCTGGCCAGTGGCTTCTCAAAAGGGGAGGGTGTGTTTGGACGAAACAACAAGAGGAGAGGGAGGATTTGAGACTTAGATAGATTGCTCAATTTAGGATGAAATAACTCTTCAACAAGGGGTATTTATAGGTCAAGACACGCCAACCAACGCCAAGATTATGCCAAGTGCAAGGCAAGTGTAGGGTGAGGATTTAGGCAAGTGTCCTTGGCCAACTTGCACACAAAATATCCTACCAACTACTTGACAAAAATTGTCATCCAATTGGCCTCAATGCGCAGTAACATCCATCAACGAGGGTGTGAGTGTCGCCTCTCGTTGGTCCAAAATGTTTCGCCTCTCTAAAAATTCGCAAAAATTAGAAATGACATAGCCGAATTTATCCTACGCGAGTTGTGTAAAACGTTTCGTCGAAAACGACTCTAAACGGGTGTGTGTACAAAGTGGAATTCGCCCAAGCCAACTAGGGGACACGTGTCGCCTCCTACTCGCCCAAAATATTTCATCTTCCGAAAATATCCACAATGGCCAAAATCTCAAAACAAAGTGGCCCACAAAATCAGAATTTTCTCCCGTGGGCCCCACGTGACCATTTCCGAAAATAAAATTCCATAATTCTCTAAAATTCCAAGAAGTCCGAATACCAAATCTGGGAATCCAATTCCCATTAACGAATCTTTTTCCTTCACAAAAACCGGAAACTTTTCCGTGGAAAAATCGCCTCTTTCTTCCATTCCAATTCCAATGTCGTATTCTCGTACGTACGTCCTCGCATACATACCTTGAAACTACGGGGTATAACATCATTACTTAGACATTTGGAGGGTCATCATCTACACACTATAAAATGAGACACAAGGCTCATTTGGAAATACACTTGAAATCTGAAACACTTCATCCTCTTTTGCAATCACAAAACACTCAAATATCTTTCTTCCAAAGTAAACACTTGAGTTCCCTTTGCTCATTTGTTTGATTGTTGTTTTATCTTGGGAGATAAATTGTCATTACAGCCGTTGAAATGATATACAAGCTAATATTATCTTAAGGATAGATTAAGAATTTGGTCGACTCAGCAAGCCCTCATACTTGATCATTTCCAGATTTCTAACAAATAGTTGTTATTTTCCCGTTCTACACATTAGTACTCACACTTTGGGCCGCTCAAATTGATATTCCTTCCGTCACATATTAGTTGGTCACATTATTAAAAATTCTTTAATTTCAACTTTATATTTCCGATATGTTTTAGACCCCCACATGATTCAAAAATTCTCCCTATTTCTAAATTTCATGCCTAATCAAATTCAAACACTTTAATCGAAAGTGAGGGAGTATTGAAACAGAACACAAGCATTAAAACTTGCTAACATAATATGCAAACACGTCTTAATTATCCGTAATTATGTGATCCAAGTTATAAAAAAAAAACAAGTGTCGCTAAATTAACTACGAAATTCATTACAACGAAAATGTTGTCCTTTCATAAGAGAATATTAAAGAAAAGGAAGAATTAACTACGAAATTCATTACTAATATGTCGCTAAATAGTCCGTAGCTAACAAGATATTTTTATAATCCGTAATTAAATAAAATTAATGACTACTTTTTCTATTTAGCGATAAAAGTTATCTGCCACTAATTCTTGTTTATTGCCGTTAACGCATTAATTAATAACAAAAGTGTTTTTCACCCTATATTTCTCTCTTCCTCAATTTCCCTTTTCTTGGTTTTGATATGGAAGAACAAATCTAGCAATGAGAGAATTAATTATGCAAAGAAGTCCACTAGTGGACATGGATTTTTTTCTTCACATATCTAACTCATGTGACAAAAGAGATAAAAGATTAATCTAGCATTAACTTGCAGTATTAAACTACAAATAAAAACAATGCACAAAACACTTCATAAACTGGTCATCCAAAAACATCACAATCCTTGATAAAATCTTATAAATAACTAATTAGGCAAAAGAAGCCACCCGCTATCATCAATATCGATCTCATCAACAAAAAAATCTTTAGGCTTGTTATTGAGGAACTTGTTCAGAAATACAGCGGTCATCACAAGGTATTCAACCAATCCCAATTTTGGAGAGATGAGACAAATGCAGCCGGATTAATGCATGAATTGTTTTCTTCACACATCTAACTCATGTGACAAATTGATAAAGATTAATCTAGCATTATAAGTTGAAGTTAAACTAGAACTAGACAAAAATAATATACAAAGCAGTTTCTTAACTTGTCATTAGTCCTCACAATATTTTGATGCTAGCTACAGAATTAAACTGGTCATCAACTAGCTAGTCATCTAAAAACACCAACATTCTTGACAAAATCTTATAAAAGGATTTTAGGACTATTGGGGGGGATAAATTTTACAAGCAAAAGAAACCAAAGTTGCCATTGTCAAAGTTAAGAGCATAACTTAAAGGATCATAGTGGAAACTCAACTTGTTACTCTTCTTCTTTTGATTCAAGAATTGAGCTCTAAATTTCAAGAAAATGTTCCTCAACTTCCTCTTCCTATACAAAAACACCAATCTTGAATTGCAACACATCTCAACTACTATATCAAATTCCACCCTCAACATAAAAAAAATCAAAACCAAGAAAAGGGTATGTGCAGGATGGAGTAAATAAGAGAGAATTTTGTTGTTGGTTTCTTGTGGATGTTTTTATTGGTCTGAGAAATAAGGGGGGTGTTTGTTGCAGTGTAAGGAGCAGAGTACTGAGACAGTAGCTGAGTGACTGAGTGCTGTCTAGTGTCTATAAAATGGTATACTAGGAAACGTGGTTTGTTTTTTTTGGATTCGGGGTTATTTGGCTTGTAAGAAGGTTCTTTCTCTTCTACTATTCCTTTTATAAAAGGTTTAACTTTATGCACTACAACATGTGTTTTTTAGTTTCAATTTACAGACATAAATCATAATTCAAAACACCATGAAATTTTATAAAAACAATATTAAGATATAAATTCAAGTCATACTTAATCCTGGGATATCCGCCTTATCCAATTAAATCCGATGTTATTTTATCTCACTTGGGAGGTGACATAAATTAATTCAAATATCATAATCTCAGGATAATTTAATCTGCGAACCAAATGATCAAGGGCGGACCATACCTTGGGCCAGCCTGGGCCCTGGCCCACCCTCATTTAAAAAAATTGACTACTAGTATTGGTCCACTGCCTTTTCAAAAAAAAAGATTTAACCTATTGAAAAACATGAAATCACTATTCTAAATCACGTGCGTGAGTGAAGAATTGCAATTTTCAGCGACAACAAGTAGAACAACAACGAAAGTTTTCTCCAAGTGTGTAGGATTCTCTCTATTATTTTATTAGATTATTTGAAGATTTTGTAAATAGAATTTTTGGGTTTAATTTGGATTGTTAATTATGATTACAAATTAGGGAAATAATTAATTTTAAACCAATTCTTTTATTGATTGGGTTTGATGAATTGTTAGAAATATTTAATTTATGATAGTAATATTGTGGTCCCAATTAAATTTTAGTTAGGTGATTGGTTATTTTAAATGTTTGATTTTTTTGTCAGATTTGAAAATATTATACCAAATGTCAAAACCACAAAAAAAATTAGTTCGTTCTTTTAAAGAGAAATTGTCGATGACTTTGACATAGATGTTATTATCAATGACTTTCGAGATTCGGAAGAACGTAATTGCTATTGTAATATAGTTATTTGAGCGCTAAATATATTTTTTATTTTATTTTAGTCTGCCCACCATATGATTATTTCGTTAGTCCGCCCTGCAAACGACCCATAGACATATAATAATATTTATGTGATTATAAAACTTAAAAACTTAGTGACCTAAATATGATATATAAAATGAAAGTGTGAGGTTAATTATTTTCATATTTAGAATTGTGTTAAGTATTGTTTTTAGATCGGACTAAAAAGGAAGCATGTCACATAAATTGAAATATAATAAGTAGTAGAGTTTAACTTTTTATGCACTAAATAGTGCAAAAAATATTTATGCAATCCAATCACTTAAAAGATATTGTAGTTGCTGGTAAAATTAATTAATAACATAGAATAAATGGTAAATAACTAGCAAAAAGTGATAATATTAAATCTAGTGCGATGATGCCAAAATTCATGCTAGCCCCTCGTGTCTCAACCCGAACCATCCCAAAAGTCTCAAAATGGTTAGATAATCACAGTACATAACTTATTATTGTCAATTGTAATATTTTAGTTATACAATAAAATTAATCACTACGTTTGGATTCCCAAACAAGTTAATTGCTCGTTTGATTGGACTTTTGAATTTGCCAAAAGTAATTTTTGAAGGCCAAAAGTATTTTAGCCAAAAATTTGAGTGTTTGGTTCAAAATTGAAAAAATGTTTTTGGAAACACTTATGGCCTCTATTTTCAAAAACTCAAATTTTGAACTTTTGAAAGTAGGGTTATTTTTGCCTATTTTTAAGTCAAAAATATTTTTTTTATCGACAATCAAACACCTAACAACTTTTTAATAAAAAATTTTACTTCTAAAAGTTCTTTTTAATAAGATGTACCAAACGGGCCCTAAAATTGATCGTATAAATCCTTAGAGATCGTATTATTTAATTAAATTCATGGCAAGCAAAAATATTCTAATTACTATACTACTCCATATAGTAATAAAAATTATATTGTCAATTAGAAATCTTTTCAAATTTTGTCCGCATGAACGTAGCTCAGTTGATTGTAGTGTATTAAATTGCCCTCAAGAAATCTTTTCAAAAACTCGGGAATAGGGGAACCCGGGTGTGGGGTTGTTTGGGAAGGTATGGTCACATGGTCTTTGGTCAAGATTACAATAATATAGCAAATTGTACAGCCAAATATTGAGGTTTGATTGGATTGGAGATGTGGATTCTGCTCTGTTACTATTGACATAGATAGATTCGTTGTCTGTTCCTTTACACGTCTTAAGGTTTGTAATCAATATTTTAGATTACGTAGTTTGTACTTATACCCTTGAGATTTCTCACCTTGACATTAAAGGTCTCTTAAGATATTAGAATTACATAAACTTCCTCAAACAAGAACAAGGAAAAAGGAAAATAAATCCTAGACTAATATCTTCCATAAAATCAATTATCAATTATGTTCTTTCATGTGATCATGACTTAGAATTGTTAAAACATCATTCATGTGTCTAGTGATTTGTTGATCAACTAACTTTTTGGTCCTTTAATTTATTTTAAATTTTAAGTTTTATTTTATCGGAGTTGTCTATTTTACACATAATAAATCTGAAATATAACAACAACAACATATCCAGTTAAGTCTCACAATGTGGGGTCTGGGGATGGTAGAGAGTACTCATAATACCTTGCTAAGTAGAGAGGTTGTTTCCGAAAGATCATCGGCTCAAGACAAAGTATAGGTACAAACAAAACAAAAGTAAACGTGCTTGTTCATTTTTTCTATGTTCGATTATTTATATATAATGTTCATTAAATGAAGTTTTCCTTATCCTAAAATTAGAGAATTTTGTGCATGTCTAGTTTCTTCTTTTTCAGTTTAACAATGATAATATATTTTAAACTGTTTAATAAGATTATAATTCACTAAACACCCCTAAACTATTAGAGTTTAGCGGGGATATCAAGTGCACCTAGTGTTGTTCTATGATTTTTTTTTGGTTACGAGCCAAATGAAAGGCAACTAAACTAGATAAAATAAATTAACAAGGAGAAAGAGGAAAATGAGAGGAGGCACATTAGGTAATAGTTCCCGGTTGAAGTCCATGTCCGAATTTGGCCAGTGAGTCAGCTGTGTCGTTTTCTTCACGCCAGATGTGTTTGAGGCGACGGTCTATTCTCGGTCGATGAGTGACTTGCATTCCTGTATAATATTAGCAAAAGGGTGACGTGTATCAAAATTACATGTAATTCATTTAACAACAGTTTGCGAGTCGACCTCGACAAGGAGTTTGGGATACGTTGGTTCCAAGCAATGTATAAATCTTTCCGAAGGCCAAGAAGCTCGGCTAAGTTGATGGAGATAGAACACAGATTCGTGGAGAAGCCACCTTTCAAAGTTTCGAACTCATCACGAATAACACCGCCTGCAGCCACCGAGTCGGAAGAAGAAAAGAGGTCGCCATCCGTGTTAAGTTTAGCCCATCCTGTTTTCGGGGCCTCCCAATAGGTGTTGGGGCGTTGGGCTTTAGACTTAAGGAACGTAGACCCGAAGCTATGAATGAGGTCCCAAGTGAGGAGTTTGATTTTATAGGCCAATGTTCTAGCATGGTCGGAAACATCATTGAAGGTGCGATTATTCCGAGCACTCCAAAGAGTCCAAATTGTAGCAAGGAAGGTAAAGTGCCACCAAGTGGGTGAGGAGATGATAATTTAGAGCGTTGTTCTAGGATGAAGTGGATTAAAGTATTGATACATTTTTATTTATTTTGTTCATATTTTGGGCTTTATTTTAAAGAAATACTTCGTTTCTTTCAATTTTTGTGCTCTACTTTGACTGAGCAGGGAGATTTTGAAAGAAAGAAAAACTTTTGAAATTGCGGTCTAAAATAAAATATAGATATTTTTCTGGTTTTAAATATCTCATTAAAAGTAAATGAAAGTTTAAATTTAAATTATTTTTAAATATTGAAAGGTATCTTTAAATAATGTAACAAACTAAAAGAAAAGTGAGTCATATAGAAATTGATCATAATGCCCCCAGGACATAGACGAGTTGGTAAGTGGCAAGGTGATTGAGGTGGAAACACTATGACGTCGCGGGTTTGAATCCATGTGGTGACAGTTCTTTGCTGAAATATTACAAGGGTTGTTGTTGGGTTTGTGTCCCGTTGGTCCTCTCCCTTGCTGGGTTGTCACTCGTGCATATCCCTCGATTTACGATTGTCTGACCAAGGGGCTTCTGATACAGGTGGGGGATTTCACCTTCTGGACATTCCCCTCATCAAAGAAATTGAGCATAATAAATGATACTTGCTTTGAGTCCGACTAATTCAAATTTCTGTTGAGAAGTTCTTCTGAAAATAAAGTGTTCCCCGCCAAATGACGATCATTTATTCTTAGACTTCGAACCTACAATCCCTAATTAAGAGGGAAAGTGTAATTATCACTCCACTACAATATTTAATTGTTTCGTTATTATCAATTAGAGCACTCTTACTCTATTAGAACTTGGTTCCTAGAAATAAACATATAGGGGCCAAATGAGCAATCCCTATAGTTAGGGAGGTCATGTTTATTTCAATCTCTTGATCATGACAAAATTGACAAAAAGAAATCTAAATTATGGGGACCAATCTAAAGTCTAAACACAAGCTAAATATTAAAGGAAGAAGTGACAAGTAGGTATTTACTAGGGGTGTAGGCCTTGGGGAGCTCAAATTCCATATAGTAAATGAGAACAGAACTGTGTGAATGTGAAAACTGAAATGTAAGACGTAAAATATAAGGAAAATGATTTTTGGGCAATAAATTGTGGAGAGAATGGGCAAAACAGGGTATTATGAACATTTCACATTTTTTTGCACTTAATGAAAAAGTAGGATGAAAAATTTGAATTTTACTCTTACTATAAATATAATGACAAATTTATTTTTCAATGCATAGAAAAGGAAAAAATATATTCTGACACACATTTAATGTGTTGGAGCTTTTCAAGTTTTTAAATACCAACTTATTTTTCTTTTCTTATTCATATAAACCTGTCTACCGGTCTGGATTGATCCGAAATCGGACCGGTTGACCCGTTAGAAAATCCGGACCGAATCGGTAAGGGCTTACCAGGTTGGGGGTTGGGTTGGCCCCCAACCCCAATCCGCATCGTTAGAAAAATCCGATAAGGCTGCAGAATCTAAAACCGTTACATTACTGGGTTAACCGGTCCGGACCGGACAGGTAACACAAAAAAATTTAAAAAAAAATTGCACAATCGACCCAAACGGTATTGTTACCGTTGGGAGGGGTTGGGGTGGGGGGGCAACGGTCATTTCGACCGTTTGGCTGTATTTTTTTCATTTTTTTTTTGTTTATTATTTTTTTTAATTACATTTTTACCCTTTAAAAAATCTATAAATTCTCTACATTTTTTTCATTTTTTATCACACAACAATTCTCTCAATTCTCTTATTCTCAATTTCTCATACTCTCTTAATCATCTTTATTATCAATTTTCAAGTTATTATTATTATTAGTTTTCAAATTCAAAGTAGCAAGACGCAAGACTTCGAGCTTCGAGTTTCAATTGAATTCTGAATCCCGAAGTTTGGTACACTCGTTTCATTCTCTAATTATTTTATTAAATTGTCATATGTATTTGTTGATTATTTAAATATTTTATAATGTCTTTGCTAAGGGGAATTGCGTCGGAACTGCACCGTAAATCTAGTTCAAGAGGTAAAAAATCTATAGGTTCTTCTAGGGGTGTTCAGGTCCGTAACCTGATCGACCGACCGAATGGACCGAACCTAATCCGTAAATTTTCTCGACCAAGACCGGTTTTTTTTGTTTTTTTTTGTTAAATGCAATTTATAAATTATAAATTTTTAAGAATGTGTTCGTTTATCAATCTCATTAAATATGTTTGTTTTTTTCCTTATCCTTCAATAAACTTTATTTCATTAATATGACTAACTTAAAGAAAATCACCTCACCAAATGTACTTGATTCGTATACGAAGTACTGAACTACTCATTAATTAAAGTTACACACCACATTTATATTTTCTATTTTCTATTTTCTATTTGGAATTTGGACATTCCTGAAACTAGGGGTGCACAAAAGGTTAAACCTGACCGACCAAGACCGAAATTACAGATTACTCGGATCGAATGGACCGAATGATTTGCCCCACCCCCAACCACCACCCCGCGTGCCCCCACCAAATTTCATCCACCTAGCCAGCCCGGACGTATTGACATATCTAATATAGGTTGTAAATTGATCAAACTTTATACGGTCATAACTTTGCGCTCGGACGTCCGTTTTACCTAAAAAAAATTTTGATTTCACGTATTTTTTCGATACGGGGGTGGACAATCTAATTTTTTCATTTCAACTTCTTTTAATAGGTAGTCTAATGCTTTTCGAAAACTCTTCAAAAGCTCTAATAATATTCAAGTCATCAACTTGCACAACATTATGAAAGATATTGGATATCATAAAGGGATAAGGGCAAACAGAGTCATCTTTGTACTCCTCATCAATAAAGGTTTATTAACGTAATTTTCGTACATCAACCTTAGTTCATTTAATATGTTTAAAGATTACAAACAAGTTTTTCAATAGCTTGTACATGCTTTAGACATTTTGAATCCTTTAAAAAAATTCATATAAATTTTGTCACGTGAGTCATATAGAATGAGACAATTTTCATTTAATATTTAATTTACATGACATTTTTTGATGTCAGGACTGCAGGTCCATTAAATTTATCAAGATGTATTTACTTGGTAATTGTTCCTACATCAATATATTTTAAAAGACGTAGAATTCGAATCCTCTTAATATTATATAATATTGCGCACTATATTGTATCAAAGATATCATCCATGAGACCACGAGCATGTGGGGGTTGGGGGGTTACAGGAGGGGGAGTGGGGGCAGAGATTATGTCGGACATAGATAAAAGAGCATACACCCATGCGCGCTAAGCAATTCGTATACTACTTGTGTCGTCCCTTCCACAGTTCCACTTCATTATTATAGCAAAAACAATTTGGAGTCATTCCTGGTATAAGGAATAGTAATACTCCTTATTAATGTGGGATAATATGAGATTATTTAAATATTATGTTTTGATTGAATTTTTATTTTTGGTTTAAGTAATTTTGTGGTTAATTATTATTTGATATCATTTTTAATTGTATTCAATGTGGGATAACAATGTCGACATAGCTAATTATGAAATAAAATGATAAAATTGTCCTCCAAAGCTCTTCTTCCAAAGTTCTTTCAAAAGGTCAAAAGTCAAAATTAAAATTATTTTTACCCATAATATAATAGGACACGTATTTTATATTATACCAAGATTTAAATTATAATCACCCACTTTGTCCAATAAAAGAATGACACTACTACTAGTCTACTACTAATAATGTCGGAGGCAAAATTTTTACTAAGTAATTTTAAAATACGAAAAAAAGAAGTCAAGAGAGTTTAACACTTATATATAAATAAAAATAATTTTAATCTTGTAAATTATCACCGAAGGGACTCATCCGAACTCCTTGTTCCCCATGGCTCCGCCCCTGATGATAGAGGAATAACCGTTATCACAACATCTTTCAAATACAAATAAAGTCTGTTACCCCGCAAGGGTAGTTAAGTTGGTGTAGCAGTAGAGCGCGGGACCGCAAGGTCACGAGTTCGATCCCCTGCATAAACCTTCTTGGTTGAGTCTGTCACACATGGCTTGCCAAGTGTGGTTAATCGGCTGACGTGATTTGCAGGCTATTGCGTCAGCCCGGGATTTACCCTGTGCGCACTCGAAAGAGTAGCGGCTGCGGGTTTCTTCGTCAAAAAAAAAAAAAAAAAAACAAATAAAGTCTGTTCATATACTTATAAGTTTTTTTTTTAAAATAAGAAACTAACGTTTAAAAAATACATAAAATATTAGATACTCCCTCTCTTTTAAATTTTCAATTTATGTAACATAATTTTATTCGACATAAACTTTAAGAGAAGTAAAAGAATTTTTGAAACTTGTGATCTTATATTTTTCGCAACATTTGTATCTATAAAATCTTTTTTAAAAGGTAAAATAAAAATGAAAAGTTAATCATATTTTCAAATATGAAATATATAAAAAGAGCAATGATCTGATACATGATTAAGAATCTAGCCTCTCATATAAGGTGACCTATTCAAGCTATCAAAAGGAAAAAAAGTGATATCAGAGAATACTTTTGTTAAAATCGAGTTATTAACGGACCTGCCAAAAACAATAGTACTATGGACTTATATGAGTTTTATTTACCTGCATCTTTTGTACAGAAAATTTGCAGTCTTTGTAAGAGAGGCACTATGTATGAAAAGACATTAGCTTTTTCTTTCTCGTTATCCTATTAGAATTCAATTATATTTAGATTTACATATTTGAGAAAAACACTTTTTATATTCATGATTTGAATTCGAAACCTCTATTTAAGAAAGTATTCAAAATATCACATCCTTTTACGATATCATTTTACGTAATAAAAAAAATTCAAAAAGCAAAAAAGATAATGAAATTTATGGTTATAAATTATTTTATTCAAGGTAAGAGAGTGATTTTAAAATTACGTTATTTTTAATTAATAGTAAGGTAACTGTTTTGTTATAAATTAAAAAATGTGTCACGTAAATTGAGAGTGGATACAGAGAAACGTATATGGAAGGGGAGAATAGCAGAGTCGTTGACAAACAGTTTAAAGTAATTTAAAGGACAAAAGAAGTAGAGAGAGAGGGACTAATAAATAAGGTGAAAGAGGGGAATCCAAAAAACCATTGTACAACTAGCAATTTTTCAATCAATAGAATGTGAATATTTTGGTTAGTAACATTAACGAATATAAATATAATCGCCCCCACTAGAGTCCAGCGGTGTGGTTTCAAACCGGAAAATGATATCACATTTAGTAAGGAGAGATTAACTACTAAAGTGAAATTTATCGCATCAAACTCGGATTTCTCCATTTCAAAGCAAATATTGGATATCAAATGAAAAGTGAAAAATAAAGATAAATACAATTTCTATCAAGGATTGCGGTTGACTGGTAACTGTTGTTCCATCTTAATTAAATATCTCTGGGTTCAGATCTTGAGAATGATGTCTCCTTTAGTAAATCTCTAAAATGAATATCAAACGATAAAAATAATAAAAAGTTATAATCTTGGTATAAGGTTCTGCATAGTTATTACTTTACAGTGTTTGGTTTGCAACATATTATTTTTGGAGGTCGTTTGGACTTATTTAAAATTTGTGTTTGTTTAAATCTGAACAAAATTTCAACTTGATATATTGATTTCAAATCACAAATTTATCTAAAGAAACTATATTTCAAGTTTGTGATTTCATCTTTTCTTAAATTTAAAGAGTATATGTTTTGAAAAGAAAAAAATTCATAATTTTTAATGGTACAAAAAGATTCATGTTCAACAAGAGATTGTTCATATCATGAGAGAGAATTATATTAAAGAATAACATTTATTGGATTAGTGAATCTTTGTAAAATTATGTATATTTGAAAGTTTGTAATAACATGTAATGCAAACATTTATTTATAAAAGGAATATGGAGATATGTTATTTATTAATGCGGCGTTATGAACTATATACTTCACTTTTCTGGTAAGATTGTATAAAAGTTTTGATGTTTTCATTTTTATGTTTACCAGAAATAGAACTTCTGAAAATAGGTAAGTATAATTAAGGTAGTTTTCGGTTTGCAGCAACAAACGATGCATTACATAAAATAGCTAAATAGAATATAGAACAGAAATGAGTATAACCAAAAAGGTATTAGTTTCTGTAGAGTGTGGTTTCACATGGTGGCGTGGTTTCGCTTATTCGTCGGTCGGGGTTTATCCCTTGTCGCTCGAAAGAGTAGCGGCTGCGGGTTCCTTCGTCAACAAAAAAAAAAAAAAAAAAAGGTATTAGTTACTGATTTATTTTTTCAAATTTAATCTTGCTTCCAACTTAGTACTTATTTTGGACGCAAGTGAATACATAACAAATCATTCATTATAATGTTTGCAATAGAATACCTACATTATAGTTGACCAACCAAAACCCCCAAATTTTTTCCTAAATATAAAAAAAATTAGAGTTAAATATCTTACTCTCTGTGTTCCAATTTATGTGATACAATTTTCTTTTTAGTCTGTTTAAAAAAGAATGATACATTTTTTTATTTTATAACAATTTAATTTTTATATTTACCGTTTATGCTTAACGAGATGATCTATAATTATATAAATATTTTTCACTTATTTTAGCTCACAACATTCAAAAGTTTTTCTTTATTTTTTAATTTTCGTTACGAGTCAAACTATATCACATAAATTAGAAAGGAGGTATAATTTGGTTTTCAAGTTAAATTTCATTAACAAAGGAATGTCTACTCTCTGACAGCCACTATTGGGAAAACGATTTGAACACACAATGAAGAGTTATAATATGTGATGTATCAATCGAACAATATTATTCAAAGTGAAAACAGATGGATGTGAAAGTGATAGTCTCATCTCATGTCATTAAGAACTTAAAGATAATGCCCAATAATCTTTCTTTTGACCAATAGGTCTTCAAGCATATTCAATGACTTTTTCCTAGGGGTGGGCGGGCGGTCAGTGGGTCGGGACGGGGCGGGTTTGGCGGGATCGGGGAGGGGGTGGGATCGAGCTGAGGTGGGATTGGTGGGCCGGGTCCGAACGGGACTAGACCAAGTCCCGTCCCGATTTCGGAGCCGTTAGATAGGGGTCGGTACGGGATCGGGCTGGGGCGGGACGGGGTGTTTTTTTTTACACTTAATTAAAAAAATAACATATATATATATAAACAACTCAATAATTGAACAAGAGAGTATAATAAAAATATCTCAAAGCTGTTTTTGTGCCTCTTATATTATTTAATAGAAATATAATTTTTTTCTAATACAGTATACAAATACAATTGTTAAAATTACAACTTTGTAGTGTCATTCAAAAGTCGCAAATGACATAGTAAAATTGCAATTAAAGAAATTACATTTTCAAAAAAACATGTTCTATTTTCCTTATAATTTCATGTGGTTTTTCGGTTGAAATTGGTATTTCTTGATCAAATTGATGCACGTCGCTACTCATGCCTTCAGATAAGATGTCGTTGTAGTTTTCGTCTTCTTCTTCATTGATCTCCGGTTGACTGCACCTTCTCCGCTTCGCTTGTATCCAATCTCTGAATAATACTGCAATCTCCAAGTTGTCTCCGGCTAATGAGTGTCTGTGCTCTCCTATTTGAAATATGTCGGCAGAAAAAGCGCTTTTAGACGCCGTTGATGACGCTTGAATGTTCATAACATCTCGGGCCATTATTGAAAGTGTCGGAAATGTCTTCTCATTCCCCCTCCAGTATTTCACCAAGTTTTCTTGTCCTTCTTCATTGACAACTGCTTAGTACGGTAAACACCCTACAAAATAAAAACATCAAACTCGCTAATTTGGTTAGTAGTGTTAGCACCACACATTATATTTCTGAGGCTTACAATACTAGCCGCAGAAACAACATGTCTTTTTTGAGGTTATGTTGAAGAAGAAGATGATGGTATGGAAGTCGGTTGATTGCTAGCACTTTCTTGGTGATAATACCTATAAACTTTTTTGCATTTGTTTTCTATGCTAGATAACACTTCTTCTTTAGTTTGTTCAATAAGTGGTGGGTCATTTAAATTTTTGAGACTTGGAGGTGGTAGTACTGCTATACAATCATAAATAGTTTCAATAAGTGATTTACATCAGTCTATTTTAATGGTCGAATTTAATACAACATCAATAATATAAATAGTGAGAATAGGAATAAAATATTTTTTATTGTAATAAACATTATTTTAATAGTTGTCTTATAAGCTGGTTTAACCATATATTCATTAAGTAATAAAAATATGAGAGTTATATAAAACAAGTTGAAATAGTAGAATATATATACCGGAAAATTCTTTTGTTGTTTGAAAATTTTTAACTAAAAATATAATAAGTTCAGCAATTTTGTCCCAATCACTATCTACAACCATATAAGCTGAATTTTGATTATGGGCGTTAAAAAAATAAAGTTATATGTCTTCTATAGTCATAAGCAACAAGTAGTTGTTGGTACAAAGAATTCCACCAAGTGGGTAATTTCTTCAGAATTTTTTTTATAAGGTAGTTGACAATCGTGACAAGTTTTTTTATATTCCTTTTTTGTTGTATTAAAATATAGTTTATAGCAAATTATATTTTATCAAGAATGTCTGCAAAAAGTGATGGACAATCTTTTACAACTAAGTTATATATATGACACGCACATCTTATATGAAAAAGATCTGAAAAAGATCTGAAAAAGATCTGAAAAAGATCTGAAAAAGATCTGAAAAACATCTGAAAAAGATCTGAAAAACATCTGAAAAAGATCTGAAAAAGATGGAGTTAAACTATTTTTTAAAAATTGTAATAGCATAATTATTAGAAGAAGCGTTATCTAATGTAATAGTCATAATTTTACCAGTTATGCCATAATAATGACAAACAAAATAAATATTTTCTGCAATAAAATTACCAGTGTGCATATCATCTATATATCTATACGCTAAAATACATTTTTGCATAGATCATTTATAATCTATCCAATGACATGTTACCGTTAAATAATCATGACTATTAGTACTACGACCTATATCAGAAGTGATAGTCACTTTTCCATTAAAATGATATAATGAGTAACGTAAATATTGTTGATATTCATGTGCAAATTTAAATACATCTCTCTTAACAGTTGATCTAGAAAAATCTTTAAAAGAAAGATTATACATTTCTCTAATGTAATGAATAAAACCATGAGATTCATGAAATGAAAAATGCAAACCCTCCACAACAACTAATTTTGCTAGTGCTTCCCTATCTCTATATTTATCGTATTTAGGGCCTACAATCCCTCCGTCATTGGGTTAATTTTACCCCTGTACTTGATCCGGGAAAATATGTGAACCTAATCCCGATGGAGAGGGCGCTTGCGCATTCGGTTTTTGAGCCTCGTATTGGGCATACTTAGCTGGGTGTTTGTGTGCTATGTGTCTCATTAAACCTCCCGTCTCACCGCTACCTTTTCCAGTTTTAAATTTAAAATATTATTACAAATTTTACATATAACTACTTGATTCTCTACGTCCCTAATAAAATTGTGCTATGTATATTATTTTAATGGTTGTTTGCTTGACCTCGTCTCATACTAGGGGGATATGAGGCATTTCAGTTGAAGGCTACTAGTGGGTGTATCATCTACATTAGTGGGTGTGTCATCTAGATCATCTTCTAAATTAAAGTCTTGTTGAGTTTCAGAAAATATCTTCTCGTCTAAACCATATGGTATTTCAGGAAAATCTTCAGTATCAATAAAACCATATTGTCTAGGAATAGGATCATGTCTAGGAATAGGATGACTAGAAGAAGTACCCCGACTCTTGTTACCCCTACTAGAAGAAGCCTTACCCTTAATCATACATCCAAGACGTTCCATTATAATTATGCAAATAAATAATTAAATATAATTAAATTAAGTGCGCTAAATAAAATAAAGAAACAATAAGAATTTAATGAAGGAATGAATGTACCAAACGCCGACGTAACGTAGACATTTAATCGAAAGGTAGAAAATTGAAACTTTGCTCGATGGATGATCCTCAAGCTAGTTGTCAACTTCACTCCCAAATGAATAAATAAAATTGAATATTAAGTAGACAAAGTAGACTTGTAGAGAGATTGATTGAGAGATTACAAAGATTGTAGGAAAATTTGTGAGAAAGATGAAGAGAAAATGAGGTATTTATAGTTGAAAAATTGGGTTAAAGTGTAAATATAATAACTTAGGGGTTAAAAATAAATATTAAGGGATAAAGGGGTTGGGGGAGGGGAAGGCCAAAAATGGCCATTGCACAACATCCAAAATGTAAAATGGTTGTTTGTGCAACGACTATTTTTTACAAGGGGGGTTTCGGGTGGGACCGGGATCGGGTCAGGGCTGGCGGGATTGGGGAGGGTCGGTACCGAACGGGATGAGGCAATGTCCCATCCCGGATTTGAGTTTCGGTACCGTAATTTTGTTTTCCTCATCCGATATTTGTCACTATCTGTTTTAGACTCGGACTAATTTGAATTTGCTCATAAAATTGTGTGGGGTACCTTATTTGAAAACTGCTACTATTTAACATGTATATAAATTTTAATTTTTTTACACGTCTATCCACTTCAGAATAACTTTGGATATGCATTGTCTGAATTTGACTTGACAAATTGTCTAAAGTTTCATATTGTTGATGTTTAGACGAAAATACCTGAAATTAAGTCATTCGAGACTTCAAACACGCACGTCTTAAGTTATTCTGAAGTGGATGGAGTTGCAAATTTTTACGCATTGCAAGGACGACTTAATTAAATGATAGTCCTAAAATTGAGTATTTGCACATTTCAACTGATTCTGGCCGCATAAGGCACATTAAAGGGAGAAGCTTCTTCTACCACGTGGCATAGCTACATTGATGCAAGGGGATTCATATTATACCCCTTGCTTCTTTTTTTTACTTATTATATATGTATACATGGCTGTTACTATACTTTTAAGGGCCCGATGCGAGAAACAAGATGAGACCTTTTTTTATTCACATGAAAAATTAAAATTAACTAAATAATCAATATTAAAAAAACTATTGATCAAAACTTCAAATAAATGTGTATTAAACACTATATTCAATATTTTCAATTTCAGTACAATAAATTATAATGCTACGAAAAAATACCTTAATGTCATTACATGAAAGATTTATATGAAAAACTATCATTACATTATGCATAGAAAATTGATCTCCTTGCATTTTTATCTGCAAAGTCATCAAACAATCTTTCAAAATCAAATTTGAGAAATTTGAAACCCTAAGCAAAATAGAATAAACATTGATGCAAATTGCAATCAATTCATATTAATGGTGAATTAGAGCAAAATAATTCACAAAACAATAACTTACAAAAAAGATCCTTACTTGAAAGTTGAGACTTGAGATTTCTACAATAATTAATGAGAAACTTTTTTTTGGATTGTATTTGTGGTGTTTTTAAAATAAAAAAGGCATATTTTTTTGTTTAAAGAGTTGGGTGGCCGTCGGACCTGGTTGGGGATTGGAAACCCGATGGAGGTTTTTTTATTTAAAGAGGGAGGGTCTGGTGGTGTTTCTATAATGAATTGTTTTTTGTTTAAATAGGGAGGTGGGCCGTCGGGCCGAATGATTGGGTACTTAAGACTTGGGCCCAATTTTATTTTTTGTGTTTTAAAAAAAACACTTTCGTTGCTCAATGGATTCAAACACACGACCTCTCACTAGGAAATGACTTTTGAAGGGAGCTCTCAACCGCTAAGCTACAAATCTCACTAAGATTGAAAGCATTTTTAATACATATCTTAATATTTGAAACCAATAAAAGAAAAATGAAATTTTTGGAGCGGAGGCCCCGCCGGCCGGGGCCCTGTGCGGCGCCGCCGCCCCAGGGACGGCCCTGCGTGTATATTACAAGTCAAAAATAATAAAATGCATAATAATATAAGGGTTGAATCCTCCTACTTGAAACAAAGCTTGATATGATTTGTTTTTATAAAAATTGAACCTACTTAATGAATTCTGGCTCCGCCACTGCTCCTACCATGTTTTTACATTCCTTATCTCGGACCTAAGACATCTAGGTAAAAGTTGATAAATCTTATCCATCACATTAAATTTTCCTACATGTAGATATTTCATATTATTGCAAGGTCATATTTGAGTATAATTTGCAAGTGATTTTCCATCAAAACGTTAATATTTAGAAGCTTTGGATGTTAGTTTTTTACTGACAGAACCATCGTCTGTAGTCTTCGATTGTAGAGTACAGAGTCTTTAATTTCCAATGGTATTCCAACAGGCTTTTCAAAAGGAGAATGTAAGAATCAAAACATATTTCCAGCATATGGAAAACAAACCATATAGAAATTCTGTGGCGACTCTAATAGAACTTCTAAAGTGAAGCAACACAATTGCATCTGAACTTTTCCCCCCTTTTAATAATGATGATATCTGAACCAACTTGTGTGCATATATAACATAATTTCTTTTCATAACGAGATAGAGGACCATGTGTGTGTGTGTGTGCGGGGTTATTGGATGCCACTAGTACATCAGCTAAGAAATCAAATAAACGATCCAAGTTTAATGGTAACACCACTTTATCACTTCACCACTTATGCTGATGAGTTCATGTTATCATGAACTTAAGTTGAGGTTCTCCCTGCATAATGCACTTGTAGGATAAACAGTTAAGCATGACAGATGATGAAATACTGGCGAAAGATAGGCGCTTAGTCAAGCCAAAAGTACTATTATGGATAGCAAATTATTAGAACAATGATCTACTGTGTCTTCGCAAGAAAAACCTGTTACTACAAACAAAAGCCCTTTACTACTCTGTCTATTACATGTAGGGTTGATGAGCTGTTGGTGTTCCACTGCCTGCGTAATTGACATAACTAGATGGCAGAGAAGCCGTATAAGAACTTCCATCTGCTGTTGGCAATGTGCCGCCTGCATAACTGGCATAAGTGGATGGCAGCGGAGCTGTATAAGAAGATGCAGCAATTCCCTCATCAGCTGGATAATAATATGATCTCTGCTCATAGGATTGTTGGGAATATGTGGCTTGACTTGGAGGTCGATTATCATAAGATGCACTGAGATAAGAGTACTTATCGGGCAATCCTGCATAAGTTGCTCTCTCAACAAAAACAGAGGGAGGCTGTCTAAGAACGTTAGCAGGTCTGGTAGATACATGCGTTCCTCCAATTGCACGTGGTCTCTTGAATTGCTGGTGTTTACCTGATCCAGGATGTCTTTTCTTATCATTAGATTTAGACCTGTCTTTGTCATTAGAAATGGCTTTTTCCAGCTGAGCAACCCTTCTCAGTAGTGGATCAAGTGGATATTCTTCTTCAAGCTTGTAATCTCGAATACACTGTACTATTGCCTTTACAGCTGCAAGTTCCTGCGCATTTGCACTATATTCTGTAAGAGAGTTTGCTAACTAAGAGATAAAAAATGCCAACCTCCCCTTTTGTCTCTTTTTTTGCTTTGATACACAAGTTACAAGTAACAAGTTGGACTTGGTGATATTTTATTGTCAAATCTCAGAAAGAAGCAAATTCATATCAGTACATTCAAGAATTTTTGTTTGATGACCGAGAAAATCGTCTGGAGTCGGCCCCTTGGGCCCAAATGAAGCCTTCGAAACTCCGGGATAAATCTCAGAAAAAAGCAAATTTATATCAGTACATTCAAGAATTTTTGTTTGATGACCGAGAAATACCCCTTGGGCCCAAACGAAGCCTTCGAAACTTGGGGATGAACCCCTTCCACTTATAAATACCAAGATTAGTTCGCTTGGCTCATTGCTCGAAACCTAAGGCACATGTCCAAATTGAGCTAACCCCTAGAGGCTCAGTAGATTCATGAACTGAAGTCCCACTAAAATTAACATAGAAGTAGAAGGGCCACAAGCTGGTCGTTATTGCGTCAGGCATCCACTATGCTTCAGTTTTTGCCTTTACTTCCAGGTAATTTTGTATTTATACAACTTGTTCATTTTTTTTGATATCCAGCTTCCTGGCTTACGCCAGACTATTAGTGGAGATAGTAGTACCGGTCCCTCAGCACTACTACTAGTAAATCGCGGGATGTGCCTGAATGACCAGGGTTTGAGCTCTGATATCACCTATAAGGTTCTATCCCATAAGAGAGCAAAGTGCTCCCACCAGGATTCGAACCCACGCTGCAGGCCTCTAGTTGGATTCAACTTGTTCATTTCTAGATAATGTAATCAATTCCCTGATAAAATTACATGCGCAAATCTATATTATTTTACTTTCAAATCCTAAGACAAGCTGTTCAGATAGTTGTTCTACCGGTCTTCAGGGACCAGGCTTGCCACTTCATGAAAACTGTCAACTGAAAATCTAAAAATAGCTTAAATTGTCTCTTGCATTTCTTTCTGAAAAAGGGTTCACATTGCATCCTATGTTTACCTCCAGATTAAGCAATCAAGGACTAAGAATAAATTTGGCTTCATCTCGAGTGTTTATAGGGAAAATTCTAACCCACTCACCCAAAAAAAAAAACAGTGGTCTTAATCAAATGAACACTTGGGATTACCCAAATTCCAATTCTCACATTCCAAATTTACTTGTACAATGTCAAAATAATTTAGGCAGAATGGCCTAATTGCTCCCTAAACTTGCACTGGATTTTAAAACCGATCAACTTCCATTTTCCCATTTTAACACCTCTACTTGGTAAAAACATATAACCACTTCCGACTGAGCGTACTCATCAATTGCAGTGACATGTCATATATTTAGACAAACTGTTTCCGATAGACCTCGGCTCAAAAGAAAAGGATTTGAAGAATGATATCAAGAAAAATACGACAACAAAATATCAAGATAAAAAACAAATGACGCAACAAATAGTAATACATATCGAAGAAAAGAAACTACACGATTACTAACTAACATTACTCTTTCAAAATGTATTTTTTGTCTTACTTTCCTTTTTAATCCGTTTAAAAAAGAATGCCTCTTTCCTTTTTTGGCAACTCCAGATCTGTGCACATGGTGAAACCATATTATGGAAGTTGATTTATTTTTTTTGTGTGGGGATGAGAGAGGTGGGTTGGAAAAGTGGGCGACACTGGGCACCAAAAAAATAATTTTCTTCACATGGTCTGCAGTACGAATGCTATCATATGGATTGATAAATTGAGGAAAAGAGGCCGATAATCAAAACCCAATGTTGTTTATAATAAGCAGTTCAAAGGAAGACATAAATCATACAATTTTTACATGTTACACCAGTAAAACAATTATGAACTTTTTTGAGTTCAAGTTCAAGGTAGCAATGTGCAGCGGTACTACCTAGGACTGTGAAAGAGGCAATCATGAGTTAGGAGTTAGAAAAATATAGGGCGGGAAAGGAAGTTGGCCTAAGAAGGGTAGAGGGGCCGACCCATCAAGCTTCAAACTATGCACTACTGGCCCTTGGAGATTTTTCTATTATCAAAAAGGAGGGAAGTTCGCCTGAACAACTGTGTTCTTTTGAATAATTTGGCATGAAAGAAATAAGAAACTGTTTTCCAAAACAATGAAATTTCTTCTTTTGTTTCATTTACCTTTTTACTGTCGGTGAATACTATTTAAATATCTTTTTGACACGGATTTCGGTGATTAATTTCATGAAATTTCCATTGATCAACCGGAGAGTGTGAAAGGTAATATACATCAAGTTCATGGTAACTTAAGGCTATTATTTTCTTCACTCTCAATATTAGATAACTTTTTGCATTCTAAGGACTAAAATAGCCTTGAGTATGCATATGCCATATCTATATAATAAAGCACAAGTGGATTAATACTTGTAATAACCAATGACTTCATCAACCTGTATCATCGATCATTGGACGTTAACTGTGCATACATGCAATTCAATTGACAAAAAATTATGCTACCAAACAGTCAAATTTAACAAATGCACGTTAACCAAAGAATTAATTTGGTTAGCAACTACCTCTGCATTCCCCGAGTTACCTCCCTTCCCTTGTGCGTTTCGTCTCAAGTCCTTCAAATAGCCTTGCAGGAGCGGGACAAGGGGAAATATTTCAGTCAGCTCGAAAGAATAAATAAAACGAGCAGCATCAATTTGCTTCTCACTATGAATCAATGCTTCAACGATACCTGCAACGAAATAATAAAAGAATTAAACACCATAAACGGTTGCATGATTTTTTGATGAAGCAAAATGGTTGCATAATTTTGAGAGTCAGCAGCTATTAGATGCTCATTTGAACAATTCCTCGCAGACTATACTATAAAGGTCCAAGATCATCCAGTGAAAAGAGCATCTCAAAAGGGATGATCTGGTCCCCAGACCGCATCAAGTCAGTTAAAAGAACACCAACCTTCCATTTTGTCTGCTAAGCCAAGAGAACGGCAGACCTCAGGTCCCTGCCTATTGTGAGCCACTGCAAGAACAAGCTTGCAGAGCTCTTCTTTATCAAACTCTGAAGCAATCCTAAAAGTTGCAAGGAGCTGCAAAAATGCCTCAGTTTCCAATGAAGCTTGATTGGAAGCATCAGTGCCTGCAGTAGCCAACTTAGGCTTCCATTCATCAGCAATGGCCTTGGCTTGCTGTTTAATTCCAGGGTACAGAAGGTGATCATCACCTGGTTTAGCCTTTGCCAACAAGGTGGCTATGGCTTCCATACACACAAGGCAGGCTTGGCGCAAGCTATGGATGTTAGATTCATCATTAGAGTAGAAGAACTCAAGTGAAGCGAGTACCAAACGGACTGGTTCAGTTGCACTAGCAAGGGCAACGGCGAGTTCATCAGAAATTGAGGTCATGTTCTTTTTACTCTCCGTAATATAATGCAGAAGCCCTTTCGCATCCATCTGCTCACATAATTGTGTCATTTCTGGTGGAGGTTTAACCTTGCCAGAAACACCATCAGCATTTTCAGCAGCTCTGCCAGAGGATTTTACCTCTGAGCCAGTATGAAGTGCATTTGTTTCACCAAGAGAACCGCTTACCTCAATGTCTTTGCTGTCCTCTACGTCTGTATGTTCGAAAGATGCCACTTGATGATCTCCCCGTGCTGCAGCAATTGCAGACACTGCAGCATCTTTAAGTTCTTGCAAGTGATCCCACAAGTTTTGTTCCCTAGCAGTGATATCTGCCTCTCGTGAAGCAATCAGCAGATGAGCATCAGATTCTTGTTCCTTAAAGGCCTTCTCTCTAATTTCCAGTTCCAAAGACTTGTTCACTACTGAGGCCTCCAGATTACGGAAGTGTCCTTCAATATCCTTGATTAAATCCTTATCTATGGATGCATCTTCATGAGATGCAAGATCATTCAATGCCTTCCCCAATTGTTCAATCAGGGATGGTACGCTACTGATCATCATAGGAAGATCCATCTCAGCCATGGTCACTCAAATATCTGCAATATCTGGAGATTACAGAGTGCATCAAAGAAATGAACTCAAAACTTAGTATACAAATAAAATATCTACTCAAGATCTGGGCACAACCACTCCCAACCCCAACCCCAAGAAGAACCAAAACAAAGAATCCTTTGTCCAGTGTCCACTAGGCAAATTGTGACACAATTGAGACAAGACAGGCCGACTCATCACGCGACCAGAATAGAGAAAATATGAAGTATCATTAGTCTATGTTGCTCGGACTCTCAAAAAATGAGGCCATGCACTACTCTTGAAGGACTCGACACGCAATCAGCAATATTTTTGAAGAGTCCGAACAACATAGTCATTAGGTCCTTTTGGCAAGTGATTTTTTACAAGGTAAAGACAAGTCCTTTTTTTTTTTACTTGACTGTTTTTCATTTCATTTCATTCCATCAAACATAACAGGCATTGAGCACCAAAGGTACATGATATGTCCATTGAGATAAAAATGTACATCTTCTATAGCCTTTCACTTTTTTTTGTTCTTTATGAGTAATATATATATGTCTGTGTGTATGTGGTGTGTGGGGTGGCTACTACAGTCAGTTAACAGACTCCCAATTCTTTGAGATGTTTTGTCTTTCACCTTTATTTTACAATTCACCTAATTGCCCTAGCTTTTATTTTCCAGATCTGTAGCTTCATTTCTTTTTTCTTCTTAGCCAGATCAGTAACTGCTAAAACCTGTGTTTTTTACAGTTAAAACCATCAAAAGAAAAGAGTTTGAAATACATTATCTATTTGCTATTTCTTAGTTCAGTCCAAATCATGAACAATGAGCAACCAGGAATCCACAAAGATAAAGATTTTATCCAGGATTCACAAAGATAAAGATTTTATCCAGACCCACAAAGATAAAGATTTTATCCTATTTATGTACTTCTTCTGTTCAATCATTGAAGAGAAATGTATTATCCGATAGTAAAATTCAGTTCACTGGAAACCACAAATCTTTAGTCCATCGATCAAAAGGCAAGAACAGATAGAAAACATTCGTACAAATGAAAAGAAAAGAAAATGTTACAGAAAAAGAAAAGATGCAGAAAAGGACCCGTGGAATTTCAGAGACGAACCATGGCTGCTTGTTCCCTGTTCCCTCCGGATATTTTACCATGAATGGAGTTTGGGTGATGCAGGGAGGAGGGAAGAAAAAATAGGAAAATGGTGAAAGACAAAAAGCCCAAAAAGCCCAAAAAGCCCAAAAAGCTCAATATTTTATGAGGTGGCAAGTGCATTTAAGGAAATCAAAAACTGGGCAGGGTGCCACCTATACTCGTGTAGTAGGTTAGCAAGACCTATATATAAGTAGTTTGAGTTTTAAAATACTAGGAAAGAACTTTTTCACCACCAACTATTCACATAGTACCAGAGAACACTAATAAATGAAACCATGAGTCGATTAATCTACTATGCCTTAATCCAAATATAGTTATGGTGCTTTGTGTATCCATTCCATTCTATTCTGGTCTATTTCATTCCAATATCAATCAATCAATCAACTACGCCTATTCCAAATCAAAGCTAGCTGTATGAATTCTCTGTGTTCATTTCCCTCTAGTTGAACCGGTTTCATCCAAATACCAAATAATTTATCTCAAAAGATAATTTAAACATTTTCTAAGCCTAGAAGTTCTCTAAATCTCATATTTAACCCTACAGATATAAAAGTCTCTAATCAGATTAAAGCTCTAATATTGGAAAATACTGGAGCTAACATAAGTAAAACAAGAAGTGACTAAGCCTTAATCTCAAGTATTTGGTCTCTATATAGATCTTTTACTTATGTTATAGCACAATCTTAGCTATATCTGCATTAATTATGAGAAGTTCTAGGTCTTCAGAGACGACATTCCTTCGTATGATTTTAGGTTTATCTCATCCCTATTTTTTATGACAAGGGAAGCCACAGCCGCTAGCTACCCTTTGGGTGCGCACAGGGTAAACCCCGGTCCTATGCAATAGCCCGCAAGCCACACAAGAGAGATAACCAGCACTAGGCAAGCCTCGTGCTCATCCCTGGGACCTCCATCATGGAAGCCCTGTGCTCATCCCTATTAGCACTTTCAATTATCATAATACCGAACCTACAACCCGTGTATTGGGGAGGTCAACATAGGATATTGCAAAACCATCTCAAATGACCATGACATTTCATCCTCTATAGGTCCTATTTATTTTAATAACCCTGGTGACCGGGCCAGCTTCCCACCAGCACATGTACCAACTAACTCTATCCACCAAGACTTAGACAAATGATAAGAAATCATCTACTCCCTCCGTCCCAAAAAGATTGGCCTAGTTTGACTCGGCACGGAGTTTAAGAAATAAAGGAAAGACTTTTGAAATATGTAGTCCAAAACAAATCTTAGATATTTGTGTGGCTGCAAATGATCTCATAAAGTTAAATTATTACTAAATATAGAAATGTGTCAATCTTTTTGGGACAAACTAATAAGGAAAGTAGGTCAATTTTTTGGGATGGAGTAGTATTTTTGTCTCCGCTGTAAATTCTCTATAGGTATATATTTTTTTCTTTTAAGGCAATTTAGGTATTATCTAAAACTATATATTCTCAATTATCCCTACACAAACATACAAGTCTATATAACCAAAATAAAAATTGATCCTATTACTTTTACCACTAAACCTAATAAACATTTCACAAATACAATCCAAATATAGATTACCCCGGATTTCTACAGAAGGTACATTAAATTGAACGAGTATTAGTTAACAGATAATCATTGAAGCTTACAGACCCTAACTATATATATATATATATATATAAACAGCAAAAATAGAGAAAATTGAGAGAACCAATTATTTAATATTGCAACAAGCATTGAAAATATTAACAAAAAGAATGCAAAGAGAAATCATAATGCTTTATGGGCCAAACCCGATAGGTTTCCGGAGCTCCGATTCGAAATCTTAATGAGTCTTCTTCTTCGGTTATAAATTTCTTCAGTGAAAGCAGAAGCATTTTCTATATAGAATTTTGCTTACCTTGTTTTCTGACTTGCACCAAATGTTTGGGCCTAAATTTGATCATTAATGCTATATGGGCTAATGTAGGGCCTTTTTCAGTTCGGTTCTAGCCCAATATGAATAAGCCTTTGGGCAATTCGCATGAATGCCCTTCAAGCGGGATGGTCTTTAATTTTTGCCTCTCTTATTATGGTCTTTACTTATTTCCCTTCCGCCCCCTATTAAAAGATGATATTATCCTCGATCCCCAAACGTATAAAAACATCAACGAAACTCAATGGCAAATGAAAACTCAAAGAAGTGAATCGCAAAAATTTCTCAAAATCGGAAATCTCAAATCCAAAAAGGTAAAATTAATGATTAAGTTTCAGTTTAACATAATTCAACTGAACGTAATTCAATTGATTAAGTTTAAATTTGTTAATATTTCAAAACAACAAAGTATTTCGTTTAGTTTATTCTAACCTAATTGTTCATAAATAACTGATATTACAGTGAAATTCAGTTGAAAATCAACATTTCGATTGATAATTTTACTCAACAACAATGAATTAATCAGGTCTATTACTTATTTCTGATTTTCATTAGTTTATATGTTGCTTTTGATTAGAATACAATGTTTATTGAGTAGAGTTGATCAACTATATTGCTTATATCTGATTTTATTTATATTGCTTTTGATTAGTGTATTAGTATATATGTTGCTTTTAATTAGTATATAATTTTGTGTACTAGGCATAGTTTGTTATTCGGCATAATTTCAGTTTAACAAGAGACAGTACTTCTGTTTTGTTTCTAATAAGGTTTCCATTGTACTATTTTGTTATTGTGATTAGTTTAAATATTGATTTTGATTAGTGTATAACACTTTTTTATTCGGCACAATTTGTTAAATAAGTTATGCCTTAAGGCATAATTTTAGCAGATATAAACACAGAGTGTTAGGACAAGTTAGACATATAACTTATGCCAAATTATACATAATTATATCGGATGGAGCATAATTTATGTTTCACAAGAGAAACAAAACTATATTTATAAAGTGATTGCCTCAAGAGGCAAGATTATGAAGCTTCGACAATATAACTGATTCAGTCGATTTAATTTTTGTTTATGCAGGAAAAAAATAAAAATATATACTTCATAAGGCAAAATAGGACATATTGAAACATTGAGATATTTGAACAACTTATGCCTCATTAGGCAAAACAGTTTGGGGCATAATTTGTGTTTCGCAAGAGAAACACAAACTATATTTATAAGGAGATTATGCCTCAAGAGGCAAGGTTAAGAAGTTTCAACAATATAACTGACACTGCAATTATTTTTTCAGTCAACTTAATATTTTCTTATGCAGGAAAAGAACAAAAAAATATGTCTTATAAGGCAAAATAAGACAGACTGAGACATTGTTATATTTGAACAAGTTATACGTGATTAGACAAAACTTTAGTACATAAACTATTGGATTATAATTGATACGACAATTACTTTTTCAGTCGACTAAATATTTGTTTATGCATGAATCTAGAAACCATGGGAACAAGATGCATCTACATAGCTTTGAATGACAAATGGGATGTCAGCTATAACTATGTGGATCCTGAGACAAAACTAATATTTGTCAAGGATGGTCTAACAATCAAGGAGTTCACCTAGCAAATATTTGAGACACTCACACAAGACACTCAGCAAAAAGAAGCAAACATATGATTTGACACAAGTGAAAAAACGTCTAAAGGAATGTGTAACAAATGACAATGAGCTTAGCACTTGCATGTACTTGATCAACAATGACAATAGCTTCAAAAAATCCCGCTTCATAATATAGGGCAATGAAACTAATACACAACAACACGCATTGCCCACAACTCATAACAAGTTTCTAAAATAGATTGAAGGATAATGCATAAAAAATTTGACAAATAAAAATAATTCTGCCTCAATAATGACGAAAACATGGATGTAATTGACATTGATGAAGAGATTACTTGCCACACTCACACAAGTGAAGCTTCACCAGATATAGAATTTCTCACTCCCAACACAATAGCTTCACTAAAATCACGAGGACAACCATCTAACATTACTGAACAAAGCAATGACACGCCTCATTTTCAAACTCCAATGATTGATACTTAGCAAAAAATGAAACACTAACTCCAAGCCCAACCCCTGAACAACTACAAAGACAACCTCTCTACATTCCACAAGTTGAAACCAACGAGCAACCTACTTCCCCGCATTCAACAATAAAAAATTCAATGCATATTATATTACTGACTTCAACACCGACAGTTGAAGAAACTCAAATACAATCATCCAACGTTATAAAGGCATTGAAGAGGAAGATAATACAAACTGAAACAATAATTTTGACACTTAGTGCATCAATGGATTAAGTACAAGTCGGGATTGTCTTCAAAGACAAAAATGATATAAAAAATGCATGAATAACATAGCAATTACCCTTCATCAACAGTACAAAATAGAAAAGTCGTGTACAAAAAGGTATTACATGAGATGTGTCACGACCCGATTCTGGGCCCGCGACTGGTGCCCTACCTGGGCACCCCTTACAGGTATACATCAGAGAATAGCAGCGGAACATACATAAACTCATAAAATACTAGACGGTAAATATCAACAGGTTAGCCGATAAGGTCACCTTCCGGAAAAAAATACATAACAAAAAACAAACAGTTACATCTTTGTCCTTACAACTCAATCCACAAGATATGACTACAGACCTCTAAGAATAACAACTGTGACGGGACAGGGCCCCGCCATACCCCTGAATGTACATAAATCTACAACATCAGGGAAACAGTACCAAAAGACAAGCCTCCGGAGAAATGGAGCTTATGACAACTGATCAGTGATCCTGAGAGTGAGGATCCACAACCTGCTTACCCCTACCTACGGCATGAACGCAACCCCCGAGGAAGGGGGTCAGTACAACAGATGTACCAAGTATGTAAAACTGAAAGTACTGAAATGAAATCATATAGTCTAAAATAAAGCTGGAGACATGTATGATGAACAAAATAACAGTACACTGTGCCTTACTAATAATGAGAGTAAACAATGTATACTTTCTTCGCGTAAAAATAGAAGCTCATGACCAAATTAGGCCACCGCCCGTAGTATCATTAAGCAATCCTACTCGCGGGACTATTTCACCGTGATAGTCCTGTGGACCCGCATGATGAGGTCATCCGCCTCGCGATAGGATCGTCCGCTCAGATAGGACTATTTCACCCGCATGAGCCCTACAGACTCGCATAAGGTATTCCTCGCATCATGGGGAGCAAATCCATGAAATATGCAAATGCCATGCTCTGGAATGACCAGAATGAACAATATATCACTAGCACAACCGGCTATCATACATAACATAAGCACCACCGGCTTATCATACATAACATAAGCACCACCGGCTTATCATAATTATCATAAACAAGTTAAGACATCCCCTAACTTCTTATTAGCCTTAATTATCATGCACTCTCATTTTATTTAACTTAAGGCACTAACATGTCATTAAAAATCTGGGAATTTAACCCAAAATACTATGTACTTCCGTTCCTTTAAAAAGAACCCTTTTTATATAAAAACCCCAAGATACTAACACATGTATTATCAAGGCATGTCTATTTTTCAAATCAAGTTAATACACCTTTAGAAATTCATTTCAAGGCTTTAAAACCAAGTAACTTCTACTTTCACAACCTAGGCAACTCGTGCATATAAATCAAATAGACCCCTCTCTTAACCTTCCATAAAGCCGTTATAACTAACTTCCCATAAAGCCGTTATAACTCTTTATGTTTTAGACAATTTCATTCTTTTTATAACCAATAGACTTATACTTTTAAAACCAAGTATCATATACTTTCAAATCAAGTTACATAACTTTCAGAATACTTCAAGTCTCTTAACTTTAGAAATCAAGTTACTTAACTTTAGAATAGTTCAAGTAATCAATACTTTCCAAATCAAGTATTCTATACATTTTTAAGTCAAGAAATCTTTGCTTACCTTATTAGAATAAACCATTCTTTTAACTTCCCATAAAGTTGTTATACTAACTTTATGTTTTAGAAACTAAGACATATTTAACCTTTTAAAACAAGTGAGTTAATTCTCTAACTCAACCAACTTGGACATTCTTAAACAAATCAAGGATACCAAATGAAATTAAATTCATTTAAATCTCGTACGTCTACCGTACTATACATTTATAGTTACTCATGCTCAAGAGATAAGAAAAGTTTCACATACCTCTTCGACTTAATCCACTTGCCAAGTTGAATACACCGCACGTAGAATGTCAACCTATAATGACCATAATACGTCCATCAACTACTAGCTTCCAACGTAGAATATTTCTAAGTATAAGGACTCTTAATTCTACGGAAAATCGGGGAGCATTTCCTTTGTTTCTACGTACTTTTCCACATTTTTCAAGGCCCGAATTCAATAACCAAACATGCCACATTTAAGGCTCAACAATTTAGTTAACCAAAGGGGATTACACGCCTTACAATACGTGTAAAATTCTGCCTCACAATTTATACAAAACAGTCCAATAGTCAATGCCATTCTCGGCTAATATGAGTAACAATGCAAAGTCTATTCCAATTTTTTTCAATCCATATTGTCGTTCTAACATGTTATATAGTCGCAACCAACTTTAACAACTATAATCTCTTCTTTATATAACATGCGACGACTAAAACTAATAACTAAATTGAATTACAATCTTAAAGGCAAATCATGCTAGTTTCGGATTTTAGGCTTTCAAAATTTCATAACACTTATCAATCTTCATAATATATATCACATGATCATTTCTAACTTATCATAACATGGAATCTTCAATTACAATAGTAAGACGAAGGTTTTACCTCAATAAGCCCAAATATTATGCAAGACTTCAAGTCGATCCTTAGCAACTGTAGCTCCTCTTCTTGACGTTCTAATTCGCTCCAAACAATCCTTAGAAGTTCATAACCAACTTCTCTTCAATTTCCAACTTCAAAGTTGAAGAACACCTTTGGTTTTCACTAACGTAAAAACGTAGTTTTTCCGGAATCTTTCTATTGAGATAACCTTAGAATACCCTTAGGGATCTTGGGTTTGAATATTGGGAAATATGAACCACAAACGAATATTTTCTTGTTCATTCATGGCCATTGCCGAGAGCAACATTTAGAGCCCCTAAAGTTTTGCAAAAATTTCTCTAAGTGTAAGACTTGTCTTGCTACTAGTGTGATGATATACTACCTTCAATGGCCAAGATTAGAACACTTGTGTGGCCTAGATTCATTGGGGTTAAAAGATCTAATGTCAAGTTGGCTAGTTGACTTAGTCAACAATGTCAAGCTTTGGCTTTTCAAGACTTGACCAATCTCCAAGTCAATTCGTCCAAGCCTATGTAGGGGTGACACGTGTCACCCTCCCATTCGTCCATACACTTCGTTTCCCGACATTTCCATAACTTCGATAAATTATACGGGTCTCAATTTACAAACATTATTCTTTACCGAGGTTCGGAAGACTTTTCCCTTTGGAAAACAATTCTTTCTTTCGTTCAAATTTAAAGTCGTAACTTCCCACGTATGCTCTCTTACACGTGTCCTGGAATTACGGGGTGTAACAAGATGTATAAACTCAAATTGCATATGGAGTTTTCACAGTTCAAGGGTAAAAGACTGGACTTTTCAAGGTGGTGAAGTTTGAGAAGAAGCATAGTTGTTCAATTGATTTCATTACCTCTGACATGAGTAATGCAACATCAAAGGTCATATCCGAGTACATCACAGATCTCGTACGGCGTACACTACAAGAGATAACTCCAAAGTTTGTGATTGAATAAATTATGTATTAGTATGTGTGTCCTTTACTTATATAGTCGATGATTTAGTGTATAGAGTTTAGTTTATACATGAAAGATTAAATCATCGGTTCTTATAAGTATAAAGTTCATGTTCACAATATAAGATAGAAATTGGACAAATCTATCAGAATGATTGTAGCACAAAATTAAATATAATGTATCTTCATTATGGAAACGGTATAGTTCTGACTTCTTGTGTTAGTACATTTTGTATATATTGAACAGATCAAGTAGAGATAAGTATTTTTGTATTAAATATGTAAAACAGCCTCGCTAGCTCATTAAATGTATTATACTCTTAATCTTGATATGATTATTATGATCAATGTGATTTATTTATTATTTTGGTTTATCAAAAGGTACGACTCTATTGTGAGTCAATGTATCTTATAGTTTGGATAGTAACAAATAACATTTGAGAAATAATAATTAGTTGATATAATCCATGTCTCGACTTTGAGATTGATGATACTCCTTTATGTATATTTATAAGTTTTCATGTGAAAACCTTGCAGGTGGATTTTGTATCCGTCACATGAAATAAGTTAAGAGGAAGTATAAAATATAATTAGTCAATGAACTAAATTGTCAGTAATTTAATTTAATTGATTGATATATATATTCTTAACATAGGGAGTTAAATAAGATTTAATGAAAGATTTCAAAATTAAATTGAGTACAATTACAGTTTTTAATAGAATAAATTGTAATTTATTGTAGTAGGATTAATTCATTCATATTTCGAATTAATACCACAATTGGAAGTCTCATTGTGGTCCTTGCTATGCCTAATTATTCTTAGATTTGGAAAATAATATTTTTGGAGCAGAAGAAAAGCCCACACATTTTTGCTAGGGTTTGCACCCAAAATGTGGTTATATATACAAGTTTTTTAGCCCTAAGACACATATAGACTTTTTCTGAGCGGTAATATTTGTCCACACGAGTATTCTCTGTCCAAAGGCTAATTAGGTTACATAGCAGAAGATTGCACACCATATTCATAGTGGCAGTCACACTTCAAGAGATAAGTATCGTTTTATATTTGATTAAAACCTGCGATTATTTATTATTTATATTACATGCAAGTTTGATCCTACTATTTGTTTCCGTTGTTTATGCTTGTATTCCATCACTTAAGTCATATGAAAAATTTAAACTCCATGTGTCTGAAGTTATTTCAAAGTTAGACGTGCAAAACTTTTGAAAAACTAGGTACATATTATATAATGATGTCCAAATAGGACGTGAATTTTTTTACAGTAACATCGGAGTTAATTGACCTACCCATTTGGAGTATATATATTAAACGCTATCCATTTTAATCGGTCTAAATTCAGTTCAAGGCGCTCATTTTTTGATACCTAGGTACAGCAGTCAGAAACTTTAATCTAAATCATGAAGAACTAATAAAATGTATTTTTAAAACAAAGGAAAAAGTAAAAGAAGAGAAATAAAGCTGCTTGCTCTTAATACAATCTTAGCATTTCGTCTTTCACTTTGCTCCTTCGCAATTCTTGAAAAAATTGTTCTTTACACATAAGTAATAGTTCGAATAAATTGCATTAGTACAAAAATATATTCTCACTTTCTTTGTGGTAAAGTGTATATCCTCTCATTGATCCTAATCTCTGAGCGAAGACAGGCTTTGCCTTTATTGATTCCTTTCATTTACTCAATTTCATGAAGAAATTGTGTTCAGTTTTGTGGGGTCTCATCAAGGCTAATTTCAAAAAGATTGGTTCGGAGAGAGAAGACAGGCTCATGTGATCCAACAGTAATAAATATACCTACTACATATAGAATATCCTTGTTAAATTGACCTTAATGTATGTGTTTTTCTAATAACGGTGATGTATGGATCAACTAGATTATATTTCGGTAGGTACATGATATCTCACGTCAACACAAATATCAGATAATGGCCGTCAATCTTGACTTTACAAGGAATCGAACCATGATTCTTTATGATTTTTGGCTCATTTTATCGACCACTAAGACACATCCGTATAGTGTGCAAATTTTTGGGTTAGAGAGAGAAGACATGGAGGGTTCATGTCGTCCAATAGTAATATGTGTACGTACTACATCTACATGCACAATATCCTTGTTCGGTTGACCTCAATGTATGTGTTTTGTTGATTATAATGGTGTTTGGATTAATTTGTATGCATTTCATCTACGTCAATAGAGGTATTGGATATTTCCACGATAAGTATCATGTAATTCATCTCATTTTATTGATCACTAAGACACACCATGTGTAACAACATGTATTAAAAATTATCACTTCCATGTAAAAAATTATCTTGTTATGAGTAGAAAAGAATTTGAAGGGGAGTTTTGGACCAATTGTAAAGTTGTCTTCGTGTGATTTATAGCCTACAAGTTCCAGTCGTAAAATCAATTGTTAATGCTTGCGTCAAAGTAATTAAACTACCTACATAACACCCCTAGAGTGCAATCCTTCCTCAAATTCTACGAAATTGTGGAATGCTTCATACATCTCAATGCCATTTCATAATTAGAATAGAGTTTGCAAATGCCACAAGGTAAAGAGATGTAGTATGTAAGCATTAATGCAATGTCAATTCTGCAAAAGAGTGAAAAAGCAAACACCTTTACAAAAAGTGATTGGTTGAATTACAAACTTCCAACTTCGGTTGTAACAAAGGTAAACCAAAACTCCTAGCTAGTTATTGGTTTCACATGTCCACCAAGGTGGTGGCTCCCCTCTTCTCATCATTTGAACATTTGCACTTTTTCAATCTTTTCCTGTCTTGTCTATGTCTCTGTTAGTTTTCTCATTTCTGTATGAGGGGGTGGGGGAGGAAGAGATTAATGAATCACAAATGACATTTCCACATAGCCTTTTGTCTATTTTAGAGTTTTGAGTATATGTGTGTGTAAATAGGGAAACTAACATTTAGTCTCTCAAAGTACCGATGAATTCTAATTTCGATCCTTGTAATTACCATTAAGTATATCTTAACCTTCAATCAATTTATATATGTACATTTTTTATCCCTCCAACTTTAAATCTTCACAAACTTAACGAATTCTTAAATGCAAACACTTTCAATTATTAATGAGATTGCAATCCAATGAGATAAAATGAGAGATTATTTTATCCCGTGTTTGATTGGTGGGATTAGGGATAACTAAAATAGAGGGATTAGCTACCCTACATAGAAAGTGAGATAGCCAATTCCATGGGATATCACAACTCATGAAATATCCTTATCAATCTCATCATGCATACCAACGAGCCCTAAAACTGCAATTATCCCTATGCAACAAATAGTTTTCTAAGAAATTATAATGTGTACAGAGGCGAATTCAGAATCTCAAGAGGATAAGTGCATCATTTCATTTAAAGGTTACTTTAGAATTTTCTTTATTAAAAAATTACAAAACTGCATCAAGTTGGGTTCAATTTTGTTTGACTATGGTTCCTTCAGTTAATATTAGATATATTTTAAAAATTAAACATAATATATCGAGTTTAAACGGATAACCATAAATTCACGTGATCCATATTTTACACATGCATTCGCCCCCGACTGTGTATATACTTGATAAAAAACAATGTAAGTAAACATCAATTTGAGATATGATGTAAAGCCTTAGAACTCGACCATTCTACTCAAACCCGTGCATAAATGAAAGTTGTCACAATATATCAATACCATTTACACAAAATTCTGCATCAGTCAGTCAGTGATGTACTTTTTAGTAGATGGATATCAGCATTAGAATCAGAATTTTTACTAACGGACTTCAAATATAAAAAAGAAATACGCTGAGAAGTCAAGGGTATTCAAAATCTATTATTTCTATACATAAAAATAATTTTAACATAAATATACAATGTAATTTTTCAGTAAAAGGAATTGAAATGAACCTCTTTCAATCCCCTAAGCAGTAAGGAAACGTATAATCAACATGTATACTCATTCACTGATAGAAAAAGAAACTAAAAAAGATAGGAAAATCAGTGTTGGACATTAATGCAATGAGAAGGCCTATTGTTTTGTCCATTATATCATGTAGGGACTTTGAATTATTTCTACTCAACCAATGGTCCCCTTTTTCCTGCCTACTTTTGACTCCATGCATGTGTCTCTATCAATGTTTTGACTAATTCCCACACCCTTATTTTAATTAGTAGTTTAACTTTTGTACACTGATCATATTCATATATAATTTTTGATAGAGTTTAAGTTATATGTATTATTATGCATAATTAGTTTTGTAAACTATCAAGTCACCTAAAGGATATCTAAATATAATTTTTTTTAGGATAATTTGTGAGAGACAACATTTTATATATGATTTTTTGCGAGAGACAACCTTTTAAAAAAAATGGGCAATGTCAGACATTAATAGTTTTTTTTTGTTGCGAGAAACAACATTTTAACGAAAATGCCTATTTTTCGTTCATTAATTAACTCCCCTTCTGTTAAAAGGTTGTTTCTCGCAATAAAAAAACGATTAAAGGTCTGACATTGTCCAATTTTTTTTAAAAGATTGTCTCTCGCAAAAATTCATATATAAAAGGTTGTCTTTGACAAATTATCCTAAAAAAATTCATGAGTTTTTGCTTTTCCCATCATCTATCACAAAAGTTGTTGGCACAATTTTTTTATATAATCGTCTATCAGTTATTAATGTTGTTAATCTGTTTATATACATATATTATATTAAGTTATATTTTTTCATTTGTGATTAGAATAAATATATTGAATATTCACAATAATTTATTTTAGATGAATATGAGATAAATATTCACTTTGTCTAAATTTATGCAAAATTCGCGATTAACTACAATAATCAATAATGAAAAAAGAGTCAAATGAAAATCGTATCATAGCAATTTGTAAAAGATGATAATTTATTAAATTAACGTCGATAATTAATTACTAATGCGAGTAAAATGTGGTAGTGGTACATTTTTTTTCTTTTTTTTCTTTTAATAGGTAGTGGTACATTTTCGATTGGTGTTTCAAGCAGAATTAGTCTTGGTACGTATAAAATTCAAAACGGCTAATATAATATTTCAGTAACCTTTCCCTTTTTTCCTTATATAAGTTAGTAAGAAAAATCATATTTTATTTTATGGGGGAAAATGTGAAATAAAATTATAAAAGTACATGTATTAAATAATAAATAGGTTAAATCATTAAATGACAAAATTAACTTTCATAATAGTGAACGGCATTCTTTTGCTAAAAAGTAAATAAATATTTTAAATTAACATTATAAATTAATTTTTAATGTAATCAAACATAATATTCAATCACAAATAATTTTTAGGATAATTTGTCAAAGACAACTTTTTATATATGTTTTTTTTGCGAGAGACAATCTTTTAAAAAAAATTGGGCAATGTCAGATTTTAATAGTTTTTTTTGTTGCGGAAACAACCTTTTAACAGAAGGGGAGTTAATTAATGAACGGAAAATAGGCATTTCCGTTAAAAGATTGTTTCTCGCAACAAAAAAAACTATTAAGGTCTGACATTGCCCAATTTTTTTTAAAAGGTTGTCTCTCGCAAAAAGTCATATATAAAAAATTGTCTCTGACAAATTATCCATTTTCTTAAGTATGAGATTTATAATTTTGAAAATAAGACAGATATAGCTACAACATATAGATGTGACTTGATGGTGTAAAAATTCCTTACACTAACAATATATATAGCTTAAACCTTTTTAAATACATCATCGTGTTGAAGTGACCTACAACAATAGACAATTAGTAATAGTAATTCTTATTTAGTAACATATACGTGAAAATAACCTAAATAAACCAATTATAACTAATTAAAATGGTGTAAAAATACATATAATTTTAATGAGTAGAAATATATCTTCATTATGGAAATTAAGTTGATCAATGACTAGTAATGTCTACTAGAATCTCTGTTGCTCCCTAAAACAAGTAAAGGATATACCTTTGGGATTATAATCATTAGGTTTTGTGAAGACTAGCCACATAAGTTTGCAATAGAACCACATTCGTTACTTCATATCTTCAATCATAGTATTTTAAAAGAACCAATACTATACAGATACTAACAAAATTTCACTCTACTTATTGTAGAATCACATCTCTCAAAAAATAAAAAACAAATTAAGAACATTCACTTAGCATAATTTAATTAATTATAAGCTAGCAAATATTGGGACCAAATCCCACAAATCCATTTGCTCCATCAAAAGAAATTTGGATGCCTTCTTGTTGGATGTTTCCTACTATAGAAAGCCCTGACGGTGATGGAGCAAATGCAAAACAAAATGTACCTTTGTCATTCACTGGAATTAGAAAGTTCCTAGCTGGAAGGGTTAAAATTTGCCCACCCGAAAGGAAGAACGAAACGGTCGGTACCCGAACCGTAACGAACCCGTCTAGGTCATAACATGTGTCGAATATCGAGACAGCCGGTGCCCGAGGAAGGCTAGCGGTGTCAACTATGAATGCGTCTCGAAACGCCACATATGCCTCCGAGGGCAATCGTGTCACGGCCGTCCCCGTGTCCATAACCACTCCACCGTCTCCGAGCTCGGTTATCTTAAACACGTCTTCTGATATTGGTACTCGAACACCTCCGACTCCAAGACCTGATAACCCGATATAATAGAAACTCGGGGTCATTGGATTTCGAATAAGCGGTACCCATGCCGCACCCATGGGTAAAACCCCGCGTCCGAACTCGAGCGACCCGGTTGATCCGGCGCCCCGACTCACCAAACAGTAACTAAATGCTCCACCCGTTTGCCCACCAAGTTGTCCCACAAGTGACATGGACCCACCACCAAGGCCCAATAAGCCAGCAGCTGCAGTAAACATGCCACTATTACTATGTCCACATCCAATAGCCACATTTTTAACCATAGTATGACCAAAAGTTAAAGTCTCAATAGCCATTGTACCTTTAGTATATGAACCATCACCATACATGACCTCATACTTGCACCGACCCGCATGACAACCCGAATTCTCGACCCGTTCACAAACCGACGACCTGCAAGACACCCCTGTAAACGACACGGAAAGAGACGGATCGAATACCGGGTCGGATTGGCTATAGCATTGGGTACAAGGCTGGCATTGTACCCAAACAATATCACTACCAGAATCAAGAACCATATATTGGTTCCTAGCTGGACTACCTACACCAATCCTAACAAAATATTCCCCACTTCCTTGGTCCATACCCGAAACTACATCCGACCCGAATTCATCAACCCGGTACCTGCCACCACTACTAATTCTGTGAATGAGACTAGAGACCCTTTTCAAATCTCTTTCCATTCGACCTTCAAAAAATTTGCTATTGTTATAACTGACACTGGAAATTTGTAATTTGTCTCTATGAATAAGCTTGAGTTTCCAGTTTCCTTTTTCTTCTCCATGATCATCATTAACATGAAAGTCTTCTTGTTCTTCATGTGGGGTATTGATTTTTGTGTCCAACTGGGCAATGGTTTCTTTCACATTGAAGATTTCATGAGTTGAGTTCTTGGTTACACTTGAAGTTGCATTTGTTGTAATAGAGAGAATGAGCACAATTAGCAAAATTAGTATTGTTTGCAAGGGGACAAACATTTCTTGGTTGTTTAAATCTTGGGAGGTGTGGTGGTGAGAGGAAAGTTGAGAGATTTTATTTGTTTAAAGGGTTTTGGAATGTGAACAAGAGAAAAACAAAAGACTTTAGAGGGGTATATGGGGAGGGGAGGATGTTGTGGGGTTGGAGAAGAGACCTTTGGCCCATTGTTTTAGGGTGGAGAAGCAATAATTGAATGATGAGGTTTCATTTTTGTGTTTCTTAGCTTCAAGATCACCATCAAACATATTTGGAGAGAGTCGAAGCTTTAATAATCTGGGAGAATGCATTAAAGGAATGAGAGAGATTTAAGAATCCTATTTAGTCAATTTTTAATGTACCAAAATGAATGTACATGTAAATGTGTGTGTGTTTGTAACATATTTATCATAATTTGCATATTATCAAGTCGTGCGTTAACCGAATATTACTTATAACAATTTTTAAAGTAATCTGACAATATAGTTTAAAAATTAATATTAGTATATAGAAATTTAAACTCTTTATATAAGGGTTTTGGGCAGCTAGTTATGAATTTTGGAGGGAAGTCTGTCTGCTGAAGAATCTTCGCTTTTCCTTTCAATATATAAAGCCATTTAGAACATTATAATGTTCTCTAATTCTTTTGTAGTTTTGACTCTCTTGTTTTATTTTAAAATTTAAGTTAGTCTAACTTTGATCTTCCTCGATTATTTGACCCTCAAAAGTAACTAGGACTAACAAAATAAGATGCAAAAAAAAAAAAAAAACTTTCATGATTAGGCACCAGGATTTAATTATTTAAAAAGTTTTTGCTTGAAAGTATAAATCATAGGACCGGACAAAACCGATATATTGTGTTAACATTTTATACATTAATTATTAGTGTTTTTACCTGTTATGATGGGTTATGAGTTATATCATTTTTATATTAAGTTTTCTATTAATATTTATCTATAATTGCTTCATAAATAATTTAACTAAGTAATTATTTATATTATCAGCATATATAAAACTTAAACTCCACACCAACAATAACATACCTAGTGTAAACCCAGAAAACTTAAACTCCACAAGATATTAATAATCCATTACTATTTTCTTAATCGCACAAGTTTAGTATAAAGCATCCTTACTTAAGCATTGTGTCATCATTTCATTTGGTCAATAATAACCCTTTTCCCCGAGGCACGGTCTAATGGAAAAAGGAGGGGGCTTAAAGCGTTCTAAAAACACTTGCAATGGATCGATTCTCAGTGAGAGTATTCTGCTTTCTTTTGGGATTGATCATTGTAGGTGCTATCAGTTGTCCGTTCTCGATCAAACCCTGATTATTGGAGCACATCTCGCGATTTACTGATAGTAATTTTAAGGACCGGTACTACTACCTCCAGGACTAGTCTGACGAAAGTCAGGAAACTGAATATAAAAAAAAACTTTTGGACCATTACCAATTGTAGGGGGAACTCCATTTTGTTTAAGAAGTGACAAAATGATTACCTCAGTGTGATGGGTCGTTTGACTACATAGAGATTCTTCACACATGTTTACGTATTCTTTAAAAGTGAAAAAAATAAAATATTATATCGCGCCATTAAAGATTGAAAAATAAAGAGTTTAAATCTTTCTACGCACAACTAATTATATAATTTATTAATATTAGATAAAAAAATTAAAATATTAATTAATGAAATATGAATATCTTTTTCGATTTTAAATTATTATTTTATCTTTTGTAACATCAAAAATTTGAAAAAAGTGATCGTAGTGTCTATCCTATAACATAAAAACTGAGAAATTCTAAATGTCAAGTATTATTATAGATATATTAATTACTGTAATAGAAAAAAATCAAACAGACCAAACTATTTTAATGAAGTTTGACCATATAAGAGAATGGAATTATATTATTGTGCACTTTTCGTGAAATACTTAAAAGTATGAAGCTTTTGCTAGATATCCCTTCCCAATGCAACTAAAGCATTCATAGACAACATATAGAATAATGAGTTTCATCATCCACAAGATATCAAATTGTTACCCAACAAATAACTTATTATATTTTGGTGATATTTTAGCTTTACATGCACCGAAATATCGTAGTCATATTAACTGGAGCGTGGATAATACAATTTGGGGATCCAACATCGGTGAACATAGAATTGGAATGGGTCTTGATTCTGATATCAGGTAAAGAATGGATCTTGTGACTAATGTAAAGAATCAATTATTTACCGTCTGTCTCCGATTTACCTTGAAATATGAAGATTGTTAAAATCATTGAAAATTTATATAACTATTTTTCTGCTTTATTTTGGAAGAGTGGAGGGACCAATTATGCATAAAAGAGATGATGATCAAGTCTCAACTTCTTTTTATAAAGGTGCATTATTCATCATTTCTCCCTTAACTATTTAGTTTTCCAATTTATGTTACCCGTGACAAGAGTTTTAAGTCCCCACAACTCAAAATGGGCGTCCCTTGGATGTTTCATTGTGGATTTGCTCTTAATTAATCACTAAATTACAAAATCAATCCTCAAATGTATGTAACACGTTAATACAGACGAGAACTTTTGGTTCTGATGTAATATTCCCTATAATCAGTTTATATATCATGATATTGATAGTAATATTTAAAGAGTCAACCCGTTTTTTTCCATCAATTTTGTGTTTTTTAATATTACATTTTTATGAAATTCTCAATATGTTCCAAACAAACATGGAGGGATCAATATTGAAATCTATACCCAAATACAAATATTTTGACCATTATATATTAAACTTTGTGTATGGGGTAGGCATTAAGCGTATACGAGAAGTTTGTGGCTCCGAAAATTGTAATGTCCCCAAAGGATCTCATAGAATGTGATCTTGACATTTATAAAATTAAATCATTGCTTTCTACCGGTTCAGGTTTAATTTCATGGCGTAAAAGTATTTTTCTGGATAAATTTGTAAAATCTATTATTATAACCCCTTTAAAAGTATATAATTTAACCTCTTAATTATCCTAATGAAAGTTTTAGTTATTATACTTCCATTTCTATTGTGCAGAACTATTAGTATTAACTCAATCGATAATCACATATTAATTCTTTTATTTCAAGTAGTAATGTACAATCCTCAAAGAGTTGTTATGTTAAAATTTTGAAACTCCGTGAACGCATCTTTTTGTAGTCTTAATATAAATTTCTTTCCCCATTATAATATAGGAATAATTACATCTCACAGCTAACTTTAGGACATATTAGTTTTTAGTAACTATTGTTTAATTAAATTAACAAAATATAACTATAATATATATATATATATATTTAAAGTAGAATACTCTATTTTCATTATTTTTATCTTGACTGGGAATCTGCTTCTACTCTCCGCCGCCGTCGGCCACAACGAGCTACGAGCTTCGGTCACAAACCAACAACACACACCACTGCTCCCTCCGTTCCCTTCTCCTTCTACTCCCTCCGTCATCCGCCCCCAATGCTCTGGCGAGGACCTCCAGCTCTGGTGAACCGGAGCAGCCAACAACCATAAACGACGGCCAACACCCCCACAACTACCCCATTGTTTCGTGCCGACACCACTGCTCCTCCGTTCTCACTTCCTTCATTCTACCACACCGCCAACCACCATCACTATCAGCCCTCGCCGGAGACGCCATCTCCGACGACCACAACAACAACAATACCACAACGTCATTGCCCCTTCCCTCTTCCCCCATATCCATTTACTACTCTCTCTCTCTCTCTCTGTTCACTGTTACGCCGCCAAAAGTTAAACAACCGCCGTTGACGACAACGAAATTCATTGCTATCAGATCTGAGCTTCTGCTCCGTTGTGACCCACTGCCCGTCGGAGCCTCCAGATCTGAGCTTTTTCTAGTCACGTTCTTCATCTTCTTCCGATCACGTTCCGGTTTCGTCAACGGCAGAGGGATCGGACCTCAGCGTCATTTTTTTGTGTATTTGTTTTTTTTTTTGTATTCAATATTTGAGTTTATTAGTTAGATTTTTAGATTGTAATCAATTTGTTATTTTTCTGTATTCAGTATTTGAGTGTATTTGTTAAATTTTTAGTGTATCTATTTTGTTGTACTCAGTATTTTAGTGTATCTATTATAGTTGAATCTATTTTTTTGTATTTATGTTATTAGAATACAATCGCATTTAAAATACAATAAATTGAATATAATGTTTTTTTGTATTTATGTTGTTTGAATACAACCGATTTAAAATATAATAAATTGAATACAATGTAAAAGTAGCTACGAATGAATACAACTAAGTCGAATATATTTGACATGAATACAGATGAGTTGAATACATCTGACTTGAATATAGCGGGAAAAAAATTGAATACATTTTTATTCGTTGTATTCATGAATACAGCTATGGTAAATTTAAAACCCCTAAGCTATAATCATTTGTGTAAGTTGTCATTCAGATTTATAAAAACATTCAGAGATAAAAGAATTAAACCAACTCTTAAATGGTTTTAACGTCAATTTAGAGACAAAATAACATCGTACTTTCTCTTGTAATAGACTTTGTACCCTTCAACCATTAGGAATTGCTAGTCATCTTAACCAATGTATATAATTATAACCTAATGACAATAGAAGCTATATCACTTTCCTTTTCTTTCTATCATTTAAGAAACATATTTGATTAGAGAACGACATCTATTGGTGACAAAAGGCTTCCAAAATAAAATCGTTTCACTAGTCATTCATGCAGATAAAGAAGCATGTATAATTAAGTGAAGTGGAGGTGCACTACCTTTTTTTTGGGGGGAAATATATATTTACTCACTCGATTAGTAGCTCATTTGATATAGAACACTAAATCTCGTATCGGATTATTTGGCTTAAAGGATCTTAGATATAAGCTCTTTTTAGATAGCTCACTTGCACAATGCCATATGTTAAAGTTTTTTTTTTTTTTTGCTGACAGAAGTATTTCTATTACTTCTGACATGGACCTTAATGGAGTGCCAAGCTACACAAAGAAGGGAAATTCTAAAAGAACAGGTTGTGTTCCTTTAGCCAATTACTGGAATGAGTCTTCAAGAGGCATATAGCATTACGAGCAAACTAACTGGAAGAGACTCAAAAAAGGATAAAAGAGTAACTTATCACACTGGTGGCTTAATGATTAGATCTTTTTTATCTTTTTCATATCCAAATGAATTTAACTTCTCCAAAAATTCTAATACCAACCCTACATCTACTCTATAAATTATAGCTCAGGGAAAACCCCATATTCTCGCAAAGACATGTTACAAGTTTTCACATAATACAACTACATGAATATGCAATGAAGTTGTCACATTCAATGCTTTTATGTTAAAAGGCAGTGTAAATGCACCTGATCTCACCTTAATTTCCCTACGTAAAATACAAGGGACAAAGACTTCATATGCCAGTTTAACGCATCACTGACTCTTTGACAAATGAACGTCCACCAGATCTGCACGATCAGAAATGCAAAAGGGATGTTAATGTTGTAGGTAATACCAGAAAAGCTGAAAATAAACTAGATAGTGGGCTTGATGAGCTTTGGGCCAAAACATACGAATATTCAAGATGGATGTTCATGAATCGAGCATTTTCTTTGCTTTGCGACAATGTTAGAGAGCCTTCAATAACCTGATCTTGCTCCACATCCAAGGGTTCATAGAAGTAAACCAATGTCTGCAAAATTCATGTCATAAAATGGAAAACCATGAGCGCATGCACCAATTTCTCCAGAGAAGAACTGATAAAAATAGTAGGAGATAACCATAAATCCATAATATTGTTCCAAACAGGATTATCATCATTAGTTTATCAAAATATGTAGGTATTCTTCTACGAACTAGTGTCAAGGATTTAGTTTATAACTGACAGGTAATCTTCAAGATGAAAGAATGTCAACAGCAAAACTGTTATCAAGGACTTTTCGTTTGACAAGTAATGTGAATAAGAATATGCTCGCTCAAAAGTTACATCCTGAACAGAGCATTACAATGAGTGCAATGAGATAACAAATCAATTATAGCCATGGTATCATTTACATCATCATTAGCCATGCTGCACCAAAGGCTAAGCAAAAATACACATCTAGAGTTACTATTGACTATTATATCTTTGGAGTCTCAAAAGGTTTTGTTAGACCTGCTGTCACTAGGGTCTATAACCGCAGGAAAAAGGGTGAAAATACGGCTTAAATGTAATTGTTTTATTAATTAATTATTATGTGTATGTATTTCCAGTAGTTACCTAGCAGTTTAGACAGTTATTATGTGTTATATTGTACTAAAAAGAAGGAAAGATGGTCAGTTTTTTCTGTAGGATTTTCTCTGGCAGATTTGGAGGTGAAGGTTCCTCAAAATACCTTGGTTGTTGGATGTAGTGGTGTTCTTTCTCTATTTGTAAAACTTATTCTATTTGTGGCAGTAATTAATAGTGTTTGGAAGTTTACATATTAAAGTTAGGAGAGTTTCTGGGTTCCTAACATATTTGGTATCACAGCCTTCATGGTTTCAACCAGAATGGAGGGAAGGATTGAAGGGTTAGAGAAGACAATGGACGAAGTACAAGAGGATATTGGTTCAGTACGTAATTACTTGGGGCCGTTACGAGACTGGATGCAAAAAAAAAAAATGAACATGACGCTGAAAATCATCAACATATGAAAGGAAAATCAGTGGTTCAGGAAAATCAAATTAAAGACGCATATGTGATGGCAGAGAACATCAACAATCGCAGAGGTGATGGACTCCGAAAAATTCAGCCACAATTTTGTGATGAAACGCGTCCTCGAAGACTGGAACTGCCCGTATTTTCTGGTGATAATCTATATGGGTGGCTTAACCGAGCAGAGCGTTATTTTCATTTCAATGGTATTGATGACAAGGATAAATTGGAGGTTGCTGCTGTTTGCCTTGAAGGTAGAGCCCTAAATTGGTTCCAATGGTGGGAGACTAGAACACCGATTGTCACATGGGATGTGTTTCGAGTAGCCATACTCCAATGATTTACTCCATCACAATTAGGGAACTTATATGAGATCTTGATAGGATTGCAACAGACTGGAAGCGTTGCCCAATACAGAGAAGATTTCGAATTACTTTTAGCACCTGTGAAAGATGCCGATGATGCAGTTTTGATGGGGATTTTTATAAATGGCCTGAGAGACGAGATCAAGGCAGAATTGCGTCTTAGCAGGTTGGGAACTCTAACCCAGATTATGGACCAAAGCCAGCGTATTGAAGAAAGGAATTGGGATCTTAGTCAAGCCCACTTGCCTAGACACATGTGTATGGCGCTTCCTAGGAGTTCAACGCATTTTCCAGCGACTGACAATAGCCGGACAGGAAGTGTTACAAGTTCCCATGTGCGTGTAGCCACAACACCCTTTCATTCTGCCCGTACAACAGTTACAGCAGTACCACCGCATTTTCAAGAGCAAAAGTGAGGAGAAATCGAGCAGCCAAAAACTGAAGCTTCTGCAAGGCATGGAGGAGCATATAAAAGGCTATCTGATGCAGAGTATCAGGATAAATTAAGAAGAGGATTTTGTTTTCGATGCGATGAAAAATATGGTCCCAATCACTGGTACAATTCAAAACAGTTGAATCTGCTTATTGTAGCAGCAGAGGACGACGAAGATGTAGGCATACAGGAGCATTCAGAGGAAATAATAAATGCAGGGATGGACCAATTAAATGTTTAAGAACAACCGGAATCGCAAAAGTTAATGGAGTTGTCTTTGTACTCGATTTACCACAAAGAAGTCCTTGAAGGTATAGGTAACAATATTGGGGAAGAAGGTTATTGTGTTGATTGATAGCGGAGCATCAACAAATTTTATCTCTCGCACAGTGACTGAAGAATTGGGGTTAAAGCAAACAGAAACTAAGTCGTTTGTGGTGGAAGTAGGGAATGGACAACAAGTAAAGAGTAGGGGAAGCTGCAAAGAAGTGGAATTGTGGATTGATAATTTGCGCATAACACAATATTGTTTCCTTTTAAATTTGGGCAGTGCCGACGTAGTGTTAGGATTAGAGTGGCTGGAGACTCTGGAGGATATTCAAGCTAATTTCAAAACGTTGATGCTGAAATTTGAAATAGGAGGGCACAACGAGTTGTTCGAAGAGACCCCTCATTGTCCAAATCAGTGGCTTCACTCAAAACTCTGTTTAAAGCATTGCAAAAAGATGGAGAAGGGCATTATGTTGATCTGAATGAGTTAACAGCAAGGGGAGAACAGGAGAATTTGGATTTGCAGCAACTACTGGAAGAATTCAGAACTTTATTTGAGGAACTGAAAGGGCTGCCACCCAGTAGAAGTCATGATCATGCTATCCGACTTTAAGAGGGATCTAATCCACCAAATATCTGTACATATAATTACCCTCATTATTAGAAAAATGAGACTGAGCGAATTGTACAGAAATGCTTGTAGCTGGTATCATTCAACCAAGTACAAGTCCTTTTCCAGTCCAGTGTTGCTAGTTCGCAAAAAAAGTGGTAGTTGGAGATTTTGTGTAGATTATCGAGCCCTTAATAAAATTACAATTCCAGATAAACTTACAATTCCAGCAATTCGATGAATTACTGGATGAGCTTGGGGTGCCACTATATTTTCGAAGTTGGATCTAAGATCGGGGTACCATCAAATCCGGGTTTGCAAGGAAGATGTAGCAAAGACAGCTTTTTGTACACATGAGGACCATTATGAGTTTTTGGTCATGCCATTTGGGTTGTCTAACGCTCCATCTACTTTTCAAGACTTGATGAATGAGATATTTCGGCCTTACTTACATAAGTTTGTATTGGTCTTTTTTTATGACATATTAGTTTATAGTGCCAATTTTCCTACTCACTTGGATCATTTGCGGGAGGCGCTACAAATTTTAAAACTTCATAATTTGGTTGTCAATCGGAAAAAATGTCACTTTGGACAGCAACAACTGGAGTATTTGGGACATATAATTTCTGAAAGTGAAGTCTCGGCAGATTCTGCCAAAATAACAAGCATGGTTAATTGGCCAAGTCCTAAAGATATTAAGGGTTTGCGGGGATTTTCGGGACTCACCGGTTACTATAGGAAGTTTGTTCGTGACTATGGAAAAATAGTCAGGCCACTCTCAATTGCTCAAGAAAGATGCTTTTCGCTGGAATAAAGAAGCTAACTCTCCCAAGGAGACTATGGTCACTTTGCCGGTTTTGGCACTACCATATTTTAACAAGATGTTCGTGGTTGAGACGGATGCTTCGGGATTAGGGATTGGAGTTGTCCTAATGCAAGAAGGACGTCCCATCGCTTTTCTTAGTCAAGAACTTTCTATTCGAGCTCAATCTAAATATGTATATGAGAGGGAATTAATGGCTATTGTTTTTGCTGTACAAAAGTGGCATCATTACCTGATGGATCGACATTTCATTATACGAACAGATCAACGAAGTCTCCAATTTCTCATGGAGCAGCATGCTATGGCAGAGGAGCAACAAAAATGGGTCACCAAGTTGATGGGATTTTATTTTGAGATTCAATATCGTCCAGGTTGTGAAAATAAGCCAGCTGATGCCTTGTCCCGCCAATTTCATTTCATGGCTTTCTCTGTTTTACGCAACAGTACCTTAGATGGTCTTTCCACAGAAATTCAACAGGACGATCAACTCCGTCAATTGACACAAGATTTGCTTCAAGATCCGGCTTCACGGCCGAATTATGCTCTTAAAATGGCTGCCTATTTTTCAAAAGTCAGCTGGTGATTCCCCGTTCATCATTACACATTCCCATGCTCCTTAAGGAATTTTATTCCTCACCTACAGGTGGACATTCAGGCTTTTTCCGGACATACAAGCGCATTTCACAAGTGTTGTATTGGAATGGAATCAAAAGGGATGTACAGAACTTTGTGGCTAGTTGTGAAGTTTGCAAGCAGAACAAGTATGAAGCCCTTAGTCCGGCTGGTTTGCTGCAGCCACTACCTATTCCATCTCAAGTTTGGGATGATATTGCTATGGATTTCATCAACGGGTTACCAAAAGCAATGGGACATGATACTATACTTGTTGTGGTTAACCGTTTCACTAAATATAGTCATTTTATCCTCTTATCTCATCCATATACAGCAAAGAGTGTTGCTGAGCTATTTGTTCGTGAGATTGTACGATTGCATGGTTTTCCCAAATCTATTGTTTCTGCTCGGGATCGGGTTTTTATCAGCCAATTTTGGCAAGAATTATTCAAGTTGTTGGGTACTAGCCTCAAATTGAGCTCAGGTGATCACCCTCAAACAGATTATCAAACTGAGGTTGTCAACCGCTCTTTGGAGACTTATTTACGGTGTTTTGCAGGGGCACATCCAAAACAGTGGTCAAGATGGATTCCTTGGGCTGAATTTGGTTCAATACCACTTATCATGGTTCCACCAAGATGACCCCTTTTAAAGCTTTCTATGGGCGAGATCCTCCCTCTTTGTTGCGGTTCACTGATGAAATTTATGTTGTTGAAGAGGTCAACCAGCAACTTGCCGCGCGCAACACTATTTTGGATGAACTCAGAGCTAATCTGACCCATGCCCAAGCTCAAATGAAAGTTTATGCTGATGCTAAGCGCCGTGAAGTTGTGTTTCAGCCTGGTGATTTGGTTTATCTTCGTGTTCAACCTTTCAAGCTTTGCTCACTTGCTAAAAAGGTTAACCAGAAGTTAAGTCCTCGTTACTATGGGCCACATACTGTCTTGCATAAAATTAGTGAAGTTGCTTATCGCCTCGATTTACCCCCTCATTCATGGCATGTTTCATGGCTAAAGCGTGCTGTGAAGGATTCTACTTCACTTCAGCAGCTCCCTCCTTTCTTATCTGAAGAACTTGAAATGCAAGTGCAACCTGAAAGTGAAGTAGACTGTCGGACACTCTTGAATGGCTCCCAAGAGGTTCAGATTAAGAGGAAGGACATACCAGACTTTGAGAACACTTGGGAATCCTATGAAGTCATTGATGCACAGTTTCCTCAATTTCACCTTGAGGACAAGGTGAAACTTGTTGGGGCGGGTATTGTTAGACCTGCTGTCACTAGGGTCTATAACCGCAGGAAAAAGGGAGAAAATAAGGCTTAAATGTAACTGTTTTATTAATTAATTATTATGTGTATGTATTTCCAGTAGTTACCAAGCAGCTTAGACAGTTATTATGTGTTATATTGTACTAAGAAGAAGGAAAGATGGTCAGTTTTTTCTGTAGGATTTTCTCTGGCAGATTTGGAGGTTAAGGTTCCTCAAAATACCTTGGTTGTTGGATGTAGTGGTGTTCTCTCACTACTTGTCAAACTTATTCTATTTGTGGCAGTAATTAATAGTTAAAATGTTGCTCTTATTTCTGTGTTGTGTTTGGAAGTTTACAGATTAAAGTTAGGAGAGTTTTTGGGTTCCTAACAGGTTATCAAGGACAATTTAAAGACATCATTTTCAGCTTTTAGCACAAAAAAGGGTGGCACAGAAGGTCCGAGCTTCACACTACTATAGCAAACATATTTCTTATGGCCTCGGTATGTATTTGCTGGTCCATCTATGACCAGTACAGTGAAAAATGTATCTTTGTCCAACTCCTAGTGTGGATTTAATAAAGGGAAAAGGGTCAAATTTACCCTGCAACTATGATTTATAGTTTAACTGTCAAACTTTGCGATCAAATATCCTTCCCGTTAGCAAACTTGTTAAATTTGCCCTCGGATGGACTGATTTGTGAGTTGGACGCCACGTCGCACAACCACCCTCTCCTCTCCATATTCTCCACGCCCCTCCCCCCATCCATCGGACCACCGCCACCCCACTGCTTCGCAACCACCAAAAACCAGACCACACCACCACCACAAACTACCGCCACTGCCATCTCCGACAGAGAACTCTGAACCAAACGCTATCAAAACAACACCAAAATCATCACCGTCGGCCACCAACAAACAACCCCCAGATCTCCCAAAATCATCACCACTGCCTGAGCTCGTCTCCGGAAAACAACCCCAAACCGAACTCTATCAAGACCACCAAAATCATCATCGTCGGCCACCAACAAACAACCCTCATAACCCCCATATCTCCCAAAATCATCACCGCCGCCGGAGTCGTCTCCGGCAAACCAAGACCAACACCACCACTTTTTTAGCACACTTTTATCAGGCAAATTTAGCATTCTCCATTTTTAACGCACTCCAAGCTTTCATCTATGGCGGCTTCAACAACTCTTTCGAGTTCCATTACCACCTTCAAACTCTCTCTGTACCAACCACGCTCCTCCTCTATTAACCCTTTCCCCTCCCTCAAACTCCATCAATCTCCTCCAATAACCCCTTCAATCCCTTAATTTCCCATTTTGCCCCAACGAAAATCCCGTCGTCACTCTTAATAAGCAAGAGCAGTCCAAAATTAGTATGAATCAGAGCCGTAGTAACAAAACGAGGCAACAACAAAAATGTAGTCATCGTTCTCGACAATAAACGGAGTGCCAATCGAAACACAACAAAAGATTAGCCATAGTAATTTTGCCCAAGTACGACAATAACGTAGAGGATGACAAACCGGAGACGTCACTTCGACAGCCTTAAAGTAAGAATCCGGCCGAGAAACTCTGAAAAACAAACAGATATGGGGTCGTTGTTGTACAGTGGTTTTGTGGTAGAGAAGGGGTCGTATTTGGTGGTGATCCGACGTGGCGTCCAACTCACAAATCCGTCCATCCGAGGGCAAATTTAACAAGTTTGCTAACGGAAAGGGTATATATGATCGCAAAGTATGACGGAGGGCAATGTTAAGTTATAAATCATAGTTGGAGGGCAAATTTGACCCTTTTCCCTATAATAAAATCAGATGCCAAAATTGGTTGCAGGTTGTTGATTGACAATCAATTCATTTTTTTTACATCTACCTTTCATTCCGATGAACCAAAAAGCAAAGAGAAGAATAGAGAGAGCACCCAAAGATTCTTTTCGGGGGCGGAAGTATTTATAGAACCTGTTGCCAGTGTGTTGGGGGATCCTCTGGTGCAGTTGACAAGACAAGGGCTTCGTTAGGATTGGGACGCTTCTTTCTGTGATTGCCTTCCGTCACGTAACTGTTTGAAGGCTCAATAAATGATGGTGGCATACCATTATTCAAAGGAAGTACTGCTGAGCCAGTAAACTCCACATCAAACCAGAAAGCAAAACCATTAAAGGGTGCTGAAACAAAAAAAAAGAGAATCAGGTCATACGACCGCTAGTGAACATTAAAGAACAAAGTGTCAACAAAAAGAAGACAAGCACGAATCAATCCCCACCAACAATATTAACGAATAGGAACAAGAAAGATAAATATTGAAACAGATGTTATAAAAGAAAGCCATGAGCTCAGTGGACAATCTTGAAAACACACTCAGACAATGTTATTTGGAGATAGAGGGAGAAAGAGAGAACTTGTACATCGCATCATTGACTCAAATTTAAATCTGGCTGTGATGGACTCTAACTCCTGAATTGTCACTGTATAACAGTCCACATGCTTCACCTGGCATTAAGTTGAAGGGAAATGAGTCCAAAGTGAGGAAGGCCTATGAGAACTGCACTAATGCATAAGATACAATAGCCAGAAGAAATAATTGAGCACAAGGCACACAAGTCCAATACATTCTAAATTCTAATTCCTGAAGATCTTGATACAAAATATCGAACTGCACTTGAGATTGCAAACACCCTAAGTCTGCTAAAATAACTGTGAAGACTCCAGACCAGGATGCAATTAATATAACATCCATACCAAGACCATAATCAAGAGCCCTTGCCTTCTTCACAATCACTAGAATCTAACATTACCTTGTAGTTCTGAAAGACATGCTATTCATGCAAATGGACAAGTTACATACATCAGCCTATTACGTTTTTTCGCAATGTGTTAAGTGATGTACACGAGTAATTGGAGTATCAAATCATCACTTAACACATTGCGAAAAACGTAATGGGCATTACTACACGAGTAAATTAAATATCAGATAACAATTAAAAAAGAATAAGGAAGACTATTCCAGTCACAATTGAACAGTCAAACTGCTCTTAAGATTGATTTTAAAGAGAAAATGCACTGCACGATCACCTTTACTATAATGAATCACACCACTCAAAGCAACTAAAAACATATGACAGATCAGTTCCAACTGAATAGCGATGCAGAAGCAATGAAACTGTGCTTCCACAGGCAAATGTATCATTCATACAACAATTCACCAAAATGTAACATCTCCAGTGACTAGGCATAAAGACAGGAAATTGGTATCTTAAGAGTAATAAGCAATTAAGTGATTGACACTGATAATATTTTTTTAGTCAAATTGGGAATAACGTAGTTGTAGACGTCACTTGACACAGACAAAAAATTGCAATTTGAACCTAAAAAGAACTGAATTTGATGGTACTAACCACTTGTGGCCATGTCAAAACATTTTCAACAGTGATTGTCTCCACCGATGGCTCTTCAAATGCGCACTGCTTTGCCAACGGCATTATCGCAGACACTACAAAAAATAGAACTCCAACTGAATCTAAAGAGAAAGCACGTAAAAAATAGATCATCAAAAAAATATTTGCATTTAGCAACTAAACTTTGTTCTTTTAGGTATGTTTGCCCTATCCAGACAGTTTAAGGTCCATGTTTACTATACAGTTCTCTGCACATGATAGATAACATTTATCTTTTTTGTGTGTGTGAGAGAGATAAGTAAGATAACACCTTTCATGTTTTAACTGGATAAGAGAGGTCAATAGATGAAACAACAGTTACAATGCTAACACAACTGGAGAATCGACCGTATAATCTCAAGATGATACAATCCAACAAATAAAAATGGTGTACAAACCAGTAACAAGTCTGGAGACATTAAAATTTACAATAAGTCAAACACTGTACAAGAAAGGTCACCAGAAACACACCGCAAAACAGTGCTATTTAATGACTCAAGTCCTATGTTAGTGCAAGTGATGTGTGCCTAGTATATGTAGCCACCCAGTGCTACTAGTAGTATATTTTTGTTTCAATCAGAAAAAGACTTCCTTCAGCAAAACTAAGTATATTCTCATCGTTATGGAGATCCAGACGGGTGGGGCAATGATGGAGAAGAGAAAAATAACCGGAGGGTTGAGCAAAGGAGTTAAGCTTTAAATACAGCTTGATGAATAATGATCCATAGATCAAATCTTAGACTTTTCACATGTCAAACTGAATAAAGTGACTAAACATCATACTGATATCCTCGACCAATAAAACACAAGAAAGTGGATCCTAATTTGCATCCTGAAGAGAAAGCACTTCATCAAGGTAATGAATTGTGCTGGAAGAACAACAGATATAATCATGAGTCTTACAACATATAATACTCACTGTCTATCCCATAAACATTACGCCAGAAATCAACGCTTTCACTATACCGATCTGGATGTGTCACAGGAGCCATGTAGAGCTGCAGAAAGAAGAAACAGTTATTAAAATGACTTTCTACTCTTTCATATCATCAAGTGGTGGAAAAGTAAGAGCTATTTATAACTATCGGAGTCAAGGTCTAGATCTTTCAGACTTGTTCTAGGTGAAAGACGCAGTAGCATTAGAATATGAATCTGTTCCAATAGCTTCTCTCGTCTTATTCTAAATGAATAGATCACCATTCATAATACAACTGCTTCATATTACTTCTTTGGCACTGCAACTATCAGCATGTGATTTCTTCTTTGATTAAAATATGAAGCAGATACTAAGATTGTGGATTTTCCGCATAACTACAAAATATCTGAATCTTCGGCGCACAACTACAAAACATCTGAATCTAAATTGTGATAATACAAATACACTATTCACTCAAACAAAGGAAGCAAAAGGAGGACAACACACACACACAGAAGATAACCCCCAGATAAATTTTCTAGCTCACACAAATTAGGGGAATGGAGTATGACTACCGTTGCATGTGATGGAAGAATAAGACCTCCAGGTTTCAGCCAGCGGTCTCTAGCAGTGATAACACTCCCCAGCATGCTCTGCAGGATAAGACAAGTTATCCATGTGGTGTAAGAAACAGAAAAGTGAAATCATGGACTTCATACATTTAAAAGGTAAAACCATGTGCGGGCCAAACTAGACGTAGACGCGCCCTTGTGTCAGGTCAGCCTTGTCCATAAGAGAAACATTTTTTCTCAATAGATGTCTATAAGAGAAGCATAGGAATGTGTCTGTCTTTCCGCTATTACCTCATAAAGAAGCATGTAACCCATCCATTCTGAAACTATAACATCAACTTCTTCATCAATTTCAACATCCTGAACTAACCAAAATGTATGATTTAGTCATTAGTCAACATAGCCAAATCTATATAATAACAAGAGATCGATGCGTGATTATCCACTATAGTCAAATATATATAATAACAAGATGTTTTGTTCATCCATCATAAAGAGATTCGATTATGACAAGCTAGCAATGTCAATTTTTTTCATTGATGACAATTATGAAATTTCAGATGTAGTGAGAACATCAGAATATGGTCTCTCTTTCTCAATATTTGAGGGGAATGGCATCAGGTAGTAACTTAATGCCATTGAATATCAACACCTATCCACTGGTCACCTAGGTTCTCCTTCCCTTTTATCTCCTATTTCATGAAATGGGAAGATTAACTTTAAAATTGTTCTAGGACCTGCCACAGGTTAAAATGCCACTCTAGGCGATGATAGTTGGGAAAAAAATAATCACGTCATCTCAGCCAAGTTTTGAAGCATATTTTAATGGCTGTTGGTTAGAGACAGACTTTATTTATACTGATATACACCCCGGACTGGTTTAGGTTATTTCATAATTTCCTAGAGTGAAGGCTCTAGTGATTTGTTATTTTGCACTCAATTTAAAAGGTGTTAGTCATACATCCTCACCCAAGTAATTAAATGTGTTATTAATACTATTTCACTTTTAAATCTAATTATTTTAGAAGCCAGTCGCTGAGGCTTTCTTGTTTTTTGAAAAGGACACAGAAGCTTTCTTATTTTTTTAAAAGGACACAGAAGCTTTCTTATTGTTTAATAATCAGTAAATGATTGCTGCCAGGCTACAGCTCATACAATACTTGCTATCAGCACACTTGGCTCATATCACCATGTCCAAATACTTATCACTCACATAGAAAATATAAAATGGACCAACTTGCAATAACATTAATCAGATTATGCAGTCAAACCTTTTTTTAAACAATGCAGTCAAACTTTTTTACCCGTCCAATATCTTCTACGAATGCGCTACCATTGCGTATTTGATTTTTACTAACTGCATGTCCATATTACTTTAATTTCTCGTCTGACCGTGTCCCATACTTTATTTCGCTTTGCCTGATTATGTTTTGTCTTGAGCCGAGGGTCTCCCGGAAACAACCGCTCTACCTACCAAGGTGGAGGTGAGGTCTGTGTACATTCTACCCTCCCCAGACCCCACATTGCGGGATTTCACTGGGTATGTTGTTGTTGTTGACAAGTCAAGGCCTTGACTCTTAACTTGTACTACATTTCTAATGTTCTCATCTTTTTTTTAATAACTGTGGTATCCGGCCAACTTACGCGCACCTCGACTAATTCCATGGGATACCTGCCACATGTGCCACCTGCCATCAGCACAGATACCATGTAACTCTGTCCACAAAGGTTAAGACATATGAGAAGAAATCACCTAGCGTTTTTGTGGATTTGACCTTGAGACCTCGTAGTTCTCAACCCACTTCATTAACCACTAGGCAACACCCTTGGGTGCTTCCTAATGTTCATCTTTGAATCACCCAAAGAAGAACATCGGTAAAATGTTTGAAATATCTCCGGAAGTAGAGTAGTTAATGGGTGTTAAGGACATACAATTTGTTAATCAACTATAGCATCAAAACCTAAATCGCTAAAAAGTAGTATTAGGGCCAAATTGCTTTTGAACATCAAAAACTCGATGCAAATCCAAGATCAGTGTTCATAAAAGCTGACCTTTTTCATCTATTAATCAATTATAATTAAGAGCACTGATTTAATCAAAAAGCATTAGTTCAATAAGGTGAAAACACAAACAAGACCATTAGTTTCTTCAGCATAAACTTTTGGAGATGAAAAACTTGGCCATTTTTGGGATGAATACCCTACTTTCAAATATTTGGCACTGCAAGAGCAACATTCTGATTCTATGGGGCAGCATATTTCAAATGCACATGAGTTTGAATAGCATAATTCACCGGTGCTTCAATACAAGGCATCACCCTGCAGCTTTCAGAAAACTATTTCTAACTTAACCAGAGTCTTCTATACAAACCATTCCAACCAAGATTCTAGGTAAAAGCACCGGAACACGGGATTTCCTTGCTCAAAACGAATTTAAAGCCAAACTTCACTCACATTCCGTCAAGAACAATGACTTGATCTAGTACCCTTTGGTCCAACAAGTTACCAAGGAATGGACTTGATAACGTGCATTCTCAATAAGAAACTTTTTTTGGAGAAAGATAACGAAGTTATAAATAAGGAATTTGATTTTTCATAGAGAACTTAAGTCCCAGTCTCCTCTGATCCACAAGGATACAACAGCATAAACAGGTGGAAGAACTGTGGATATGCAAGATTAAATAAACACTTGAGCATGAGGAATTGATTAAAGGTTCTTTCTCTTGATCTGGCAATTATTTCACATAATGTGAATTGAATTTTCAGGATTTTCACTTCCCTCAAGGAAAAGATAGATTTCATTCAACTTAAGCAAAGAGAAGCAGCCAATTTTCTACGGGTGAATAACATCAACTCTAAGTAGCCAAAACAAGGGAAGATTCAAATGTTTAGACTAGAACATACCTCGACCCGCCCATGCAAAACAATAACTTTGTCAGACAGGTTGTTTGCCTTCACAATTCCATTCGCCTGGTGAACCATAAAAAAAGGATGTAAAATGAGGTTCAAGTTCAATTATTTCACATAGTTCAAAAACAGTGGAAGAGATCTTAAGAATGTCCTGCTACTAGTGTTTCCTCCATCTTTATGGTTTAAATAATGTTTACACATTTTCTGAAATAGGAAAGGAACTGCAGGAATCTCAAATGTTCATTCTAAGTGATATCATTGAAAGTAAAGAAACTAAACGTAATAATATTTTTTGAATGATCTAATCAGTGGCTTAAACAAGTTTTTTGTAAGCGGTGTCGACATTTATAGAAGTGAAAAACATTTTTTGTCTGCTTGCTTATGGAATGCAATGCTCACTCCTGAGATAAAATGAGGAAGAAGTATTAGAGGCAGGCCAAAGTATGGTATGGCTCTATGCTTGTGTTTATAGCAAATCGGCTGCCTTAGAGGGGTTAAGTTGCTTAGTCATGCATCTAAACTTTGTCAAATGACTGAATTTACAATATCAGCTAGGATGTCTTGGAATAATTCACAGATCTATGTATCTTCACGCATATTTTGCAAGTGAATTACCTCATTCTACTTCTGTCTAACGCATTTTGTTTTGCACCTTAAATGCCAGTCCATTTCTTCAAACTCATAAGTGACACCTATCACTCCGCCTTTTCTCAGTAGTCCTCCCATGGAACAATTTGTTCAGTCTTTCCATGAAACTCATGTTTGTTTCATCCTACCGACAAACAAAAACCGAAAAGAGACCTTGAATAATCTTTGGCTGTATTGTCCTCAATCGGCAACTAGAAGTTCTTTAGAGAACCTTTTTTTTGTAAGGTAAAATCTAAAGTTCTTTAGAGAACTTATCACCAAGTTAGATTAAGGTTTGCAAGCTTTTTAGATTGATAAACAATGAGTTACATCACGAGTATTTGAAATCTTTAAGTAGTCGAACAACATCAGACACCATCATTGTCTTCAGTTGCTTCACTACAACTTCTTTACAAACTTATCAGATAGAAGGTTAACTTAAAAAAGGTGTGTTTGAAAGTTCTGCAAGCCTTTGTAAATGATGCAATACCATCATGAGCACCATAATGAAGCAATCAGTTCTCCCAGATCTCATCAACCATTTGAAATGGCAGGGTAACATTACTGTAAGGTGCATCATAGAATCTAAACACTAATAGAACAAGCTTCAATGGACATCTTCTAACAGAAGCAAACAAGTACCTGGACAGCTATATCACTCGCATCAACAGCATACACCTGGGATAAAAGAACATCTGCATGATAAGTATTATATTTGGAACATCCAAATTAAAGGAAAGACCAATTGAAGTAAACAAAAGGTTCAATATGCAACAAGAAGAGGTCATGACTTCACTTGGTCCACTAAAAACCAGGGTAGAAAGAAAGTAAAACACATCAAAGATGTAACCTTATTTTGTAAAGAAAAAAACATGGATCTTCCCGAAATCAAATGAACGATCTAAGACTCTATCATAGTAGCTAAACCAATAGAGAGAGAATAAAGAAGGCTGAGGAAACAATCAATCATGTATTTCATCACCGCGATCAGATGAATGATTGTTGGGCACCTATTCTTCAGCATTTGGTGTATAAAACTCATAATGCCTTCAAACAATCCAGGATCACCTGTTGTTTTGGCAGAAACCAAAATTTTGGATGACTATCGGAGAGGTACTTATTTTGGAGTGTTTGAAAGAAAAGGAGCAAAGAACCTTAAAAGGAGAAGGTTCAGCAAAGCGTAGATTTAACTATTTGCTCAAACATTAAACTATGGACCAAGGACAGGTATGTTTTATCTTCTCTCAACTTGTGTGACATCCAGGATGAACTAAGCTTGTACAGCTGAATGTTTTTGAAAATGGAATATACTATCCTGCTTTTGCGAATTCTTGCATATGCCGACTTTTACATGCTGGCACTACACTGGTGCCCTATAGATGGAATTTGACAATGTTATGTACCAAAGAATGTGCATACTGCGAAGATGCGGGATGTGTTGATTGCAATCTAGCACAAGTATCTACGTCAGGTAAATATTCCAGTGACAAATACAGAATGGGTTGCAATTTTCCCCATTCCATATAACAGTGCTTCTACTATTTAGAACATATAACAATCCAGCAATAGCTGGGTGAATTTGTCTATTTGTATACATACATAAATTCATAATATTTCCTCAAAGTTTAAAAGAGGCATGGTAATAACAACTCTACTCTGGCAACTGAACTCAGATGGATGAAATTTCAGCTAAAAAGGACAAAGATATCTCACTCGTCTTGCACCCGCCTGAGCACAAAATATAGATAGGATGCCAGTGCCACATCCAACATCAACAACAACCTGGAAAATGTACATCTAATTATACCATAGACGAGACTGATTGAACTCTGTAATGAAATTATAAAATAAATAAAAAATCGTGAAAGAATTAAGTAGCAATACAATGTGAGATCTGATAAATTTTAGGATATCATTTGGTGCACAAAGAACTATTTAGATAGTCTGACTTACTTTTCCAGCAATGAAGTTTTGATGCTGAAAAATTGCATTCCTGTAACTCTCCGTCCGCACACGATCCTGCAAATTCCACCCATAAATTAACATGTCCTTTGTACATCCAGATATATTTGAAGGGGAAATGGAAATAGAAGTTCAAGTACAAGCAAAATAATTAAATTCGCCTAAAAGACGAGTAAAATGAATTTTCAACACAATTCAATAATGTGATCAGTCTGGCAAAGAGAACATTTTTCAATGACGGAAAGCCTGGAATTATATGATATATCCTAGGCATGCGATAAATCTCAAACCTATTACTTAAACTACTGCATAGTAATATTCTCTCAATTATCTTGCAAATTAGATGACACTCTTTCCTTTTCGGCATGTCCCAAAATATTAAACACCATTCCTTTTCGATATAACTTTCACAATTTCAAGACTTCAAATTCATTAAAATAATTTATATGATGTTTTATTTATCAAACGTTCCATTAAATTGATATTTTCTTCGATTACCAAGAGTACAATATACAAGTCAAATTAGCATTCTAAACCCCATTTCCAAGTCAATTACCACTATGTAAAATGGACAGAGGGATTATAAAGATTGAACTACACTATTCAGCTCTGTTAGTGTTCAAGACTTGAGTAATTCAAAGAAGCCAACTAATTCTATAACTCTGAAAGTTCAGCTTTCCCACAGTTGCTCCCTAAAACCCGATTTTCCTGAATGTATATGGACATGTATACATGCCAACCCAGTCTAACATAAACATGTATAGCCAAATAATCCTATAACTCTGCAAGCTCAGCTCCTCAAGCGCTACACTCCCTAAAATCTGATTCTTGTGAATGTATATAGACATATACACGTGTCAACCCAATCTAACATGTATAGCCACTCCATTGGCACTCTTCCAATTCAACCATCCTATTTTAACTATATTTGTTACATCTACTCGCAATGTAACAAGGAAATTAATCATCTCAGCGCCTAAACTCATTGGACAAATATGTATAATATGTACTCCCTCTATCCCAATTTAAGTTCTTACTTTTCCTTTTGGTATGTGCCACAAAAAAATGTCTCTTTCTATATTTAGTAAGTTTTTTAATTCCAACATTGCAAGGTTAATACACACATCTTTAATTTAAGACCATGAGATTCAAAACTCTATTCTTTGTTTCTTAAACTTTGTGCCCAGTCAAACTAAGACACTTAAATTGGGACAAGTGTCTATATACTCCCCTAGTCCCAATTTAAGTATCTGTCATTCCCAAAAAGAGTATCTTTCTATAATTATTAAGTTTGAGAATTCAAATATCCTACATGCTAAGTTTATAACCACAAAATTCAAGAAGATTCAAAAGTCTCTCTTTATAGTTAAACTTTGTGCTCAATCAAACTAAAACATAAATTAGGACGGAGTGAGTATATAACTGCTAAACTGCACCAATTCAATGTAGTAGAACTCACAACCTATACTAACTTATACTTCTAGATCCACAATTGTTTACACTGACTTATAGTACCTTAATCATCTCTTCGTGAATGCCAACATGAGCATACGAGTGGAAATACGCCGTATCGAAATCCGTACAAGGAAGTGCAGGTTTTTCCCTCTCCTCCTCACCATCGTGTTGCCATTGAGAAACCCTAGCACCACCACCACCGTCGCTACCACCACCGACACCTCTACGGCCACGTGACTTGCCACGGCTTCCCCTACGTACTCTATTACCGCCGCCGCTGCCGTCGTGGTGGTAACCGTTAGTGTAACCGCCGTCAGTTAGTTGCAACATTTTTTTAGTCCCACGCGCGTGACCGGCCCAAACTGTTGGGACTGGGAGTAATATTATGACTGAACAGAAAGAGAAGGAGAAGGGGTAACTTGAGCATTTTGAATAATTATGCCGTTGTGGTCCCTTCTGTTTGTGGTAAGTTTGAAATAGTCTTTTAAATAATATTTTGAGCAACTTCAGTCCTGTAAGTTTTATCAAGTGAACACTTTTCGTCTTCAGCCAATATTTAACAAACTTCGCCGTTAACGGAATCTTTGGATTATTTTTTTAAAAAAAAAAAAATTAATTAAAAGAGAACATATTAAGTGTCAGTTTGGTTGGGCTTTTGGAAAGACCAAAAGCATTTTTGGCCAAAAATTGAAGTGTATGGTTGAAAATAAAAAAAATGTTTTTGAAAGCCAAAAACACTTTTGGCCTCTATTTCCAAAAGCTCAAATTTTGGGCTTTTGGAAGTAGATGCAAAATCTCTTTTGTTCTTCCCATTTTTAAGTCAAAAATATTTTTTTATTGATAATCAAACATCTAACAACTTTTTGATAAAACTCTACTTGAAAAATCTCTACTCCTAAAAGATCTACTTCTATAAGCTCTTTTTAATAAGTTGTGCCAAACGAGCTCTAATACTTGTGGTCTGCCCTTTTCTCGGACCCCGCGTATAACGGGAGTTTAGTGTACCGTGCTGCCTTTTTTTAGAACAATTAATACTTATTTTACTTTTAATTTATTTTATTTTTATTTTTGTTTTCTTCCTCATTAGTTATGTAAATAAGTACTCCCATTATTTTAAAAAAAATGAGCGGCATCAAATAACTAAGTGCAAGAATCAGATAATGAAAATTAAAATAAAATAAAGTTGTGTTGGAATATAGGAGTGTGAAAGACGGTAGATAAATTATTTTTCGTATCTCTACGCATGATGGACTAAGACTTAACCAGTATTTGTACTGATGAAATGTAGCAGGTAGCCGATAAATTAGTTGATGTGTGTACATTTTTTATTTGTCACAATCAATTTTCTTTTTCCATGCATTTTTTTCAAAGTTAATTAAGGTATTCAGCGTAACTTTCTCAATATATTTAACACTGATTTGCTTTCTTGTATGCATTTAGTTTGTTTTAAAATTTAAACTAAAGGTCTCATTTTAACAATTTCTGATTTATGTGGTCAATTTCCTATAGCCTTCTTATGTATTACATGTATATTTGTTGTCTAACTAAAATTGACATAATGCTTATGGTAGGTATTTTGGGAGAGAGCGTCAGATAGTTGGTCTAATAACTAATTTAATTTTTTTGTATTTGTCTAATAACAGAATGTTAGATCTAGAAAAGAGACACTTTGGATAATTTACTTCCACGAATAGGTAGCTAGGAAGAATATGACAAACAAATTTAAAGACTCTTTGTTAGCTCTCCATTGTCTGCTTGACTTCTCAAACTAAACTAAGATTTCTAGAACATGGATGCACCATTTAAACAAACAAAATGGAAAAAAATAGCAATTGTAATTAATTCCCATAATTTATCATTCAACTAAGTGCACAATTGTTGCTCCCGAACTGACACGCAAGAATATGCGGTCGTACAAGTAATATAGAATTTTAAGTTCATATATCATACCTACAAGGACTTATGATTAACTATTTACTAAATTAAACTAATGCTAATTATCTAAACAACAAATAAAATTCGAAGTTATATTTATAACTAACTAAAAATAAAAGAAAATAAAACATGAACTCCAATCAAAGAAAGAACTGATTTTTATCGAAGAAGAGATAGATCTATGGCTATGACCACTAACAATCCAGTTAGGTCTTCCAATCGTTATACCTATTTTATTTCGTGGGTTACTAGTTGACGGGTTAATTATTGCTTTATGAGTATCTTTCGAATTGCTCACAAACATGTAGATGTTACTCTAACGCTGTATTCAACTAAGCAAGGCTAAATGATATATTTCTATCATCATTAGCGAATCATATTAATACGAACAACCCTACTTATTCTTATTATGCATGCAAATTTCTTATCCCTAGTTGAATTCACACGCCACAGATATAGTCAAATAATTAAGACCAAGAATAAATAAATAACCCAAAGATGAAAAACCACTAGAAAAAAACGACAAGCAAACGTCTACTTTCATGTTTGAGCTAAAACCCTATAACTAAATAGTATAGCTTCACATAGACATGGAACAAAAACAACAAATCATCCGAATGAAAACGTAAAAACGAGTATTACAGAGAAGAAAAGGAAAAACCCAATAATTACGGCTTCCGCGGCAGCTTTAAGCTCTCTCTAGGTCAAAAGTTCTGAATGAAGGGTCAAAAGTAATCCCAAGATTATGTTAAAAACCTGTAGAATATATATTTATACGGTGCCAAAAGACTTAGATATTTTTACAAATCAAATCCAATTAAAACCGAGAAACAAAATCGCGGGTTCGGGCTGCTCCCGCGCCACGCGGAAGGAAAAATAAACTTCGGAGAACTGAATGTCTCGCGGCATATCTGCGACACAAGCTTATCGCAATTTTTAAATTTTGCTCGACACGAGCAATTTCACTTTTTAAAACTTTTCTTCCACATTGTGATTCTTAGTACTTTGATCCAGGTGGACAAACATCCTGTTATCTCCATTTTGATTGATTTCATGTAATACATATTTTGTTGCTTCCACTTAAATTGTTTCCTCCACGTAGAAATCTCGATCTTTCACAATTATAGTTTCATGCCCTTTTATTTTCTTCAATTTTAATTTTGCTCCAAAATTTCTATCTTCCCGATACCTTATCCCTACAAAGTAGAATATAATATTAAGCACAAATTATTATAATTAATATTCAAAAAATAATTTAAAATACTAAAACGTGAGATAACAATGGCTAAATACATGCATTTTGGCCGAACATTACCGCCCCACACTTAAACTCTTGCTCATCCTCGAGTAATTAATAAAACACCCTCAATAAATCAAGCCTAGAAACACCATCACTTTGATTGCTACCAACAATTAGGCTATTTAGCAACTCAACTTATCAAATATACATTTCATAATCATCATGCAACATATACCAGTCAACTCAATCGAACAACAAACTTCTAACATCCTAACCTCGATGACGGACTCTAACTCATCAAATTTAAGCTCGCTCACCTGCTCTGTCAACGAAACTAATAACATCACATATATATCATGAAACAAGTGCTCTCACAATAAGAAATAGTCCACACACTCTGTTATACCCCGTATTTCCAGAGTATGTACGTAAGGGAATACGTACAAAAGGTTAGCCTTAAAAGTTAGGCTTGGACGAAAAATTATTGGGCACAACTCACAAAACGATTAGTTTTCCGACGAAACGTTTCCACAGCTTTCGTAGGATAAATTCCGGCTATGTCATTTCTAATTTTTGCGGATTTTTCCGAGAGACGTAACACTTTGGACCAATGAGAGGGCGACACTTTCCACCCTCTCATTGGTGGACTTGTCACGCAATAGGTAGATTGGATGACAATCCTTGTCATAAAGTCGATAGATATTTTGTGCAAGTCACAGTACACTGCCCTAATCTTGACCTTACACTTGCCTAGCACTAAATCTTGGCCATTGGTTGGCGTGTCTTGACCTATAAATACCCCTCTTGAGATGAAGAGTTCTTCATCCACTAAAGCTTTCAAGTCTTGAAAATCCTCCTCTCCTCGCGAGCAATTCGCCCAAACACCCTCCCCTGAGTGAAGTTTTGGCCGAGGCCCTTCCCTCTAGCCTAGCCGAAACCTACCCCCTCCCTTGGTAGAAAAGTTGCCTTCTAGTATTGTTATAATGCCCAATTTAACCTAGCCCAAATTAGTAGTACTTAGTAGAAGTTGTGGGAAACTTCTAAGGATTCTCGAGCGCTGAGCTTTGGATTGTGAGCTAAACCTCGCTCGGGATCGACTTTTTACTTGGATATTATTGGGCTTATCGAGGTAAATAATCCTAACCTCTTTTGTAATTAGAGAATGCATACCGTAGAAGTATTGAGATAAGTATAAATACTTAGGAGGTTTTAAGAATAGAATTGAACCGTAACACCTGAAGGGTATAAAGAAGAATATACGAACTGTATTACATGTGATTGTTTTCACGAGACTTATATAGCTCACCGTAGGGTGTCACGCCCGGACTTTCCGTAGAATCGAGGACCCTCTGCTTAGAATGACCTACGTAATAGTCTAGACTTTGATAGATGTCGTGACTATTATAGCCGATTCTCTCGCGACATACTCGACTTGGCGGTGGATTTCGAAGGTATGTGATTCTTCCTATACTCCGAGCATGATATTTTAAGTATATATAGTACGTAGACGTGCGTATGATAATCGCAATGTCTTTTGACTTAAGCCTGAATAATAAGAACCTCAAGTATGTCGAAAGAATAATGAATCATTTTAATGTAAGAGTAATAGTTGGTGTTAAAACAAAAGCTAAGAGTTATACTAGCTTTATGGGAAGTAGGTATAACAACCTAAGAATGATAAAAGGCTGTTTACTTGTTTGTTTATAAAAGCCTTGTATTGCTTCTGTTAAGTGTAGTAAGATTGGTTGATAGGTAGACATACTATGATCCGCATGTGTTAAATGCCTTGTAATGTGTGAAAGGGTCATTCTGCTGCGTTACGTTGCTAGCGTAAGTCCGTTATCTTTGTTATCACCTACCCTCGACTTGTTATACCGGTGGCTTGCCACCGACGCGGTCTATACGGCTACGCGGTCTATGAGACTATCGCGAGTCGGTATGCTCCGTGATTGATCATTCCGGGTGTTTAGCCCGACGCGGATGCCCTATGCGGTCCATGGACTACGCGGTCTGAGGCTACGCGATTGCGAAGTCCGGGAGGTACCGGCTAGCTACCGACGCGGAATACCTCACGCGTGTGTGACTATGCGGGATCGGAAGTCGTGACTAGGCACGCACGATACTATGGGCGGTTGGCCTTGCTTCGATCATTCGCGCCTAGACTAGACACATAGCTTTTCCTATTATCATATTGTTGTGATGTGCACTATGTGCAATTGAATCAATATATTTGTGAAAAGGTTTTAAATACCTTGATTTCATTTAAAGTACTTTATAGTTTCACATACTTGGTACTGTTATCGACTCTTCGGGGCCGCGTCACGCCGCAGTTCTAGAGGAAGAGTGCTAGATCCACATCCTTAGGATCTCTACATTGGTGTCGTGAGCTCCACTCTCTCCGAGGCTCTACTTAGGTATGATCTCCTTGTAGATAGTTGTATGCAGTGGTATGGCGGGCCCCGTCCCGCCATAGTTGTTATTTCCTTAGAGTGTAGTCATGTTATGCGATTGGGATGAATCGCAAAACTTGGTTTATGTATATACGCCGAAGGCAACCTTTTCATCGATAAAATGTTCTAGTTATATCATGTTTCATGTCTTGTTTTATATTCACGATTGTTCTCGATGTATGACTACTGGGTGCGGGTAAGGCACCACGCCCGAACGGTCGTGACAAAAGTGGTATCGGAGCGCTTAATCCTCGGAAAGTGTCTACGCATCGTATCTAGTAAGTCTTGATTATCGGTGTTGTGCACCACACCAATAATCGTGAGGCTATAGGATATTTAGGATTGGTTTCCATTCTTCTCACTCGAGATCGTGCTTTAGTAGTGTTATAGGTTGGACCCTCTAACGCATTCCTTTCCGTAATGATATGCCCACGTAAGACAACCCGCCTGTGGCGAAGCGCAAAGCGGAGGCTGCTAGTGTGACACCCAGAGTCACGAGGCTCGAGCCCGAGCTATACGAGACGGCGAGTTCTATGACACCGCCGCCCAAAGAGGACCGCAGCACTCACACCCTCGCCCTCACCGGGCGAGGAGTTGGCAGTACGAGATGGCCCGATTAGCCGGCGTCGTGGCCGGATATGAGAGAGGTTTGAGGCAGCCATTCCAGCCTCGGCCCACCCAAGAGTACCGTTGTTCACCGAGGCGAGATAGCGAGGCTACGGACTTCCCGAGTCAGAGCCCGCCGTAGTTTTACTGCAGACTGCAGGATGATCCGCGAGTTCATCCGCCGATGCAGAGATTATGCGGTGGTCAAGGCTTCAGATCGAGTCTGTGACATTCGGTTCGACGCCGCGCGTGATACCGCAGCCGATCGTTCGATTCATAGGAGCTTTCCGGGAGAGCATGCACTCCAGCAGATGGGATGAGTTTTGAGGCTTTTTCACACACTTCTTGCCTCCGCATGGAGAGGGCACGATCCGGCGATTTTTGTTATCGAGGCGGGAGACGCACGCTTAGAGTACAATGTCGAGTTTGATTCATCGCTCGATATGTTCCTCGCACCGTAGCAGATATGGAGGACCGGTGCATCGCTACGCCACCGCTAGACGACTATATGGCCGAAGTCTCGCGGTGTGTCCCTTCACCAGCATGGACATTACCAGATGCAGCTCATTGGGATGCGAGCGAGCGTAGACCGCCGGGTAGACCGATATCGCCAGCAGGAAGGCGCCAGACGGCCGGTTCTTTCGTGGTTCTCGTGGTGGGCGATCGCCAGAAGTCCAGATTTGCACCACAGCCGGCTCAGAGCACTCCTACATCATTTTCAGTACAACCAGCGCCGGGGCGGTCGTGGCCCCGGACTTGATTTCGCGGTAATGGGCTAACCGCTCGAGTGTCGGTGTGCCCGTTGTGGTAGATTCCATTCGGGAGTGCATGCTACTACGAACTTGCCATACTTCAGGCCGCAGGTCATTTCGCGAGTTTGCCCGACCGGCCACGTGGTAGGGCCCGGCTACGAGGTATGTTGCCGCTTCTTCATCCCCGATCGTTACTCGCCGAGGCGTGGTACTCGAGATCGCCAGGTCGCGCAGAGGTCGTGGGCGCAGTCGATTCTAGCGGTCCTCGAACCGCATTTATGCTGTCCACCGACAGATCGTGAGGCCTCACCGATGTCGCCACGGTACCTTATCGGGCTCGGGTTTGATGTATATGCTTTGATAGATCCGGTTCTACTGCCCTATATATCTCCTTGTTGCTAGTAGGATAGGGATAGAGCACGAGTCCATAGACCCTTTCGAGGTAGCTACGCCGTGGGTGATTCGGTGGTAGCTCGGCGTATATAGAGCTTGTCTCGTGACCATTTACGTCCGACCTTGCCGACTGATAGAGTTGGAGATGATTGACCGACGTAATCACGGGATGGATTGGCTAGCTACGCCAATGTAGATCGCAGAGAGAGTAATGCAGTTCCGCTTTCACGAGGCGGTTGTTGAGTGGGAAGGAGCACCAGATCGCCGAAAGGTAGGTTTATTTCCTACCTCGCGCTAGGAAGATAGTGCGAAGGGTATATCTACCATCTCGTTCGGGTGTTTGATAATCGAGGTCGCGGTGCAGATTTTCGATTCCCAGAGTCCGAGAGTTCTCGACGTGTTTCCAGACGACCTCGGGTATCCTCCGAGAGGAGATCGAGTTTTGTTTAGATGTCTTTGCACACTCGGCTATTTCCATTCCGCCATACGTGACGGCACCGCCGAGTTGAGAGAGAGTTGAAGGAAGCGGTGAGTGATTTGTTGGAGAAGCGGTTTCATCGGACCTAGTGTTTCTCCAGAAGCGCCAGATTGTTCGTGAAGAAGAAGGGCGGGACGCCGCGCATGTGTTGATTACTGAGCAACAAGGTGACCATTAAGAATGATACCTCTTCCCGTGATTGATGATTTGTTCGATCGATTGCGAGGCGCGAGATGTTTTTTCCAAGATTGATCTACGATCCGCTATCATCGAGTTCGAGTTAGAGAGGTGGATGTCCCAGATCGCATTCCGGACGATGCGCATTATGAGTTCGTGGTCATGTCTGGTTGACCAATGCTCGTGCAGATTCACGAGTTGATGAACCGAGTGTTCAAACCATTTTTGGACACGTTTGTGATAGTGTTCATTGATGATATCTTGGTTTATTCTCGCCAGAGCAGAGCACGCGAGCGTTTGGCGATCTTGTGATTCTCCGATCGGCGAATGTATGCGAAGTTTTCCAAATGTGAGTTTTGGTTGACTTGGTGGCTTTTTCGGGCACATTATCGGCCGATGGCATTCGAGTGGATACGCCAAGATCGGCGCAAGGACTTGGCCTGCACTACTACTCCGGCGAGAGGTTCGCAGCTCGGGCCTTGCAGATATTATCGGTTCGTGGAGAAGTTTGCTTATCTTCGCACCATGACTAGGCCGACTCGGAAGGCGACCAAGTTTCAGCCGGGTGATGCTTGTGGCGTGGTTTCCATTGCTAAAGCGAGAAATCGACGACCGCCCCGTTCTTACTCTTCCGAGGTCCGGATGGTTACGTGGTATATTGTGATGCGTCGAGCATCGGGTTGGGATGTGTTGATGCAGCGAGGCGAGTTATAGCATACGCGTCCCGACTTAAGATGCACAGAACTACCCCACCCATGATTTGGCAATGGCGGTGATTCACGCCAAGATCCGGAGGCACTATTTGTATGGGGTTCACGTGGATATTTATACGCACCACAAGAGCCTCCAGATATCTTCACCGCAGGAGCCGAACTTACGGCAGACGAGCGGTGGTTAGAGTTGCTTAAGGATTATGACGTCGATATCCCGTACCACCGGAAGGCGATGTTGTGGCGTATGCCTTGGTCGTAGGTCGATGGGAGTCTATCGAGGCGCAGCCGCAGAGGAGGGCATGGTTCGTGATTTGCATCGCCAAGCGAGCCTCGTGTCCATTTGATTGATTACGATAGCGGTGGGGTTAGGGTTCGTGAGGCCGAAGTCTTCCATCGTCGAGAGCAAGAGGCAACGATTCGAGATCCGGTTTGGCACGTTATCGTGATACGACTCCGTGAGGCAATGGTCCTTTGAGGTAGCACCGATGGCGCTAAGGTTTGAGGGCAGTGTGTTCCGGATGTTTGAGACTTGGCAGGTTCTTGGGGAAGCACACAAGGCGTTACTCTATCCATCCGTGGTCGACAAGATGTACGACGCCCAGATCCGTGTATTGGTGGGATGGTTTGAAGAGGACGTTGCGAGTTCGTAGCTCGCCCGTGTTGTCGCAGTGAAGGTAGAGCACCGAGGCACGGTGGTTTGTTACGCACGATAGAGATCCCGACCGGAAGTGGGAGGTGATCAGCATGGACTTCATCACGGGATTGCGCACTCGCAGGAGACATGATTCTATATGGGTTATCGCCGACAGTCGACGAAATCAGCCCACTTTCTTCCGTCAGACGACTTTCTACCGAGGATTATGCCGCATCAGTACATCCGAGAGATCGCCGATCGCATGAGTCCCTATTTCGATCATATCGCATGCAGGAGCCACTTCGCTAACTTGGAGGTCCTTCCAGGGGTTTAGGGACGCAGTGAGCCCGAGTATCGCATTTCATCCACGCATGCACGGACAGCAGAGCGCACTATCCGACTGCGAGGATATCGCCGCGAGCCCGTGTTATTGACTTCGTGGTAGTGGGAGGATCACTGCCGGGTAGAGTTCGCAGATAATAACAGCTACCACTCTAGCATTCAGATGGCGCCGTATGAGGCTTTGTATGGGAGGAAGTGCGATCGCCGATAGCATGGTTCGATGTGGGCGAGGTACGCTAGTAGGACCAGACTTGGTGCAGCAGTGGATAAGGTGAAGCTTATCCGAGCGGCTATCGATACCGTAGTTGGATGTATCGACGCAGATCATCGACGTCGACATCCGAGTTCGCATTGATGATTAGGTTTTCTGAAGGTGTCACCCATGGCGGTGTGATGAGATTCGGAAGAAGGAAAACTCACCGCGTACATTGGGCCGCTTCGCATTGTCCGCAGGTAGGCAAGGTTGCCTATGAGTTGGATCTGCCGTCCGATCCGGAGGCGGTGCATCCGGTTTTCACGTATCTATCGCCGAGAGATGTATCGAGGATCCATCTGTGGTACACCCGATTGACGATGTCCAGTGATCGAGGATTATCGTGAGGAGATTCCCATAGCGATAGTCGGCCATCGTCGTTAGGCGTCTGACCGGACGTAGCTTCCACAAAGTCTTGTGGCGAACGAGCTCGAGGAGGAGATGACGTGGGAAGCCGGCGATGGCATGAGGCGAAGTATCCTCACCTATTCCCACACCTCCGTAATTCACTTTCCTACTTGTAAATTTTCGTTATCGCTTTGCCTAAGTGTTGTTTTGTGGTGTGTGGCATTTGCAATCGCTTAAGTTATGAAGAACCTTATCGTTATCCTGTTGGAAGGAACATTCGACGAATGTTTCGCGAGGGGAGAATGTTATACCCAGTATTTCGGAGTATGTACGTAAGGGAATACGTCTGAAAGGTTAGCCTTAAAAGTTAGGCTTGGGCGAAAAATTATCGGGCACAACTCACAAAACGACATTTTCCGACGAAACTTTTCCACCGCGTTCGTAGGATAAATTCCGGCTATGTCATTTCTAATTTTTGCGGATTTTTCCTAGAGAAGTAACACTTTGGACCAATGAGAGGGCGACACTTTCCACCCTCTCATTGGTGGACTTGTCACGCAATAGGTCGATTGGATGACAATCCTTGTCATAAAGTCGATAGATATTTTGTGCAAGTTGGCTAGGTACACTTGCCCTAATCTTGACCTTACACTTGCCTAGCACTTAAATCTTGGCCATTGGTTGGCCATGTCTTGACCTATAAATACCCTCTCTTGAGATGAAGAGTTCTTCATCCACTAAAGCTTTCAAGTCTTGAAAAATCCTCCTCTCTCCTGTGAGCAATTCGTCCAAACACCCTCCCCTTTGAGTGAAGTTTTGGCGAGGCCCTTCCCTCTAGCCTAGCCGAAACCTACCCTCCCTTGGTAGAAAAGTTGCCTTCTAGTATTGTTATAATGCCCAATTTAACCTAGCCCAAATTCGTAGTACTTAGTAGAAGTTGTGGGAAACTTCTAAGGATTCTGGAGCGCTGAGCTGGATTGTGAGCTAAACCTCGCTCAGATCGACTTTTACTTGGATATTATTAGGCTTATCGAGGTAAATAATCCTAACCTCTTTTGTAATTAGAGAATGCATCTTGTAGAAGTATTGAGATAAGTATAAATACTTAGGAGGTTTTAAGAATAGAATTGAACGTAACACCTGTAGAAGGGTATAAAAGAAGAATATACGAATCATTTACATGTGATGTTTTCACAGAGACTTATATAGCTCACCGGTAGGGTTGTCTGCCCGACTTTCCGTAGAATTGAGGACCCTCTGCTTAGAATGACCTACAGAATAGTCTAGACTTTGATAGATGTCCGTGACTATTATAGTCGATTCTTCATGCGACATACTCGACTTGGCGGTGGATTTCGCCAGAAGGTATGTGATTCTTCCTATACTCACGAGCATGATATTTTAAGTATATATAGTACGCAGACGACATGTCACGATCTGCCCGGTTCGTGATCGTGCTTACCGGCACCCAAGTAGTCATACATCGAGAAATCACGGAAATATAAAACAAGACATGAAATGCTTTATAAAATAAGACACGCTTTATGTAGAAAACACCGCTTTCTAAGATATATATAATCATAGTTCAAATAGCTACAACCGATAATCGCATAAATACATGACTACGCACTTCTAAGAAATATATAACTATGGCGGGACAGGCCCGCCATACCTCGATCAGATAAAACTATCTACAACAGGAGATCATACCAAAAGTAGAGCCTCCGAAGAGATGGAGCTCCGACACCAACGTAGAGATCCTAGAATGCGGATCTAACACTGCTGCCCTTACCGCAGATGAACGCACTTCCAAGGAGGTCAAGACAACAGTACTAAGTATGCGAAATCAGAAGTACTTAAACGAAACATATCATTTTTAAAACTAGTTTACAAATATGTATTAAACAACCATGAAACCGCACATAGTGCCACATCACAAACAAGAGCAACAATAGTAATCAGAATGAGTCTTGTCTAGGCCGCGAATGATCGAAACAGGGCCACTCGCCTCATCATCATTCTGCAGCCTAACTCGACTCCCGAGTCCGCATAGCCACTCACACGGGCCCGCATGGTATAACCCCGCATCGGCGGTAGCTACTCTCGATCGCCCCGACTCGTCCGCACGGCCACACAGACCGCATGAGGTATAACCCCGCATACTAACTCGAACTCTCGTAGCTCCGCATAGGCCCCCGACCCGCATGAGGTATTCTCGAATCACGGTCCTGCATCACCCGAGTCTACCCCGCACGGAGGGCGCTTAACCCCTGTATCATCTCAAGAGGTGAGTGATAGTATACTAACATAACAACTTATCTTTAAACAACATAAGCACAACAAGGATACTCACCTATACAAACGTTACAAGATACTAACACACATAAGATCATATCACGCCTATTTATCAAACCATCTTTATTATTCTTTTCACAATACAAGTCGTTATAAACACATAGCAAACTTGTTTCTTTTATAAATCTTAAGTGGTTATACTTACTTCCCATAAAGCTTAGTATAATTCTTAAGCTTCGCTTTAAAACCAATTAGTTCTCTTCATAATATGATTCAAGAGTCTTTTGAAATGTTTTCGCTTCTTTATTATTCAAAGCTTAAGCCGAGGCATCGCTGCGAGTATTATTCAGCTTAAGCGTGGCGCATTGCCGTAAGTATTATTCAGCTTAAGCCGAGGCATTGCCGTAAGTATATTGTAAAATATCATGCTTTAGGAAGAATCACATACCTTCTCAAATAAAACCACCGCCAAGTCAATATGTCGCAGCAGAGTCACCATAATAGTCAGATATCTATTAAAGACTACTCAAGGTCATTCTAAATGGGGTTCATAATTCTACGGTAAGTCGGGCAGACTTCCCTACCCATGAGCTATATAAGTTCATCAGAAAACAAATTCCATGTAAGTACATTGATTATTCTTCTTTAAACCCTTTTAAGTGATTAACACTTCAATTCTATTCTCGTGATATACTTCTAAGTATTTATACTTATTCTTATACTATAACAGAAGTATTCTCTAATTCAAAAGAGGTTAGGATTATTACCTCGTAAGCCCAATAATATCCTAGAAAAGTCGCTACTGAGCAAGGTTTTGCTCCTAAGTCAGATGCTCCAGAACCTTAGAAGTTCTCCACAACTTCTACTAAGTACTAAGGTATTTGGGCTAGGTATTTTGGGCATTATAACGATACAAGGTAACTTTTCTACCAAGGAGGGTAGATTTTTGGCTAGGCTAGGGGGTATTCGCCAAGGCCACCTTCACAAGGAGGGGAGGTGTTTGGACGAAATGGCTACAAAGGGAGAGGAGAGGATTTTTAGACTTGGAAGATAACTTTGTGGATGAAGAACTCTTCATCAAAGGGGTATTTATAGCTCAAGCCTCGCCAACCAACGCCAAGATGAAGACAAGTGCAAGGCAAGTGTAGGGTGAGGATTAACTAAACACAAATATCCTACCAACTCGATTGTGCCATGGCACAAAAACGCGCCAATGTTCTCCATTTTCGCCCAACGGACGATCTAAGTCCATCAACGGGAGGTGCTGTGTTGCCCTCCCGCTGGTCCAAAATGTTTCGCCTCTAAAAATCCGCAAAATACTTAATGACATAGCCGAATTTTCTACGAAAGTCAGTGGAAACGCTTTCATCGAAACGATTCTTTTAGCGAAGTTAGGTACAAATTTCGAACTCGCCTATCTTTAAGGCTAAACTTTTAGACGACGCCCTCACGCATATACTCCTAAATACGGTATAACATTCTCCTTAGAAACATTCGTCCCGAATGTTCCTTCCCAAGACAGATAATGATCAGTTCTTCAAAACTTAAACAATGCAAAAGCCACACACGCCACAAAACAACACTTAGGTAAAACGATAACGAAAATTTACAAGTAGAAAGTGAATTACCCGAGGTGCTGGGAATAGGTGAGGTACCGCCTCATGTCCTCCTCGCCTTCCCACGCCATCTCCTCCTAAGCTCGCTCCGCCACAAGACTTTGACTGCCACGCCCTCGTCCGCAGACGCCAACTCCGACGATCGACTATCGCCATGGAATCTCTCATACGATAACCCCCACACCGACATCGCCAATCTGTACCCTAGATGGATCCCCGATACATCTCTCAAGATAGATACGTGAAAACCGGATGACCGCTTCCCAGACGGACGGCAGATCCAACTCATAGCAACCTCGCTACTCATGACAACTAAATGGCCCAACGTACTGGCCGAAGCTTCTTCTTCCCGACCTCATCACACCCTTCATGGGCGACACCTTTAGGAAAACCCAATCATGAACCTCGAACTCAAGATGCCGACGACGATGATCGCGATACGACTTGCCGACTCGAGTCAATAGCCGCCTTGATAAGCTTCACCTTATCCATCGTCATACCAAATCTGGTCCCACTAGCCGCACTCGCCCACATCGAACCAACCTATAGGCGATCCGCACTTCCTCCCATACAAGGCCTCATAAGGCGCCATCTCAATACTGGAGTGGTAGCTATTATTATATGCAAACTCAACTAGGGAAAATGATCCTCCCAACTACCATCGGTCAATAACACAGCTCGCAGATATCCTCAAGAGTCCGATAGTGCGCTCGCCGTCCGTCGCTCGTGGATGAAATGCAGACTCGTGCTCACTCGCCCCTAAACCTCTCGAAGGACTCCGTGTTAGCCGAACCGGGCTCCTCGTCTGATATGATCGAACTAGGGACTCATGCAGCCGACGATCTCTGATGTAAAGTTCGCATAATCCTCACCGGTGCGTCGTCCGAACGGAAGAAAGTGGCTGATTTCGACACCGCCGACGATAACCCATATGGAATCATGCTCCTCCGAGTGCGAGGCAATCCCGCGATGAAGTCCATGTTGATCACCTCCCACTTCCGTGTCGGGATCTCTATCGTCAGAATAAACCACCGTGCCTCCGTGCTCTACCTTCACCGCCGACAACACGCACCGAGCTACGAACTCGCAACGCCCCTCTTCAAACCATCCCACCAATACACGATCCGCGTCGTGGTACATCTTGTCGACTCGACGGATAGAGTAACGCGCCGCGTGCTTCCCAAGAACTCGCCGCCAAGTCTCAAACATCCGAACACACAACTCGCCAAACCTTAGCACCCCATCGTGCTACTCGTGCGACCCTTGCCTCACGTAAGAGTCAGATCACGATATCGAATCAAAGCCGATCTCGAATCGCCGCTTCTTCACCTCCTCGACGATGGAAGACTCGCAACCTCACGAACTCTAACCCCATCGCTATCGTAATCAATCAAACGGACACCAAGGCTCGCTAATCGATGCAAATCACGAACCATGTCCCTCCTCTCTAGTCGCACATCCGATAGGCTCCCATCGACCTACGACTCAGAGCATCCGCCACAACATCGCCTTCCCCGGTGGTATAGATATCAACATCGTAATCCTTAAGCAACTCTAACCACCGCTCTGCCGTGAAGTTCAGCTCCTCCGTCGAAGATATACCGAGGCTCTCGTGGTCCGTGATAAATATCCACGCGAACCCCATACAAATAAGGCCTCCGCATCTTCAAAGCGCGAATCACCGCCGCCACCCAAATCACGCGGGTAGCCTCTCGTGTTTCTTCACCGTCGGATGATATGCTATAACTCGCCATGCCGCATCAACACACATCCCAACCCGATGCTCGACGATCACAATACACGACATAACCATCCGACCTCGTGAAGAGTAAGAACGGCGGCTGCCGCCTTCTTTCAAGAATCGAAACCCCGCCACAAGCATCACCATCAAACTCGCCGCTTTCTCGAAGTCACTTAGTCAACGGTGCGTAGATAAGCAAACTTCTCCACGAACCGATAATAACTCGCAAGGCCCGTAAAATCGCGAACCTCGTTGAGTAAGAGGTCTCGCCAAGTCCTCGATCGCTTCGATTCGCCGACAACTCGAATGCCATCACCGGCTAATATGCCCAAGAAACGCCATCAAGTCAACCAAAACTCACATTTGGAAAACTTGGCGCATAATCGCTGGTCCCGAGAATCACAAGATAGCCTCAACGCCCGCACGCTCCTCGCCTGAGCGAATAAACCAAGATATCATCAATGAACACTATCACAAACGTGTCCAAAATGGTTTGAACACTCGGCTCATCAAATCCATGAATATCACGAGCATCGTCAACCCAAAAGACATGACTCAACTCATAATGCCCGCACGTCCGAATGCAAATTCTGTGGACATCCACCTCTCGACTGCACTGATGATAGCCCGATCGCAGATCAATCTGAGAAACATCTCGCACTCGCAATCGTCGAACAAATCATCAATCCCGTGGCGGGTATTCGTTTAATGGTCACCTTGTTCACCGCTCAGAATCAACACACACGCGCAGCCGCCCCGCCCTTCTTCTTCACGAACAATACCGCGCTTCTGCGAGAAACACCGGGCCTAATGGCCCTTCTCTAGCAAATCCCTGCCGATCCTTCAGCCTCTCTCAACTCGGCAGTGCCATTCTCAGATGGCGAATGGAAATAGCCGAGTATCCGCAATAAGTCAATACAAAACTCAATCTCCTCTCGTGAGGATACCCGAGGTCATCCGGGAACACGTCTGGGAACTCACGACTACGGAACTGATCAAAATCTGTACCGCAGCCTCGTGATCAAACACTCAACTAGATGGTAGATATACCCTTCGCACCATCTTCCTAGCCTCGAGGTAGAAATAAACCTACCCTACGATACCGCGCTTCTCCCACTCAACAACCGGCCTCAGAAACCGAACTGCATTACTCTCTCTTCGCAGCCTATATTGGCATAGCAAAGGTTTCAGCCAATCCATCCCCACGATCACGCCGGTCAATCATCTCCAACTCTATCAAGCTCGGCCAGGTCCGACGATCAGAACGGTCACAGACAAGCTCTATATACCCGCCGAGCTACCACCGAATCACCCATCGCGTAGCTACCTCGAAAGTGGTCTATGGACTCGTGCTCTATCCCTATCCTACTAGCAACAAGTGAGATATATAGATGCAGTAGTAACCCGATCTATCAAAGCATACACATCAAACCTGTGAACCGAGCAAGGTACTCGCGATTTACATCGCGCGAGGCCTCCGATCCCGCTTACCGACAAAGCATATACGCGCTCGAGGACCGCTAGAATCGACTCGCGCCACGACCGCCGCGACTGGCCGACCCACGAGCACCTCGCCCGGCGAGTAATCAGGAGATGATGGCCGCCACGTAACCTCGGCGTCGGGCCCTACCACCGCCACGCCTGGCCTGACAGCCGCAGTGACTCGCCGCTACAATCGTAACAAGATCCATAAGTAGTACCACACTTCCCGTGAATGGATCTACCGCGACGGCCACACCGGTGGTCCCGACGGCCGCACTCGCTACTCGACGCTCAAGCCCTGGCCCCGGTCCGCCTCAAAACTCGCCGCGGCCGGCGACGGTGCAGAGTGCTCGAGCCGCCGCGTGCGACCCAGATCGCCGGCCGAGGCCGCCACCACGATAACCACCGTAAGACCTCCCGCCCCGCCTTCTTCTCGCCGCCGTCGCCCACTCGCCGACCTCGCGCCTCGCATCCAAGGGCGCGAGCTCGCGCGGTAATGTCCATACCCTACCGAGAGAAACCCCGCACAAGACTCCGCCATATAGTCGCTTCAGCCCGACATAGCGGTGTACCCTATCCTCCATATCTCGCTACTAACGCCGGGACATATCGAGCCAATGAATCGAACTCGACATTGTACTCCCGACAAGCAGGCCCTCTCGCCTCGCAGAAAATCTATCACCCGCGCCTCCTCATCCGCGAGGCAAGAAGTGAGCGAAAGCCTCGAGAACTCATCCTGCACTGGGACGCTGTTTCCACGATAACTCCTATGAATCAAACCAATCGATCGCGTATCACGCAACCTATGTGGAACCAAAGATCACGACCGGCCTCCGACGCCCGATCACTCTCAAAATCCTCAACCGACGGATGAACTCTCGCGATCATCCTCCTACCACCCATAAAACTCATGCTACAACTCAAGAAATCTCAGAGCCTCAAACTCTCTCGCCTCGTGAACAACGGTACGACCGAGCCGAGCTGAACCGCCAGATCCACCTTCTCAGACGGCCACAACTTTAGCCAAAAGTGGCCATCTCTCAGACCCTAACTCTCCGCCTGTGCCGCGGGATGCGAGCGCTGGTACCGTGGTCTCGGCTGGGCCGGCGGCGCCATAGAACTCGCCGCCTCGTATAGACGGGCCCGAGCCTCGTGACTGGGTGTCTCGCTAGCGCCTCCTACCGCTTTGCCCTTCGGGCCCGGCCTTTACGCGAGGCATAATCACATAGAAAGGAATACGTTAGAGGGTCCAACCTATAACACAAATCTACAAAGACGATCTCGTAATGAGAAGAATGGAAACCAATCCTAAATATCCTATAGCCTCGATTATCGCGTGGTGCACAACACACCGATAATCAAGACTTACTAGATACGGCTCAGAGACACTTTCCGAGGATTAATCGCTCGATACTACTTTTGTCACGACCTGCCCGGTTCGTGGATCGCGCCACCGGCACCCAAGTAGTCATACATCGAGAAATCACGAAATATAAAACAAGACATGAAACAGCTTTATAAAATAAGACATACGCTTTACGCGAGAAAACACCGCTTTCTAAGATATATATAATCATAGTTCAAAGAAGCTACAACCGACAATCGCATAAATGACTACTGCACTTAAGGAAATATACAACTATGGCGACAGGTTCCCGCCATACCCCGATCGCATAAAACTATCTACAACAGGAGATCATACCAAAAGTAGAGCCTCCAAGAGACGGAGCTCCCGACACCAACGTAGAGATCCTAGGAACGCGATCTAACACTGCCGCCCTTACCGCAGATGAACGCACTCGGGCGAGGTCAAGATAACAGTACTAAGTATGCGAATCAGAAGTACTTAAACGAAACATATCATTTTTAAAACTAGTTTACAAATATGTAATAAACAACCAAGGAAACCGCATACATAGTGCTACATCACAAACAAGAGCAACAATAGTAATCAGAATGAGTCTTGTCTAGGCCGCGAATGATCGAAACAGGCCACTCGCCTCATCATCATTCTCGCAGCCTAACTCGACTCCCGAGTCCGCATAGGCCACTCACGGGCCCGCATGGTATAACCCCGCATCGGCGGTAGCTACTCCTGCATCGCCCCGACTCGCTGTCCGCACGCCACGTGCATCGCATGAGGTATAACCCCGCATACTAACCTCGAACTCTCGTAGCTCGCATAGGCCCCCGACCCGCATTAGGTATTCTCGAATCACGGTCCTGCATCACCGAGTCTACCCCGCGACGGAGGGCGCTTAACCCCTGTGATCATCTCAAGAGGTGAGTGATAGTATACTAACATAACAACTTATCTTTAAACAACATAAGCACAACAAGGATACTCACCTATACAAACGTTACAAGATACTAACACACATAGCATCATATCACGCCTATTTATCAAACCATCTTTATTATTCTTTCACAATACAAGTCTTATAAACACATGTGCAAACTTGTTTCTTTTATAAATCTTAAGTGGTTATACTTACTTCCCATAAAGCTTAGTATAATTCTTAAGCTTCGCTTTAAAACCAATTAGTTCTCTTCATAATATGATTCAAGAGTCTTTGAAATGTTTTCGCTTCTTATTATTCGTGCTTAAGCCGAGGCATCACGCGAGTATTATTCAGCTTAAGCCGAGGCATTGCTGTAAGTATTATTCAAAGCTTAAGCCGTGAGGCATTGCTGTAAGTATATTGTAAAATATCACGCTTTAGGAAGAATCACATACCTTCTCAAATAAAACCACCGCCAAGTCAATATGTCGCAGCAGAGTCACCATAATAGTCACAGATATCTATTAAAGACTACTCAAGGTCATTCTAAACAGGGGTTCATAATTCTACTGTAAGTCGCAGCACTTCCCTACCCTGAGCTATATAAGTTCATCAGAAAACAAATTCTATGTAAGATACTTTGATTATTCTTCATTTAAACCCTTTTAAGTGATTAACACTTCAATTCTATTCTGTGATATACTTCTAAGTATTTATACTTATTCTTATACTATAACAGTAAGTATTCTCTAATTCAAAAGAGGGTTAGGATTATTACCCTGTAAGCCCAATAATATCCTAGAAAAGTCGCTACCGAGCAAGGTTTTGCTCCTAAGTTGTATGCTCCAGAACCTTAGAAGTTCTCCACAACTTCTACTAAGTACTAAGGTATTTGGGCTAGGTATTTTGGGCATTATAACGATACAAGAAGGTAACTTTTCTACCAAGGGAGGGTAGATTTTTGGCTAGGCTAGTGGTATTCGGCCAAGGCCACCTTCTTTAGGAGTGGAGGTGTTTGGACGAAATGGCTACAAAGGGAGAGGAGGATTTTTAGACTTGGAAGATAACTTTGTGGATGAAGAACTCTTCATCAAAGGGGTATTTATAGCTCAAGCCTTCGCCAACCAATGGCCAAGATGAAGACAAGTGCAAGGCAAGTGTAGGGTGAGGATTAACTAAACACAAATATCCTACCAACTCCTCGATTGTGCCATGGCACAAAAAAGCGTGCCAATGTTCTCCATTTTCGCCCAACGGACGATTCAAGTCCATCAATGGGAGGGTGCCGTGTTGCCCTCCGCTGGTCCAAAATGTTTCGCCTCTAAAAATCCGCAAAAATACTTAATGACATAGCCGGAATTTTCTCTACGAAAGTCGTGGAAACGTTTCGCCTGAAACGATTCTTTTAGCGAGTTGTGTACAAATTTCGAACTTGGCCTATCTTTAAGGCTAAACTTTCAGACGACGTCCTCACGCATACTCGAAAATCGGTATAACAAGACATATGATAATCGCAATGTCTTTTGACTTAAGCCCAATAATAAGAACTCAAGTATGTCAAAGAATAATGAATCATTTTAATGTAAGAGTAATAGTTGGTGTTAAAACAAAAGCTTAAGAGTTATACTAGCTTTATGGGAAGTAGGTATAACAACCTAAGAATGATAAAAGGCTGTTTACTTGTTTGTTTATAAAAGCCTTGTATTGCTTTCTAAGTGTAGTAAGATTGGTTGATAGGTAGACATACTATGATCCGCATGTGTTAAATGCCTTGTAATGTGTGAAAGGGTCATTCTTGCTGGCTTACGTTGCTAACCTAAGTCCGTTGTCTTGTTATTGTATCACCTACCCCCTCGACTTGTTATACCGAGGGCTTGCCACCACTCGACGCGGTCTATACGGCTACGCGGTCTATGAGACTACGCGAGTCGCGGTATGCTCCGTGATTGATCATTCGGTGTTTAGCCCGACGCGGATGCCTATGCGGTCCACGGGACTACGCGGTCTTTTGAGGCTACGCGATGCGGAAGTCGAGGAGAATGCAGGGCTAGCTACCGACGCGGAATACCTCACGCGGTTCGTGTGACTATGCGGTGCGGAAGTCGTGACTAGGCACGCAGAATGATACTATGGCGGTTGGCCTTGCGATCATTCGCGCCTAGACTAGACCATTCTGATTTTCCTATTATCGTTATTGTTGTGATGTGCACTATGTGCAATTGAATCAATATATTTGTGAAAAGGTTTTAAATACCTTGATTTCATTTAAAGTACTTTATAGTTTCACATACTTGGTACTGTTATCGACCTCTTGGGGTGCGTTCACGCCGCAGTTCTAGAGGAAAGCGGTGCTAGATCCACATCCTTAGGATCTCTACATTGGTGTCGGAGCTCCACTCTCTCCGAGGCTCTACTTTTGGGTATGATCTCCCCGTTGTAGATAGTTGTGTCTGATCGAGGTATGGCGGGGCCCGTCGCCATAGTTGTTATTTCCTTAGAGTGCATGAGTCATGTTATGCGGTTGGGATGTAATCGCAAAACTTGGTTTATGTATATATGCCGAAAGGCAACCTTTTTCATCAGATAAAATGTTCTAGTTATATCATGTTTCATGTCTTGTTTTATATTCCGCTGATTGTTCTCTGATGTATGACTACTTGGGTGCCCGGGTAAGGCACCAGTCACGGGCCCCGGAACGGGTCGTGACACACTCAAATCAAATAATATAATGTAATTAAGGACATAGCATCAAAGAACAACTCTCGCACTCACAAAAAAAATCACATGTATGCACAAAGAACCACATGCTTGCCCAGTATGTACATCTCCACTAATTAAGCGTGCCCTAATAGAATCAAATATGACTTTAACGGGTTGTAATGTTGGTTAGGGGATGGGTACGAAAACTATATAATAGTGCACTTTCTACTTTTAGACTTCATCACTCATTATTTTCACCTCTTAACTTTTTTCCCCCCAGTCATCTCTTCATCAGTTATTTCACAAGTATTTCTGTAATATAAAAAGTGTTTCAATCTTTTTTTTCAAGCTATTTTTTTCTCATGACATTCTTTTTAAGAGTTTTTTTTTATCACTTTGCGGTTATCATTGGTCACATTTTACACTCAATCATCCCTTTAGTCAAATTTATCAATTATATCACAGTTTAAACTACAGTGCTCAAAGAAGCATGGTGCAAAAACTATGGATTCAAACCAATGGTCAAGACAAAAATACGGCTAACAAACGAAATGCTACAGGGGCTAACTAGTGGTAAATCTATGAAAGGGCTAAAATTCACAAGGCATATCAAAGAAATCCTATTATCATCTTCTAAATAGAGCAACATTTTTTATTTCACTTCAATAACATGTAGGACAAGTTCTAGACTAAGATGCAAAACATGAAATATATGTACAAATTCTCACTATACATGACAAAGTATCAATCAAGATTGATTAATTCTACTATAAGACATACATGATTATGACGAACTACAAAATAAGAATAAGCTATATACAGAGTCACAATCTTGAGCCTAGGTATCATAAAGTCTGTTATTCTAAATAACCTAAGCACTCACAGGAAAGTATTACTCAAACTCATGCTTAAATATTCTAGTATCAAATAAGTCACCAAGGTTTTTCTTCTCTCTCTTTTACTACTCCTAAAAAAGTTAATCCTAAAAAAAAAAAAAACGTTTCAAAGGCCCCCTTTGAAAAAGACCCGAGGCCATAAGAAAAACCAAGGGGCGGATGATTCACCAATCATTCACCAACGTTTTATGCACTTTCATTAGACCAATCATTCACCAATGTTGTTAGTAAACAACGTCATTTAGCATATTTCCATAATCGATAATATTCGTCAAATTATCAACTCTTACTCCCATATTCAAATTCAGACTTCTAATATGCCAGGTCATGATAAGCTCAAAAGGCCATGGCAAGAAAAATATCAAAATATTGAACGAAAAATAAAATAAGAGGAAATAAAAATAAAAACTTGAATTGACAAAACGAAAAAAATCTAATATATATAAATAGTTAATTTTCAAATCCCCGACAACGGCGTCAAAAACTTGTTGCTCCCAAATGCACACGTCAGTATACGCGGTTGTATAAGTAATATATACTTTTAAGTACATATATCGTACTCACATAGACTTGTGATTAACTATTTACTAAATTAAACTAAATCTCACGTTGATAATTAAGTGTTTCTGAAAGTTTCACCTATGAAGGGTGTCATGAGGTATGGAAAAAAGAGGAAGCTCAATCGTATATATAGGACATACAAGATTATGCAAACAATTGATCAAGTGACTTATGAGCTTGAATTGCCACAAGATTTGATTGTTATACCCCATTATTTCACGTATCTATGTTGAGGAAGTGTGTGGGAGACCCGACGTTGGTTATCGCTACCGAATTCATTACAGTTAAGAACAATTTGACTAATGAAGATATCCATGTAGCTATTTTGGATCGTCAGATTCGAAAATTGAGAACAGATGAAGTTGCATCAGTGAAAGTGTTGTGAAATAGTCAGAAAGTTGAGGAGGCTACATGGGAAGCCGAAAAGGACATGAAGTCCATATATCCACACTTATTTGAAAAGTAAGTAGAAAGCGAACAAGGTAATCCCTTCAATATTCATGTCATGTCCATTACATATCCACATCTCATGTTTCATGTTCATGTATTCAACACTCATGTTTCATGCTCCATGTTCATATTTCATGTAATTATGCCAGTTCAGTCCCCATGTTTCTTCATGTTCATGTACTCATGCCATGTCCAGTCTTATTCTTAACCACGACTCATCATTTGAGGATGAATAATCTCAAGGGAGAGATATTGTAACACCTCGTGTCTCTGAACTAAGACACATTCATGATTAAGGAGTATGGTAATTCAAGATGGAGAGTTAAAGTTAAAAAACCATTTCAGTTATGTCGAACAATTTTACGTCCGTATAAATGAATTATACGGACGGTAGAATTTGTTACGGTCCGTCGAGATTAGCCCTAAAATATGCTTTTGATGCCAAACTAATTGTATGGCACAAAAAGTGGCCATATACATAAGAAACACAAGTTTTTTTTTATCAGTGTTATTTATTCTCTCTTTTCTTTTAGTTGAGTTATGGAGTTTTGAAAAAGAATATAACAATAACGTTAATCATCATAAAATATAAATAATATTATTTTTAATATTTGGATATCAAGAAAATTCCAAAATATAAGTATTTGAATTGTCTACATTTAGACGCAAATCTCAACTAAACATCATTCTTTTATGTTGGATAAGAAAATATCATCTCCTCCATGGAGTTTAATATATTGGCAATTACAATGATAATTTTAAAAATTCGTTTGATAAAGAAATATCATATTAAATTAAAATATAGATAGCTAATAAATTTGATTTTTAAAAATTGTGGAAGTCCTATTGAAGAGAATACGCGTGGGTATATAAATATATATATATATTTCTGGTCAAAACTCAAAACTAACCATTTTATTTTTATTTTTGTCTAAATTAAGTATTATTTATTTGTGGAGTATGAAAAGAAGACTTTTCATATTATTACAAAAAATAAACTCTTTTCAATCTTCCCTCTCGAGTCAATTTTCACCTTTATATCTGTTTTACTTCAATTTTATCAGTTACTACTGTGTGTGTGTGTGCACAAAATTGTTAAGATTGATGTTTGTGTTGGAGAAGATCAATTAAGGAATTTGATTATCAAATTGGGGAATTTTGTTCGTTTGTTTTATTCGGATTTTTTGAATTGAATTACTGTTATGACTACTGCCGAAGCGTTATCTGTGATTCCGGCAGCTGTGCTGAGGAATTTATCGGATAAGTTGTATGAGAAGCGCAAAAATGCTGCGTTAGAGGTTTGTTTTTCTAGGGGTTTTATTGAATTTTGTGATTTTGGTTTGTTCGTGTAGCAAACCCGAGGGTTTTCCCTTGTTTTTGGGAAAATTACGCTATATGTCTACCGGGAAAGAATATTTACCCGGTTTAGCTCAGTTTTTTTCTTAAATTACCCTGTTTAGCTCAGTTTTTCCTTAGACACCTTATAACCACATCATAACAAGTGTAATTACACAAGTGGGGTTTGGGGAGGGTAGATGTACGCAAACTTTTAACAATATTATACAATTTTATACAAGGTGAGACACATAGTTTACCTAAGTGTATACTGTTTGTATAATGTTGTATACCGTGTGTATAAGCACTGTTGCGAAAAAAGAAGTTGGTTATGCTAATGTAAACTGAAAATATGGCTATGTAGGCAGTGGCGGAGCTAGTAAGGGCCGGGAGATGAACCCCCTCCGGCGAAAAATTATACTGCATATATAAGGTTAAATTATTTTTTTGTGTATAGATTTAGTAGACGATGAACCCTCTTAGCTTTTTCGTATGTTTACTTATTTATATTTTGACCCCCCTACGTAAAAATCCTGGCTCCGCCACTGTATGTAGGCGTAATATATTATGTTGGGTTGTATAATTTTTGTAAACATCCCCTGGGAAAATTACATTCTATGTCTACTGGGAAAGAATATTTACCCGGTTTCGCCCAGTTTTTTTCTTAATTACCCGGTTTAGCCCTGTTTTTCCTTAGACATCTCTTATACACTTTTTATACAAGGTGGACACATTGTTTAAGGTAAGTGTATAATGTTGTTTACTGTGTGTATATAAGCACTGTTGGGAATAAAGAAAGTTGGTCATGCTAATGTAAACTGAAAATATGGCTATGTAGGTGTAATAAATTATGTTGGGTTGTATATTTTTGTAAAAGTCCCGTTGGGTTTGCTGATATATTTGGTGGTTATTGATTTTGTGTAGTTGGAAGGGATTGTTAAGCATTTGACATCTGTGGGTGATCATGATAAGATCAATGCTGTTATCAGTTTGTTGGCCCAGGAGTATACTTGCTCACCTCAGGCTCATAACCGGAAAGTGAGTTGAATTTTACTCTTTAAGAGTGGTATGTTTGGTATAACGGAAAATGCTACTCCCTCCATCCTAATTTATGTGTCATATTTCGCTTCCCGAGAGCCAATTTGACTAATATTTGAAGTTAAATTGGATTAGATCAACTTAATGTTTTAAAGTTAAAATTTAGATATTCAAAAATTATACGAAAAGTGCACCTAAATTGGACAGAGGGAGTATCCTAAATCATTTCCAGGCGTGGTTACTTTTTATTGCAGAAAATGTTTTCTCCAAGTAAAATAATTTCCATCAAAAGCGAGGAAATGGCTTCGTGTCCCATATTGGTGGAAGTAATTGTTCTTTTCCAATATCACAATTCTTACTTGTATCACTTGATCAACATCATTTTTGTCAACCTTTAGTACTATAGAATAATGGAATATCACCAAGCACTATTCTCATACTCTTTAACACCATTTGTGATTATCATTTGGTACCTACTTTATGCCCAACCAAACACCCCCCCCCCCCCCCAAGATTAACTTTCCCCTCCATAATAAACACACCCTTGACTATATTTTCTTTGTGATATTAATTGGATATTTGCCTTTTGTGTTCAATTTATGTTCAGGGAGGATTAATAGGACTGGCTGCAGTAACGGTTGGTTTGACTACCGAAGCAGTGCAACACCTTGAGGTAGGGTGTTTACCTTGAGTCGACTTTATTTCCTATCAGTTTTCAATTTTGTGGAAATGTGCTAGAAACTTTTGGTAGCAATGAGAAAGGGTGATTATGCCCCAGGGCTTTGGTCTAGTGGTAAGAGTACAACGCCTAATGTATGGGTTACACACACGTTTTGCGTAGATGGGCGGGCCCATTTGTCCACCGAATATAAACTGTGCACCACTGGAACTCTAGAATTTATTGGGTATCAAAGAAAAAAAACTGAGAGGTTGAGGTTATTGGTGCCTTCGTCTGTATTTTATGTTGGTATAATGGTATTTTTAGAGAACATCATCTGCTATTAGTAATTACTACCCCCTTTTTTCAATTTGTTTGTCTTATTTTCGTTTTCGTCTTGTGTCTCTTTAAAAAGAACGTCTCTTTCCTAATTTGGTAACTCTTTAATTTCAACATTCCACATGGCATGCATTTTGGTACATTATTGATTATACATATCTTTAGGTTAAGAGCACAAGTTTTAAAAGTCTTCTTTACTTTCTTAAACTCGTGTCAAGTACTAAAACAAACAAATTGAAATGGAGGGAGTAATAGATAAGCTTTTGGACGAGAAGACGTCTAAAATAAGAAGAGAACATCCATTTTTATGCTATATCATACTAAGGTATAGGTCAGGTGTCTTTAGCCCTAGCATCATCAACAATGACATAATTATTAAGAATAGTTAACATAGTATTCTTTCGACCAATGTGGTATCTTGAAAAAACACGCAACATAAGTGTGTTAGCCATGCACTTGTTTAGAGAGCACAAGTTTACAAACACACCCACCCACTGTGGGTGTGTTAGCCGTTAAATTAACGGATTTGGAAATGATTAAGTCATGGCAACACACCAAAAAACATTCTTTACACAATTTTCTTAGTGATTCTCGTTATCTTTTAACACACTTCATAATTCTCAAGGTGGTAAAACAATTGAATTTGCTTATTTTGAAACAAAATATACTATAAGGTAACTGAAATAATAAAGAGTTGCTTGAATAATGTTGTCGGAATTTTGAACAAGCACTTGAAAATAGGGTGCTAGAATTCTTTCCGGTTGCATAACAAAAGAACGTGCTTCTTATAACACTTGTAAAAAAAAACTGTTTTCGGTAATCGGAAATAGCTGTAGTGACATAAATTTCCATGACACTAAGGTGTAATTTGAATTGGCAGTTAAAGCGCGTCCAAAAATTGTTGGAATGGTGACTTGAAAAGTGATTTGGAAGCACAGATGGAACAGTGCCCTGAATAGGGGTTTTATCACCGGAATAAAGAGATTCAGTACCTCTTTCTCAAAAAGAAAAAAAATAGATTTAGTACCGCTTGAATGATCTCCAGAAAATGATACAGAACCATTGGGATGATCACTTTAAAAATTATTGTTCAAAGAATGGCCGAAATAATAAGAAGAGTGATGGCCTGAACGGTCCCATCAAAGTGACTACTGAGAAGAGGCACGGTTCTAATACCATATGAAAGAGAGAAAATCTTTTTCTGAAATTGATGGTTAATAACACATAAAAGAGAGCTCGCGCCCCACTATCCTTCTCGACTTAACTACCAGACTTGGTTCCCAGCAGCTTCAAACTTGTGAAGTGCCCTTACCACACATCCTGAGATGTATTGCCTTTGCTGGTGAACCAAAAAGCCCTGGAGCACGTGAATTTCCTAATTATTACGACACAGTCATTACAATTTACGAATATTGCGTAAAATATTCTCGATAATTTTCTTGACTTTTAACATGTAAAATGCGCAAGATAACTATTATGAGAACATTAAAGGGTTAATTCTTTTACGTATTGTGTATCAAAAAGTAGTGACTGGGGATACGATAAAAAGTTTCTTGCGTTTTTTCTTGTTGCTTTTCTGATTTTTTAACTTTTTGAAATGTTTGCCTTGCTTCTTTGAAGTTCTTTTTATAATTTTGGTATTCTAAAAGTAAATTTACACGCCAACTGTAATACAGCTGCACCAGGTTTCCCAAATTTCAGTTATTAGATGCCTAAAAAAGTCAGAATTGATGCAGGAATAAGACAACAAGACATAACTGCTTATCCCTATTGAGAAGCCCCCTTTTACTCTTGCATTTTCCTTCATATGAAAGACAAATTAAGGTGCTAAAGTTCAACTACCTTCTTATGCTTGGTTGAGAGTTGATTTGGAAAGGTATTCGGCTTCTAGGGGGATGGATAAACTTCCAGAGATATACTTTGGTTAGAAGTATTTCAAGCATAAGTTGTTGGAATTCTTGAAAGAAGAGCTTCCCCTGGTCCACTAATATTGAAGAAGTTTTAAAGGTTCCATTGTTTGAAGTTTAGCTTCAATCAATTTTCCTTGATTGTAAGTTAAAGGACAGATTAGGCATTTGGGAGAATGATTTAGATGTGAGGTAGTGTGTGTATTACTCAGTTTGTCAATACGGGTAATTGGCTGGATATCATGTTAGCATTATCATAGACTTGCTCGACGGAAAATCAATGTGCATAAAGACGTAGGTTTGTCCACTATCTTATTACTTATTTCTTTCACAGGGATAATCCTGTTTCATTCGTTTTGAACAAAAGGGGAAGTTCCACTGTTTGCTATTCATTCTCCACCTTTTATAAATTATGTGCCTATAAAAATATCACGTTTATTTGTTTTGCTCTAGAAATCTTCATCTCTTTACAATTGTAGTACATCTATCACGTGAATAGATAACTAAGATTTTGCCTTGAAAAGGTTACTGATGATGTTGTTTCTGGGGATGTTGTTGTTATTTTGGGATGTTGCGTTGAGGATTGTGCTATTTTTGTTTCCCTTTATGCGACTTACCTCTCATCCATATTTGATGTCCAGCAAATTGTCCCACCAGTCTTGCACTCTTTTTCGCACCAAGACAGCAGAGTTCGTTATTATGCCTGTGAAGCTTTGTATAACATAGCAAAGGTGAGAAAGATAAAGGAACCTGTACAACACATCTCTTTTCAGTCTTGCTGTTTGGACTTCATTTTTGCTACTTTGCAGGTTGTAAGAGGAGATTTCATCGTCTTCTTCAATCAGATCTTTGATGCTTTGTGTAAGCTTTCGGCGGATTCAGATGCCAACGTGCAAAGTGCTGCTCATCTTTTAGATAGACTTGTGAAGGTAATGCATCACATCATTTGAAGGCATTGGTTAGATAGGAAGGAGTATGCAAACATTAAAAAATGAAATGTGTTGTTTAGATGATAAAGAATTCCAGTTTGATATACTACAAGGAGGTGGATAGAAGGTTTTGCAGAGGAAAGGAGAGTCTAAAGATGAGGGTATTTGTTTCACTGGGGAGTTCAAATGGTATAAATTTACTAATTTAGGGTAGAAAAGTTGGGTGTCCTTTTCTTTCATTTCCTTTCCCCAATTCTTTTTACTTCCATTACTTTATGGGAGAGCGGAGGGCACCACAGTTTTGGTATTTTGACTGATCAATATTGGGTAATTTTGGTTGGGATGCAGGATATCGTCACAGAGAGTGAGCAATTCAGGTGAGTTTGGGTTGGAAACCAGTATATTCATGCTGTAACCGAAGTTTAATTTTTTCTTGTTGCTGAGGTATTATTTGACAGCATTGAATTGTACGTTTTATTTCGTATACAGCATTGAAGAATTTATTCCTTTGCTGAGAGAACGAATGAATGTCCTCAATCCTCATGTCCGCCAATTTCTTGTTGGGTGGATCACAGTTTTAGACAGTGTTCCGGATATTGATATGCTCGGTTTTCTTCCTGATTTTCTTGATGGTAATTGCTTGTTATTCAAACTCAAACATTCTAGTTGTGCAACTCGATGTTTTAAAGTTGTAAACTCATGTGGTCTCTCTTGACTTGATGAAGTGCAGGATTATTTAATATGCTGAGTGATTCTAGCCATGAAATACGGCAACAGGCTGATTCTGCACTTTCAGAGTTTTTACAAGAGATTAAGAATTCTCCAGTAAGATCTCTGTCATGTGTGGTGTGCTAAGTTTTTCTAATGATCTTGTGCTGAGCTCCCGAAGGAAAATAAATTTTTGAACTTGCGAGATTCTCCTCCTTGTGGTATTGTTGAGACGTGTCTCAACTTGCAACTTAAATGTTTGGCTTTCCATCTGTACAGAAGACAGTTGTCTTTTGCTCTGCTTTTGTATCTGCATGCTGTTGGGTTAGTAAGATATCTTTTTTGAGAAAAATCTGAAACAAAAAAAATTCTTGAAGTGTTTTGGACAAGACTAGTTATCGAGCACGCTGACCTTTTCTTTTTGTTGACCTTTTCTTTTTATCATGCTTTCTCTTGAACCGGGGGTCTTTCGGAAACAACCTCTCTACTTCCCAAGGTAGAGGTAAGGTATGCGTACACTCTACCCTCCCCTGACCCCACTTGTGGATTACACTGGGTATGTTGTTATTGTTGTTGTTGTTAGTTATTGAGCACGCGCGGTGCACGTTTATACCATATCAATATTATAGAATTTGTAATAAAAAATGATAAATTCTTACTCGCATACACATATTTGTATGTGTGTATATTTTCAAAGACATTTGTTCAAGTTATAAATTAAGATTAATTTGTGTCATTCCATAATCCTAGACCTCTCTCATACATGAGGCTGAAAGTAGTAGTCTTTGACCAACTTCATCTCGGACACTATCAGCTATAGGAAAAGAAGCAACTTCAATCTTAGTAGCAGTATGAATATGATCATATCATTTGTAAGGAAGAGTTTGTATGGTAAAAGGAGCAACTCCAGTCTCAGAACCCTCAGTATAGAACTAGATGCATGACCAGACCAAGAGAAAATGATGTAAGAGAAAATAGAGAACATAACCTTGTGATTTGCTTATCTTTAATTTCCTCAGCTCCTCCTCCCATTTTATGGTCAACTGAATCAGCATGCTGTCTCACAGTCCAACATTAGCTTATGCAAATGTGAGGAAGAAAAATATGGTCATCCATCTCTTCGTTGATAGTTCTGGTAAGACAATCACAGGTTGGATAAATAGTATATCCTTGATACCCTTACGACACCACAATGATTAGGAAAAAACTGGCAACTATAGAGTATAGTGGCAAACTTTTCTTCATGGGGAAGCCTCCTACTGAAAAACTAACCTTTCAAATCAAATTCATCCCAAATTCAACAACTCTATAACGTGAAAGTTCCAAGGAAAGAACTTTCCTCCTTCCGTAGATAAAAAATTTATTGACAAAACAAGGTGTAACTTTACAAGGGGGTAACATATGACATGCATTTAACGCCCCAAAATTCAAGCTAACTATCCACACTAATCGAGTCTCTTATCTACATAAGAAAACAAACGAAACAAATTAAAAGAGGGCTTTTGATCTGTAACAATGGATATTTGGCTCCTTCAAATAGTAGTATAGTACTTAATTTGCCAGCCACGAGAAACTCCTACTCTCTGCAGTTGAAAGAGCATAGCTAATACATCCTCCTTTTGCCATTTCAGTTGGAGTTAGGATTTAGGAGCTCTAATATAGTTATTTTCTTCTGCTAAATATATGTAGGGGAGAGGGGAAGGGGAAATGGGGGAGGGGATTGCAAGGTGGGGAATCGACCCCCTTACGAACAAGGTGCAAGTTCAGGTAACCAACCAACATGACTACTTAGATTCCCCTAGCTCTAATATAGTTGACTCTTTCTTGCATTCCTAATTATCTTAGCTCAAGATTTAGTTCAAAAATGGTAGAGGACCGAATTATGTGCAAACACAGAAAACTTGAAGAGGTGTCATCAACGTCATACCTTATTTATCTAATTTCCGTGCTTCCACGTTTCCGAATCTTCTTTTCTGTTTATGCGTCACTAAATATATCAATCAAGAATGACCATTCAGATACAATCAGATGAATTTGGTCCATATGGAAGTACTTTTTGCAACTCTTTAATTCGCTGTATTTAAGCACAACGAAGAGAAGAATGGGTGGTGTAGTGGTTTGTGAAGAAATAATATAGCTCTTGAAGGGAATACATATCTTTCACTATTACAAGGACATTTTTGTCTTACCAACATTTGTTTTGAGGCTTCTAACTTTTATAATAATATATAGATTGTCCTTTGTACTTTCTAACTTGAAGAATGGTGCTCTTTAAGTCTGTAGATTATGGCCGCATGGCTGAAATACTAGTGCAAAGGGCAGGCTCACCGGATGAATTTACTAGGCTGACTTCTATCACTTGGGTAAGTATGTTGATACGTATGTTGCTCGTGTACCATGTTATCCTACTTTCTATTGACCGATATGTGTCTCCTGGCTGCGATTTTTTCTGGTGTAATTAATATGCTGGTGCCTTAACTTGTCAAATCTGTTTGAATAGATTATTTTGTGGCGTGCAGATAAATGAATTTGTGAAACTTGGTGGAGATCAACTCTTCCCTTATTATGCTGACATTCTGGGAGCAATATTGCCTTGTATTTCGGATAAAGAAGAAAAAATAAGAGTTGTAAGTGGAAATGGCCCCCCTTTTTTTAGTTGTATTCGTGTTTCTTTTCCTTCTTGTGTTACATTTCTTCACTGTTCTTGCTTCTTTGTGTTCCTTATTTATTTGTCACTCTCAGTTTTCTATTCTGCGCTTCTCCCTTTTAGGTTTCTCGTGAAACAAATGACGAACTTCGTGCAATTGAGGCTGATCCAGCTGAGGGATTTGATGTAGGAGCAATCCTTTCTGTTGCTAGGAGGTATGAAGTTACTTATTGAGGGATATTTAGATTTTGAAGACTTATAGACGTTGAACTTTCTTGATAGTACAGTAAGGTCCTATCTCATTTGGATTCTTTAAGTCTTTAACAATCTTGGACCTTTAGAGAAGTGGTCAATAGATAATCAATTAAATAATTGATTAGTTTCATTAAAAATAGTAGTTGGTCTTTAGTTGAAAAGTGATTTTTATATATTAGCCAAATACTTCTGACTATAGAACTACGGCCTTAATACTTAAACTTTATGTTCTCTGTCTTTGTTAAGAAATGGACCTTTGGCTTAACTAATTCCCAAAACTGATTGCCCAATATCATATAAGGAGACAACAACCTTTTTCCCTTAAGCAATGTGGGACTTGACACTTCCCCGCGCGCCCAAGGACTGGACTTGACAACCGGAGAATGGCTAACATAACCGGGACTCAACATTGCGGAACACATCAACAAGGATCGATGAATCTGGATCATATACCATTTTTAGATATGGACCTTTGGCCTATCTCAATCCCAAAAGCTAGTTCATGAGGGGAGGATTCCCCAATATCATATAAGGAGACCATAACTCAATTCGGAAACAACCTCTCTACCTCCACGAGGTAAGGGGTAAGGTCTGCTTACACTCTACCCTCCCCAGACCCCACATGTAGGATTACACTGGGCATGTTGTTGTTGTTGAGACCATAACTTAATTTCAGGAATTGACAGTCTTTGTTGGGATGTGCGTCATTTTCTCTTCCCTAGCTTCCAACTATTCTAGCGAATAGGTTTATTTAATTCTATTAGCTAACCTTCCTGATTTGTGTCAATCTCCTTTTTTTATATGGTAAAGGTTTCATTAAAGGAAAGACAAAAAAGGTTAACAAAAAAAGTTACAAGCTACAGCATAGCTGTATCAGTTACATTCCTAAAACACCTATAAATTCCATAAGCTGATCTAAGTCATCTACTATATCTCCCTTGCACCAAAAGTACAAATTTTGAGGACATCTATTCTTTAAAAAAGCTTGGTAACTCCTTTGGTTCTCAAATCATCTGTTGTTCCTTTTCAACCAAATTGTCCAAAAGATGCAAAGAGGTAGTCTTCCAGATTTTCTTCAGATCTTTCCTGACTTTCTGATATTGCCTACACTATCCTGTTAATGTCTTGTCTCTTTTTATTTCTATTGCCTATTGTTTGATCTTCATGAGGCAACCATTGCTAAGTGTAGGACCAGAGAATGTGTAAGAGTCATGTTTCAAAAGCAATAAAGTAGAGAGTGGCCTTTTAGTTACCAGAGTTTGAACAGGTGTACTACATCGCTGATGAGAAAGACTCACTGACTCTGGACTGCACATAGAAGGTGCAGAATCTCAGTGAACTCTTGCTATAGGAACCTAGTCTCTAGAGCCTCCAACTTCAAGCAATGCCTTGGAAAATGATTTAGGGAACTAAATCTCCTCAGAAGGGAGCTCATCTGTTGGTGTTAGCTCATGATGCATGGTCCAAACAAATTTGAAAAAAGCAAATGCAAATGTTATCGCGGAAAAGAAATTAAGAGTAGTAAGCACTTATTTTTGCTTTGTACTGTAGCTGGATTATTTTGGAACCTGCTCTTGAATAAATTTGGGGTGACATGGGTGATGCCAAATACTAATGAAGGAACTCTTGGGGTGAGATGGGAGACATGTGTAGGATTCAACCAAGGAGTTTATGGCGAAAAACCCAGCACAGGGGTGACATGGGTGATGCCAAATACTAATGAAAGAACTCTTGGGGTAAGATGGGAGACATGTGTAGGATTGAACCAAGGAGTTTATGGCGAAAAACCCAGCTTGTCTGCGCTGGGTGAAGGAGAGGAACCAGAGATACTTGAGGGAATATACAGTTGTACATGTTATGAAATGTCGATGCCTAGATTCATTAGCTCTCTGGTGTAATTTTCACAATGCAGACGACAAAAGTGGTATAATTCATTTGTTCTATACAACAGTGACCATGTTCCGTAAATGGTTACCTCCCTTTCCTATTGTCCAGACTATCATAGTGCTTGGCTATTAATAAAAAAGTTTACATATAGAAAAAGCTTAGTTTCACCATATAACTAATTTAATAAAAAAATGCGATTGAATTATTTATGAAAACCAAAACATTACAGAGTTCGTGATAAGAATAGTTGTATTTAAGTGGCTATATGTTATATGTATTGCTTCTAGTTAACTTTCTGTCTCAATTTGTTTATCAGGCAGTTGTCTAGTGAATGGGAGGCAACACGTATTGAAGCATTACATTGGATGTGGACCCTGCTTAATGGACATCGGTCAGAGGTGAAGACCTAAATTTAATGACGTTCACCTTCTTTATTCTTTTGCACAATGAGAATGCTCTCTCATAGACTTACTGAATGACATAGGAGTAGATATCCAAAAACTACACTGGTTTATCAGTGGGGATACAATAGCGTTATCTATTAATATGCTGTGTATGGAGCCAGAGTTGCTAAAAGTACTAGCTCATGTGTTGTTGGGATTCTTATTGAAGAACAAGGACATAAGGTTTTGAAAACTGTTTCTACAAGAGAGGTCATGATTCATGTTTGAAACCTACAATTTGTGATTTCACAAATTTGTATTTTTCAATTAGAAACTAATTGAATCTGCGTAGAACGAGCAACGGGATTTAAAAGGAGAGAAGTCTCGGTTCCTTGCTCTTTGTGATTGTCCCTCTCTCTCTGGTGCTAGTTTCTGCAATAATCTTAGAGCAATATTATACTCCTGTGACATGGTTATTCTGCTACAGCTGCAAATTCACTTTAGGTTATGCTGCATCATGGTTATATTTGATGTTGTCATATTCTATTAAAATAAAGCTCATTATTCATGCCACTATACTTGTATTTTTCAGGTAAAATCATGCATGAATAATGGGATATTATTATCATGACAAGTCTTTTGCATTTCAATTAGGTGTAGACGTTACAAATTCGATTCAACTTTTAGAAGTAATAATATCATATATTTGGTATCTTGATAAGTTCGTTGATAACACTCAGATTATGCAAGATATCTTATTATCAGTCAAGCAATATATGTTTTGTTCTTAAATTTTTTATGGTTTCTAGACTTTGATCTGGCAAGTGAATGTTCATGTTTACAATTTTCGAAACAGGTCTTGGTTTTTCTGAATGATGTCTTTGACACTCTCCTAAGGGCGCTATCAGATCCCTCCGATGAGGTATCTCCTATTGCTTTAATTCTTTTTCATTGGGTTTGTCATACTGGTTTGCTTTGGTAGGTCTATTCGTTATCCCAGAATACTTTATCTTGATGAACAAGTGATTATAGCCCATGTGTTTTTTCTGGCAGCGTTATGGTTGTGTTTTCCGGGCATTTGCTGACTTCAGAAGTTCACTTAGGTTTTTGCGTATTAGCTGTGGCCTTTGTTTGGTTCCCCCGGTGTAGTTTCTTGTCAAATTTTGGCCGTAATTCATCCTGCCCTTTCCCAGCCTTTATATCCCGTGATTCTTGAAAATCTAAATAGTGTTGGAGGATAGAACATATAAGCAGGCAACTAATAATTTACGAGCTTCATTTATCATAAAAAGACATTCCAAAAGGATATTAATGGGAGCTAGCAAGAGAATTTATTATTGAGAGATGACTTATGCACTGAGTGTGAAAAATATTTACAAAAATCAATTTATTACTCTCTCCATCCCATTTTTATGTGAAAGTATTACTGATTGGGGAGTAACAATGTTGACTTGTAGTATTTTCGTGTAATTTTCAAGAATTTATACCCGAATTCATAGTACGTTCAACCTAATCCTTCCAAAGAATTAATTAAAAAGGAAAAACAAATCAAAACCAATTTCACGGAAGAACGAGAAGAATATTTCTAGCCATAGAAATACCAGAAAGGTAGAGATAACTCATAAGTTATGAAAGGGAGACAAACATCTGTTCAAGCTCAAATCCTTTTAACAATTCATGGATTATTGCTCGAATATATATATATATATATTACCATGGTAAACAACTCCCTCTGTCCCAATTTATATGGCACCATTTCTTTTTTAGTCTGAAGGGAGCCTTGGAGTAACTAGTAAAATTGCTTCTATGTGACCAAGAAGTCATGGGTTCAAGCCGTGGAAACAACCTCTTGCAGAAATGCAAGGTAAGGCTGCGTACAATAGACCCTTGTGGTCCGGTCCTTACCCGGACCCCGCGCATAGCGGTAGCTTAGTGCACCGGGCTGTCCTTTTTTTCATTTCCTTTTAGTCTGTCCCAAAAAGAATGTCACCTTTCTATAATTAGAAACAATTTAACTTTAAATTTATAGCCACACAATTATCTAAGATTTGTTTTAGATCACATATTTCAAAAGTCAACATTTCTTTCTTAAACATTGTGCCAAGTCAAATGGTGCCACATAAATTGGGACGGAGGGAGTATATATTTCTAACAAAGGATACTTACACAAGTTGTGTTTGTATCCAGAACACAAAAGGGATTACAATAGGAAGACCAAAAAGCTTACTGAATGTAATCTAGGACATCAAAGATAGATTCTGTGTTTTCTAGACATTGTTGTTTACACCAAATAGTAGCCAGAAGATCAAAGAACATGGGTGAAGAATTTAGAAAGGCTTAAAAGCTTGAAGCCTACTAAATTGGTTTAAATACAAGTGAACAACGAGACCGAAAAAGGAAACAGCTCTTAGGCATCATTAATATGACTGAACATTTTTTTGGTAAAGGTATTTACGTTTTTGTATATTATTAATATTAATTTTTAATATATTTTAAGAGGACAAAAGTGTCCATCAACATTTTAGGGATATTTCTGTTTTTCAACTTTAGACTTAAGACCTTCCCCTTTAGTATAGTATGATAGTTTTTTTTTTCTATGCTAGACTTTTATTAACTTATAAAAAACATTTATGCTTGACCCTTATTAATCTGTATTGGAATGGAAATAAAAGTTAAAGATGATATAAGATAATGGGGTCGATGTTTCGATAAACGTTGCCTCGGTCCAAATTTTGTTTGAGATGGCTACAGTTATCTTTCTAACTTCAAGTTTAAATACTTGTCTCAAATGAGCACTATCTGGGAAGGTTATTTTAGAGGGTGCTTCCTGCTATTTTGTTTGTTCTGAGAGTCTTCTTTAAATTCTGTTCCAGGTAGTGCTCTTGGTGCTTGAGGTGCACGCATGCATAGCCGAAGATCCGCAACATTTCCGCCAGCTAGTTGTTTTCCTAGTTCACAGCTTTCAGCATGACCACTCTCTCCTGGAGAAGTAAATGCTACACTCATTTTTCATTTCTTGGGGGCAAATTTATTGATGTGCTTTTGCTGTTTGGTTTATTGTAGAGTCTTTTCTACTGGTATCTTAGTTTTCTATATCCCTTTCAGACGTGGAGCTTTGATAATTCGACGGCTATGTGTACTTCTAAATGCTGAAAGAGTTTACCGTGAACTGTCCACAATACTTGAAGGAGAATCAGATTTGGATTTTGCATCTGTGATGGTTCAGGTTTTACTTATTGCTTATTTATCAAGAGAATATCCCTGTTTCCAATATACAGAGTGAAAGTGCAACGACACAGAGCTCATACTTTGTTTTATTTAATTAATTTAATGTGATATCACAGAACTGTCAAGCTCAGTTTTGAGATTTTGATATCTGGGGCTGCTCAATGTTGTCATTGCTGTAAGCTGAGCGTGCTGGTGTTTGTTTCAGGCTTTAAACTTGATTTTGCTTACTTCACCTGAGTTGTCTGACCTTCGGGATCATCTTAAACAGTCACTGGTCAAAGATGCTGGGAGAGACTTGTTTCTTTCTTTGTACGCATCATGGTGTCATTCACCAATGGCAATGATAAGCCTCTGCCTATTAGCTCAGGTAAGCCTTACAGCCTGCAAATTTGCGGACATTCCTCATTGTTGTATCAAGCATTTGTTTCTTTTGTTTCGTGGTGAAATATAATGAGCTTCAACTCTGTAACAGGCATATCAGCATGCGAGTTCTGTTATTCAATCTTTGACTGAAGAAGATATCAATGTGAAGTTCTTAGTGCAACTACATAAGTTGATCCACCTTCTGGAGACTCCAACCTTTGCTTACCTTAGGCTGCAGGTGTTTTGAATTTCTCCTTTTATTGATTGTGAAACTGAACTTCAAATTCCTTTATCATTTATGGTTCTTTATTGTTAGAATAGGAATAGGAATATTTGTATATAGTATCCTACATGGAAAATGATTGAGATGTAGTGTCTATAAATATGACTCAATGTAATAATGTAGATACAACAATTCAATAATATTTCTCCCATAATTTCTCACATGGTATCAGAAGCATTGGTGAGAAACATTCAAAAAACAAATACCATCACATCAATCCCGTGTGTCAATTCCGGCTACAGTTTTGCGTCACTTTCTCTCCGGTGGATTTTGTGCAAAATCCGAAACCCCCCTCAGGTAGAGAACACTCCGGCGACCACATCCCTGAAACATCTGATCGCCGGAACCCTAATCCGGCACCGTCAAATCTGTTTCCCGGCAGAACTGCGTTTTTCGGCGACTTTTCAAAAAAAAAAATCCAGTCAGGTCGCGCAACAATTCCGACCTCAACCATATAATTTTCTTCAAGATCCAGTCACTTTTTATTTTTCCGGCGAGCTTTCCGGCGGAATGTAAGATTTCAGATCTGGTTCTTTTTTTTTTGTGAGATTTTAGATCTGGTTTTGCAGATCTCTGCTCTATTAATTGTGATTTCAGATCTGATTCCTGTGATTTCAGATCTTATCTTCCGGTTCTCAGACCTGTTTTTCCAAGTTATTGTCCATCTGATTTCAGATCTCATTCCACTACTGGTCAGATTTCAGATTTTACAAGATGTCTTTCGGATCTGATAATTTTAGCTCCAAAAACACGTGTATCAGAACTTCAAAATTCTTAGAGATCAAGAATTCGAACATCTAAGTCTACGAAGAATCGACGAAGAGGCCGCTTTGGAAGATCTGATACACGTGTTTAGTTATTGTAATAGGCTTGGACACACTCGTGTAGTATACAGATCTCGACCTAAGTGTAGTTATTGTAACATGTTTGACACACTCGTGAAGTATGCTATTCTCTACATGGTCGACCTGCCAAGAATGCTCATGTTGCTCAGACTACTACTACATGTAATCAACGGATTTATTTATCCGAAGAAGAATATAATGAGTACCTTCAGTATCGAACACGTAAGCAGATATCTCCACAAGTAGCCTCAGTTGCACAATCTAATACAATTGGATCGTGGGTTGTAGACTCTGGCGCTTCTGATCATATTTCCGGTGATAAATCACTTTTGTCGGATATTGATTATTCACCGTCTCTTCTCGCTATTACTTTAGCTAATGGGATCCAAACAAAAGCAAAAGGAGTTGGAAAAGCTAAACCCATATCCACTGTCACTTTAAATTTTGTTCTCTATGTCCTTGGTTGTCCTTATAAACTTGCATCGATCAATCGTTTGACCTGTGCCTTAAATTATGCCATACTATTTCTTGATGATTCTTTTATTATGCAGGGCCACAGTACGGGACATTCGATTGACGTATGATATGAATCATAAGACATCTACTACCTTACCTCTACTCCATACTCCATAGCAGGTCTGGTTACAGATCCTCCAGACTCAATCCATAAGCGATTAGGACATTCGAGTCTGTTCAAGCTATAAAATATGGTGCCTAGTTTGTCCAAATTAGATTGTGAGTCGTGTCAACTTGAGAAACACACTCGCACTACCTTTCCACGTAGTGCTGAGAGTCGTGCAGAGTCTATTTTTCAATAGTTCATTATGATATTTGGGGTCCCAGTAGAGTCAATTCACCTTTATGATTTCATTATTTTGTTAGTTTCATTGACGGTTTTTCCAGATGTACTTGGATATTCGGGAATGAGTGGTGAACCAGGAATCGCCCCTATGAATATAGCTCCTTCCCTTAGTCATAGTTAGGTTAGGTCCACTTCTTTCAAAACAAAAAAACAAGAACAGGAATTGACTCTTCAGAAAAAGATACTGCATGGTTTCCACTCTTGGTCGATTACGATATGAGTTATTCTCTATATTCAAGAGTTTTTTGTGCTGAAATACAAAATCAATTTGGTGTTTCTATTTGTACTTTTCGTAGTGATAATGCCTTAGAATATAAATCCTTCTAGTTTCAGCAGTTTATGACTCACAATTATTCATCAAACATCTTGTCCCTACACCCCTCAGCAGAATGGGGTAGCAGAAAGGAAGAATAGACATCTCATTGAGACTGCTTGCACTCTCCTCATTGAATCCCATGTTCCGCTGCGTTTTTGGGGCGATACAGTCTTCACGTCTTGCCATTTAATTAATCGAATGCCCTCATTTTCTATTCCGAATCATATTTCATATTCCATAGTATATCCTCAATTATCTCTATACTGTTTTCCTCGTGTTTTGGGAGCACATATTTTGTGCATAACATAGCTCCGGAGACAGATAAATTAGCCCTTCGCTCTCTTAAATGTGTCTTTCTTGGTTATTCTCGGGTTCAAAAGGGGCATTGTTGCTTTTCACCTGATCTCCGTCGATATCTTATGTCTGTCGATGTCATATTTTTTGAGTCTCAATCTTACTTTTGGTCTTTTTCTGATTATCCGATATCTCTAAGGTCTTACCTATACCGACCTTTAAGGAATCTACAATTACTTCTACATCTTCAGTCACAGTCACAGTGCCACCACTTCTGACTTATCATCGTCGACCGCGTCCAGCATCAGACCTAACATCAGGTTAGGTTCAGATGATTCATGTCATGCGTCAGACTCTGTACCTAATGTGGACTTGTCTCCTCCTGATCAGTCGATTGCACTTCGGAAAGGTATACGGTCCACTCGTAATAATAACCCACATTATACCCTTTGAAGTTATCGTCTATCATCATCTCATTATGCCTTTGTATCATCATTGTCCTCTGTTCCCATTCCTAAGTCTACAAGTGAAACTCTTTCTCTTTTCGGATGGCGACATGCTATGATTGACGAGATGTCTTCTTTACATACGAGTGGTACTTGTGAGCTTGTTCCTCTTCCTTCAGGTAAATCTACTGTTGGTTGTCGTTGAGTTTATGCAATCAAAGTTGGTCAAGACGGTCAAGTTAATCGGCTTAAGGCTTGCCTTGTTGCAAAAGGGTATACACAGATATTTGGGCTTGATTACAGTGATACTTTCTCTCCCGTGGCTAAAATAGCATATGTCTGTCTTTTTCTATCCATGGCTATTGTCCGCCATTGGCCTCTTTATTAGTTGTACATTAAGAATGTTTTTCTCCATGGTGATCTTGACGATGAAGTTTATATGGAGCAACCACTTGGTTTTGTTGCTTAGGGAAGTCTAATCTGGTGTGTCGATTGCGTCGGTCACTTTATGATCTGAAACAATATCCTTGAGCCTGGTTTGGTAAATTCAACACATTAATTCAGGAGTTTGGCATGACTCGCAGTGAAGCAAATCATTCTGTGTTTTATCGACATTCTGCTCCAGATTTGAGTATTTATTTGGTGGTTTATGTTAGACGATATCGTTATAGCTGGCAGTGATCAAGATGGTATCACTAATTTAAAGCAACATCTCTTTCAACATTTTCAGACTAAAGATCTCGGCAGACTGAAGTATTTTCTAGATATTGAGGTTGCCTAATCGATGTCAGGTATTGTTATTTCGCAGCGCAAGTATGCCTTAGACATTCTTGAGGAGACATGAATGATGGGTGGACCCATTGTCACTCCTATGGATCTGAATGCTAAACTCCTGTCAGGACAAGGGGAGCCACTCAGTGATCCTGGAAGATATAAGCGACTTGTTGGTAAGTTGAATTATATCACAGTGACTAGACCTGACATTTCGTTTCCTGTGTGAGTGTTGTAAGTCAGTTTATGAATTCTCCTTGTAATAGTCATTGGGATGCAATTATCCGCATTCTGCCATATATTAAGTCAGCTCCAGGTAAAAGACTGCTTTTCGAAGATCGTTTAATATTATGCAAGATCACTATGTAGATGGGATTGGATTCATAGTGTCAGTTAATAGACGTTCTACATCCGAATATTGTGTGTTAATAGGAGATAGTTTGGTGTCCTGGACGAGTAAGAAACAGAGTGCCGTTGCTCGATCCTGTACTGAATCAGAATATTGAGCAATGAATGTGACAACTTATGAGCTAGTTTGGATTAAGCAGTTGCTCAGAGAACTAAAATTTGAAGAAATCAGTCAAATGGAACTTGTGTTATAACAAAGCAGCTTCATGTTAGCTACTGTTTCCTGTTGTTAGAATGCGCTACCATTGCGTATTTGATTTTTACTATGTGCATGTCCACATTGCTTTAATTTCTCGTCTGACCGTTTCTCATACTTTGTTTTGCTTTGCTTGTTTTGCCTGATTATGCTTTGTCTTGAGCCGAGGGTATCCCGGAAACAACCGCTCTACCTACCAAGGTGGAGGTGAGGAGTGTGTACATTCTATCCTCTGTCGGATTTCACTGGGTTTGTTGTTGTTGTTATAACAAAGCAACCCTTCATATCACATCAAATCCGGTATTTCATGAGAGGACAAAACACATTGAGATTGACTATCACTTTGTCAGGGAAAATATACTCTCCGGAGATATTGTTACTAAATTTGTGTAGTCGAGTGATTAGCTTGCAGATATTTTCACTAAGTCACTCAGTAGTCCTCGTATTAGATACATCTGTAACAAGCTCGGTACATATGACTTGTATGCACCAACTTGAGGGAGAGTGTTAGAATAGGAATAAAAATATGATTTGTATATTGTATCCTACATGGAAAATGATTGGGATGTAGTGTCTATAAATAGGGCTCAATATAATAATGTAGATACAACAATTCAATAATATTCCAGAAAATAAACATATGTATGTTTGTAATTCCTTTTGTCCTGGAGTTGTCCTGGAAAAGGGAATCTAGCACCAGAGAAACCCGAGTCTTATAACTTTTAAGGATATATGCTTATCTTTTAAGCGGTCGATTGAAGGAAAAGGAAATACATATTCTTTTCTTTCTAGAGTAGATCAGTCTAAGTTTTTGGTCGTGAAAGCTCTCTCTTTTTCATATAGCCGATCCCAACTTACTTGGGATTGAAGTGTGTAGCTATTAGTTGTTTGTAAAAGCGCTCTTCTTTGCATAAAGCGTGTTCTGTGGAGTGCGCAAACAAGACTTGTGAAAAAAATGCTGCTCCAGTCTCCATTTTGCATACATGTTAACAAGGGAAACAAGATTGGAATTGAGGAGCTCATTGCATAACTACCAAACTCTCTAGACAATCTACTTTGCTGCACCAATAAGAGAAATCCTGTACGATACTCTGAAACTGCTTTTAATAGACTTCAAATTGATGACCTTTCAATGGGCAGACCAAGTTTTGGTTTTGGGGGGGGGGGGGGGGGTATAATGTAGTTGAAGGGGACACTGCAAACCTATAATTGTTTGTTGTTGATACCCTATACTGATTTGTTTTGGTAAAAAGACGTGCATTTTACCTACAAGTTGTTGCTGCATTGCTATCTGAAGTCCCTTTACTTTAGTGGTTTGTTGGTGCTCAAATGCAACCTCGTTATTAACTTCAAATATTAGGGGTGCCAATATTAACTCTTTCACTAATATCTATTTTTGTGCTTGTGTAACTGTTAATTTCTCCAACAACCTGAAAAAATAAGCAATTTATCTATTTATTTATTTAAAAAAAAGCATTTGTTGTATTCTGCTTTACCTGTTTAATGAAGTTGGTGGTGTTATGTCCAAGACTTAGTACACCATATACGATTATCAGGGATGTAATTTTAACTCTTAAATCTGAAAATCTCTTCAGTAGCAGTATGAATCTTGTATTGTTTTTTTTTTGTTCTCAATGTGATGTACAAGCAAGTTTGTTGGTTTTTTCTCTTTTTCACGAATAAGTTCTCTTAGGAGCATCTTTGTGGCTCTTTTTCTTGCAGCTTCTTGAACCTGGAAGATACATTTGGTTGTTAAAAGCATTATATGGTCTGTTGATGCTGTTACCGCAGGTATGTTATGTATTGTTTTCTCCACTGGTAAGTTGAGTTGAAGTTATTGCGATCAACCACATCTCATTTGTGATGCATGCCAGGATAAGTTTGCAGTTGCGCATTTGCTTGTGCAAGTTGAGTTTCTGTTGAATCATGTTTTAAGAGTAGCGGCAAAAATCAAACACTGGTCGCGTTAGTAGTTCAATCCACTTACTATTACTATATCCTAAAAGTTAGTATGTCATGTCTATTATTTCCAGCTTATACTTGAAATAATCACTCGAGTTGTTTGTTTCCAAAAAAAAAAAAAAATTGTGGTGTTCGGGCCAGATTGGAAAACCTCGACTATTACACCGGATACCTACTACCTCCCATTAACACAAGTACTTCCGTCCACTAAGGCTTAGGTAGATGGGAAGAAATTGCCTATTGTTACTTGTCTTTACTGGGATTTGCTCACAAGTTGGATTTTTTGTGTTAGTAATGCAGTGAACTCTTTACAAGAGCTTGTTCAATTGATTTTTCCTGATTATCACTCTTATATGCAAAACTTATAAGTATTAAGCTGCACATAAAGTTCACTAATGTAGATATTCTTTATCAATTGATGTAGCAAAGTGCAGCCTTCAAGATTCTTCGTACTCGGTTGAAAACTGTTCCTTCATACTCCTTCAAGGAAGAAAAAGTTGCACGAACAACGTCCGGGATTCCCTTTTTCAACGGGGGAGGCGGATCACAAATTTCAGATGATGGCAACACAAATGAGAATTCACATGATATGCATAATGGAATAAACTTTGCTTCTAGGCTGAAGCATTTTAAGCAAATTCAGCAGGAGCATCGTTTGCATTCAAAGTCAGAGACTCATTCACGTTTTAATTCTGCTTCATCAACGAAGGTTCGTGTGCTTCATAACATCTACTTATTGTGCTGATAATATTTTGGTTGCATATTACACTCTGATACTTGTTCAAAAGTTAAAACTAATATGTCTGAAGGTAGAAATATCCTATATGTAAAGGTAGTTAATTATTTCCATCGTGATCCATTGCTTGTCTGTCTATCTGGGTTGAGTATGGTGAAAAAGAGTTCTTAGATTTTTTGGGTTATGTTCTAATGTGCAAATGACATATGATGGATATATTTGGTGTGGATTGTATTTGCGATAAACAAGTGCTTTGTAATGAGGGTTGTATGTGTTCCTTTGTTGTGAAGTTCCATATCTCTATTATGCGTGTATCTTTTTTATATCTGGAGAAATTCCCAGTGGGCTTCTATCCTAACTCCAGTTGGCACACAAGTTCAGAATTCCAGGGAGTATAGGCCTGCCCCTCTACCCTTCTCCCAACTTAAATACTAGACTTTTAAGTTCGAGTCCCTGATGTGCCTCAACTCACATGTCACTTCGGTACGGAAGCCGTGGAACCCATATACTCTATTATGTTGAATAAACCTTTCTTTTCTAAAGTTTGCTCTTTGAGCATGTTGGAATCTTAGCTTGAACCTATCTTAATTCAGGAGTTATGAAGACCAGAAGAATCAAAACAATCTGCCGCAGCAACAGACTTGAACAGGCCTTCTTCAATATCATCGCGTAGGGCCCCAGTACAGTTGCAACTTTGATTGTTCTCCCTTGCTCCTAATCGAGCTTTCTTATACAGCAATCTTGATTTGCTTTCTTTTTCTTTTTTGAAAGCATAGTCAAGCTTCGGTAAGTTGTAAATTGTATATCTTTGTTGTTTGTTTTGTCAAAATTCATTGAGTTGGAAAAAGGGGTATAACTTTAGCTTGGATATTCCCAAGCTATTTTTTAAATTCTTTGAAAGATATTTAAAGGTAAAATTAGCCATGTGGTTATGTTATTTTTTGTTGAAGGGGGTGCTGAAGCAACAATAAAGTAGGTCACGGGTTCCGGGCCGTGGAACAAGTCACTGATGCTCTTCTGTCAGGTAGACGGCCTACATCACATGGCTTCGGGGTGCGTCTGTTCCTAAGACTGCGTGAATATGCTTGGTGCACCGAGCTGTCTTTTTTATCATATGGGCAAACAGGTAGATGTGTAGAATATAAAAAGTTCCTTTTATTCATGAGTCTCCTGTTACAAAGAAATGTTCAATTTGTTTTATTATGAATGCTGTATCCTTCATCCCATTATTGTTGCTTGTATTTGAATAATTCTCAAAGCTTGAGTTTTGTGGTATTTTCCATGTTTTCCTTGAAATTTTATTAATCTAATAAATTGCATGGACAGGTTGCTGCTAAAGAGTATCTTATTTGTATCCATTAGAATTCCTTTCTTGGAAGGAAATAAGGAATTTTGGTACTTTATTTATCTGCAAAGAAATAATTAAAACAAGGGTGAGTTCATGTCAAGATTAAGGGATAAGGAATTGCAGAACGATCTTTGGTTACAAGAAAATTAAGGAAAAAATTATATGAAGGAATAAGATTTTAATGAAATAGTTTAGTTTATATTAGTTGGGTCAATTAAACTTGATTAATGTAATACCTTATTACTTGACAAACACTAGATTTTTTTAATCATATAATAATTTATTCTTTGTTGAACAATAAGTTATATTTCGTTGCCTTTCTAGAATTCTAGTATAGTAGTAGGGCATAGGTAAGGGTGTTCATGGTCCGGTTTGACTCGGTTTTTGGTTAAAATCAAAACAATTAAATCGATTTTTTCTAATATTCAAATCAAATCAAATCAAATCATTATAGTATAAATTCTATCGGTTTTGATTTTGTCGGTTTATTAATTTGGTTTGGGTTTTACGGTTTTTGCGGATTTTAAGGATATATTTTCTATTGCAATAAAATTAAGGGAAAAGGGGCATATTTGCCCTCAAACTTAAGATAAAGGAGCATATTTGTCATCCGTCAAAGTTTGGAGATAAATATACCCTCTGTTAGTCTAAATTTATTATATTCATTTTTAACAGAAATGCCACGTGTACGGCACGTGGACGCCACGGGGAAGACACATCAGCAGGTGGACCCACATCACCTCCAAGAACTTCTCCGGCTGTGAACAGTAAAAAAATTCGGCCACCACAGAACACCATTGGAGACGAAACTTATACCATTAGCTTCGTCTCATCTAGCCCGTCATTTTCATACCAACCACCATCGTCGATTCATCCTTAATCGCGATCAATTTCAGATCGAAATCTCGTTCATTGTTGTTCGATTTTTTACAAATTTCGAGCTAATATCGACGGCGGAGGGATAAACCAATGTGACCGCCATCTCACGACGGTCATTTTGGTACCAACTCCGTCCGTCGACTCAACCTCTGGTCGACGACGAATCACATTCTTCTTGGAACTCTGAAGCGTCGTGGGTTTTCCGTGGCGAGTAATGTCGAAGCTCATGGTTGGTATCAATAGGTTCGTCTTGATCAGTACTACAATAATCACTAAGCCCCGTTCCTCAATTCGTTCGCAGTCACGTCGACCAAATCAAAACTCTGGCGGATTTTTTGTTTTTTCCGGTAAACTCAGACGTCGACAGTGGATAGTATCACTGAGTTCGTGGCATCATTCTCTACAATATACACCCAATCCCATGCCTCAATTCTTCCTAAATTGCATTTCATCATTGTTGCTCCTTCAAGCTTCTACCCCTGTTCTTAGAGGTGATGTGGGTCCCACCTGCTGATGTGTCTTCCACGTGGCGTCCACGTGGCGTACACGTGTCATTTCTGTTAAAAATGGGTAAATATAACAAGTTTAGACTAACGGAGGGTATATTTGTCCCCAAACTTTTGACGGATGACAAATATGCCTCTTTATCTTAAGTTTGAGGGCAAATATACCCCTTTTTCCTAAAATTAAAACAAGTAAGGTACATAAGGACAAAGCAAGTGAAACTAATTCAGCACAAAAAAGTTGTCATTCATTACCCTGAGTGGAAAAGACGAGAAAACAAAAAGAAATATTGAGGTTAAATATTTTTCAAGCATTGAAATCTTATGCATCGACAAAGCTATTAATTTGTCTAGGAGAATGAAGATGGTCAATCTAACTGACAAAACAAAATGTTTTATTCATTAATCTAACAATAATAATAATAAAAAATCCCGTTTGAAGTTTCATTGAAAAAGGATGAGACCTAAAGCTAATATAAAAGCGGAAAATCTTTCGATAAGGAGTATTATACCACATTAATGGATGCTTTTGTGCTACTTGAATTAATCAGGTCAAGATTTTGAATACCAAATGATTAAACCGGGAAAAAATAAGCACAGAAAATAAAAGTGAACAATGATAAAAATTAACATATTCCTTGATAAAATTAGATAGTACTTGTCGTAAAAATGAAATTTGTATGAAGCCCTTCACCAATATTTGACCCTGAAAACTTAATCTACTGCCTTCATACATTTATCATCTAGCCGAAGTTTGTATAAAGTAATTAAAACATCTGTATTCTCACTACAAAGTGTGGCTCATTTATTTTTTCTAGACCATAAATTTAAGGTAAAATATAGTATATTAGATATTAATTGGACTCTTAATTAATATCTAATATATATATATATATATATATATAGTTCACATATATTGGGATAGAGGGAGTATAATATTTTAAATATGTATATATTTATCGATTTGGTTTGGTTCGGTTTGTCTTGTTTTTTTTCCGTTTAACATCAAACTAAACAAAATGTTATCGATTTTTAAAAATTTAGAATCAAATCAAATCAAACCAAGTTGATTTTCGATTTATTAAGTCGATTTGACTCGATTTACAGGTTCGGATCGATTTTTCGGTCTCATTTGAACGCCCATGGCGTAGGAATCTTGGAAACTAAGATAGATCGAATAGAATGTACTTTTATTTTCAAGTTGCATTTGTAAGAAATGCTATTTATGAACTATCTCTTACTCAGATAGTGATTCTTTAAAGATAAAGAAATTTGAAGCTAATGGAATTTAATATAAACTCAGGATAAAGCAACAACAAGTAGGTATCTTATAAAATCAGTTGAGAATTAGAGTTGATTCAGAATTTAAGATCAAGATGATCAAAGTTTAAATCGAAGAGAAGTTCAGTCTGCATATCTAATTAAGGGGATGTTATTAGTCTGTTATATTACGTTATCAGATAGAATGCATATGATTAACTTCTCTTTAGACCTTGTTTGCACTACCGCATTAGTTTACTAGCCCTTGTTGGCTAGTTACCTTCACTTTGAGTGTCAGCCTACCTACGTTTTATTTTTTTCCTATGACATCTTATAGTTTCCCAGCCTTTCTCTGCCCACGTGTCCCCCAAAATCAAGTTGTTTTTTTTCTATGGGAAGTGCACTAACAGTGTCAAGAGGCTATCAATTTGGAGCGACAGGTCAGCAAAATATGAACATTTTTACATAATTTTTAAAGGGCAAAAGTGCCTGGAGAACATCGAGAGGCCATCATTTTTTTGAGCAGTCTTTAGAGCTTTAACGAATGTTTACACTGATTTTTTTTGTTATTCTTTCGAGGGAAAATGGTTAAATTTGCCCTCCAACTATGTTTTATAGTTTAACATTGCCCTCCATCAAACTTTGCGATCAAATATACCCTCACCGTTTGCAAACTTGTTAAATTTGCCCTCGGATTGACGGAAATGTGAGTTGGACGCCACGTCGGATCCACGTAGACGCCACGTCGGTGCCTACATTTACTCAACCAGCTTCAATTCCACCGTATTATCACCGTCGTCTCCACCGTCACCTCCGACACCGGAGAAAGTGAAGAGAGCATCTCATAGCGTTCCACGAAAAACTGAGAGAAATCACACATAAAAGAGTGTTGATAATTTTGATATACATGCGACCCACCGCCGCCATTGCCACAATACATGGAGTCGAGGAGCAGTAAAAGCGATAAGAATAGAGGTGGTGCAAGTGCGACAAAGGTGTTTATTAACTCTTTGTATCACAAAAAGAAGAGAAACAATAGATCAAAAAGTGTTGATAATTTTGATGTTCTTCTACAGAAATCTGAACCTCCTCCTCTCCATTACCTATGGCCGACATCTTCTACTCCACCACATCCTCCACCATCACCGCTGCCACCTCCTCATTCTCTGTTTCAAAACTTATTCACATCCTCCACCACCACCTCCTCCGCATGTCAAGGCAGAGCCAATCAGGATATCAAGACCAAATTCAGCACCTAAGCCAGTGAAAATAAGAAGCTTCGACAGTGTCGAAGAAAACTCAAACAGCGGAGGAGAATCGTCGTTGATACCAATTCCACCACCACCTTCACCGTCGTCGTTCTTCAGAAAACCCGCCTGGAAATTCGTAGCACAAGACGACTACACCCCGACGGCGGAAGGCGTCGTTGTAAACATGTATATTATAGAAACAATTGTATCCCTACCCATAATTAGAATATTTCCATATATTGTGTAAATATAATTATGGTAAGACTAGGATTCCTCTTTTGTATAGGTTTAAGATTCCTATTGTATAAGGGATGAACATTGTACTCTATATATACTTTGATATTAATGAAAGACTCCCTAAGGGAGATTAATATCATCTTACATGGTATCAAGAGCCTAACACAAAACCCTAGAATTATTCTTTGTGTGGCGCATGCGCCACACCAACCCCACCCAGGCGGTTCATGCGGTTCCTCCCTTCCTCCCAAATTTGTTGGTTTTTCTTCTTCTTTTCTCTCGTCTCTAAATGGATACTCAGGATTACGTTTCTGATTCTAACGCATCTACCTCCACAAATCCCACCACCACGTCGTCACCTCTTTTCATCCCGCCCTCACTGTTACCAATATCAAGAATTATATTTCCATTATTCTTGATCAAGAAAACAGTCAGTATTATCCTTGGGTTGAAATGTTCTGTAATCATGCATGTCTCTATAACATGCTTGACCACATCGACGACACAATTCCGCGCCCTCCGGAGATTGATGAGTCTACTTGGCGTCGTCAAGACGCCGGCGTCAAACAATGGATTTATGGTAGTATTTTTCAGGATCTTCTTCTTACTATCATGAAATCTGGTGCCACAACCCGTGATTTATGGAACCGCTTGGAGGAAATATTTCAAGATAACAAACACACTCGTGCGGTGTATTTGGAGGAACAATTTAACAATACACGTCTTGAAAATTTCTCCAACATGACTGAATATTGCAGACAGTTGAAACTACTGGCGGTTCAACTCTCCAACGTCGACACGCCTGTCTCGGACACTAAGATGGTGTTGCAATTGATTGCAGGCCTTCCCAAAGGCGACTATGATACATTAGCCGTCATAATTCAACATGCAGATCCGCTTTCCAGTTTTAACAAAGCTCGTTCGCTGTTGTTGCTCGAAGAGACTCGCCGTGCTAAGCAGGATGAACATACTCAGAAGGCGTTAGCTGTCGAAACACGCCCTCAAGATCCAACACTGCCAGAAAACTCTCAACCGCAGCAGGGACGCGGTGGCAAGGATCGCGGCATAGGAGGCCGTGGTCGTGGTAGGGGTCGCAGACAACAGAATCAGCAACATCAGCCAACGGGCCCGCGCGCGGCTGTGATACCGTCTGACTCTGCAACGCCGCGATTCAGCGCCAACAACCTCGTCGGCATGACACCCACTGAGTTGGTGATAGGCGTATTTTATATATACTTTTTGAGTCATTTTTAGTTAGTATTTTACTCATTTTATTTATGTTTAGTATAATATTAGGGTTGTTTTCCTTTCTTTTGTGTCACAACTGTCAGAAATGGAGAAATGGCGAAAAAAAGATGAAATGAGCTTAATTGAGATGGAATTGCACACTTAAAGGGGCCAATAAATGAAGTCTAAGAAGTCCCGGGAAGTATAGAAAAGATCGACGGCTTGGATGAAGCCCGGGCGATGAAGCGAAGAAGCTGCCATGCACCGGCGCGGCTGACCACTGAAGTTGTCCGAAACTCTCTGATTTTCAGGCGCCGTGGCGCCCGACTGCAGGGCCACGGCGCCGATGCGGTATTTTGACGTTTTGGGCCGAATTTGACACGTTTTCAGGATCCAAAAGGGATAATTTTTCCTACCTACATAATCCCTAACCCTTGACCTAAAGGATTCTTGTGCTATATATATTCTCTATATCATTCTCTAGAGGGGGGATTCATTCCATCCATTGTACATACAACACAACTTAGGAGGCTAAGATTGGAGGCTTTTCAAGTATTTTCTTTTCTTTCTTTTTGCTTTGTTTATTTCAGTTCATGTATGGAGATTGTATTAGTTATTAGCGTAACTATGGCTAGGAGCTAATTACTTATTTAGGGATTTCCTTGTGATTCTCTTGAAACTCTTATTCATGAAGTAATACATTAGTTGATTTCTTCTTCACTTGTTTAAGATTTATTCAATAGTTGTTTTGATTGCTTGATAATTAATTGATCACTAGTTATCATCACTTATATGAGTTCTAATCGAAATCCGGAGATTGTGAATATGCTATAGTTGAATAAACATAGGTTTAAATCGTGGACGAAAGTACCCCGATACTTGTGTAGCTTAATAGGTTATTGCTCTTAATCCTTCTTTGTAGTCAATCTTGTCATCGAAAGATAGAAGAGTTCTCCATTGGGGTTGAGTGTTTATATTACCTTAACAGGAGTATAAAACGGTCTAGTTAACCTGCTATCTTAACGTAGAAGAATAAGTTAGTCTAATTGTATTAAGGATTGAATAGAGTGGATATTTGATTATCTTGGAAGCCCTAATTCTCCATCATAACTGATTTAAATCAAAGTATTTTCATAATTAGTTTATTTCCTGCATTATTAGTTTAGAATTCCAACTCAATTAACGTTAACCAAATAGAAACTAAAGCATAGATAATCGGTACTTGAAAACCAGTTCCTGAGGACGATATTCAGTCTTATCTAGACTATATTACTTGTAATGATACGTGCACTTGCGTTAAGCGTGTCTATAAATCGCACATCAAGCTTTTGGCGCCGTTGTCGGGGACTGGCGTACTTTCAATATCGATTTATCTATTCTTATTTCTAATTTGGTTGCTCCAAGCGAGCATCTTTTTATCAGTTTGTTTTTTGTGTTTTTCTTATTTTGCAGGTAAAGTTAGTTTGTTTCCTTAAAAAAAAAAAAAATTAGGACACATGGACTACTACTACTATCAGGGGCAGTGGAGTCATCAACAACTGCTTAACCCACATGTTCCAGAGGAAGATCTAGATGAGTTGCAAGCAGACATACTCAGGCTCACCAAGTGCCAGACTCAGTTTATGGATGAGACAAGAGTGTCCCTCAGAAATTTGAAGACACAAATAGGACAACTAATGGATAAGATGAACAATACACTTCAAGAAATTCTGCCTAGCGACACTGTTGTGGGAAGTGATAAGCAAATTGAGGAACCTGAACCACACCCAGCGGTTCAGGTTAAGATTACTGAGATCCAATTCTTTTGCAAAAGAAATACCACCAGTGGTCACTGTTGATCCCCAAATAGGAAGTCCATACCATCAAGGGCACCCCTAGAGTTGAGAGATGTTGGGAATCTCACTGATCCCTACATTATAGAGAGCCTAGAAGACAAGCATGTCTCGTGTACTTGGGGGATAATCTTATATCTGAAGCCCTTAGTTGAAAAGATTGTTGTAGGAAAAGTGAGACCTGCAACAATAACTATGCGGATTGCAAGCAGTTCGCAGAAGGATCCAATGGGCACTCGTAAAGGTTAATTGCGTCCGGCTAAAAGACGTTAAAGACAACGCTTGTTGGGAGGTAACCCAATGTTTTTTTAATTATGTTATTTTGATTTTTGTCTTAGTTTATTTTGTCTTGAACAGTCTCACGGTCTTGGGTTCTTGTCTTGTGTTTGTGGATGACAGTTGGACTAGGAGCAGACCCCGAACATAAAAAGGAGCAAAAACGCTGAAAAAAATGAATTCTTTCCGCAGAAAAGGCGCTTTCAAACGCTGTTGATGACGCTTGAATGTTCAACACATCTCGGGCCATCTTTGACAGTGTCGAAAATGTCTTCTCATTCTCCCTCCAATATTTCAGCAAGTCTTCTTGTCCTTCATCATTGACAATTAATTCGTACGGTACAACACCCTGCAAAATATAAACATCAAATTCGCTAACTTGTGAAGAAGTTGAACCACTATACATTTTATTTCTAAGACCTTGAATACTAGTAGCAGAAACCGCATATTTTTATAAGGTTGTAGCGAAGTAGTAGAAGATGGTACAGAAGGTGGTTGATTATTTGCACTTTGCTCTTGGTAATATGTATATATTTTTTTTGCATTCCGTGTGTATGCTAGACATAATTTCTTCTTTAGTTGGTGTGTGAGTTGGTTCTTCAGTTGAGTCCGTTGAAAGTACTTCTATATAATCATAAATCGTTTGTACAAGTGTTTTACAACCTTCTACTTTAATAGTTGAATTTAATACAAGACCAACAATATAAATAGTGAGAATAGATTTTTTTTTTTAATTTTATAAACATTTTTTCAATAGATGCCTTATAAGTTGGTTTTTGCATATATTCATTAAGTAACAAAAATATTAGAGCTATATAAAATAACATATTTGAAATAGTAGGATAATAAATATCGAAAAAATCTTTAGTAGCTTGATAAAATTTCTCTAAAAATCCATTAAGTTCTAAATTTTTTGCCCAATCATATCTCTTGAATTTTTATTATGGGCGTTAAATAATAAAGTTATAGGTTGTCTATAATTGTAAGCAACAAGTAGTTGCTCATACAGAGAATTCCACCTAGTCGAAACTTCTTCTGGAATTTTTCTATAAGGTAATCAACAATCATAACATGTTCTTTTATACTCTTTGAGTCTTTGTATTTTTTTTACCTTTAACAATAAAATTTATAGCAAATTATATTTTATCAAGAATGTTTTCAAAAAGTTTTAGGCAATTTTTTACAATTAAGTTATAAATATGACACACATCTTATATGAACATGATCAGAAAAAGATGGAGTTAATCTAAGTTTTAAAAGTCTTATAGCATAATCATTATAACTAACATTATCTAATGTAATAGTCATAATTTATTAGTTATTCCATAATATTCACAAATTGTTAATATTTTATGCAATAAATCTTTCAGTGTGCCTATCATCTATATATCTATATGCTAAAATACGTTTTTGCATAAACCAATTTTGATCTATCCAATGACATGTTACCGTTAAATAATCATTATCGTTAGTACTACGACATATGTCAGAAGTGATAATCACTTTGCCATTAAAATGATACAGTGCATAAAGTAAATATTGTTGATATTCACTTGTAAATTTAAAAACATCTATTCTAACAGTTGATCTAGAAAAACCATTAAAATCATGATTATATGTTTCTCGAATGTAATGAATAAACCAGGAGATGATGGAAATGAAAAAGGCAAACCCTTCACCGCAATTAAATTTGCCATATTTTCCCTATTTTTGTTTTTATCATATTTAGGATAAAAAAAATTCCCCGTTGTCGGGTTAATTTGACCATGTACTTGGCCGGGGACACTTTGTGAACATTGTCCCGACTCAGATGGCATTGGCACACCCAATTTTTTTAGCCTGATATTAATTCCACCTAGTTGTGTGCTCTCCTTGTACATGTCTCAATAAACCTCCCGTCCCACCTCGACTTTTTCCGGTTTTAAATCTATAAACATTTTTACAAATTTTACATCTAGCTAGTTGATTCTCTTGGTCCCTATAAAAAAATTACATGCATGTGATTTTAATTTTCGTTGTGTGGGGCCTCGACTCATACTAGGGGGAATATGAGACATTCCAGTTTGAGGCCGAGACTCGGTCTGAGCATGAGGTTGAGGTGCATTAGTGGGTGTGTCATCTATATTATCGTCAAAATTAAAGTCTGGTTCATCTACCTCATCATCTAATGGTATATCATTAAAAAAACAGTTTCATCAATATGAATGTAATCAGTCAAATTAATCGGACTAAGAATAAGATTACTAGAAGAAGTACCCTTACCCTTGTTACCCCTACTAGAAGAAGCACCCTTACCCGTAATTATACGTTTCAATCCTTCCATTTTAATTACACAAATAAATAATTAAAGTAAATGAAATTAAGTGCGATAATTAAAATTAAGTAACAATAATATTTTAAAGAAGGAACGAATGTACTAAGCGCCGACGTAACGTCGACGTGTAATCGAGGTTGAAAATTGAAATTTTGCTCGATGGATGATCCTAGAGCTAGTTGCCAACTTCACTCCCAATTTTTGAACTTTGATATAAATGAGCAAAAAATATATAATATTTAGTAGGCAATGTAGAATTGTAGAAAGATAAATTGAGAGATGGTAGGAAGATTTGTGAGAAAAATGAATAGAAAAATGAGGTATTTATAGTTGAGAGATAGGGTTAAAGTATAAATATATTAACTTAGGGATTAAAAATAAATATTAAGGGGGTAGGGGGTTTATGGGTTGAGGGGCATTCATTATAGCCGTTGCACAACGACCAAAATCAAAATTTGATCGTTGTTGCAACGACTATTTTTGCAAACGGAGAGGGGGACTGGGTCGGGACGATCACACGCCTCGTCCCGAGTTTGAACCCTGACAACGACAATTTTTTTTCGGGGGATGGGCCGGGTATCGGGTCGGACCGAGTCGGAATTGGACCGACCTGACCCACTAGACAACCTTACATACACCTATTTGCGCTAAATATAGTGGAGCATCCTGCATCCATTACTTTAAAATCATGGGTCCGTTATTGTCGTTAGAAAGATGTACTTCCATTTGAAAAATACGAAGGCTTGAGTTATGAAAGAAACTAAAATCCTATTGAAAAAAGGATAGCCTGACGCACTAAGCTCCCGCTATGCAGGAGGTCTGAGGAAGTATCGGACCATAAGAGTCTATTGTGTGTAGGGTAAGACAACGTAAAAAAAAAAAAAAAACTAGTGTAAAAAAGAATTTCTTTTTCTAAATCTCAAGCTTAACAAGCTTAATGTCTTTTTCTAAATCGGATAGCATGTATCTCCAGAGAGGTCCACCCTTTACCATGAGTGAGTCAATTACATACTCTGCTTTGTAGGCCACATCGATAACACCATCATTAAGATCTTTCAACTTCTCTGATTGCTCATATTTTTTATTTGCAAAATCAACAAGAAAAGATCTCATTTACTCTAGCTCTCTACTGATTGCTTCAATTTGGTGCTTCACAGGTGCAATCAAGTCAGCCTTTACAATAAGCAGATCATTCAAATTTCCTAAGAGAAAATCAATGAAGCCTAATCCATTAGTCCTAGGAGATGCATACCTTGAGGACCTTGGAACCCTTTGATAAACCTCTTTAACTTCTCTTGCGATAAACTCAATCTTCTTCAGCAAATCAGATAGAAAAACAAGCATCTCATCATCGGCTATATGTTCATTTGTTTCTCTAGCAAATGCTACCTCGTGGATTGCAGCTTCGATTTGAATTAAGTACTCATTCACCTTCTCTTCTTCCACATACTCCTTTGGTGGATCTGTGAGGAAATAAAACAGGAGTCTTAACTCTTCATGAAGTTTTTCAAGCACATTCCTTATAGTACCACCTACCTCACATTTTTGCTGTAGTTCAACTATGTTCTTCAAGAGGAAATCAACAAATCCCACCACAAATTCATCCATAGAGCAAGTCCGCGGTTTCTGAATCATAAGTCCTTTCAAGAGAACAGTATACACTCCTGCAAGTTCTTGCTTCATAGGGATAACGTCTCGAGAAAGGCCAGAAAGTTCAAGCTTCATGCTTAATGATCTTTCTTTATCTAAATCTTCATCTAGTAAAGAAACACCTGAAGTTTTTGCAGCTAAGTTTTCGATATGCATCAGGAGGGATTTCCATTTCTCTAAATCAGTGCACTCTTTTTCAGTCAATCGCAGAAAATTTCTCGAAAATCTTAGCTTGTATTGAAGAGATTCCATCTTTTCCTTCACCTCCGGAACAATAAGTTTATCATCATAATAACACAACAAATTCTCAAGAAATTCCACAACAGAATCAATGAAATCTAGAGAAAGATCATCTTCAGGTTGTAGTAAGCATTGTGAAAGAGACACAAAAGCTTCTTTGACTTGCAGTTTAAAAGGTGCAATTCTTGTGATTATATCGAAAATAACAGATCCCAAAGTCTCATTAATCGGAGGAGAAAAGCGATAACACATAGAGTGAAGTTCATTTCTTGCATACTGAACTTCAGCTTCAACACCCTTCAAGAGATGTTTCAAATCCTCAGAGGAGCAGACACATTTGCTTGACCAATGAAGAAATATTTTGAGCCATTTTAACTCTATCTTAAGTTGATGGCCAAGTTGAGTAAGAGATCCATTTTTCTGTTCTAGCCACTGCAGACACCTCAAGGGATCAGCATCATAAGAGAAAACAGACATCTTTGAATCCCAGTTTCTCCTTTCTTGGTAAATATCTATGACTATTGCACACACTATTCAGCAATAAACTGTTTTGGTGTTTTACTTTTCTTTTAATCTTTAGAAAAAGAATATCTCCTTTATGTTTGGTAAGGAAGTAAAATCTTACCTTAAACTATCCAAATCAACCTCCAACACGAGCTTGAGCAGTCCACAACTAACTCTTTAATTTCAACATTACTTGTTTAAGATCACAAAATTCAAAAAATACTTTTATACATTATACATATATTTAATTTAAAATTACAAAATTCAAACGTGTTTCTTATTTTGTTAAATTAATTGATTAGTGCTAAGAGACACAAATTTAAACGGAGGGCAGAGGCCGATCTAGCCTTAAAACACTAGGTTCACATCAAGTAGCTTTTGCCCAAAACATACATTTGTATAAAAAAATCACTAAATTTATATATAAATATTCAATTGTAAACCCAAATTTTATTATATATTAATTAGAGGATGTTATAAAAATTCATAAATTTTAAATTCTGAATTTACTTTTGGCGACTGCCACCGAGTATTAAATAATACTTTGGCCCGAGTTGAATGAAGTAATAGAATAGACTTAGCATCAATACTCGTGATTCAATAAGGTTTAAAAATTTGCTAGTTGCCAATTAAATATACATTTGACAGACTCCTCGAGCACATAACTTCTTTCCAGTATTCAACATCACCATTTTCGTTTCAAGTCTAATTATTTAAAACCGTGGTGATGAGGTTATAAGAAGTTAATATCGGTAAATAGTTAACATAAATAGTACTTAGTAAAATATACTGTTAAGAGGATAACTCTGATGGGTTTCAAATATTGGTTGTTGCCGTAATCTGAATTTGTTCTAAAATATTTGACATTTTACAAAGCTAAAAAGCATTTACTAGTACGTTTCCCCCCCTTCAAATTCATCCATACTGTTCCAATTTAGTGGAATGTTAATTAAGTGAAACGATTAAGAGTGAGACTAAGGATATATTTGATTAACGATTAAGAGCGAGACTAAGGATATATTTGATACAATATATGTATATATGTGCCGTGTATATTGTTACCATATGCACATATATTCTCTTACCATATTATTAGAATTCTTGTACATGTGTAAGAGAATATATGTGTATACGGTACCAATATACACAACACATATATACATATATTCTATCAATCTTTGATTTAGTTGCTCGAACCTTCATTATTGTCGACGGGTGCCACTACTAGAAATAGAGATTTTTTTCACCGACATTCAGTGAGAAATTTGTGTTATAAAATATGAATTTTCCACCTCAATCCCACCGAACCAGCTCATTGGAAAACACATGGTGGAAAACAGGTTTTCATTGAAGCGCTGAGAAACTTCCTAATTTTTCTGTGTGAAAACACTACTATTTAGTTTTTTTTCATTAACATTCAGTGAGAATAGTCACTGAACATTTTTCAGTGGCAAATAGTGATTTTTTAGTAGTATGCATGTCAGATCCTTCAAAAGTAGTGCATTTTTTGAAGAATCTAACAGGGGTGCGGCAATATTTTGGAGAGTCCGAGCAACCATTTTTTATAAGTATCCCTAAAAAATTTAACCTTCTGATTCTTTATGCAGTGGATCGTGAAGGAATGACTCAATCCAATTATGCCATCTAAACAGTACTTCACTAGATTCACAATAGTTATTCCCAAAGTTCCAGTATAATTAACTATGATTTAAGTCTTGCTACTCTCCTTATGAGTGATGTTCGAAAATTTGTATATGAGTGTACCTCCTTCATGTATATTTGTGTGTGGACATAAAAATCTAGACATATATCGATATACATGAGATACATATATGATATATGCTGCCTTGTTGACATAAAAGGTGTTGTAAATGGAGCTTTCCTAAGACCTGCCATTTCAAAATTCGAAACTTTTAATGTCAAAATTCATTTCAATCCGTAGTTCGAAAACCCAAAACAAAAATTCAAAAAAATTGGATTTGTATTTGGATTTCGGTTTTGCCCAAACGATGTCCAGCCATAATCTGTTCTTGAACTCTAGAGAACAGGCGGAAAGAAGTTCATCAGAGCGAGCGTTGTTGGCTAAATAACTGTCAATATTACTCAAAGAGCTATATATAAATGTCAATTGAACAAAATATTATTATTTCTCGTGATGTTAATTAAGCATAAATCCGCTATGTATATTTTTAGGTATCATTCCAAACTTTAGGTTTAGTTAGGTAAATTTTACGGTTATCTCCTCCCTAATAAAATAAGTTTGGAGCTAATTTAATGATGTATTTTCTTCTTCTTTTTTTTTTAATTCTAAACTATCAAATGATAGGATTCACTTCCCCAATTCTCTTCATAAATTATAGATGAGATTTGTTTTTTGGCTTCATTTCTCAAAAGAGTTGACTAAAAATGATAACAATTTATCCTCGAATGTTTACGTCCAATCAATAAATTCAAAGCACGAGTTTTTCATACATAAGTATATTACTTAAATATTTGCGAATAAGTATTTACCTAAAAATACGGGTAAAAATGTATTAGTTGGATCCTTTATAATTTGAATAGAAGAAATAACCTTGCAAAGATCTCTTATAAAAAAAAGGATAAAATTTAAACAAATTTGTAAAGCACAAAAGAAAAAGGGTATGTTTGAGGAAGTGAATATACAGAAAGGTTATTTAGTTGTCACGAGTATGCAATTTGTCATAATATTGGGATAAGGGAAATAGATTTCATATCGAAAAAGAGAAGATATAAATAGAATTTATATTCTCTAATTTAGTAATTTGAGGTATCAACTAAAAATTCATGATTCTTTACAACTAACTTTAGAAAAAAGTTAATCCAATTGATTTTACCAAAATGATTTTTTACATAAGTTCAATCTAAATTACTCTAGTAAACAACACATTAAAGTCTAGATAGTTTTCTAACCCGTTTGGTCAAAATTCTAAAATCTGCTTATTTTTAAAAAGTGTTTTCTGAAAATATATTTTAAAGAGTTATAAATTATTTTTGACTAATTAATTTGAGAAGTATTTTTGGTATTATTAAAATGTCAATTTGCCAACAAAATAATTAAAATCAATTTCTACTTCTCTATACTATTAATAAAAATATTTTTTTTCATATAAGCTTGACGGAACGTGTCAACCTTATAAAATACGGTCAAACCTCTCTATAATTGTCATTCGCTATAATGACATTTTACTATAACAACCTAATTTTCTCCGAAACCGATTTTTCATGTTATATATTTTACTTCTCTATAACAATATTCTACTTATAACAGAAATGACATTCATTATAGCGGTACAGTCTTTATAATTACATCTCTATAACAGCCATATTCAAATGTTGTGTAATAATATTTATAAGAAGTATATTATGTATAAAAAATAAAATATCAAAATATTTATGACAATCATCAAAAGAAAGATTGAATCCATTTTTTTGCTGAAAGTTTGAACAAAAATCTTCGTCAATTCAAGCGTTATATTATCATTAAGAGACTGAAATTTATGAAACAACCTACAATTGTAAAAATACCATTCTCCATTATTGGAGAAATACCGAAATTTTACCTACAGATGAAAACCCCAATATTTATAGTGAAAATTTAGAACTTGTTGAGAATGTTAGTAGTGTGTCATCACTTATAGCCCAAATCCCATCTCACAACACCAATCAAGCAATGGGTGCTACCACTTATATGAAGTTTGACGCAACTCTTCCAATCCTTGAAACTTATACTGATGAAGAGAATATTGCACAAGTGATTGGAGTGGAAGAACAAGAGACAACGAATACAAAAGGTGACAATGAAAGTGTTGATGAAGAGACTGAACCTATTATTATTTAGGGTGAGACACAAGAGTCAACTGTTAAGCTTTTAGATCGTCTTCAAGAAAAAAACTACTGAATTCCCTTTTGCTGAAAGTTCAGACAAATTTTTTCGTCAGTTCAAGCGTTATATTATCGTTAAGAGACTTGAATTTACGAAACAACCTACAATTGTAGAATTTTTAGGTCAAACTTGAAATTATATTTAAATTCTCAATTAATTTTAAATGTATATGTTCCTTAGATTTCAATTCTTTATCGGTATGGTACAACTAGTCGTGGATTAATTTGTAATTTATTAGTCTTTTTAATTTTTAATTAATGAGATATAAAAATCAATTGAAATTTTAAAATTAACAAGTATATTATTTTTGTCTATAGCGTAAAAAGTACAAAAAAATAATTCTTTGCATGCTTTCGTTTATAACGGCTAAATGAGATCCAAACATGATATATAATAACACCTCACTATAGCGGCTATGAAACTCTCGGACAAACACTATCATAATAGAATTTGAATTTATCCTACGTAAATAGTAAATCACTATAAAATCATCTCCTATTATAAGTAAATCCAAAAATAAATATTTTCCTTTAAATAGTCGAAACGAATCAGATATGTTCCACTTGTCCTTAGAGCCTTTATCACGACTAATACATAAAAATTTGTCCGCATTGTACGGATAACACAGTTCTTGTCGTGCATGCACGTAATTAATCTTCCTAATATACCGAAAAAACATTCACCAAAATCTCAACTTCTATTCCTAAAAGGTCTCAAAAAACAAACATAAATTTGAAATCTTCTCTAAAGATCCCTAATTATCTCTCAATTCCTTATATAATCTTCTTGAAAAAATCCCACAAATTTAATTCTCATCATACATTCATACCCTTTAATTCTTTCAAATCTTTCTCTTTATGTATTTTTCTTGATTTGTTGAATTCAAATTGGTTGAATCTTTTTCGATATGGGATTGAAATCTCTATTCAAGATCAAGAAAAAACGTGTCCCTAGCGCGAACAACCCCTACATACCCAATAATGCAACGCCTGTGAATTTATCTAGGGTATCCTCGATAGATTCACGTGTGAGAATTGAGGAGGAACTAGAACAAGTGTTCAAGAAATTTGACGTGAATGGGGACGGGAAGATATGCTCGTCAGAACTGGGGTCCATCATGGCGAGCCTCGGGAACGCCGCGACGGAGGAGGAACTTGTAAGCATGATACGTGAAGTGGACTCTGACGGAGACGGGTTCATTGATTTGCAGGAATTCATTGAGCTTAATACAAAGGATATCGATTCCGATGAGGTAGGTACAACGGGAACTTTTATTTTTTAATGATCGTATAATGAGTTTTGTTTAATTTGACACCATCTTTTTGTCCGTTTGTAGAGAGAATTTAGTAGGGTATATTTTTTTGTGCATTTTAATATACTATTTAATCATAACATTCCTAATTTGTTTCTATTATGAGATGTATTTGATTAGCAGTTTTTTTATCGGACAAGAGAATTTAAAATATTGCAAATAGGAAGATTTTTGACGTATAGAAAACATATTCACAAAATCTGTAAATTTGTTATTGTGATATTGTTATTATGACTATTAAAGCATATTATTAATGATAAAATAAGTAATTTAAAACGAAAAAGTTTTCAAATATAACAATGCATTACTCTCTATGTCACAAATTGTTGGTTGTTTTTCGCTTGTCTAGATTCAGAGTGAATTTTGATTTATATTTTAAAATATACTATTTTCATCATATTGACATGAGTGCATTGCATATAATTTTTGAGTATCTAAGTTTAGAATTTAAAAATAGTGAGTTGATCTGATCTAATTTAGCTTGAAAGATTAGTCAAATAGACTCTCAAGAATGGAAAATGCGACACTTATTTGGGACGAAGGAACTATTACTTTTTGAAATACAATCGAAAACAAGTGTTAATTGAAAGAAATAGATGGATTAATAGTTTAGCATGAAGAAGTTTTTGCTATTTTACACTCCCTATGTTCGACTTTATGTAATAGTAGTATTTTATTATTTAAAGAAAGAATGAAGTATTTGTATTTATGAAAATAATTTAACTCTCTATTAACCATTTTAAGTGTTAATAGTAACTCACTTGTTATGACATGTTTAAGGTATTGGAGAACCTTAAGGACGCATTCTCGGTGTTTGACATGGACAAGAACGGATCCATCTCTGCCGAGGAGCTGCAAACTGTTCTCCGGAGCCTCGGAGAGGATTGCTCGTTGGCGGAATGCCGGAAAATGATTAGCGGTGTGGATTGTGATGGCGACGGGATGATCAACTTCGAGGAGTTTAAGATTATGATGGTAGAAGGTTCTCGCTTTGATGTAACAGATGCCAAAATTGTGTAAATTTAATTATGTTCTTTTATGTGTTTTTAATTTCATATATTTTTAAAAAAAGATTTTGTTTTGACGGAATCCGTCGATAACGGTTTAGACAATTTTTTTTTGTCACAAACCCCTCACCGCCAAGCCAAAGTCTGACATGATGTTCTTCGAAAATTAATAATTTTCTGGTGGTGTCTCTTTTATTTTAATTTTAATTTTAATTTTTCTTGTTAGAATTTCTTATAGTTCCAGGTTATGGAATAATGAGCAAATGGGATTAGAGGATTTAAAGAATTGTTAGTAGATTATTGAAATTCCATTTTATCAATATTATTGTGTTTGATGAGAACTGGAGAGGTATATGGTTTTAAATTTTCGTTTCCAAATATTGGCATTTATAATTATTTCAATTGTTAAAAGATCAATGAGATTCCCACCCCCCGTAAATTTGGCTATGCTATGTATTTGGACTAAATTGTGAGGTTGGATATAAATAGTACTCCCTATCTTCTTAAGCAGAAATGGACATCCATTTAGCGGTTACTATTTGGCAGCCTTTTTATTTTTTACAAGGAACCCGCAACACAGGGGAGCTCTGGATAAACCCCAGACTGACGCGTAGTCTACAAACCACGTCAGCCAGATTAACAACAATAGGCAAGCCAGGTGTGACAGGCTCCCCAAAGAGGCGAAGGTAAGCCAATTATAACACTGAGAGATTCGAACTTGAGACATTGGCCCCAAGCTCACCCACACTACCCTTAGAGGGTCAAAATGCTAATACTGAGGAAGGAGATATTAACTTTTTTGAAGGTTTTTGGAATAGAAAATGAGGAAAAATTCCAAAACTCTAGGAAAAAAGATAAATAGTGATACAGACCACATGTCGATTCTCATTTCAAACTTTATAGTTATATATAGATTGTCCGGTCAATTTGTTCAAATTACTTAGAAAATACTCGTTTCTTTAAGTTGCTATCTCATCTACGTGTAGGTTGGGGTAAATTCAAAATTCAAAATTTATGCATGTAAATCTTTTTTGAGTTACTGGGTTTAATTACATGAAAGTACCAATAGGGTAATTTTATAACAAAATTTAGCACTCTTTCCTTTTGTTACACAACTGAACCTAATCCCTTTTTCTTCTTCACAGTATAGCAAACACTGAAGCAGACCTATATCTATATGTATACGTAATAAGGGATTTAATTCGTGTGAAGAGGATAATTTAAGTGGGGGGATCCGGTTCGGCTTTTAAATATCTTCAAATGGCTTTCAATCCAATATTTCATGAAAAACGAAGTATATAGAAATCGACTACTACTTTATTAGGGGAAAAGATACAACAATGACTTATACGATTTGAACATGAAGGTTGTAGCTGACAGCCTGACGAGTGAATAAATTAATCTTAAAACAACAATAATTAATTATTTTTGCTATAAAACAAGTTTGTATTTTATTTCTCAATAAAATAATGAGAAACAATTTAGAAAAATAAGTCCTAGACTACTAATTTCAAAGCCCGAAACATATAACACGTTATCAACATGAAACTCTAACAAAAATTGGGCATAATGTAATGTTGGTAAAATAATCTGTATATGGCTAAATAATGTTTCAACACAATCTGTTAATCACTTAGTGAAACAGATTACATGATATAAACATTACTTAACAGTAAATTGTTCATGAAACAATAAACGAAAACAAAATCTGTTTTGAAAAATAATTTCAGAATATAATCGAGCTCACTTAATTCAAAGTGTGTCCTTACGGAAATTATTCCCCTCACAGTACTCGAGGTTAACGTAATATCGCCTCCCAGGATAGAACGATTATCTTACCAGAATAGTAGTACTCCAAATTCCGGTAGCAGCGAACCACTCAACGGCAATATATCACATATAATGAAATTTTCGAGTTGAATAGCAAATTCAGAATTGATGAATTGATTGAATGAAAATTCTTGGAATAATCAAGAATTTATAGGTTTGGAGGTACTGATTCTGAATGTTTGCAACCATTCAGAATAGTCACCTAATATTTGGAGGGAAATTCGAAAAGAGAGGAGAGCGGGGGTCGGTCGATCGGGTCGATCCGTTTGGATTTATTTTTTAATTAAATAATTAATTAATTAAATTAATTAAAGAAACGTTTGTCCAAAAAGATTATCAATCAATCCGAAGCCGAAGCCGAGCGACGACGACGGTGCGAAGGGTCCTTGCCCTCTCAACCCTTTTAGCAGCTAGAGAAGGTGTAATGTAATATATACACCTCTCTTTCCTTCTCTTTTTTTCGATGTGAGACAAAAGAGCCCTTTACCCCTTTTAATTTCATCATTTCTCATTCACCAATATCAAAACCCAACATGTAAAGCAACCGAATATTTTCCGTATGCTACTTACTCGTGCCAGAGATATGATTTATTTTATTAATTTTTTATCTTGATTCTTAAAGTATTGTGGGAGAAGCAAGCCATTTTGCTGTTTTTTTAAAATCTGCCAACACAATAATTTCAGAAGATTTTTAATTATATAGAGCAATTTATCATTATATGTTTCTACAAGCTTCATAATATTGCTATTTTGATCATTGAAAAGGAGATAGAATCTTATAGATATGTATTAGACTATTAGTGCAGATTTAATAAGTGTAATGAATTTTGTGTAATAAATTGCTCATGAAGAGCAGTACGTGATGAGACATCAAGAAATGTTAAGATACTAATAACGTTACGCTGGATTGAACCTCGGCAAAGTTTATAAAAAAATATACAATCACCGAAAGTAATAATATTATAAGCGATTATAACTAAAGATGTATTAGACAAAAATTCTCTACATCATATGTATGCCTCGATTTGCACCTGGAGTAGCAATATCTTAAAGAAATTCTAAGTTATCATTATTTGATATGTTTAAGACACGTTCAGATATGTTACATTCATGAAGAATGAAAACTTTTGATAAATGTTATAAATACATATTCAATCCCTAAAGTGAATATGACAGTATGTAGTAAAGATTAAATACAGACGTAACCTTGATTGTGAAAATATCATACTCACCTCTAGAAGAGGTAGAATAATTGAGAAAAAAATATTTTAGATTTTCTATGCTTTACTTCCGAAGTAGTAAACTCAAAAATCTGCTCCTGAAGTAGTAAACTAAGAATTCTGCCCCCGAAGTAGCAAACTCATAAATCTGCTCCCGAAGTAGCAAATTTGAACTCTACTCCTTACGTAATAAAACTTTGAACTCTACTCCGGAAGTAGTAGAACTTTGAAAGTAGTAAAACTTTAAACTTTTCTCATGAAATAGTAAATCTGAAATTTACTCCTGAAGTAGTAGAATTTTAATATTTACTCCAGAAGTAGTAGAACTTTGTGATTTACTCCTGAAGTAGTTAAACTTTATAATTTACTCTCGAAGTAGTAAAACTTTAAACTTTACTCTCGAATAAGTTTAATTTTAAAATTTACTCCTGAAGTAGTAAGACATTGAAAAATATCTAAGAAATATTTTCTTGTGTCTGAGAAATAATGAGCTATTGAAATCTGGTGCATCTAAATGACCAAGTTTGATTTTCCGAAGTGAATGAAATAAATACCACAAATTACCTTTTGGAGATATAGAATAATAAAAGATATACATACTATTCATGTGGTATAAAAGTTATTGCAACACGTATATGTCGTTCGTAGAAACATCTTGGTCAACTTTATTAAGTATCATTGAAAGCATAATACTAATTGTTGGTATCAACTGAAGTCAAAACGTGATCCTGCTTTTTCATTTTTCTTTCCAGAAAAAAAACAAATCTATATACTTTACATCTTCTTTTTACATCTCATGAACTACGTCTTGACCTGATTCCCTCGGAGGATACGTAGGCGATCACATTGGCTTCGGTCCCACATCATTTGAAAATCATAAAAATCATTATTTTCTTTTGCATCACGAACTACGTCTTGACCTGATTCCCTCAGCGGGATTCGTAGGCGTCCACATCGGCTTCGGTCCCACAAAAAAAACTTTAAAATCCATATTTTTGCATCACGAACTACGTCTTGACCTGATTCCCCCTACGTAGGCGGCCACATCGGCTTCGGTCCCACAAAAAAACTTTAAAATTCATATTTTTGCATCATGAACTACGTCTTGACCTGATTCCCTCGGAAGGATACGTAGGCGGACACATCGGCTTCGGTCCCACATTCAAAAAAACTTTAAAATCCATATTGTTGCATAACGAACTACGTCTTGACCTTATTCCCTTGGCGGGATACGTAGGCGGTCACATCGGCTTCGGTCCCATTTTTGTAAAATTGTACAATCCTCTTTCGTATCACGAACTACGTCTTGACCTGATTCCCCAGGCGGGATACGTAAGCGGCCACGTCGGCTTCTGTTTCAGGAAAAAAAATGCATACTTGGTCGCTTTGATCAGGCTGCAAGTTTTGTCTCTGTCTCATTAAAAGTTTAACATCTTCATGCATCACAAACTGGGGCATTTTGAGGGTTGCATTCTCATATACTCCATTGTACATCGTCTATGTCCCCTCATTATCTTTTCATTCATGAAAAAAAAATGCTTACCTGATCGCCTTGATCAAGCCGTAAGTCTCGGCCTCGCCAGTTAACACTTCAGCATCTTCATATATCAGAAACTGAGGCATATTTTGAGGGGTGTATTCTCATCTATTCATTGCACATCGCATACATCCCCGCATGAGATTTTCATCCATACTTGAAAAAAAATCAACAAAATATTTCGGCATCGTGGTCACAACTGCATCACGCCCATACACCAGCGTCATTTCATTTCGCCCATACACCGGCGATATCTACATCACGCCCATACACCGGCGTCATTTCATTTCGCCCATACACCGACGACATCTGCATCTCGCCCATACACCGGTGACATCTGCATCATGCCCATACACTGGCATCATTTCATTTCGCCCATACACCGATGACATCTGCATCACACCCATACATCGGCGTCATTTCATTTATTCCAAACACCGGCGACATCTGCATCATGCCCATACACTGACGTCATTTCATTTCGCACATACACCGACGACATCTGCATCACACCCATACGCCGGCGTCATTTTATTTCGCCCATACACCGACGACATCTGCATCACGCCCATACACCGGCGTCATTTCATTTCGTCCAGACACCGGCGACATCTGCATTACGCCCATACAACGGCGTCATTTCATTTCGCCGATACACCGACGACATCTGTATCACGCCTATACACCGGCAACATCTGCATCACGCCCATACACCGGCGACATCTGCATCATGCCCATACACCGGCGTCATTTCATTTCGCTGATACACCGACAACATCTGCATCACGCCTATACACCGGCGACATCTGCATCACGCCCATACACCGGCGACATCTGCATCACGCCCATACACCGGCGACATCTGCATCACGCCCATACACCGGTGTCATTTCATTTCGCCTGAACACCGGCGACATCTGCATCGCGTCAACACAATGACACCATCATTCCGTCAACACAATAACGCCAACAACATCCTGATCATGCATCTCAGCATATGTAAATGTCTTTTTTTTATTTTGACCTCTGGAACAAACACCATTGAGGCATTACAAGGAATAAGCACTCTGTTTTTCAGTACTCTGCTGCACTTGTAACCCAGTGTCATCATAGCTCGACACTGGGGCATAATTTTGTGGTTGCATCGACCCCACTTTTGGTTTTCTAATTTATAACTCATGTCAAAATTGGCTACTAGTCAACATCTTTGTCCGAAGACTCTTCCATCGTCTCCGTACAAAGAGGGGCATGTTGTTGACACACAATTTTGACCCGTTTTTCAGATTATTTGTTGCATTTTTAGTATTTTAGGACATCGCTTTTTAATCACCATTTTTGCATTTTTTACGTATTTTTCAACTAATATTCTATGTTGTTTTATTTTTGCGAATTGACATTGAATTTTTATTTTATTAGGCATCAAACATTTCTTAAAAATTATGTTTTATTATTATTACACCGACATCTTTATTTTTGCAATTTTACATCTCTGTAAATATTTTTTCTTTTAAAATAAATGGATCCTTTTGTATTTTATTCAAACCAATTCCATCAAATCAGTTCAATCCGAGACACAATTTGAATCAGTCCAATGCAACACCACTTTTAATTTCATCCCAACACCCTTTTTATTTTATCTTAATCATACATCTTTTATTTCCCCCCAAAAATCAAACTTAATCCCATCTCATCACTACATTTCTATAACACTCCACCCATACTTCTTTAACCATTTCAACACTCCACCCCCATATCTATTTTATCATTTCCAACACTCTATCATTCCTATTTAACCTCAGCCGCACATAACCCTCTTCTGGAACCCACTCCTCTCATCTTCTTCATCTCTCCACACACACACACCAAACATCAGTCAGTCCATACACCATTTATTTTCCATACACTAACCAACTCCTCTCATCGTCTCTCGAACACCCCTCACTGCCGAACCACCCACGAACCCGCGAACACCCCATTTCCGTCGAAACCTGACCCTCACTGTCGACCCCCACTGCTCCATGTACCCAATCGACGAACCACTATCCTGCATCTCATTTAGCGGCGTCCCTCTGGTTTTATACCGTTGAACTGACGCTGCCCCTTTATTTTTGTTGATATTATGTATTTTTGTGTTTTGTTGGACTGGATTTAACATGAATTTCTGATCTTAAATCTGGACGGAGTTTCTCAAAATTCCGGCGATGTTCGTTTGTGTTTGATTTCTTGAAATCTTTGGTTGTTGAGACTTATTTTTTGTTCATCTGGTCGGAGTTAGAAACGACAACCTCTGTTGGCTATTATTTTGTGCTTGTTAGACGTTTTGACTGTTGAACTGTCTTTCTTTAATTTGGTAACCTACCAGAGTTATTAAACTCCGGTGACCTTTATTTCGGCCTTATCTTCAGTTCTGAACTATATGTTTCGGTGACCTTTTGAACTCCGACGGATCTTATTTTATTATTGCCTTTGCTGGTTTAGTTACTGTGGCTTCTCCATATTTTTTACTTAAATCTGTTTGTTGGTTCTCTGAAGTTATAACAGTGGATTATTCTATTTTTTATATATGACAAGTTAGGGATTCTCATTTTGCCTTTGTTGGTTTGTTTCTTGGGAAATAAAAACATAAAATCCAAAAATTTTTGCCCAAATGTGGAACATTTTCGTTATTATGTTGCTGCTGTTTTGCGGGCCATTTTTGTTTGTTGTGATGCTACAGTTTTCTTGTTCCATACGGGTATGGACGATTTTGCCCTTTTGTCCCTTTTTATTAAACTAATTTTGAACAAGATACTATACTTGATTGGCCGATGAAGGAATCTCCGTTTGATTTCCAAGGTCTCCCATGTACAAAAGACGGGTTTTACTTTTTGATTCTTGTCATTATTTGAAAATTTATTTACTCTCTTAGTGACACTTTTATTAAGTGTTTACACAGGTACCCGAAGATGCATTTCAAAAGGATATCCCGGAGTTTTATTTTATGTCGTATTTAATTTTAGTCTTATTATTCTGTATTGCATTTCATTTTAATTGTAAATTATAAAAAAATGCTTAGAATATGTAGAATAAAAGTCAATATATAATTAACCTAGGTTTGATCGGATAGCCGCAAGTTAGCGGATCTTAAAGGATGCCTAACCCCTTCCCTTTAGGATAATAAAGAACACTGATCCCGAATCTCATAATTTCGTAGACCATTAAATGGAGATCAATTGCAAATTTTTTTGCAATAGTTCAAGTGTCCTAATTCACTTAACTAATTAGGTGGCAACTCCTCAATACAAGCATTTTTGCTCCATCCAGGGAACCATGCCAAAGAGCGGCGTTGCGGATACCGTTCAGACCCTGAGGTAAAAAATGGGCGCGACATAGCGTATATGGAGTAATTGGGATTATTTGATTATACCTTCAAGTTGCATCTTATTATTTGGTATTGTTGGCTTTGTTTGTAAGTTGGGGATATGTATAGAAATAGGGGAAGTGCTGCCTGAATTTTTATAGAATAAGAAGTCGTCATTCGATATAAAATATGCTATTAATCATAGAATTGACGGACGTATTACCATTATTATAGGTTGAAGTACTAGGCGAGACGTATTCTAATATTGAGTTGGTTAGTTCGACTAAAAGGTATGTGAAAATATTCCTTCTTTCTTTTGGCATGTTTTGTATGAAATGAACGTACGGCGGACGTACATGATTTTTACACAGTCTAACTCCTAAAGATATTTGTTATGAGAAGTGCCTTTGATTTGTATAGTAAAGGTTCATTTTAATGACTATATTGAGAGTTAAATGATGATTTAAATTGCATATGATTGTTCATGATATCTATTCGTACAAAGTATTACTATTCCACTACACAGAGTCCCAGGCTGGTAATGTTCGTGCGCAGATCCTTGTATTGTTCACCGAGTCCCTCACTAGAGGGCCGACAATATTTTTGTATATATGATGATTCCATGGACAGACATCCATGACGCGGGTACAGATACCCATGATAGTATATGATGATTTCATGGACATGTATCCATGATGCGGGTGCAAGTACCCATGACAGTATATATATATAAACTCTGAACAGTTACATCCTTACAAACTCTGCCCACAACAGTGCTACAGACCTCTAAGAATTTTAAAACCATAATGACGGGACAGGGCCCCGCCATGCCCCTGAATAAACAAAAGACTACTACTTCCGGGAACCGTACCACAGGACAAGCTTCCGGAGATATGGAGCTTTTCCGAGAACCGAACAGCGATCCTAAGAGTGCGGATCAGCAAGCTATGTACCTCAACCTGCGGCATGAACGCGGCCAAGGAGGTCGATAACAGTACCAAGTATGTGAAATCAGAAAATCAGAAATGAAATCATAATAGTCTATATAAAGCGGAGACATGTATGATAACCAAACTACGATACAACATATAAGCGATCATGTCAAGTTAGGGACTCATGCGTGAAATCATCAGTCAAATACACCCCGGGAATTTAACTCGCGCAATGGCCGCATGCCCCAGCATCTCACCTCGGTATAAGCATGGCCATGGAACCATCCTAGTGGGCCCATACCCGTGGACCATCCAACGTGTCAGTATGCCCAAAGGAAATAACAAGATGATACTCATCAGGACGATACCCGTGGGCTACCCAACGTGTCAGTATGTCCAAACAAATAACCAGATAACACTCCTAATGAAAGCATACCCGTGGGCTACCCAACGTGTCAGTATGTCCAAGAGGATCGATACAGTGGAAGCATACCCGTGGGCTACCCAACGTGTCAGTATGTCCATCAATCAACCAGATAGCCGGCCCTCCATCGAGAGACTCGGTAGCACACAACCAAACACTTGCACAACAAAGGCTACCACAACAAGCAGAGGCAAGTTACACACAACTCAAGGTACTATACATACTTCTTACCACTTCGTCAAGTATACCATTAAAACCCAAGTATTTAACCCCTTTAAGATCAAGGTACTCCTACCTTTTATAAACAAGCCACTTATGTCTTTCCATCACAAGGAGTTCAATATTTGAAAACAAGTTACCATTTTACCTTAATAATGAAACCATCCCTTTTATTTTCCAAAAAGTCGTTATAAATAACTTCCCATAAAGCTATTATAACACTTTTGTGTTTTAAAACAAGTCAAGACAGAACCATGCCTTTCTTTTAAAACAAAACACTTCAAATTCTTAAGTCTCTTTTCTTTTAGAAATCGAGTTCCTTACTTTGGAACTTTTAAGAAAACCAGAACTTGATTTCAATAATTCTTATTAGAGCAACCATGATCTAGGAAATGTAATACAATTTTGTCTTATCTTAGATTCTATGCAGATGGAGGTTTCTACTGGTTTTAATGTAATTAATTGTCATTACTATTTCCTTTATTAACGCTGCATTGGCTTGTTCGATTCTTATTCCCATTTCCGAAATTCATGTAACGTTATTCTTTTAAAAACCAAGTACTCATTTCTCACGAATGAGGTTTCACACTTTTCAACACCAATTAGGTCAGTTATAAGTCAAGCCTCTTATCTTTTGAAAATCACAAACCATTCTTTTACCTACATAAGGTGGTTATAACAAACTTCCCATAAAGCCGTTATAACACCTTATGTTTTAAACCAACCAATTACCACTATAAACATTTATGAGACCAATAGGGCTCATTCTTAACCGCCGAGTACCCGTTACTAACGGATAAGACTTTACTACTCTTCCCACGGAATGAAGCCCTTTACACTTCACATCAAGTCAAGACACAAAAGGGAAATCAAATTTCTCTAACACACGTGCGTCTACCGCACTATATATATTTTTACAAATAGTCATGCTGAAGAGGATAGGAAGAATCACATACCTCGCGACGATTATCGACGGTTAGCAATATGCTCCACAGTACTATCGCCCTTAAGTAGAATAAGCTACCGTAGTACTTCAATCCTATAAGGGTCATAAAACGTCTATCAAACTCTAGCTTCGAACGTAGAGTAACTAAGTGCAAAGTCCCTAAATTCTACGACAATTTGGACGGCACTTCCTTTGTTTCCAATAACTTGCCACCTTTGTTAAGGTCGAATTCAATAACCAACGCCACATTTAAGGCTCAATTCAAGTTATTAGGTCTAATCATGATATCTAGCCCTAGACATCTTCAACAACTACAATTTTCCCCTTTACAACATGTGACGACTAAATTGGTAACCAAATCGAAGTTACAATCTTAAGGCTACCATGCCCATTTCGGTTTCAACAAGACAAAAAGATCCCAATTCTATTCAAATAAAACAGCCTCAGGCTCAACTCTATACTACTACAATATAACAGCCTTAGGCTCACATCTATACTACTAAAATATAACAGCCTTAGGCTCACAACCAAGAGAAAGGGGAAACTTTTACCTTTGGAGAAACCCACAAAAGCCCCTTTCTTCCACTTCTTTTCCGTCAAACTCGTCTACCAGTGCTTCCCACAAGTTACCCACACTTTTCTTTCTTGCCGCCGCTCCAACAGTTCCTCTTAAGCTAGGTTTTCTTCAAAAAAAAATTAGAGAGAAGGGAGAGGGTTTTCCATGGAAGGGTTTTGAAAATGGAATGGCCAAGTCTTTCAAGACTTGGCCCTAATATAGGACCCTTCTCTGGTCAACAAATGATGGGAGGGACACTTGTCACCCTCCCATAGGTTTTAAAACAAAATATCCCCTGTTTTCAGCCCTTTATCGCGAAAAATCCGCGCTTGGCGCGCGGCCGCGGCCATGGCCGCCACTCTCAGAAAAGTTCCAGCATTCGGCGCGCGCATTCGGCGCGGCGCGCTGCAACCCCAGGACTCCAAGACAACCGCGCTGCGTCCGGCCAGCGCTGCACTTCAACCAAAGCTGCTTGCTGCCGCGCGCACCAAACTTGAAACTTCCATAACTTTTGACTCCTATGTCCTATCGAGCGGTTTGTTGCGTTGGGATCTAGATTTAACGAACTACATATTAGGCTTTTAAACACCTCGAAACTCTTAACAACTGGGGTACAACACTCCAAGGTAAACTCAAAATCCGTCCAACACATGTTTGCCAACTTATCTTTCAACTTTCAATCTTAATATCCTTGGTATGTTCTTATCTTAACTCCTTGAATTTACGGGGTGTAACAGCCTTGTCGGCTTGCCTATTTTATTGTGTTGGCTAGTTGTGACTCCCGGAACATGTGTTCGATCGTGTGTAAAGCGGCTTGGCTTGCCTATTTTGCTATATAGCATATGGTACAGTTTTCCATATTGCCTTGGTGTCAGTCTGATTATATGTGACAAGCCAGTATAAGTTCATCCAATTAGGGCGCCATGTTCACGGCCCGTCGGGTCGGATCGTGACAAAAGTGGTATCAGAGCAGTTAGTCTTCGGAATGTCTACAGACCGTGTCTAGTAGAGTCTTGTGTATGGGTATGTTGGGCGCCATACTTATACGCAGGAGGCTGCCAGACATTTAGGATTGATTTCTATTATTTCATCTCATAGATCGTGCAATAGAGCTATGTTATTAGGATAATCCCTCTCTGACGACTTAATATGTTTACAGCTATGCCTCCGAAGAAGGCAACATCGGCCTAGAAGGGCGAATCAACAGCGGGGGATACTAGTCGGATTCAGAGAGTTAATAGGTCCGTGCTCGGCCTATGCTCGAGATCGTACCCCGATCGGCGAACTCGCACGTCGCCACCTCCGAAGGCTCCATTCGAAGCGGCGATCACGATTCTGAGACCCCAACACCTGAGCCTCCAGCTCCTCAGCCAGGGGCATAGGACAGAGCCATGAGAGATGCGATTCAACTGCTGACTAGATTAGTGGAAGGGCAGACCCACAGACAGGGTCCAGGAGTTGACCCCCGATCAGATAGTTTGAAGATTTGTGACTTCTTGAGTTGTAGCCCTCCACAGTTTTTCGGGTCAAGGCCCGAGATGATCCACAAGAGTTCATCCGACAGATATAGCATACGTTTAGGGTAATAAAGGCTTCAGAGACTGAGTCGGTCGTGTTGACTTCATATCGGTTGCGTAACGTAGCTATTAACTGGTATGAGTCGTGAGAGCTATCTAGGGGCGAGGGTGCTCCTCCAGCCGTGTGGGATGAGTTTGCGGAGGCCTTCCTTGACCACTTCCTACCTCCAAAGATGAATAGGGCCAGAGTTGACATGTTCTTAAACTTGAGGCAGAGCGGTAGGAGCATTGCAGAAATCTGACCGAGTTTGATTCATCGACGATATGCACCCACTATCAGAGCATATGCAGATACATGGTGCATCACTATGTGATGGTATTGGATCATTATTTGATCGATGGTTGTATGACGGTGGCTCTTCAGCCGGGTATGAATATTGCTTGGATCCAGGCATATGCACAGGGGGTTGAGGACCCACACAGAAGGCGACAGCCAGACAGAGGTCATGACAGGGACCAACATAAGAGGGCTAGGTCGACAGGTTATTCGGGTGAGTCTCGAGGCAGGCAGCCTCAGCAGCAGGTTAGATATTCATCCCAGCCAACACAGAGTGCTCCCCTACAGTCCACAGGCAGGAGATTCAACCGTCCAGGGTATTAAAGAGCCGGTCAGGGCTACAGGGCTTCGGGTTCTCAGAGGAATATGGGTTCTAGTCAGGCGAGGCCACCTTTGCCTCAGTGTTCTCAGTATGGTAGGTCCCATCTTGGGGAATGTTGTCTTACTACTGGTGCTTGTTTTGCTTGTGGCCGTCAAGGCCATATGAGGAAGGAATGTCTTTATAGGAGCAGTACAGGTGGTATAGCTCAGCCTACGTGGTCGGTTGTTGGTTCATCATCATCCATAGCTATGCGCCCCACCTGGCAGGGTATTCAGACGCCAGCAGGCTGGGGTAGAGGTCGTGGTGGAGTTTCTAGTTCTGGCGGTCCTTCGAACCGCATATATGCCTTCGCCAGTAGACGTGATCGGGAGGCGTCACCAGATGTTATTACATGTATATTATCGGTCTTTTTCTGTGACGTATAGGGTTTAAGGAATAAGGTAATGAAATTCCGGTATAGACTTTGTCATTACTATATAAGCGAGAAGAAAAAGAGCGACTAAGACCAGAAGATCCGTATTCGTCGCCCTACTAGGCTCACTATAAACCGAAAGGAAAGAAGAGAACTTTCTCGCTCAGCATTGATAAATCCAGGTTCCACCTTGTCATACATATCTCCCCTTGTTGCTAGTAGAATCGGGATAGAACCATTTGAGGTAGCTACACCTGTAGGAGATTCGGTTATAGCTAAGCGTGTATATAAAAATTGTTCGGTGGTTGTATATAGTCGTCATACCATAACAGATTTGATAGAGTTAGATATGACTGACTTTGATGTTATTATGGGTATGGATTGGTTGGCTTCTTGTTTTGCCAACGTTGATTGTAGAGAGAAGTTGGTTTGATTTCAGTTTCCAGGCGAGCCAGTTATTAAATGGAAGGAATACCGCATCGCCGAGGGGTAAATTTATTTCATACCTCAAGGCAAGGAAGATGGTTAGAAAAGGGTATATCTATCATTTGGTTCGGGTGCATGATACGGAAGCAGAGATACCGGCTCTTCAGTCAGTTTCGGTAGTCAGTGAGTTCCCGGATGTGTTCCTAGATGATCTTCCAGGTATTCCTCCAGAGCGGGAGATAGAGTTCAGTATAGATGTACTGCCAGATACCCGACCTATATCCATTCCTCCTTATAGAATGACACCTGCAGAGTTGAAGGAGCAGCTGAGAGACTTGTTGGAATCATTAGGCCTAGTACATTTCTCTGGGGAGCACCGGTATTATTTGTGAGGAAGAAAGATGGATCGATGCGGATGTGTATTGATTATAGGCAACTGAACAAGGTAACCATCAAGAACATGTATCCCCTTACCAGGATTGATGATTTATTTGACTAGTTGCAGGGTGCTAAGTGTTTCTCAAAGATAGACTTGCGGTCATGTTATCATCAGGTGCGGGTAAGAGAGACAGATATTCCAAAGACAGCATTCAAAACTCGATATGGACATTACGAGTTTAGAGTGATGTCTTTTGGACTGACCAATGCTCCAGCAGTATTTATGGATTTGATGAACTGGGTATTCAGGTCGTTCTTACACATGTTCGTCATTGTATTCATTGATGATATCCTGGTTTATTCCCGTTCGGAGCAGGAGCATGTAGACCATTTAAGGACAGTACTTGGGGACCTCCAGCACCAGCAGTTGTATGCCAAGTTTTCTAAGTGTGAATTCTGGCTGACTTCAGTGGCATTCCTGGGGCATATTATCGGAGCTGATGGTATTCGGGTGGATACACAGAAGATTGAGGCAGTGAAGACTTGGCCTATACCTACTACACCTACTGAGGTACGCAGTTTTCTGGGGCTAGCAGGGTATTACAGGAGGTTTATGGAGAAATTTGCCTCGATCTCAACACCTTTGACTAGGCTAACCCAGAAGGCAGCTAAGTTCCAGCGGACCGATGCTTGTGAGCACAACTTTCAGTTGTTGAAGGACAAGTTGACTACGGCTCCAGTTCTGACTCTTCCTGTAGGACCAGATGGGTATGTTATTTATTGTGATGCTTCAGGTGTTGGACTTGGTTGTGTGTTGATGCGGCATGACAGAGTTATAGCTTATGCCTCCCGACAGCTCAGAAAACATGAGAAGAATTATCCTACACATGATTTGGAGTTAGCGGCAGTGATTCATGCCTTGAAAATATGGACACATTACTTATATGGGGTTCACGTTGATCTTTTTACGGATCATAAGAGTCTCCAGTATATCTTTAAGCAGAAGGAGCTGAACCTACGACAGAGACGGTGGCTAGAGTTACTAAAGAACTATGATGTAGATATTCTATACCATCCAGGGAAAACCAATATTGTGGCAGATGCTCTTAGCCGTAGATCTATGGGTAGCTTGGTGGATGTGCAGCCAGACAGAATGGATATGGTTTGTGAGATACACAGGCTAGCTAGTCTTGGAGTTCGGTTGGCGGATTCGGGAGATAGTGGGGTTCTTGTTCGAGAAGTTGTTGAGTCCTCTATCGTAGAATAGGTAAAGAGACATTAGTATGAGGATCATGTTCTGGAACGGTATAGATATGTAGCTCTCCGAAAGGAGAAGACTCTATTTGAGGTTGCACCTGATGGTGTGCTAAGGTATGAAGGTAGTTTATGTGTACCGGATGTTGCGGGGCTACGACAGCAGGTTATGGGTGAGACACACAACGCCCGTTATTCTATTCATTCAGGGTCAACGAAGATGTACCATGACCTTAGATGCTTGTATTAGTGGGATGACATGAAAAGAGACATAGCAGAGTTTGTTGCCCAGTGCCCGAATTGTCAGCAGGTTAAGGTCGAGCATCAGAAGTCTGGTGGATTATTGCAGGAGATAGAGATCATGACTTGGAAGTGGGAAGTGATCAATATGGACTTCATTACAGGCTTACCTCGCACTCAGCGGAAGTGTGACTCCATATGCGTTATTGTGCATAGGGGTGTTCACCGGTCCAGAACCGGACCGAAATCCGAAAATTTTCCGGACCGAGGTCTGGACCGGAAAATTCCGGTCCGGTCCCGGTTTTGGACCGTTTTTTTTTTTTTTTGTTAAATGTAATTTATAAATTATAAACTTTTAACAATGTCTTCGTTTATCAATCTCATTAAATATGTTTGTTTTTTTTCCTTATCCTTCAATATACTTTATTTCATTAATATGACTAACTTAAAGAAAACCACCAAATGTACTTGGTTCGTATACGAACTACTGAACTACTCATTAATTAAAGTTACACACCACATTTATATTTTCTATTTTCTATTTGGAATTTGGATATTCCTGAAGCATCGACATAAATTATAGGTAGGGAGAGAAGAAAGTAAAGTAGTTGTAAATTGATCAAACTTTATATGATCATAACTTTGCGCTCGAACGTCCGTTTCACTTATTATTATTTTTGATTTCGCGTATTTTTTCGATACGGGGGTGGTCAAACCGCGGCCAGGCCAATTTTCTGAAAAACGTCTTTTTCCCCGCTCAATTTGAATTTTTCCCCAAATTGTTACGTTTTTTCTATTTTCAAAGCTAAATATCTCGCGATATACAATAGATTTCAACGTTCAAATTTCATGGTAATGTGTCCGGAAATGTCAATTTCAATATTGAAAATTCAATTAAAAAAAAAATCGGTCCATTCCGGTCCGGACCGGAAAATTCCGATTTTTACCCAGACCGGAAAACCGGAATCCACCATTTTGACGGACCGGAATCCACCGGTCCGGTCCGGTTTTCCGGTCCGGTCCGGTTTTGTACACCCCTAATTGTTGATAGGCTGACGAAATCAGCCCATTATTTATCCATTCAGGACTACTTAGTCAGCTGAGGACTATGCTAGGTTATACATCAGGGAGATAGTGAGACTGCACGAGGTTCCTACATCTATTATATCGGATCGAGGAGCTCAGTTTACAACTAACTTTTGGAGATCATTCCAGAAGGGATTGGGGACACAGGTGAGCCTCAGCACAATATTTCATCCTCAGACTGATGGGAAGGCAGAGCGTACTATTCAGACAATAGAGGATATATTGAGGGCCTGTATTATCGACTTCAGAGGTATTTGGGATGATCATTTACCACTCATTGAGTTTGCTTACAACAACAACTACCATTCTAGTATCCAGATGGCCCCATACGAGGCCTTATATGGGAGGAAGTGCAGGTCACCTATTGATTGGTTTGATGTAGGTGAGACTAAGTTGATCGGCCCAGACCTGGTTCAGCAAGCTGTTGATAAGGTGAAGCTTATTCAGGAAAGATTATTAGCAACCCAGAGTCGACAGAAGTCATATGCAGATAATCGACGTCGACACTTGGAGTTTCAGGTTGATGATTGGGTGTTCTTGAAGGTGTCACCCATGAAGGGTGTGATAAGGTTTGGTAAGAAAGGGAAGCTTAGACCAAGATATATTAGGCCTTACCAGATCATTCGTAGGGTAGGCAAGGTTGCCTATGAGTTGGATCTACCATCTGATTTGCAGTACACCCAGTCTTTCACGTATCGATGCTACGTAAGTGTATTGGTGATCCTTCCAGAGTCTTCCCAGTAGATGATGTCCAGGTGACAGAGGAGTTGTCTTATGAGGAGAACCCCATAGCCATACTTGATCGCCAGGTCAGGAGATTACAGACAAAGGATGTGGCTTCCGTCAAGGTATTGTGGCGAAACAACAATAGGGAGGAAATGACTTGGGAGGCAGAAGATGAAATGAAGACGAAGTATCCTCACTTGTTCCCTGTGCCTCCAAGTAATTCAACTCGATCCCTTATTTGATTATAGAGATTGATGAATTGCATGTGTGTTATATTGTGGCCCTGTGGGGCATCTGTTGGTTTGCTGAATATAGGTGGATAGACATAGTTATAAAGGAGACTACCAAAATTTCTAGAGCATGAGACATATTATGAACATTCAAGGATGAATGTTTCTAAAGGGGGAAGGATGTTACACCTCGTAATCCTAAGGCGATAATTAGAGAACGTAATTAGGATAATAAGATCCGAGTATCGGAAATTAGTATACAAGGATGTGATTCCGGATTAATTTTTGAATACTACGAGTGTGATGTTGGAAACTAGTAATAATAAGTTGTATATTCCTGTTATGGACTAGTGTCGTATTATGAGAATTACAACATTGAGAATACGAGACCTTATGAAATTCTCAGGAATTAGATGAAGTGGGATCTAAGCTTTAATTAATACTTGAGGGATCAAATTAAGTAGACAATTAAGAAATTGGACCAAAGTGTAAATAACATTTTCAGATTTTGCCTTAACTTATAACCCTTCACCTCTCATTTCAAGAGTTCATTTCAAACTCTTTTCCTCTCTTCTCCTCTCCCCATTTCAGCCGATTTTCCGCCCTATTCCATAGCCAAAATTGAAGGTTTTTATTCCTCTTCCTAGATTAAATTCTTCATCTAAATTCTAAGTCAAGAACAACACCAAAACAGTGAGTATTTCGGCCCTCACTGGACCGAATTCTAGGCTAAAAATTTCAGTTTTTAAGATGATGTTTTTGGAAGAAAACATGTAAGAATGATAGATTAAACTTATAGAATAAATGCATACCATTTTGGAGTTGAAGAAGTGATAAAAATTGTCAAGAAAAACTGGACAGTGACCGTGACATTGGGACTGATTTTGGACAAATTTAAGATAAGAAATTCTTCTTCTTATGGTGTAATTGGAGTTGCATGTTGTTGTAGTGTAAGAAATGAACTTGTGTTAAGATAAACTTGGAATTAAAACAATGCATGTGACTTAAATGTTGTTGGACTGAAATGGGGACTGTTTTTTTGATACATTGGTTTTGATTGTGTTATCGTATTATCGTCACTAATTGCATGTTGAAATTGAAGAGATATCTTGATATTTAAAGTTGTAATTAGTTATATGGAAGTGTTGAAACATGAATTGGATTCTAAGGAGTTAAGAAAAGAATTGGTTTTGTGGATGTTGGCCGAAAACTTGCATGAAATTGTTGGACATTGTCGTGATGCATTAGGGGCTATTTTGTTAAGATTATAATGCTGGAAATTTAGTTACAATGAATCATGTTCAATGTGGTAATTGCTAACGTATGCCCCGAAAGAATTAAGGTGTAGAAAGGTGTTACTTTACACTTTTATTGTTGTTGAAGTATGGACTGTTTTGAGGATTGTTTTAATATGATTAGAGGAGTTAGACTGACATGATAAATAGGTGTATAAATCACCTTGGTTATTATGGTAGTTGTATACCATAAATGTAAAGAGAAAGAAGGTATTATGGTAGCATATATGGAGTAATTGGGATTGTTTGATTATACTTTCAAGTTGCATCTTGTTATTTGGTATTGTTGGCTTTGTTTGTAAGTTGGGGATATGTATAGAAATAGGGGAAGTGCTGCCCGAATTTTTATAGAATAGGAAGTTGGCATTCGATATTAATCATAGAATTGACTGACGTATTACCATTATTATAGGTTAAAGTACTAGACGAGACGTATTCTAATATTGAGTTGGTTAGTTCGACTAAAAGGTATGTGAAACTATTCCTTCTTTCGTTTGGCATGATTTGTATGAAATGAACGTACGGCGGACGTACATGATTTTTACACAGTCTAACTCCTAAAGATATTTGTTATGAGAAGTGCCTTTGATTTGTATAGTAAAGGTTCATTTTAATGACTTTATTGAGAGTCAAATGATGATTTAAATTGCATATGGTTGCTCATGATATCTATTCGTACAAAGTGTTACTATTCCACTTCACCGAGTCCCGGGCCGGCAATGTTCGTGCGCAGATCCCTGCATTATTCACTGAGTCCCTCACTAGAGGGCCGACAATGTTTATGTATATATGATGATTCCCTGGACAGACAGACATGATGCGGGTACAGATACCCATGATAGTATATGATGATTCCATGGACATGTATCCATGATGCGGGTGCAAGTACACATGACAGTATATATATATATATATATATATATATATATATATTGTTGACACCCAATTTTGACCCCTCTCGTCCAGTCATTAACTATAAAATTACATTAAATTGTCCAAATAATTTCTAACAATGTTATAATAATAAAATGCAATAATAAAACATTAATACACCATAAATAAGTGATTTAATAATGACACCGCATTTTATGTAGAAGCACACCTTGAGTCTCACATCCGTATTCGTCATTTTAATAACAAGCAATTTCATTAATATTATTCATAATTTAAGCCCTATTTCCCATTAATTAAAACTCAAACAATCCTTAACGATAAATAAATAAATAAATAAATATATAAAATAAATAATTTAACAATGATGTCGTGTTAAATAGCATATTCGCATTTATTAAAGGAAATTTCATAATTATTATTTGTAATTTAAATTAATTTAATCTAATACATGCGTTTAATAATAGCGTCGCATTTATAAAAACATTAAACAATCCTTAAATATCGTATCTGCATTTAGCATTCAAATAATTTAATATAAACCCCATTCAATTTTAATTTAACATCGCAAAATACGCATAATAAATAAGATTTTAATAACGGCATCGCATTATAAAATATTAAGCACTAATTAAATAGCACGCTCGTCTTTATTTTTTATAATAATTTAAACTCAAGCTTAGACTAATAAATCACCTAAATAATTTAATCACAATTTGAATAATTTAATTTATCATTAATTAAATAATACACCTAAAACTAATAACACACTACCCAAATTAAATACCTAATACCTAAACTTTACCCAACCCACGTCGCCCAGCCCAACAGCCCAACCCGCATGGCCCAAGACCCGCGACCCACGCACCCTCAGCCCTTTATCTTTCCACACCCGCAGCCCAAATCCCCCTCAGCCCTTATCACCCCTTCCCCCCATCGTCTCCCTCACTTAGGAACCCTAAAAAACATTCCCCCTCACCCGCCGCATGCACCCCTCCCCTTACCCGCGAATCTCGCCGGATTTTCAGGTTGGAAAATCCGGCATAACCAAAATCGAATCCCTTCCTCATCCATAACAGAATCGTTCCAACAAGAACAATATCAAAATCATCCCTATAAATGGTAACTTGCCATAACCGAAATTTCGGAATCAAATCTTACCATATACCACCTAAAATCGCACCAAATATCCTTCAAATCGACCTAAAATTATAGCTTGCCTTAATCAGATCTTACACCAAAAGATTACATAAAACGAACACCTAAAATCTTAGCAAATCAGTCCAAAATCGCGTCGATAGCTTACCAAATTTGGAGCCCGAATTAGGGCTATATAAACGATTCAATATACACATGCAAAGCAGAGGGAAAGGGGGGCAGCATCGACCAATATCCATAAAATAGAGCAATCAATAGCATTTAAGCCTCGCCCTTCTTTATCGCACAAGCCCAAATCTCCGAGCGGATCGACGACTTGATACGCTGTCTCGGTTCGCTGCCCAGAAGGTAAACCTATTTTCCTCTCGAAATTTCAATTCGTTATGCGAACCTATGTGTTTCCTGTTATATGTACTTGGACTATATTTGTTAATATTGTTGTATAATGTTTAACATGTCTTACTCTATTTAAACAGATCCTAAAGTCGTCTGACATAAGTTCACAGTTGATGTAATAAGTAAAATAGGTGGTTTATGTGTTTGTCAAGAGTGGGATGTGTTAGCGATTAATCGAATGCCGTCTATGGTATTTTTTGCATGTTTTCCAGTAAACTGGTCATATTTGTGTCGGATACAGGTTTAGAATAACATGAAGAGAATCCCCTTAGTTCATTGTATATCGTGGTGCGTCTTGAATATTAAACAGGTGTCGAGTTGAGATGATTGATTTTTTTGCTGTTTTCTAGCAACTGTGACTGTCTATTTGTTGTTGATTTTAACTGGTGTCTGCCCAGATTAATCTCATGTGAGTTTAGGGATGGCATGTTCACCTACTAATATTTGTGCTAAATGTTTAATGTGCATTTGCTTGATCGATAATTGGACTGCGTCATTATCTGTTTTGGGCTAAAAAAAATAACGAGCTAAGCATGTTTGTACACTTTGGCTAACTTCCAAATTTCAAGTGATATTCTTACGCTACTCTCTTGATCCTGCAGTGAGTAGGAATCTAGTAACTGTCAGTATGTTTCTTAATTTTAGTTGAATAGTCTCATTTTCTCCCTCTCTCGTTATTTTTCTCTGTATCAATTCTATTAACTTTGAGTCAATGTAATTTCTAAGATAGTTTCATGAGACTGCTTTGGTATTTGTCTTTGAGCTCATCCCATTATTTATTCTCATATGTGTGTTGTCACATAGTCCTTTGTATAGGCAGAATGGATATACCTTGCTTCTTAAAATCTGAAAATAGCTTGTCCAGGGCCTGTTCTCTTGTCCTCTGTTTATAACGAGAAATCTGGAAATTATATGTATTGGGCTTGCATTATATCCTCTGCGTGTTAGTTGCACCCGAGGCCCAATCTTTAATTGAACAATCTTGATGTTCTTTGCTTGTTGCCCGCTACCTTATTCTGGATTGCTAATCTTCTTTGCTTGTACCTGCCGCCTTATTCTGGATTGCTATAGTCAAACTACATGAATGTCTAAATTCGCGTGAACGTTTACTTGCATTATTGGGTAAATTTGGACATTTAATAATCCTTATTTTTCCTTATTTTTACATGAAATGCGTTGGAGTCGAAGGAAAAGTCTCATTGCGAGACTCATCACGAGCCACACCGCATGAATAACCACGCCTGCATCCACCGCATTCCTCTTCAGAATTCCTAAACAGAAGGGGGACGAATGACATTGTCGTCCTCCTTAAAGCATCATTTGGCCTCTTAAATCTCACCCATCCTCTGTGCATTCATCTATTTATTTATTTATTTGTGCAATTTTATTACTTGACATGTAACTATGTCTCTGGTCGAGTTGACCGGCCGGACCAATGACCATAAGCCAAATCGGACCGGCCGGACGGTAAGGGCATACGTGTTGGGGTTGGATTGCCCCAACCCCAACCCGCACGTTAGGAAAAAACCCGTAGGCCTGCACAAGTTAGGCGTGCAGAAACCTGCCCATTCTGGGTTAAACCGGGCCGGACCGTAACAAAAAATTGTGCCCAAACGGTATTGTTACCGTTGGGACTTGGGGGGGGGGGGGGCTGTGCAAACGGGCATTTCGACCGTTGGCTTGTTTTTTTTTTTTTTTTTTTTTTAATTACATTTTTACCCTTTAAAAAATCTATAAATTCTCTATATTTTTTTTCATTTTTATCACACAACATTTCTCTCAATTCTCTTATTCTCAATTTCTCATACTCTCTTAATCATCTTTATTATCAATTTTCAAGTTATTATTATTATTAGTTTTCAAATTCAAAGTAGCAAGACGCAAGACTTCGAGCTTCGAGTTTCAATTGAATTCTGAATCCCGAAGTTTGGTACACTCGTTTCATTCTCTAATTATTTTATTAAATTGTCATATTTATTTGTTGATTATTTAAATATTTTATAATGTCTTTACTAAGGGGAATTGCGTCGGAATCGCTAGTAAATCTAGTTCAAGGGTAAAAATATGTAGGTTCTTCATCATCTAATCAAAATATAGATTATGATCAAATGCAAGAAGATTTTGGAATAGAAGATAATGAATATGATAACGTTCAATTAGATGATATTGATGAACTTGAAGAACAAGAACCTCCTACACCTACTAGTGTTCCTTACATCGCTGTTAGTGCTAGTGGTAGTCGTAGTCGTAGTCGTAGTCGTAGACCTCCTTTACCAGAACCAGTAGCAAGAAAAAAAAGTAAAGTGTGGCTCTTTTATGATAAAGTTGTGGGTACTGATAGAGTTAAATGTAATATTTGTGGGAGAACTTATAAACATAAGACAGGGGGTGGTGACGGGGGGACGGGCACTATAGGTAGACATATAAAACACGATCATACTAAGACAATGAAATGTTGTCTCTCGATTTAGAACCCATCAACAACAACTTAATCCATTAAGCGGGGTGGCTAAATACGATCCAAGAAAGGATCGCATCAATTAGCAAAAATGATTGTCTGAGGTTGTGTACCTTTTTCTTTTGCTTCTTCTTCATATTTAATTACATATATTCAAAGAGTATATAATCCTTTTTTTAAAGGTGTTCCTCGTAGTACTACTAGAGCCGATATTTTTAGACTTCATAATGATTATGTTGTTTTCTTGCAATATTTGTTTGCTAACCTTCCATGCCATGTTAGTTTTACTTGGCATATCGACATGCATTAACGGTTATGATTATTTAACAATTACTTGTCATTGGATTGATGAAAATTTTAGAATGGAAAAACGTATTATTGCTTTTGCGTTTATGACGAGGATCAAAGTCATCTTGGAAAATATATAAGCGAAACTATTTGTTTTATGCCAAAAATATAATCTTTATAATAAAATACTTTGTGTATCATTCGATAATGCATCTAATAATCTGCCAGAGATCTTTTAAGCGGAAGTACAACCACCACTTCCTGATATATTTCATGTTCGTTGTGCTTGTCATATTTATAATTTAATTGTTAAAAGTGGTCTTGATTTATTTTCACCTGAAATAAAACTTGTCAAAAGAGCTGTTGGAGTTATTCTGAGTAATAATAGGAAAAATAGAATTATAGAATTTAAAGAAAAATGTAAACAATTTAATTTGAGACCTAAATTCATGCCAGAAGAGATTATTACACGGTGGAATTATACTTATTTATTTTTAAAAGAATGTTATAAGTATAAAGACCCCATAACACATGTTGCAAATGCGCATTGTAAGAACGTGATGTATATGTTAACCGACGAATATTGGAAATCAATTGGTGAACTTTTAAAAAAATTACGTAAATTTTACACTGCAACTGTTGAATTTTCAGGATCTTATTACCCAACAATTTGTAATGCTTTAGCTCATATAGCTGAAATTTCATATTTACTTTATGGTTTAAAATCAAATGTGAAATATAAAGATGCAGTTACACTTATGTTTGAAAAGTTTAAAAAATATTTTTCCCTATTCCTGATGTTTATTGTATTGGTGTAGTCTTAAATCCTTCTATTAAAAAAGTAGATTGTCATAATTTAATATTTAGTTTATATACTTATATGGAAATAGGTGAAACAGAAACTCCATCTTCATTTGATTGCATAAGTAAACTTGATACTAATTTAACTACATTATATGAATATTATGCTACATTACATGATAACAACAACTCTGCTACTAATATTCCTTCTAGTTCTGCTTCTGTGTCTACACCTGCAGGATTCAATGCTGATGACGATGAAGAAGAATCTTTAGACATATGGAGCACTTTTACAACATAAGCAAGCACAAGTCGATCTTGCGATGAGATGCAATTTTATTTGCAAAAGCCAGCGGAGCTGAAGAAAAGTTTTGACCCTTTACAATGGTGGCAGGATAACAAAAGGCAATTCCCGGTACTTGCAGCGATGGCCCGAGATGTTCTTAATGTGTCGATCTCAACAGTGGCTTCTGAAAGTGCATTTAGCCAAGCACGAGATCAAATAGGAGACACACGTCACTCATTGGGTGGAATCACATTAGAAGTGTTAGTCTGCTTAAGGAATTGGATCAGATCAGAGAGAAGAAATCAAGGATGTGGAGACGTTAATTCTCCGGAAGATAAAGAAATAGGCAATATTTTGGAAGGCGGGAGCGGAGCGGATCGAATTAACACTCATTTAGATGTTATGGAGCATAACCAATTCAATCAACCTATAGATTACGAAGAACTTGCAAGAAGGATGCATAATATGTAAATAAAATTATTATTACTTCATTATGTACTCTTATTAACATTATGAAAGTTCAAAAGTTTACATCTTATCATTAATTTTAATTTTACTATCTATTTAGTTGTTAATCTGTTATTACTTATTTGTTAACTTACATCTACTAATCTAATAAATTAATAAAAGTATAATTACAATATAAAGTTATCAACTATAAAGTATAACTGTATAAGACTATAAATGTATAACTATAACAGATTAACAGTACTATAAAGTAAAAACTATAAAATAAAGATAAAGTATAAAGTTATAAACTATAAAGTATAAACTATAAAATAGAAAGTTAACTTTAAAGTTTCAATTTTAATATATACAACTAAATTATATATTATATTATTATATTACATATTTAAATTGAATTTAGTTTATATTATAGAAAATAAATACTAGAAATTAAAAATATATATATATAAATCGGACCGGTTCGACCGGACCCATGAGCCGACTGAATCCGATGAACCGGACGGTTGCTTGTAGTCCGTGAATCGGGAGAATCGTCCTAACAAGTTAAACGATGATGGGCTCTGCCATAGGATCGATTCTAGTTAGACACATTTACCTGTAACTAATAGGATATCTACAATAATTAGTTTTTAAACATATAAGTGGGGGAGGCAATTTAAAATTCATCGCTAACTTGCTTGTCTTTTAGAATTGTCATGCATGTCTAAATTTTTCCAAATAATCTAAACAATTTAGTTTGCATCATAAAACCAACGCTTTATTTCTTATTAAATTCATAACAAATTTTCTTCTAAACTCTTATCTAACATTATAGGAAATTTATTGTGCATAATAAGAACCAGGATTAATTTAGCTAGCAAGTACATATATTTAGTCCATAAATCAACTTTGCATCATTTACATTATAAATAATATAAATGCACACTTTAAACTTTATATGTATTTTTATAGCATTAGTCCTATAAACTTTTATCAACATGCCTCCTTTTATAAAATACTTTCTATATCTTTTACTTAAATATCTTTCAAACATACATTTTCCATAGAATAATTAACCCTAGGTCTGACCGGACAACCGCAAGTCAGCAGATCCTTTAGGGTGCCTAACCCCTTCCCTTTAGGATAATAAAGAACCCTTGCCCATAATCTCGTACAATTTTACAGACCATTAAATGGAGTTAATGTCGATTTTAACCTAGTTGACATTTAGTTGTCCTAATTCACCCAAATAATTAGGTGACGACTCCGCGAACCCTTTTAGCACTCTATCACCCTAGCATCATCTTTAACCTTTTAGCACCTCTTTAAACTACTTTTAGCACCCTTTAGCAATTTAGCTTTTAGCATTTTATTTTCTAACATTTCTTCTAAGCAGGAATTCGCTAAGAATAATTTATCGCGATCGAAAGTATGACATATATATATATATATATATATATATATATATATATATATATATATATATATATATATATATATATATATATATATGATTATATGGACATGCATCCATGATTTTGATCTGACTCTCATTTTTATAAGGCACAATTGACTCTCATTTTTATATGGCATAGTTATATTGTTATTTAGATTATTATTATACATGTCTCCTGTTATTTCTTGGCCAGTTATGATCTTATTTACAGTACTTCATGTTTTACATACTCAGTACATTATTTCGTCGCGACCCATTTCTTCTGCGTTCATGCACGCAGTACTGTGTTCTCAGTTTGGTGATCCTCAGGCCTAGGACTTCTACTCAGCTGGTTGGAAAGTTCCATTGTTTTGGAGCTTAGTCGTTTTGGTATAGAACCTTATTTTTTACTCATGTATATTTAGGGGCACGACGGGGCCGTGTCCCGTCATATTTCATTATCGTATTATTAGAGGTCTGTAAACAGTTGTGGGTTGTACGTATGTAGATTGTAAACCTGTTTTGGTCATCTGTGTTGTTGTACTCTATTTTTGGGATATTTCCATATACATGTGATGCTATGTGGTGGCAGCCTTGTCGGCTTGCCTATTTTATTGTGTTGGCTAGTTGTGACTCCCCAGGAGACATGTTTAGTCGTGTGTAAAGCCAACCTTGTCGGCTTGCCTATTTTGCTATATAGCGTATGGTACAGTTTTCCATATTGCCTTGGTGTCAGTCTGATTACATGTGACAGGTCAGTATAAGGGCGTCCAATTAGGGCGTCATGTTCACGGCCCGTCGGGTCGTGACACCTACGGCCATCTACTCACTTAGTAGATTATGCACGTGTGAAGAACCAGGGTCTCCAACATGTGGAACCATGATGTTTAAGTCATTAAAGATGGGCGGACCCAACCTCCACTAAAGGCAAATTTCCAACATGTATATGTATATGTATATGTATATTATACCAAATATATATCCTAATATATATGACATACTCAGAAAATATATTTTATGTTATATCAAAATATATAATATTAAGAAATAATATCTGAAATACTCAAAAATATATATTATATATACCAATTATATAGTATTAAAAATAAGAAGAAAGAAGAAAGGTCGAAATATGCATGAATAAGGGAATGGATATCGTGATAATTACTCCTACTTATTTGATTAATAATAACTGCTCAGCTATTAATGTATATAAATTTTCCAACTTATGAAAATATGTAAAAGTTATGTCATTTATATAACTTACTATACAAAAATGTTTTACATTGTAAAAATCTCTTAAATTAAGGCATTAGTTAGAGGTAGTTACACTAGTTAGGTGGGAGTAAAAATAGAAGAGTAACTATCCTTTTTGAATTCCATCAGCCCGGGGTTTACCCTGTGCGCACTCGAAAGAGTAGCGGCTGCGGGTTTCTTCGTCAACAAAAAAAAAAAAAAAAAAAGAATTTCAAAATTTGAAATTGAAAATCACGATTCTCCCATCAATCAGGGACAGATCTAAAAATCTGATTATTCACGTAAATTCAATAGTTTTTGTTTTAATTCTCTCTCTCTATATATATATTAAGAAAATCTATTAAATATCAATAAATATTGATAGTAAATTCAATTGTTATTATAATTTTAACTTGAGATCGAAGTAAAATACGCCTATGCATTCAACATGCTTTTCACCAATGAATTTGTTGAATATTTTGTGTCTAATATTCAAATTTGAAAGGTTATTAGACACAACATTTTATTCATTAGATACTTAGGAGTATAATCGTCACTAAGGCATATTCTCAAGTTTATTCTTATTTAAAACAGTACATCTTTCATAGCTTCTTACAACAAGCCGACTGTATTTGCCAAAAAGAATATCAAAATCATGTGATGAACCCGGATATTTCAAACAAAACACTTGGAAAATAAAAATGAAAATATGTGTACATAAAAAGAGATAAATTAAAGAAAGTACTGATTAGAGATTTTGAAGTTTGAATTACAAAACATGATCTTGAAAGTATATGTATGTCCTAGATACAATCTGTATTAGGACAAATGTACTTTATATATATTCGTATTGATATATAATAATGTTGATTATTATTATGACATTTGCATTTGTTGAATTATTAATTGATTGTCTGTAATATTCTATAAATGCATCCCTAGAGGTTATGTGGTTATTAATGGAGTGAGAATTAATATCATAGCGTGACGCTCTTAAACTGCCTCGACTAATGATCATCAAGATTGAGATATTGATGATATGTTATATGTCGACATGTGGTCTGTATCATATCCTTCGGGGATGTAGTATGTCTCACTTGCTACGAGTTATGACAACTCGTGATGGACACGTGGATACTTGTTGAAGTATTGGTATACCCTACTGATATGTTATTTGTCTTATATGTCTTTAGTGTATTCAGTGTGTGGGAGATAGAAGTCCTTAGACTTGAGGTCGATATCACCTTATTTACGGAGCAATGTGCTTTGATCATGTCCTAAGCTTAAATGTCTTATAGGTTGAGACGCGGCTTGTTTTGGGTACATTGCGAAGTAGATTAAAGGTAGTAGTTGAGCCAAGAATATGATTCATTCCTCGAATGCATCTTCGAGAGAGCACTCGGGTTCTCCTAAGACATTAGGTTGACTAGGACGTTGGCCAACGCAATGGACATGTCTTCGATGTGGTCATGTTGTCAACTAATGTAGATGAGATAGATTGATCAAGTCTTTTGGATAGACACTTGACGAATCCTAAGCTTGGTTGAGTGTGTCGTGAATGAAAGGATTTTATCTTCCCACATAGAGGTTCGGTTCACATGTTTTGTGTAGCTAAATTTTACATATTGAGGTTCGTCTTCCAGCGCAGTCTAGGAGTTCCGTGAAGATCCTAATGTAATTGGTGTCAATATGTAGAGGCCTGAAGGGTAAACACAAGTCAAATATTCCATTGATTGAAGGATGTAATTAGGAATAGATTATATAAATGTTCGGTTGATAACCGGGCATTAAAAATGGAAGAAGGTTGAAAACTGAGTGAGGGCCGCGGCTCCATTGATTAAGGGCAGCGGCGCCTGTGCGCGTGGAAGGGCCGCGGCGCCACTTACCAAGGGTCGCGGCTCTGAGGCGCGTCCAGGGGGTCCGAATGACTTTTTTACCCCTGGCTGGTTCTCCCTCTCAACTATAATAGAGGGGCTTCTCATTCCATTTGATATACTTGAAACCTAAGATGGGTTAATCTCTTAACACTCTGAAGAAATTCCTAGCATTTCTAAAGTTAGAAAATTACATCAAAGTTCTTGAGAACTTGCAAATCAAGGGATCTTTGAGTGTGCTCCCCGGACTACACAAAGCTTGAAGATTTCAACTGCTTGGCTGATTTGCTTCATAATGTAAGTCTTCTTTCGAAGTATTACATTAACTTTGTGTTTTACTTTGCATTACATTATCATACTACAGTATTACCGTTGTTGGGTTTGAAACATAAATTTTCAAATTCCGCTGCGTGTACGAACACGACGACGAAAACCTTCAGATCTTTTTCTGCAAAAATCGAAAGATATGAAACAGAGAGTCACAGAGGCAAGGAACAAAATTACCAAAACACAAACATGAAAAATTCTCTTCAAACACAACATCTTTTAAATGTACCACTACAACAAGAAATTCAATCTAATTTCAGGATCTTGGAAAGGGTAAGATGTACGTAGTCTTTTTGTTGACGGCGAACTCGCAGTTACTCTTCGAAGTACGCATGGTAAACTCGGATCGACGCAATAGCCTGCAAACCACGTCAGCTAATTAACCACACTTGACAAGTCATGTGTGACAGGCTCAACCAAGAAAGTTTATGCAGGGGATCGAACTCGTGACCTTGCGGTCTCGCGCTCTACTGCTATACCTACTTGGCTACCTTTGCGGGTAAGATGTACACAGCCTTATCTCTACCTTTATGGGATATTCGACAATCCTTTTTATTCGGATTTGAAACTGATAATATGAGTAAGCTCACACATTCGAAGTTATCTTTTATAAGTACAACTAAATAGAAATTAAAAAAAAAATGAAAAAAGAAACCACAAGATGAAATTTCCCACCAAAGAAGAATAGAAGGATCGCAATGTGCCCAAATAATAAAAGTTCCTTCACTCTTAACTAAATATCTAGAATTCAAATTCCAGGAACCAAACCTCCTTTCTAAGGACGCTAAAACCACCCTAGTAAACGTTTTACGGCAAATAAAGAAATGAAAGTACTGATTGGACACTTTAAATAACGAAACATAACCTATTTCTGCAAAATTGAAACAAAGCCAGAGAGACAGGGGACAAAATTACCAAACACAAACATGAGAACATTTCATCACGTGCTACATCTCGATATGTACAAAATTATAGAGAAATAAATAAGAAAACCCAAAGATATGAAGAAACTTGTTTCTTTTTTGTAAACCATAGCCCCTACTAACTCTTTGGGAGAGTTCTAAATTTCTGATTAAAAGTGGATGGATTTTATCCGTCCCATCACAATCCTCGCTGCTAAAAGTAAAAAAAGTGTCATCTAGCTTCCAACAGAAATAGGCCTTTGAGTTAATCCCAACGGCGATCTCAACCGTTCATGCTGCCGTTTTCCGGTCATCTCCGATTTCTTTCCGGTGATCTCTAGCTGCTGCAAAGATGGATGCTGAATTTTCTCCATTTCTTGCCTTATTTTTCTTACTTGACTATGCACTATAACTCCATACTCGCCCTTTATTTGCTCCATCTATGCTACTTGGGAAAAGCTTCAAAGAGAAATATCAAACTTAATTTTTGAACACTAAATTATGATTTTTCTATGTTTTCCTTAGTTGGTTGAGAAGTTCACAACGTATGGGGTTATATTTATAGCTAGAAAAGGATTGGTGAAAAAGACAACGTTGGTTAATGGTTTGGTCACCAGTCAGTGTTTTTCTAGATTTTTCATATTTTAAAGAAATTGATATTTTCCGTTTTCAATTAAATAATATGAAAAGGAAAACTTAGAGGGTAGTTGTGTTTTGAAATTAATAATGCAAGATGGATTGGCTCCTCTTGGTGAAACGTATCTATGAAGAGATCTAAGAGCCTATTTGGATGGATTGGCTCCTTTTGGCGGTGTCTGATTGACACAGTTCTCTGAGGATGACGGGGAAGATGTCAAACTCGTCAAGGAAGGTAGAGTCCGATTTTTTGAATGTTCGAAAACGGAAATGTGATCTCGTCAAACGTGACGTGGCGAGAGACGCGAATTTGACGAGTGGACAAGTAATAACACAGATAGTCCATATGATTAGAAGGAATAACTACGAAGACACACGGTGTGGTACGAGGTGCTAATTTATGAGGAGCAGTGGAAGCAAGATTCGGATAGCACAGACAATCGAAAATTCTAAGGTGGTCATATGAGGGGATCCGCTGGTAGAGCATTTCTGTGGGGGGTTTGTTGTAAAGAGTACTGGTAGGTAAAATATTAAGGATATATTCTACCATTTTGACTGCATAGACCAAGAACGATGGGGGGAGGCATGGAAAAGAAAGGTACGAACCATGTTGTTGATAGTACGGAGGATTCGTTCGGAATTTCCGTTTTGGGTGAGGTGTGAGGATAAGAGAAACAGAAGACCACGTCATTATTGGTGCAAAAATGATGAAACACAAAATATTAAACTCACGACTGTTATCACATTGAAGTGATTTTATGTCTCTTTTAAATTGTGTTTTGACAGACACGAAATGCAAGAAACTTGACAAACACTTCTGATTTGAACTTAAGCGGATAGACCCAGACAAAGTGAGAAAAGTCATCTAATAAGACGAGATAAAATTTATGACCTAATGAGCTAGTAATGAGAGATATCCATAAATCTGCATGAACAATGTCAAAGGAAAATACGTAACATTTGAAGAAGACTGAAACAGAATGCGAACATATTTTCCTAAAGGGAAAGAAAACACGGTTGGACAGATTTTCCACTAGGACAACAAATTAAATTATTGTTCCGAAGAAAATGAAAAATAAGAGCCCCTAGATGTCCAAGTCTATTGTGCCAGGTTGACAGAGAGATTATTGCTAAAACGGTGGGATGAGAGACTTGGGCATTTAGAGATGTTGGTGGGGTGGCATTGACAGCGGGTGTGGATAGGAAAGGATAGAGGTCCCCCTCACTATTGCATCTCGTATGGAGTTTCCCAGTACGTAGGTCCGTTATGGAGAACCCAAACGGGTCAAAATTGATTGATATATAATTATCTGTGGCAAATTTTCTAATGGAGATTAGGTTCTTGATAATATTTGAGGCATATAAGACGTTATTCAGGAAGAAGTGGGGATGTGGCAGTGGGGTTAGTGTGTGGCCAAACCCTTGAATTGAAATGCGATGATTGTTCCCAACCATAATAGATTATGGAGTATTTAAACTTCGCATTTGAGGAATATTACCAAAATTGTTGGTGATGTGAGACGTGTCGCCCGTATCCATATACCACGCATTATCGGGCTTCAGAGGAGTCAATGTGCCGAAAGCCTGGCCCAAACTGGAATGGGAAAGGCCCGGAGTAGAGAAGTGGGCCCCAGGAAAGTGGGCCTGGCTTCTTTGGGCCGTTGGATGGGGACCCAGATTGCTGGGCCGATGTTAGGCAGAAGGCTGGTGGGCCGGATGGCCTTGGCCCAATAGTTGGTTGAGCTGCACTGTTGCTGGGACTTAGGCCACAACTTTTGGGCTCTGTCTAGGGGCTACTGGGCTCAAGTTGAAAGCCTAGTTCCCTGCTCGCCCACTGTTGTTAGCACTGCACCTCTGTCCATAATGATATCCATGGTGGTTTCTGACCAATGTGGCCGCTGGAGATCGTGTAAGAGAGAAAAAAATAGGGGGGTTGAGACATATAAAAGGCATATATGAGGCAGACACAGTCGTATACAAGGTGTATAACGACTTAGAGAGGTGGTATACGAAGAGTATATAGTGGCAGGGAGTTATATATGCGGTACACGGAGTGTATATCAGCGTATATAAGTTGTATACAAGGGGGTATACGACCTGTTGAAAATAGAGGGAAAAAGGTAGGGTTGTATATCAACAGTGTACCAAGGTATACATGGTTGTCAGTAGAGTTGGAGGGTTGGACAGCTGTATATTTATTGTATATTGATGGTATACTAGTGGTATACGGTTGGTTCAACGCCGGAAAAAAGGGGGAGAGGTCGATCGAAATTATGTCTTGGATTGGGAAGGATTGTTGGCTTCTGATACCATGTAGAATTATATTAATCTCCCTCGGGGCCTTTCTCATTAATACAAAAAATATATAATGTTTACAATGTGGAATCCTGATTCAATAGGGATCATATATCTACCATAATTATACAATACTAAATAAGGTAAACATATTTGTTACACTATACACGTTAATAGTAATATTTTGGGATCTCCCTAGTACTATATAAAATATATTCGTTGTTAAAAAACCAAAATTAGCAAACTTTATGAAATCTAAATATTACGGGCCCAAAAACTATGAATGAATTAATGCATAATCACTGTAGATGGTTAATAAAACATTTTTTACGCGGATTGTCCTTCGAATTGTCCTTAAAAGACATTGGTCTTTAATTTTTGTCCTTCATATATGTTGTCTTTAATTTTTCGTCCCTAGTATTTATTTTATGAAAATATTCAGACCTACTTCACAAGACATAATTTCTATAACATTTTCATCTTAGGAAACTGGAATTTTGGCTCGACATAAATTATGTGGAAATTAAGTTACAACATAATTTTGTAGTATTCTTTTAGATTATGTCAAGTGTTGAATTATGCCTTATCCGACATAGTTTGTGTAGATATTATGATACATATGTGGAAGTAAAACGCTAATCATGTCCGCCAAAATTTAAAATTATGTTTTTTTTTAGATTATGTTGAGTGTTTAAAGTTACGTCTTGTCCGACATAATTTGTGGGTTGTTATGATACATATGCCGAAGCTAAATACTGACTATATCTTGTGAATTCTAATTATATCATTAAAAATAATGAAGAGCAAAAATTAAAGAATACAAATTTAAAGGGGAAAAAAATTAAAAATCACTCCAAAATAGGGACATTTGTGCGAATGACCATGAGATTCTGAATTTTCTAGGTTGTTAAATATGAGATTAGGTAGTTGATTTTAATCGGAATTAGAATTGGTACATGAGATATTTTTCCCTTTCTGTTCCTTTTCGACCGTCCACTCTTTTTCTTTGGTACATGAGATATTTTGGTGATATCTTGCCTATAAAATGTCATGTATCATCTTCTATTTAAAAAGAAAAACTTTTCTAGGCGTGAGGGAAAATCATTCTGTTTAACTATTGTTATTTGGTAAGCCATTTAGTTAGTGAATTTTAGTCGTTGCACAGCATCTAAGTAATTTAATAGTACTTAAAAGCAGGGTCGTTTTTGAATCCGTGCGAGATGTCTATCAAGATAGGGTTAATAAAATGAAAAATTCGTGACTTTTTTCATTTTTTATTAAATAAGATACCATAATTTCATCGTAAAAGTCATAATTCGCATGGTCTTAAATTAAGAAATTCACTTTTACGAATTAAACTTCCTAAAATATTTGAGACTTGCTTAAAAGTTTTACATGTCACTTCCATTGTCAATAATACATGTTTTCTTATGTGTTGTTGGATGATTATTATAATAATGATAATTAGGTGCTCATGTTTCTTGCTTTGTTAATTATTTTAAGGCTTCTCTTTTCAATTTCTGTTGACTATTTCAACTCTTTTTTTCATGTTTTATTTATTTTATTGCTTCTCTAATTGTCGACATGATTGTTTAAGAAATAATGTGATTTTTTAATTTTAATTTTGTTATAAAACGACAAACTAAGGCACCGATACTACCACCCTAAAGATGCTTAAATTCAAATGCAATGGCTACTAATTTCCTTTAATTTTTATGCTTTAAAATTTTCATTAAGAATTATAGGTATGTTTAGTTTGAAGAAAAATATTTTCGCACGGGAAATACTTTTCTGAAAAGTAAGTAATTTTTTACTTGTTTTTTTATGTTTAGCAAGTAAGCTAAAGGGTGTGGGGGTAGGGCGTGCGGGGGTATTGGGGTGGGGCTAGGGGGTGAGTACACTACTACAGCACCTAAAATATTCTAAGAAATTAGGATTAAATTATTAAGATGGAAATATCACTTTATATTTCGAAATATGCAAAGGACAACCGTGCGGAAAATTGTAACGTGGCTCGAAGGTAGGAATGTGCAAAAATCGGTTTAACCGATAAATCGAATCGTAACAAATGTTATTGATTTATTGGTATTGGGTTATTGGTTTCAATGTTTTGTAAAATTATTTATTGGACTAACGGTTCGGTTTCCGATTTTTAAATTTTAATTAATGGTTAAACCGCTAATCCAATAAAATTATATTAAAATTATCTTTTTATCTATAATTATATAAAAGAGCCTTCAAATAGAAATTATATTCCTAATTTTCTATTTTCTAAACTCTACTTTTAGTACAGGGCCGTTTGGGAGTCGCAACATTATTGAATTTGCTTCTGCCTAGACTTTTTTGCCTGAAAATGGCACTGCTTTTGCCTCACCCCTTGCAAATACTAGTCTATTAACATTTACTAAACACTGCACAAGTCATTGACATATATGGTTTGATCATTCATCTAAATTTCACGTCACATTAACTTATATCATGACGATGTCATGTGTAGTGAAAATTCTTGGTTAAATTGAAGATCGAATCGTTAAAAATTGCTAATTGATTAACCGAAAATTGATTTTATTGATTTGATTATCGATTTATTATATTTACAAATAAATAACTAATAAATCGAACGGTTAACATATCAAATTGAATCGAATCGACTATATGATTTCATTTCAGTACTTTCAGTTTTACATACTTGGTACATCTCATGTCTCGACCCTTTCTGGCCGCGTTAAATGCCGCGGTAAGTGAAGTAGCAGGTAGTGGATCCTCACTCTTAGGATCACTGATCAGTTGTCGGAAGCTCCATTTCTCCGGAGGCTTATCTTTTGGTACTGTTTTCCCTGATGTTGTAGATTTATGTACATTCAGGGGTATGGCGGGGCCCTTTCCCGTCACAGTTGTTATTCTTAGAGATCTGTAGTCATATCTTGTGGATTGGGTTGTAAGAACAAAGATGTAATTGTTTTATTTTGGGTTATGTATATTTCACGGAATGTGGCCTTATCGGCTAGCCTATTGATATTTAATGTCTAAGTATTTTATGAGTTTATGTATGTTCCGCTGCTATTCTCTGATGTATACCTGTAAGGGGTGCCCAGGTAGGGCACCAGTCGCGGGCCCGGGGTCGGGTCGTGACAATATGATTGAAGAATTCTCAGCAGTGGTGCTAGAAGCAAACCTTGTTGAGAATCCGACGCAATGGTGGTTGGACACGGGTGTTACCCGTCACATTTGTTCCACTAAAGGCTTTTTCTCCACGTATACACCAGTCACAGATAAGAAGTTGTTCATGGACAACAACTCCTCTTCAGAGGTGCTGGGGGAAGGAAAGATAATTCTTAATATGACGTCCGGAAATGAGCTGATTCTCAAAGAAGTGATGCATGTCCCAGAAATTCGACGAAATCTAATTTCTGGAAATTTATTAGTGAATGCTGGTTTTAGACTAGTGCTAGAGGCTAATAAGTTTGTAATCACTAAAAACGGAATATTTGTAGGAAGGGGCTTCACATGTGAAGACCTAATTAAGGTTTATGCTACACTGATAATGTCGTCTACTTAGAAAGGGGCTTCGCCTGTGAAGACCTCTTTAAGGAAAATAATGCACTTGTACTGCCTTCTATTATAAATAAAACTGAGCCTTCCTTTTACATGTTTGTGTCTTCTAATTTATGGTGTCATAGATTAGACGTGTTATGTCACGACCCGACCTCGGATCCGTGACTGGTGCCTTACCCCGGACACCCTTGTGATACAACATCAGAGAAAACCAGCGGAAATAAACTCACGAACAAGAACTATATAAGAATATAAAACAGGCTAACCCCAAGTGGCTACCTCTAAATATAATAAAATGAACAGTTACATCCTTACACCCCAATTCATGACAGGACTACAAGCCTCTAAGAAGGTATAACACTATGACGGGACAGGGCCCCGCCATACCCCCTGAATGTACAAAAGTCTACAACCTCAGGGAATCGTACCAAAAGACGAGGCCTCCGGAGAAATGGAGCCTTCCGAGAACCGAACCGTGATCCTAAGAGTGCGGATCAGCAAGCTATGAACCTCAAACTGCGGCATGACGCAAATTCCGAAGGAGGTCAGTACAACATGTACCAAATATGCGAAACTGGAAAATACTGTAATAATATCATAAGTCAAAATATAAGCTGGAGTTATAGACGAAAATCAGTTTACTTTGCGCTGTGCCTTACTAACAATGAGAATAACAAATGTATATATATATACTGCATAAAAATAGGAAGCTCATGATCAAAACAGGGTACCTCGCCCGTAGTATCATTAAGCAATCCTACTCCTGAGACTATTTCACCCGCATAGGTCCTGTGGACCCGCATGAGGTCATCCGCCTCGTGGGACTATTTCACCCGCATGGATCCCGTGGACCCGCACGAGTACCATCGCCGTACTCGCACGGGACTATTTCACCCGCATGGATCCCGTGGACCTGATCCGCACGTAGTACAAACGCCGCACTCGCATCACGGGTAGCAAATCCATGGCATAAGTAGTAAACCATCCTATCGAGCATACCCGCCACCCATCGCGTCGGTATGTCCAAAGGAAATAACAAGAATAACCCGGGTTTACCCAATATATATATATATAACATAGCTCATCCGGCTATCATACATAACATAAGCACTACCGGCCTATCATATCATAACATAAGCACTACCGGCCTATCATATCATAACATAAGCAAGTTAAGAAAATACCCTAACTTCTTATTAACATTATTAATATATCCTCTCATTTTAGTATACCTAAGGCACCAACATGTCTTTTAATAGAAAATTCGGGAATTTAACCCAAGTACCATGTACTTCTAACCTTTTAAGAAATAACTCATTTTTATACAAAAATTCCAAGATACTAATCACCATAGTATCAAGTTACAATTCCTTTTCAAAACAAGTCACATTTCCTTTTAAAACTATCTCAAGCTTCTAAATTAAGTGACTTCATTTCTTGTAAAACCTTAGGCAATTCATGCCTTAGAACCATTTTCCTTCCACAAGTTCAAATCATCAAAACCTTTCTCCATTAAACTTTCACAAACTAATATAACCAACTCCCCATAAAGCCGTTACATTAGAGTTAAACAATAGTAAAACACATTCCCTTAAGTCCAAGGGATTTTTATACTTTTCTTTTAAAACGAAGCAAGTATCAAATACTTATAACAAACGAAGATTTCCAAATCTTGTACGTCTACCGTACTACATAGGTACAACTAATCATGCACAAGAGATAGGAAAGCTCCACATACCTCTTCGGTCAATCCACAAGCTAAGTCCAATTTACCGCACGTAGTATGTCAACCTAAAATGACCACAATACGTTTATCAAGCTCTAATTATAATGCAGAATTTTTCCAAGTTAAAGTCACCAATTTCCTACGGAAAATTGGGCAGCGTTTCCTTTGTTTCTACATACTTTGCCACCTTTTCCAAGGTCGACTTTTAACGCTCAAATGCCATGTTTAAGGCTCAACAACCAACCAACACCAAGGGGATTACACACCTAAACTTTGGTGTGTAAAAATTCAGCCCCACAAGTTATAACAACTAACCCAACAAGTCTAATGTAGTATTTAGGCAACAACATGCTCATAAAATCCCCCTAACCAATTCTTTCATAATCACACCCCATTTCTTACATGCAACTACTCTAAGTGCATTTTTCCAACTACAAGTTCTTCCTATTAAACATGCAACACCCAATTCCAACTACAAGAGAAGAAATGTTACCTTAAGTTTTAGCCAAACTTATTCCAACACCTTGCTAGCCTTTTTCTCCAAGAACACCACCACAATAGCACTTCTAAGCTAGTCACAAGCTTCCTTCTTGCCTTTAACTTTTCAGATTTTCTTAGGCTAGAACACTCTTGAGGTTTTAGAGAGAAGGGAGCTCAAGCTTTGGAGAGAGAGAGAGTAAAGATGAAAGATGGAAAAGTGACCAAGCCTCGTCAATTATATTGCATGCATTCTAAAATCAGATGGGGGACACTTGTCACCTCTCACGGCCTCTTTTAAAACAAAAATCAGATTTTCTAAGTTTTTCGCCCAAATTTCCCGCCTCGCGCGCCCGCTTCCCGGCGCAAGGCGGCAACTCTGCGGACCTCGGATCTTTCGGCATGGCCTGCTTCGTGCGGCTACTGGAACTTCAGCGCCTCATCGCACTTCACCGCTTGGCGCTGCGCGCGGCCTCGGCGCGCGCCTGCGTCGGCGCGGCTCGAGCCCCGAACGTGTTTCTCTAATTTCGCTGACGGCCACACGCACGGCCGAACCACTGGTATATCATTCTCCCTAGAAACATTCGTCCGAATGTTCTTCTAGCCTTACACAAAACACAATATAAACATATCTTCTTAACTATTCCTTTGTAAATAAGAATGCTCCGAGCCACAACATTACTCAAGCATAATCAACTAAATTAACACCAATCAAGGAAATGGGGTTACCCGGAGGTATAGGGAATAAGTGTGGGTATTTCTTCATCATATCATCCTCCGCTTCCCACGCCATCTCCTCTCTATTCTCGTTCGCCATAAAACCTCGACTAAGCCACCTCCTTCGTCCGAAGTCTCCGAACCTGACTATCGAGTATCGCAATGGGACTCTCAACCTACGATAACTCCTCTGTCACCGGATATCCCTGAATCGGGTGCACTCTGACGGATCTCCAACGATTTCCGTAACATAGACACGTGAAAATCGGATGTACCGCCTCAAGATCGGACGGCAGATCCAACTCATGGCAACCTTGCCCACTCTTCTGACAATCGACACGCCCAATGTACTGGGCTAAGCTTCCCTTCTTTCCCAATCTCATCACGCCTTCATGGGCGATACCTTTAGAAAAACCCAATCATCTATCTCAAATTCCAAGTGTCGACGCCGATGATCTGCATACGACTTCTGTCGACTCTGAGCTGACAATAACCGCTCCTGGATAAGCTTCACCTTATCCACTACCTGTACCAAGTCTGGCCCGACTAACTGAACTTCTCCCATCTCAAACCAACCTATCTGTGACCTACACTTCCTCCCATATAAGGCCTCAAAAGGCGCCATCTGGATACTAGAATGGTAGCTGTTGTTATAAGCATACTTCCACAAGAGGTAAATGATCCTCCAGCTACCCCTGAAATCAATAACACAAGCCCGCGGCCTATCCTCAAGTGTCTGGATAGTGCGCTCGGCCTGTCCGTCGGTCTGAGGATGAAACGCCGTACTGAGACTCACCTGTGTCCCTAATCCCTTCTGAAAAGACCTCCCGAAGTTAGCCGAACCGGGCTCTATCTCGATATAATCGACACCGACTCGTGCGCCTCACAATCTCTAATATATAATCGCATAGTCTCACCGGTGAACGCTGCTCGACCGGAAAAAATGGGCTGATTTCGACCGTCGTCAATCACCCAAATGGAATCATGCTTCCTCTGAGTGGTAGGTAGCCCTGTAATAAAATCCATATTTATCACCTCCCACTTCCAAGTCGGAATATCAATATCCTGCAATAGCCCACCGGGCTTTTGGTGCTCAACCTTGACCTGCTGACAATTAGGACACTGTGCAGCAAAACCTGCCACGTCCCTCTTCAGGCCATCCCACCAATACACACACCTGAGGTCATGGTACATCTTAGTCGACCCCGGGTGAATAGAATAACGAGCACTGTGTGCCTTCCCCAAAATCTGCTGACGAAGTCCTGTCACATCGGGAACACACAATCGGCCCTCAAACCTTAGCACCCCATCAGGCGCTACCTCATATAGACTCTTCTCTCTCTGAAGGGCAGCATCTTGATACCGTACCATAACCGGATCCTCATACTGTCGCCTCTTCACCTCTCCGACGATGGAAGACCCGACAACCTCTCGAACCCGAATTCCATCACTATCAGAATTAACCAATCGAACCCCAAGGCTCGCTAGCTGATGTAACTCGCGGACCATGTCCTTCTTCCCCGGTCGCACTTCGGCGGCACTACCCATCGATCTGCGACTAAGGGCATCTGCAACTACATAACCATAGTTGTATTCTCTTTTATCCTTTTGGTCATAACCTACCTTATGCTTATTAATAGTAAAGTGTTTCTAATTTGATCCATAATCGCATGATTTCAAATATCGTACTACTGCATTTTTCTTACGACACTTCCCTGACCGTTTCGTAACGTCGTTCTTAATTACCCCCAACATAATACTTTTTCCACGGTTATCTAAAACTGTAACTTATGGCATGACGATACTGAAGACCTACCAGTCTCCCATCCTTCGTCTAACTACATGGGTACACATAACCCCATAATACGTAAGACTATCCTTTTATGTAGGGGAGAGAACTTATCTCCCTTCAATAAACTTTCCTTGGTGTCACAACCCTAATCACCGGGTCCTCTCGTGGTCCTGTAAATATCTAATCATTACGCACCGCCTTAAAATCGTGTAGATTTTCAAAACCTACCAAAGATGCCCTCAGCTTTCTGCCGGCAGCGCCCGTACTTATTTTATTCTTGCCTTGCACATTTCCTTGAAATTATCCGGAAGGTCGTGGCCCTGACCGCCACACCAAACCAACTCCAAGTACCTCCAAGAGCACTTAACATAAATTTCTTCAAATTCAAGTATTACTTACTTTTTGCGCCAATTTACCTTAATGAACAAGTCACACAGACTTATTAAAAATAATGATGCCAAAGAAGGAAGGATAATTCACTGGTTACTACCACTTCCCTTCCTCTCCACTCGATAAACTGCCAGGAACCGTACCGAATCAATCTCTTCTGTAGTCCACGTTGGCATAACATGAGGCCAACTAGCCCGTACTCATAATGACCTCAACGTCTGTCATAACAGTTCTGCTAGGGTCCGACGATCGTATCGTTCAAACAATTATTATCGCCCACTCGGCTACCACCCCACACTCACGGGTGTGGTTACCTCATAAAGGTTCTCATGGATTACGGCCATTTCTTTCACACTTGGTTGCTCACTTACCGGTCGTACTCTTTTCCGTACTTCCAAACTTATTCTAGCTTACGTACATAACTTCCATAATAAAGCTGGCCTCCAATCTTGGAGTTACTAAGTTAAACAATATAAGGTCATTTCCGGCTATCACAACCTGGTTCCGGTGGAATGCGTCCACGAATCCGTAAAACGATTAACTAGACTCGGGCTTGTACCCTCGTGACTCTGTCACGTAGCGGGACTACTATCAACTGATCCCATCCCATAAACGGGTACCCTGACTTCTCATAATACCACGGCGTGTCGTCTTGATCACAACAACCATTACCTACTCCACACGGATCTCATCCGTACTATCCTCTTAAGCATACCACGTAGCTTAATTTACAAACATAGTCTCCCATTGGGCCCCTTAATTAAGATTCTTAAGGTTCCATTACTTTTTCCGACAACTCATCGTCTCCTAATTTTCTCAAACTAGCACGTAAAACCTCGATGAGAGTTCCTTAATTGTTCATACCTTCCCGGTATCTATTTAGTCCTTACCAAATCCTGGTAATCTAAATTCATTCTAGCAACACATATGTGACCTCATATTAAATCAGTATAGTGTATGTCACAATACCAACTATACTACAAGTATTACCAACCCGATACACAATCCACATAATCTTCCCCGGTCATCACGCTTCGCCGTGGCTGCAAACACCATAACCGTTAGGAGAGACGACCCTAACCACACTTATATATCGCACTATCTTTGAGTGAGAAGAAATGGAATCATTTCCTAAATAACCTGCAGCCTCCTGATTATAGATGTGCTGCACAACACACCGTTAATCAATACTACTAGATACGGCTGTAGACCGCTTTCCGAGGATTAATCGCTCGATACCACTTTTGTCACGACCCGACCTCGGATCCGTGGCGTGCCTTACCCCGCACCTTGTGATACAACATCGAGAAAACCAAAGGAAATAAACTCACGAACAAGAACTATATAAGAATATAAACAAAGCAACCCAGTGGCTACCTCTAAATATAATAAAATGAGCGAGCTACATCCTTACACCCCAATTCATGACAGACTACAAGCCTCTAAGGTATAACACTATGACGGACGGGGCCCCGCCATACCCCCGAATGTACAAAAGTCTACAACCTCGTGGAATCGTACTAAAAGACGAGGCCTCGGAGAAATGGAGATTTCCAGAACCGAACCGTGATCCTAAGAGTGCGGATCGCAAGCTATGAACCTCAACTGCGGCATGAACGCAGCCTCGAAGGAGGTCGATTACAACATGTACCAAATATGCGGCGGAAAATCTTTAATAATATCATAAGTCAAAATATAAATTTGGAGTTATAGGCGAAAATCGGTTTACTTTGCATGCCTTACTAACAATGAGAGTAACAAATGTATATATATATTTGCATAAAAATAGGAAGCTCATGATCAAAGCGGTGCCGCGTAGTATCATTAAGCAATCCTACTCCCGAGACTATTTCACCGCATAGGTCCCGTGGACCCGCATTTAGGTCATCCGCCTCGTCGTGGGACTATTTCACCCGCATGGATCCGCGGACCCGCATGAGTACCATCGCCGTACTCGCACGGGACTATTTCACCCGCACGGATCCCGTGGATCGGATCCGCGTAGTACAAACGCCGCACTCGCATCATGGGTAGCAAATCCATGGCATAAGTAGTAAACCATCCTATCGAGCATACCCGTGGGCCACCCATCGCACAAGATGTCCAAAGGAAATAACAAGAATAACCCGGGGTTTACCCGTAATAATATATATATATATAACATAGCTCATCCGGCTATCATACATAACATAAGCACTACCGGCCTATCATATCATAACATAAGCACTACCGGCCTATCATATCATAACATAAGCAAGTTAAGAAAATACCCTAACTTCTTATTAACATTATTAATATATCCTCTCTCATTTTAGTATACCTAAGGCACCAACATGTCTTTTAATAGAAAATTCGGGAATTTAACCCAAGTACCATGTACTTCTAACCTTTTAAGAAATAACTCCTTTTTATACAAAAATTCCAAGATACTGATCACCATAGTATCAAGTTACAATTCCTTTTCAAAACAAGTCACATTTCCTTTTAAAACTATCTCAAGCTTCTAAATTAAGTGACTTCATTTCTTGTAAAACCTTAGGCAATTCATGCCTTAGAACCATTTTCCTTCCACAAGTTCAAATCATCAAAACCTTTCTCCATTAAACTTTCACAAACTAATATAACCAACTCCCCATAAAACCGTTACATTAGAGTTAAACAATAGTAAAACACATTCCCTTAAGTCCAATGGATTTTTATACTTTTATTTTAAAACGAAGCAAGTATCACATACTTATAACAAACGAAGATTTCCAAATCTTGACGCTCACCGCATTTACATAGGTACAACTAATCATGCACAAGAGATAGGAAAGCTCCACATACCTCTTCGGTCAATCCACAAGCTAAGTCCAATTTACCGCACGTAGTATGTCAACCTAAAATGACCACAATACGTTTATCAAGCTCTAATTATAATGCAGAATTTTTCCAAGTTAAAGTCACCAATTTCCTACGGAAAATCAAGCGCTTTCCTTTGTTTCTACATACTTTGCCACTTTTCCAAGGTCGATTTTTAACGCTCAAATGCCATGTTTAAGGCTCAACAACCAACCAACACTAGGGATTACACACCTAAACTTTGGTGTAAAAATTCAGCCCCACAAGTTATAACAACTAACCCAACAAGTCTAATGTAGTATTTAGGCAACAACATGCTCATAAAATCCCCCTAACCAATTCTTTCATAATCACACCCCATTTCTTACATGCAACTACTCTAAGTGCATTTTTCCAACTACAAGTTCTTCCTATTAAACATGCAACACCCAATACCAACTACAAGAGAAGAAATGTTACCTTAAGTTTTAGCCAAACTTATTCCAACACCTTGCTAGCCTTTTTCTCCAAGAACACCACCACAATAGCACTTCTAAGCTAGTCACAAGCTTCCTTCGCTTTAACTTTTCAGATTTTCTTAGGCTAGAACACTTCTTGAGGTTTTAGAGACAAGGGGGAGCTCAAGCTTTGGAGAGAGAGAGAGTAAAGATGAAAGATGGAAAAGTGACCAAGCCTTGGTCAATTATATTGCATGCATTCTGAAAATCAGATGGGGGGGACACTTGTCACCCTCTCATGGCCTCTTTTAAAACAAAAATCAGATTTTCTAAGTTTTTCCGCCCAAATTTCCGCCACGCGCCCGCTTCCTGGCCACGCAACTCCTGGACTCGGATCTTTCGCGCCACTCGCTTCCCGGCTGGCGGCTGGAACTTCAGCCTCATCGCACTTCACCGCCTGCGCGCCGCGCTTCTCCGCGCCGCGCCTGGTGCCCACGAACGTGTTTCTCTAATTTCTCGCACGGCCCCACACGCACGGCCCGAACCACGAGGTATATCATGTTAACTATCAATCTATATTAAGATTGGTAAAGTTGGAATCATTGCTCTCTATCGACATAAACCCTCGACATAAGTGTGAGGTGGGCATGGAGGCAAAGACTCTCCAAAAAGTTCTCTTAGATCCGTTGAAAGGGAAACCGTTTCTCTAGAACTCACATATATCAATAGATGTGATTTAGAACTAGAGGGGGGAACAAGCCTTTTGTGACTTTCTTAGATGATGGCATAAGGTTTTGCCACTTTACTTACTTAAAGTAAAAATGGAGCATCTGAAACATCTAAACGTCACAAAGCAAAGATGAGAACCTACAATGCCAATGGGTCTATAGACAAGACATTCATACATATGTTCATGACTATAGCCGCCTTGCGGGATCTTGAATTACATCAAATGAATGTCGAGATACTCTTCCTAAATGATGATTTGGAAGGATAAATATACATAGACCAACTAGAGGGGTATGTGGTTTCAGAACAAGAGACAAAGGTCTGTCTGCTTGTCAAATCATTGTACAGGCTGAAACTGGTCCTAAATAATGGCACGAGAAATTTGATAGTACCCTACTATCGTAAGAAGTCTCTATTAACAAGTGTGATGAGTGTGTTTACATGAAGAGGAAATGACTGATTCATTAGGCATAACATTCCTCTATGTAAACGAATTGTTGATCGCTGGTAGCAGTCCTAGGGTAATCCTAGAGACTAAGATTGTGCTAAAGGGTGTCGTAGATGTTATCTTAGGGATCAAGGTCTCTAAGACAACTAACGGATTGGTCTCGTCTCAATCTCACTACATCAAGAATGTGCTGAAGAAATTTGAGATGTTCGACAATTCACCTGCAACGACACCATTGGTTAGAAGTCAATAAATTGGCAAGACTCACCCGTAAGCTGAATTGGCTTCATGATTTCTTAGAAGATATTTCATGTTGTGATAAACCCATGACTTCTGTAATGATCCACTGCAATAGTCAGTCGGCTCTAGGAAGGGCACAAAGTTCTATTTACAATGGCAAGCCTCGTCATATTCGACGGAGACATGAGTCTGTTAGGCAGTTGATCACCTCGGGTATTATTTCCATTGATTATTTAAAATCTAAGGAAAATATCGCAGATCCCTTGACGAAGAGAATACCCAAAGATCAGTTGTTCTGCCTGTTGATCGGTGTATTTTATATACACCTTTTGAGTCAGTCTAGTTAGTCTTTTGTCCCGTTTTGTACATACAAAGTGTCGTATTAGGATAGATTTTCTTTCTTTTGAGTCAAAGTGGCTAAAGTGGCCAAATGGCGGAAAAGGAGCGAAAAGAGGGAAAAAGAGGAGGTACTAGAGCTGAAAACGGAGAAAGTGGCAAACGAGGCCGAATTCAGACTGCGCGGCGCCTCGCAATGAAGCGAGGCGCGCGCTATTATTCAGAAGTGCAGAAGATTCAGCATGGCGCCGTGAGACTGAAACAGGCCGCGCGCTAAACATCCGAGAAGCCCAGAGTTGCAGCGCCGCGCCTCGCATGCCAGATATCGGGCCGCGCGCAAAACACCCGGTATTGCAGAACTTTAGGCGCGCGCGCCGACAAAGGCGCGGCGCCGACGCGAAAAATTAGGTCTTTTGACGGATTTTTGGGCCAGCCTGCAGGAAAAGAGGAGACGTTTAAACCTATAAAAGGAGAACCCTAGGCGCTTTGAGGGTTCCTTTCTTGCCAAACACAAGGTTTTCTTGCCTAGAGATTGGAGACCTAAACATTAGTAATTTCTTTTCTTTTTCTTTTCTTTAATTCAGTTTTTGCATGATGAACTTTGAATTAGTTCTTGTCATATTCATGGCTAGGAACTAATTCTCTTATAGGGCTTTCTATGTTGAATTCTTGAACCTTATGTTATAAAGTAATGCATGCTTATGGTTATTATTCTTATTGAGAGATTTATCCAATAATTGAGTTGAATTCTTGGTAGCTAATTGACAACTAGTTATCACTATATGATTTCTAATCAGATTCTGAAAAGGAGGGATTGTGAATATCTTTGTAAGTTGGGTAGACGGTCTTGAATTGGGGATGAAAATACCTCAATTAGATTTGTAAGCGTTGATGAGGCTTAACAACCCTAATTTTGCGCATCAGCGTGACGGCCAACTAGGTTTTTGTGCTTAATCCTCCTATAGAGTTACCCTTATCAGCGAAAGTTAGGTAAGGAACAATACGGGGTTGAGTGTTTATATAACTAACGGAGTATAAAACGATTTCAGAAACCCGCTTTCTCCAAAGAAGAACACCATAAGTAATGCATTAGTAAGTAACATGCGGATAGTAAGGATACATAAGCCCTATTCTCATCACATCTGAATTAAATCTTTATAATTAATTAGCTTTTATAATTCTTAGTCATAAACAACCAATCACTCATTAATTCACCAAATAGATACTAGAAAATAGATAACTGATACTTGGACCCTAATCCTAGAGACGATATTCGGTCTTATCTAAGACTATACTACTTGATACGATAACGCACTTGCGTTTAAAGTGTGCATATTACGCGCAACAAGTTTTTGGCGCCGTTGCCGGGGATTAGGCATTAGTTCAATATCAAATTTATCTATTTTTAATTTCTAATTTGGTTTTATGTATAGTTTTTTTTAATTTTGTTTATTTTATGTATTTATTGTGTGAAAACAAGGATGCCGTGATTCTTTGTTGGTTTTGATTTATCTCGTGATCCTTAAGACATGGATTTCTACCACGATATGATCGAGCTCCAACCATATAGGAAGAGAGGGAGGAATTAAGAGAAACTCTACTCAGTCTCACGAGGTCCCAAGCTCGGTTCATGGACGAAATGAGGTTGGGTATAAAGAGGTTGGAAACGCAAATAGCAGAACTCGCGATCATATTCAACAGCGAACAACAAGTTGAGGAGCCTGAATCACACCCAACTATTGAGGAATTTGGTGAGATAGTGGTGTAGAGAAGGAAAAGATTGCAAACCCAATTATTCACCTTCGATTCTGTGGAAATTCTTTTCATGCACATATCACAGAAGAAACAAAACTAGCTATCTCGAATGACTCCCAATTAGGAATTGCATACCATCAAGGTCAACCCCCAGAGTTAAGAGATGTAGAGTATTTCACGGTTTCCTACAAAATAAGCCTAAAAGACAAACTCATCTTGTGTGCTTGGGGATACTTGTATGTTTAAGGCCCTGTTTGAACAAATAGTTATAGGAAATTGAGACCTATAGCAATAAATGTGGATTGCAAGCGTCGCGAAGTATCCAATGGGCACTCAGAAAGGTTAATTGCGTCCGGCTAAAAGACGTAAAAGACAGCGCTTGTTGGGAGGCAACCCAACGTTTTCAATTATGTTATTTTAATTTCTGTCTTTAAGTTTATTTTATTTTTGTCTCAGAACAGTCTCACGGTCTTGGAGTCTTGTGTTTTGTGATGTGATTGACAGGTACATGGAAATAAACTGAAGAAAAGCGAGGATTTCCAGAAAAGCGGTTAAGCGCCGCGGCGCCCAGGAGCAGGGCCGCGGCGCCGAAATATCTGAAAAGGTGCTGAAGTTTAAGAGCCGCGGCGCTGCGAGCAGGCCGCGCCGTAAAGTCCCGGCGAGCGCAGATGTTTGCCGCGCGCGTGCTAAAGCGCTGCGCGCCGGCGAATCCGTAAATTTAAAACGCCTAAAACTGCACCGCCCCAGAGCAGACGGAGAGCACCACCAGCAGCAGAGGCCGCCATGGATGAAGATGAGCCTGAAATAGGGGCTCAATATGAGGCAGGACCCAGCCACCGGCCAACCACTAGAGCAGAACCTTCAGAGCCCACAATAGGGCAATTGTACCAACACCAGAAGGAGATGATGCAGACCTTGCAAACAGTAGTACAAGGACAACAAGAAACAAGGCAACAAATCGACGAGCTGAGTGCCTTGTTCAACCAATGGTCGATGCATTATCCACCGCCACCACCACCATTTTAGCCAAAGTTTGTAAGTGTCGCTTTCATCGTCTTTGAGTCTACACACATTGGGGACAATGTGTGATTTAAGTTTGGGGTGTGTTTTTGTGTTTTAGTTTTTATTTGTGTGTCATGTTATGTTTTATTTAAATTTTTCTATTTGTTTTATGTTTATTTTGAATCACCAAAAAAAAATTCTTTCTTGAGTCATAATTGCCTGTCAAAGATCATGTATGCTGTAGTTGCTAGAAACACCTAATGAAGTAAGGTGGAATAATGTAAAGGAATTGAAGCAACTATCTAAACACTTAGGTTAGATATGCCAAAAGCTCACATAATCTGTCTATTTGGAGTTTCTTGCTTAAGTTATGCATGCTAAATGATAAATGCTTATGTGTTATGAGTGCTTGCTATTTGAGGCGAAATAGTTAGGATATGCATGTTAGGGAGATGACTCAGGCATTTCTTTGATAGCCAATTCTTACCATTCTTTTCTATCCCGTACTTTAAAAATATCCCTAGTCAGCCCCATTGAGCCTAAAATTTGAAACTTCTTCTTTGACACCCTATATTCCCACAAAGTGTACCATAAGTGAAATTATGAAACAGTAGGAGTACATTGTGTTAAAAAGAAAACAAAAAGAATGAATAAAGTCATTGCACCCCAATACAAAAGTAATAAGAAATAGGCAAAAGCCTAAGTTTGGGGCCATTGTCATTATTATATACTTCATTCTCCCAAAACAAAAGAGGAAGGATAGAATTGAAGTGAAGTAAAGAATCAAAAGAAAAGGGAAAAATTGAAAAGCCAAAGAGCTTATGGTACGTAAAAATGAGCCTAAATGCCTATCTTTACCAACCCCTACCTAAGCCTACATTACAACCCCAAAGTCCTGAAGATCTCTTCTATGTATATCCGAATTAGTGGAGAATAGCAAGTAAGCATGCCATAGGAATTTTTGAATTTATATGCATACTTGAGTACACGACTTCCATTTAAGCATGATAAGTATGAGTTTGCGAAATATCTAGCTCAATGTGTTGAAATTCCATGCTATATGTTCTGCGTATTATTCTCGCTAACCTTCATGTTTTTCTAGTTAACATTCATGCAGAAAAGTGATCAATAGCAGGAGTCTGCTTATTTTCTTTGTTGATTTTCTTATTTATTGAGTCTGTCATTTTATTTCTTTCTTTTTATCTTTGCTCGAGGCGAGCAAAGGTTAAGTTTGGGGTATTTGATCGGTGTATTTTATATACACCTTTGAGTCGATCTAGTTAGTCTTTTGTCCCGTTTTGTACATACAAAGTGTCGTATTAGGATAGATTTTCTTTCTTTGAGTCAAAGTGGCTAAAGTGGCCAAATGGCGGAAAAGGAGCGAAAAGAGGGAAAAGATGAGTACTAGAGTGAAAACGGAGAAAGTGACAAACGAGGTGAAATTCCAGACTGCGCGCGCGCCTCGCAATCGAAGCGGCATGGCGCTATTATTCGAGAAGTGCGAAGATCCAGCGCGCGCCTCGAAGACGAGAAATAGGGCCGCAGCGCTAAACATCCGAGAAGCCACAGAGTTGCAGCGCCGCGCGCCTCGCATGCCAGATATCGGGCGGCGCCAAAACACCCGGTATTGCAGAACTTTAGGCGCGCGCGCCGACAGCAGGCGCGGCGACGCGAAAATTAGGTCTTTGACGGATTTTTGGGCCAGCCTGCAGGAAAAAGAGATGAGACGTTTTAAACCTATAAAAGGAGAACCCTGGCGGTTCGTGGTTCCTTTCTTGCCAAACACAAGGTTTTCTTGCCTAGAGATTGGAGACCTAAACATTAGTAATTTCTTTTCTTTTCTTTTCTTTAATTCAGTTTTTGCATGATGAACTTTGAATTAGTTCTTGTCATATTCATGGCTAGGAACTAATTCTCTTATAGGGCCTTCTATGTTGAATTCTTGAACCTTATGTTATAAAGTAATGCATGCTTATGGTTATTATTCTTATTGAGAGATCTATCCAATAATTGAGTTGAATTCTTGGTAGCTAATTGACAACTAGTTATCACTATATGATTTCTAATCAGATTCTGAAAAGGAGGGATTGTGAATATGTTGTAAGTTGGGTAGACGGTCTTGAATTGGGGATGAAAATACCTCAATTAGATTTGTAGCGTTGATGAGAGGCTTAACAACCCTAATTTTGCGCATTGTGCGTGACGGTCAACTAGGTTTTTGTGCTTAATCCTCCTATAGAGTTACCCTTATCGTGAAAGTTAGGTAAGGAACAATCTGGGTTGAGTGTTTATATAACCTAACGGGAGTATAAAACGATTTCAGAACCCGCTTTCTCCAAAAGAAGAACACCATAAGTAATGCATTAGTAAGTAACATAAGTGGATAGTAAGGATACATAGAAGCCCTATTCTCATCACATCTGAATTAAATCTTTATAATTAATTAGCTTTTATAATTCTTAGTCATAAACAACCAATCACTCATTAATTCACCAAATAGATACTAGAAAATAGATAACTGATACTTGGACCCTAATCCTAGAGGACGATATTCGGTCTTATCTAAGACTATACTACTTGATACGATAACGTGCACTTGCGTTTAAAGTGTGTGCATATTACGCGCATCACCTGTCTAGGGGAATGGACTTAAAACCCAATCAATAAGAACCAATATAGTGGACACTCAACCTTACGGACTGGAGATCCCAGGGATAAGGTTCAATGGGAAAACTAAACTGTAAAAGTTCAATTGAGCGCTTCGGTGGAAGCAAGAACACTTCGGATAATGATTTCTTCTTAAGAAACATAATCCAATGCCATTCCCGTGATAGACATAAAGTGCTACCTGTAGAGGGGTAAATGATAAGTTTCCAAAACCTTTAATGATTCTCAATAATTGAGGTTAGATTGGGGAAACTTTTAATGGTTCATAACGCTTGTTTAGCGGGGTATTATAGGATACCTTGTAGGAGACCACCTATTTAAGTACGAGGACATGCCGCCTCAAATGAACGTACTTAAGAATCCAAGTGTGTCCACGACCCAAGACGGACAAAACACTAGAAAGATTGAGTAGGAAAGGTGTTGTGTTGGTACCATTGTCTTGACATATACTAAACACTGACGGTTCAAGACATCACGTTCACCGCGCAGTAAATATGTCCGATGGTATTCTACTATGGAAGGTTCAAAGCTCCGAATACCTCTCCAGATGCAACATCATTCCGCCAAGTGATTGTTAGAACGACACCATACGCGTGCACCAAAATCTCTTCCAAGAGGGGATTGTTGGAAATATTTATTAAACGTGAAATAAAGTTAATCCTATTTATTACGAATCGAACATTAGGGGCCCCACACGTCGGAAACGTTGTTTCCACACACGTGTACATACAATGTCAATGATCATAATTTCCTTAAATGGAAGAGATATTGATACGTATACGAATTGTTTGAGACGTAAGGTAATAGACGGTTATTGGCCAAATGACGTAGGTTTCACGTAGTTAAATGAGGAAGAAGTGTATAAATGTGTTTAAAGATGAAACGAGTCATGAATATCGGGCCGCGGCGCCAAACTGCAGGGTCAAGGCGCCAACTCTCTGAAGTTTGAGCGCCGCATAGCCACCCAACAGGGCCACGGCGCCAACTCTCTGAAGTTTGGGCGCCGCGGTGCCTCCCTGCAGGGCTGCGGCGCCGGTAGTCCAGAGGCTGCGACGGGAGACGAAAAGACATGACTCTTGGGTTGGTTTTTGAGGCATTAAACCTCCATTACATCCCATACGAATTCAGCCATTATTTGGCTGAATTAACACTCCATAATCAAGGTCATTACATGGTCATTCAAGGCCATTACATGGACAATTGGAGAGTCATCTTCACAACACTATAAAATGAGGCCTTAGGCTCATTTGCAAAACACTTAAAATCTGAAATACTTCTTCCTCTCTTGCGATCACAAAACACTCAAAGATCTTTCTTTCAAAGCAAACACTTGAGTTCCCTTTGCTAATTTGTTTGATTATTGTTTTATCTTGGGAGATAAGTTGTCATTACAACCGTTGAAATGATATACGGGGCAATAATATCTTAAGGATAGATCAAGAATTTGATCGACTCAGTAAGCCCTTCTATTTGATCATTTCCAAGTTTTATTACAATTTATTGTTGTTGTTATTTTTTCCCGTTTTACACATTATTTCCCACATGTATTACAATCAATTACGTAGTATAATACAATTCATTCGTTTTATTGCTCGTCAAGAGATAAGTTAATTAATTCATGTATTTAAATTAATATAACAAATATTATTGTTTGACGGTATTTTAATTGCATGTATAAAAAAACACCACCACAATAAGTATGGTCGTTTGATTATTAGTTCACAATCCTACATAACTAATATAAATAGTATATAAGTTATGATATAACTTATATAATATTATTTTATGCATGATAGAAGATAAAATAACTAATATATGAATAATCAAATTCTGTAAAACTAATCTTCGCATAACTAATCACTTATTATTAACACATACATAACTTCAACCAGCTATCAAGTGACCCCGACCCCTAACAATATAATTGAGTACAAATATTTTTAAGATCCTCGTGATTATTGTTATATTGAGCATATGATGAGGAAGTTTGCACTATTAAGGGCTTATTATATGTTACGATTGACAATTCATAATAATTTGAGCTCTTATTCCTTCTCACCGCCCTCTTTTTCAATTGGTACATGAGATATTTTGGTAATACGAATTAATAATTGCCTATAAGCTGTCATGTCACTATCATTGCTATTTCAAAAACAATTTTCTCAAAGCGTGCAAGATTAAAATCAACCACATGTAAATACCACTTCTCAGTAAGGAGACTAGAATTATTGTATTGCTTTTGACTTGGCTAGTATGTATATGATAACTTATTTTTCGTTATGACTAAATTTAGTTAGTGAATTTTACTCATCGTAGATTGTAGACCACCTCCAATATTGTAAAAATATTGGCATGTTGCCTCACATACACTACAACAAATTAGATTATGAGTGACGAATAATTTCGTTACTTAAGACTCATATTTCATCACCAAAAATCATTCATGACGAGCAATAATTCGTCAATCATTCATCTCTTGTTAAATTTCGGAATGAAGTGCAGATTTTGTTCTGCAAGCAGAGGAGAAACTGATTTGCTCGATATAGAAGAAGAAATGATTTGCCCTATTCAGAGAAGAAGAAATGATTTGCTCGATATAGAAGAAAGATAGTGAAGAGCAGAGAAAGAAATAAAATATGAGGAGAAAAGAGGAGGCTTGGGCTCAAATGAGAGTTTATGTGAACCTTTTCTTATTATGAAAAGATTAATCTAATTACAAGAGATATGTGGTATATTTATAATAGCCCTAATAATGTCCTAACAAAATATCTAATCAACCTTAATCAAAATATCTAATTAGGAAAATATCTAATTAGCTTGTATATCTCAACATCCCCCCTCAAGCTAGGAGATATGAAGACATTCTTCATTCCTAGCTTGGAGACTAATTCCATGAAACTTCATATTTCCATCTTCATTTCTATTTATTGGTGAGGATCCCAGCAGAAAGATTAGTTGTCCCTATATGAAAGAGAGCAACAACCTCCTGATATTACTGGCTCTAAGGAGATTTTCCACTAGCAATTTCAATAATAGTACATCCCTTACATCCCACACTTCATATGTCACCAGAGAAGCTATGGCCAGTCTGCAGAATAACTTCTGGAGCCATCTAGTATGGAGTACCCTTCATTGACTTGGCACCAGTCATAGTAGCCAATTTCAACAACTTTCTTGGATGCACCAAAATTAGCAAGTTTAATGCAACCTTTATTATTAACAAGAATGTTTGCTCCCTTAATATTTCTGTGCGTAATTTCCTTCTTATACAAGTATTCCAGACCCAATAACAATTGTTTGGTGTACACAAATTTCTCAGCAACTGTCTCTGCAGGAACTAAGAATGGTATACCAGCACCAATTCATCATCTTTTGTTCTATAGTTTTAACAACAGCACCAACTGCAGTTCTCTTCCTTAATATGACTAACAATTTCTCTCTTCTGAATGTATTTCTCCTGAAGTTATTTTCGCATATTTGATATAGCAGCTTTCAAAGCTTGAAGTCTTCTCTTTCTCAAAGTCTCTGGACCAACTGCAAGAGATGCACATTGAAAGGCCTCATGTATTTTCCATTCCAACTATCATTTCCTCCTTAAAACTCCTTAAATTTTCATCTACATCACTCTCACTTATCAGTTGCAGCAGATTTACATATCAGTTGCAGCAGATTTACAAATGGCATGTTGCCTCACATACACTACAACAAATTAGATTATGAGTGACGAATAATTTCGTTACTTAAGACTCATATTTCATCACCAAAAATCATTCATGACGAGCAATAATTCGTCAATCATTCATCTCTTGTTAAATTTCGGAATGAAGTGCAGATTTTGTTCTGCAAGCAGAGGAGAAACTGATTTGCTCGATATAGAAGAAGAAATGATTTGCCCTATTCAGAGAAGAAGAAATGATTTGCTCGATATAGAAGAAAGATAGTGAAGAGCAGAGAAAGAAATAAAATATGAGGAGAAAAGAGGAGGCTTGGGCTCAAATGAGAGTTTATGCGAACCTTTTCTTATTATGAAAAGATTAATCTAATTACAAGAGATATGTGGTATTTTTTTTAATAGCCCTAATAATGTCCTAACAAAATATCTAATCAACCTTAATCAAAATATCTAATTAGGAAAATATCTAATTAGCTTGTATATCTCAACATCTCTAAAGCATGCGTCACTAAATGCATACAAAGACAACTTAGTATTTCATCGCTAAATAGAATTGTATTAACTACAAAAATATTTTTCGTCCCCAAATACATAGTATTTATGACGAACAAGTTCGTCATAGAAAATATAATTTTTTGTAGGTGATAGTATATTTTCATCATTAAAGAAATTATTAATGCCGATGAAACTGATACGTCACTAATTATTTAGTTTAATTAGTGACGATTTCATTTATCTCTAAAGTATACGCATTTCGTAGTTGAACAAACATTATTTCGTCACTAAAAACTACCTTTTACATACGAATTCTTTTTTTTAACCTAAATGTATAAATTTAGTGACATCTTTGCTTCTTTAAAATTTGTAGTTGAAAACAATCATGTCGTCACTAAATCTATTTCTTGTACCGAGGAAATAAAATTGTCACTAAAAATGGCATAAGTAGCTACAACCACAATTGTCATAAAATATAAAGTTAATTTGTAGGTAATAAGTAGGTAATTTTGGGACAAAGATTATTTTTATCACTAAATGTCATGCTTTTATGACGAAAATATGATCGTCTTCAAAAGTATAATGTAGTCGTTGCTAAAAGTTAAGCATTTAAGGACAAAATGTTTTGTCGCTAATTAAAAGCATTTGATGACGTTCAAATTCGTAGTGCCCCTATTTACAATTTGTATTTAACTAGGTTCCCGTTAATTTAAAAAATTATAAATATTAAATAGTACATAAATATCTTAAACTTCATAGCCTGGAGTAGTTTATTCTATAATGGGCCTTATACAAATAGAAATTAACAACACACTAAAAGAAGCAAGATAATAATAAAAATTGTACACACTAAAGTGACATTGAGATGATATCTCATTACATACTCCTAGAAAAACTAATATTAAGTAAAATTTATTCAACTTGAAAGTCTAACTAAGACATACTAAACATTAACAAAACTAAGGCAAAATAATGAAGATTGCTTCTCAAAATACCATTGCAGAAACACATCTAGAAACTACTCTTGATTTCTACCTTCCATAACCTGTGTAAAAGAAAAAGAAAAATGTAAGATTTGATTTCATACTTCATGATATCATTATATGAACAAACTAAATTACAAACTACAACTCTTGTCAAATGTATAGGTCTAATTAGGGGTGGACATTCAGTATTCGATATTTAGAAATTGAAATTAAATATCAATGTAACATCTTTTACGAATAAAGAAAAGATCGATAAAACATACCGTAAACAAAATTCTTTACTTTAAAAAAAAAAAAACAACAAATGACAGTTGAAATCTCTCATAGGACTTCGGTTCGGTTTGCGGTGATTTGTGTCCAGCCGCAGGTCTAATTGGTGAAATAAACAATAGAATTTTGAGAAATAAAATTAATGAGGAAAAAACTATGAAGTTATGAAGTGTACCTTAATGGATAACTTGATAAGTGAAAGAAATAATCCCTTGATTATTCTCAATAATGAAAGAGATATATATAAGTTATAATTTACTATAATAGAAAATATATTCCTATTTTAAATCAAAAACTTTATTCTAGTAATACAAGACTCTTATAACTATGATAAGTGTACAATACTTATTACACTAAAATATTACCTAAAACTAAGACCATATACACAATCATATACACAAATATACAGAATCCGGGACTTACCAAATATACACAAAATATGACCAATTATACCTAGGATATACAATACTGTGATATACCTTAAAGTGTAAATCTTCAAAAAGGACCGAGGGAAGACTTTTTGTGAAGATGTCTGCAATTTGATACCTGGAAGGGACATGGCAGACGTGTACTTGTCCCTGAACTACCTTTTCTCGAACAAAGTGAATGTCCATTTCGATATGTTTAGTGCGCTGGTGCTGAACCGGATTACCAAAAAGGTAGATGACACTAACATTATCACAATAAACCAATGTAGCTTTCTCAATAGGACAATGAAGTTCTAAAAGAAGATTACGTAACCAACATGATTCAGAGACCACATTGGCTACCCCTTGATATTCGGCATCTGCACTAGAGCGTGATAAAGTTGACTGACGCTTGGCAGACCATGAGACGAAGTTATTACCAAGAAACATACAATATCCAGATGTAGACCGTCTGGTGTCTGGACAACCACCCCAATCAGCATCTGTATACGAGACAAATGTAGACGTCGACGAAGGATATAAATGTAAGCCATAGTCAAGTGTCCCCTGGATGTACCGAATGATGCGTTTGAGCGCATTCATGTGCTCAACCCTGGGATAATGCATAAACAAACACACCTGTTGTACGACATACGTAATATATGGTCTCGTGAATGTAAGATACTGAAGGGCCCCTACAAAAATGTGATAGCGTGTCGGATCCTCATAAGGCGAGCCATCCGCAACCCCCAGCTTGGGTTTAGTATCAACCGAAGTGAAAGTGGACTTACATGATGACATCCAAGTCCTTTCAATGATCTTATCGGCATACTTTCTCTGGGATAAAAACAATCCACATGCATGACGAGTGACAGCAATCCCCAAAAAATAACTCAAGGCCCCCAAGTCTTTCATAGCAATTTTCCAATTCGGGTCATTTAAAGCAGACACATGATTACGATGTAGGGGTGATTTAAGGACATTAGAATTTAGATTAAAATTTCTTTTTGATTTAAAAATATCTCGTTGACTATGAGTGACTGATTTATGACTCGGGGAAGAATTGGGCGGAATTTGGGAAATATCTGGACACGTGACAGACTGGCCAGCATGCAGTGGGAGACCATATACACCGTCACATACACAAATATACAGAATCCGTGACTTACCAAATATACACAAAACCTGACCAATTATACCTAAGATATACAATACCGTGATATACCTTAAGTGTATATCACGGTAATATCCTCTCTTTAACAATAAGGGTTCATTGATCACTGCATCATGAAAATGAAACAAAGTTAGGTGCTAAAAAACTACAAAGCTGTTATCTATTTAACAAAAAGAACTACAAAATAATTTATAATTTATAATTTAAAGTTATACTACTTCAAACCTTGACCGGGATGAGCTCATAAAATGTTGCAGTTGTTTTGAAATTTCATCTTGGCGTGCCAATACAGTAGCTAATTGTGAATTTAATGTTTGAATCTGAGACTGTTGATCTTCTATCTGAGACTGCTGACTTTCTACCACAATTTCAGCTGCATTTAATCGTTTCTGTAAGCCATGTTGGGCACTAGCAGCTTCCTCTTTTGCCTTTCTAAGGGACTTCTAACTGCATGCCGTTCTCGTTTGCGTTGCTCGAGTAGTATTAGGTTTCGGACCATAACCAAGACCTTTTATGTATACCCCGACTTTGTACCAAGTACAACATCCGCAATTTCATTAATAGTCATTGGAGACTCTCCCAAAGTGTATAGAGCTTTCAGATCGTGTTATTCTGCAGAAGAATATTATATTATTTACAGTTATGATAACAACGAATAAATCATATTGAATATGGGACGAAAATATTTGCTTTCTCACATAGATAGTCTAAGCTTCTTGAGATGACCAGCCTTTTTCACTTGTTATCATAAATAAATAAATATATATGAATGTTAGTTTGACAGAATATAGTACTTGTGTTCAAGGTTATCCTTATTGGTTCTCTTGAATGTAAATATCTTATGTTTTTTTTTTTTTTGCTTTTCGTACATAATGTGTAGAGATCCAAAGTGAAGGCAGAAAATTTGCTGAGATTATGACTGCTTTGAAACCACTGCAAAAATCCTATAACCAGTTCACAAGTACCAAAACCGGTGAATAGGGGTCAAGAAAAGGGTCATGAAGAAAACTTGGATGAACTAGCAGAACAACAAGTTTAGGACAGAAGGGAAATCCAAATATTATCTTTCATTGGAAATGAAGGCAGGTCCATATTTGTTCAACCAGAAATTGTAGGAAGACATAAGAGGATCTGTCAACAGACATATGCTTCATATTGGTTGCATAGGTGGAAAGTAAAGTAAGCACACAACAACAAAAGGAAAAACATGCAACCATTTGATGGAAATTATCCGGCAAACGGAAAGAAATTATCGGTTGATTATTCTTATTGATGAAAGACATATATATACAAGTTATAATAGGAGAATCTTATTCCTACTTTACATCTAAATCTTTATTTTATAAGGAGATTAAATCACACTTATGGTAAGATTACAATACTAATTTAGGTACAAGACTAAGTCTACAATATATCAAATATACAATAGGGAAAATATTAACAAATATGAGAAAGTGGTCGTGAGGCCCATTCTCTAACACCCCCCGCAGTCATAGCGGACGGTCTTCGTACGTTGAGACTGTCTCTAAAATCTTCAAAAAGGACCGAGGAAATACCCTTTGTAAAGATGTCTGTAATCTGATATCTGGAAGGGACATGACAGACGTGTACTTGTCCTTTAGCTACCTTCTCTCGAACAAAGTGAATATTCATCTCTATGTGTTTAGTACGCTGGTGCTGAACTGGATTACCAGAAAGGTAGATGACACTTATATTATCACAATATACCAAGGTAGCCTTCTCAATAGGACAATGAATATCTAAAAGTAGATTTCGTAACCAACATGACTCAGAAACCACATTGGTTATCCCTCGATACTCGGTCTCTGCACTTGAACGTGAAAGCGTGGATTGACGCTTGGCAGACCATGAGACCAAGTTATTACCTAAAAACATGCAATAGCCAGACGTAGACTGTTATATGGAGTACATATAAGTGGCCATGTAAGAATACATTTTTAACATCCAACTGATAAATGGGCCAAGATTTGGAAAGAGTCAGGCTAAGAACAGTCCTGATAGTTGTTGGATTAACTATGAATGTTTCACCACAATCCACGCCAACTCACGAGACCGCCATCACCAACAAGATCACACGACCGAACCGGCCCGTGGATCGTGCCTACCCCGCACCCTAGTGATACAACATCGAGAAAACCAATGAATGAAAACTTAAACATGTAAATAGATATAGATCAAGATGAAAGAAAATAGGCCAACCAAAGCGGTTGCCTTTTCAAGATTTATATATATATCGACCTTTGAAAGCGATTACAATCCTTACAACCCCGCCACAACAATGCTACGCACTTAAGATTTTTACAACAACTATGACGGACAGTGGCCGCCATACCACGAATGTACAAGAAACTACTGCACTGTGGTAACATACCAAAGATAAGCCTCCAAGGAACGGAGCTTCCCAACACGCTGAAATGTGATCCTAAAAGCGGGGATCGATACCGATGTACTTACTGCATGCATGATTAACGCACTTCGGCGAGGTCGAGACAACAGTACTAAGTATGTGAATCAGAATATCAGAATGAAATCATAATAGTCTATATAAAGCGGGAGACATGTATGATAACCAAACTACGATACACATATATAACGATTATATCAAGTCGTGACTCACGCCTCCAAGTCATTACTCAAATATAACGATGGGTCTCACGCCCATAACATCAATCATGCCCGTGGAATACCTTCCTCACCCATGATCATGATATGATAACACCAAGAAGTACACCAACACCAAGTCCTACCCGATGCCAAAGCCGTACTAACAATACAATACAACCAAACCACGGTTCGACACGGGCAAGTACGAAGCCGACTACGGATACAAGGCGGCCACGAATGATCGGGCAAGTACGGTGGCTAACTACGTGTACCGCGTCAGATCACGAGACTTCGCCACTACTGACCGAATCTGGCAAGCGAGGGCTAACTACCAGTACAGGCCGAATCACCACGAGACGGCAAGTACGAAAGCCACCACCGTGTACCAAGGCCGAACAAGAAACCTCGTGGAGAGCTAGTCCACGGAATAACACTATCAATGCGAGCTGCACTGCGGAATTCTCCACACCGCCAGACGCCCAAGTAAGTTCTCAACAAGTCAACCTACCCATCGAGACGCCAGAGTATAAACACAATTCTTGCACAACAAAGGCTATCACAACAAGCATAGGAAAGTTATACACAACTCAAGGTACTTTCATTTTATGTCAAAGTCCGGGTTTTAACCCTAAAGTACTACGTACGTTAAATTCCTTTTAAGAGATCCATTCCTTTTATAAAAGTCACTCGATACCCTTAGTATACAAATAGAGTGACTTACATCTTTTTAAGTAAACCAAAACAACTTCCATACTTTCCTTTTTAAAACCAAATTAAGGCAATACCATGCCTTCTTTTTGGACCAAAACACTTCTCTTTTTAAAGTCAAGTTACCACATTAAAACCAATGATAAAACCCTTCTTTTGTTCTCACAAAGTCGTTATAACTAACTTCCCATAAAGCTGTTATAACACTTTATGTTTTAAACCAATTTAAGACAAAACAATGCCTTTCTTTTCCCTAAAGTTCGGTTTGCCTAATTTCAATTACTCAAGTCTCTTTATTTTAGAAAAGTTTCATAGTTCAATGTCTTAATCTCTTTTAAAACAATTGAGTAACATATGCCATATGTGTAGCGCTTTATTCTTGTTTATAACCATCTTATTAAAGCATGGCGATCTAGAAAATGTAATATCATTTTGTCTCATCTTAGCTTCTATGCAGATGGAGGTTTCTACCGGTTTTAATAATACTTCATTAGTCATTACATTTCCTTTATTAACGCGGTGGTTTGTCGATACTCATTACGATTTCAAATCAGTAAAACATTATTCCTTTTTTAAAAACCAAGTACTCATTACTCACGAATGAGGTTTCACACAAAATTCATATTAATTTATTTAAGTCAAGTCTCTTATCTTTTAAGATCAAGTCTCTTAAATTTTAAAATCAATAAACCATTCATTTTACCTCCCTTAAAACGTTATACCTAACTTCCCATAAAGCTAGTATAACTCTTATGTTTTCAAAACCAAGTATTACTCTTCTTTCAAAAAGGATTCTAAATTCTTTTGAAATACTTCAAGATTCTTATTATTCAGGCTTAAGTCAAAAGACATTGCATAACTACGTTCGATTAGCACACGCACGCTCAGTACTATATATATATATATTATTCAGCTTAAGTCAAAAGACATTGTCGTACAACCACGTTCGCTAACACACGACGCTCACCGTACTATATATATATATATTCTTTTAAAATATCATGCTCAAGAGTATAGGAAGAATCACATACCTCGCGACGATTATCGACTATTAGCAAAACGCCTCGCTTATAACCCGCTAGCCTTGTCCACCTTCCAAGTAGTACATGCTACTCGCGAGCGATCGACCAATAAAGGTTATAAGATCATCAGAAATACGGTCCCATGTAAGTACAATTTAATCTTCTACTTAAATATTCTTCGATGCGATTTCGATTCAAGTCTTATCTGTAATATCCTTCTATTACAGTTCAATCTCTTCTATGAATCTTATATTCATTTCAATACAACTACAGTATGTAATTTCCAATTACAATAGAAGGATAGGATTATTTACCTCGGTAAGCCCCAAAATATCCAAGTTTAAAGTCGATCCTGAGCAAGGTTTAGCTCCTACTCCGTGCGCTCCAATTCGCTCCAAGAAACCCTTAGAAGTTCTACACAACTTCTACTTAGTACTCCAACCAATTATGGAGATTTTTCCATAGGGTTTCGTTTAGTGGCTAAAGGAAGTATAATAGTATTTTCCGGGCTTTTCGTAAAGAGGGTACTTGGAAATACTACAAAGGTTTTGGGCTAGAGTATTTTGGCATTATAACAATACTTGGAGAAGTATTTCTATACCACAAAGGGGGGTGTATTTCGGCTAGCACAACTAGGCTAGAGGGGGGGTTGGTTTCGGCTAAAGCTCACAAGGGGAGGGGTTTCGGCCAAGGTCTCTCCAAGGGTTGGACGAGAACCTTTCTAAGAGGGGAGAGGATTTTAACACTTAGAAACTATTTTGTGGATGAAGTTCATCAACTAAGGGGGTATTTATAGGTCAAGCAAAGACCAACCAATGGCCAAGATGAAGACAAGTGTGGTGCAAGTGTAAGGCCAAGATTTACCCAAGTACACCTAATCCATCTACCACCAAAATATCCTACCAACTATTGACCAAACTTTAGGCACAAAAACGTGCCAAGCTTGCCTTGCCGTCCACTTTCGGCGGTGACACATGTCACCCTCCCGTTAATCCAAAATATTTCATCTCTCGGAAAAATCCGCAAAAATAATAAATGATATAGCGGAATTTTCCCTTTGCAAAGTTTGTAAACGCTTCGTCGGAAACGACTCTTTCTGTACTTGTGAACAAAATTTTCGGCACTAGCCTACTTTAAGGCTCAAACTTTTCTACGTACGTCCTCACGTACATACTCTGGAAATACGGGGTATAACATTCTCCCCTCCTTAGAAACATTCGTCCCGAATGTTCCTTCTCAAGACAGATAACGATCAAGTTCCTCATAGCTTAACCAGTTTGCAATTGCCGCAATGATCACAGAATACACGCGCGCAAATACTTAAATCCAAGCCAACGAGGAATCACCTCGACGATGCAAAACAGTACCAATTCTCGCTTCTGGTCCAAAGGATACTCCCTTCGCACACTCGTTTCACAAAAATGATTACTTCCATCTTTCAGCACAAGTTCACTTCTTTCCTTACTCGTCGTGCCCTTCTCGACCACTAGAACTCTTCTAGTATACGTACCACACTTCAGTCATCGCTTCAGTTCCCAAAACTTTGGAGTCACCACCTCCAAACTTGGTCATCTTACTAACCTCAATCTTCCTTAAGGCCATTCCCGGCCTTCACGATCCGCTTCTGGTCGAACATATCCACGAACTCATACGATGGTCATCTAAACTTGGGCTTAGCACCCTCGTGACTACCACCTGGCGGGACCACCCAGAGCCGACCCCACTCGAACAGTCGCGGGTTGGCGCCCGCAACATGGCCCCAACCCGACCCACTTAACGCATCAAGCTCTTGTTTCCGATCCGAACAATCTTACCTATATGTGTCGCGAAAGCTACCACTTCCATTTTACACCACCCAAGGAATTTTCCCACAATTACCCCACGTATACTTATACCTTCTGACAAAGATCACCCGCAAAATCTTGTACTCAAGACGGCCTTACATTTAAGGTCTCAACTGTAATATTCTAAGGTTCATCATTTTCTCACCCCCAGGCTTACCCTTTTCACTAACCAGGCGTCTAAATCACATTTTAGCACAAAGCTATCCGAACATAACACTAAACACATCATCATAACATCAATACATACAAATCTCTAGAGGGTTAAGGATATACCTGAAAATAGGCGGTTCAAAGGACCGCTAAAACTGGGAACTTCCACCGCGACCTACCGCGCTCACGGTGTATGAACATCCCGCCTAGCTATGGAAGGTAAAGAACCCGCATCGCTCTAGTAGTCAGGTGCTATCCTACCGGCGCTACCCTGCCTGACAGCCTTCTCGGCCCCGCTGTTGGCCGCAGAATAACAATCTCCCAAGTTAGTACGACACTCTCCCTTATGAAGTTTTCCACAACGCCACACCGAGACAAGTGGCGACCTCATCCGCGAGCACTTACCTCTCAAAATCTGAAACCAGAGCCCCGACTGCCCCGAATATCCCGGCGTCTCGAAGGCGTGGAGGACCACTGCATCAAGCGGAGGTACATAACTAGTCTGGCTGGCGGTCCGCCTCGAAAGTTATCAAAGGACCCCGCTGTCGCCTCTTCACTGATTCGTCATTCCGTCGATTTCTCCGCTCACATCCGCGCATAAGCTCGCACGCGGCAATGTCCATGCCTGAAGAGCTACACCCAACAACTCTGCTAGGTAATCATCGAGCCTCAGAACATATCGGTGCACTCGATCCTCCATACTAGCTACTAACGCGGGACGTCACGCCAATGAGTCGAACTCCACATTGTACTCCCGAACCGCACGCCTGCTCGCCGCAACACCAAAAATCGTTTACCGAGCCCTCTCATCCGCGAGGCAAGAAATGTGCAAGAAATGCCCCGAGAACTCGCCCATATACCGGGAAGTGCATTCTCTCCCGACAGCTCACGAATCAAACCACGATCATGCGGTATCACGCGGCCGATGCGAACCTAGACCACCGACTCGGTCTCCGATGCCTCGATCACTCTACGATCCGTCAGAATCGCTTGATGAACTCGCGGATCATCCTCAAGCCTCGACCCATAAAACTCGCGCCTACAACTCGTAAAATCCAGTAGCCTCAAACTATCCGATCTAGGGTGAACCATCGCGCATCGAACCGCTGCGTCCACTTATCCTCAAGTCACTGCCACAACCCCGCCATTAATCGCCCACTACTTGTAACCCATCCTCTCGCCTGCATCATGGCGGAGGCTCAGTGCTTGTGGTCTCAGAGATGCCACGCTTCTACTCGCAGCCTCCTTCACGCTTTGCCCTTCTCGGGCCCGGGTTGCCTTGGCGGAGGCATAATCGGTAAAAACGAGATACGTCGGAGGGTCCAACTTACAACACGGCTCTAAGGCACGATCTCGGAATGAGAAGGAAGAAACTAATCCTAAATGTACTATAGCCTCACGATTATAGATGTGCGCACAACACATCGATAATCAAGACTTACTAGACACGTGCAGACACTTTCCGAGGACTAATCGCTCGATACCACTTTTGTCACGACCAACCCGCCCGTGGATCGTGCCTTACCGGGCATCCTAGTGATACAACATCGAGAAAACCAATAAATGAAAACTTAAACATGTAAATAGATATAGATCAAGATGAAAGAAAATAGGCCAACCAAAACGGTTGCCTTTTCAGATTTATATATATATCGACCTTTGAGCGATAATCCTTACAACCCCGCCTGGCAGCAAAGCTCTGCACTTAAGATTTTTACAACAACTATGACGGACAGGGCCCCGCCATACCCCGAATGTCAAGAACCTGCTGCACTTAGGGTAACATGCAAAGATAAGCCTCCGAAGAACGAGCTTCCCAACACGCTGAAATGTGATCCTAAAAGCGGGGATCGACAACCGATGTACCTCTACTCGCGATGAACGCAGCCGGGCGAGGTCGATAACAGTACAGTATGTGAAATCAGAATATCAGTAAATGAAATCATAATAATCTATATAAAGCGAGACATGTATGATAACCAAACTACGATACACATATAACGATTATATCAAGTCGTGACTCACGCCCATGTCATTACTCAAATATAACGATGGGTCTCACGCCATAACATCAATCATTCGTGGAATACCTTCCTCATCGCCTATGATATGATAACACCAAGAAGTACACCTGAACACCAAGTCCTACCTGATGCCAAAGCCGTACTAACAATACAATACAACCAAACCACGAAGCTGACACGGGGCAAGTACGAAAGTCGACTACCAGATACCAAGGCCGGCCACGTAGCTGACCTGGGCAAGTGTTGACACCCAATTTTGACCCTCCCGTCCAGTCATTAACTATAAAATTACACTAATTTTGTAAAATAATTTTTTTAGGATTTTTATAATAAAATGCAGCGATAAAACATAAATGCCGGCATAAGTAAACAATTTAATAATGGCATCGCGTCTTACGTAGAGTTGTAAGAACTTAGAGTCTCGCGCTCGCATTAATTAACTTTAAGCTTCGTCGTAATTCTTAAATAATTAATAAATGCATAAAATAAATAATTTAGCGATAACGTCGTGTCAAGTAGCATATCCGCATTGTAATCAATTTTAATCTAATACATGCATTTAATAGCGTCGCATTTATAAAAAAGGGCTTTAAATAATTCTTAAATATCATACTTGCATTTAGCATTTAAATAATTTAATCTAAACTCAATTCAATTTTAATTTAACTTCGCAATAATGCATAACAATAAGATTTTAAATAATAGCGTCGCATTCTAAAGTATTAAGCATTAATTAAATAACGCGCCCGCATTTAGCACCTAAATAATTAGACTAATTTAGCACCTAAATAATTACACTAATGTAGCACCTAGATAATTATAATAAAGCACCTAATTAATTTAATCACATTTGTTAATTAATTAATAATACACTTACCTAGAATTAACTAGCCTAAAACTATTAATTAAAAACTAATTAAAACTACCTAACTAATAACTTAACCCGCTTCACACCCGCCTCAATCGCCCCAAATTTCACACACCCCACAAAATACCCCTCAGCCCTTTACTTATTTTTTCCTTATTACCTGAAACCCACGACCCAGCCTCAGTCTCCCTTTCACCTTATACCCATCGTCCTCAACGTAAAAGCCCACAACAAGAAACCCTAGAAACTCCTTCCATCGCCGCACCAACACCAAAGACACCCCGAGATTCTCGCCGAGAATCCGGGGCTTTCTTCACCCACGCACCCTAGCCTTCCCTTACCCACGCACTCCACATCCAAATGAATACCTTACCATATAAACACCTAATCATACCAAATCTCCTAAAAATCGCTCTAAATCAAGATCCAAATCGCCAACCTATACCTTATAGACTTTCCATAACTAAACACTACCGAAATATCCTCCTTCTCTCTCGAATCGCACGAAAATGGCAACAAATCGCATGTCTTCCTTATAGACTTACCATAACAAAAACCGATGCGAAATCGCCTCAAATCGCGTCCTAAACCTACCTTAAAAGGAAACCTAACTAAGTGCTATAAATACCCGGTTGGGGGGGTTCTTTTCATCAGTCAGCATAGATAGCATCGAAACCGATAGCACAGTCAAGAACCCTTAGCGGAGATAGCATCGAAACATTGGAGAACGATGAACGATCCGGATGAAGAGCGAGACGAGCTCAATCGGGAGACTCGACAGGCATCGGGAATTAGGGGATTCAGCATCCAGAGAATTAGCTTCGCATAAAATAGGAAATTCGAATCCTTTCATTTCAATTCCAGCCAGAAATCAGTAAACGAACTCGCCCTTCTATTCGCATCGCAAAACCCAAAGCCCGTCGAGTGGATCGACGACTTGATACGCTGCCCCGGGTCGTTGTCCGGAGAAGGTAATCTCGCCTCCTTTCTTATTTTCTCCTTCGATTGATATTTTGTGATAGTATGTGTGAAATCTGTGTTTCGTGCGACGACTTAGGTGTATTAATTTGATTGCTGAATCTATTTAGTTGATATTAACTGTTATTATATCTGCGACTGTTAATTATTTTACTAGCATTTGTTATGTGATTGAATTATAAGTGTGGTTAGATATTAAGGAGTGTGTCTTAGAGGTTTCAATTTGGTGCAGTGGTTCAGTGTTAGCCTTAATTAGAAAGGGATCGAATAGGTTAGCATTTGGATTTAAGACAACGAAGTCAATATTCCTTAAAGACTCAATGTAATATATGACATGTACAGAGCTAGATAACTATTCAACTAATAATATGCATGTGTCTTGAATCAGAGTGATATTGGTGGAATTAATGTTATTATCTATCGTTAGCCTTATATTCTATTCACATTGGTCGAACCTGCCGTATTTTTGGGCTAGCATGTTCTGTTCGAACACATCAGTATCATGTCTTCTGTTATCTTATTTGTTTAGCCTATCCAACTTAGCCTGGGTTTGAAATATGTCGAGGGATATCCTAGTCTACTACAATATGCATACTATATTAAAATGTGGTTTGTTGCCGAATAAGTTAGCCCAGGGTCATCCATTCATCTGTCTAACTGTCAAAGTATACATATGATAGCAGGTAGCAATCTCTAAGTCAATCATATCAGTTTGTTGGTTTGTCTAAACATATAAATGTCCTAGAGTAGCATTATACGGATCCTGGAATTTTTCTGAAATTACCCACGTCTGCTTTAGGATCCTTATCGACACTATATGTCAAGTAGTTATTAACTAATCTGAGTATGTCGCTCTCTCATATGCCTTACTTATCGCATACTAATATACATGCCTTAGCCATAATACCATGTTCGATGCTTTAAAACATGATAGCTTGTTTGCACACTTGTTGAATATTACCTCAGATATGTGTGACTCCCGCCTATACGCAATGCGTCCCATGTAGATCCTCCAAAGAAATTTGCTTGTATCTCCCTAGAGTGTTCCCTCTTCTTTGAATCTGAAAAAAAAAGACATAAGTTATAATATACAAGCCAAGCTACTAATATTAGCACTTGATCAACACTTCAGATGCATACGAGTGGAAAACACCAGTACATCAGACCTATATATTCAGTACAACGCTATGTAATTACTGGGCCTATCATTGGGCCGATCGGTCCTGCCTTTTAAAGAATCTGAAATTTATTTCTGGGGCCCTCGCACATATTTGGTTGTCCTTTCCTTTTCCTCTTCTTTAAAATCCGAAATTATGTGCCTTTGAGTCCGTTCCTTGCTCCTACTTGCTGTTTGTATCCTAGGCTGGGTAGAATAATGCCGGGTTTTTATTCGGATTGATATAATAAAAATGAAATCGTGATATGTATGTGTAAATAATCATTTATCTATTTGTGTCTTTCATAAAATATATACTAATCTTTTCTCTTCTTGGCATGGCACGCATCGGAGCAAAATGAAGAGTCTCACGGCTAGACTCATCGCAAGCCATTTCAAATGGCGACCCGCATCCGCATTCGCATTCCCGCTTCAGAAACTCCTAGAAAAACAAACAGGACTGAGTCATCCGCTCCAATCCCTTCACTCTCTTAACTTCCTTGTCTTATTTTTATGCCTTTATTTGGTTATTGTAATTTTATTATTTAATCTTGTAATTAATAGGAGAACTTCTAGCAATTAGGTCTTTAAATATATGAGACGGGAAGTAATTACATTTTAGGAATACGCTTCTACTTTATTTGTCTTTTGGGGCTATTAGGCATGTTCAAAAGCGGCAAAAAATAATAATCTAACTTGCATCATAAAGCCAACAATGTGTTAAAATCCATAAGAAGATTTTCTCTTAAACTCTCAAAAAATCGTCTTAACATTTTATACTACATGTAGGTTAAGCATGATTAGTTTAGCTAGCAGGACATATAGTTAGTCTATAAATAACCTTTGCATGAACACATAATTAGTCTCTAAAACACCCTCCTAGCATTCTTTAGCATTTCTAGCACCTTTTAAGCACTCTTTAACATTTAGCATCCTTTTGCACTTTTAGCACCTTTTACTTTCAAAATTAATCTTTAGCACTATTAAGCACCTTAAGCCTTTTAAACCTTTTAGCATTTTATTTCCTTTAGCCCCTTTGATACTTTAAGCACCTTTTAAACATTTTAACAAGCTAGCATTTATTTCCTAACATTTTATTAATTATTCGGCGCTTTAGCATTTAGCACTTTTAAGCACCTCTTAGCACCTTTAGCACCCTTCTATCATTTAGAACCTTTTAGCAACCTTTAGTATTTTAAGCACTTTTTAAACATTTAGCATTTGGCTCTATTATTTATTCATAACACTTTTGCCCTTTTATACTTCTTAGCACCTTAGCACCCTTTAGCTTTAAAATTAACCTCTTAGCACCTTTAAACATCTTCCAACATTTTAAAACCTTTTTAACTACTTAGCACTATTTTAACATCTAGCACTTTATTTTCTAACATTGCACTTTTTTATAGATCTTTTACTTTGCATTTTTTAAATATAATAACTACCCTAGGTTTGGCAGGACAACCGCAGTTAAGCGGATCTTAGAGGTGCCTAACCCTTCCTCTAGATTAATAAAGAACCCTTACCCTAATCTCATTAAGTTTAGCGGACTAAAAATGGAGTTAATGTTTTACTTTAAACTAGTTAAACATTTAGGTGTCCTAATTCACCCAAACTAATTAGGTGGCGACTCCGCGAACCCTTAGCCTTTTAGCACTTCTTAGCATTTTGCACCTTTAGCACCTTTTAAGCTTTTAAACATCTTTTGCAATTTTAGCATCCTTTTAGCATTTTTAGAACTTTTAAAACCCTTTTAACATTTTAGCATTCTTTTTAAACTTTATTAGCATTTTTATATTTTATTTTCTAACCTTTTATTTTGAGCATGAGTTTAGAAAATAAATCATGGCGAAAAGTACGCGAGCAAGAAGTGAGGCTAACTACTGTGTACCAAGTGTCAGATCACGAGACTTCACTACACTTAATCTGGCAAGCGAGGGCTAACTACTGTGTACTAGGCCGAATCACCACAGACGGCAAATCAAAGCCGACCACCGGTACCAAGGTCGAACGAAGAAACCTCGTGGAGAGCTAGTCCATGGAATAACACTATCAGCGGGAGCGTGCACGGTGGAATTCTCCACACGCCAGACGCCCAAGTAAGTTCTCAACAAGTCAACCGACCCTCCATCGAGACGCCGGTAGTATAGAAACACAATTCTTGCACAACAAAGGCTATCACAACAAGATAGGCAAGTTTCACAACAACAAGCATAGTGTTATACACAACTCAAGAGTACTTTCATTTTATGTCAAAGTCCGGTTTTAACCCTAAAGTACTACGTCGTTAAATTCCTTTTAAGAGATCCATTCCTTTTATAAAAGTCACTCGATACCTTAGTATAAAAATAGAGTGACTTACATCTTTTAAGTAAACCAAAACAACTTCCATACTTTCCTTTTAAAACCAAATTAAAGCGATACCATGCCTTCTTTTGGACCAAAACACTTCTCTTTTAAAGTCAAGTTACCACATTAAAACCAATGATAAAACCCTTCTTTTGTTCTCACAAAGTCGTTATAACTAACTTCCCATAAAGTCGTTATAACACTTTATGTTTTAAACCAATTTAAGACAAAACAATGCCTTTCTTTTCCTAAAGTTCCGGTTGCCTAATTTCAATTACTCAAGTCTCTTTATTTTAGAAAAGTTTCATAGTTCAATGTCTTAATCTCTTTTAAAACAATTGAGTAACATATGCCATATGTGTGGCGATTTTATTCTTGTTTATAACCATCTTATTAAAGCGACCATGATCTAGAAAATGTAATATCATTTTGTTTCATCTTAGCTTCTATGGATGGAGGTTTCTACGGTTTTAATAATACTTCATTAGTCATTACATTTCCCTTTATTAACGCTGCATGGTTTGTCGATACTCATTCGATTTCAAATCAAGAAACATTATTCCTTTTTAAAAACCAAGTACTCATTACTCACGAATGAGGTTTCACACAAAATTCATATTAATTTATTTAAGTCAAGTCTCTTATCTTTTAAGATCAAGTCTCTTAACTTTTAAAATCAATAAACCATTCATTTTACCTCCTTTAAAACGTTATACCTAACTTCCCATAAAACTAGTATAACTCTTATGTTTTCAAAACCAAGTATTACTCTTCTTTCAAAAAGGATTCTTAATTCTTTTGAAATACTTCAAGATTCTTATTATTCAGGCTTAAGTCAAAAGACATTGTCGTACAACTACGTTCAGCTTAGCACGTCTGCGTACTATATATATATATATATATATATTATTCAGGCTTAAGTCAAAAGACATTGTCGTACAACTACGTTCAGTTAACACACGTACGTCTACCGTACTATATATATATATATTCTTTTAAAATATCATGCTCAAGAGTATAGGAAGAATCACATACCTCGCGACGATTATCGACTATTAGCAAAACGCCTCGCCGGCTATAACCCGCTAGCCTTGTCCACCTTCCAAGTAGTACATGCTACTCGCGACGATCGACCAATAAAGGTTATAAGACTCATAAATACGGTCTATGTAAGTACAATTTAATCTTCTACTTAAATATTCTTCCGATGCGATTTGATTCAAGTCTTATCCGTAATATCCTTCTATTACGATTCAATCTCTTCTATGAATCTTATATTCATTTCAATACAACTACGATGTAATTTCCAATTCTGATAGAATGATAGGATTATTTACCTCGGTAAGCCCCAAAATATCCAAGTTTAAAGTCGATCTGAGCAAGGTTTAGCTCCTACTCCGTGCGCTCCACGCTCCAAGAAACCCTTAGAAGTTCTACACAACTTCTACTTAGTACTCCAACCAATTATGGAGATTTTTTTCCATAGGGTTTCGTTTAGTGGCTAAAGGAAGTATAATAGTATTTTAGGGCTTTTCAGAAAGAGGTACTTGGAAATACTACAAAGGTTTTGGGCTAGAGTATTTTGGCATTATAACAATACTGAGAAGTATTTCTATACCACAAAGGGGTGTATTTCTAGCACAACTAGGCTAGGGGTTGGTTTCGGCTAAAGCTCACGAGGGGAGGTTTGGCCAAGGTCTCCAAGGGTTGGGCGAGAACCTTTCTAAGAGGGGAGGATTTTAACACTTAGAAACTATTTTGTGGATGAAGAAGTTCATCAACTAAGGGGGGTATTTATAGGTCAAGCAATGGCCAACCAATGGCCAAGATGAAGACAAGTGTGGTGCAAGTGTAAGGCCAAGATTTACCCAAGTACACCTTATCCATCTACCACCAAAATATCCTACCAACTATTGACCAAACTTTAGGCACAAAAACGCGCTTGCCTTTGCCGTCCACTTTTGAAGGTGACACATGTCACCCTCCCGTTGGTCCAAAATATTTCATCTCTCGGAAAAATCCGCAAAAATAATAAATGATATAGCCGGAATTTTCCCTTTGCAAAGTTTGTAAAACGTTTCGTCGGAAAACGACTCTTTTCGGTACTTGTGAACAAAATTTTCGGCACTAGCCTACTTTAAGGCTCAAACTTTTCTACGTACGTCCTCACGTACATACTCTGGAAATACGGGGTATAACAAAGACGAGCTTTGAATCTCGCAAAAGAACCATTAATTTTTTTATGACAAAAAAACCACATAGACCGAATGACGTTTACATTAGAAGGACATGGTACAAATTCCCACGTCTTGTTTGTAATTAGAAGAGAAATGCGGGGATAAGTGTTAACACCCAATTTTGACCCTCTCGTCCAATCACTAACTATAAAATTACACTAATTTTCCAAAATAATTTTAACAATTTTATAATAATAAAATGCAACAATAAAACATTAATGCATGCGTTAATAAGCGATTTAACAATGGCATCGCGTTTTACGTAGAGTATTAATCACTTTGAGTCTAACGTCCGCATTCGTTATTTGCATAAATATTGTTCATAATTTAAGCCCTATTCTATTTTCATTAATTCTTAATAATTTTAATAATAAATACGTAAATAAATAAATAATTTAATAATGGCATCACATCAGCATTCCTTAAAATTATATCTACATTTATTAATACCCAAAGCAATTTCATAATTATTATTGACAATTTAAACCCCCCATTAATTCAATTTTAATTTGACATCGCAAAACATGCATAATAAATAAAGATTTTAATAATGGTCTCGCATTATAAAGCATTTAGCACTAACTAAATAGCACGTTCGCATTTATTATGGTAATAATTTAAACTCAAAGCTAGAAACTAATAAATCACCTAAAGTCATATTAAAATAATTTAACAATAACTTAAACCCCATTTAATAAACAATCAAAATTAATACCTAAAATCTACCCAACACACACAGCCCAATACCCAGCCCACACCTTGCAGCCCAAACCTCTGACCCACGGCCCAAACAATACCCAGCAACCCATTTTCTATTTCATCCCCAATACCCTAAATAAAACAAAGAAAATCTAAGAAAACCTAAGAACCTAAGGAGCTAAGTCCGCCGCACCCCCACCAACGCATCCACGAGATTCCCGCTGATTTTTTCGGTTGGAAAATCCGGTACTACCATAATACCCCGTCAAATCCAGTACCAAGATCCCTTACAATAAAAACCTTACCAAAATAAGCGTCAAAATCAATACCAAATCAGTACCCAAATCGCAGTCTAAAATAGTACCAAAAGCTTACCAAACTTGGAACCCAAATTAAGCTATATAAACCAATCAATATACACATGCAAAGGCAGGGGTTTTACAGCGAAGAACCCATCCAGGAATCAGTAAAAATATCCATCGAAAATCACTAAAAGAAGTAAGAAACGGTCATCAATCGATTCAAGAGATAAGCCTTCAATCACTAGAAAATCAGTGAGCACTGATCGAAAAATCAGTCTCAAGAGAGAGACTCAATCAGTAAGCATCAAGAAATAAGCAAGAAAAAGGCATCGAAAAATGAGTACAACAGGCAATAATAATCGGGAATCCTTCAGAGAGAGCATATGATAAACCCTTAGAACAGATAGGCATCGATTTCTACAGAGGAGAACATGAAAAAGCAGTAGAGAATAGCAGACACCCACATCGCGCCTGCAGTGAGGAATCGACATCGAAATCCCTTATACTTTCGAACAACAGCAAAGATCAGCCGAAAGCTAGTCTAAAACCAATAGAAAGCCGGTAAGTAACGAACGAAATCTTGTCCTATTTTAATCGCATCGCAACAAAACTCCGAGTGGATAGACACTTGATACGCTGCCTCGGTTCGCTGTCCGTAGAAGGTAAACCAATTTCCCTCTCGTATTTCTCTCGCCCTTCGTGAATTCGGGTGTGTTTTATTTGTCGAGAATGGTTCAAGCATGTTTAGCTTTTCTGTTAAATAAATAGCTATGAGTGTATGATTCAATTCTGATTAGTCGATAGAATTCTAAATACGATTTGTTGCCTATTTATGTGTGTTAATATTGTATGATTAATAGGCGTCGCATGATGAATGGTTATCGTTTTAGATAGTCAGTTTGAGTTAGCTAGTTTCCATCGACTGGTTTAGGCTCCTTTTATTATCAAGTGTTGAATGAACAATATTTAAACAGCTTTGCCTTGAAATTCTGGTTTTCGGGATAAATAAGTATTTTGCGTATATGTTGGTTTCTGAATCCTGTCGATCAGTTGTAACCTGAATAATATTGAAATATGTTGTCTGGCTGAGCCCCTGGGCTTTAGTTCAGTAGGTCTTGGACGTCTGTTGGTTGTGGCATGACAGGGCGGGGATTCACTGGAAATTATATCGATTATATTGAACTGGTTTAGAAGTGTTATCCTATGCAGTTTGAATACGATTATGTGCTCAATTTATATTATGCATATATGAAGTGTTTTTTTAACCTTGTGCCCATGTTTAGACTACTTATTAAGAAGGTGTGTTATTTTATCTTGAGCTCTAACTTTGGCTATGTTAGCAGGATTATTTACCGATAGTCAAGCATGTCGTATTGACCTTAGTCTGGCTATATTGCCACTGTCCAGGCCCTTCCCATTTTAGCATGTCCTGTTTTTGTTCTTTACTTAGAGTCCGGGGTCAAATACATCAATATATGCTTTAGGGTTGTTGCTATGTGCATAATTTATGTTTGAACTACACAGTCACAAGTGATATAGGTCAACCCCACGCTTGGTTTGGTTAATGCATTGGTACGCACCCTTTCTGTTAATTTAAGAAGTTATTCAGTCCTGGTGTCTCTATCTGTTGTCAATGTGCGAGCTACTTATTTTCTAATGCATAGTACATCTGCTAACTAGAGGTGTTCTTCCAAATCTGTGTCTGAGCTGAGTTTCCTATGTCTATTGATATGCATCTATTGGGCTGATCGTGTGTTATAGTCCCTGTAACTAAATGATGGATCAGTTCTTTTCTGTCCTTGGCATACCTGCGAGTTGGTTCAATGTTGGAGATTTTATTTGTGCATACCTGTCAGTTTATATTGGGCTGCCACAGTTTACTTGAAATTGAATCATAAATATGTTTGAATTCATTGGAGCATATTATTTGTATCATTTGATAAACTTGGACAAATACTAATCCTTATCATTTTCTTTTTTACATGAAATGAATCGGAGCAAATGAAGAGTCTCATACAAGACTCATCAAGCCTCTTGCCAAAGTGAAGACCCATATTTATGTGCATCCTCTCCACATCAGAAATTCCAAACTACTAGACGGAATGATGCCGCCACTCCTCGAGTCATATTATTAATTTATGCCCGCCCCATTTATTATTTGTAAATTATTTGTCTAACACTACTTTAATTAGTATAACACTTAGAATTATCAAACCTTGAGTCAATAGATTAGAAAGTAGCTAATGAGCAATTTGTTTCCCTTTGAGTTAAGTATTTTAGGTTTGCTATACATAGTTTAAGCTATACTAAACCACCTAATAATCTTAACTTGCATAACTAATCACATAGTTAGGATAGCATTTGCAAGATTCCTGACCCATTTGCTATAAACTCCTTGAATTTCTCAAATGTGCATTTTTCCTTAGCATAATAATTACCCTAGGTTTGGCAGGACAACCGCAAATTAGCGGATCTTAGAGGGTGTCTAATCCCTTCCCTCTAGATTAATAAAGAACCCTTACCCAGAATCTCACACTAGTTTTGCAGACCATTAAAATTGAGTTAATGTTGACTTTAACCTAGTTGACATTTATGTGTCCTAATTCACCCATACTAATTAGGTGGCGACTCCGCGAACCCTTTAGCAATCTTTTTAGCACCCTTTAGCCTTATTTTAGCACATTTTTTTGCATTTTTATTTCTAACATTTCTAAGCAGGAGTTGATAATGTCGCGGTCGAAAAAGGGCGTGACAATAAGAAGCTGTACAGACTAGCCAAGGCAAGGGAAAGAAGGGCCCGTGACTTGGATCACATGAGATGCATTAAGGACGAGGACGACAAAGTATTGGTGGAGGAAATGCATATTAGGCGGAGGTGGCAATCGTACTTCCATAAACTCTTAAATGAAAAAAGAGATGGAGATATTGTGCTGGGAGATCTGGAGCATTTTGGTAGGTACCGGTATTTTGGGTATTGTAGAAACATTAAGGTTGAGGAGGTTAAAGGTGTTATTCGCAGGATGCGTAGGGGACGAGCGATCGGGCCTGATGAGATTCCAGTTGAATTTTGGAAGAATGCAGGCAGTGCAGGTTTGAAATGGCTGAATGAGTTGTTTAACGTCATTTTTAAAACGACAAGAATGGCCGAAGAATGAAGGAGGAGTACAATGATTCCCTTGTATAAAAACAAAGGTGATATCCAGAATTGCAACAACTATAGGGGTATCAAGCTGCTGAACTACACTACGAAAGTTTGGGAAAGGGCCGTGGAGATGAGGGTGATGAAATACGTGTTTATTTTCGAGAACCAGTTTGGATTCATGCCAGGTCGTTCGACTACCAAGGCCATTAATCTTATTAGGAGGTTGGTGGAGCAGTATAGGGAGATAAAGAAATATTTACATATGGTTAGAAGGATTTACATATGGTTTTCATCGACCTCGAAAAGACATACGACAAAGTCCATAGGGAGGTTCTATGGAGATGTTTGGAGGTTAGAGGTGTACCTGTGGTGTACACCAGGGCTATCAAGGATATGTATGATGGAGCCAAGACTAGGTACGATCAGTAGGAGGAGACTCAGAGCACTTCCCAGTGACGATGGGGCTGCACCAGGGATCGACTCTTAGTCCATTCCTATTTACCTTGGTCATGGATGGATTGTCGTGACAAATCCAAGGGCATGTATCATGATGTATGTTATTCGCAGACGACATAGTCCTGATTGATGAGACTTGCAGCGGACTGAACGCTAAACTAGAGGTTTGGAGACAGACTCTGGAGTCTAAAGGGTTCAAGTTGAGTAGGACCAAGACAAAATATTTGAAGTACAAGTTTAGAAATGAGAGAGATCTTGAGACATGCGTAGAGGTGATACTTGGTACTCAGGTCATTCCGAAGAAAGAAAGCTTCAAATACCTAGGGTCTATTATCCAAGGGAGTGGAGAGATTGATGACGATGTCACACATCGTATTGAGACAGGGTGGATGAAATAGAGGCTCACATCTGGAGTTTTGTATTAAAAAAAGGCTCCAACTAAACTTAAAGGAAAGTTATATAGGGCGGTGGTTAGACCAACTATGTTGTATGAGTCAGAGTGTTGGCCAGTCAAGACTTCACACATACAAAAGATGAGACTGGCGGAGATGAGGATGCTGAGATGGATGTGTGGGCATATAAGGATAGATATGATTAGAAATGATGATATCCGAGATAAAGTGAGAGTGGCTCGGTTGAGGATAAGATGCGGGAAACGAGGTTGAGATTGTTTGGACATGTGCAGATGAGAGACACAGATGCCCCAGTGCGGATGTGTGAAATGTTGGCTATGGACGGGTTCAGGAGGGGTAGAGGTAGGCCAAAGAAGTATTGTGAGAGGTGATTAGACGGGATATAGCGCATGTGCGAGGACATAACCTTAGATACAGGGTTGTGGAGGACACATATTATGATAGAAGGGTAGTAGGTAGTCGAGTGTAGTCCTCTTTACGCTTACAAAATGATAGTATAATATTATTACTATAGGCTCGATTAGCTTGTCACACTTATAGGCGCATTATTACTCTATAGTACTTTGTAGTTTGATTCCTGCTGCTATGTGTTCTTTAGTGTAATTTATTCGTCTTATTTAGTTGTGTTAGCTACTTCTTCCTTTTTGGTAGAATGCCCTACCATTGCGTATTTGATTTTTACTATCTGCTGTCCAAAATGCTTTAATTTCTCGTCCGAGTCTGATCGTTTCTCATACTTTGTTTTGCTTTGCCTGATTATGCTTTGTCTTGAGCCGAGGGTCTCCCGGAAATAGTCGCTCTACCTACCAAGGTGGAGGTGAGGTTTGTGTACATTCTACCCTCACCAGACTCCACATTGTGGGATTTTCACTAGGTATGTTGTTGTTGTTGTTGTTGTTTGTAATAAGAGCATTAAATTCGTCTAACATGACATCTTTCCAATCCGGGTCGGACAAGACAACTTTAGAATTTTTTGGTAAAGGTGATGGTTGAACCAAAGATAGTAGATTAAACTGACGTTTAAGCCAAAAAATCTCGTACATGGCACATATTTGAATAAAGTACAAAAATACTAATTTAGTTGTCAAAGTGCTGTATAATAGAACAAACACTAATATTAACATTAAATCAGTCAAGATCAAATTCAGTTGTCAAAGTGCTTCTCCGATGGCACAAAACATATCTTTTCAACCGATAATCTATGTTAGCTACCTAAACTGACTAGTATTTATAGACATTTTATTTCATCAATATTTAAGTAGGCGTTTGGCCATTAAGTCATTTTTTAAAAATAATTTTAAAGTTGAAGTTGTGTTTGGTTATAATTTTTATAAAAATTATTTGATTATTTGAATGTATTGAAAGTGAAAAAGTGAAAAAAATAAAAACATAATTTTAGATGTTTTCAAATTCCAATTACTTTAAATTGTATTTAAAATTTTCATTAACAAACACATAAAATAAAAGAAATTCTAAAAAAAAGGATTCTCATGGCCAAACAAGTGGAAGAACTTGGTAAAAATTCTACCAACTCATTTTACTACTTTAGAAAAGGATTCAGCAGTAAATTTTATGTGGCAATCGGTGAATGTGAAACTAAAACAATGAACAAATAATCACTTCGAGCTCGTTTGATACGTAACACTGGATTGTACTAATTTCATTAGAATGTACTGTATTGTAATGGACTGAACTGTATTAATATATAATGAACGATATTAGAATATTAATATATAATAGACTGTATTTTTGTAAGTACAGTTCAAGGGAGACCCACATATTAGATGAGTCTCAAAAACGCTATATTTTTTTTTTGTTCAGTACAGTCCAGTTTAATACAACGTACCAAACTGCCCTTCATTTCTTTTGTTTTAGTCTTCTTTTTTACCTAAAATCTTATCCTCAAACTTCACACACGGTGAATAGTAGTACCATAAAGTTGTAGTCTTGATTTGGGTGTTTGGGACCAACATAACATCTCTTACTTTTCCCCTATCCAACTCCCTCTGTTCTCTTTCTTAGGAATACCCTTTTGGGTTTTCTACTCTAAAAACCTTTCTCTGCTGTTAATATTTTCAATGCTGCCAGAAATGGGGTCAGAAGGATCATCAAGAGTTGTTGGTAAGCTTCAAATTCTTGAAAAAAAATCCAATTTTAGTGTAGCTGTAGATCTTTGTAGAACTATATTATCTTGCTATTATTGATGGAACTTCCAGACCCCACAAAGTGGGATTTCAATGAGTATATTGTTGGAACTTATGTGTTGTTTAAACCCTTTTTGAGATTTTGGTAATAGGGTTTCTTTCTTGGGGTTTAGCCAAATTAGGCTAAGTAGGTGGGCAGATGATTGCCAACTGAGAAAGTTTAAATTTTTAGCCTTATTGAAAGTATTTGGTGAACTTGGCGTCCACTTTTATGGGAAAGTTGAAGTTTTTGTTGACAGAAATATTTGCCCAATTAAGGTGAAGAAATCAGTCTTGTCTCTTGGAAACAACCTCTCTAAAGGCAGAGGTAGGGTCAGGCTATACTCTATACTCCTCAGACCCCACTTTGTGGTATTATACTGGGTATGTTGTTGTTGTTAAGGTGAAGAAATCAGCTGAATTGATGCCAGTTTATTAGCAATACCCTTTTGTTTTTTTCAACTTAAAAACCTTTCTTTGCTGTTGTATTTTCAATGCTGCCAGAAATGGGGTCAGAAGGGTCATTAAGAGTTGTGGGTAAGCTTCAAAATCTTGAAAAAGTTCCAATTTTTAGTCTAGCTGTAGATCTTTGTAGAACTCTTTTATCTTGTTATTCAAAAGTCTCTATTTTTGTTGTAATTTATGTGCTGTTTTAACCCTTTTTGGTATTTGGGAATAGGGTTTCTTGATAGAATATTTCCATATATTTATATTACCATTGCTAGAATATTACCATATTTTATATATTTTTTATATTATGTAAATTTATATTCCAATTGTAATTAGAAGATTTAGTTGCCTAGTTTGTAGCCATGTAACACTATATATTGTACATAATAATCAATGAAAGGCAAGGAACATATTCCTACATTGTATCAGAAGCCAAACCCTAATTTCTTTTCTCCCCAATCCGTCACCCAATATCTCGGCTGACCTCCATCCGCCGTCCTCCCTCCTTTTTCTTCCAATTCTCGAAAATTCTCCTCCCTGCTTCTTTTCCAATTTTCAATGGCTGTATAACCTAAATTTCATCCCACTCTTGCAGTCAACAACATCAAGAATTTCATTCCCATAACTCTTGAGATGAAAAAAGTTCAGTATTCCTCCTGGGCGGAACTGTTTAAGATCCATTGTCGTGTATACAAAGTCATCGATCACATCATCCCTCCAAAATCCAAGCCCACCGTCGAACCCTAGAGAGACATGATGGCGAACTTTGGTCACGTTTAGATGTTGTTGTTCTACAATGGATCTACGGCATAATATTGAACGATCTATTGCATACAATCATTGAAAATGACGCTACTGCACAACAAAATTGAGAGCGGTTGGAAAGTATCTTTCACGATAACAAGACACAACGTGCCTTGTATTTGGAAAATCAATTCAAGGATATTCAGCCGGATGATTTTCCCAATTCCGGACCAACAACAAAAGGCGAAATTTTGGCCAAGTCGCGGTGGCCGAATCGGAAACAGTCGCCGCAGAGGGCAGCCCCGTCGGACGGTAGCCACTTGCCGCGGCTGCAGTCCCCGTCGTGCGCTGCGTGGCCCCATCGGCTTGGGCTGCTCCACCGTGTCCCTATCTGACATCGTCCTAGGCCCCACCTTCGGTCCGACATCCCAGCCAGACATCCTCGACGCACGTCCGTAGCAGACATACAGTGCACAAGTCTCTCCTCTTTCAACCTACGCTTCGTTGGATATTGAGGCGGCTATGAACACAGTGTCTCTTAATGCACCAGATGACGGTTGGTACATGGATACTGGCGCCACATATCATATGACGGCATCCTAAGATACTCTCGCGTCTTATTTCAATGAGTAATTTAAATCAAAATATTATTATTGGTAGTGGATAAGGCATTCCCATTCGAGGTTATGGACAATCATCCCTCTTCCCACCACATCCACCGTTAGTCTTAAACAATGTCCCCCATGCCCCGAAACTCATAAAAAATCTAATCTCTGTGCGTCGTTTCACAACCGATAATAATATTTTCTCGAATTTGTTCCTTTTGATTTTTCTGTCAGACCCTATGACAGGAACGTGAATAATTGAATAATGAGATGTGACAACACCGGAGATCTTCGCCATCTAGCTTACTCTCCATCAACATTTGCAGCTCTTTCGTCTTCTTTATAGCATAATAGATTAGGACATCTGGGAGATTCTATTTTATGCTCTCTTAGCAAAAATAAATGTATTCAGTGCAAACATGTCTAATACTCATGTATGTGAATCTTGCATTTTTGAAAAACATGTCAAATTTCCATTTTATTTTTCATCCACCTGTACTTTAATGCCATTTGATATAATACATAGTGATTTATGGACTTCTCCCATTTTAAGCACAGCCGGACATATATATTATGTGTTGGTTTTAGATGATTATTCTAACTTTCTGTGGTAATAAGTCTCAAGTCTATTCTATTTTTTCGTCCTTTAGTGCTTTCACAGAGATACAATTTGAAAAGAATATCAAATGTTTTCAATGTGACAATGGAAGGGAATTCGATAATCAACAATTCAAACCATTCAGCACCAAATACGACCTTGTTTTTCGTTTTTCCTGTCCACATACCTCTCCACAAAATGGAAAAGCCGAACGAAAAATTAGAACCATAAACAACTTAATTCGTGCCCTCCTTGCCCACACCTCTATCCCCCTATTTTTGGCAGTATACACTCAATGGAAACCTATCTCTTGAACATTCTCCAAACACAAGTCACCCACTCAAGTTCTCTATCTCCGGGATCCTTCCTATAAGCATTTACGAACTTTCGGATGTATATGTTACACCCTCCATCCCTCCACTCAAATCAACAAGATGCAACCTCGATCATCCCCGTGTGTCTCTCTTGGTTACCCCTAATCATAGAGATTACAATTGTTACGACTTGTTAAGCCAAAAAATAATCGTTTCTCGACATGTCATATTCGATGAGTCCCAGTTTCCCTTTGCCAAACTCAGTTCTCCACCTCCAAATTCCTATGACTTCCTAAATGATGGTCTAAATTCCCTTCTAATCCATCACTTGCAAAATCAATCGTTACCATCACCGACAATCGGCCCCACCACTGCCGTCCCGAGGCTGGCAGTCCACCCACCCCCGCAATGGGAGCCTCTAACACTATATATATTGTACATAATAATCCATGAAATATAATAATCAATGAAAGACAAGGAACATATTCCTACATTTCTTTCTTGGGTTTTATCCAGATTAGGCTAAGTGTGTGGGCAGATGATTTCGTGATGCAACACATAAAGTTCAATTCTTTAGCCTATTGAACAAATTTGGTGAAGTTGGTGTCAATTGTTTTTGGGAAAGTTGAAGTTTTTGTTATTTAACAGAAATGTTTGTCGAATTAAGTTGAAGATATTAGCTGAATTGATGCCAATTTTGGAGGTTCTGTACAACAATTCGATACGAAACTATTGATAGGGATACTTGTAAAGAAGGGGAATATCCAGATTAGGCTAAAGTGGTTGGGTAGATGATTGCTGTTTACACATAAAGGTGAAGATAGCCAAGAGTTGTGGGTAAGCTTCAAAATCTTGGAAAAAATTGAATTTTAGTGTAGTTGTAGATTTTTGTAGAACTATTTTATCTTGTTATTCAAAAGTCTCTATTTTTGTTGTAATTTATGTGCTGTTTAAACCCTTTTTGGTATTTGAGAATAGGGTTTCTATCTTGGGTTTTGTCTAGATTAGGCTAAGTAAGTGGGTGGGCAGATGATTGCCGACACGGAAAATTTTAAATTTTAGCCCTATTGAACCAATGTGGTGAAGTTGGTGTCCACTTTTATGGGAAACTTGAAATTTTTGTTAACAGAGATATTTTCGCAATTAAGGTGAACCTGGAAGTGAAGCTAATTTTGGAAGTTCTGTATAGATACTAATGATAGGGTTACTATCCTGTTGTAATCTATAGCTGGGCTTTACTTCTTCCGAAATGCTATGGTACATATTTGCTTCAACAGTTCCACCCGTCCCCTTGGGGGTATGGGGTTTAATCTATCTATTCTGGAGTTTGGGTTTCCTTTCTTGTTTTCTTAATGCTTCTGACAGTCTGTTTTGTGGAAGTAAGGAAGGGGAATATGATATATGACATCAGGCCTTTTCCACCTAAAAGGGGAATAGTGATGTGGATTATTCAAGAATCGAAGTCGATTTGCTTTATAACCGCATTAGAATATTTTTGTAAAGATTGGAATGTTTTTTATTTGGGGGGGGGGGATACAATTAGTATAAGACGACGACAATAACAACAACATACCCAGTGTGGTCCCACAAATGAGGTTTGGGGAGGGTGGGGTTTACGCATAGCTTACCCCTAAACTGCTCTTTTTGTTGTTCTAAACTGCAAATATCATCATTGGTAATTGCAATGACATGATATTGTTCAGTAACTTTGTCTTTAGTTTTTTCCAAGGATGTATGTGCCATATTCCACACACCATATCAGCATGTTATGTTTACCTGATAGTATTTGTGTTCATATCCAGTGCCAAGGAATTTCAGATTATTGGAAGAGCTTGAAAGAGGAGAAAAGGGAATAGGGGATGGAACTGTTAGCTACGGGATGGATGACGCAGATGATGTGTACATGCAGTCATGGACAGGAACTATAATTGGTCCTCCTAATGTAGGCTTTCTTTCTCAGCTCTTTCACATTTGTGCTCGTAACTCTTTTCTTTTTCTGTGTTCTTGAATTACTTGATCATGTTTTCTTGAGGCTCCATTTGAATGGATGTGATTTGATATCTATATATTTGCGCATCGAAGTCGTATTTCGAACGTGTAAATTAATGAGGTGCAACTATCCTGTCGACATCTAAAGTATGTTATTAATCAATTTCCAAGGGTTTCAAATTCTGTCAATTTACATGTCTTTTGAAATCTCACTACAGTTGTAGGACTAAAGATAACACTAAGATATTGCTGAGAAGTAGGGCAATCGGGGCTGATTATGCCTTATCCATATGGTAATTCATTGGAGGGAGTTTATCTTGGGTTAAACGAGAAAAGAGTTGCTACAGGTCCATTCATTTTGAACAGGTTTCTGGCAGCAGTAATAAAAAAAATGAAGAAGAACGTTAGCAATATGAGTTCTTGATAGGGGAAAAAACCAAGCAATATGGATAGTAGAATGAAGAGGCAGAGAGAAAAGGAATCCCCTCTTATGGGATACTAGTTTTAGAGATTTTGGTCGAAATGGAGCTCTTTGAGAGCCAAAAAGTAACCTTCGTGAAATTATATTTACAGTGAAGCGTGGCACACTCAACACACCTTCAGTGAAAATCAAAATACGAGAGAAAGGCGCATCTCTAGACTAGCGCCTGTAGGCCTGCATTTTCTTCCATTTCTGACGATGATTGGACAGGTCTGAAGAATCTTTTCAGATCTGAAGGCGCATGGACAGCAACACACTGTCAGGGAAATTACCACGACGCCCTTGGCAGATAGCGCCTTCCCCATAAATACCACATCTGCCCATTTCTTCCCCATTTTTTGCACCAGATTCGCGGTACCCCCCTCCCATTTCCACCATTGAAGTCAAGTTTTCTCTCTCAAAAATCTCCCTAAAAAAGCCGGTTTATCCACTTAAACGAAATCTTTCACAACATTATTTAAAGATTGAGGATCACTTCTATCCGAAAAGTTTGTGATTTAATCAACAATACTAGACAAAAAACGAAATCTTCAAGAGGTAGTAATCTCTTTTCATTTTTTCTTCATTTTTTTAGTTTATTGCTTGATTAATCTGTGTATTAGTTTCTTTCGGAAAGCAAGATATTTTATTACCAAAATAGAGATATGTACAAACTATCAACTAAACTGAGAACTTGGACATAGTCCCAAGTTCAGTGACACTATCTCATCAGTTCAACATACTAAGCTAAGGATAAAAGTTAAGATCCCTTGGGGGTTATTTGGTTTGCGGGATGGGATAAGCAAGGATATCCTATGATCTGGGATATCCCATTCTCTACATGGGATAGTAATCCCACCATTTTAGTACAATTGGTGGGATAAAATAATCCCAGGATTAGCTAATACCTCAAACCAAACATGGGATAAAGTTAATCCAAAAATTTATCCCGGAATTATTATCCTTATCCCACATATCAAATGACCCCTTAATCTCCTAGCTAGTTTTTGCTTCCAACATCTCTCAGGAAATGATCAATCTAAATACTACTTCATGGCTTCTTTGTTTCTTAAAACTCCCTCTGATTCTTTCTTGACAAATGGCGTATATGCAGCATGCTAATATTTATTCTGAACATAACATGTGAGCTATTCCTCCCATTTGTGTTTGTCATCATCCAAACCAACTTTCAGTGCACTTCATAATCCTTCTGTTGTATCCTTGCCATATCAACGGCTTTCATTAGATGCTAGCAGAGAACTCACATAAGAAGAATATATGGTACTTTCATCCTCTCTGCCACATAAAGGACGGGCGGAGCTAGTAAGGGCCGAGGGGGTTCAGCCGAACCCCTTTCGGCGAAAAATTACACAGGTTAAAATTATTCTTCATCCAAAAATTTACAAGGTTAAAATTATTTTTATGTGTATTTAGTAGAAACTGAACCCCCTTAGCTTTTTCGTGTCTTCACTTTATATTTTTGAACCTTAGTAAAAATTCTGGCTCCGCCCCTGTTAAAGGACATTGCATGTCCCTTATCAGCCCCCATCTCATGAGTCTGTGTTTTGTATATAATCTTCCATGGATTGCAAGATATAGAATAAAATAATATTTTGGTGATCCACTGTTGTTGCAAATTAATCTCCTCCATGGCACTTTTTGGTATTAGCCTTTAACTTCAGATACATATCCTTGATAGAGAACTTTTCCATGTGTTGTATTTGATCAAGATCATAACCAGTCTTTATAAAGAGTGCCTTAGACATAAATTCTTTTTGTAGCATCCATGATGCCTGCTTTGGTATCACACTCCAAATACGCTGCCCCTTACCACTAGTATATATGTACCCACTGCACCCACAACTTATCTTTCTTCTTGCAAAAGTTCCATATCAATTGATAAATTCAGCTTTGTTCCATGTTAGCACATGTAAAATGTTTAAGCCTCATGCAGTCTTTGGAATACACAACTTCCCAAGCTAGAAGGGCTGTTCTTTGTTGAAGTATAACCACCAATCCACAAATAAGTTCTACAAGGCTTCAATACTTTTGATCACTTTCTTAGGCATCAAGACATGAGCCCGGAAAGTGTGAATAGAGTACAAGGTAGTCTTAATAAGCTGTAATCTCCCTGATGTCCAATGCGATTGTTCCCATCATCTTATCAAGAAGGGGTTGACTAATGTACTCGTATGTACTTGAATGGTAACTGCCCCTTTGTGAAGTGTAACCTTGAGAATGAGACTTCGAGTCTCCATATCTACTCCACCAAAATATATAGAACTTTTATTTGAATATGCAATCAGACCTGAGGAAGCAGAGGAAGCCAGGATACATTCAAAAATAATAAAAGCAATAGGAACAAAAGTACAAAATTCAAAGCATTCTAATTAAATGCAGTAGCAACAATAATCTAAGCAGTAAAATTAAACACAGTAGGAAAAAATAAACGCAGTAAGATTATTATGTAAACGCAGCATACTTAAATGCAATAACATCAAAAATATTATGTAACACAGTATATACTTAAATGCGCAACAATAGCAGATTTGTAACAGTTGCTGTAAAAATTAAACATAACCTAAATACTTTTAACAAATAAATACAACAAAGCATAAATTTTTACTTAAAAAAAACTAATACACAGATTAATCAAGCAATAAACTACAAAAAATGGAAAAAAATCAAGAGAGTTTACCTCTTGAAGATTTCGTTTTTTTGACTTGTATTGTTGATTAAATCACAAACTTTTCAGATAGAAGTGATCCTCACCCTTCAAATAATGTATTGAAAGATTTTTTTAGTGGAAAAATCGGCCCTTTTAGGGAGATTTTGGGAGAAAAAACTTAACTTCAATGGTGGAAATTGGGGGGTGGGGTGCGAATCTGGTTCGAAAAAATGGGATTAAATGGGCAGATGTGGTATTTATGGTGAGGGTGCTATCTGCCTTGGTAATTTCCCTGAAGGCGTGTTGCTGTCCATGCGCTTTCAAATTTGAAAAGATTTGTCAACCAGTCCAATCTTCATCAGAAAATGCAGGCCTTAAGGCGCTAGTCTAGAGATGTGCCTTTCTCTTGTATTTTTATTTTCACAGGAGGTGCGTATTGCGCCTTCAGTGTAAATATAATTTCACAAACATTAAAACGTACACTGAAGGCGTGCCAAAGGTGATACGTTTTCACCATTTTGTAATATATTTTCTGGCAGACCTATTTAATGGAATTGGCTCTCGAAGAACTCCATCTCAATAAAAAGCTCTCAGCTTTGAGTCATAATTATATGTCATCTGCTAAAGAAAGCACGATATGGAATTTGAGTCATTATCATTTAGAGTTTGCTAAAGGAAGCATGCTATGGTGCATGTAATATGACGTAATACTTAGGGACCACGGCAATGACTCAGAGTCCTAGAAGAAGAAGGTAAGCAGTATGAGGAAATAGCAAACAAATGAAGAGGTGAAAGAAAGAATATAGGCTTCATACTGAGTATTGAGTCTTAATCATTTATAATCTGCTAAATAAAGAATGATACAGTGCATAACATGCTAGGACGCCATTATTAGGAGCCAAGAGTGATGCCTTACAGTCCAAGGGTGAATTTTGTAATTAGTTTGGGTACCTAGACGCTCTTTGCCACTTGGGGACAGTTTGGTTCGAAGACAAGTATGTTGGGATTAGTTATGCTGACATTATTTCTTATCGAGTGTTTTCTAAATAGTATTGTATAGGGTGTGTAAGTCCTGCATGTGCCACCAAATTTAAAAACTTAATTTTTCTTGATAAAAAGAAGAAGGGGTGTATAAGTATAATAATAGTACTGGTATTGTTAATTCCATGGTTTACTATGAATAAGAATAGTGTTGAATACGGTGTATAAGTAATACTGATATTAGTTGTACTAGACTTAAATATGCAATCAAACATTGTACTATGTTATACCAACATTATTCTACCTTGTACACTTTACCAAACAACCCCTTAATGACTTGACGAGCGAATTTGTATGTATGATTTTATTCTAGATGCATCTAAAGATAACACCTTAATGAACTAAGGACACACTTGGGCAAAAAACATTGAAAATGACACTTCGATTTTCATCGTAAGGCTTCAATTCTTAAACTCAGACTATTTAGTCAATGAGAAGATGGTAAGATAGAAGGCAGCATGCGTATATAAGATAACTAATGTGTATGTGTGTGTTTAGAGAGAGAGAGAGAGGGAAAACTTAATTCAGACTGAATAAACTGTGGAGCAGCACATGTCTAGATGTTGACGCTGATGCCATTGCATTTTGACCCTTCTGATTGCAGTAATGGAGGTGTTTGGTTGTTTTGGAATATTTTTTTTTTACTTCAATTTTTGGACGTGATGTTCGTGTATTTTCTTGATTTCTGCTTTGATATATTCGGAGTTAACACAAAGAAAAAAGAGAAACACAAGCAAAGTAGACCAGTTACGTAAATCCTTCATTTGTGACGACGTATAACTATATCAGTGTCTGATGGGGGTGACATGGGTATTACTGTGTGGATTCTTCCGAGTACACGAAAATTAGGAAATAAACTGCTTAAGCCTGTACAGGTGCTTACACTCGTGTTCAGTATGTATTATTCTGCCACTGTAATTCTGAGTTAACACAAAGAAAAAAGAGAAACACAAGCAAAGTAGATCAGTTACGTAAATCCTTCATTTGTGACGACGTATAACTATATCAGTGTCTGATGGGGGTGACATGGGTTTTACTGTGTGGATTCTTCCGAGTACACGAAAATTAGGAAATAAACTGCTTAAGCCTGTACAGGTACTTACACTCGTGTTCAGTATGTATTATTCTGCCACTGTAATATAGCCTACACATACCTTCTCAACTCTTTTGATAAGAAACTAATATGAGAATACTGCACTTTTGGCACGTCTCATATCGCTTATAGCCTATTTGGCCACACTATGGGAGGCCAAAAGTGCAATTTTGTTTTTTGATTTGAAAAAATGCTTATTTTACAGAGTTGAGGTGTTGGGCCAAGCTTTCAGGACAAAAAAAAAGGGATACTTACCCCATATATACTGCCCAAGCAAACAGTTTACAATGAGCATAGCCCAACAATTTTTACATCTAAAATATCCAACATACGTTTACATTGAATTTCATGAAGCCAAAATTATTTTAATATTTGTTTTCACCTTCCTCGAGCTACCATAAAGCCCTTTTCATTTTTAAAATCTGTATAACATGGTGTATAAAAGTGTATATACACTACTATACATTACATATACATCCTTATATACTATACTACATTACATATACATCCTTATATACTATACTACATTACATATACGTTATATATACATGCAACTTTACCAGTTTTAAAAAAACTACATTATATATACATGCGATAAATGATATGTTATATATCAGTGCATATTGTAAATTGTACACTGGAAAAGAGAATCTAAATTAATTTAAAAAAAAATTCAAATAAAACCTTCAAAATGTTGTCTTTTCTCTTCGTTTGTGATTTCATTTTTTTCTCTCGTTTCAAGCTCATTCATTTGATTCTTTTGATGTATGGTATGTGGTTTTGTAATGTAAATTTGTGTAACAAGTGTATCTACACTGCATAATAGTGTATAACGACATGATATACCCTGTTATACATTACATATACATCCTTATATACTATATTACATTACATAGTTATCTATACATGCAACTTTACCAGTTTAAAAAAAACTACATTATATATACATGCGATAAATGATATGTTATGTATAACCATGTAAAAAAATGTATCTACGTTGTATAACAGTGTATATCATGTCGTTATACACTATTATGCAGTGTAGATACACTTGTTACACAAATTTACATTACAAAACCACATACCATTACATCAAAAGAATCAAATGAATGAGCTTGAAACGAGAGAAATAAATGAAATCACAAACGAAGAGAAAAGACAACATTTTGAAGGTTTTATTTGAACTTTTTTTTAAAATTAATTTAGATTCTCTTTTCCAGTGTACAATTTACAATATGCATTATCACATAAAATGTGGTTCACTTGGGCCATTACAATAGCTGCTGATTTGTTTTCAAGAAAAAAATCCACATTAATAAGACTAGGGTTAGAAGAAAGAAGAACTTAGGTAATAAGAGATGTACTTCAAATACAATATTTTAGTCAAAATTTATCTTGTTGAATGATGTATAAAACACCATTAGAGACCTTAAAAAACTTGAAGAAATTCAAATGGGTCTCTTTCATCTCGATGAAATTAGCACAAAATAATATTTCTAAAACTAAAAAGTTTAGTTATCTATTCAAACAAGATATACAAATTACTAATAGATTTGACTTCGGAAAGGAACTTTTGGAACACCAATAGGCATTAAATGAAAGAAAGAACTAAATACTATATTTCACTTTGAGGAATTTGATCCTAATATTATTTGAAGCTTGTGGTTGAAGTTTTAACACTTTTGAAGGACATTTGGCAGAGAAAAAATGAGAGAAAGAAGGAAAGAGGTGAGCGTATGCGAGTTAGAAGAGAGACGGCTGGGTAAGAGAAAAGTAGGCTTTGACCATGGTTAATATATATTTTTGTCAGAATACATACAAATCGGGCTAAATCTGGTAAGAATAAAGGAGTTGGGACAATTTCTACAAACTAGATGGCCGAACGACCCCTTGCCATAATACCATAATTATCTAAAAAAGTACTTTTGAGTAGTAGCAAAAGTTGTTTTTCAGAACTTGAAAAAAGTAGCTTTCCCTCGAAACACTTTTGGGATCTAGGTGAAGCAAAAATGTTTTTCTTAAATATTGGCAAAAGTGTTTTTCAAATTGACTAGTCAAACAAAATTACTATTTTCCAAAAGTACTTTTCTTAAAGCACTTTTCAAAATCTGCTGAAAGTTTGACCAAACATGCTAAAGTATTAGTTACAATTTTAGCCCCTTGCTACTGTGCCCAACACATTTAACCTCATCAACAAGCCAATGTTGTCGTATTAGTAACTAAGCTAATTATTGGAATAAATTTTAACTGCCGTACCATCATACTGTCTAAGTCAAATGCTTATGAAAATCTATGTTACCTGAAATTGCTAATAGGTATGTATCTAATATATTGTATGCATACATATCTAGTATGGGTACTCTAAGAGTTTGTTTGCCGAATTTTAGTGTACTTGTATGCAGAAGGATTTACATGAGGTATCACTATAATAAATGAAGGATCAATGCTACATAGCTGAAAATATTAAATGAAAAGGAGAGGTACAGAATGACAATTTGAGTAACTGTCCCCAGTTTGTCAATTCTGCACTTATGGATAACTTGATTTTCAACCACCATGTGTGATACTAGAAACAAGAGATCAACATTAGGTCGGTGGAGATATATATTTATATAATAAAATGAAATTTGATTGGCTATGGTTAGCCGTTTTGACAAAAATATTGGATTGCACCCATGGGTGTGGCCTAGTGATAACAGAGGCGGATCCAGAATGTCGGGTCGGGTAGGTCCATTTTGAATTAATTCACTTTGATATACAAGATTTTTGGTGCACAAATAAACATGTGAAACCAAATAAGTTTGTCCAAATCGATCTAATTCTCTTGATGAATTCTATAAATAGTGTGAAAAAAGGCTTAAGAAAAAAGTAAATTAGCAAATACATCCTTTGATCTACATATAGAACAACAACAACATACCCAGTGAAATCCCACAATGTGGGGTCTGGGGAGGATAGAGTGTACACAGACCTTACCTCCACCTTGATAGGTAGAGCGGTTGTTTTCGGGAAACCCTCGGCTCAAGACAAAGCATAATCACATGCAGAACAGTCAAAGCAGAGCAAAGCAAGAGAAACGGTCAGACGAGAAATTACAAATAAAATCGTATGCCATCATTCTAAAAGAATTTGCGAATCAAGAAAAAAAAATAGCATTAGATGGATAACAAGAGAATAACATCGCATTTAAATAAAAATTTGAAGGTCTAGAAAAAAAGGGGGAGCAGCTACATAATTTAATAAATAATAAAAATGAACTTATAAAGAGGAAATTGAAGGAATAAAATAAATTAAGGAAAGGAGCAGAAAGAAAAGAAAGAAAATGGAACAAAGACAGACATATAAATATAAATATAAATTGTATAAAATAGTCCCCCTCTACTGAGACTCGATCCCACATCTCGCGTGTGGGTCTTTGGCACTTAAACCGTGGTACCTTGAGTCAATTTTGGACTATGGGTGCCTTCACTCATTATATAGTCGATATGATGTAAAATTCCTATAAAAATTCCTCGAGCATCCGTGTGCCGTGGCATCCCCGAGCCACTACATAGATCCGCCCCTGAGTGGTAATGAAGTGGTTGAGAATCATGAGGTCTCAGGTTTAAATCTCAGCAGAGACGAAAACACTAGGTGATTTTTTCCCGTCCTTGATGAACAGCGTTACCTTTGCTAGTAGGAAGTGACAGGTATACCGTGGAATTAGTCCAGGTGCGCGCAAACTGGCCCAGACGTGGTTATCAAAAAAAATTTACTGGATTGTAATTCTAACTTAGGTTGTTTACCATTTGTTGAAGCAAATATGATTTTTTTAAGTAACATCTCTTTCTGTAATTGTTGAAAACCTCTATAAGATTCTTAAGGGAGTTGACTCAGTATTAGGAATCAACACAGCAACTTGGTTTTTTGTAGGATTGGAAAAAGAATTGTTCACTACTCATTATGACTGACATTAACAAAAGCAAGTATTTTGTGTGCTAATGACATGCCATGCCATGCTTGACAGACTGTACATGAAGGACGCATCTATCAGTTGAAACTATTTTGTGGAAAGGAGTATCCCGATCAGCCACCTGGTGTAAGGTTCCAGTCCAGGATTAACATGAGCTGTGTAAATTATGAAACTGGTGTGGTAGGTACTACTTTCTGTCTGACTTTATTATGTTTGGTATTAAGAAAACAGGCTTATATGTGAGGAAGTTTTTCAGGTAGAGCCAAGTCTTTTCCCCATGCTTGTTGACTGGAAGAGGGAAAACACAATGGAGGATGTATTGATGCAGTTGAAAAAGGAAATGATGTCTCCCCAAAATCGAAAACTATCTCAACCTTCTGATGGTGAGTCATTTGGTTCAATATAAAGAACTTTAAGTACTTTTTATTTTTATTTTTTTATTTTATATAATATCGGCCTGAGATAAGTTTAAATGAAGTAACATGACAAGTGAGGCTTGCTCAAGTGGTTGAACACCTTCACCATCAACCGGTAGGATGAGGGTTCGAGTCATGCTGGAGGGTAAGTGTGAACACTATTGATCCTCCTGACGGGGTGGGGTTGGAAAAAAAGGAGTAACATGGTCTGTGGAAGATAGATTCATATAGTCGACGCCAACTTATTTGGGTCTAGGGATGGAAACGGAGCGGTGAGGGGCAGGTGTTGAGTGGGTTAAAGTATTATTTTTAGAAAAACTGATGAGATGCGGGGGTGGGTTGCGCGTATAAACAAGTTTTCTTTCTTTTGTTTTTCACTGAAGGAAGCATAAGCAACATGATGAGAGATCCAACTCAGAGGTTATAGTTGTAAGCATAGTTTTCTTAATATTCTCTAAATGCAAGTTGAAAACTAGAGAAAATGAGACCTTGAGAAACATTCAACTTTTCAAAAATCTTACAGCACGGACATTTGGAAAAAATGCAACAGAAGAACCTCAAATTGTTGGACCCCATTTTAGATACTTGTCAGGATGTTCTTTAATTAAGTCAGATACTAGAAATAAGCTTTTGGGAACCGAAGCACGACATAAAACTGTAAGCATCTGAAGAGAAGTCACCGTGTTGCTTATGCGGGTTGCGGGTCTATGTAGAGTGGGGTGTTGCTGGTTGAAAAGCATCAAATTATGCTATGCAGGGCGGGTTAAAGTCTTCACGGGTTTAAGTGGGTTAGCCCTGCAACCGCCCCACCCCGCTTGCCACCCCTAAGTATATATTTGCGTATTTATTTTTCGGCTTCATTCAGTTTGACATGTCTAGCTTAGTATATGTTGAGGCATGCAGATGTAATGCCTCGATACGAGCAATTTAGGAGTTGGCATTTGTTGTTGGATCAAATAGCACGTTGAAAACGAAATTGCAATATCATATCTGAATGAAGACTTGTACTTTCTTTTGCCAGGCAGTGAAGAGGGCCGGGTGGATCAAAAAGGCCTAGTCGTGAAATGCTGCGTTATGTAAGTTGGATAAAATACTCAAAGATAATAATGTATATAACCTTAATACGTAAACGATTCCAGAGTATCTTAGCGTGTATAAGTATGTGTATGTTTTGTATCTCTTATTGAATCCTCCTTAATTATGGGATGGATTGATGTTTAATGCCAATTATCCAACTATGTGAATAAGGCTAACTAGTTTCATAGTACTTGTGATTTGCTGAATGCTGCACAAGTTTGTTTGAAAATACAAATGGAATTCCCTTTGTTGTTGTTTGTTTGGCCTTATTTTTTCATTCCCTTTACCTTTTCCACTTTCATTCCCTTTCCTTGATTCCCTCCACCTCCCTAGGTATTTGGATTTCCTTTCCCTAACCCGGACTTCGGACCCCGGACCACCCAGAACCAAACATGTAGGGACAATCAGGTAATTCCATTCCATTCTCTTACTGAATTCTATTCCGTTACCCTGCGTGAACCAAACGCACCCTTAAAGTCATTTGTTAGTGTGTATTTATATTATGTTGTAGGAGTAAGAATCTAATAGTATTTTTTTTGGATGTCCACAAAGGAACAACTATAGTTTTTTTAGCTTTTAAAAGTTGGGTGAGATATCACTATAAAATTCGGTTAATTTTATTATAAAAATTACATTGAACACTTGAATTCCGGACTAAGTAATGCCTTTCTAATTCAATCTACTCTATGACCTCTTCACTAGTCCCTTTTCTTGCTTCTCATAGTTTAGCCTTGTTGCTTAGCAGGGCGGTGAGGAGTGCTAGCTTAAAGCTCTAACTTTGCGTAACAAACGACAAAATGATTTTTGTTTTGCCCTTGTAGCACTGATATCTGTTGATTACTGTCCAATCTTGCCGCGACAAATACAACTAAGCTTGGCACGGCGACCTTTCTGGAATGGAAAAATAATTTACTTTCATTAAGTAATTTATTAGATAATCGAAAACAGAGGATCTTGAATACTGGTCTAGTTGAAAGTCTCACTCAGACCGCCCCTTCGCCCCAATCAAAACTAACCTTGGAATGAAAATCAACAAAAGGAATACATGTTTGATTAGGAATCAACCCTTGGTAAAATCAGCTGAAAAATTAGTATGTTAAATTTTCTTTCAGGAAAAAAGAAGACAGATATCAGGGTAGAGTTACTAATAATACTGCAATATACACACGGAATGCACGTGTTCAGTATTCATAGTTTTAAATAATTCACAGGTATCTATTCTTTGAAAAATAATCCATTTATAAGTCTACATGATTAATTCAATATGTGTATGATCATGATACAAGTCTTTACCCCGGGGAAGTTTGATGTAGAGATTCTTTGTTGCCTGGACTGTAAGTTCTTGTCTTCATTTTTAGGTTACCAAGTCCTCGATTTCCAAAGTTATATGCTATTGCTAACATCAAAGTTCGATTTTTTTTAATCGCCATCTATTTTTGTCCAGTGTACATCGCATCTGGGAAAAAACTACTTTATTATGTTTTTCTGGAAACGAACAAAAAAGTTTTATGGGTAATGACATTGTATTGGGTGAGAACGCCTCCGGGTGGATCGGTGTGTCCGGAGATTCAAACGACTGAGAGACTTCTAACAACTGTTTTCTACGCATCAACAATTCCCGTCACATTAGCCTCCCTAGATCAGAGCGCTGCGGCGCGCATGGTGCAATAATATCATCACATTCACGTCGTCAGGGGTGGATCTCTTGTGTGCACACTTGTTCACGTGAACAAGCGTGCTTTTTTTTTGCAGTGCTATTTTCCACTTTTGAACAAACACATTATCCTCATTCCCTTATACAACACTGTGCTTTATTTTTTCGAACAACCACTTCAAACGACGTAGATCTTCCACTGCACGTCGTCATAACTTTAGAAGGGCACAATAGTCTAGTTTTGACTTATATATATAAGACTTAGAAGGAAAGAACATCATCGTGTATTCTCTTCTCTCAAAGCAATATACTGAAAGAAGCACTTGTCCATTATTTTCCATTACAAGTTCTAAATCAAAGCTTTCTTGTTCATATTTTTATTTATCTATTTACTTATCTATTTTTACCAACTCACTGAGAGGTTCTCTGGATCGGATACAACTATGTTGTCTTTAAACCCTAAAATACAAATCTCTAACTGGTCAGAACCGATTTCACCGGAAAATAGTTTGGTGTCTTCTGTGAGGGTAGACAATTGTGGTGTTGTCTTGATTTGCTGCTCGAAACTCTCAAACGTACAAAACGAATTATTTATTGTGCAAAATCCAGTTATGGCTAACCAAACCAGCAGCGTATCGGGAAGCAGCGTCACGTCCTAAACAAAGGACCCGCAAGGGACACAACCAACGTATTTATGAAGCTTTAACAAGGGAAACCACCCAGAGTTGGAGGCATAAAAACAAAGGGAGGAGACAATAACGCCCCCAAAAGAGATCCTCAACAAACCCTTGGTTAGAGAGGATGAGCGAAGCCACTCGGCAAAAAACATTGAGGTACGACCTAAAGAGCGTTACCTCAATAAGAGAAAGAGACACCCACACTCTAAGGTGGAATGGATGTTCAAAGGAGAAGGGTCTCCTTCGGAGGTAGCCCTAGCCGCGGTCTTGGCATCGAACAACACCATAATGGAGCGTATGAAAAAATTCTTAAACTCGTTATCCAAGGCAGCTCCGGATAGCCGCCCGACAGACAACCCAGAAGTCGTCGAGGCACCTGGGACTTCTGCAGCAAATGTGGAGAAAATAGAGCCTACAGTACCGGAAGCAGACTTGGGAAGGCTCACCGCGCTAGAATATGAGCCCCATGAGCGAATAATCCAGATATCAGGAGCCTCCCTGTACTGAAAGGAGTCGGGACGAGAAAATATGAGAAGATACTTTACAGGGAAGATGCGACTCCCGAGCCCATCCCAAATAAGTTCAAAATGCCTGACATACCTAAGTATGATGGCACGACAGATCCAGATGAGCACATCGTGACCTTTGAGGCAGTCAAATGCAGGAATACTTGAACAAGGCCACCACTCTGCTGGCCCGCTTAAAAAAGTAGAAAGTGGTGCAAATCCCTCGAGAAATGAACATCAAAACTGATGCCTTGGCTAACCTGGGTTCTTCGTTCGGAGCAACTAAGGGAGAGTCGAAATCTATAGTCCACCTCCTACATTCCGTCTTAGATCCTGACCTGCATGAAGTAAATTCTACCAGTCTAACATGGGACTGGCGAAACAATATCATTAACTATTTACAGATCGGGACTCTTCCAGAGGACAGTAAGGCTGCACGAGCCCTAAGGACCAAAACGCCTCGATATTGCACACACAAGGGAACTATACAAAAGATCTTACCTTGGTCACATGGCCAAGTGTTTTGGGACCAACGGAATCCGAATACGTAATGAAGGAAATACATGAAGGCAAATACAAGAATCATTTCAGATATGACTCGTTGGTGTAAAAGATAGCGACGGCTGGATATTATTAGTCTCGGATAGAGGATGATGTCAAGGCATACGTTCGAAAGTGTGAGAAATGCCAATAGCACTCCCCTATGATACATAAACCCACTGAACAACTCCACTCGGTGGTGGCCCCGTGGTTGTTCCTAAAATAGGGGATGAACATCGTAGGGCCATTGTTGTGAGCTATGAGAAATGTTAGGTTCTTACTGATCTTGAAAGATTATTTCTCAAAATGGGTGGAGGCTAAAACATATAAAAAGGCCCGGGAGAAGCAGGTTATAGACTTTATCTGGGACTACATCATCTACCGATTTGGGATACCAAAGAAGACCATCTGCGACAACAGTGACAATTCATGGGAAAAAGGTCACTGAGTTCCTGGAGGGACTGAATATCAAGAGGGTCACTTCGTCACCTTATCATTCGTGCGCAAATAGATAAGTAGAATCAACCATCAAAACTATAGTCCAAAGCATAAAAAAAGGTTCGAAAATGGCAAAGGTAAATGGACGGAATAATTACCGGGGGGTGTTGTGGGCTTACAGGACCACGTTCAAGACAAAAACAGGTGAAACCCCATTTTCCCTTGATCTACAGAGTCGAGGCCCTGATACCCGTGGAAGTTGGGGAACCTAGTTTTCGATACACCCAGGCCACCGAAGAGTCTAACAACGAAGTCATGGCAATAGGACTAGAATTATTAGAGGAGCACATACAGTTAGCCTTCATATGTTTGGCAGCGCAAAAGCAAAAAGTTGAGAGGTACTTTAATAGGAAGATGGGGATGTTGAAGTAGAAGAATATGGCATGATGAAGATGGAATTTGATTAAGCAAGGAGTTGCGTTTGTTTGAAATGAGAGTGAGGATGGAAAAATATGATCGAGGTCATCGACTTAAATAGCCTGTTGGGGTAATGATTAGCCTTGGAAAGTGAAGTGGTGTGCCATGTCAGTAATTGTCAATCGATGTCTTTAAATGGCGGCGTCGAATGAGTGACTGAACGCATTAAATACTAACATGACAAAACGTCTGATCATGGGAAAAGAGGCAACATTTCCATTTCCGCAAAAAGTTTTGAAAAATGTAGAGACTCTTCCACTTCTCGGGCTCATGAAATGAAGGACCTAGAAAGTGGAGGACTGTCTGTATTGGGTGAGAACGCCTCCGGGTGGATTGGTATGTCTGGAGATTAAACTTTGTAGCTTCCAACAACTGTCTTCCACTCCTAACAACTTTCATCGCATCAACCTCTCTAGACCAGAGTGTTGCGGCGCCCGCGGGTGCAGTGATATCAACACATTCACGTTATCATAACTTTAGAGGGGGTACAATAGTCTAGTTTTGGCTTATATATGTATGACTTGAAGCGAAGGAACATCATCTTGTTTTCTCTTGCTCACACTTGTAACTTAAGCTCCATTCTTCTCTCAAAACAATATACTCAAAGAAACAATTGTCCACTATTTTCCATTACCTGTTTTAAATCAAAGCTTTCTTGTTCATATTTTTTATTTATCTATTTACTTATCTACTTTTACCACGTAACACCAGACTCGTTGAGGGGTTCTCCGAATCGGATACAACTCATTTGTCTTTAAACCCTAAAATATAAATATCTAACTGTATTTTTGGTTAGAACCGATTTAGCGGAAAACAGATATCTTATGGACCCGCGTCCAAACATGTCTTATCCGTCAATGGGTGAAAATAATAATTGTTCAAAGTTTAAGTTTTAGTAAAGATAAAAATGTTAAAGTAATTTAAATCTATTTGTCTAAGTTTTGATGGAAAAATATATTCAATATATGTGGCAAGTCAGCAATTAAAAAATTTAAATATGCACAAGTTGCTTGAACACAATATTTTATGGGAAAACTTATCTAATATCGGTGCTGGTGATAGCAATATGCAATAAGATAATTAACGTGTGCACAAGCTACCCAAGTACAACGTTGGTGGGCAAAATTATATAACATCTGGAGGTAGCACGCATCAGTTAAATAATTAAGGTGCACACAAGCTGTTCAAACACAACGTTTGTGGGAAACACTATTCAATACCCATTTGTAAAGAAATGTACTTCCTCCATCTTAATTTATGTGATATAGTTTGACTTGGTATATAGTTTAAGAAATAAAAGAACACTTTTGAATCTTATGATCTAAAATAAGTCAAATATATTTGTGTGGTTATAGATCATCTCGTTAAGCGTAAAAAATAAATGTTAAAGTTAAATTATTGCAAACTAAGAAAATGTATCATTCTTTTTGGAACAAACTAAAAAAGAAAGCGTATCACATAAATTGGGACAGGGGGAGTAGAAAGTATAGGGTACAATAATTGAGGTGTGCACAATATGTCTGAACATGGCGTTGGTGGGAAAAGCTATCTAATGTCTATGTTGGTGGGAGATAACAAGTACTCCCTCTGTCTCAATTGATATGACATACTTTTTTTTTTAGTCAGTCCAAAAAATAATAACACATTTTATTTGATGACAATTTAATTTTAAAATTTACCTTTTACACTTAACGAGATGATCTATAACCACACACATATCTTTGACTTATTTTAGAAGTTTTTTCAAGTGAACACCCGATGCTACGTCAAAAGCATGAATAACCACAAGATTTAAAATTCTTCCTCTATTTCATAAACTCTGTGCCTAGTCAAACTACATCATATAAATTGAGACAGAGAAAGTATTTTGTAAAATAATTGAAGTGTGGACAAGGAGAGAGACAGATACAGAACTTAAGCACTATGGGTTCAATCTTTAAGGTTTTTATAAGCATTGAACACATTATATTTTTATACTTTGCCTCGAAAGTACTGGTTCATATGAACTCGATATCAACAAGTTGTATCCGCCCCTTGGCATAAGTTATCTGAACACATTTTGTACCGACGAGAGCTAGCAACAATTTGATAAAATAAGGGAAAGAACGTACATACCCCATACACGAAATATAATTACCCGCACATACCCCTTTCTAAACTAATTACCCGTCCATACCCCTAAATTATGAGATCAACATAGTATCACTCTGTCTCTTATATACCATGATGGTATTACAGAGGACTTCTTTCATTATTTTCAAAAATACTCACCAGCCCTCTATGAAATACATATAGTATATATAATATACTGACATGGTATCATAGAGACCATGTTCATTTATTCAAAAAACACACCTTTTTTTAAAAGAACCTCTATGGTATTATCATCTTATATACACATACTAAGATAGTATCATAGAGTACTGCTTCAATCCTTTAATGAGAAACTCCTCAGTCTTCCATGATACCTTCAAAATATATACCACATACTGGACATGAAGAACTGCTTCAGTCCTTCAATGAGACACACTCTTAGTTATCATTGTCTATAAATATACTGAGATGGTATCATGGAGGAGTGTTTCAGTCTTTCTCTTAGTCCTCCATGATACCATCATGATATATAAATATACTGCGATAATATCATAAAGGAAGGGGTTTGGGGCAGGGGCTATTCGGGTAAATATTTTCGGCCGCTTAGTAAAAAAAATTAGTTTAGGAGGAGGCATGCGCGGGTAAATATTTTACATTTTAGGGATATTTTGTGTTATTTTCTCATATAATATTTGAGATGCACATAAAGTCCGAACGCGAACGTTACAAAGCATGTCACAGCACAACAATAGCAGATATACATGAACAAGGAGATCATATAAATAATGTGATCATTCTACTATATTTACAAGTCCTTACTCCTCAGCAACGTTAACCCATGCAGGTGAAGCATTTTTCTTCGTTGTTGCTTCACGGAAGTTTCCTGTAAGGCTAAAGCCAAAGGCAAGAAAAAAGTAAGTACAAATTTGTTATTTCATAAAGCAAATAATATTTGTTATTGCTTTATTAGAATGATGCTTTTACTTCCACGCTAAATAAATACTTAGTTGCTTATGCTGTTATTGCTTCAACGTTTTCAAACTAATATTTTAGGCAGTTAACTATGAGTCCACCGAAAAACATAAATAAATAAAGAAAGAAGCATCAGCTGAATTATTGATGTATAATGTTAACAACTTTTTTGTGATCATTCACACTATTTAGTGTGTGTAGAAAAAATACTCTTATCCACAATAAGAGTGATTAATGACCTGTAAACGAGTTTAACTTTTATATGTTATATTATAAATTTTGTAACACTATAATATCAAGTAAGTCTATATAATACGTTGGATTAGTAATATGAAAAATGAGGCAAATAACTTACGATAAATAAACTAAATTGATATTATATAAAAAAATTACACTCTCTGTATATGTAATTAAATCCCTGAAAATTAGAATAAGAAGTCTGCTACTAACATATTAAAATATATTAGTACTATAAAAATTCTTTAAAATATAGTATACATAAGTTAAATTCGAATGAATGGTTATCTATAGTTTTTTTTTTGGGTGACTTGTGGAAATTAAACTCTTTTTGAATGATATTTTTTTGTTTTTTCTTTTCTTTGGGTTTTTCATTTTTGTAGACAACAATCTTGATTAGAGATGTTTATGTTTCTATTTAAGTATGTTTTCTTCTAAAAAGAAATCAAACTAGTGAGTCGGGTTGTCAATATTAGATTCAAACATAATCAAGTAAGCACATATTCTGACGACTATATTTCAACATAACACTATCAAGTTAATTAGGCATTGTCCAAGAACATAAACTATTGCAAGAAACTTAATAAAACTTCCTATAATGAATTTCTTTTGGACGGAAATTGAAGAATTGTCATTTATCTAGCTAAATAACTTGGGATCTATGATTACGATAAATTAAATTCTAATTAAGAAAACAAAGTATTCTAGCACATGTCATATTTTTTTTAGAATAGTGCCAAGAAATAAAAAAACAGATTTAAAAAAAGAGAAACAGGTAAGAAAGAGATGAAAACAAAATTAATTAAGTCAATAAAGAAAGATTCCAAATTCTAGATGTGAAAGTGAAAAAAGACGTGGTTACATTGATTGGGAGCATAAAGGCGAAATTCCTCGCCCACAGGGTTCCACCCCCGGTCCGACAGAGATTGGTGGAGGAGGTAAATTATGATATCAGCGACCCACTAGGTGGGAGGCACAGTGTTTGGTACCCACAAGGAGTCATCTCCCACAAAGGAGGAATGAAACTCTCACACTGTGACTATCTGCCTACTTGGGAGCAATCTAACACCTAGGATCCAACAATTTCCAGAACCGCAAAGAGTCTTTCTTAGGAGTCAAAAGTACAATGTTTTAGTTTCTTCTTAATTACTCCCAATTATTTGTCTCTTTGCTTTAACTTTCACGCAGTTTGTGGGAGGAAAAAAAACAAGCAACAAACACACTGTGTTACACAAATCTTGCATCTGCCTCCTATTGTTTTTGTTAACTATTCAGGATCCAATTCATTAGCTCGATTAGTTTGAATTCATGTTGCCGTGTGAAATGAGATAAAACGTTTAATTCAAGAAATTCTCATTTGGTTTAATTTGGATTTAAAGTTTATTAGCTCGACTAATTTAAATTTGCACGAGTACACTAACTGGGGTAAAGCGCTCCTATTTTCATTGCGTCTTCCACCTATTTTTTAAATTTAACTATTTAAAGCTGAAATTTCGACTAATCCCTAGCCGAATATTTGGTTTTTGGATTTGTTGTGTTCCTCCCTAAGACTTTCGTGATGTCAGACTAGAATCGGCAGTATTCTAATAGATAGATAGTATGGTAGGTAACGCCGTGGTAAGGCGTAAGTCATCGGTTCAAATCCGATAAGGGGCTTTGTAAAACTCGAATTCTCGCTGACACATGTAAAGGTTCCATATTAATATCAAATTATCTGTTCTCACTGCGTGTACCACATATACATATACACAAGTACGTAGCACACAATACATATACGCATATATAATTATATATACTTCCCATGTGAATCTTAATTATATATAATACACAACAAGAAGTTAGAGAAACTCCAATTACTTCTATATATATACTTCCATTAATTCCTTTCATTCCAATCTTTCACTCATATTCTTCTTTTCTCTGTTCATTATATTCTATGATTTTACATATGGCTTCCTGCAACGGCAATATTCACCAAGAGGGTATGTACCATTTTTTTTATCTTCTCATGTTACATGTTTTGTAGTTTTTGTAATTTGAGAATTTGAGGAGTTATAATTCATGTAATTTGATATGCAGGAATTGAGAAGAGAGAGCCAACCCCTCTGGAAAAACATGTTATGTTCTTTGATATTGACAAGAACGGAATTATTTACCCTTGGGAAACTTTTCAAGGTTTTAGTTTCTTTCTCAACATTTTCCTTTCATTTTTATTTCTCAGAGCATATAGTTTGAGCATTGGCCGATCTACAACTATCAAATGGTGATCAGTTGAATACTCTTTATCTGAAAATGATTTTGTGTATATAGATTAAATATTTTTTTATATACAATATATCATATTTTGAACATCTTTAAACACTATTAATGAAATTTCTGATTTCTGCTATGAGTTTGATTATGAAAAGTCCAGGCTAATAATGGCCCAGAGACCAATTAAATTCTGATTCATAACATTACATGAAGTGAATATATTGTGAATTTGTGATCTTGACCAATGAGTGTTCCTTTTTGGAAATTAATTTTTTTTCTTTTTTTCTTCTTTTCATTACAATTTTATTTTCATCTATTAGGAGTATTACTTCTTCATATCATCCTTTGTCTTCTTTTTTTAAATAAATATTTTCTTTGATTTTCCAGGTTTCCGGAAAATTGGAAGTGGTATTTTTCTTTCCATTTTCGCCTCCTTTTTCATTAATTTTGGTCTCAGCCGAAAAACTCGACCTGTAAGTCTCTCTATATCTATCTCTATATGATACTTTTTTTTCTTCATGATTCATTTGAGTTTGTAGATTCATACATTTGAATATGAGAGTGTTATATTTACTGTATTACTTAATAAGTTGTTTCATTTATAATCTCATTTTGAAAATAGTAAGAGAAATAAAACAAACAAAAATATTATACTGAAAGACTAAGGTAGGTAATAATATGTGAGTGGTAATGTGTAGAACGGGGAAATAACAACAACAACAAATTGTAATAAAACTGTAAATGATCAAATAGAAGAGCTTACTGAGTCGACCAAATTTTTAATCTATCTTTAAGATAATATTGTCCCGTATATTCTTTCAACGGTTGTAATGACAACTTATCTCCCTGTAAATGATCAGAATTGTTTAGTGAATGTATAGTGTTTTTTGCAAATGAGCCAAAGGCCTCATTTTATAGTGTTGAGAAGAAGACCCTCCAACTAGCCAATTTATGGCTTTGAATGACCAAGTAATGGCCATTAGTATGGAGTTACAATTCAGCCAAGTAATGGCTGATTTCAAGAGCAGAATAATGAGGAGTTAATCCTCCAAAGTCAGCTCAAACGTCAGTTTTTATTCTTCTCCAACGGACTGAAAACGGTCACGGCGCCGTGGCCCTGCAGGGAGGCGCCACGGCGCCCAAACTTCAGAGAGTTAGTTTGGTGCCGCGGCCTCATTTCATCTTTAAACACATTATACACTTCTTCCTTCATTTACCAACGTGAAACCAACGTTATTTGGCCAATAACTGTCTATTTTCTTACGTTTCAAACAATTCATACTTATACCAATATCTCTTCCATTGAGGAAATATGATTCTTAAAAACAAGGTTTCCTACGTGCGGGGTCTCAATTGTTCGAGTCATAATTAAATAGGATTAATTTTATTTCACGTTTAATAAATATTTCCAAAATAATCGTATTGAATATATGACATATAATAGAAGAACTAAACTGCAAAGATGTATGGAAATACTCCATGGGCAGAGCTAGCATTCAGGAAACGGGTTAAGTGGAATTCAATAATTTCGACACATATCATATATTTGTGTTTAAAAACTTCACTTAATATATAGAAGTAATTTATCCCGAACCTAATAAACTGCCCTTTCAATAAATTCAAAATTCATAAACACAAAATTTTAACTTCGTCTTTGATTGTCCCCTTAGTTAACTTGAAAAAAATTTGTTTTTCCGTGAATAAGTGGTAATACGAATAACAATGATCAACAATGGAAGGCGAAGCTTAAGACCTTATTGATGAGACTTTTAAGGGAAATTATAATAAATATGCGAAAATATATTAAAATTTTAATACATATTATATTTGAAATTATAATTTTAAAAATATAATAAATTTAGTAATAATTTTTTTAAAAATTGAACCTATCACTCGAAGATCAGTATTTAGATAAGATAGAAATGCGCTTCATAGCATGAAATAGTATTTATTTCCTAAAAGCTTTTGTAGAAGTGGTTTAGATATGGACCTACTATTTCCAAAGTGGAAAATAAAATAACATTTTCTTATAGACTTTATGGTATTACTAACTTAAAAAATGCTTAATATGGAATCATACGCACATTATCGAAAAATGATTCCATCTCTTTTGTTTAATAAAATTCATTTTTCTACGTTTTATCTCCAAGTTGTGCGTCGCATGTAAATACGCCAAACTTCACCTGATTTCATGTCTTACTTTACATGTCATATTCTCATTAGCCAAAAACTATATAAACACAATATATGTCAGAAAGTTATCGTGCATGCATGTGTTTGTTAGGTAACGTCTTTAATTAATTCTTTTGCAGTTTAATAATTTTGTTATACTTCCTAATGCTAGAAATAACATAGTTTTGCCACCTTCCAAAGAATATTTAACAGACATTAAGTAATTATTATATATACTACTAGTGTAATTTAATTGTTAGTACGTACTGGATCATTTAACAATGTTTTTTTCACGTTATTAATTCATACTCCCTCCCTGTCTGTTTATATTAACAACTGTATCATGTGGTCTAATAATACAGGGGAAATGGCCTTCTTTGCTCTTTCCTATTGAAGTGAAGAATATCAAATTTGCCAAGCATGGCAGTGACAGTGGCGTCTACGATAGTGAAGGAAGGTACACATATCACATGCCTCCTCTTTTTTATAACCGAAAAATCCTGTCTCAATTTAATTATAGGATCACTTTAGAATATTGAAGTTCCGGGATAATGGGCACTGTCCCTCTATCTTTCCACTTAAATGTCAGGCTTTTAATTCACTTGGCGTAAGCCGCGTGTATATGACCTAAATTATAAGTCCCACAATCTTTGCCAATTGAATTAAGACTTGGGGCATCTCATTGATCCCCTTTTTAGTGATGGAACCAAAAAAATTTATGCGACGAAATTAAAAGAAATAGGAAGTGCATGGGATGTGAACCTATAACCTAAAGAATTAAAATTCTGAGCCCTTTCCCCAATACACTGGAATTAATTCACTTGAATCTTTTCTTATGTTGAAGATATTCGACAGTTTATATATAATAATAAAGAGATTATTTTTGTTCTATTTACATGATATAATTTCTCGACGAGAGATATTCAAGTAGATGTGGGCTCTACACAGTTTCGGGGCCCTTGCCCTTGCCCCTACCTTGTTACTAAGAGTTTAAGTTTCATTAATTAATGTGTCAAAAGTAGATTACAAAGTCAATCTTACGTAAAATTCAATTATTATAAATAAGTGTTGCACTGTTTATGATAGTTGATAACTTGGAAAAAGGACGAATGGAGCTGGTCAAATTACATTGATAGCGTGAATTATTTATTCAATCAGTGAATAGAAGTTATATACATTTTTGTTGATAATGTATATATAGAAGTGTGATTATCTCATTTAAAAACTTAAATTATTAGAGAGAGCGCACTTTTAACTCAAAATGTGTGTGCGCCATTTTGAAGGTTTGTGCATGAAAAATTCGAAGAGATATTCAAGAAACATGCACGTTCAAATGGAAACGCCTTGACAGGCCAGGAATTGGATGAATTGTTGAAGGCAAACAGGGAACCAAATGATCGTAAGGGACGGTAATACAACTTTTTCTATCGTAAACATTAATTGGATTTTATTATAAACTACTGTTAGTATTCCCTTCGGTCCTATATATTAGTTGTTCTGTACTATATTGGCTTTATTCCAAAATGTGTGACATTATAGAAATAAAGAAATATTTATTATTCTCTATATTTCAATTTATGTGACATAGTTTGAATTGATACCAAAAAAATTAACATACCATTACATATTTGTTACTATAAGATATGAGAAAATACATAAAATCATCCTTAAACTTGTCTTCAAAACTCACTTTAGCAATGTAATTTTATGAGCGTTTATATACCTCCTATTGAAGTAAAATTACTAAACAATTTCAGATGAGTATTGTAGAGTGTTATACACGTGCCTGCCATGTCAGAATTTTATTAATTTTAATTCTACTATATCTTTTTTCTTTTTTTATTCAAAGGTTTTTTTATTAATCAGATTTTTATATTAATTACTCTCTAATTAATTATTAAATAACCACATCTTCTCCACGCCAAAACTCAACCCGCTGTCGGGAATACCAAACTTTGTCGCTGCTCCGAAATTATTACATGCAATTTGTATAAAATAAGTGGTATGGAAAAATCTTAAAATACGAGCGATAATACTTTTTATTGATTGGCTTCATGAAGCAAGTAATAATATACTAATAAGGTGGATTATATTATGCAGTATTGCTGCTTTGTCAGAGTGGAAGATTCTATATTTCCTTTGCAAAGATAAGCATGGATTACTCGGAAAAGAAACAATTAGAGCTGTTTATGATGGCAGCCTATTTAACCAAATGGCAAAGGAGCACCAATCCAAGAAGAAAAAGTAATTAAATTAGTTTAATTCCTAATTGTTTCTCAACTATATATGTTTTGCAATTGATACAATTTTATTTTCATTATCAGAGCTACATCAAGTTCATAAGAATGGAGATCTCTTGTAATCCAAGCCACAATGTACAGTAATTGCATTTGTTATGTATGGAGTGATAGTAGCTGGAATATGGTGGATTTTCTCTGTATTTTTAATTTGTAATTTGTAAGTGTGAAACATTAATTCTTTGTATTGATCAGTTGAAGTGATTTTGTCTTCATTATATGATACTTTCATTGTTTGTTCTTCTGCCTTTTTTTTTTTTGGGTTAAATAGATATTATTATATTAAAAACTTAATATGCATCATTACAATATAGAGAGGCGACAGAGCCGCTAATAATTGTCGAGGTGTAGTAGTGATTTATTAACCTCTAGTCTGAGTCCTTTGAATGGTGCAAGTAACTCTGCTTGGATGTTAGTAGTTTGGAATATACTTTCCATATATATATTTTTTGTTTGTTTATTTGATCAAATTTTTATCTTTCTTTTTTGTTTTTGTCACCTTCCGAATATGGAAATGATCCCGGTACTAGCTACTTTACAGGAATAGTACATATATTTTATCTTGAAAATCTAAGAGGAAATATAAACATCCAGCTAGAAAGAAAAGGAGTACATTAATGATAGTGTGAGATTATATATAGAGGTGCATGTTTGGTTTGACTTCTGTCAATTCATAATCGTTTCTGAATGACTATTTTCGTGAAAATAAAAATAAAAATGTTGTTTGACCCCTTTAATGAAGGACCCTCTCCTTGCTTCCTATTCATTTGTGGGTCTGGAACCGAGGGCATTTTCTCTCCATAATCAATTCTCCTCTTCAGAATTGATTCAGACATAAGCTACAATTCCTAGCTTCTGCCATAATCAATTCTGCCATTTATTTCAATTTAAATTTTACCTTTTACTTTATTACCCTCTTTAATTTTCATCAACAAATCTATTCACATTTATTACCCTCTTTAAATATCTAGAAATAATTACTAAAAAAAAATTAAAATATACAACTTTCATTACCTTCTTTAAATATCTAGAAATAATTACTAAAAAAATCAAATATACTACTCATGTTCTGTTTTAATTAATGAAATCTTTAGTGAATCTAAATATTGAGCAAATGTTTATGACACAACTTAGAACACAAATAATGATTTGATTAAGTTTTGTTATTTTTGCAGATAGTGCAATTGTTGAAGGGACAAAATGAACGATCGAAATTTACATACTTTATATTTTAATATTTAAGTACTATATTGCACTTTAAATTAATATTGTAATAATATTCTACTAATATTTAAGTACTATATTGCACTTTAAATTATAAAATCTACATTTATTTCAATTTTGATCTTTATATTTTCCTTCATTACCCTCTTTAATTTATTGTAATAATATTCAAGTACTAATATTTAAGAAATAATATTTCTAGTACATACAAAATTAGTATTGTAATAATATTTAAGTACTATATTGCACTTTAAATTAATATTGTAATAATATTCTACTAATATTTAAGTACTATATTGCACTTTAAATTCTATTATCTATTTGTAATTTTTATTTACATACTTCATATTTCACTATTATTTTAGTAATTTTTATTTATATGTATTTTTTTTAAAACTAGGCTTGTGGGCCTAGGTTCTTTATTAATATGTAAAAGAGGGCCCAAATGGAAATTACAAGCAAGGGGGACTCATCCTATTACCTCGCCTGCTATTCATATGTGGGCAAAGTAATGGATTATCCCGAATGTAAAAAGAAAGAAGAAGAAAGAATAAGATAAGCTATGATCATCATAGAGTTTATAATGCACTATGATGATATTACATATGAGGATACTTAGATAATGAAAGAGTAATACAAGAACAAAGCTAGGATACCTAAACTCTGAACTTATAAAATCTTCAAAACTGAGTACCTTTTCTGCTGTGTCATTCAAAAACTCATGAAACTGGATCATCTGAATGCTTTCTTCATAGCTTCCCTCATAGGCATCTGTCTAGTAGCAGGCATGTTGCCATCCTAGCTACCTTTCCAGGAGTTTCTCTTATGTGTCATTGTCATAGTCCGGGGAGATAAGTTCCCTTTCCTGGCAATCTGTCTGTTCTCCTCAAGTAGGTCATCATCTGAGTCTGAGGTGCTGGCTTTAGATTATACATAATCGCAGGCCTTTCCTCTCTCAGCATTAGCCCATCATCTAAGTAAGGCTATCCCACATCCTCAATAGCAAGCGGATATGGTTCTCCCTCCTCATCAAATAAACTAAAGCCCTCAAAATCAGAATCAGAGTCAAAAGTAGTACCTGGAATGATGGCCTTCTCATGTACCCATCTATATCGTCTGTAAGGTCTCTCAAGTACTGTGCATACCTCTCTACTGGCCAATGATAGTAGTACCTCTCATAATCAGCAATCACCTCCTCAAAGGTGTACATACTACTGTATTTGCCATATGTATTTGACTATGTCCATGTATTTGACTATGTCCATTTTGATCAAAGCTATCCAAACATCATGAATTGATAACAATCACTTTTATATTGTTGCATCCAAACATAAATCAATTCGAGTTCAATAAAGTTCTAAAAGTGTTAACTTTCACATTCTAAGAAAATGATGACAATAGCACTTAAATATCTATAATGCAATAATGATATAATCTCAACTCTCTTATCCCCACAAGCTTATGATTCACATTTAGAACCAAGTTTCTAGATCAATTTAACAATATGAATTTGGAGGAAAAGCTTTAACAGATAGTAAATTTTTTATATCTCAATTTACATTTTGAAACTTATTTAACGTCTCAAGAACGCCAACAGTTCACGATCTACATCGAAACAATACTCAATTTGTATCAAGAATTATTGGTTGGTACTTAATACTCATACTAATTATGCCTATTGACGAAAGATACACACAAATACCAATTGGAAAATAAACATTGGTGTTGGTTAGCGTAATATTTATTTTATTAGTTACCTAGTGTGATAACAGGGGGAAATCAGTACATATGAGCATAATAGAGCATAACCTTTTAGGGGCTCATTTTATCATTTTTTATTAAGTAGTATTAGCCATAATTTACTGTAAAGGTCCATAATTTGCAAGGTATGTTGTTGTTGTTGGAAGAGATCTTCCAATAATGTTACTATTGTATAATCATTTGTGGTACTTTAAATGTGAGGAAGGAAGGAAGTACAAGAAAAGTTAAACGGGACAGAAGTTTGAACTCATAATTGTGATATGAGGAATCACTAGTTTTAAAACCTTGGGCCTCCTTTACACAATTATCTACTAAGAAGAGCCAGGGGCCAAGAAAATGTGTACAATAAACCCAATAGGCTTACAATCAAACAATCAAATTATTTAGGCGATTCAAGAAAACTTATGTAATAATAAGTATTTGGTAACATGATAAAAATATACAATAACTTATTATTGCGTGTTAAATTTCATTAATAGATTGGACGTCTATTCCTTAATCAACTCATGTTAAAGCGTTGTAACACCCCATTTTAAACCGGAGTCGCCACGGGAGTACTACGTATGGTTGATTCCTAAATTTGTTTTAAGGAGTCGCCACCTAATTATTATAGTGAATTAGGACACTTATTAAATAGCATAAAAATGCTATAAATGATCTCCATCTAAAGGTCTGCGAAAAGCTATGTGAGATTCTAGGTAAGGGTTCTTTATTATCCTAAAGGGAAGGGGTCAGGCATCCTATAGGATCCGCTAACTTGCGGTTATCCGTTCAAACCTAGGTTAATTATATATTGGCTTTAATTCTATCTATTCTTAGCATTTTTACAATTAATACAATGCAATATAAAATAATAAAACTAAAATTAAATGCGACATGAGATAAAAAAAACCCGGGACATCTTTAGCCTTTTTTAGGCCTTCTGCACAAGATAATCTCCGGGTACCTGCATAGACACTTAGTAAAAGTGTTAGTAATAAAATAAACAATTTTTAAAGTAATTGCAATAATTAATAAATAAAGCCAAAAAATAAATCCGTCTTTGTACATGGAAGACCTTGGAAATCAGACGGAGATTCCTTCATCGGCCATATTGCTAAAGATAATAAAATAAATAAAACTTTCAGATCCGCGCTAAAACAGTAATAGTTTTAAACACGGAGGGCTCAGATATAAAAATATAAAGTGGGACAGCCTAAACAAACGCGGCTGCGAGCATTCGCCTTGCCAGCGCATGTTGGTTATCCGGGGTAAGTGGAAGAAATCATCATTGCCCAGAAAGCTTCATTTATTTTATTTTTCCGTCTTTGCAACTATGGAGGCCTCAAAAATCGACGGATAACTTTTTCATTGGCCAGGCAAAGTGTAGTATCATGTCCAAACCAGTAAAATACCAACAAGTGTAGCAACATGTTCAAAATTAGTTTAATAAAATAAGAGGGGCAAAATCGTCAAAATCGGCCCGAAACATCATGAAAAAACAGTAGCATTTGTCCTTAATCAGTTTAAAATGAATCAAATGGCCAAATTGTTCCAAATTGGTCCCGAAACCAGCCAAAATCAGTGAACAGCAACAATATGGCCCAGAAATCGATCCGGGATCGATGTGAACATAGCCTAAAAATCGGTAGTCAAATGGCGACAAATCGGTATGACATAGCGAGAATCGGTAGCGAGTTGTCAAAAACCAGCCCAAAATCCAGCGGATAGTAAACAATTCTTAGAAAATCAGTGGACAACAAAGGGCGGCGAAATAGTGGAATAAACAACAACATAGCAACGAAATGGTCGGCGTCGGCCGGAAAACAACAAAGCTTACGAGTAAAACTCGGCGTATTACCAAACAAGAAATCAAACGATCCGCCAACAACGGATAACGATGCGAAATCAATCCAACAAACAACGAAAGCCGGCGGAACCGAAATCTTTGCAAAACCAAGGTCGCGGATTTTTATTAGGCCATACGCGATAAATCAAAATCGATTAAACAAAATCGGTCAACAACACAACAACACAACAACATAACGAAAATGAAGAAACAAAGCGTGGCGTCGGAGTTTAAATCAAGGTTCAACATTACCAACAAAGAGAGGCGTGGCGTCGGCTTCCACGGCGAAGTCGCGGGCGCCGCCATGCTGATGGTACAATCGACGGGAACAGTGGTGAGGTTCGCTGGTGATGTGGGACAGTGGTGGTGTTGGTTTCGCCGGCGGTGGGCGACGGGAAAGGTGAGGAGGTCGGCGACAGGATATGTTATGTGGGCTGCTGTGAGGGTGAGGGAGAGGGCATGGCGGCTGCTCGACGGGAGAAAGGAGATGGGTAGCTGACTAGGTTTTTTTTCTTAGAGGAGAGTGTGCGGCTGGCTCTTAAAATGGAGAGGGCTGCTGACGGGTATGGTAGAAAATAGGGTCGACTGATGGGGAGGATGGTGGGCTGCGGCTGGGTTAATAATAGGTAACCTCTTTAGTTTAGGGGGTAAGGTTTTATTTATAGAGGGTATTTAGGTTTAGGGTTTTGGGTATTGGGTTTTGGGTATTGGGTATTGGAGGGAAAAGATGAAAGGTGTATTGGGCCTCAGTTTGGGCTTCGGTTTTTTTGCGGATTGGGTGGTCAGTTGTGCCTTAATTTGGGTATTTTGGCAAAAATGCAAAATAGGTTAATTATTTAACAGAAAAATTATTTAAAAAGATACAAGATTATCAAAATAAAAATGCCGACGCTATAATAATAAAATGCAATATTTAAGAAATGTTTAATGCCTAATTAAAAGAAAAATGCAGTGTCGATTAATTACTTAAAGATATGCAGACACTATTAAAATCAAACGACGGTGTAATAATAATAGACACATAATATTAACAAAGACATCATGCTTAATTTAAAATAAAAACATGTCATGTCATTTTGTGAAGAAATAAACATAGAATATTATGTAAAAAATGCAAAAAATGATGATTAAAATGCGGTGTCCTAAAATACTTAAAATTGCAAGAAATGACTAAAAGATAGGTCAAAATTGAGTGTCAACAGCTTGTCCCTCTTTGACCGAAGATGATGAAAGAGTTTTCGGACAAAGACGTTGACTTGTAGCCAATTTTGTTCCCATTGTTAGAATTAAAACAAAGATCAAGAAAAAGAATGGGCAAAAACTGATGCAGATTCAAAATTTTGTCCCAGTGTCGAATTATGATGACACTGGATTGCTGCGATGCTAGAGAATTAAAGCGATGACGCCCATTCAAATTGTCGATGTCGAATCATGGCGACCGGGTTGTTATGATCTTTGGAAAATTAAAGATAATGCCGACGTAAACTCAAAATTTGTCCCAGTGTCGAAGTACGATTGACACTGGGTTGCAGGTGCTGTGATGCAAGAAAAGACATGGTGTTTGTAGATGCTGATGACGTCATTGCATAGGCCAGCGATCTGAGATGTTAAATCGTTGCATAGACGAAGCATAAATGAAGCCGCTGCATGGACTTACATGAGATGGCGTTGTTGCATAGACGCGATGCAGATGCTCGTCGTTGCATAGACGAAACATTGATGAAGCCGTTGCATGGACTTACATGAGATGACGTCGTTGCATAGACGCGATGCAGATGCTCGTCGTTGCATAGACGAAACATTGATGAAGCCGTTGCATGAAACACATGAGATAGCGTCGTTGCGTAAACCTTAATCTGAATGTTAAATCGTTGCGTAAACGAAACATAGATAAGCCGTTGCGTAAACTTACGTGAGATAGCGTCGTTGCGTAAACCTGGCGATAGCGTCGCTACGGGCGTATTCTTTGTTGGCGTCGTTGCGTAAACCTTGATGCTTATAGCGTCGTTACTGGGCGTATTGCTACTGCGTCGTTACTGGGCGTGTTGTCGCGTCGCGTCGTTACTGGGCGTGTTGTCGATAACGTCGTTACTGGGCGTGTTGATCTTTGATAACGTCGTTATGCGGATGTGTTGTTGTTGCGTCATTGCGTAGGCGTAATCGCGATGGCGTCGTTACTGGGCGTATTCTTCTTTGGCGTCGTTGCGTAAACGCAATCTTGATAGCGTCGTTACTGGGCGTATTCTTCTTGGCGTCGTTGCGTACGCAATCGCGATAGCGTCATTGCACGGGCGTATTCTTTGCTGGCGTCGTTGCGTAGACGCAATGCTTATGGCGTCGTTGCACGGGCGTATTCTTTGCTAACGTCGTTATGCGGGCGTGTTGTCGCGATAACGTCGTTGCACTGGGCGTGTTGATCGCGATAACGTCGTTTCTGGGCGTGTTCTTTGTTATCGTCGTTGCGTAGGCGTAATCGATGGCGTCGTTGCACTGGGCGTATTCTTTGCTTTGGCGTCGTTGCGTAAACCAATCTTGATAGCGTCGTTACTGGGCGTATTCTTTGGCGTCGTTGCGTGAAGCCTTGATGCTTATGGCGTCGTGCTGGACATATGCTAACGTCGTTGCACGGGCGTGTTGTCTTGATAGCGTCGTTGCACGGGCGTAATCGCGATGCTCGCCTTAGAATAAATGCTCATATGAAGCTTTGTTGTGTCGCGATCGTTGGTTCTGAATTTGACTTTATCGTGGTGATCGCTAGACTTTGTTGTGGATTTTGAACTTTGATTGTTGATCGTCGATGTCTATTTCTGCTTCGTTCTTTCTGCCTCTGCTAATATGAAGAAACCTGCGCTCAAAGAAAATTTGTGAGTTTTGGAAAATGAGTGGTTGATTCGCGTCAACTTTGTAGCTTTGGCTCTTGCTGCTTGCATGATCAGACTTCAGCAAAAGGTTAGTGCATAATTGTTAAGCCAAAAATGACAACGCATGAATTTATAAGCAATGTAATAGCATGAGTAGAAATGTTATCCTGTAAAATGTGATGGCGGTTGTATTGATGTGATGCTGCAAATGTTGAGTCTCGTCCTTGCACGGGCGTGTTAAATGTTGTGAAAGTTGGTTGAATGCTGCGAGTCTTGATCACGATCTCTGTGCGGACTTCTTTGGATCTGCGAATGCTTCTTTGAATGTTCTGCGGGCTTCTTTGGATCTTTGCGAATCTTTGGTGAATCTTTGCGATTGCTAATGTAGTCTCTCTGCGGACTTCTTTGGATCTGCGAATGCTTCTTTGAATCTGCGATTCTTGATGTAGTCTCTGCCGCGGACTTCTTTGGATCACGATGAATGCTTGCTCTGCGCGGGCTTGTCGGATCTGCGAATCTTCTTTGAATGATGCGATTGCTTTTGGAATCCTTATTATGATCTCTTCACAATGCATTTTTCAAAATTGTCTCAGTTTTAGTTATGCGGGGTGCGTGGGCAAGACTTAGCTCTGGCGGACATTGCTCATATCTCTTTTCAGAATAAACAAACGCATTTTATCGCATGCGAGCCAATGAGAAAATTTCCAATGGTGTGACCGAAGCCGATTTGGCTGCCTACGTATCCCGCCGAGAGAATCAGGTCAAGACGTAGTTCGTGAATGCAAAAAATAAAGATTTTTATGGGTTTTCAAACAATGTGGACCGAAGCCAATGTGGCTGCCTACGTATCCCGCCGAGGGAATCAGGTCAAGACGTAGTTCATGATGCAAAGAATAAAGATTTTTATGGGTTTTTCAAACAATGTGGACCGAAGCCAATGTGGCTGCCTACGTATCCCGCCGAGAGAATCAGGTCAAGACGTAGTTCGTGAATGCAAAAAATAAATTTTTTTATGGGTTTTCAAACAATGTGGACCGAAGCCAATGTGGCTGCCTACGTATCCGTAGGGAATCAGTCGAGCGTAGTTCATGCGAAAGAATAAAGATTTTTATATCGTTTTTTTGAAAAGTGGAAAACGACATCGCGTTACGACTTGATTGGTACAACAATTAGTATTGTGCTTAGTAATTAGTTATTCACTTCCGATCTAACGAAGACCACGAGTAATTCCTATAGTTTCAAATGGTACCTCGGACAGAAGTATCGACACTTGCTTGCGACTAAGGTTTTGAACTCTGCGTAATCTCGCGTTTCAAGTGCCTCGGCTGAAAGAAAGTCTCATTTCTCACATATATTCCGATTTTGAATTTTTGGGGCGTTTAGAAATGCGCTCACACTCAAAAGGATGTTCAATGCATGCAATTGTGATACCATAGGCTTGGCCGTCATGTAAGTATCCACTAATGTGAGAACTCTCAGTATAAGATCATGTAGGGCTTGTCACGGACTTGTAATGTAGGCTTGGGGAAAGGGATGGATATCATTTGGGTAAAAGTGACTAATCCCTCCTCGAGCGTTGGACTACGTCCGTGCTTGATATTTGTGTGCTTTAATGCTGACCTGCTTTCTTTTTCTTTCCTTTTTTTTGTCCCAGTTTTTCTGTACTGACTTCTATTGAATCTTTCGTTTGGAGCCCGTTTTTTTCCAAATTTATTCTTGCATTCTTTTCTTCGGGGCTTTTGATTTCTTCTTTTGTGAGTCATCATTTGTGTTTTCTTTTTCCTTTTGGGACTTTGACAATTTTTGTCTTTGCAACCTTTGTGAATTTTGTCACCACTTGCACATTTACAAAGCGCTCGGAGGTCGGGCCAAAGAGGATAGTGCGTCTGTATTTCGGAAAGTATAAGTGTAATATGCGGTTGTCAAAAGAATAGGCTTTAGGCTCAAAAGAGGTGTACTACGGATAATGTTATTTGGTAAGGTGAAAAAGGCTCAAGCGGGTCAAAGAAAGCCTACGATCATTTCACACCGAGTGTTACTCGGGATTTCGCCTCAACAAACATTCGGGCGAGTTCTAGATCACAATGCAATGCAATTGAAGGCGATTCTAAAACTCACCTGATACAATGAAACGATGAGGTTGGTTTCGTTCTTATCTTAGAAGCATGTAAGGCAATGTCATTTACGGGTGAATAAGAGGTACGAAAAGAATCTATGGTTTACCACGAAGTCACCCGTATTGATTATTACCACGTTCTTTCCTACACACTCCAGCGTGTTGGTATCAACCAAGTCAAACAATGATGCTAAAAAATGTTTTGTATTTTTGGATAACATTTTTGTATTTATGAACAAGATATTTTTGTATTTTTGAATAAATGATGCAGAACCGAATAGAATTTTTACGTATCTAAATCTTTGTGAGAATCAGTGTCGTAGATTCGTTCAAATATGTTATAAAATGTATGCTTAAAAATTTATCAATGAAAGGATGACAATGTAAAGCTATGCAAAGAAAATGATTGTCCACTTGTGGGCGAGTGCAAAATAAAAATAGTATAACGAAAAATGAATGCGAGAACATGATGAATGAGATCGTAGGTGAGATTTTTTTGTGGTTTTTGTTTTGTGGTGTCGAACCCAAAATGAGTTACTACGTATCACACCGTGTGGTGAGAATCGGACACGTAGTTCGGAAAGATTATGTTGTAAAATCGTGATAAAGAATTATGTAATCAATACTAGACATATCAATTAGACTTGCAAATATGTATAAAATGCAAAATATAAGACCCAGTGATGCTTTCTTTGAATCAGTATAAGTGACTTCTTTCAAATCAACATAACTCAACTCATTCTTGGGATGATTTTTTCTTTTTCTTATCTTTTTTTGTTGTTGTCGCCTCGGCGATTTGCGAGGGCGGTCTTCTCACTAAAATATGACAAATGAGTGAGTAGGCAAGCCACAAAATAGTGAAATGTAAGAGGCGTGGCAAAATAGTCAAAGACTCACGATTGATTAGAGGCGGTGGTTGTGGCTTCACAAAGTCCAAATCGTCTTTGTTGAAGCGATTTCTGCGATCTGATCACGATTGCAATGTGACAACAAAAGTGCAAAAATGCAAAAATGCAAATGCTCATGGCCGGAATTATAAGCATGATATGTACAGGGGTTAAAAGGGTAACTATTGCATTAAATAATATGTACAGAATTGGTAGCGACAACAATAGTAAACAAAGGCATGCAAATCAAGCGCGCGACTAATATGCATGGGACCTCTCTTACGCCAGAGGTAGGCCTAAACGCCAAATATGTGAGAATATGATAGGTCCAAGCTGTTAAACTGCAATGTTTCGTTAGAAATGGCGACCAAATGACGGTGCACTTTTTCCAATTTAGATGTGTCATGATCCGGCTTGGATCCGTCTATCATCATCACGCTACACATAATATGCTAATGGGTCGTTGGGTTGTGAAACCCGTCGACAAGTTTTGGTGGATATCTAATTGTGGTGTTAATATCAAGGATTAACCCACCTAAGGTTTATGCATGCATGGCTTAATAAAAATGTGGTATAGCTCTATCTTAAGCTTTCTAAGATTTTGCTTACTAGACGCAAGGTTCCCGAGCGGACAACTCTAGCGAGAAGGCTCTACGCCATGGTTAGACCGGACACTCCACGTATATTACCAACTCTCCTAAATTTGGGTTTTGAAGAAAGAATTTTGTTGATGCACCCAGCGCACCTCACATGTAGTGTGTGATAGTGTGAATTTTCCAGAGTGGAAGAAATATGAGCGGAATGCCAGTTTAAGGAAAGCAGTAAAAGCAAATAGCAATTAAAACAGTTAGACATACAAGATTAAAGCAAACAATTTTAAGGCATTTAAAACAAATAAAAACAAATAAAGCCAAGCAATAATAAACCTAGGTTTGCTATGGTTAAGAACCTGATTATCCCCAGTGGAGTCGCCATCTGTAACACCCCATTTTAAACCGGAGTCGCCACGGGAGTACTACGTATGGTTGATTCCTAAATTTATTTTAAGGAGTCGCCACCTAATTATTATAGTGAATTAGGACACTTATTAAATAGCATAAAAATGCTATAAATGATCTCCATCTAAAGGTCTGCGAAAAGCTATGTGAGATTCTAGGTAAGGGTTCTTTATTATCCTAAAGGGAAGGGGTCAGACATCCTATAGGATCCGCTAACTTGCGGTTATCCGTTCAAACCTAGGTTAATTATATATTGGCTTTAATTCTATCTATTCTTAGCATTTTTACAATTAATACAATGCAATATAAAATAATAAAACTAAAATTAAATGCGACATGAGATAAAAAAAACCCGGGACATCTTTAGCCTTTTTTAGGCCTTCTGCACAAGATAATCTCCGGGTACCTGCATAGACACTTAGTAAAAGTGTTAGTAATAAAATAAACAATTTTTAAAGTAATTGCAATAATTAATAAATAAAGCCAAAAAATAAATCCGTCTTTGTACATGGAAGACCTTGGAAATCAGACGGAGATTCCTTCATCGGCCATATTGCTAAAGATAATAAAATAAATAAAACTTTCAGATCCGCGCTAAAACAGTAATAGTTTTAAACACGGAGGGCTCAAATATAAAAATATAAAGTGGGACAGCCTAAACAAACGCGGCTGCGAGCATTACTTGCCGGTAGCGTGTTGGTTATCCGGGGTAAGTGGAAGAAATCATCATTGCCCAGAAAGCTTCATTTATTTTATTTTTCCGTCTTTGCAACTATGGAGGCCTCAAAAATCGACGGATAACTTTTTCATTGGCCAGGCAAAGTGTAGTATCATGTCCAAACCAGTAAAATACCAACAAGTGTAGCAACATGTTCAAAATTAGTTTAATAAAATAAGAGGGGCAAAATCGTCAAAATCGGCCCGAAACATCATGAAAAAACAGTAGCATTTGTCCTTAATCAGTTTAAAATGAATCAAATGGCCAAATTGTTCCAAATTGGTCCCGAAACCAGCCAAAATCAGTGAACAACAACAATATGGCCCAGAAATCAGTCCAGGATCAGTAGCAAACATAGCCTAAAAATCAGTAGTCAAATGGCCAACAAATCAGTAGCAACATGCGAATCGGTAGCGAGTTATCAAAAACCAGCCCAAAATCCAGCGGATAGTAAGCAATTCTTAGAAAATCAGTGGACAACAAAGGGCGGCGAAATAGTGGAATAAACAACAACATAGCAACGAAATGGTCCAGCATCAGCCCGGAAAACAACAAAGCTTCGCCGGAGTAAAACTCCGGCGTATTACCCAAACAAGAAATCAAACCAGTCCGCCAACAACAGATAACAGTACGAAATCAATCCAACAAACAACAGAAAGCCAGCGGAACCCGAAATGCTGCAAAACCAAGGTCGCCGGATTTTTTTATTCCGGCCATACGCAATAGAAATCAGAAAATCAGTTAAACAAAATCAGTCCAACAACACAACAACATAACAGAAAATGAAGAAACAAACTGTAGCGTCGTCGGAGTTTAAATCCGACAAGGTTCAACATTACCAACAAAGAGAGGGCAGCAGCGACGTCACTTCCACGGCGAAGTCGCGGGGCAGCGCCGCCATGCTGATGTACAATCAGCGAAAGCGATGGTGAGGTTCGCTGGTGATGTGGGACAGTGGTGGTGTTGGTTTCGCCGGCGGTGGGCGACGGGAAAGGTGAGGAGGTCGGCGACAGGATATGTTATGTGGGCTGCTGTGAGGGTGAGGGAGAGGGCATGGCGGCTGCTCGACGGGAGAAAGGAGATGGGTAGCTGACTAGGTTTTTTTTCTTAGAGGAGAGTGTGCGGCTGGCTCTTAAAATGGAGAGGGCTGCTGACGGGTAGGGTAGAAAATAGGGTCGACTGATGGGGAGGATGGTGGGCTGCGGCTGGGTTAATAATAGGTAGCCTCTTTAGTTTAGGGGGTAAGGTTTTATTTATAGGGGGTATTTAGGTTTAGGGTTTTGGGTATTGGATTTTGGGTATTGGGTATTGGAGGGAAAAGATGAAAGGTGTATTGGGCCTCAGTTTGGGCTTCGGTTTTTTTGCGGATTGGGTGGTCAGTTGTGCCTTAGGTAATTTGTTTTGGCAAAAATGCAAAATAGGTTAATTATTTAACAGAAAAATTATTTAAAAAGATACAAGATTATCAAAATAAAAATGTCGACGCTATAATAATAAAATGCAATATTTAAGAAATGTTTAATGCCTAATTAAAAGAAAAATGCAGTGTCGATTAATTACTTAAAGAGATGCAGACACTATTAAAATCAAACGACGGTGTAATAATAATAGACACATAATATTAACAAAGACATCATGCTTAATTTAAAATAAAAACATGTCATGTCATTTTGTGAAGAAATAAACATAGAATATTATGTAAAAAATGCAAAAAATGATGATTAAAATGTGGTGTCCTAAAATACTTAAAATTGCAAGAAATGACTAAAAGATGGGTCAAAATTGGGTGTCAACAATCATTTGTGGTACTTTAAATGTGAGGAAGGAAGGAAGTACAAGAAAAGTTAAACGGGACATAAGTTTGAACTCATAATTGTGATATGAGGAATCACTAGTTTTAAAACCTTGGGCCTCCTTTACACAATTATCTACTAAGAAGAGCCAGGGGCCAAGAAAATGTGTACAATAAACCCAATGGGCTTACAATCAAACAATCAAATTATTTAGGCGATTCAAGAAAACTTATGTAATAATAAGTATTTGGTAACATGATAAAAATATACAATAACTTATTATTGTGTGTTAAATTTCATTAATAGATTGGACGTCTATTCCTTAATCAACTCATGTTAAAGCGTTTTAACAATAAAAATCATTCGAGTTCAATAAAGTTCTAAAAGTGTTAACTTTCACATTCTAAGAAAATGATGACAATATCACTTAAATATCTATAATGCAATAATGATATAATCTCAACTCTCTTATCCCCACAAGCTTATGATTCACATTTAGAACCAAGTTTCTAGATCAATTTAACAATATGAATTTGGAGGAAAAGCTTTAAGAGATAGTACATTTTTTATATCTCAATTTACATTTTGAAACTTATTTAACGTCTCAAGAACGCCAACAGTTCACAATCTACATCGAAACAATACTCAATTCGTATCAAGAATTATGGGTTGATACTTAATACTCCTACCAATTTTGCCTATTGACGAAAGATACACACAAATACCAATTGGAAAATTAACATTGGTGTTGGTTAGCGTAATATTTATTTTATTAGTTACCTAGTGTGATAACAGGGGGAATCAGTACATATGAGCATAATAGAGCATCACCTTTTAGGGGCTCATTTTATCATTTTTTATTAAGTTGTATTAGCCAAAATTTACTATAAAGGTCCATAATTTGCAAGATATGTTGTTGTTGTTGGAAGAGATCTTCCAATGATGTTACGATTGTATAATCATTTGTGGTACTTTAAATGTGAGGAAGGAAGGAAGTACAAGAAAAGTTAAACGGGACAGAAGTTTGGACTCATAATTGTGATATGAGGAATCTCTAATTTTAAAACCTTGGCCTCCTTTACACAATTATCTACTAAGAAGAGCAAGGGGCCTAGAAAATGTGTACAATAAACCCAATGAGCTTACAATCAAACAATCAAATTACTTAGGCGATTCAAGAAAACTTATGTGATAATAAGTATTTGGTAACCTGATAAAAATATACAATTACTTATTATTGCGTGTTAAATTTCATTAATAGATTGGACGTCTATTCCTTACTCAACTCATGTTAAAGCGTTTTAACAATAAAAATCATTCGAGTTCAATAAAGTTCTAAAAGTGTTAACTTTCACATTCTAAGAAAATGATGGCAATAGCGCTTAAATAACTATAATGCAATAATGATATAATCTCAACTCTCTTATCCCCACAAGCTTATGATTCACATTTAGAACCAATTTTCTAGATCAATTTAACAATATGAATTTGGAGGAAAAGATTTAAGAGATAGTAATTTTTTTATATCTCAATTTACATTTTGAAACTTATTTAACGTCTCAAGAACGCCAACAGTTCACAATCTACATCGAAACAATACTCAATTCGTATCAAGAATTATTGGTTGGTACTTAATACTCCTACCAATTATGCCTATTGACGAAAGATACACACAAATACCAATTGGAAAATAAACATTGATGTTGGTTAGCGTAATATTTATTTTATTAGTTACCTAGTGTGATAACATGGGGAAATCAGTACATATGAGCATAATAAAGCATCACCTTTTAGGGGCTCATTTTATCATTTTTTATTAAGTAGTATTAGCCAGAATTTACTGTAAAGGTCCATAATTTGCAGGATATGTTGTTGTTGTTGTTGGAAGAGATCTTCCAATGATGTTACTATTGTATAATCATTTGTGGTACTTTTAAATGTGAGGAAGGATGGAAGTACTAGAAAAGTTAAACGGGACAGAAGTTTGGACTCATAATTGTGATACGAGGAATCTCTAGTTTTAAAACCTTGGGTCTCCTTTACACAATTATCTACTAAGAAGAGACAGGGGTCAAGAAAATGTGTACAATAAACCCAATGGGCTTACAATCAAACAATCAAATTACTTAGGCGATTCAAGAAAACTTATGTGATAATAAGTATTTGGTAACCTGATAAAAATATACAATTACTTATTATTGCGTGTTAAATTTCATTAATAGATTGGCGCATATTCCTTACTCAACTCATGTTAAAGCGTTTTAACAATAAAAATCATTCGAGTTCAATAAAGTTCTAAAAGTGTTAACTTTCACATTCTAAGAAAATGATGACAATAGCACTTAAATAACTATAATGCAATAATGATATAATCTCAACTCTCTTATCCCCACAAGCTTATGATTCACATTTAGAACCAAGTTTCTAGATCAATTTAACAATATGAATTTGGAGGAAAAGCTTTAAGAGATAGTAAATTTTTTATATCTCAATTTACATTTTGAAACTTATTTAACATCTCAAGAACGCCAACAGTTCACAATCTACATCGAAACAATACTCAATTTGTATCAAGAATTATTGGTTGGTACTTAATACTCCTACCAATTATGCTTATTGACGAAAGATACACACACATACCAATTGGAAAATAAACATTGGTGTTGGTTAGCGTAATATTTATTTTATTAGTTACCTAGTGTGATAACAGGGGGAAATCAGTACATATGAGCATAATAGAGCATCACCTTTTAGGGGCTCATTTTATCATTTTTTATTAAGTAGTATTAATCAGAATTTACTGTAAATGTCCATAATTTGCAAGGTATGTTGTTGTTGTTGGAAGAGATCTTCCAATGATGTTACTATTGTATAATCATTTGTTGTACTTTAAATGTGAGGAAGGAAGGAAGTACAAGAAAAGTTAAATGAGACAGAAGTTTGAACTCATAATTGTGATATGAGGAATCTCTAGTTTTAAAACCTTGGGCCTCATTTACACAATTATCTACTAAGAAGAGCCAGGGGCCAAGAAAATGTGTACAATAAACCCAATGGGCTTACAATCAAACAATCAAATTACTTAGGCGATTCAAGAAAACTTATGTGATAATAAGTATTTGGTAACCTGATAAAAATATACAATTACTTATTTTTGCGTGTTAAATTTCATTAATAGATTGAACGTTTATTCCTTACTCAACTCATGTTAAAGCGTTTTAACAATAAAAATCATTCGAGTTTAATAAAGTTCTAAAAGTGTTAACTTTCACATTCTAAGAAAATGATGACAATAGCACTTAAATATCTATAATGCAATAATGATATAATCTCAACTCTCTTATCCCCACAAGCTTATGATTCACATTTAGAACCAAGTTTCTAGATCAATTTAACAATATGAATTTGGAGGAAAATCTTTAAGAGATAGTAAATTTTTTATATCTCAATTTACATTTTGAAACTTATTTAACGTCTCAAGAACGCCAACAGTTCACAATCTACATCGAAACAATACTCAATTCGTATCAAGAATTATTGGTTGGTACTTAATACTCCTACCAATTATGACTATTGACGAAAGATATACACAAATACCAATTGGAAAATAAACATTGGTGTTGGTTAGCGTAATATTTATTTTATTAGTTACCTAGTGTGATAACAGGGGTAAATCAATACATATGAGCATAATAGAGCATCACCTTTTAGGGGCTCATTTTATCATTTTTTGTTAAATAGTATTAGCCAGAATTTACTGTAAAGATCCATAATTTGCAGGGTATGTTGTTGTTGTTGGAAGAGATCTTCCAATGATTTTACTATTGTATAATCATTTGTGGTACCTTTAATTGTGAGGAAGGAAGGAAGTACAAGAAAAGTTAAACGGGACAGAAGTTTGGACTCATAATTGTGATACGAGGAATCTCTAGTTTTAAAACCTTGGGCCTCCTTTACACAATTATCTACTAAGTAAAGCAAGGGGCCAAGAAAATGTGTACAATAAACCCAATGGGCTTACAATCAAACAATCAAATTACTTAGGCGATTCAAGAAAACTTATGTGATAATAAGTATTTGGTAACCTGATAAAAATATACAATTACTTATTATTGCGTGTTAAATTTCATTAATAGATTGGGCGTCTATTTCTTACTCAACTCATGTTAAAGCGTTTTAACAATAAAAATCATTCGAGTTCAATAAAGTTCTAAAAGTGTTAACTTTCACATTCTAAGAAAATGATGACAATAGCACTTAAATATCTATAATGCAATAATGATATAATCTCAACTCTCTTATCCCCACAAGCTTATGATTCACATTTAGAATCAAGTTTCTAGATCAATTTAACAATATGAATTTGGAGGAAAAGCTTTAAGAGATAGTAAATTTTTTATATCTCAATTTACATTTGAAACTTATTTAACGTCTCAAAAACGCCAATAATTCACAATCTACATCGAAACAATACTCAATTCGTATCAAGAATTATTGGTTGGTACTTAATACTCCTACCAATTATGCCTATTGACGAAAGATACACACAAATATACCAATTGGAAAATAAACATTGGTGTTGGTTAGCGTAATATTTATTTTATTAGTTACCTAGTGTGATAACAGGGGGAAATCAGTACATATGAGCATAATAGAGCATCACCTTTTAGGGGCTCATTTTATCATTTTTTATTAAGTAGTATTAGCCAGAATTTACTGTAAAAGTCAATAATTTGCTTGTTGTTGTTGTTGGAAGAGATCTTCCAATGATGTTACTATTGTATAATCATTTGTGGTACTTTTAAATGTGAGGAATGAAGAAAGTACAAGAAAAGTTAAACGGGACATAAGTTTGGACTCATAATTGTGATATAAGGAATCTCTAGTTTTAAAATCTTGGGCCTCCTTTACACAATTATCTACTAAGAAGAGCCAGGGGCCAATAAAATGTGTATAATAAACCCAATGGACTTACAATCAAACAATCAAATTACTTAGGCGATTCAAGAAAACTTATGTGATAATAAGTATTTGGTAACCTGATAAAAATATACAATTACATATTATTGCGTGTTAAATTTCATTAATAGATTGGACGTCTATTCCTTACTCAACTCATGTTAAAACGTTTTAACAATAAAAATCATTCGAGTTCAATAAAGTTCTAAAAGTGTTAACTTTCACATTCTAAGAAAATGATGACAATAGCACTTGAATATCTATAATGCAATAATGATATAATCTCAACTCTCTTATCCCCACAAGCTTATGATTCACATTTAGAATCAAGTTTCTAGATCAATTTAACAATATGAATTTGGGGGAAAAGCTTTAAGAGATAGTAAATTTTTTATATCTCAATTTACATTTTGAAACTTATTTAACGTCTCAAGAACGCCAACAGTTCACAATCTACATTGAAACAATACTCAATTCGTATCAAGAATTATTGGATGGTACTTAATACTCCTACCAATTATGCCTATTGACGAAAGATACACACAAATACCAATTGGAAAATAAACATTGGTGTTGGTTAGCGTAATATTTATTTTATTAGTTACCTAGCGTAATATGTTGTTGTTGTTGTTGGAAGAAATCTTCCAATGATATTACTATTGTATAATCATTTGTGGTACTTTTAAATGTGAGGAAGGAAGGAAGTACAAGAAAATTAAACGGGACAGAAGTTTGGACTCATAATTGTGATATGAGGAATCTCTAGTTTTAAAACCTTGGGCCTCCTTTACACAATTATCTACTAAGAAGAGCCAGGGGCCAAGAAAATGTGTACAATAAACCCAATGGGCTTACAATCAAACAATCAAATTACTTAGGCGATTCAAGAAAACTTATGTGATAATAAGTATTTGGTAATCTGATAAAAATATATAATTACTTATTATTGTGTGTTAAATTTCATTAATAGATTGAAAAATCTATCCATAGTATGTAACTTAAATCTATATAGGTACATAATTTTACAAATGATCATTTATGCAATATATGTAGAGTTCTAACTTGGAAAAAGTGAACATCTATAGATCTTAACTATTAATGGGACTCCAGTTTCCTTTACCTCCATCTCCATGCATGAACGTCTTCTCTTCAGATGAGATTAAAGCGGTGCCTCAGCAATGTGGTCACTAGGCGATGGACTTGGTACGTGGCTGATCTCTAAAACAGTTAGCGATGGATTTGGGGCTATACTACGGGTGTGTTTGGTACCAAAGAAAATGTTTTCCACAGAAAATATTTTGATAGAATTGATGTGTGTTGAGGGCTTTGGCGCACTATGGCTTGTTTCAACATCCATGAAAAATGTCCTAGTAACACCACGTGCAAGAAAAGTATTTGAAACCATTACTACGGCAAAGCAAAAGACAATAAGAGAAATTGACTTAGAATACATATTTGCTTCCTTGTAATAATGCCTAGGAACGATCTGTGAGAGAAGTAGAGAACTATATATATAAGAATTTATGCATTGTAAGTAGGGGTTGATAAAATTAACTTATGTAAATATGATTCGTCTAGTCTCTCGAATTTAATTCATCTATTTATTAGCTCAGCCCTGTTACATTTGATCCGACAGATTCAATCCATCTAAAAATTAGGTTAATATGTAGTCCAAATTGACCAATGTAAAATCTTATCAAGATATTTTCAAAAGACATTTTTTGTTTGATATGGTATAGATAGTCATTATAAAAGAATAAACAAATAAATTAAGGGTCAGTTTGGTACAACTTATTAAAAAGAATTTTTAGAAGTAGAACTTTTAGGAGTAGAGCTTTTCAAGTAGACTTTTTTTATCAAAAAGTGGTTAGGTGTTTGGTTGCCAATAAAAAAAATGCTTTTGTATAAAAAAAACAAAAAAGTAGAAAGTCAAAATAAACTCTACTCAAGAAGCCCAAATTATGAGTTTCTTCCAAAAGTGTTTTTGGAACTCAAAAGCAATTTTGAATTTGTCAACCAAACACTCAATTTAAAGGCCAAAAGTGTTTTTGACTTTACAAAAACACTTTTGGCCTTTGGAAAAGTCATACCAAACGGGCACTAAAACTTAGTAAGAATTTGAAAGGTTGAGTTATAACCTGTTTTTGACCCATTTTAGCAAACTCATTTCATTTCAAGCAAGTTTTTAAATGAATTAATGACCCGTTTATTTATTAACTCAGCTCATTTAATCCACCAAATTTAGCTCAACCTGCCTATTTGATAGCCCTAATTGTAAGCTTCAAAGTCTCTAATTGTTCTAGAAGCTGTGCGGAAAGAGGAGGCACGCGGTGAGGAAATTGTCCGATCCATTCATTTGGATACCAAATTTCAACAAAAGTTAATATTAAATTCACACAACGCAGGTTATAATCAAGTGGCTGGAGCTCCTTTCCAACGCAGTCTAGCTCAAACGGTGTAGAGTCGTTAGTCTTTCCAAAGACTAGAAAAAGAAGTAGGAACTAATCAACACCTTAATTAAATGTAGGGGTGAGCGGGTTCGGGTATTCTATTTTTTTTAACTACCCAGACTCTACCCAGTAAAAAACCGGTTCCTAAATTTACTATCCGAAACCTACTCGTAGCAATCATTATCCGGAACCTATCCGGACCCTGCAGTTCCGGGTAAATTCTCGAGTATCCTGAAATTTTTGTGTTCCTTAAACTAAACAGATAATTTTACAAAAATACCTTAAACTATTGTAAATATTAATTTATCAATAATTTAAGACGACTTCTTTATGCTATTATGTCACAAAATATGCATTATAAATATATTAAGTTATTCATGTAAATATATTTTTTACACTTCACTGGAAAATTAAAGATCTTGCAAAAATTATTGCCTCAATCATCAGCACACACAAAGAGTGAAGTTCTTATATAATAGTGTTTTCATGTTAAAGTTCATTAAATAATATACATGATTTTAATAAAGACAAATAAAATATTGATGCATAGTAAAACTCAATGTCTAACTAACAGTAACATAGTAGTAGTGACGAATAAGAAATTTAGCAAGTAACATAGTAGTAGTGACGACTAAGAAATTTAGCAAAAAAAAAAAGAGATCGGTTCCGGGTATCGGTTCCGGGTACCCTATCTCTATTTGTCGGAATCGGATCCGACATTGATCGGTTCCTAATTTTACTACATAGACCCTACCCGTTATTAATATCTACTCGACACCTACCCGCTAGTGTCGGTTCCAATCGGGTATCTGGGTACCCTGTACCCGTGCTCACCCCTAATTAAATGTGTGATGTAGGTGTTATTTAATTATGTAGGTGAAATGGAAGTCCTTGGAGAATAATGTAACTGAGTATAAATTTGGCAAAAACTAAAAATGTTAGGTGAGTTTTCCCTCTATATCGTTAAGAGATCATCAATAGTAAGTACTGAATGCATTATAGTCACGTCTTGTTATAATTAACACCTTAATTGATAAGGTACTACTAAAAGTTGAGATACAAGTGAAGCTATTAACAGTGATGAATGTGTAACAAGAAGATTGCTCTTGTTCTCGACTGAAATAGAAAAGGGAGAAGGGAAAGAGAAGAAGAAGAGGATAAGAGAAATATTCAGTATATTGATTGATAATCTTCACAATGATCGATACTCAGCCTATTAAGGCATTACAAGGATCTCTTTGGACTACTAAAAACATAAAGGGCTATTATAATATAAACTAAACTTAAAAACTGAATTGTACTCTTTGGATTATAAAGCACTATTTAAAAACTTAAGGGATAATCTAAATAAAAGAAATTCTGGTCACAATAGAATATTGTGACATTCCATCCCTCTTCAGATTTAGCATCTTCCCAAATGTAGCATTCTCTGGAATTTGAGACTTAATGAATTGGAAGTCTTCCCAAGTTGCCTCTTCTGGTAAAAGATTAGTCCATTGAACTAAGATTTGAGTGACAACAGTGGTACTTCTCTGGTACATATAAGAGAGATTGTGCACAAGCTCTTGAAGATCATCAGCCGAGAAACCAAGTTCATCAAACAACATCTGGTCCTGCTCAACATTCAGCATTTGCTTGAATTGAGATTCACCGACTCCATCCCTGAATATAATTATATGCCCAGGTTTCCCTTTTCCAGAGCTCACATAAAATTCAAGTTAGGCCTTTCTCATTATTCCCTCATCTTTAGTGACGATAACATGTTTAAATAAGTTGTCGATCATCTCCACTTTAGGAAACTTACGAATCGAAGCTCTGTAACGAGATATTGAAGGCCACTGCCTTGAACTGACAACCGCAACAATTGACGGTTTACTGCGGTGATCTTTGCCGTTGGCTTATTTGAGTATCGATTACGTGTCGCATTTGTTTCGAGTGCAGAAATCGCGATTGATCTTTGTGAATCTTGTGGGAGCTATACATTGGGTAATAATACCATACTCAGCCATATTCTTCTGCTTCCGAGGACCGTATATATCACAGTTTTTCCTCTCAAGAAGCAAACGCAACGGAAATTTTGATACCCCGAAAAGTTTAGGCTGGACTTGTTCAAACATTTCCTCAACTATAACAAGTGGTGGAGCCCTTCTAACCTGTGGAGACTCTTCAAAAACATCAAATGGACCTTCCACCATAATTCTTTTCTGCTTGCCACATTTAATCAGATCACTGACTAGCCCTTGTATATTACAGCGTGCAGAAAAATTGATAACAGTCCCGCGTCCTATCTTTGTCTGATCCACGGCTCTCCACTCATTAGGATTTAACAATTTTAGGATAATAACAAATGAGCTTAACAGGTTGGGAAGAATCAGGAGAACAAGAAAATAGAGAAATAAATAGATTGAGAGATCAAGAGAAAGAGTAGGAACTGGAGAGTAAAAAGAAGAACTGAGAAGAATGAAGGCATTTTTAAATTGATTCTGTAAGGCACAAGCAGTATTCTGTGAAGAACCTGCGTACTTCCCTGTTGTGACTTCTCGGGCTGGCTCATGTAGCCTTGCACAATATTCAACATGAGTTATCCATTCTCCCAAGGCAAACATTTCATTATAAACACATAAAACACCGTGCACCACATTGATCAGTTCATTAACAACTGCTTCAATTTCACTATAGTGCTTCTGGCAACCAAGATAAGCTTGAAGAACAATAAGTACAAACATGAGTTCTTTCTTCATCTCTTCAAAGGACACAAGGACAACATCCTCGGTAACCCTCTCTTCCGCTACTGGTGGACTGTTGCACAGAAAGGGCGACAGAAGCAACCTTTTTCTAATGTCCTATATTCCAGTTTTACTAAGCATTATGAAGTCCGTAAAACATTCCTCAAGTTGACCACCTCCTGCAACATATAATCCAATAGTAACAGAGATGTGCTCAAGTCGATCACCTCCTGCAACATGTAATCCAATAGCAACATGGATGTGCTCAAAGAGGTTCTTTGCCCATGAAATTCCACCCGATGAATGTGCATAGACTGTTTGGTCTTGAACATGAACAGACGAAAGTTTGCAACCCACTGCCTCATCACGACACCCTTGTCGTCAAGGTTAATTTGTAGGAATGAAGAAATAACCACATCTTGATCAAATGGGGCCTCAGAGAATTCCCTAATTATAAGGTTTCTTCCTAACACTAGAAGAAGAATTTTAGTGGTAGCATTACAACGAAGACCACCAGCTTCCCAATCTTTTTGTCACTCTTAATAGAGACGTTTGAATCACACATTAGCAACGAATAAGTCTCTTGTCTTCCGATAGCATCATACACTGCCAACTTCACATAAGACACACACAACATATCAAGGCAATGTTCCCCAGCAACAATTATCCCTTGGTAAGCACAATAAAATTCACAACCAGAGAAATTATCTATCATGTCAATCAACAAGACATTCAGTTTCTGCCCAGGAAGGCTTACATAGGGACCTGACAGAGGTTGAAATACCATATTGTAGGAGTTTCATCACCCGGAAACTCTTGCACAAAAGGTAAGATTTTCAATATGGCGCTACTCACAAAAAGAAGTAAATGCAACTTTCTGCACCAGCTCAATTTCGTTTGTGATACCAACAATTCCATCTTGCCGAATTTCCAAAAAACAGAGGCAGCAAGATTAGATTTCTTGTTCCCTTCAAGGCACATATGATTATCGTGAGTTGAGCAACATTTCTTTTTCAATTGTTTGACACTATCTAGTAAGATACTGTTGGCTTTCCTTCTGAATGTATCACCACCAAGTGCATAAGCTACTAAATTACTAGGTAAAAGTAGTCGCACTTCCCTTACTGACTTAAGAATAGAGTATATCCTTCTGGACTTGATGATTGAGTCAGCTACTCTGCCAGTAATACCATTAGTTGCGTGAGTGTTCAGAGCTTGGAGATCTTCAAGTAATGCTGATGAAGAGACATGCTCTTTGACATCGATATTGCGGCTATAAGCATTGTCGACACTTTCACTCTGCCAGTCAAGGTCATCCTTATTCTTAATACCGTATCCAACAGGAACAAGTTTAGATGCTCCATAAGTCAATCCTTCCATGTGAACACTTCGAACAGCTTCTTCAAGCCTTTTCATATCGGTCTCATCATCCCATGGCTTGACATCCAAAAGAAACTCCTTCTTCTTCCCGAAGCGCCCGGCTGCTGCGTGAAATACGTCTCTGAATTTCCAAAGAACCAAAACAAAGGCATCTTGGACTCAAAGATAGAAACCTACGGTTTAGCAACCTCAGCGATCGCAAGAATAAATGCAACATCACCCTCATCAATACCTTCTGCATTGAAACTAACAGAAGGTGCAACACCAATAGCTACTATGAATAGTTTCAACTGAGTATCAAGGACATGACACTCCACTCCTTTCAGGAGTTCGATTTCTTTCGAGCTTCTCTCTTCCAATGGAATTTCTGGTACATTGACAACCTTCAATTTTGGTTCAATGTCTGTCATTTTCATCCTCTCCAATTGGCCAGTGTCTATTAGATTTTCAGAGACACGAGCTAAGTTGTCAAAAGAGTCACTTATTTCCTACTTGGCATTTCATCGAACACTTGTTGCACCTGAGTTCCAACACTCATTTTGCTATATACAACAAGAGGTGAAATATGGAGAGACAACTCAATCTCATTTTTGTCGACTTTGTTATCCTCTAGTACCTCAGCCTCAATCAACCACTCTAAATTCATGGGACTATTATCTTTGTTGCACACAACAGTGACGCCACAATTAAGAGTTTCAGAAACGTAAACCTTGTGAAATGAGCCAAAATAGTTGCAAATCTGGGAGTAGGATGAGAGGAATTCACCTTTTCTTTCAATGACTTGGCTACATCTGATATATTCTCCTCCGACGTAACTTCTGGGATTCCAAATGACAACCCAACAATAGTCAATCCTTCAACCGTAACATTACTGAAATTTGCCTCCGCTTTGTCGACCTCCGGTATAGCTGGTGCTGGTAGTGTTCCCTCTGTTAATGCCCATATTGTCGTCGTGGTCCCTAATGTCACCAGAGAACTAGGGTTCGAAATCGCCGAGCTCATTGTTTGGATTTTTGACAAAATCAAATCCAATTTCCGATGTACTTCTCTGATGTCGTCTAATTGCCTCTGCTTCACAGCTTCGACCCTCCGATTAGTTTCTTCGGCGAAAGTTGTTAACTGTGTCTTTAACATCTGCATATAGTCATGAATGATTTGCATCTCCGGTGAGACGCTGACTTCCGTCGTCGGGCTAGCTCTTGATACTATTTGTAACAAGAGGATTGCTCTTGTTCTCGATTGAAATAGAAAAGGGAGAAGAGAAAGAGAAGAAGGAGAGGATAAGAGAAATATTCAGTATATTGATTGATAATCTTCACAATGATCGATACTCAGCCTATTAAGGCATTATAACATAAACTAAACTTAAAAACTGAATTGTACTCTTTGGACTATAAAGCACTATTTAAAAACTTAAGAGGTAATCTAAATAAAAGAAATTCTGGTCACAATAGAATATTGTGACAGAATGATTGATCATTATTATCAATGTACACTACTGAAAATAGATGACAAATCCGGTGAAGGGGATGGTTATTAAAACTTAAAAATGTGAAGATTTTAATTAATTGCGTGGATGGTTACTTACTCAACTTTCATTTTATTATATAAAGTTACTAAATTATTTTTTGTAACTAATTAAAAAGACTCTCAACTTTACTTAATTATCACGATAATATTATTTCTTATATCGTGTATCTTTTCCTCTAACTTTGAACTTAAGACTCCAAGATTCAAAAAAATAATCTTAATATCACGCGTTCTGTTTCCTAGAATTCTAAAGTCAAGTCTACCAAAGGTGTACTGAAATGGGATTATTTGTACTCCACTATTTTTACTTGGTACACATTATTATTCCAACATCAGTTTGATCCAACTTATAAATTATAAGTAATTAGTATATTCAGACTATTATTAAAGTCAGAATCATCTTTTGGGAGTAGGTAATCCTCAAAAAGCGCGGCATTTATAACAGTTTGTAGTTCAACATTTCAAAAGAAACAATAATGCAAAACACATTATAAAAAATCCTTTACCTTAAACCATAAACTCGTATATCGATGCCTATATAAAAAGTAAAAATCAAAACTAGGTGGTCAACCTAACAACAAGTATTTGAACCTACTTGTTCGGACATCTTTCGTGTCAGCATAACTTTACTACGATTAGCAATAATTAATTATTCACTCAAAGGAAGATTTTACCATGCAAACCTCCGCTTAATCTCGGAATACATCTATACACCGGTACATATAGTTACATGATAACGAACTCAATATCTGAATATCAATCTTGACCATCCTAAAGAACTCCCAAAATATATTTGGTATTAGTAAATAGAATACATAGACTTTAACCTCAAAATATATATTTTCATCAAATCACAGTGTTTATAGCCGATCCAAACCAAAAATCAAATGTATACCTTACTCAACTCATGTTAAAGCGTTTTAACAATAAAAATCATTCGACTCACATTCTACTAAAATTATGATAATAGTACTTAAATATCTATGATGCAATAATGATATAATCTCAACTCTCTTGTCCTCACAAGCTATAATTCACATTTAGAATCAAGTTTTTAGATCAATTTAACAATATGAATTTGGAGGAAAAGCTCTAAGAGATAGTAAATTTTAACATATCTCGATTTGCATTTTAAAACTTGTTTAACGTCTCAAGAACGCCAATAATTCACAATCTACATCGAAACAGTACTCAATTCGTATCAAGAATTATTCGTTGGTACTTAATACTCCTACCAATATGCCTATTGACGAAGGATACACACAAATACCAATAGGAAAATAAACTTTGCTGTTGGTTAGCGTAATACTTATTTTATTAGTTACCTATAGGATAGTGTATTAACATGGGAAAATCAGTAAATAGGAGCACTTGTTATACATAATAGAGCATCACCTTTTATTTGTTTGGTTACATTGGTAATTGATAAATCCTTGTGGTTCGATCCTTTTCCAGACCCTGCGCATAGCGAGAGCTTAGTGCACAGGATCGCCTTTTTTTTTTTTTACATTGGTATGCCAGATTCTTTTCCAGTTTCCTTTTCTGGCAAATAGTCCAGTAGCATCATAATAAAATTTAATTAAGATGCTTCTATCTTTGTTGAAATTGCTTAGTGACGGCTATTCGAGAGGCCTTTCCAGATGCATAATCTCAATAAATAGTAATCATGCTGATGTTTTACCTCTCTGTTTATTCAACAGACTGCTGATTGTAGTTAAACAACTTAAAGTTGCGTGATAGTTTGTAATATAAGAGGTTTTATATAAATTGAATAGACACATCTATTCGTAAAAAATCTGCAGGTATAAACAAGGATTTTGTTAGAAAGATGATGACTATAAATATATGGACACTCTTGAAGTAGCATATAGAAAAATCTGCAGGTATAAACAAGGACTTTGTTGTATTTCGAAGGGAATTGCTTGTATTTCCCCCCAATATGTATACAATAATATCTCTTTAAGGAAAGTCGATTCTTCACGCCTCAAAGCAATTTCTTCTTCGATTATATTTACTTATTTTTCTAACAATCTTAAAGAGATATTGTGTTATAGAAAGATGATGACTAAGTTTGACAGAGCACGAATTCAAAACTGAATTCGATGTTGTCCTAGTGAAGTCAATGAAGAGAATGCTTCTGACTCTGTCGCAGTAGTTAAAGTCGGGCTATGATGTTTCTGATGAAACCTATGTGAACTCTTTATTCAGAAAAAACCATCTTATATATATATACATACTCATGTCAAGGTCGACAAGGACATACAAGATCACTATCCACAGGACACTTGTCTACAAGCCTTTAAAGAGTATACGACATCAAAATATCATACCAAAACTAGACTGCAATTCTGGAACAAATAGAGTGCTCCAACATCAGCTGAACCAGCAACCTACCAGCGTAAATCGTCACTCTCTTTAACTGAACCTGCGGGCATGAAACGCAGCGTCCCCCGACAAAAGAGACGTTAGTACTACTGATGTACTGAGTATGTTAGGCATAAGAAATAACATAGTCAAGATATATCATAAGTTGGAACATAAACACTGACCAACATTACATACCTCTGAGACCCCAATACATATGTCTAAATAGTATGCAATGCAAATACGATATAATACTGGCCACACATGCATCTTCCTTTTCATAACAGCCTCTGTGGGCAACATTTCATTATCGGCCTCAGTGGGCATAAAATGTCTATATATGTCATGCATGGAACAAATGCGGTAATACATATATACTGGCCACACAAGGGCATCTTCCTTCCCAATCACATATATATAATTTGGCCTTTAATCAGGCATCTTCCTTCATTAAGCCACATGGGCTGGCCACACATGCTTTATCATTATCATATCCCAGCTGATCAGGTGGTCAGTGTTCCTCGTTTCCCATTCTCGATATATAGTCTTAAGTAAAATATGAATGTAATATAAATGCAAATGAAAATGCATGAATGAAAATAAAATATTCCCTAAATTTATTGTGAGTAATTATAATGGATGTACGAGAATATTGTACACCTGCCACTAGTGCTTTGAAAGGATAAACTACAATTACAATGATTAACAATCTTGTAGCCAACAAGATTTGTGGCTACTACAACAAGTTTTGTGATCTTGATCTTTTGTTTGAGAATCCGTCTTGAATCTCCACCTTGGATCTTTTTATATTGCAACAAGCTCATTGATCTATACAACAATAAAGTAGTAAGAATTCTGGAAATAGTATAAGGAAATTGGCTTGCTGAGTCGATTGATTTTTCAATCTTTCCTTAAGATAATATTGCCTAGTGTAATCCTTTAACGGTGTGTTGGTAACTTATCTCCCAAGATAAAACAACAATCAAACAAGTGAGTAAAGGAGACTCAAGTGTTCGCTTAGGAAGAAAGATCTTTGAGTGTATGAACATTGCTAGAGAGGAAGACAATTTTCTGAAAATTGTTAAGTGTTAAATGTGTTGTGTATCTTGCAAATGAGCCCAAGGCTCCATTTTATAGCGTGGAGAAGATGACCTTCCACATAGTAAAGTAATGGCCAATAAAGATCATGTAATAGCCTTGATTGTAGAGTTACAATTCAGCCAAATAATGGCTGAATTCATAAGCCAAATAATGGAGAATCAATGCTCCAAAGTCAGCCCAAAATCAGTTTTCGTTCTTCTCCAACGGTCTGAAACAGTCGTAGCGCCGCGACGCTAAAACTTCAGAGAGTCTCGGACGTCCCCTGCGCCGCGGCACTGGCTGGAGGCGCCGCGACATTCCGGCTCCGACGTTGAGGCGTCGCGGCTCTTCGAGGCTCCGCGTAGTTTTCCGCCTTGTTTCATCTTTTACACATTGTACACATCTTCCTTCATTTACCAACGTGAAACCATTGTCATTTGGCCAATAACCATCTATTATCTTACGTCTCAAACAACTCGTATACGTATCAATATCTCTTCCATTAAGGAAATTACGATCCTTGGAACTTTATGTGCACGTGTGTGGAAACAATGTTTCCGACGTACGGGGCCCCAATTGTTCGAGTCATAATTAATAGGATTAACTTTATTTCACGTTTAATAAACAAATTTCCAACAATCCCCTCTTGGAAGAGATTTTGGCGCACACACATGGTGCATTTCTCGCAATCATTCGGCGGATCGATGTTGCATCAGGAGAGGTAGCCGTAGCTTTGAAATTTTCATAGTAGAATATCATCAGATATACTTACTGCGCGGTGAACGTGATGTCTTGAACCGTCAGTGTTTAGTATATGCCAAGACAATGGTACCAACACAACATATTTCCTTACTCTATCTTTCTTTATGTTTTTGTTCGTCGTAGGCCATGGACACATTTGAATTCTTAAGTGTGTTCATTTGAAGCGGTATGTCCTCGCACTTAAATAGGTGGTCTCCTACAAGGTATCATGTAATACCCCGCTACACAAGCATTAAGAACCATTACAAAAATTCCCCAACCTAACTTCAATCATTGAGGATCATTAAAGGTTTGAAAACTTATCCTTTACCCCTCTACAGGTTGCACTTTATGTCTATCATGTGAACGGTCTTGGATTATGTTTCTTATGAAGAAATCATTATCTGAAGTGTTTTTTCTTCCACCGAAGGCGCTCAACTGAACCTTTACAATTTAGTTTTTCCATTGAACCTTATTCCTGGGATCTCTAGTCTGTAATGTTGGGTGTCCACTATATCGGTTCTTATTGATTGAGTTTTAAGCCCATTCTCCTAGACAGGCAGAACATCTTGATCTTTGGGTAGTCATTTGGGTTAAAGGGTCTGCTATATCCTTCGATTAGTAATCAAGGAAATATCACCCGTGATGATCAACTGCCATACGATCTTATGTCTCCTCTTGATAAGTCTAGACGCCGTCATTCGTGCTCTTACATTGTACAACTGATGCATGCACGAGTTACTCCCAATAAGAGACATTCTCTAAGACGTCGTGAAGTTACTCAACTTCTCATCATGCTTTGTACAAAGCGATAAACCTTGATTCCATCACGAATCAACTGGTGTAAGTATGCTTAGAAAATTTTCCAAAGACACACCACACACGTCCACTTGTGGATTTTTGGTGTCCTTCAGATCTGATGTCCAGTTTGCATCACTGTGTTCTCCCAGAATCGCTGGACATCCAGAATATCATAATCCATAGACAAGCAAACAATTCAGATGCCTTAAAAACTCATTTAAAGCCTTCTATCGATCGTTACCAGTGAACCTTATTTCAACCGATCTTCTTTAAGAGCCGATATCAGGTCAATTGTAGTGTGTAAAATACATTGAACTACATGTGACCTACGTCTATCGCTCCTGATATATGGGTGCACCATGATTACAATCAATTCTATGATTCATATCCATTGGTGACTTCAACGAAACTGTCAAAACACCTCACTGATGAATTTGGTTTATACCAGTCAGTTAGATGTCTTGGAATTCTCAATTCCTAAGATGTCATCTGTAATACCCATATTATTCATGTCGAAATATTATTTCAACATCCTTCTAGGATCAAATTAGGATTACTCTTCGTGATCAACATGTCGTCAACGTATAGGCATATCATAAATGAGTTAGAACTACCTTATTATGTAGACATATTTGTCACACTCTTTAATGGAGAAGCCCTTCGGTAGTAAAGTACTATCAAGGTTTTCGTGCCATTGCTTCGGGACTTGTTTCAGCCCGCACAGAGATCTGACACGGCGACGGACTTTCTTCTCTTCCCTGGAACCACAAATCCGTCGGGTTGTTCCGTATCACTTTCTTCTTCCACTTTCGGACTTTTGGTTTTCCCCACTGTTGAATTTCTAGCTTCAGAGTCAATATTTCTGTAGTCAGATTCATTGTTTCTGTTTTATCTGAAACTTTCAGAACCAAAATGTAAATATTTCAGGGACCATAATGGAAGTTCAGGAAGAAGTTCAATAGTCCATCAAACCAATTCTCCGGTTAGAAAGATTGTCTCGACATCCATGTCATGCAAGACTGCAGTGAACCTGGATGTTAAGTTATTCACATATGATCACATGTCCAAGTAGCCGAGGTCTTATACTCGTCAATAAATCCATTCACTTTGTACTCAACTTGAGTATCCACTTTTATAATTCAGAGATTCTTTTCCCGGAGGAAGATCAACCATCACCTAAGTGTGGTTCTATCTGATGGAGTTTATTTCTCTCTTTTAGCTTATTTCCAAAGCAGCACTTTTGGAGCTGACAATTCTTTGTTAATTGTCCATGGTTCATTCTCAACCATATAAGCTAGAAGGCTTGAAACAAGTCTTTGTCCCCTATTTTTGCTCTGTCTCGGTTCAACGTCTAGAATCTCTGAGTTCTGCAGATCTGGAGCTTTAAGCTCCGGATAGTCAGCAACTTTCGAGTCCTATAGATCTGGAACGTCTAGTCCCGTATAATCAGGCACTCGCGGGTTCTTGTTAACCTTGAGCAATTACTTCATTTTCCTTCTCCAGGAAAGTTATCCTCAAAGAATTCAGCATTCTTTGTCACCAAGATGTGATACGCACTACTGTTATTTGCAGATCTAGTGGATATGCAATCTACAGTCTTAGGTCCAACTTGACCTGTTTTGATTTTGGTACTTCAACCATTGTCACACTACCCCATATCACAACATTTGTATATGGGGTTATTTCCATGTTTCACATGAAGGATTATCCTTATCCTTATACGGAGTTCTGTTCAGAATTGCATTAGCGGTAAGGATCACCTTGCCCCAAATAGCTTTGGCGTACGGATCTGTGCTTGGCTAATACCGTTAGATTGAGGTGAGTAAGGAGCAGTTGTTTGATAAACGATGCTTCACATTCTCCCCCTCTATCCCTACAAATTCCTCAAACCGTAGGCTTTCAGCTTCTGCTTCCGAAGCACTGCGGCCCTGCCTGGGAGGCATCGCGGCTCTGCTCAGTACCATCACCGGCGCCGCGGCTCTGGACCAAGGCACCGCGGCGCCTCGATTCTAGTAACCAAACCCGTGATTAGCGCCGCAGCTCTTGGTAGAGGCGTCGCGGCTCTCCGGCGCTCCGACGAGGTTTTATCTTTGTTTTCCAACAAAGAATGCAATACGTTGTACCATCGTCGATGAAGATCACAACGTTCTTGTCTTCCCCCTCTATTTGGTAAGCTTTTTGTACTAATTTACTTGCATCTCTTAGTGCTGATTTTAGGTGCTAATTCGGATGCTATTAATGATATGATTTGGGCAAGATTTTTAGGAGATTGGGACTGATTTTTGGGTGCTAATATTAGCACGATTTTGGTTGATTTAGGTAAGATTTCGGACTGATTTGCTGATACTTGGTACTGATTTTGGACGTGATTTTAGGACTATTTTAGGAGGATTTGATACTGATATTTTATATGAATTGTTAAGGTAAGTTTTGATTATAGTAAAGGCGGTTGTAGATTTATTTTTCGTATTGTTTTCTTTTTAGGGTTGCTAAGTTAAGAAGATGAGGAATAGGGATTGGGCTGTTTCGGGGTTTGGGCTTGGGGAATTTCGCGTGGTCTGGTTTTGGACCGCGAGTTAATATTTGGACTGGGGATGCTGAAAATATTTTGGGCTCTGGTAATTAAAATGAAAGGAAAGGGCAAGTGGACTGATTTAGTAGTATTTTAAGTATTTAATTGTCTTGGGTAATTTAGTTGTTAGTTTTAATTTGTGGAAAATAAGTGGGGTTTAGTTATTTATAAAATTATTTTATTAAAATGTCAAATGCGGATATGATATTTAAATTTAAGGATTGCTTAATGTTTTTATAAATGCGACAACATTATTAAATTGCTTATTTATGTATGTATATGCGTGTATTAAAATTATTTTGCGATGTTAAAAAATTAGTTTAATTTGTTGATTCTTAATGTGTGAGAGAGTCAAAATTGGGTGTCAGCAACGTATTTCAACATGTCTACTGAAAACGTACCTACTTATCTATTAAATAAGTCTCAACACTTAATACTTATCAGTTACGTTAAATTAGCCAAGTCAAATCAACTTCGGTGCTTACTAAAAACTCTTATGAATATCAAGATCTCTCCCATATGCCTCAATAAAGATTTAGAAATAATTTAGACATGCTTTTAGCATAGAATCAATAACATGAATATTCCTTAACTTTTAAGAGTAGAGTAGCTTATGAAACATTATCACAGCTACGATTTATACGTAGAACATGTCAAAAGAATTTTTTTTTATCTTAACATACATGTGTCGAGTCGCCTAACAACACATTTCACGCAACTCGTCTAAAGCCTCAACCTAGACATTATAAAACAGTTCTATTTTTTCCAATTGGACCACCTAACCGTAGCTTCCTTACACCCAAACCACCCTCACGTTGCACAATGAATCTAGAGCTTCAAAATATTATTGTGTTCTTCCCTCTCAAAATATAGTAAGCTTGTGCTTAATTCTTTTTCCTAATTGCCAAATCCCCAAATGTGATTATGTGGCTGAAAAATTAAGCAAGAGATCAGATTTTTATTTCCTCTCAAAACTACCTCTTTTGATGATAACAATAGGACCTAGAATGATATCTACCTGGGCTGCAACATTCTTTATCTTACTAGGGACAAGGATGTGTCTACACCTCATTTTCCCACTAAGTGGGTTTGTCCCCCTCCATTCTTATCCCTTAATTTCTATGTTGCCACCTTCCTTAATCCCCTTGTCTTAGTCATTTAGGCATTTCCCCGATGTGCTACACGTATATGCCCCACTAATACTTGTCTCCTCTTTTAAATTAATTCACCCCGCAATTAATCAATTGCACTCATGATTAATTCTAGATCCAACTTCATTTAAATCATATTAATTCATAAGATATTTGTACATTCAATGTCATAATTCTTGTAATATGACGCTAGTCCATAACTTATTTATGCATACTCCAAATTTATTCTTCTGACCCCGTCGTCACACTTGTTATGTCCAAAATTATTTCGGAATCACATCCTTTTATATACTAATCTCCTATTAGCATATGTAAATATAACAAAAATTTCTCAATGCTCGGTATATTTCCTTCGTTTAGGTGCTCAAATCATTATCCAAAATTCCGAGACGTTACAATGGTGCTCCAACATACTCCATCTAAATAAAAAAAAGTGTCCACTTAACCTTTATTTTTTGAATAAAAAAGTGTATATTTATCAAATCAAAAAAGAATTAACCTTACCTTTTTAAATTTGTCTTTATTAATGATTAAGTGATCAAATTTCAATACCTATTTAATTAGGAGAATTTTAGTCAAATTACCTATTTTTACCTAAAAATTTATATTTTCTTAAGGGGTGTGAAAATAACTAATTGGACACTCTTTTTTACCCGAAGGAAGTAACATTTTGCAACTATAATTAAAAGTGAAGGGTTGCACCTCTTAGAAGATCAGAAGCTGACATGTGGAGCATTTGTATAATTGCCTATACTCTTATTTATTGAATAATCTATGGATGAATCGGATTCAAGTCACCTTTCAGTACTACCAGTCACATAAAAATAGCATAGGGAATATCAAAAGGTCGCAGTAACCGGAAAGCAAGAAGATCAGAGGATTTGTTCGACTTCCAACGGATAGTCGTTACTTGTTTGATTCTGTACCTTCCAAGAGTGCATTAATAATATTTGACTATAATTGTCTAATTATTACAACATTCATGTATTGATATTATTAGGGGCATAAATCATGAAATGTGTACCCATGAGTCCAAATATAAATAGGACCAATTAACTCATTATAAAGGCATCATACTGAAGATACTGTAACATCACCTTTCGATTCACACTATTTATTTCATTACTTGTGCTTTCATACTGTCATAACACTTAATCTGGAGGCCTCATCAAGAAGCTTCTTTCAGGCTCAAGCTAACTACACCCTAATCTCATTTTATTATTCATTATTTGCTATAGTTATTTGCTAACTTACACATTTGAAATCACGAGTCATTGACCACGCAGACAAATTAAATTGTGCATATTTACGGGTAAACAGTTTGGCCCCCACCCTGGACAATAGTGGTGTCTAGGGATGTCAATGGGGCGGGGCGGGGAAGGGTACCGTACCGTACCATTCGCACCTAAACTCACTCATTCCGCCCCACCCATCACGGATAGTAATTCCTCCGCCGCCCATTTACCCGTGGTACCACCTCAAACTCACAAATTACAACATTATACTGTCCCTTCAAACTAATATTCCACAACGATATTTTTTTCCTCCTAGATATGTGCAAAAAAATGGTAGATAATATTATAACATATCAATCCCTCTTTTCATACGGCTAGAAATGATTAACGCAACATCAACCGATGTTACATGTGTTGTCGTTAAGCTACTGCTATAGTAATATCACGAACAATAACCTGAATTAAATAGGCTAATTAAGCTGCCATACATATTTGTGAATGAGATTAATTCATGCATTTGGCTCCCATATGCAACAAATAATGACGATGTTGCCGAACCACGGCGACGGTCGAGATCTTCAAAGCACAACAGTTTACCAAGATTCAACAACAAGTTTCAACTCAAAATGAATATCAAAATGCAGTAACAAGTGTATCAATTTGCACCACCCAAAATACAATAATTCATCTCAATATATATAACATAATGGCAAAAAATACATCAGCAATCAGAAGAACAGGGCAGCAAAACAAGGCAGCAAAACCCAAGGACAAAACATGGGAATACATTCAATAACAAGAATGAATTATATAATAAAGAGAATTCATCATGCAGCTTTTCCTTCATCTTCGGTAATGCATTCTTCCTCTTCCATTTCGTCAATAATTTGCCGATACTCAATTTTTTTAGCCCATCATCACCTAATAATTAAAATTAAGAGATAATACAAATTTAAAATAATGAATTATATAAAGAAACAAGTTGAATTGAATTTAAAATAAAACTTCTACAATTCTAATTACCTTTAATATTAGTCCAAATCCAGTTTTGAGCTCACATTAAAGCCTCGACGGTTGAGAGAAGAACGCAACTACGATGAGTTGTCAACACACGACCACTTGTGCTAAAAACTGATTCAAAAGCAACACTAAAAACATGGATACTTAGGATGTCCCTTGCTATCCTTTGAAGAATGGGGAATGTCGATCCATTGGTTTTCCACCAAACAAGAATATCAAAGTCATCGTCAAGTGGTACATTAGGAGTCTTAAAATACTTCTCCAACTCCGATTTTTCTTGAACTTGACTCTCCTCCACCTCCAAATATTTAGCAAAGCCACTCATCCTTCATTTCCACTAACTTTACCAGATAGTGGTAGCTTGGAATTAAAAGTTGGTTTTTTCCTTTATCCTTTCCATATTCACTCGTCAATTCCTTCAAAACATTTTTCACATTCTCCACCTCAAAATCAACTTCATAGTCCTTGTAAAGTTGCTTGTAGTAATAGCGAACAAGTGGTATCTTATATCGAGGATCTAACTGCCACAGCTAAAAGAGTATTCACACAACTCCAATACTTGTTATATTTTTTTCAACATTTTTGTTGCCATATCTTTTATCAGAGGATGTAATCCAGTTATTGAATGCACATTTAATTTCACATATGTTGAAAAATAAACATTAGCAATAGGATATTTAGTGACGGAAAACTCATAAGTGGCATCATTAAATAACTCCAACTTCTCACAAATGCTTTCGGCTTTCTCTCAATCTTCTTTAAGCGGCACACACTTATAAACCTCCGACTCTCTACCACTTAAAACATCGAAAATGTTCTTGTACATTATTTCAACTTTAAGCATTTCATAAGTCGAATTCCAACGAGTTTTGCTATCAAGTAAAATCTTCTTCGAGCAATTTTTAGCATGAGTCCTAGCCGTGCTTTCAACTTTTGTCACTCTTAAAACAGAAGTTGTCCAAAAAATCACACTCCTTCTAACCCTTTCAATGCCCTCACAAATTATGTTTAAACCATCTTGGACAATCAAATTTAAAATATAGGCACAACAACGCATGTGTAGAAATTTTCCACGCAAAATAAGTGATTCATTAGGAAGTTTACCCCTCAAAATTTCTATTACTGCATCATTTGTTGTGCAGTTATCCAAAGTGATGGAAGAGATAGAACAATCAAGATTTCAATCGTAAATACATCGACACAAAGCTTCAGCTAAGACTTCATTTGTATGAGGTGCCTCCACATATAAAAATCTAGAATAAAAATGACATATAAGACACGACATATCGGGCACAAAATAACATATTTCAGCACAAAACAACACAAAATAGAACATTATAGAAAAGAAAAAAAAACATTTCAAACAGAAAACATGCGCATTTGAAACATGTATATACATCAGAATACGACTTTGTAGCTTTCATGTATTACTAATGAAGTGAGCAGTGACTGCCATGTAGCCTTTCCGTTGATTACTTGAAGTCCACATATCCGTTGTTAAAGCAATCTTACTCTTGGCCTTGTCCAATAACTGAATCATTAACTCATACCGATGCATACCTTTTCATAATTCTGAGTAAATGCGGCGTGGTACTTTGAAACCCGGTTGCAATGTCTTACAAAGTTTTCTAAACCCGTAATTTTCAACCATATTTAATAGGTATTCATGGAGGATAATCATTTCTGTCAAATCTCGTCTCCCATCCCCTTGGTGAAACTCATATGCCGCCAATCATAGTGTTTCACCATTATTGGCGGGATTAGATAGTGACCCAAACAATCTAGTTTATCAAATATCTTGGCATACTCTCTTGGCACAAGACTTAGTGTGATCTCTCAAATAAGATGTGTCAGCTTTTGGCCCTCCTGCCAAAAGCTTAGCACAAAAGTTACATTCAGCTTTTATTTGATCATTTACCTTCTTCCTTTTATAATTTTTCCAAACTTCGAATGTATGCCTACAGTAAGAGGTATAATAGAAGGGTCTAGGTCTGATTCTGTTTCATTTGGACCCTCTAAGTCTAAAGGAATCAGATTTGCACTGGAAGAACCTTCAAAACCACTTTCCGTTCCGGAAGGTCTTGTCCCGGAATTAAAGTTTTCATCTCCCATGGTCGTAACACTATAAAGAACAAAAAGAATGTCATAATGATGTCAAAACATATAAATTCAATACTGATTGCAACCAAATATTCAGAAAACCAATAAATAAAGCAACTTTACACATTATTTCCTTACCAATATGCCTAACAATCTTAAAAAGACATACATTTGACTATAAAGTCCACATGCATTGAAGATTTACACTATGTAAAAAATATATATAAAGAGAAAAGGAACGGGATTTAACATTTAGTGCAAAATTTGTAATGCTGCTATCAGTATATTATCACAACAAATATACTGATCAAACATCAATTAACATCACTAATACAGAGTAATTATGTATAAACATGATGATCATACACATAATGCACAAAATTGTTCCTTATAAGTCTTAGCAAAGAAGATCCGTTAAGAACAGAGATCAATTATGATGGCAAACCTTCAAGTGAGCAACAATCTTGCCCTTTTGCTGAGTTGTAGCTATAACGTTTTTGTCCTTTTTTGCAGCCGAGTATGACAAGTATTGTAATGAGATGTAGAGTTTTTACTTTTTGCCCTTTTGCTGACTGTTGAGTTAACTGAATTAGGCATGAGGCCTGGGGCCTGGGCTCTCTCGCCTTAATAATTGCTTAATAATTGCACGTCTATTCCAATAATTTTCTGAAAACAACATGCACTAGGGATGTCACAAATGACCTCTTCTTATTTAATCTAATCCTTTCTTTAATCTTATTTCATTTATGCAACCAATGATAGGTATGGAAGGACTTGCAGTCCTGTCCCGGGAACAATGCCAAGTAAAACAAATTGGACGGATGGCGCCTTATATATATCTTGAACTTCATTATTAAAAATAGTCGCTTAATAATTGCACGTCTATTTCAATAATTTTACGAAAACAACATGCACTAGAGATGTCACAGTGACCTTTTCTTATTTAATCTAATCCTTTCTTTAATCTTATTTCATTTATGCAACCAATGATAGGTATGGAAGGACTTGCGATCTGTCAGGAACAATGCCAAGTAAAACAAATTGGACCAGATGGCCTTCCTATATATATCTTCAAGACTTCATTATTAAAAATAGTCCTTGCTTAATAATTGCACGTCTATTTCAATAATTTTCTGAAAACAACATGCACTAGAGATGTCACAAGTGACCTTTTCTTATTTAATCTAATCCTTTCTTTAATCTTATTTCATTTATGCAACCAATGATAGGTATGGAAGGACTTGCGATCTGTCCGGGAACAATGCCAAGAAAAACAAATTGGACCGGATGGCCTTCCTATATATCTTGAACTTCATTATAAAAATAGTCCTTGCTTAATAATTGCACGTCTATTTCAATAATTTTACGAAAACAACATGCACTAGAGATGTCACAGTGACCTTTTCTTATTTAATCTAATCCTTTCTTTAATCTTATTTCATTTATGCAACTAATGATAGGTATGGAAGGACTTGCGATCTGTCCGAGAACAATGCCAAGTAAAATAAATTGGACGGATGGCCTTCATATATATATTCAAGACTTCATTATAAAAATAGTCGCTTGCTTAATAATTGCACGTCTATTTCAATAATTTTACGAAAACAACATGCATTTAGAGATGTCACAGTGACCTTTTCTTATTTAATCTAATCCTTTCTTTAATCTTATTTCATTTATGCAACGATGATAGGTATGGAAGGACTTGCAGTCTGTCCGAGAACAATGCCAAGAAAAACAAATTGGACGGATGGCCTTATATATATCTTCAAGACTTCATTATAAAAATAGTCCTTGCTTAATAATTGCACGTCTATTTCAATAATTTTACGAAAACAACATGCACTAGAGATGTCACAAGTGACCTTTTCTTATTTAATCTAATCCTTTCTTTAATTTTATTTCATTTATGCAACTAATGATAGGTATGGAAGGACTTGCGATCTGTCCGAACAATGCCAAGTAAAACAAATTGGACGGATGGCCTTCTATATATATCTTCAAGACTTCATTATAAAAATAGTCCTTGCTTAATAATTGCACGTCTATTTCAATAATTTTCGAAAACAACATGCATTTAGAGATGTCACAGTGACCTTTTCTTATTTAATCTAATCCTTTCTTTAATCTTATTTCATTTATGCAACTAATGATAGGTATGGAAGGACTTGCAGTCTGTCCCGAACAATGCCAAGAAAAACAAATTGGACGGATGGCCTTCCTATATATATCTTCAAGACTTCATTATAAAAAATAGTCCTTGCTTAATAATTGCACGTCTATTTCAATAATTTTCTGAAAACAACATGCACTAGAGATGTCACAAGTGACCTTTTCTTATTTAATCTAATCCTTTCTTTAATCTTATTTCATTTATGCAACCAATGATAGGTATGGAAGGACTTGCAGTCTGTCCAGGAACAATGCCAAGTAAAACAAATTGGACCAGATGGCCTTCCTATATATATCTTCAAGACTTCATTATAAAAAATAGTCCTTGCTTAATAATTGCACGTCTATTTCAATAATTTTCTGAAAACAACATGCACTAGAGATGTCACAAGTGACCTTTTCTTATTTAATCTAATCCTTTCTTTAATTTTATTTCATTTATGCAACCAATGATAGGTATGGAAGGACTTGCAGTCCTGTCCCGGGAACAATGCCAAGTAAAACAAATTGGACCAGATGGCCTTCCTATATATATCTTCAAGACTTCATTATAAAAAATAGTCCTTGCTTAATAATTGCACGTCTATTTCAATAATTTTCTGAAAACAACATGCACTAGAGATGTCACAAGTGACCTTTTCTTATTTAATCTAATCCTTTCTTTAATCTTATTTCATTTATGCAACCAATGATAGGTATGGAAGGACTTGCAGTCCTGTCCCGGGAACAATGCCAAGAAAAACAAATTGGACCAGATGGCCTTCCTATATATATCTTCAAGACTTCATTATAAAAAATAGTCCTTGCTTAATAATTGCACGTCTATTTCAATAATTTTCTGAAAACAACATGCACTAGAGATGTCACAAGTGACCTTTTCTTATTTAATCTAATCCTTTCTTTAATCTTATTTCATTTATGCAATCAATGATAGGTATGGAAGGACTTGCAGTCCTGTCCCGGGAACAATGCCAAGTAAAACAAATTGGACCAGATGGCCTTCCTATATATATCTTCAAGACTTCATTATAAAAAATAGTCCTTGCTTAATAATTGCACGTCTATTTCAATAATTTTCTGAAAACAACATGCACTATCATCTTCTTCTTCTTTCCCTCGTAGAAGCCATTGTAGCACTAGTAACCCTTACCTTCTTCTTCTACTTCCTATGGACAAAAATATCTCGCAAACCATCAAAACCACCAGAAATCGCCGGAGGATGGCCAGTTATCGGCCATCTTTTTTACTTGGAGAAGGACGGCGACGATCGTCCGTTAGCTCGAAAACTCTCCGACTTAGCCGATAAATACGGCCCCGTTTTCACTTTCCGACTAGGACTTTCCCGAGTACTAGTAGTAAGCAGTTACGACGCCGTAAAAGACTGTTACTCCACAAACGACGCTGTATTTGCTAATCGTCCAGCTTGTCTTTACGGGGAATACATTGGCTACAATAACGCGATGCTTTTCCTCGCCAATTACGGTCCTTACTGGCGGAACATACGAAAATTAGTCATTCAGGAAGTCGTCTCCAACACTCGCCTCGAGAAATTGAAGCACATCAGGTTCGCTAATCCTAGTGGTTGTAGTATTCTGGTAGTTTTTTATTTTCCTATTTTTATTACTGTGTTATTTCTTATATTTCGATTATCGTATTATTGCCCTATGATATTTTTCATTTTTTGAAAGTCAAACAAAAAAATCTTTCACATCAATTTATTCATATATTTTTTAAATATTTTAAATTATTAATTATTGTAACTTTTCCGCACTCACGATCAAAATAAAGAAGCTTGACTCTCGAAATTCAAATTGTATCACATAAATTGGAACAAAAGGACTATTTTATTATAGTTGTTACTTTTTTCAGAATTATTTGTCATGCTTTCTTTAGTATTGTGTTGTTACTTCTTCATTTCAGTTATATTTTCCCTCAATTACATTGAAATGTTTTTTCTCGAGCCAAGGATCAATTGAAATCAAACTAACTAGCTCTCAAGGTAGGATAAGATCTGCTTACACACTGTCCTCCCCAGATCTTGTGTAATTACACTAATTATGTTATTGGTGTTGTTATCAGGTTCTCTAAAGTTCAAAATAGCATCAAACAACTTTATTCTCGAGTACAAAATGGTGGAAATTCAGTAATTAACCTAACCGATTGGTTAGAGGAATTGTGTTTCGGGCTAATAGTGAAGATGATAGCGGGGAAGAATTACAAATTAGGAGGCGAAGGAGATGAAGAAGTGGAGAGATTTAAGGAAGCTTTTAGGAAATTTTTGACTCTATCAATGGAATTTGTGTTGTGGGATGCATTTCCAATTCCGTTGTTTAAATGGGTGGATTTTCAAGGACATGTTAAGTCGATGAAGAGGACGTTTAAGGATATTGATTCGATTTTTCAGAGTTGGTTAGATGAACATATTAAGCAGAGAGAAATGTTAATGGAGGTTAATAATGGAGGTGAAAATGAAAGAGATTTTATTGATGTGATGCTTTCGAAGATGAGTAATGAACATCTACAGGAAGGTTATTCTCGTGATACTATCATCAAAGCAACAGTTTTTGTAAGTAAACTTATCCTTAATTATTTATATATTCAGATATATAGGAAATACAGATTGATTTACTGAACAAACGAGCAATAACACAATAGAATCTACAAAATATGTGTATTAGCAATACGTCGTTTTAACGTATTTAAAGATAAAAATACCCTTATATAAGCAATTCCTATCTAACAATTCATGCATTATCATTCAGTGTGTAATAATCCCAACATTATTATTGTTCATTGCATAACTAGAGATCCCTAGGGAGCTAAGAGTACAATGATATAGAAGGGAGTGAGTAACATGATAATTAAGACGACAATTAGAGTGGGAATTGTTATAAGTAGTAAACTTGAGAGTATGTTAGCTTAATATATCTTTCTCTTCAATTTTTTCTCTTATATGGGAAACCCGAAGGAAATAGATAGTGGATCGAATTCACATTTATTATGTGAAAGATTCACACAAATACCAACAGGAAGATAAACTATGATGGTGGTTAGGTTAATACTCATTTTGTTAGTTATGTGAGACTGTAACATGGGAGAAAACAGTACATATATATGAGCACGTGTTCCTGCATTGACTATATTTCTTTTGAGCCGAGGGTCTATTAGAAACCATCTTTCTACCCCACAAAGGTAGAGGTGCGTGCATCCTACCCTCCCAGACCACTTGTGGGATGGCTATGTTGTTGTTGTTGTTATCGTTGTTGTTGCTATTGTTGTTGAGCACGTGTTATGCGTAATACATAGAGCATCACCTGTTATTTGTTCGGTTAAAATCTTTTTGAGAAACCAATCAAACAACACGACAACTTCTTATTATAATAGATTTCAAGTTATATACATATTAATCATTAATATAAAGAATTTTACATCATCAGGTCAATACCTATTGTAGCAGCTATTCTTTGAATGATATGATAATGCAAAAAAGATATTTACATGTATAACTTCGTTAATAGTCATGGAGCTTTTTGTTCCTTTTTGTTTCTTTCTCCCCTTTTAACTGATCTTTGATTTTGACCACAGAGTTTGGTCTTGGATGCGGCAGACACAGTTGCTCTTCACATAAATTGGGGAATGACATTACTGATAAATAATCAGCATGTCTTGAAGAAAGCACAAGAAGAGATCGACCTGAAAGTTGGTAAAGATAGATGGATAGAAGAGAGCGATATCAAAAATTTAGAGTACCTCCAAGCTATCGTTAAGGAGGTATTACGATTATATCCACCAGGGCCTTTGTTAGTACCACACGAAAACTCAGAGGACTGTATTGTTAGCGGGTATCACATCCCTAAGGGGACTAGACTATACACGAATGTTATGAAACTACATCAAGATCCTAAAATGTGGTCAAATCCTGATCAATTCGATCCAGATAGATTCTTAGCTACTGATATTGATTTCCGTGGTCAACATTATGAGTTTATTCCGTTTGGCTCTGGAAGACGATCTTGTCCTGGGATGACCTATGCATTGCAAGTGGAGTACCTAGCGATTGGTCATTTGATCCAAGGTTTCAATTTTAGAACTCCATCGGACGAGCCTTTAGATATGAAAGAGGGCCCGGGCATGACTCTACACAAGGTAAATCCCGTGGAAGTGCTAATTACGCCTCGCCTGGCACCCGAGCTTTATAGAGTTTAATTAAGATGTTTAATCTTTGTTGAAATTGCTTAATGATGCATAATTTCAATAATATTAATCATGCTGATGCTTTACCTCTTTGTTCATCCAACAGACTACTTTGATTGTATTTAATTTCTATTATACAACTTTAAGTAATATATGTATATATATTAATACAAACTGCTTCCTACAGCTGATCTCATGTTGATAGTACGTGCTGTATCAATAAGTAAATGTAAAAGCTCCTTAATTGTATACCGCAGTTAGCAAATAAATGAAGAGTTGTGTGAGACATAAAATAAAATTTTCAATGTGTATTAGGTGGTGTTATCAGTTTGTTAGCAAAAACAAACACCACCTAAAAAGTTGATCATAAGGAGCCTATTAGTTATTTTAGTTGATCAATTGGATAGATATACTCTGTATTGTTTATTTTACAAGTGTGTGTGTTACATGAATACATTTAAAGGAACACAACAGCTAAGTAAGTAGTTCCAAGGAATTTTCAGGGAAGTAAAACAGAAACTCACTTAGCTTATATGATTTATAAAAGTTCTAATGTGATGTCATTCTTTATTGAAATTACTAGAAAGACTTCATTTAGTAAATATGTGTTCCAACTTAGCTTTTTTCACTTTAATTTTCTTGTACAGACCAAAGTTTGCGGGTGTTATAAATCGAAGTAGATAACTCACATATATTTATTGATCGTGGACAACTTTTTAACCATAGAAATACCCATTCTTATAAAAAAAAAAATGGAAAAAATCAAGAGGAGACAGAACAAAGCTTTACAAAAAAACTGCCATCTGTATACCGAAGTGTGCAGAACCAATCCACATGTCATCTTCCTCCTTAGCCACCCCATCTCCAAATCCTCCACCACTTCCCATTTAAACCCTCAAAAATAAATTCAGTATGTACTCATAATAATCACAATCTTCGAGCATAGATAAAAAAGAAGAGAGCAAATAACTAACATGGCATTAGAATGGGTAGTTCTAGGCTACGCAGCAGCAGCAGAGGCACTAATGGTAATCCTTTTAACACTTCCGGGTACATACCCGTTACGTAAAGGCTTAATATCCGTAACACGAAATCTCCTCAAACCCTTTCTTTCCGTGGTTCCGTTTTGTATATTCTTGTTGTTGGACATTTATTGGAAGTACGAGACTCGGCCGAGATGTAAATCGGCCGAGTCGTGTACCCCGACAGAAATCATGCGGCACCAGAAATCGGTGGTGAAGAGCCAGCGTAACGCTCTGTTGATTGCGTCCGCGTTGATGTTCTATTGGCTGCTTTATTCGGTTACTCGGTTGGTTACCCGACTTGAACAGTTGAATCAACGGGTTGACAAGTTGCAGAATCAAGAATAATAATTCCAATGGCAAAAAAAGTAGATATATTTTTAATTTATTTAAGTACTCTTTTGGTGTCTTTAAATTTGTAATGGATTGGAAAAACTTTTCAGTATGGATGATTATGCACGTAGCAAAAAAAAAAACTGGAATAAGCTATGGACTTTGTAGCTGATTGTTTGTATATTTTATGATAATCTGTCGTGATGTTTTAACAATGGATTTGTCTGTTTAACTACGAAATTTGTCATATTGTTATGGCCAGCAGCAAGAGTCTCGGAACAGCCCAATGAAAGGAAGAGACAAGAGGCCCATACGTGCTAGACAAGGCCTAAATTGGGTCAAGGACTTCCAATTTTAATGGATCCTTTTAATTAGGCATTAACTAGTAGTAGTGCAGTAATTTAGTTTCAGCATTTTCAGTAGTGTTGTTAGTGGATGTAGTAGTTATAATCAGTGGGTATATTAGTAGATCATGTGAGGTTAGTTTATCATTTAGAGTACGGTGATGGTAGTGGGTATCTATTAATGACCTATATAAATAAGTGTGCCTTATAAAAAAAAGGCTCATCTTAAATATTGCATACTATATTTACGTAATTTTGGTGTGTTCATTCTTCACTCGAATTCGGAATACTGACCCAAAGTGCTTTCATCCAGAGCTTCATGCCTTCCAAGCAAAATAAAATTTTACCACGGAAGAATTTGATGCATTGAAGGATTCCGTAACCTCTTTAACCGAGATCATACTCGACCTTCGGAACCATCTCGATGACATTAACCCTTTCGCATCACCCCGTCGTTATCAAGAAGGAATCTCATATTCACTGCCACAATCACCAACCAATTTCAATAATCGAAACTACCCGAATCAGTACCCCTCCATAAAGACACCCAAACTGAACCTTACAGTCTTTGATGAGACTTCAAATTCAATAATCGAAACTACCCGAATCAGTACCCTTCCATAAAGACATCCAAACTTGTTATACCCCGTAGTTGCAGGGTATGTATGTGAGGACGTACGTACGAGAGTACGGCAGAAATTTTGAAAAGAAAGAAAGATGTGAGTTTTCGACGGAAAAGTTTCCGGTTATTTGTGAAGGAAAAGGTTCGTTAATGGGAATTGGATTCCCAGATTTGGTATTCGGACTTCCTGGAATATTAGAGAATTATGGAATTTTATTTTCGGAAATGGTCACGTGGGGCCACGGAGAAATTTACGGTTTTGTGGGGCCACTTTGTTTTGAGATTTTGGCCATTGTGGATATTTTTGAAGACGTTTTTGAGGGCGATAGGAGGGTGACACGTGTCACCCCGCTAAATGGCTTGGCCAGAAGTTACATTTGGGCGCAGTCTGTAGTCGTTTTCAGGCGAAGCGTTTCCACGACTTACGAAGGAAAATTCGGCTATGTCATTTAGTATTTTTGTGAATTTTTCCGAGAGGCGGACGTTTTGGACAACGAGAGGACAACACTGCACCCTCGTTGGTGGACTTGAAGGCGGTAGGAAGTAGAATGGATGGGCAAGTGGTGGAAGATATTTGTGTAGATATTTGTGAGGATTTGTGGAGTAGGGTTAGGGTGCACTTGGCTTGATCTTGGCCTTACACTTGTGTAGCACTTGGCTAGATCTTGGCCGTTGGTTGGCACTTTGGCTTTCTTTATAAATACCATCCTCGTGAAGACTTATTCATTCACTCCTCACTTTGTCTAAGTCTTGAAATCCCTCCTCTCCTTGTTGTTGCTCTCGTCCAACTCCACTCCCCTTAGAAAGAGGCCATGGCGAGAACACCCCTCACTGCTTTAGTTGTGCTGGCAGAACTACCCCCTGGTAGAAAGTTGTCTTCCAGTATTGTTGTAATGCCCAAAATACCTTAGCCTTGTACCTTGTAGTATTCCAAAGATACCTCTTTCACGTAGAGTCAGGAAATACTACCTTTTGTCCTTTTAGTCTCAAACCAAAACCAAGGAAATCTTCATGGTTGGTTGAAGTATGTGAGTAAGTTGGTTAGAACTTCTAAGGGTTGTTTGGAGTGGTTTGGAGCGTGGAGTGGAGCTAAACCTTGCTCGGGGCGACATTATAACTTGGATAATTTTGGGCTTATCAGGTAATTATCTTGTCCTATTGTAATTGGAAATTACATGTTTGTTAGGATATATAGTTGAAGTATACTATATATGGAACTATACTTAGTATTCGCAATGTCTTTTGACTTAAGCTGAAGAAGCTGACTGTATTTACATAGGGTGTATTGCGATGAGACTTGTGTAGAATTGTACGTCAGGTTAGGCGTGTAAACCCCACGGTTGGCTTGGTAGCCAGGCCTCGATAGAGGAGGAGATTTCTGTTGTTGCGGGAGAGTCTTTTGAATTTTCTATAGAAAGATAGAAACTTGTGTTTTGGGGTTAAAAGACGTTTTGACCTTTATAGGTGAAAGTACTAGGAGTAGCGTATTCTACTCGAGGAGTGGAAAGTGATAGCGAGGTTGTAGTACTTGTAGCATTTTGCTTATTGTCGATAAATCGTCGAGGTATGTGAATCTCTTCCTATCTTTTCTAGCATGATTCTTTGTGAACTATGTAGTGCGGTAGACGTACGTGTGCTAAGTGATTTGGTTGGTTTAAAACATAGGGTGTTATAATAGCTTTATGGGAAGTTAGTTATAACGACGCATGTAAGTGAAAATGGTTTACTGATGTTAGAAGTTAAGAGACTTGATCTTATAAGATAAGAGACTTAACTTATTTGTTTTAATGTGGATGATTGTGTGAAACCTCATTCATGAGTAATGAGTACTTGTTTTTAAAGGGATAATGTTTCTTGATTTGGGAATCGAATGTGTATCGACAGCACACTGCGGCGTTAATAAAGGAAATGTATTGAATAATGATGGGTTGTATTAAAACCGGTAGAAACCTCCATCTGCATGAAGCTAAGATGAGACAAAATGATATTACATTTTCTAGATCATGAGTCTTTGTAATAAGATCGTTATAAACAAGAATAAACTACTCACGTATATGACATATGTTACTCAATTGTTCTAAAAGGAATCAGTGATTAAAGTTTGGGAACTATGAAACCATTTGAAAATGAGAAGCTTGAGTAATTGAAACTAGGCAAGCGGAACTTAGGAAAAGAATGTTGTTACTTGATTTTGAAAAGGAAGATGGGTTGGTCATTCTAATACTACGGTGTCGGGTGACTTTTATAAAAGTAATGGATCTCTTTTAAAGAACTTAACGTATGTAGTACTTTGGGGTTAAAAACCGGACTTTGGCATAAAATGAAAGTACTTTGAGTTGTGTGAAACTTGCCTATGCTTGTTGTTGTGAAACTTGCCTATCTTGTGATGATAGCCTTTATTGTACAAGCGTTGTGTTTACGTGTTCTGCGCTCTCGATAGAGGTCGGTTGGTAGTTGAACTTACTTGGATGTCTTGTGCGGCGACGGAGAAATTCCGCAGTGCGTTCTGTAAATAGTATTATTGTTGTTAATCGCTTTGGACATCCGACACGATCGTGGCGCGCGGGTATGCTTCCATTTTGGTTAAGGTCTTGTAGTTGTCGCTTTGGATATCGACACGATCGTGGCGCGCGGGTATGTTTCCATTTCGATTAACGCCTTGTGATTTCCTTTTTGGACATACCTTGACACGATCGTGGCGCGCGGGTATCGTCCGTTTGGAAAGTTGTCTTATTGTTTCCGCTTTGGACATCACGACACGATGCGTGGCGCGGGTATCTTCCGTTTGGATTCTTTGTCTTGTTGTTGAGTCACGTGGACATGTCTACACCGATCACGAATTCGGGGCATGTGGCCGTGGGACATTGGTATTGTTGTTGCATCATGGACATGTATACCTGCCGTCACGATTCGGGGCATGCGGCCGTAATGCGAACGATTGATGTTGTGGGCGTGAGACCCATAGTTATATTGGAGTGATGTATTTTATGTTGTGAGCGTAGTTTGGTTATCATCATGTCTCTGCTTTATATAGACTAGTATGATTTCATTTCTGATATTATGCGATTTCACATACTTGGTACTGTTGTCTTGACCTCGCCCGGAAGTGCGTTAAATCTGCGGTGAAAGTGCATCGATCGTGGATCTCGCTCATGGATCACGATTCGGTAGCGTTTGAAGCTCCGTTTCTCGGAGGCTTATCTTTTAGTAGGTGTTCACGAGTTGTAGGTTCTTGTACATTCGGGGTATGGCGGGGCCACTGTCCGTCATAGTCGTGTATATCTTAAGTGCAGTAATCTTGTTGTGGGCGGGGTTGTAAAAGGATTAAGCTGTTCGAGTTTTATGTATATCTTTGAAAAGCTGTTTTTGGTTGCTTTGTTTATTTATTATATCCACTTGTTAAATGTCTCATGTTTTATGTTCGTGATTTTCTCGATGTATGTATCACTAGGGTGCCGAGGTAAGGCACGATGCGAACGGGCCGGGCAGTCGTTACAAAAGTGGTATCGAGCGATTAATCCTCGGAAAGTGTCTGACCGTGTCTAGTAAGTCTTGATTATCGATGTGTTGTGCACCATCTATGTCGAGGAGGCTGAGACATTTAGGATTAGTTTCCACTTCTCATTCAGAGATCGTGCCTTAGAGGCGTGTTGTAAGTTGTACCCTACGGCGTATCTCGTTTTTACCGATTATGCCTCCTTGAGCAAGCGAGCCCGAGAAGGGCAAAGCGGTGAGTCTTGCTAGTGAATCTGAGAGAGTGCAGCGCGAGCCCAGGCATTACACGAGTTGTGCTTGACGGCCGGGTTTCGCGGCGCCGCCCGGCCCAGCGAGTTTAAGCGCAGCGATGGGCGATGAGACTCTGATGCACGAGCCTCGGTCCCGATGCAGGCGAGGGAGATGGGTCGCGAGAGATGGCCCGATTATTGGCGAGTTGTGGCGAATATGAGGCAGTGGAATCTGGCGATTCGGTTCGATGCGATGGTTCACCCCGGCGAATAGTTTGAGGCTACGGGACTTTACGAGTTGTAACGCGAGTTTTATGGGTCGAGGCACGAGGATGATCGCGAGGAGTTCATCCGGCGATTCTGACGGATCGTCACGGGTGATCAAGCTTGGCAAAGTCTGTGACCTTTGGTTCGCATCAGTGCGTGATCTGCCGTCGATTGGTTTGATTCATGGAGCTTTCACGGGAGAGCATGCACTCAGCAGTATGGGATGAGTTTTGGGGGCTTTCCTCACGCACTTGCCTCCGGATGAGGAGGCACGGTAAACAATTTTTGTTACTAAGGCGAGGAGGCGCGGCTGTCGGGAGTACAATGTCGAGTTCGATTCTTTGGCTCGATATGTCCTGCGCTAGTTGCGAGATATGGAGGATAGGGTGCATCGCTCGTCGCAAGGCTTGATGATTATATGGCGAATCTTGTGCGGGTGTTTCTCTTGGCCGGGCATGGACATTGCGCGTGCGAGCTCATGCGCTAGGATGTGAGGCACGGAGTCGACGGAATGACTGGATCGCGAGAAGAGGCGGGCGGCGGTCCTTTGGTGGCTTTCGAGGCGGACCGCCTCGTGGCCGAGCTAGTTATATACCCCCAGCGGTGCAGTAGTCCTCCACCGTCTTGAGGCGGTCGGGCTCGAGGTTCAGATTTTCAGCGAGCGAGGGTGTTAACGGTGAAGCCACCCTACCTCGTTGTGACCATTGTGGTAGACTCCATTTTGGAGAGTGTCGTGCTAGATTGGGAGTTTGTTTTACATGCGGCAGCGGGGCCATTTGCGAGGAACTGTCCAGGCAAGGGAAGCGCGGATATTACGACTCGACGCCCGGGATCGTGGTGGTTCATCACCTTCTACGACTATGCGCCTGCGGTGGGCCTATGATTAGAGTGGGCGGTAGCTTGGTATATCCTTAACCTCTAGAGTTTTGGTATCTTGGTTATGATGGTCTCATTATTGTGTGCTATGCGGATAGCATTGTGATATGTGTGAGTTAGAATGTATGGTTAGTTGGGAGGATACGTGTGGGGGCATGGTAAGTGTGAACCTTAGACTATGTCACGGCGAGACCTTAGGGGTAAGGTCGTCTTGAGTTAAAGATTTATTTTTGACCACTTATCGGAGTAGTAGTATCGTGGGATTTATTTGTGTGATAAGTCCACGGGTAGTGTGAGATGGAAGTGGTAGCTTCGTGATGTGAATTAGTAAGATTGTTTGGATCGGGAACAAGAGTTTGTACGGTTGGGGGTCGGGTTTAGGACCATTTGCGGGTCAAACCGTAACCCGATTTGGGGTGGGGCCAGTTGGGTGGTCGCCGGTGGTAGGGTCACGAGGGTGCTAGGCGAGTTTAGATGATCATCGTATGAGTTCGTGGGCGCGTTCGACGAGCGGTTCGTAAAGGCGGGAATGGCCTTAAGGAAGTTTGAGGTTAGTAAGATGACCAAGTTTGGAGGTAGTGACTCGGAGATTTTCGAGAGCGGAGTAATGGTGAAGTATGGTACGTCTTTGGGAGAGTTCAAGTGTTCGAGAAGGGCACGGCGAGTAAGGAAGGAAGATAACGTGTGTTATTTCGTGGCGGTATGGCGTTGACAACTTGTTAGAGGAACTTCATCAATATCCGTCTTGAGAAGGAACATTCGGGACGAATGTTTCTAAGGAGGAGAATGTTATACCCGTAGTTGCGGGGTATGTATGTGAGGGCGTGCGTGCGAGAGTCGCGAAATTTTGAAAAGAAAGAAAGATGTGAGTTTTTCGCGGAAAAGTTTCCGGTTATTTGTGAAGGAAAAGGTTCGTTAATGGGGAATTGGATTCCCAGTTTGGTATTCGGACTTCCGGAATATTAGAGAATTATGGAATTTTATTTTGGAAATGGTCACGTGGGGCCCACGGGAGAAATTCTGGTTTTGTAGAGAACCCACTTTGTTTTGAGATTTTGGCCATTGTGGATATTTTTGAAGAGCGTTTTGAGGGCCAATAGGAGGGTGACACGTGTCACCCCGCCTGTGGCTTGGCCGAAGTTACGTTGGGCCAGTCTGCATTAAGTCGTTTTAAATGAAACGTTTCCACGACTTACGAAGGAAAATTCGGCTATGTCATTTAGTATTTTGTGAATTTTTCAGAGGCGGAACGTTTTGGACCAACGAGGCAACACTGCACCTCGTTGGTGGACTGAAAAGGCGGTAGAAGTAGAATGGATGGGCAAGTGGTGGAAGATATTTGTGTAGATATTTGTGAGGATTTGTGGAGTAGGGTTAGGGTGCACTTGGCTTGATCTTGGCCTTACACTTGTGTAGCACTTGGCTAGATCTTGGCCGTTGGTTGGCCTTTGGCTTTCTTATAAATACCCTCATGTGAAGACTTATTCATTCACTCCTCACTTTGTCTAAGTCTTGAAATCCCTCCTCTCCACTTGTTGTTGCTCTCGTCCAACTCCCTTCTCCCCTTAGAAAGAGGCCTTGGCGAACACCCCCTCACTGCCTAGTTGTGCTAGCCAGCCTACCCCTTGGTAGAAAGTTGTCTTCCAGTATTGTTGTAATGCCCAAAATACCTTAGCCTTGTACCTTGTAGTATTCCAAAGATACCTCTTTCGTAGAGTCAGGAAATACTACCTTTTGTCCTTTAGTCTCAAACCAAACCCAAGGAAATCTTCATAGTTGGTTGAAGTATGTGAGTAGAAGTTGGTTAGAACTTCTAAGGGTTGTTTGGAGTGGTTTGGAGCGCGTGGAGTGGAGCTAAACCTTGCTCAGGAGCGACATTATAACTTGGATAATTTTGGGCTTATCAAGGTAATTATCTTGTCCCTCTATTGTAATTGGAAATTACATGTTTGTTAGGATATATAGTTGAAGTATACTATATATGGAACTATACTTAGTATTCGGCAATGTCTTTTGACTTAAGCTGAAGAAGCCCAGTGACTGTATTTACATGGGGTGTATTGCAGTAGACTTGTGTAGACTTGTACACGTGCGGGTAGACGTGTAAAACCCCCCCTGGTTGGCTTGGTAGCCGGCCTCGATAGAGGAGGAGATTTCTGTTGTTGCGGGGAGAGTCTTTGCCAATTTTCTATAGAAAGATAGAAACTTGTGTTTTGGGGTTAATAGACGTTTTGACCTTTATAGGTGAAAGTACTAGGAGTAGCGTATTCTACTCGAGGAGTGGAAAGGGCTAGCGAGGTTGTAGTACTTGGAGCATTTTGCTTATTGTCGATAAATTGTCGCGAGGTATGTGAATCTCTTCCTATCTTTTCTAGCATGATTCTTTGTGAACTATGTAGTGCGGTGAGCGTCATGTGCTAAGTGATTTGGTTGGTTTAAAACATAGGGTGTTATAATAGCTTTATGGGAAGTTAGTTATAACGACCTTATGTAAGTGAAAATGGTTTACTGATGTTAGAAGTTAAGAGACTTGATCTTATAAGATAAGAGACTTAACTTATTTGTTTTAATGTGGATGATTGTGTGAAACCTCATTCATGAGTAATGAGTACTTGGTTTTAAAGGGATAATGTTTCTTGATTTGGGAATCGAGAATGTGTATCGACAGGACCATTTGCGGCGTTAATAAAGGAAATGTATTGAATAATGATGGGTTGTATTAAAACCGGTAGAAACCTCATCTGCATAGAAGCTAAGATGAGACAAAATGATATTACATTTTCTAGATCATGATCTTTGTAATAAGATCGTTATAAGCAAGAATAAACTACTCACGTATATGACATATGTTACTCGATTGTTCTAAAAGGAATCAGTGATTAAAGTTTGAGGAACTATGAAACCATTTGAAAATGAGAAGCTTGAGTAATTGAAACTAGGCAAAGCTGGAACTTAGGAAAGAATGTTGTTACTTGATTTTGAAAAGGAAGATGGGTTGGTCATTCTAATACTACGGTATCGGGTGACTTTTATAAAAGTAATGGATCTCTTTTAAAGAACTTAACGTATGTAGTACTTTGGGGTTAAAAACCGGACTTTGGCATAAAATGAAAGTACTTTGAGTTGTGTGAAACACTTTATGCTTGTTGTTGTGAAACTTGCCTATCTTGTGATGATAGCCTTTATTGTACAAGCGTTGTGTTTTACGTGTTACGCGTCTCGATAGAGAAGTCGGTTGGTAGTTGAGAACTTACTTGGATGTCTTGTGTGACGGAGAAATTCCGCAGTGCGTTCACTGTAAATAGTATTATTGTTGTTAATCGCTTTGGACATCGACACGATCGTAGCGCGGGTATGCTTCCATTTTGGTTAAGATCTTGTGGTTAATCGCTTTGGATATCTTGACCACGATGCGTGGCGCGGGTATGTTTCCATTTCGATTAACGCCTTGTATTCCTTTTTGGACATCGCGACACGATCGTGGCGCGCGGGTATCGTCCATTTGGAAAGTTGTCTTATTGTTTCCACTGGACATCGCGACCACGATCGTGGCGCGCGGGTATGCTTCCATTTGGATTCTTTGTCTTGTTGTTGAGTCACGTGGACATGTCTACACGTCTGCAGAATTAGGGGCATGTGGCCATGGGACATTGGTATTGTTGTTGCATCGTGGACATGTATCTGCCGTCACGATATTCGAGGCGCATGCGGCCATGTCTGAACGATTGATGTTGTGGGCGTGAGACCCGTAGTTATATTGGAGTGATGATTGTTTTATGTTGTGAAGCGTAGTTTGGTTATCATACATGTCTCTGCTTTATATAGACTAGTATGATTTCATTCTGATATTATGCGATTTCACATACTTGGTACTGTTATCTTGACCTCCTTGAGTGCGTTAAATCTGCGCGGTAGAAGTACATCGATCGTGGATCTCGCTCATGGATCACAGATTCGTAGCATTTGAAGCTCCGTTTCTCGGAGGCTTATCTTTTAGTAGGTGTTCCACTGAGTTGTAGGTTCTTGTACATTCGAGGTATGGCGGGGCCACTGTCGTCATAGTCATTAATATATCTTAAGTGCATGTAATCTTGTTGTGGCGGGGTTGTAAAAGGATTAAAGCTGTTCGGAGTTTTATGTATATCTTGAAGGCAAGCTGTTTTTGGTTGCTTTGTTTATTTATTATATCCTTGTTAAATGTCTCATGTTTTATGTTCGTGATTTTCTACGATGTATGTATCACTAGGGTGCCGGTAAGGCACGATGCTTGAACCGGGCAGTCGTTACAAAAGTGGTATCGAGCGATTAATCCTCGGAAAGTGTCTGAACCGTGTCTAGTAAGTCTTGATTATCGATGTGTTGTGCACCACATCTATAATCGAGAGGCTGAGACATTTAGGATTAGTTTCCATTCTTCTCATTCGAGATCGTGCCTTAGAAATTTGTGTTGTAAGTTGTACCCTGCAGCGTATCTCGTTTTTACGATTATGCCTCGCGCAGGCAACGAGCCCGAAGGCAAGGCGTGAAGTGCTGCTAGTGAGATCTGAGGAGAGTGCGAGCGCGAGCGGTGACACGAGTTGTGCTTGAGCCAGCGGGTTTAGCGCGCCCGGCACCAGCGAGTTTAAGCGCGGCGGTGGGCGTGAGACTCTGATACTGAGCCTCGGTCCCGATGCAGGCGGGGAGATGAGTCGCGAGATGGCCCGATTATTGGCGAGTTGTGGCGGATATGAGAGCAGTGAATCTGGCGATTCGGTTCGATGCTTGATGGTTCGCCGGCGAGATAGTTTGAGGCTACGGGACTTTACGAGTTGTAGCGCCCGAGTTTTATGGGTGAGGCACGAGGATGATCGCGAGGAGTTCATCCGGCGATTCTGACGGATCGTGCGGGTGATCGAGGCTTGAACGAAGTGCGTGACCTTTGGTTCGCGCGTCATGCGTGATCTGCCGTCGATTGGTTTGATTCATGGAGCTTTCGGGAGAGCATGCACCTCGGCAGTATGGGATGAGTTTTGGGGCTTTCCTCACGCACTTCTTGCCTCCGCGGATGAGGAGGCACGGGTAAACAGTTTTTGTTACTAAGGCGAGGCGCCGCGTCGGGAGTACAATGTCGAGTTCGATTCTTTGGCTCGATATGTCCTGCGCTAGTTGCGGATATGGAGGATAGGGTGCGTCGCTACGTCGCGGGCTTGATGATTATATGGCGAATCTTGTGCGGGTGTTTCTCTTGGCGGCATGGACATTGCCGCGTGCGAGCTCGTGCGCTAGGATGTGAGGCACGGAGGGTCGGCGGAATGACACGGATCAGCGAGAAGAGGGCCGGGGCGGCGGGGTCCTTTGGTGGCTTTCGAGGCGGACCGCCTCGGCGAGCTAGTTATATACCCCACCGGTGCAGTAGTCCTCCGCGTCTTGAGGGCGGTCGGGGCTCGAGGTTCAGATTTTGGCGAGCGGGGTGTTAACGGTGAAGCCACCCTACCTCGTTGTGACCATTGTGGTAGACTCCATTTTGGAGAGTGTCGTGCTAGATTGGGAGTTTGTTTTACATGCGGCCAGCGGGGCCATTTTGCGAGGCTGTCCAGAGCCGAGGAAGCGCGGATATTACGACTCGACGCCCGGGATCTGTGGTGGTTCATCACCTCTGACTATCGCCACTGCGAGTGGGCCTATGATTAGAGTGGAGCGGTAGCCGGTATATCCTTAACCCTCTAGAGTTTTGGTATCTTTGGTTATGATGGTCTCGTTATTGTGTGCTATGTACGGATAGCATTGTGATATGTGTGAGTTAGAATGTATGGTTAGTTGGGAGGATACGTGTGGGGCATGGTAAGTGTGAACCTTAGACTATGTCACGATCGAGACCTTAGGGGTAAGGTCGTCTTGAGTTAAAGATTTATTTTTGACCCTTATCGAGTAGTAGTATCGTGGGATTTATTTGTGTGATAAGTCCACGGGTAGTGTGAGATGGAAGTGGTAGCTTTCGTGATGTGAATTAGTAAGATTGTTTGGATCGGGAACAAGAGTTTGGCACGGTTGAAGTCGGGTTTAGGACCATTTGCGGGTCAAACCGTAACGATTTGGGGTGGGGCAGTTCAGGTGGTCATGCGGTGGTAAGTCACGCGAGGTGCTAGGCGAGTTTAGATGATCGTCGTATGAGTTCGTGGGCGCGTTCGACCAGTTGGAGGTAGTGACTCCAGATTTTCGAGAGCGGAAGTAATGGTGAAGTATGGTGCGTCTTGGGAGAGTTCAAGTGTTCGAGAAGGGCACGGCGAGTAAGGAAGGAAGATAACGTGTGTTATTTCGTGGCGGTATGGCGTTGACAACTTGTTAGAGGAACTTCATCAATATCCGTCTTGAGAAGGAACATTCGGCGAATGTTTCTAAGGAGGAGAATGTTATACCCGTAGTTGCGGGGTATGTATGTGAGGACGTGCGTCTGAGAGTACGTGAGAAATTTTGAAAAGAAAGAAAGATGTGAGTTTTGACGGAAAAGTTTCCGTTATTTGTGAAGAAAAGGTTCGTTAATGGGAATTGGATTCCCAGTTTGGTATTCGGACTTCTGGAATATTAGAGAATTATGGAATTTTATTTTGGAAATGGTCACGTGGGGCCACGGAGAAATTCTGATTTTGTAGAACCCACTTTGTTTTGAGATTTTGGCCATTGTGGATATTTTTGAAGACGTTTTTGAGGGCGATAGGAGGTGACACGTGTCACCCCGCCTGGCTTAGCGAAGTTACATTTGAGCCAGTCTGTAGAGTCGTTTTTACGAAAGCGTTTCCCACGACTTACGAAGGGAAAATTCCGGCTATGTCATTTAGTATTTTTGTGAATTTTTCCGAGAGACGGAACGTTTTGGACCAACGAGAGGGCAACACTCGCACCTCTCGTTGGTGGACTGAAAAGGCGGTAGGGTAGAATGGATGGGCAAGTGGTGGAAGATATTTGTGTAGATATTTGTGAGGATTTGTGGAGTAGGGTTAGGGTGCACTTGGCTTGATCTTGGCCTTACACTTGTGTAGCACTTGGCTAGATCTTGGCCGTTGGTTGGCCTTTGGCTTTGCTATAAATACCACTCCTCGTGAAGACTTATTCATTCACTCTCACTTTGTCTAAGTCTTGAAATCCCTCCTCTCCACTTGTTGTTGCTCTCGTCAACTCCCTTCTCCCCAGAAAGAGGCCTTGGCCGAGAACACCCCCTCACTAGCTAGTTGTGCTAGCCTACCCCCCTTGGTAGAAAGTTGTCTTCCAAGTATTGTTGTAATGCCCAAAATACCTTAGCCTTGTACCTTGTAGTATTCCAAAGATACCTCTTTACGTAGAGTCCGGAAATACTACCTTTTGTCCTTTTAGTCTCAAACCGAAACCCTAAGGAAATCTTCATAGTTGGTTGAAGTATGTGAGTAGAAGTTGGTTAGAACTTCTAAGGGTTGTTTGGAGTGGTTTGGAGCGCGTGGAGTGGAGCTAAACCTTGCTCAGGAGCGACATTATAACTTGGATAATTTTGGGCTTATCAAGGTAATTATCTTGTCCCTCTATTGTAATTGGAAATTACATGTTTGTTAGGATATATAGTTGAAGTATACTATATATGGAACTATACTTAGTATTCGGCAATGTCTTTTGACTTAAGCTCAAGAATCGAATCAGATGTATTTACATAGGAGTGTATTGGATTAGTCTTGTGTAGAATTGTACACGTCCGGTTATACGTGTAAACCCCACTGGTTGGCTTGGTGGCCAGGCCTCGATAGAGGAGGAGATTTACTGTTGTTGCGGGGAGAGTCTTTGCCAATTTTCTATAGAAAGAAAGAAACTTGTGTTTTGGGGTTAATAGACGTTTTGACCTTTATAGGTGAAAGTACTAGGATTAGCGTATTACTCGAGGAGTGGAAAGGGCTAGCGAGGTTGTAGTACTTGGAGCATTTTGCTTATTGTCGATAAATCGTCGCGAGGTATGTGAATCTCTTCCTATCTTTTCTAGCATGATTCTTTGTGAACTATGTAGTCGGTGAGCGTACGTGTGCTAAGTGATTTGGTTGGTTTAAAACATAGGGTGTTATAATAGCTTTATGGGAAGTTAGTTATAACGACCTTATGTAAGTGAAAATGGTTTCTTGATGTTAGAAGTTAAGAGACTTGATCTTATAAGATAAGAGACTTAACTTATTTGTTTTAATGTGGATGATTGTGTGAAACCTCATTCATGAGTAATGAGTACTTGGTTTTAAAGGGATAATGTTTCTTGATTTGGGAATCGAATGTGTATCGACAGGACACTGCAGCGTTAATAAAGGAAATGTATTGAATAATGATGGGTTGTATTAAAACCGGTAGAAACCTCCATCCGCAGAAGCTAAGATGAGACAAAATGATATTACATTTTCTAGATCATGTTCTTTGTAATAAGATCGTTATAAACAAGAATAAACTACTCACGTATATGACATATGTTACTCAATTGTTCTAAAAGGAATCAAGTGATTAAAGTTTGGGAACTATGAAACCATTTGAAAATGAGAAGCTTCGAGTAATTGAAACTAGGCAAGCTGGAACTTAGGAAAAGAATGTTGTTACTTGATTTTGAAAAGGAAGATGGGTTGGTCATTCTAATACTACGGTATCGGGTGACTTTTATAAAAGTAATGGATCTCTTTTAAAAGAACTTAACGTATGTAGTACTTTGGGGTTAAAAACCCGACTTTGGCATAAAATGAAAGTACTTTGAGTTGTGTGAAACTTACTATGCTTGTTGTTGTGAAACTTGCCTATGCTTGTGATGATAGCCTTTATTGTACAAGCGTTGTGTTTACGTGTTACGCGTCTCTCGATAGAATTCGGTTGGTAGTTGAGAACTTACTTGGATGTCTTGCGGTGGCGGAGAAATTCCGCAGTGCGTTCACGTAAATAGTATTATTGTTGTTAATCGCTTTGGACATACTGACACGATGCGTAGCGCACGGGTATGCTTCCATTTGGTTTAAGGTCTTGTGGTTAATCGCTTTGGATCTAGTGACACGATGCGTAGCCCACGGGTCGGTTTCCATGTAGATTAACGCCTTGTTATTTGCTTTTTGGACATAATGACACGATCGTGGCGCTGCGGGTATCGTCCATTTGGAAAGTTGTCTTATTGTTTCCCTTTGGACATACCGACACGATCGTAGCGCGCGGGTATGCTTCCATTTGGATTCTTTGTCTTGTTGTTGAGGTCACGTGGACATGTCTGCCGATCACTGAATTCGGGGCATGTGGCCATGGGACATTGGTATTGTTGTTGCATCATGGACATGTCTACCGTCGCGATATTCCGGTATCGCGCCATAATGCGAACTGATTGATGTTGTGGGCGTGAGACCCATAGTTATATTGGAGTGATGATCGTTTTATGTTGTGAGCGTAGTTTGGTTATCATACATGTCTCTGCTTTATATAGACTAGTATGATTTCATTTCTGATATTATGCAGTTTCACATACTTGGTACTGTTATCTTGACCTCGCCGGGGCTGCGTTAAATCCGCGGTAAGTACATCGATCGTGGATCCTCGCCATGGGATCACGATTCAACAGCATTTGAAGCTCCGTTTCTCCGAGGCTTATCTTTTAGTAGGTGTTCACGAGTTGTAGGTTCTTGTACATTCGGGGTATGGCGAGCCCTGTCCGTCATAGTCATTGTATATCTTAAGTGCATGAATCTTGTTGTGGCGGGGTTGTAAAAGGATTAAAGCTGCTCGAGTTTTATGTATATCTTGAAAATCTGTTTTTGGTTGCTTTGTTTATTTATTATATCCCTTGTTAAATGTCTCATGTTTTATGTTCCTGATTTTCTACGATGTATGTATCACTAGGGTGCCTGGGTAAGGCACGATGCGGAGCCGGGCGGGTCGTTACAAAACTGAACCTCATTGGATTGATTTTTTCTAGCCGAACACTATTACAATTACTATCACGTACCTCCGGACCAACGATTAATGATGGCATCGTTTTGTATGAGTTGGTAAAAATAGATGTACTTTAATCACCAACTAAGTGATTGGAATTGAGGGCGTTAGAAGTCCGATTCGGTCCAAGTTCGTATGAAAACCATCAAGCGTCTTCAAACTCAAGCACCGAGGACCAGTAATGGAGTTCCAAGAAGAGTTTGAAAAAATCTGCAATTGTGTATATGGTCACCTGTCGCAATTCTGAAATTGCTTCATTCTGAATTGCGCGAGAAAATAAAGCAAGAACTCGCGGTTTTAAAATCATGAACAGTCACCGACGCCAACAGTCTAGCCAAATTAATCGAGGTCAAGCTGAAGGAAACCAAACCCAAAATAAATCCAAGCCATCGTTATCTGCCCCACTCTCATTACCTATTACCCGACACCAACCAGTGAAAACAGAACCATCAAACAGTCCCCGCCACTTCCTCAATTAACTGCATCCTCAAGACCAAACCAGAACTGTCTGTTAGGAGGCTCACTCAACCAGAAATCCAACAACGACGAGCAAAAGGGATGTGTTACAGTTGTGAGGAGAAATGACAACTTGGGTACGTATGCAAGAAACCACAGTTCCTCATTATTGTGGTAAATGAAATTACTGATTATAAATTTTCAACCATGGATCATAGAAGAGGAGAAATGGGAGAAGCAGGAGATGGCGAAACTGGTGAAACAGACTTTCTTTAGCAGGAGCAATTGGAAGGAACTTTCCATCTATCTATGGCAGCCTATTTAGGAATCTCAACTTCGCGGACCCTGCGAGTCCACTGTGCTATCAAAGGGGAATAATTTACAACCTTGGTAGATTCTGGGAGCACCCACAACATCATACAACCACGACTTGCGCAGCAACTCAGATTGTCTGTTCTAACACTCTCAAATACCGATGTGATGGTAGGGAATAGAGAATTCTTGGACTGCACAGGCCACTGCCTCGATGTGAAGGTTTTGTTAAAAGGGCAATAATTTAATATTCCCTTTCTAATTTTACCAATTCAAGGAGCTGACGTCGTTCTCGGAGTTCAGTGGTTAAGCACTTTAGGGGCTTTTACTGTCGACTTTTTCATACCCCAAATAAGTTTTTAACCACAACAGAAGGTTAATCCAGTTAACCAATGAGCCCACTTTAAGTCTGACAACTCCAGCCCAACTGAATCAAATGATCACCACAGGGTCTGTGCTATCCTTACATGCCATTATCCACGAGACCAGTCCTCTTTCATCAACACCCGAATCTAACCCTCACGCTTACCCGAATCTGCAAAGAATCGATAACCAAATATAACCACCTTTTTTAAAATCACGAACTCCGCTGACCGCAAACACGATCATCAAATTCATCTACAATTCGATGTCAAACCAGTCAACGTTCGACCCTACCGTTACCCTCATTATCAGAAGGATATTATGACGAAGCTCATTGAGTAAATGCTAGAAGAATGAGTGATTCGACCAAGTAAAATTCCTTATTCTTCACCAGTATTATTAGTTCATAAGAAGGAAGGAACTTGGAGATTTTGTGTCGACTACCGAGCTTTGAATGATATCACAATTCGAGATCGATTTTCGATACCAACAGTGGATGAGAAACTGGACGAGTTGAAAGGGGATGTCGTGTTCTCAAAGACTGACTTAAGGTCTGGATATCACCAAATACGAATGAATCCTCAAGATGTGCACAAAACAACTTTTCGGACCCGCGATGGACACTATGAATTCATTGTGATGTCATTTGGGTTGTCCAATGCTCCTTCCACCTTTCAAGCAGCAATGCATGAGTTGTTTTGTGAACAATTAAGGCGTTATGTGCTGATTTTCTTTGACGATATTCCAGTCCTTGCTCTACCCGACTTTGATAAAGATTTCGGAGTCACGACAGACGCTAGCGGAAGTGACATTGGTGCAGTCCTATCACAATCAGATCATCCTCTGGCCTTTTTCAACAAGAAACTAGTTTCACGAATGCAGTCAGCCTCCACGAGAGAGCTCTACGCCATCACCGAATCAGTAAAAAAATGGAGGCATTATTTACTTGGGAGAAAGTTCATCATATATACAGATCACAAAAGTATCCGACACTTACTATCCCAAGTAATCCAGACGCCTGAACAACAAAAGAGGTTCACTAAACTGATCGGGTTTGAGTATGAAATCTGGTATAAGCTAGGGAAGGAGAACCAAGTCGCTGATGTGTTGTCAAGGATGGAGCAGTCCCAATACAATATCATTACCGAGCCCATTGTATCCTGTTGACAGTCAATTTTGATCCGTTTTTTTGTATATTTCGTGCAATTTTAAGTATTTTAGCACACCGCATTTTAATTGTTATTTTGCATATTTTTACATAATATTCTACGTTTGTTTCTTCACAAAAATGGCATTGCATCTTTTATTTTTAAATTAAGCATATTGTCGTTGTTAATATTATGTTTTATTATTGTTATACCGTCGTTTTTATTTTAATAATATTCACATCTTTTTAAATAATTAATCGGCACCGCATTTTTACTTTTAATCAGGCATTAAACGTGTCTTAAATATTGCATTGTAGTATTATTGCGTCGTCATTTGCATTTTTTATAATTTTGTATCTTTTTAAATAATTTTTTTTTAAATAATTAACCAGCCTCGCATTTTGTCAAACCAGTCCAGTCCAAGACGCAATTTGAATCAGTCCAAGCCAACACTATTTTTAATATCATCCAAACACCCTCTTTTATTTTCCCCACCTAAAATCAAATACCACTTTTCATTTTTCCCCCAAAACAATACCCCACTTTTCATTTTTCCCCCCCAAATACCAAACCCTAAACCTACCCTATAAAATAAAACATTCCCCCCCTTTCTATGAGACCCCAGCCGCAACATTCCCTATCCCTCACCCCAGCCCTCTCTCGTCACTCTCCCTCAACTCACACACTGCCCGTCGCCGCCGCCTCCCTTCGCGAGCTCCGGCGAACCCCCCTCTTAACACCCACAAGCCACCCCTCTCACCCCTGCCCTCTCCCGTCGCCCTCTCACCCTAGCCTCCCCTGCCCTATCCCTTCCGATGCGGCGAGCCCACATTTTGATCACGCAATCCCTTCCGTGGCCCTCTCCGTCTCCCGATCCGTCGCCGATCTCACCAAACCACTGCTTTTCCATACCCCGTCGACGACGAACGCTCCCAGACCACCTCTGTCCGTCGACCAGCTCCGGCGAAGTCCCTATCCCGCACACCCCACTCTCTCTCACTCTCCTCTTCCCTGCCTTCCTGTCGCCGCCGCCCCTTTCGCCGGAGCTCCAAGCTCCGGCGAACACTCTCTCTCTCTAATACCACAAGCCAGGTTCTTGCACTAATGCACTGATATACACTTTCTTGGGAACTGAAAAAGGTACTTGATGTTAGCATCGCTTTTCGCACAATTTTCTGGTTACGGGAAAGAACTTAATTTGTTCCTTTGGGTATCTCAGTTTGTTTTTGTTTTCACTAGTAAGAGTTGAAGCAGTGAATTTTGGGCATATTTGTGTAGTTATTAGAGAAAACAAGTCCATTAGCTTGGTTTCCTGTTGTAAAAATCAAATCTTGGTTTAGGGTGTGTTTGCTAAATGATGGAAACTGAAGGATTTTGATTTATAATTGGGTAAGTACATGCAGATTAGGTGAAAGTTAGTGACACTCTATTAGTAAGAACTGTGGAAGATAATATTGTCTGATTTATGCTGTTGGAGTTGATTGGTATTATTTCATCATTCTGAAGGCTTGTGTTCTAGCTGCAGATTTGTGAAAGCTTCATTTTGGGTTTTCATTGGACACATTTCGTAGGAAAATAGGGAACTGGTGGTCTACATAAAGTGATAAAACCACAAAGCATAGAATGGTGTCTAGGAGAGATTTTGCAGATTCTTCTTTGCTTTGTGTGGTGGGGAACTGACTCCAGCTGTGATTGTGATGAGATTTGACTTTGACTAGTTGGAGATGAGTGATAATGCACTGATTGGCCGATGAAAAAGTTATCCGTCGATTTTTGAGGCATCCACAGTTGCAAAGACGGAAAATAAAATAAATGAAGCTTTCTGGGCAAGGATGATTTCTTCCAATTACACTGGATAACCAACATGCGCTGGCAGGACGAATTCTCGCAGCCGCAATTGTTTAGGCTGTCCCACTTTATATATTTTTCATATCTGAGCCCTCCGTGTTTAAAACTATTACTGTTTTGACGCGGATCTGAAAGTTTTATTTATTTTATAGCAATATTGGCCGATGAAGGAATCTCCGTCTGATTTCCAAGGCCTCCTCTGTGCAAAAGACGGATTTATTTATTTTGCTTTACTTATTAATTCTTGTCATTATTTTTAAAATTATTTGTTCTACTATTAATACTTTTACTAAGTGTTTATGCAGGTACCCGGAGATTATCTTGCGCAAAAGGCCTAAAAAGGGCTAAAAGATATCCCGGAGCTTTATTTTTATGTCATATTTAATTTTAAGCTTTTATTATTTTTTGTATTGCATTTTATTTTTAAATTATTAAAAATGCTTAGAATAGTTAGAATAAAAAGGGCAATAAATAATTAACCTAGGTTTGAACGAATAACCGCAAATTAGCGGATCTTAGAGGGTGCCTAACCCCTTCCCTTTAGGATAATAAAGAACCCTGACTCAGAATCTCACTAATTTCGCAGACCATTAAATGGAAGTCAATTGCAGTATTTTTATTGCAATAAACTAAGTGTCCTAATTCACTATAATAATTAGGTGGCGACTCCTTAAAATACATTTTAGGAATCAACCATACGTGGTACTCCCGTTTCCGACTCCGGTTGAAAATAGGGTGTCACAGCATGGCGACTCCGCTGGGGATATCATGTTCTTGATCATAACATACTCAGGTGAATTAAATATTGCACTTTATTTTGCTTTTATATTTGTTGTAAATATTTTATATTGTTTGCTTTTATTTTGTAATTAACTACTTTAATTGCTACATTCTTTTATTGCTTTCCTTAAATTGTCATTCCGTTCATATTTCCTCCATTCTGGAAAATTAACACTATCACACACTACACGCGAGGTGCGCTTGGTGCATCAGCAAAATTCTTTCTTCAAAACCCAAATTTAGGAGAGTTGGTAATAGACGCGGAGAATCCGGTCCAACCGGTGGCCGCGTAGCCTTCTCACTCGAGTAGTCCGCTCGGGAACCATTGTGTCTAGTAAGCCAAATCTTAGAAAACTTAAGATAGAGCTATACCACTTTTATTAAGTCATGCATGCATAAACCTTAGGTGGGTTAATCATTGGTATTAACGCCACAATTAGAAATCCACCAAACTTGTCGACGGGTTTCACAACCCAACGACTCATTAACATACTATGTGTAGCGTGATGATGATAGACGGATCCAAGCCTGGTCACGACACGTCAAAATTGGAAAAAGTGCACCGTCGTTTTGGTCGCCATTTCCAACAAAATATTGCGGTTAACGGCTTGGACCTATTTATCATAATCCGCGTATTTGGCGTTTAGGCTCACCTCTGGCATAAGAGAGGTCCCAAGCATATTAGGGCACGCGCTTGATTTGCATGTTTTTTGTTTATTATTGTTTGTCACTAGCAACTCTGTACATATTGTTTAATTCAATAATCGCTCTTTTGTGATTCCGGACTCGAGCATTTGTATTTTTGCATTTTTGCTTTCACATTGCAATCAGGACTTCTACTGCGTAAATCACTCTTGAATAGCGCGACTTGGACTTTGTGAAGCATCAACCACCAGTCCGGTCGAACCAATCAGGGGAGTCTCTGACTATATGGTCACACCCCTTCATTTTGTTATTTTATCATTTTCCACTCTCACCTATTTCTCATATTTTTGCAGGAAAAGCAATCCGCAAATAGTCGAAGCGTTCAAAAGAAAACAAAAAAAGGTCATCACGAGGCGAGAATTATGTTGACTAATAGAAGTCAGTTTATACCAGATTCAACGAGACATCGCTCTCAATTCTTTTATACTTTGTATTTTTATTCATATTTGCAAATTAAATTAATATGTTTAGCGTTTAATTACATAGTTTTCGCATATCATGCATTTTACAGCATAATTATTCCGAACTACGCGTGTCTGATTCTCACCACACGGTGTGATACGTAGGCAACTCATTTTGGGTTCGACACCACAAAAATAAAAACAAAACAAAAAAAAACAACGAAACAAAAAAAAAACACATTTCTCACTCATGCATCTCATTCATCATGTTCTCGGGCATTCATTTTACTTTTCATTCGTCCACAGTGGACAATCATTTTCTTTTGCATAGCTTTACATTACCATCCTTTCATTGATAAATTCTTTTCAAGCATGCGTTTTTAAACATATTTGAATGAACTACGCGCTTTGATTCCTCGGCGGGATCGTGGCGACCACATTCGGGTTCGGTACCCTTTATTCAGAAAATTTAAAAAAAATTATTCAAAATACAAAAAAAAATGTTATTCAAAAATACAAAAAAAAATGTTATTCAAAAAAAAAAAATTAAGTATTATCGTTTAATTTTGTTGATACCAACACAGTTACAAGTGTGCATAATAAAAAAAAAAAAAAAGTGATAATCAGTATGAGTTGACTTTGTGGTAAACCATAGATTCTTTTGGTACCTCTTATTCATACCCGCAGATGACATTGTCTTGCATGTTTTCAAGATAAGGACGAAACCGACCTCATCGTTTCATATGCATTGTGTGGTGAGTGTTTGAATAAGTTCAATTGTATTGCATTGTGATCTAGAACTTGACCTGAATGTTTGTTGAGGCGAAATCTTGAGTAACACTCTGTGTAGGAAATGATCGTAGGCTTTCTTTGACCCGTTTGAGCCTTTTCAGCCTACCAAATAACATTATTCCTAGTACACCCCTTTGAGCCTAAAACCTATTTTTTGACAACCGCATATTACACCTATACCGCTACGAGTGCGTATGCACTATCCTTCTGGCGACCTCCTCGAGTGCTTTAGAAATGTGCAAGTGGTGACAAAATTCTAGTGAAGTTTGCAAAGACAAAAGTTGTCAAAGTCTCAAAAATGAAAGCAGACGATTTCACATAAGAGGAAATCAAAAGCCCCAGATAATTAAAAAAAAAAAAAGAAAAAAAGAAGGGGAATACATAACCCCGAGAGGAAAAAAGGGGGCTCGAATAAAAGATTCAAAAGAAGTCAATACTGAAAAAGCGGGACAAAAAGAAAGCAAGTCGGCGTTAAAACACACAAATATCAAGCATGGGCGTAGTCGACTCTCGAGAATGATTAGTCACTTTACCCAAATGATATTCATTCCTTTCACCAAGCCTACATTACAAGCCCGTGACAAGCCTACATGATCTTATCTGAGGGTTCTCACATTAGTGGATACTTACATGACGCCAAGCCTATGGTATCACAATTGCATCGTTGAACATCTTTTTGAGTGTGGCGCAATTCTCTCAACGTCCAAAATTCAAAATATTGGAATATATGTGTGAGATGGGACCTTCAACGATGAGGCATTTGAAACATGAGATTACGTTTAGTTCGAAACCTTGGATGCAAGCAAGTGTGTCGACACTCAGGTATGTTTGAGGTACTATCTGAAACTGTGTGAATTACACCAGAGTCAAACTCGGTTAGACTGAAAACAATAAAAGAACATTCTTATGCACAATACTAATTGTTGGTATCAACTGGAGTCAGAACGTAATGTCGTCTTCCATTTTTTCAGAAAAAACAACAAAATGCATATTACATAAAAATTATTTTGCATCACGAACTACGTCTTGACCTGATTCCCTCAGCGGGATACGTAGGCGGCCACATCGGCTTCGGTCCCACATCATTTTAAAAATGATAAAAATCCTTATTTTGCATCACGAACTACGTCTTGACCTGATTCCCTCAGCGGGATACGTAGGCGGCCACATCGGCTTCGGTCCCACATCATTTTAAAAATGATAAAAATCTTTATTTTGCATCACGAACTACGTCTTGACCTGATTCCCTCAGCGGGATACGTAGGCGGCCACATCGGTTTCGGTCCCGCATTATTCTGAAATCATAAAATTCTTATTTTTGCAGCATGAACTACGTCTTGACGACTCCGCCGGCGGGATCGTGAAGCGACCACATCGGCTTCGGTCACACCGTTAGAAATATTTCTTCCTTATTTCTGCACATGACTCGATTTTGTCCATTGGAGAGTTTAGCATCCTCGTATATTTTGCATCCATTACTACCTACATATTTTCGGGGGGTTGCATTCTCATCTACTCAATTGTACATTGTCCATATTCTAGCATTAGCTTTTCATTCATTATAAAAAAAAAAATGCTTACCTGATCGCCTTGATAGCGTCAAGATGCAACCTTACCCAGTTCAACATCTTCATTACCAGAAACTGTGATATTTTAAAGAATTCAGTGCAAGAAAATGGCAATAGACAGGAAAAAGCAGGCCAACTAGGTCTTGATTGCAAACCCGAGAATCTGGCGTCAAGAGCGAAGCTACGAGATCGGCTAATCAACCACTCATTTCCTAAAACTCACAAGTTTTCTTTGAGTGCGAGGATCTTCATATCGCAAGCGTAAACACAACAATAAACTCATGCGGGTCACAAATGCACAACGTCTATGCAATGACGCTATCTCAACCAGACGGGTCACTGGCGGTGCGCCCTGCGCGCCTTTTCATTTCAAGCCTATCTGGCAACGCGTTCATGTTTCGTCCATGCACGACGAGCATCGCATCGCGTCCATGCAACGACGCCTTTTCATTTTAAGCCTATCTGGCGGCTTCGTTCATGTTTCGTCCATGCAACGACGAGCATGCATCGCAGCGTCCATGCAACGACGCTTTTTATTTTTAAGCTGTCTGGCGGCCGTTCATGTTTCGTCTATGCAACGGAGCATCTGCGTCGCGTCCATGCAACGACGCCCATTTTATTTTAAGCCTATGCAACCCGTTCATGTTTCGTCCATGCAACGAACATCTGCGTGCGTCTATGCAACGACGCCATTTTATTTTAAGCCTATCTGGCGGCCGTTCATGTTTAAATCCATGCAACGACGAGCATGCGCATGGCGTCTATGCAACGAAGCCATTTTATTTTAAGCCTATGCAACGGCCATTCATGTTTCGTCCATGCAACGGCAGCGGCATCTGCGTTCGTCAGCAGCGTCATTTATTTTAAGCCTATCTGGCGGCCATTCGTGTCGTCATGTAATGACGAGCATCTGCGATGCGTCTATGCAATGACGCCATCATCATCTACAAACCCCATATCTTTTTCAAGACACCATCACTGCAACCCGGTGTCAATCATACCCGACATCTTTGGACATTTTCATCGTCGGCTTTGCTTTTGATTTTTGCATCACAACGACCAGTGTCATCATGATTTGACATCGACATTTTAGTCTGCATCATCCCTATTTGAGTTTCTGATTTATAAAACAAGACAAAATTGGCTCAAGTCAACATCTTTGTCCGAAGACTCTTCCATCATCTCGTACAAAGAGGACATCTGTTGTGATCAATTTTGACCCGTTTTTGTATATTTCGTGCAATTTTAAGTATTTTAGTACCGCATTTTAATTGTTATTTTGCATATTTTTACATAATATTCTACGTTTGTTTCTTATAAAAATGGCATTGCATTTTTATTTTTAAATTAAGCATATTGTCGATGTTAATATTATGTTTTATTATTGTTATCTGTCGTTTTATTTTAATAATATTCACATCTTTTAAATAATTAATCGACCGCATTTTTACTTTTAATCGGGCATTAAACGTGTCTTAAATATTGCATTGTAGTATTATTGCGTCGGCGTTGCATTTTTATAATTTTGTATCTTTTAAATAATTTTTCTTTAAATAATTAACCACCTCGCATTTTGTCAAACCAGTCGATCAAGACGCAATTTGAATCATCCAAGCACTATTTTTAATATCATCCAAACACCTCTTTTATTTTACCACCTAAAATCAAATACCACTTTTCATTTTCCCCAAAACAATACCCCACTTTTCATTTTCCCCAAATACCAAACCCTAAACCTACCCTATAAAATAAAACATTCCCACTACATGAGACCCAGTATGACATTCCTATCCTCACTCCCTCTCTCGTCGCTCTCTCAACTCACACATTGCGTCGCGCGCCTCGCCCGCGAGCTCGCGAACCCCTCTTAACACCCACAAGCCACCCCTCTGCCTGCCTCTCCCGTCGCCTCTCTACCCTAGCCTCGCCTCTATCCCTTCCATCGTGGCGAGCCACAAGATTTTGATCACGCAATCCTTCCGTCGCCGCCTCTCCGTCTCCAGTCCGTCGCTTGATCTACAAATGAACCATCTTTTCCATACCCGGCGACGACTAACGGCTCCCACGCTCCCGACGCGTGATCCTATCCGACCAGCTCTCCCGCACACCCCACTCTCTCTCTCTCTCCTTCTGCGCTTCGCTTGCGCGCCGAGCTCCAAGCTCGGCGAACACTCTCTATCTAATACCACAAGCCGTTCTTTGCACTAATGCAGCGATATACACTTGGGAACCGAAAAAGGTACTTGATGTTAGCATCGCTTCGCACAATTTTACGGTTACGGAAAGAACTTAATTTGTTCCTTTGGGTATCTCGGTTTGTTTTTGTTTTCACTAGTAAGAGTTGAGCGGTGAATTTTGGGCATATTTGTGTAGTTATTAGAGAAAACAAGTCCATTAGCTTGGTTTCCTGTTGTAAAAATCAAATCTTGGTTTAGGGTGTGTTTGCTAAATGATGGAAACTGAAGGATTTTGATTTATAATTGGGTAAGTACATGCAGATTAGGTGAAAGTTAGTGACACTCTATTAGTAAGAACTGTGGAAGATAATATTGTCTGATTTATGCTGTTGGAGTTGATTGGTATTATTTCATCATTCTGAAGGCTTGTGTTCTAGCTGCAGACTTGTGAAAGCTTCATTTTGGGTTTTCATTGGACACATTTCGTAGGAAAATAGGGAACTGGTGGTCTACATAAAGTGATAAAACCACAAAGCATAGAATGGTGTCTAGGAGAGATTTTGCAGATTCTTCTTTGCTTTGTGTGGTGAGGAACTGACTCCAGCTGTGATTGTGATGAGATTTGACTTTGACTAGTTGGAGATGAGTGATAATGCATTGGCCGATGAAAAAGTTATCCGTCGATTTTTGAGGCCTCCACAGTTGCAAAGACGGAAAATAAAATAAATGAAGCTTTCTGGGCAAGGATGATTTCTTCCAATTACACTGGATAACCAACATGCGCTGACAGGGCGAATTCTCGCAGCCACAATTGTTTAGGCTGTCCCACTTTATATATTTTTCATATCTGAGCCCTCCGTGTTTAAAACTATTACTGTTTTGACGCGGATCTGAAAGTTTTATTTATTTTATAGCAATATTGGCCGATGAAGGAATCTCGTCGATTTCCAAGGCCTCATCTGCAAAAAGACGGTTTATTTATTTTGCTTTACTTATTAATTCTTGTCATTATTTTTAAAATTATTTGTTCTACTATTAATACTTTTACTAAGTGTTTATGCAGTGCAGGAGATTATCTTGCACAAAAGGCCTAAAAAGGGCTAAAAGATATCCCGGAGCTTTATTTTTATGTCATATTTAATTGTAAGCTTTTATTATTTTTTGTATTGCATTTTATTTTTAAATTATTAAAAATGCTTAGAATAGTTAGAATAAAAAGGGCAATAAATAATTAACCTAGGTTTGAACGAATAACCGCAAGTTAGCGGATCTTAGAGGGTGTCTAACCCCTTCCCTTTAGGATAATAAAGAACCCTGACTCAGAATCTCACTAATTTCGCAGACCATTAAATGGAAGTCAATTGCAGTATTTTTATTGCAATAAACTAAGTGTCCTAATTCACTATAATAATTAGGTGACGACTCCTTAAAATACATTTTAGGAATCAACCATACGTGGTACTCCCGTTTCCGACTCCGGTTGAAAATAGGGTGTCACATATCCTGGGTCACGCAACTGAAGGACTTCTATTCCACATCTCAAGCCGGAGCTGAATTCCTGACCAAATTCACAAACGAAGCAAGGGTCAATGAAAAAGTTAAGGTACATGACGGCTTAATCTTTTTCAATAGGAAGTTATATGTACCTGATGAAATCGGAATCCAGGCCCAGTTAATAGAGGAATATCATTCGTCACCCTGCGGTGGCTATTCAGGAGTTAAGGCAACTTTGAGTCGCATATCGGCTGCATTTGCGAGGCCAGCAATAAGGAAGAAAATTAAGCAATTTGTGCGCGACTACTCTACTTTCCAACAGAATAAGGCAATGAATCACAAACCATATGGCCTGCTCCAACCCTTACCCATACCAAACCAAGTGTGGGAAGACATAAGTATGGATTTCATAACCCATTTTCCCCTATCATCAGGCAAGACTGTGGTTTGGGTAATTGTTGATAGATTAACCAAATTTACCCATTTTATAGCATTACCCACAAAACACACCGCCTCATACCTATCCTCTATATTCCTTACTGACAGTTAAAAACTTCACGGATTACCCAAAACCATGACTTAGCGCTCCCAATTTTGTTCCTCCAATGAGGGTTATAAGGGGTGTCATGGAATTTAGACGGAGTCAGGAACTGGATTTTAGCTGAGTGCATTGGGGATTGGTTACGTTGATGTGCAATCGAGGAAGAGAGAGTTCCCGATGGTTGTTGTTATTTTATTAGGGTAGCGTCATTCTTTTCCTTCTGAAGACGAATTCATTTGTCTCGGACGGGATTCATAATGCTTTCACGTAGGATGTTCTTTGGTTTGATTCATAAACAGGAAATATAGTTTTTCCTTCGAACATTGTGTGTTTCAGATGCTTCTACATTAGCCCTGGTTGTCTTATGGTCCTTTGCAGTGCGTGAAAAATCTGTCTCACTTGTTAAGAGTCTTACGTCGGAAATGGAAAGGAAACATGGACTACTTATATGGACTTGAACACTCCTCACCCTACAAGCTAACTTTTGGGGTTGAGTTAGGCCCAGGGCTGGTGCAACACATGTTGAGGCCTTATGCGAACTTCAAAATTAGGCCTTTTTAGTTATTAATAAAAAAAATTGGCGAAAGTAATTTTTTTTGTTTAGAATTTTACTTTTCGAGCTTTATGAGATGCAAAATCATTAATTAAATTATTATAATCGATTTCGTTTAACATTTCTTTTTCACTCGATAATAAAGCCAATCCATTTAATCTTTGTTGAGACATTGTTGATCTTAAATAAGATTTTATTAACTTTAATTTTGAAAAACCTCTTTAGGCAGACGCAACAGTTATAGTAATTGTTAACATTATTCTATAAGCAATATACGCATTTGAAAAAGAATCAAGTTTTTTATATGAGTAGAGGCCTCTGAGACTCTCAACTCATACCAGGGCAGGCAGGAAAAGGCTGAGACTACCTATACGTTAATTAAGTATATCGATTGGTGTATCATATTCCACTTGTATTATTTCTCTTAAAAAATTTAGTTTCATAAATAAATCTGACCAATCAATATCTGATTTGTCATTATGTTTCAATGATTGTTCAAGGTTAAAACATTTTTCTTTTAAATTTTCAATGTCAATGGATTTTAATATCTCAATACTAAATAGAAAATCAAAAATATCATTATATATTTTAAATTGTTCAAACCTACTTTGAAATGAAGTGATTGCTTGATCTATTAAATATAAGAAATAATATGTTTTAAATGATTTTTCGGAAGATTTTATAACTTCATTGTCAATAATATCATCAAATTGTTTCTGTCTACGAATAATACGTTTTTTCACGAAATTTAGGTTTTTATAACCATTTCATTAGCAATTTCAAAGACTTCTTTTTTAGTTTCGACCCTCCTGATTCAAATTTTCGAGTTGACATTACTCTAAAATAAAATAAATAAAATTCAACAAAAAATATAATTGAAAATAATTAAATTAATCAAATAAAAGGATTATAATTAAAACTAAATGAGAAATAGTTAAATAAATAAAATATGTTTTTGTTTTTTGGTGGTGGAGTGGAGAAAAAAATGATCGTTGGAGTGGAGAAATGAAGAAATGATCTTGGAGTCTTGCTCAAATAGTCAAATAATAGTTGGACTGGAGAAGGAGAATTTTTTCTTTCAGTTGATGGAGAAAGAAATGAACCGTTGAAGGAAAAAAAAAATTACATGCAAAGTAGGTTTGATACTTTGATACAGTGTTTTCGTATTGTATTATAAATTTCTTTTTTTAGGCCCAGATCAGTTTTTTGAGGCCACTATCACATTTTTTAGGCCAAATTTACAGATTCTATAATATATTTTTTAGGCTTAAATTTTTGAGGTCCAAGGTAAAAGCTTAGTTTGCATTGCCTATGTCTTGGACCGGCTCTAATTAGGTCCGAGATACATTTTTTACCTCAGCTTGTATATCAGATTTGATGCACAGTAGGAAAAGTAAGCTAATATGGAAGCTCGACTAGCAATCTAAACACACTTTTCTCTACACAAGCGGCTTCACCTTTAGTGCACATACAACTATTTAAACCTTAGAATCAAGAAGCAATCCCTACAGTCCAAGTTCCACTGTTGTTACCTTAGTAAGTGATGGAGCCAGAATTTTATATATGCATAAAAAAGTTTGTTTTACCCAATTCATGCCGTATAAATCCCGATAAAGGGAATTCAATTGCATGTGGCTCCACTATCAGCCTTAATCTCTCAAGATTCAGTAGGGCATTCAAAGTGTATTCTTACTTCACTCCATGTGCGTTTAAAGCATATTAAAATGGTGCTCGTATGGTTCAAAAGCATACATAATATAGTTGTTAAATAACATGATCATTAATGCTTGTATTATGGTAGGTTGTCTATATTACACCTATGAGGTGCAGTCCTTCATTGGATCTTGCTAATACGGGATGCTTTGTGCATCATGCTATCTTTTTTTAGTTGTTAAATAACATGCTTCATAAATATATAGTTGTTAAATAACATAGTCATTAATGCTTGTATTATGATAGATTGTCTACATTACACCTTTGGGGTGTGGCCTTCCTTGGATCCTGTTAATGCAGGATGCTTTGTGCACCATGCTGTCTTTTTTTTAATTGTTAAATAACATGCTTCGTAAATATATAGTTGTTAAATAACATAGTCATTAATGCTTGTATTATGGTAGATTGTCTACATTACACATTTGGGGTGTGGCCTTCCTTGAATAATGCGGGATGCTTTGTGCACCATGCTTCCCTTTTTTCGTTGTTAAATAACATGCTTGGTAAATTAAATTTTAACTACGAAGTTAACTCAAGAATTTGTCCAATTATAAGAGATGCCAGGAACTATATCCCAATACCTTATGTCACAAGCAAAGTACCTTTACCAACCTGATATGGAGGTAGAGACACTAATTATGTTCTCAAAAGTACAATTTAAGAAAGTTATAACAATCGCATTTAAATATAAAGTATTACAAATGCAGTAGCATTAATAAGCATGTACAATATTTTACAAGTCCGAGCACTCATACTCCACCAACAAATTATATCCCTATTAAACCCTCTTATGTTTTAACAACCCCCTTAATCCTTATCTATTCATTCCACCTTCTATTGTTGGTGGCATGATCACTCCACGATTTTGCCTCTCCACATTTCCATGCCATCCTGTGCATAAAAAAAGAATAACAAAAAATAATCAAAAGACAAAATTTTCATATTAAACTATAACTTTGAGACATAGATTCATAAATTATTTGATCAAGCTTTCAGAAAATTAAAACTGCTTATTTAGAGAATTGATGTGTTTGATTAAATTTTTAAAAAAAAATAAGTGTTTTCGAATAATAACATTAACTTTTTTTCAAAAGCTGAAAAAAGTAAATTGTTTTTTTTCAGAATCACTTGGCCGAACACAAATTGTCACTCTAATATTTACAAAAGTGAATTTTAAAAGTAATTAGAACACAAAGTGCTACTCTTCAAAAAAACAACTCTTCCCGTGTCGATGAGGGACTATTCCCACTACGTACTAACTAGAAAGATCATAAGAGAAGATGCCATCGAATCGGCTCTTAGAGATTGAAAGCGAGCTCCTGACTCGAGGGTGAGAATCCGTAGTTGTTCTGTTAAAGTTTCGGTAGGTGTATGAGTTGCTGCTTTCAAGAATTAGCCCAGACCCATAAAGGATAAAGATAAAAGGCTAGATTTCACTCTTTCAAGATCGAATTTCTAGTTTAGAGTTTCGTACCCAGGCACGGTTTTTTGAAAAAAAAAATTAACAAAAAAAATCAGAATAAATAAATTTTGAAAGTTTAGTCAAATTGACTATCGACCTAATTTTACTTCCAAAAATAATATTTTTCTAAATACGGCTGAAATAAAACAGTTATTTTTATTACCAATGGACATATCAACACCACGATTTTTGAGCTCACGATACTCTTGGCACAAGGCACAAGCTTCACAGAAACAATGAACCAAACAATCTCCACAAGGGCTTTCTTTCAACAAGTATTGTTGTCTCATCTTGGAACGATAGAAACAAGAGTAAAAACATGGGTTATTATTGCGTATAGTGCTCCATTTACTCCACAAGCTGCAAAATGAAAAAAAAATTATAACTATAATTATAATTATGAGAAGGAAGAAAGAAGTTTAATAAGTAAAGATTGATTCAAAATTTTAAATCATTAGATACAGAGTTCCACTATTAAAGTGTTATTTGTAGGGGTGAGAAATGAATGGTTTGGCTGCATTAGCGCGGCTCAAAGGTTACTTTAGTTGAGATGAGCTCAGACAAAATAGACTAAATAATGAGATATAGTCCAAGCAGTCAAACTCTTATCAAATTTTAATTTTTTATTTGTTTTCTTATAATATATTTGAGTACCAATACAACACATTAAAGGTTTTTACTTAATAAATAAGAAATAATAACTTTACCTCAATTCCAAATAAATTAGGATCGGCTATATGAATGAAGAAGTGGGTATTCTTATAACTGAGTCCAACTTATTTGGAATTGGGATGTTATTATTTCTTCTTTATTATAGCTATATATAATATATAAAATAAAAAAAATAATTTAAATATCATAACAAGATTTCTAATAAATCGATTTGGACTATACATATTTAACTTCAATCAACCCAACATTTAAATGAGTCATATTTATAGAGGTCAGGATGAACGGAGTTAATAAACAAACAATCATTTGCCCAAGCTCAGCTTGAACTTGATTGTATTATTCAAGAACTTGGTCTAACACACTTATTTTTCGTTCTTTCTATCTTCAAATAAAATTGAGCTCATCATTCAAACAAAATAAAATCAGCAAAAAGAGATGAAATATACTTACAATTAGAACCCTTGTCAATAATCTCAGCAACCTTTCCAAAAGTGATGCATGGACACCAGAATGTTATGCAACCTGATCAAACAAAACAAACAATAAATAAGAAGAAAAAATTAAACAAGAATAAACAACTCATGACCTAATAATTCCAAATTTCTAACAGGAATGTTGGGTCTCGTGGGCTACGAATTCGTAAAACGTAAGATTAAAATCGCAAAACTACGAACAACAAAAACAGTCACTGGATGTTGCCTTCAATGTTGGGTCAACATCTGAGGCAACATTGTAATAAAACAGAATAAATCTTGTAGAGTATGTGCAGTAGAAAAAATAAAGAAACACAAGGTTTATATTTTCAAGGGTATGTATAAATATATCCCTTGATGGTCGATGACCGAAAGAATTGTATAAATTATATACAATTACAAAGAATTTTTTTTTACAAATTGAGCGTTACAAACGAAAAATAAATTACAAACAAAATGAAGTCGCGGATGACTTCGGCTAAAGTTACAAAATCTAAAAGATAAAAGACAACATCTTCATTACAATCACTTGAACAATGAGCTTAATCTAGAATAGAGATAGCGATTGCAATGTGGGACAAGATGTTGTTAAAACAACTTTAGGCTAACATATTGATCCAATTTTCTAAGGTAAAATCTGAGAGCTCTCTTGAAAGTTCTTTTTCTCTAAATCTGGATATCGATACTTGTGAAGCTCTCCTCTATTTTATAGTGTTGAGCTTCCCTTGAAATCCCCACTGATGGTTGCGGAGGTTGAGCAAAAGATGACAGCAACTTGGATCGAGTCTTCCTCCTGAAAATCCTCAACGATCTGGACTTGGTCATTCGCTGATTTCTCTCCACGTTTTGACTTTGTCTTTCACCACGTTTTAAACACAGCAATTTGGTAAGCTTGCCTGTGTCATTTTTACTCGCAGTAACTTCAACTGCTTAGGCCGGAAGAATAGGCAAAACAGTTACAGAGATGTTGGCATAAATATTGTCGCAACATCGCATGCAACATTCTGAAGATGTTGTCCTGTGCTTTTGCATATGTTGTCACAACATCCTATCCAACATCAACAAGGAATCATAGTACTTTTGATTCCTAGGTTGTTAGTAAACTTTAATTTTGGTCTTTCTGACATTTGACTATTTTAATTTTTAATTTATTGGAATGTGTGATTAGTCTTTTAATTAAGGAAGTATGTTATTATTTAGACAAATGTTAACTCAAGTATATAGTAACGATACTATGTTTAACATAATACATATGTAATAAAATAGTGGAACTGCTAATAATTCTGACAAATTTATATTACTTACAACAAAAAACTAAAAAATGCATAATTTAAATAATTAAAGGTTAAGTGTGTTTAGTTAGATATCACATAAAATCCAAATTCACTAGTACTCCAACGACCAAAAGAACCATTAACCCAATCTAATAAAGTAAAAACAGAAAACGGTCAGAAAATATTCTTAACCTATTAAAAATGACAAAAATTATGTTCTTAAGCTTTTGAGTACAAATGTGTAGAACGGGAAAATAAATTGATAGAAATCTGAAAATGATCAAGTATGAGGGTTTGCTGAGTCGACCAAATTCTTGATCTATCCTTAAGATAATATTGTCCCGTATATCCTTTCAACGGTTGTAAAGACAACTTATCTTCCAAGATAAAACAACAATCAAACAAATGAGCAAAGGGAACTCAAGTGTTTGCTTTGGAACAAAGATTTTTGAGTGTTTGTGATTGCAAGAGAGGAAGACAGTTTCAGAGAATTGTTGAGTGTAAGATGTCAAGTGTTTTTCCAAATGAGCCTTGTGTCTCATTTTATAGTGTGTAGATGATGACCCTCCAAATGGCTAAGTAATGGTCATGAATGTCATGTTAATGCCTTGAATTTGGAGTTACAATTCAGCCAAGTAATGGCTGAATTCATGAGCAAAATAAATAATGGAGAGTAAATACTTCAAAGTTAGCCCAAGAATCAGTTTTTAATTCACCTCCAACCAGTTGAAAGCGATCGAGGAGCGCGGCCCGGTTCGATAACTCACCGAACTGGAACGCCAATTCGTCGCGGCCGCCCAATTCCAGTGAGTTACTGGAATTGAAACGTCAATTAGAGCGTCGCGGCCCTTCTCGATTTCGTGGTGATTTCTGATTCACTTCATCTTTACACATTATACACTTCTTCTTTCATTTACCAACGCGAAATCATTCGTCATTTGGCCAATAACCGTCTATTACCTTACGTCTCAAACAATTTGTATACGTACCAATATTTTTTCCATTAAGGAAATTTTGATCCTTGGCACTACGTGTGCACGTGTGTGGTAACAAAGTTTCCTACGTGCGGGACCTCAATTGTTCGATTCATAATTAATAGAATTTACTTTATTTCACGTTTAATAAATATTTCCAACACTCCCCCAATCCTATTGAGGGAGGACATTATATTTCTGAGTCATTTCTAACATATTAATTAAGGGTATTTTTTAATCTTTTTTTAAGTAAAATTCGATCAAAAATGAAAAAATAATATTTTCTCCGTGATGTACTTTCAAATTTGGTACGCATTTTAAAAAATAAAGAAAAACTTTTGAATATTATGGTCTAAAATAAATTAAAGATATTTGTGTACTTATAGATCATTTTGTTTTACGTAAAAAGTAAAATTTAAAGTTACATTATTATCAAATAAGAAAATATGTAATTCTTTTTTAAACGAATTAACAACAAAATTGAATCATTCATTTTCGAACAGAGTGAGTAGCATTTTCAAAATCCTATGAAAGTACACTTACAATTCTTGGGGTCGGACGAACAGTCACATAAGCCAGTTGACCATTGAACTTCATTCTTCTTCTTTCGATACATGACCGGCGGTGGATCCATGGTCTCCACGTAAAACTGGCTTTTTGAGCTCACCGGACCGCCAACTGGCGACGGCGTTTCGTAGCCATATGAAGACAAAATTTCTGGTAATGATCACTTGAACTTGTTGAGGACTTCATGATAAAAGATGAAGGGAGCTGAGTTCTTGTTGGTTTTTGGATAAAGGAAATTGTGATGATATTTTTTAGAAGACTTTGACTTAATATATATGATACAGCCAGCCAAACAGAGATCTGAATTTAGTTTAGTGATCTCTCACTTATACCTAACATGGGTCACGATTGGAAGTTTGCCAATTTGACTTAGTCATCATCGATGTGTTAGATTACTATAGGCCTTTTTTTTTGTTGTTATTTTTCTTCCGATAGTCAATATTATTTGGAGAGTCTGGTAGGTGGTTCTTTGATCACATTTTTTTTAAAATTATTTGAATTATAAATCATCATGACTTATAATACTTTAATGTAGTTTCTAAATATATAAATTTTATTTTTACAAATTTAAAAAATCTATGTCAAAAATAAAGATCAAAATTATAAAATTTGACTCTCGTACTCCGAAAAGGTTCATATAAATTGAAACGAATGGAGTATTTCATTACCGAGTTTGGGGTCATTTGGTTTATCACATTAATAAGATAATTTCAGCAAAATTTTGCATTAGTAGTAGTCAATACAAAGTTGGTCATACAGGAAAGTATAATTGCCGTATCGCTTAATACAATAGACTTTGTACCCAAAAGATAATTCATAGACTTATTAAATTCTGCAAGTACCCCTCAATCCAAGTTATGTGGTGAGTTTGTGTATCATTTTACGTTGAAAATCTAGAATGCGAAATAAAAAGTATGTTATTAACAATACACATAAAGTGTAATTGAAGACAAGAGAATACCTCAAAGTAAGTAATTCTCATATGTTTCATCCATAATTTTCTCTATACTATTATCCATATTATAAAGAATTTCTACAATATAAGTTATGCACCTTATTTGTGAATTGTGAACCAAACAACCCTAAAGGATTATATGGATTAGTTAATACATTATCTTTGTTCGAGAAACCCGCAGCCGCTATTCGAAGGTGCGCACTGGGTAAACCACGGACTGACGTAGTAGCCTGCAAACATAGTCAGTCAGTTAAACCACACTTGGCAAGCCAGGTGTGACAGACTCCCCCAAGAGGCGTAGGCAGGCCAAGGTGTTACCCTGGGGTCTCGAACTTGTGTGACCAAACTCTCCATACCCACCAAATGAGGATATTCATCGAGGGAATTCGAACATGCGTTCCTAGAGTCGAGGCAAGGACCTTTCACCAGCAAGCTGGAGCTCTTTAAATAGTTAATACACTATCTTTATTGTATGGGTTTAAGATTATTTGGATACATTGAGAGATCATATTCGTTCCAACCCATCTTCAACGAGCTCTTTATTAGAAATGGCGTCAATACTTTTTAGTTATGAATACTATTTTACAATATAAAAATATAACTAAGAAAGATCCATCAAACATTCAGGAAATTCATACCCTAACTCATTATTATCTACATATTAGCATTTGATCCAAAATGCACTAGACAGTGCACATTCAATTAAAAAACATTATAATCATTTTTTCACTTTATTTATTGTGGTTTCCAAAAGAAACCAAACATTTCCTTTCCTTCAATTTTACCAATGGAAATTTCAACTTTTAAATCAAAACATTTATTTACCTTTTTTTTTTTGATAATCCAGGTTTTCAGGCTTACGTCTGACTACTTCACTAGTATTAGTATTATCAGACGTCCTGAAGGTACCAGCACAAATCCCTCAACACTAATACAAGTAAATCGCGGGATGTGCTCCAGTGGCCAGTATCTAGGAACGTACAACTGATCAATACGACAAGATACAACCCCCACAAGCAGAAATACTTCGTGCCGACGGAAAATCGAACTCACGTTATCTCATATCAGAGTGTCTTTTAGCACCAGATTTTGCCACTAAACTATACCCAGGGGACTACCTTTCGTTTTTTAAACTAGTAGCCAACGTGCAATTAAAGCAAAAGTACAAAAAGTAAAATTCAAAATGTTAAAAAAAAAAAGAATCTGAAATTTAATAAATAAAAGCCACAATTTTGCATTTACATCGGCCCAATTACAATACAAATCACTCTCACCAGTCAGACATATCTTCCTAAAAATGCAACTAACCAAAACTACAGGGACTAAAATACTAAATTTGGAAAAACCAACAAGTTAGAATTTTGCAATAGTAGTCCTAAAACTATTTCTCTTCAATTGACAATTAAGCCCCTACAGTTGCAGCAACCGAAGTCTTCACCTTCGGAGGCCTTCCTCTTCCTCTCGGAGCACCACCACTTGATGGCGGAGCAACCACCACCGGAGTAGTAGTCACCGGATACTTACGTGGCCTTCCACGTTTCCTTCCACTTCCACCAGAACTAAGAGACTTCTTCATAGGCACTAGTATAGGCGCGTTAGGATCACGCTCCTTGGGTGGCCTGCCACGTGGCCTTGTAGGTGGCGGCACATATCCAGCTGGCAATGGAGCTTTAGGTTTTGGCGGACGGCCGCGGCCCCGACGTGGCGGCGCGTTAGGGTTAGGTTTCATGTAGTTGTTCTTGGCCATAACGAGTTGACTACTTTGCTTCATTTTGTTCAAGTGATGTGCGAGAAGTGTACTATGTGCTGGTGGGAGAGTAGCATAAGTTGCTTCAATTTGTCTTGCTATTGCTGATTTGTTTGACCCGTTTTCGTCTTTCAATGCTTCTATAGCTTCCATTATCATCTACAATGGAAATAAAATAACTCAAATTTCACTATATAGTTCATGATATAAGTAATTTGAATAATTCTTCCCTAGGAATGAATTTTAAATCTAACTCAATCCCAAAAGTTAGCTTATAAATGAATATTGTTTAAATTTATATAAAAATTTATTCTCATTTCATATTCGATACGAAACTCTTAAACGTTAAAGCTAAATATTTAAAAAAAATCAAAAATTCCCTATAATAGCGCAAGCTAAAATACACCCAAATGTCCTTGTCAAATTTATATAAAAATTGTATAAATAAACAGTGAGTATAACATTCCATTTGAAGCTTAGATTAATGTCCATAATTAGAAAGTGTAGCCACTAACTTGACTATATAGTTCAAGCTAAATTACACCCAAATTTATCCAGTTGAGATTATGGACATAATTAGAAAGTGTAGCTACTAATTTCAATTTCTAAATCTATTAAACACCCAAAAGATATAAAGAACAAAAAAAAGGAAGTGTTTTAAGATAACTTACATCAGGGTAAGAAGGAAGAGTTGAAGGAGGAGGTGGTTGAAGCTGAGTAGTAACTAGTTCTTCACTACTACTACTACTAGCCATTGTTTTTATTCTTCACAGATTATTATTATTTTTTGTCAAATTAAGCTAAAATTTGAGTGAAGGATTTGTTTTTTGGATGCAAGAAAATTAGTAGTAGTGGGAGTGGATTTAAATGGATCAGATCAAAGAGAGCACGGAAAAGTGAGGGAGCATTTGGGAGGGAATCGACGGTTGGGGAAGGGTTTTGGGTAATTAATCGACGGTGTAGAAATATGGTCGAAAAGTTTCACGCAGATTGATGACATGGCTGTGTTTGTCGTTATATCAATAATTTCAGAGCTTATTTTAATTTTATGTTTTTTTAACCATCTTGTACCCCCGTAAAGAGGGAGCTGAAATTTTAAATTTATGAATTCTCAATTCAAATTAAGTGAATTTTGTAAAATATAAATAAAAATTTTGAATTAAAATTATTGAATTTTTTTCAATGTGTAAGCAGAATTATAACTCCTCCTTACGCACTAAACCTTTTTTCGGTTAATGTTTGAACTCGTGACCTCTTATTCAGACGTTAGAATTTTATTTATCTCGATATATCTCCTGTGGTTCTTTTAGCTCATGAATTCATGATATATTTATTACCCTTCAATTTTTTATATATGACATATTTTTATTTTTAATTTATCAAAAAATAACATAATTTTAGGAAAAATCTAATCAAATGTACAGTCCAGTCCGGCTAAAAACGTCCACCAAACGTTATATTATTTTTTTGTTCAGTGCAGTCCAGCGTACCAAACGTACCCTTATAGAGTGTCTGCTAATTTTTTCTTCATTTTTATAATTTGTTGTAGCTTTTTGAGGTGTAATTTTTGTTATATTTTATATTATTTTAGCGTCCAATGTAGTGTTTTGTGTTGTATTTTAAAAATCAAATGAGACTTTCTTAATATTTAAGGTTAAAATGTTTTTTCAATTTAACAAACATAAATTATTAATAGTTAACGAAATTAAGAATAGTGTAACTCTTAAGTGACTATTTTATCTACCCTCAAATATTTTTGATATTAGTACTGATCTAACCCCAGATTTTCAGTAACTGGATCAGCCATGCGAATGCTGGATGTAGGCCCTACATTCTTCGAAATTGGGAAACCGGTCCCACAAGGAGATGCTAAAGAAGAGTTTTGTTTCAAATTAATCAATTACTCGCTCCCTCTTCATTTAAATGTTTTACCTTTTATATTGATTTGTCTTAAAAATAGTGCTTCTTTATATATTTAGTAAATTTTTCAGTTTAAATATTCTATATGATAAGTTTAACATCGTAAAATTTAAAAGATTACACATATCTTTAATTTGAGATCACAATATTCAAAAATCTTATTTTACTTCTTAAACTACGTGTCTAATCAAATTAATAGACTTAGAATGAATATTTTTCTTTGAAATAAACACTTAAACTAACAAAACGGCCATCATATCATGGAAGTTACAAGCCTCTAAATAATATTCAAGCAACAAACTGTATATATTTTTAATATACCTCTTCAAGAGATCAGAGAATTATACAACAAATGTAGCTATTCACCACGGTCGTCTCAATCACTTTGGAGGTCCTGTTCTAATTCGTAAAGTGAACTCTTAATTGGGCTAAGACCTGCGAATTATGGATATTTACAGTAAATTCTGCCTAATATTACTTAATAAAAATAAAAACCCTAAAAAATTTCGCGTGCGGAATCCAAAGACGGCCGTTCTATTCACTACAAGTCATTTCATATACTAGAAAAAGAAGATACAACAAATGACCTAGACATATGCATAAGTTTGAAATGTGAGACAATATTCATCCCATAAATATTTAGATTAAAGTTAGACGCTTTTGAGAAAATCAACAATAGCCTTACCTTTAAACATCACAAACTCAAAATTTCAGTAGGGCCTAATGTTTAGTTATTGGGAAGTGGGAACTATTGCTTGAAGCGATGAACCAGATTTATCCAACCCCACACAAAAACTGATAATTATTCCTAGAAGTCAAAATTAGTTTTAAAAAAATTACCATCAAAGACAAATTAGTTAATTCATAATTTTTATATTAACAGCAAGCAAGATATTTTAAAAATACATGCAATAACCCAACTCGTTTCTAGTAAGGCTGGCCAGTGGGCCGACCGACTCGGTCGCCCCGACCGACAAACCACCCCGACACGACACCGTTATTTAAAAAAAAACGGGGCCAGGGCTCGAGCAAGGCGGGGCAGTATGGTCCCGCTGGCCCGACTCGCCAGACCGATCCCGCCCGACCGTCGCCCCGACCCGCCCGACTCCGCCCCGGTTCGACCGCTGCAGAAAATAGCGGTTGTCCAACGGCCATTTACATTTTGGCGTTGACAACGCCCATTTTCGGCCTCCCCCCCTTTAACCCAATTTTTCAACTATAAATACCTCATTACTCTTCTTATTATTTTCACAAATCTTTCTACACTCTAATCTCTCAATCAATCTCTAATTCTATACAACATTGTCTACATATTCAATCTATTTATTAATTTGAGAATTGGGAGTGAAGTTGCAACTAACTTGAGGATTATCTATCGAGCAAAGTTTCAATTTTCAACCTCTCGATTACACGTCGACTACGCGTCGGCGTTTGGTACATTCGTTCTCTCATTAAATTATTATTTTGTCTTTATTTCATTTAGCACATTTAATTTCATTATCTTTAACTATTTATTAGCATAATTAAAATGAAAGGACTAAGAGCGTGTTGGGTAAGGGTAAAGTCGCTTCTTCTAGTAGGGGTGGTAACAAGGACAAGTGGTACTTCTTCTAGTATTCTGCTCCAACTATTCCTAGACAAGATGATTTTATAGATCCGAAATGTTTCTGAAATACCATATGATCTAGACACAAATGATTATCCCGAAAATGAAGAAGATTTTAATTTAGATGACACTCTAGTTGATGATACACCTACTAATGAAGATGACGATACACCCTAGTGAAATGCCTCCTATCCCCTACTATGAGACGAGGTCCCAAAAGCGACCATTAAAATCGGTTGTATGAAAATATTTTGTGAGGACGTAGCTAATCAAGTAGTTGTATGTAAAACTTGTAAAAATGTTTATTCTTTTAAAATCGACAAGGTCGTGGTGGGGACGGGGTTTAGGAAGACACATTTGCAAAAACACAAAGCCTTGCATGCCCAATACATGATTGAAAAATCGGTGAGCAAGCGTCCTCTCAATCGGGACAAGGTTCACATACTCTCGTCTCGGAGAAATCTGTGGTCAAATTAACCCTATGACGGGGAGTTGTAGGCCCTAAATACGATAAACATAAAGATAGGAAGCACTAGCAAAATTAGTTCTTTGTGGAGGGTTTGCCTTTTTCATTTCCGAATCTCCGATTTTATTCATTATATTAGAGATATGTATAATCCGCTTATAAAGGTTTTCCTAGATCAACTGTTAAAAGAGATGTATTTAAATTTGCATGAATATCAACAAGATTTACGTTATGCATTATATCATTTAAATTGCAAAGTCGCTCTAACTTCGATATAGTAGTAGTACTATGGCCATGATTATTTAAGCGTAACATGTCATTGGATAGACTATAAATGGTCTATGCAAAACGTATTTTAGCATATAGATATATAGATAGTAGGCCTTTGGTGAGTTTATTTGAGAAAATATTTATTCGATCTCCGATTATTACGGAATAAGCGATAAAGTTATGAGTATTACATTAGATAATGCATCTTAACAATTCAACTATTAGTATTTTAAGAGATGTTTTAACTCTTCTTTTCCAAAACATTTTCATATAAAATGTATGCCATATTTATAACTTAGTTGTAAAGGATGGTCTTTCACTTTTTCAAGATATTCTTGAAAAATACAATTTGCTATACACTTTATTTTTAAAAGTAATAGAATCCAACGGAAAAAGATTATAAAAAATTTGTCACGATTATGGACTATCTTATAGAAAAATTCAGAAGAAGTACCAACTAGGTGGAATTCTTTATATGACCAACTAGTTGTTGCTTATGAGTATAGAAAACCTATTACTTTATTTTTAACGCCATAATCAAAATCCAAATGATATGATTGTGGATAATGATTGGGACAAAATTAGAGAACTTATTGTATTTTTAGAAAATTTTCAACAAGCAACAAAAGAATTTTCTACTTTATATTATCCTACTATTTCAACTATGTTGTTTTATATAGCTATAATATTTTTACTTCTTAAAGAATATATGGAAAAACACCTTATCTGCATTTATTAAAAAATGTTTATGAAATTAAAGAAATATTTTATTCCTATTCCTATTTATATTATTGGTCTTTGTTTTAAACCCGACTATTAAAGTAGATGGTTGTAAAAATCTTATTACAAATATTTATACATGTATGGACGTACTACCACCTCCAACTCCCAAAAATTTAAATGTTGAGCCACCTATCAACTAACGCTAGAAGAAGTGTTGAATAGCGTAGAAGATGAATGCAAAAAGTATATCGGCATTACCAAAGAAGAAAGTGCTAGTAACCAACCGACTTTTGTACCATCTTCTTCTTCAACACAACCTAAAAAGACAAGCACTTTCTTACGTGGCTAGGCCTAGTATTAATTCTATTGAAAGCCTCGTAAATAGAATGTGCGGTGGTAGCACTTCTAACCAAATTAGCGAGTTCGATGTTTTTATTTTGCGGTACTTTACCTTACCAAGCGATGTCAATGAAGAAGGAAAGGAAGACTTCTTTGAAATATTAGAGCGAATGAGAAGACATTTCCGACACTTTCAATGATGGCGAGATATTTTGAACATTGGCGTCATCGCTTCGAAAGCGCTTTTCGCAGCAGATTTCAAATAGGAGAACCAGACACTCATTAGCGGAGCGGCTTGGAGATGGCGGTACTATTCAGAGATTGGATCTGAGCGGAGGCGAAGGAGTCTGATCGACCAGATTAACGAAGAAGATGGCGACAACTACAACGACATTTTATCTCAAGGCATGAGTAGCGGCGTGGAACAATTTGATCAAGATATACCAATTCCAACCAAGAGCTACAAGAAATTATAAAGAAATTAGAAAAAGTATTTTCAAATTGGTAATTTATTTCATTGCAATTTTTAAATTTTTCTATGTCTTTCACTCTTTTGCAATTTTTAAATTTTTTTCAACAACAATACAGTACAATCTACAATGTAATTTTGAATCTTGTATATTTGATATTTGATATTTCAATGAAATTAATAATATAAAAGGCACAAAAACAGCCTTGGGATGTTTTTTTTACACTATTCTTGTCTTTGTTTAATTTAATTATTTAGTTTATAACTTTATACTTTATAGTTTATAGTTTATACTTTATAGTTTATACTTTATAAATATATTATATATATGAGTATAATACTATAATTATAAATTATAATACTATAAGTCTATAAATTATACTTTGTTAGTAATTTAGTATTTTTAATTTAGTGAAAAATTAAAAAAAAACACACAAAACCCGCTCCGTCCGTCAGGCAGTCAGGCAGGCAGGCAGGCCACTGCAGCGGGGCCGGGATCGGGGCGGGACGGTATGGTCCCGGGCCGACCCCTCGGGCGCCCACTCGACCCGCCCATTTTCCCCGCCCAGGCCGTCGCTCATGAGCAGGCCGGTGGGCAGTCGACCACCGGCCACCCTAGTTTCTAGTAGTTAATTTAAGATCAAGGGAGTTTATTATCCCATTCAAGGGGGAAAAGTGAAGCTTTTTAATACCAAATTTGGTTGAATGATTTTAAAAGAGAAAACCCCTAAATTGAGTGACTTTATAGATACAAAACAACCAAATTAAATTGAATTGTACTAATTACTAAAATAGTGAAGAAAAGGGTATATATATATATATATAGTGTTGACCCTACATGAGCACTCAAAGAACTCAGCTGAAGGCAATATAGGCCTAAGATTCTAAGTGAGTGGTCCGTACCATCAATATCTTTTCTGATGTCAATGGTGTTTGTTTTCCGGAATATTTTTGGAACTACAAAAAAATCTTAATTTTTCCATTGATTTCTCATCGGAAAATATTTCGTGGTTATTTTCTATTGAACGTCAGTGAAAAAAAAATTAAATAGTAGTGTTTTCACACGAAAAAATTATGAAGTTTCCCATTGTTTCAAGGAGAACTTGTTTTCAATTATGCGTTTTTTCAGTGAGTTAGTTCGGTTCGGTATGAATGAGATGAAAAATCATGTTATAGTACAAATTTCTCACTGAATATCGATAATAAAAAAAATTATTTCTAGTAGTGTGGATTAGATTAAGGTAAATGAATTGATGCCCTTTTGTGGGTCCCAAATGTAACATTTATAGAGTTGTAATGAGGGATATATCTAGGTCAAGAACTCGTCGATCTGTATATGCTTCAAACTTCAATATACGAGGACCACTAGGTCTTTCTAAAACCTAGGTTTTGTTGACCAAAGTGATAAATTCGTTTTCAAGAATCTCATCTATACAGAGATGGATTAAAAAAATTAATTTGTTGACCACTAGGTCTCTCTCTGTCACTCTCTCCAGCGCCGAATCTAAATCCCCCATCACTGACGCCGTCATCGGTCGATCTGGTTCAGATCTCTTCAGTAAAAAGAAGTATGAAAAACTTTTCTCAGGGGAATTTCATCCAGCAGGTATCGGGCAACCCACATGGAAAAAAACGTAACGGACTCGAGTTTGGCAATGATTTTGGCAACAACTTTAGTAGCATTTTTCAGAATATCAGAAGCAACTACTGTATCTAATGGTACATTTGTGAACAGATTCAAGGGAGGATTTCATTCAGCTCGAACGAAGTGAGGCGATTGAAAAGGAAGATTATTTCTTTTTTTGAGAATCGACGAATCAAATGATATTTATGTTCCTATTTTTGCACTCCTTTCCTCTCGTTCTGATGCTATCCGAACTATTTTCTGTGGTTCTGATGGTTGATTGGTTAGAAGAAGGTAAGTATAACATGATTAATTAGTTTTGCAAAATTTTACTCGTTGTATTCATGAATACAGCGAAGTCGTTTTATGAATACAGCGAGTGTAGCAACTAAAAAATAGCTATGCCCTGTAAATATTAAAACTATAGCTATGACAAATTTAAAACACCTAAACTATAATCATTTGTGTAAGTTTCACATATCTATATTAATTGATGTTTAGTCTTAGGTCTTGAGAAATGTTTTGAGGAATAAGTAATTAATGCTAAAAATAAAACATGAAAAAAAATTGCTTGATATGCTAAAAGTGACAAATAAAAATAAGTATGAACGAACGGAGTACCATAGTGGAGTAATGTGCAAGTTTTCAAAGCCACAATGACTCAATTAAATGATGTACTTTTTTTTTGTGCAATTAAAACAAGGAACAAGTGCACAAATAGCCGCTTGGAGGACCATTGTATAAAGAATAGGCGAAGGATAAAAGAATTTAAAGTTTAGCCACCTCAGAATCTTATCCAGTCTCACAAAATTGAAGTTAAAAATCGCTGGTCAAAAGTTTCAAACTTCAGACCTTCGAGTCTAAAGTTTGAGAACTTTCAATCTGAAGTCTTGGTACGCTAAGTTATTCAATACATGTGTTAGTGACAAGTAGCAAATACCGGCTGAAATGGTTAAAGTGTGCATAAGTAGGTTAGGAAATCGCGGTTATAAAAATATACACAATTAACTTTTGGATCTTGTGACTGTTAAAAGATGAAATAAGCTCCAGTTGCCTACTACTGATCTGTTCCTACTGATATTATTCTTCCATTCTATGATTCTGTTGTATCAGAGAGATTAAGGGTCTGTTTGGCGAAACACGAAAAAGTGTTTACATTTCTTAAGTAGTTCTGACCGTTTCTGAGAATCTGTTAGGGTGTTTGGCTATAATTATAAATCTTACGAGAAAGCAAGCAGTTTGTTGTTTGACCCACATTTATGCAAATTTACTAGAATATTCTTTTTAATAGATTTAAAACTATTTAAAATATTTTTTTCTATCCTATGTTTCTAAAAATTAGTATATCTTTACAATTATAAATTTTTTTAAAATTATTTAATTGCAACATTTAATCAAAAAATAATATTATATTGTACATAAAAATGTAATGACGTTAGTCAATGACTTAAATATGTCCAAACCTACACCCTCCCTACACATATCTACCCCCAGTCCCCCACCTCATCCTCAAATTTCTATGTCATATTTTGTTTACTTTTATAAAAAATATATAAAAAATTCTTCCTCTTACACCCCAGCTTACTGACCTACCCATTACTGCCCATCCTCAAATTATTTTCATTTATTTTTTATAAAAGTAACAAAAAATATGAAATAAAAATTTGAGGATGGGTCAAATAAAGTGAGTTGAGGGTAAGCAGTATAGGAAGAAAAAATCATATTTTTATAAAAGTAAAAAAATATGACATAGAAATTTGAGATGAAATAACAAAAATATGAAATAGAAATTTGAGGATGGGGTGGGGCAATGGGGTGAGGTTGGGGGTAGAGGCGGGGGTAAGGGTGGAAGAAAAAATCGTATTTTTATAAAAGTAAAAAAATATGACATAAAAATTTGAGGTTGGGGTGGGGGTAGGTGTGGGTAGGCCGGGGGGTAGGTTTGGACATATTTGAGTCATTGACTATCATATTGTCGTTACATTTCTTATGTACAATATAATATTATTTTTTTGATTAAATATTGCAATTAAATAATTTTAAAAAAATTTATTAAATTATAAAGATATACTAATTTTTAGAAACATATGATAGAAAAGAATATTTTAAATAGTTTTAAATCTATTAAAAAGAATATTCTAGTAAATTTGGATAAATATTGGTCAAACAAGAAAGTGTTTCTGTTTCTCAGAAGCATTTCTATAATTATAGGTCAAACACCCTAACTAGTTCTAAGAAACAGAAACACCTTTGCAGAAACTTGGCCGAACAGACCCTAACTCTCTGAATTAAGAAAAGGGGAAGCTACACACTAGGCCGCTCAGCCAAGCTGCAAGCCAATATACATATATTATATACTAATTATACATATATCATACATCTTCCTGGAATTTTTTGGCCGGACAGCTATTTAAGTTAACTTTGCTTAAGAAAAAACATAAAAGACTGACAAAAATCTCACAGATCCGAACAATTTGTTTAGATTATTCCATCCTTGAATATGATATACATCAGTCTTTTTGCAAAACAGTTCTCTTTCCTGAGAGTAACTACATGTGAGGTTTTTTACATGTTAACTGTCAGTGAGTTTCATCATACTCATTAATCTCTATCTGTAAACAATTTACATGCTACAAAATTGAATTTATACACAAAAGAATAATCAAAATCTCCAACATCTATCAGTGCGCCTAATCTCTCATAGGACGTTTTCCATGAGGGTCCAATCTCTGTCTTGTAGGTGTGGATGAACTTGCAGTTGCACTAACGGTGTTGCTACTGGATGAGGAGCTGAATGTAGAAGGATTGGATGCACCAGAGGTTCCCGCTGTATGAGACGTACCACCCAGTCTGCGAGATCTAATTCTTGAACCGGGATATCCAGGTCTTGTTGGTTCTTTATCAAGAGATCCGGGATTCTTTGATAGCATTACAACTACCTGTTGCATGATTGGGCGTAGTGATGGATCAGATTGAGTGCACAATAAGCCAATCTGTATGTACATTGCTATCTCGTCCGGTATAGCTGATTGTGCTAGTGAGGGGTCCATAATCTCCCAGCTCCTACCCTTCTTGTAAAGCTTGTATGCCTGCAGCCACAACAAAAATCAGTCATATACCGTACCTGGTCTTTGGCCAGATAGAGGTAAAATAATTGTGTTGTTGCTGATGAGAATTATAATGTTTATGTAGGAAATATTGTCTTCTCATTTTTGTTTGGCAAGTCAAGCCTAACACAATTATTTGATTACAAGGAGTTATCATGACCACCATCTTGTACACAGTTAGGCTAATCCTGCCCAAAGACACTTTTAACATGGTTTAATACTGTTTGTTTGTGCCAAGCCCTGCACGTTTTCCGCCACACCACTTAAGACCATTTCTACATCTTATATAGAATTTCTCTCCTTCAACTATCAACTTGAGACGTTGTTCACACCTAGTACTGCATGGCCCACCATCAAGATCGATAGGTCAGTCCCCCCACTAAGACTAACAAGCTTATCTAGAAATTCTTTATGTGCCACTCACATTGTCCAAGTATTTCAATGGCCACCAAAACCAACCACTATACTAACAGTTTTTTCTTTGTGCATTTCTAACGACCACTAGCAAACCCGCTCCATGCCATCATTCATCTCCATACTCGTTCCGTCAGACCATATGGCTCTACTACTTGCATTTAGGCTAAATTTGGCCTGTAAACAACCTTTATATGATACGATGGATTTCTCCAAAAGGCCTTGCACCATTAAGGGTATCCCTACACCGTATATATAACTTCCTTTTCCCCTCACCTACCGATTTGAGACTATGTTTGCACCCCAACATTAACAAAAGTATTTTGATCTTACTTTTCAAGTAGTTAATAATTTTTCTCAGATTTCGCATGTTGACCAGCGCATAGGGCATGGACCCAATTTACTTCATTCAGGCTTTGGTTGAATGAAAGATATCCAGCATCAGAACTTGAAATTAAAACTAGATTTAACTATTTAAGAATTTTTCCCTAGTTTATAGACAAGTTGTTACACAGGCTAACTGAAAGCATAAAGTAATTGCCAATAAACACTCTCTAGTATAGATTTCCTCCTCTATACGAAGAAAATCACCAAATATCTAGCTACCAAGTACCACGGCAAGTAGGTCAAGGCAAAGCCTGAAGAATGAAATTCATTGATTTTATATCTCGGCCCACTCCCCCTGAATCTCTGCGAAATTATCTAGTACCAAAGAAATATTGCTCAGCCACATTGATTTATCGCAAAAACATAGGTAAACTGATAAGTTCTACCATATGGCTATATTGTTTTTTCTTGTTACATGTTCCAAGGTAGCTCAAATTTATTCCGAGCACTCTCCTTTTACACTCAACAGCTGATTATTCTTTTTGTTTTCCGGAAATTTCAACAGAAAGATAGCTACTGGAACAGTTTATGCAGAACCAGATATATTGATGAAACCAAATGACAATCACAACTCCTTAGATATGAACTATACCATCATAGCCTGATTTTACTGGCTAACCTACCTCAGATAGTTGTTACAGTAAGAAGCAACAATTTGTAGTTTCCACTCAAATTTGTTCTTTTAGGCAGAATGTAGAAAATATCAAAAACCTTGCGTTACGGGGAAAATAGCACGATTAAGCTCATTGGAAAGAATATCCTCGTAGCTCATTAAACTTCACTAAATTCTAAATATTTTCCAACAGCTATAACGATCTGTGCATCCTTTACTCCCTCTGTCACAATTTATGTGGCACCGTTTGACTGAGCATAAATTTTACCATCTGTCTCAATTTATGCTGCACCATTTAACTTGGCATAAAGTTTACTCCCTTCATTCCAATATAAATGAATTTCTGGCACTTTTTCTATGGTCCAAAATGAATGAATTTTCCGAAGTCCAAAGATGTATTAATTATTTTTTTCCAAAATTGCCTATATCTTTAATGTCTATCTCTAGTTTTATGAAAAGTTCGGGAAGAAGCAAAAGGGGAATATTGACAAATTACCCTTTAATTAATGTCTTAACTTCATTAAGGGGTGTGCCACACTCCATTTTTTTTGGAATGGAGGGATTAAGAAATAAATTTAAAAAGACAGCCCGATGCACTAAGCTTCTGCTATGCGCGGGGTTCAGGGAAGGGCCGGACCACAAGGGTCTATTGTACGCATGAGGTGCCGGTCCTTTCCAGGACTCCGCGCATAGCGAGAGCTTAGTGCACCGGGCTGCCTTTTTTTCATTTATTTCTTACTCCCTCCTCCATTCCAAAATAAATGAAGACTTTTGAAATTTGCGGTTTAAGACAAGCCTTAGCTGGCTACAATCATCTCATTAAGAGTAAAATGAGAATTTTAAAGTTAAATCATTTTTAAATATATATTGTGACACTTTTTGGGACAAAAAGAAGTGTGCCACATAAGTTGGATAGAGAAAGTATCAAATTGTCAGCAGATCGACATATTTTTGTTGTGTTTAGATATCTTCCTTCTCTAAGGGAGACTGAATTATGCAAATATCTACTAAAAGATGTACTCCCTCATTCATCTATATAATTGGAAAATTAGATGACCTGTTATACAAGGAATACACAGATTAAAGTACAACAGAATTGACCAGACCAGAGGAATCAAGTTCTTACCCATTCAAGAAGGCTTCGAGAATCGGGATCTCTGTTAAAGTTTGAATTCTTCTGGCCACTTATGAGCTCCAGAACTACAACTCCGAAACTGAATACATCAGCCTTCACCGAAAGATGTCCATACATAACATACTCTGGTGCCATATAGCCACTGCTTCCAAGTTAAATTATCAAAAAAGAGTTGTTAGCAATATAGAGTGAATAATCTTTTGCAAAATTCATGGGTTATAAGGTTCAAACGGATCATACTTAGTACCAGCTACACGAGTGTTAACATGTGTTTGATCTTCGGGGTAGAGTCGAGCCATTCCAAAATCAGCAATCTTAGGCACCCATTTGTCATCAAGTAGAATGTTGCTAGCTTTGATGTCACGGTGGATAATGCAAGTATGTGAACCTTCATGAAGGTATAGCAACCCTCTAGCAATGCCTATAATTATGTCATGCCGTTGCTTCCAGCTGAGTACATCTCTCTTAGCAGATTCTAATTCAAAAATATTAGTCAGTAATAGCTTCAAAAACTACTAAACATCTTTCCTCAGAACTCAGAAAGTTTAAAAAGATTCACAAAGTAAAGAGTATGAGGTTGCCAGAATTCTTGAAAAGTAGGAGTTTCAATAACATAATGTCTAAAATGGAACAGGCACAAGTTGCATCCGATGATGCCGTCTAAGGTTGATGAAACTGGAATGAACACAACGGGGTAGAGTATTAATCCTAGCAAAAGCAAAAAAATAGCTAAGTGATTTCTTTCCACGCCTAAGGCTTGGCGAGCAGAGTTACATGATGCATGTGTTGATAGGAGGATGCAAATATCCCCGTGTAGTAGTCGAGGTGTACACATACTAGTCCAGACACCAACTTCATCAAAGAAATATTAGTCCAGACACCAAAGTTACCAACAAAGAAGAAACAAGACAAAAAGAACAGAGACAAGTTTGAAATTAGAGTTTGTTAAGCAACTAAAACACAGGAATACAGAACAATATGAGTGTCTCTAGTGGTTTCACAGACTGACACAGAGATCATTGAACTAGATTTTGGACAATATAAACATATTTCTGGACCCAATTACAAAGTGAAAATGCTTATCCCAAGGCTTACTAGAAACTGGAAATCTTAGTATATTTCCAGTATAACTGTCAGATCTTAAATGTGTTAATAAACGATCAAAATGGTCCTTAATGTATTGTCTTTGGTTCCATTTGGTCCTTAATTTATATGGAAATGGTCCTTAATATATTTCAAAAAGTGACCAGTTTGGTCCTAAGCCATATAAGTAAAGACAATTGTAACTTTTGCTGTCAAAATAAGTAGAGATCCAAGGCACGTGCACTCCATGTGAGCTATCAAACTACAAAACAAAGGTACCTTCTTTTATCGATTAATTTAATTTCAAAACCCCCATTAGAATCCCTAACCAATACTTGAAAGAGCCATGGAAAAACTTTCATTGCAGGGGTAGGGCTTTACAAAAATTGCAATTTTATGGTGAATATATTCAATGGAGTATGGAAGGAAGCCTAGAATGCCTTCAATTGGGCTAAGTAGGTTGTGTATGAGGAAGATGCCGAGGGTCTTAGTTTATTTTGACAACAAAAGTAGCGATTATCTTTATTTATATGGCTTAGGATCAAAATGATCACTTTTTGGAACAAATTAAGGATCATATCATCGTGTTTATACATTAATGACCATTTTGATCATTTTATTTAATAAACTCACTCCTCAAAAGACTGAATAAGGCATCCTTCTGTAGTTTCGTTGATTTAATCTTTGTGCAATGAAGGCCATCCATTCTCTAAGCTTATTTCATTTTAAAATTACATCCAAAAGCTATTAGATCGAAGAAGATAAAAACTACTCCTACTAATAAAACTTACTGAAGAGGATCTTGTCAAGGCTCTCATTAACTACATATTCATAAACAAGCAGCTTCTCTGCCCCATGTGCACAGTACCCTAACAAATTCACCACATTTCTGTGTTGTACACGTGCCAACAACTTAGCTTCATTCTTGAATTCCTTCATTCCCTGCCTTGAACTATGTGAAAGCTTCTTCACTGCTATATGTCTCCCATCACTCAATTGCCCCTATAAAAGAAATGACCAAAATTATCAATTTTCTGTTCATGCTCAATTCACCAAAAGACTCAATCTTGATAATTTTTTTCAAGAAATCTTGAGTTTCTGTTCATACCCAATTCACAGAAAGACTCAATACAACAACAACAAAAACAACATACCTAGTATAATCCCACCAAGTGGGGTCTGGGGAGGATAGAGTATACGCCGACCTTACCCCTACCTTGTGAAAGGTCGAGAGGATGTTTCCGATAGACCCTCGGCCTCGGCTCAAGAAAAGATACAAAGATAACAATAATAATAGGCAGTAATAGCAGCAATATAATAAAGATAAATGAAGTAATGAAACAATCGAAGTCGTAATAGAGATCTAAAAAGAATATAAGCTAATGTACAAAGATAATAATACTCCTAGTACAGAAAAGAAATCCTCGCGGAAACCTACTAACCCTCTACCTCATACTCGGTCATGTCCTCGGTACACAAAAAGACTCGATCTTGTTGAATATTTTCAAGAAATATTGAGTTTCAGTCCATACCCAATTCAAAAAAAAAATCAATTTTGTTGAATTTTTTTAAAGAAATTTTTGAGTTTTTATTCATACCCAATTCACAAAAAGACTCAATCTTGAGTTTTTGTTGATGCCAAAACAACAACGACGACAACATACCCAGTGTAATCCCACAAAGTGGGGGTATGGGGAGCGTAGTATGTACTCAAATATTAACTTTACCTTTGTAGTGTAAAGAGGATGTTTTCGATAGACCTCGGATCAAGATGAGTTTTTGTTCATGACCAATTCACAAAAGACTAAATTTTGATTAAAAAAAATTCATTTTACCTTGAAAACAGGCCCAAATCCACCTTCACCAAGCTTGTTATCTGAGTGGAAATTTTTGGTTGCAGAAACAAGAACTTCAAAAGGAAATTGTTTCTGTTCTTGTGCTGCAATTTTCTCTAAGTCCTCATTTCCCCCTTTTTTCATTAATCAAAAATCCAAAATTAGCATAAGAACAAAAACACAATAGTCAAGATTAAGGGTACTTACTTACAATAATTTTTGCTTACCTTTATTGGAGTTTGAGAAGAAGGGTTTCAGAATATTTCCAAGAAAATTTTTAGGTTTGGTCATAGCGGGTACACACAAAATAATAATATTAGTCCATTATAGAAAATCCAAAAGGACTTTGTACAAACTAAAGTAATAGAGAATTGAAATTTTAACTTCTTCTATACAAAATTTGAAGTACTAGTAAAAAATATGGTGAGATTGAGATAGTTGGTGGCTTTGTGTATCTATCATAGTATAAAATCCATGAGAGACCAGAAAGAAATGTCAGCATTGAGCCATTGACCATGTTGAGGAAAGAAGCGTGTTTATGTGGAATATTATTCAGAAGTCCAAGAGGGGGGGGGGGGGGGTGAGATAAGCTAAGGCGGTAATATTCATATATTTTTTTTGATAATTCTGTGCCTGGCGCTAAATGCACTCATATCGCTAAGTCTGCGCAATCGTACTAGGCTCCTGAGCCGATGGAAACCCCGTCATGCCGCCACCGTAAATCGCAGAATGCACCGCGTTCGATGTCGATCGCTACTAACGAATCGATATTCTGGTCGACCCTGCAGACTTGCTCGGAGAATCAAACTCACACTGCAACATGCCCGCGCGATTAAGCTATCAGGCTTTAATACAAGGCATATGTCCCGGAGAACGTATCCGCCGAGAATCGAACTTGTGACCCTAAGACCACAAATTTGACTAATGGCCACTGGGCCACTATCAGCGGATGGTAATATTCATATTGTTGTACTGCTATGTATTTGCTGATGTCTTTATACTTAATGGGAGCAGGTAGGGATGTCAATGGGGCGGGCGGGCGGGAAGGTATCCACCCCGCCCCACCACCTAAAACACATCCCCACCCCGCCCACCACCCATCACTGTAGTAATTCTTCCACCCGCCTCCCCACTTACTTCACGCGGATATCCACTTACCCGGCGGGTACCCATTAATAAAATGCTCAAATAATGTCTAGCAATTGTTTTAGTCACCAAAATTAAAGTTATATAAGAAAAAGGAAAAAAAAGGAACTTTTCCACTATTGTGTATCGAATATCAATTCTAAAACCTTGTCAAAATATTATGAATATTAAAAAACAGTAAAGATGAAAATATTTAACAAAAAAAAGGAGAACAAAGAGAATAAAAAAGAAATGTAGTGCATTACAGTGCGGGTTAGCTCAAGTCACATTTTAAATCAAGAAAGGGCCAAATAAATTCGTAAATAAACTAATAGATGATACGAATATGGCGGTGCGAATACGATCGGTGTGGGTATGGTGCGGAGTAGCGGGCGGGGCGGAGTGCGGGCGGGTCTTATATGAAATCCACTCGCCCACTACCCATGGCGGGTAGCACTTTGATACCATACCCGCCCGCACCCACCAAACCATCCTCATACCCGCCTAATTGGGCGAGCGCGAGCACGCGATTTACCGCCGCCACCGACATCCTGTGAGTGTTCGGGCGGACTTGGTATTCATTCAACTATTCAATATTAATATTACTATATTAAAAAAAATGTTCAATACTAACAATAATGATAAACATCTATTAAAAGATGCGTATTACATAATCAGAATATAAGTCACTCAAATAACTTCAAATCTATTTGCATTCTTCAAGCTCTCATTCCTTGAAACCGACTGATAATATCTCGATCAGCAATTGTACTAAATACATCTTTGTCAACAAAAGTAACTAAGCAATCATTAAGCCACTGGTTCGCCATTTTGTTTCTTAGTTCATCCTTCACATATTTCATCCCTGAAAAAGCCCTCTCAACAATTGCAGTTGCTACTGGTAAAATCAAAGCCAATTTCACAAGCTTGTACACAAATCTAAAAGTCTGGTGCTTCTTTGTTCGCACAAGAGTCTTGCAAAGATCCGAGAGTCCTTTCAAATTGAAAAAGTTATCATCTATCAGTACATAATTAATATAGGATTCTAGTTGGGCAGATAACTCTTCATCTTCAACATTCAAAAAATCCTTTGGATACTATCTCGACATCCTCACAAGTGTTTTAGTGTCAAAAGATTCAAATGATGAACAAAGACTCAAACATGCAAGACAATTCAACAACTCCATGTTTTCAGGAGTAAATCTTTCATTCAACTCTTTCAATATCAAATCAATGATATGAAAGAAACAATCATGTTTAAATAATGCAAAGTGGTCACAAAAGGAGCCTTACGTTTGGACTTATTATCTTTTACATTTCGCGATTCCATGTCAGGCACATAAATCTCGAGATTACCACAAGATGATACAACCTTGTCATAAAATTCTTCCCATCCACATTCTCTCATTTTTTGGAACATATTCTTGTTGGCTTGGACAAGGTTCATGACATTTGAAATGTCTTGGTCACTTTTTTGCAATGCTTCTGATAATTCATTTGTCACCACCAAAATATCAATCATCAAATGCAACATGAACACAAAATCCAATTGTTGCATCATCAATAACAAACATTTTGCTTCACCATTTGAAGTTCTATCACATTTCAGTTATTCCAACACTTCAACAATGGGAGTAAATAGTTTTTTTAACCTAACAAGAACTCTAAAGTGGGGACCCCAACGTGTATAACCAACTCTTGCAAGAGATAACTCCTGATTCAAACCCTTACCAGTTTTCACCATATCATTTTCAATTAAATCCTCAAAATGAGCCACTTATTTTCTACGAAGCAAAGTTTGACGCTTATTAGATGACCGAATCAAATTAACAATGCGAGTAACTTCAATAAAAAATGAATGAACATCATCATGACATCTCACAGTTGAAATAAGAGCTAACTGAAGTTGGTGTGCAAAGCAATGGACATAGTACGCTTGTGGATTTTTCTTTTGAATTAGTGTTTTCAAACCACCAAAGCAACCATTCATGTTACTTGCCCCATCATACCCCTGTCCTCGAATATTAGAAATGCACAATCCAAATTCACACAACAAAGTCTCAAGAGCCCCTTTAAGTGTTATTGCACTTATCTGTTCAACATGAACAATTAATATTAATCTCTCAATGACATATCCTCTACCATCAACAAAACGCACAACAACAACCATTTGTTCTTTTCCTGAACAATCACCAGACTCATCAACAAGTACACTAAAAATCTCATCCCCAATTTCTTTTACAATCTTCTTAACAGTTTCAACCTCACATGCATTAGTAAGATCTTTTTGAATCTTAGGTGAAGCCATCTTAAGATTACCTCAAGCATTTTTTATTGCTTCACCTATTTTATCACAATTCCTTCCCAATACAGATACAAACTCAAGAAAGTGACACTTGTATACAAAATTCACTCCTCATCATGTGCTCTAAAGGCCAACCCGCCCCTGACAAGGTATTTAACAGCTTCAAGAGATGCTTTCAAGCGAATAACATAATCAATTTTTTCTTTTTCAGTATTGTTTACATAAGCTGCTTGAATACTTTGAGCCTGATTCATAAGAGCATCACATTTTTTCACACAATTGTTATGATGACTAGTAGGGCTTTTACCAACATGCTTCTTTAATATATTTTTTCATGTGCCAAGATCTATAATCATCCTTTACAAATGTTGTTTGACTACTACTTGAACCATTGTAGAACAAATAGCAAGGCAAGCAAAAAACAATATCACTTTTTACACTATATTTCAACCAATCATATTTATACCAACTTACGGCAAAACTACGCTTTACCCCTGAAGCATAGTCAGGAGGATATTCCTTCAACCTAATTTGAGTTGGACCTTTCAAAAGGTAAGCTCGTCTTACCTCATCTTGGTGGTTTGGATGAAACTCCAAAATTTGTTTTATTTTTGCGGGATCAGTCTCCAAATATGTTCCTTTCACATAAGTTTCGTTTGAAATTGGAGTCTCAATTGGAATTGGTGCTTCAATTGAAATTGGAGCTTCATTTGGGGGGTTCGGTGGAGTACTTGACTCAATGTGTCTTGATTTTTTAGTTAGAAACTTAAGCATCCTAAAATAATAAAAACATTATTGGATTAAAATAACAAATATCAATAAATAGAATAATTAATCTATACTAACAATAAATACAAAACTAAACAAACAGTAAATACAAACGGGTACTTCTCATACAAAAACTAAACTAACAATATGTCAACATCGAAGAATTATAATCACTTTAAAATATTCAAAACAACAATAACTAAAGCATCAAAATCCTTCTTTCGATTCATACATAAATAAATAAAAGTATACACATAAAAGAAAACCCTAATTAATTATTATTATTTTAAAAAAAACAAAGAGAAAGTAAAGTTGAGGTCCTTGTGTGAGAAAAATACTAGTTATATAACAATGGCAAGGAAGTGTACTTTTTGAGATATTTTTACCTGAAGGGCTCGTCGTAGTGGCCTAACTGGCCCTTTTGCGGTTTGTGCACCAAGCCAAATGTGTTTTCTTCTTTTTTGTTTTTTTGACTTTTTCTTTTAATTTATAGATCTATTTATTTGGGACTTGGAAGTCTGCGTTGGGTTTAATGGACTCAGTCAATTATTTTTAAAATTTTGGATTAGATTTTTTCGGTATGGGCTTGTACATCCATCTTTCATGGCCCAATAGTAAAAAAAAATTAAAAGCAAAAAGATGATAAATGAAGAAAAGAATGTCTTTACTGAGAATCAAATTAGACTTCATTGGGATAAAAATTCAGATTTTTACCATCTCAACTACACATTTATTATGTTGTGGGGCTTCACATGAATACCTTAAAGTCTCATGGATACGCCCCTGGGTGCATTGCTTGTTGCAGCTTGGGACTAGAAGAACTTGCAACACAAGGATGAGATTTTTTTTGACTTTAGTAACATGTAAAATGCGACACACGGAATGATAAATGTATTTTGGCCATGTGATTTTTTTTTTCAAAATATTTTTTTCATTTAACAAAAATAGTATTTAACCAAGAACAGAAGCAACTTCCTTTTGAAGTTATATTTGGAATTTAAAAAACACTCCAAATCTTATTTTCACAATTTTCACTTTTTGTTTTTGACCATTACTTTTGTCTCACTTTTCAAATTTTCAATAACCGGTGTAAATACTCAATAACTAGTGTTTTCACAATTGATTTAAGAGGAACATTACACGTAGAACGATTTTCTTATTTAAATTTAATATATGTAGTGGTAAGATAGACTCCGAATTTATTGTTTAAGAAGAATGATGATTGAAATTAACAATTGGGAGATGAAAAACAATTTTGTTTAAAAGGGAAGAGGAGGAAGACAAGCGAAGACTTTGAACTAGGAAATATTAGAGAAATGTATGGTCTAATGACGATACATGTCGAAAATGTGAATAATTGTGAACTTGATTATATCATCGTAATAAAGAAAATCTATATAACCAACAAGGGTTGTAGTGGAGTGATAATTAGTACTCCTTCATCCCTAACCTAAGGTCTCGGGTTCGAGTCCCTCTGGATACGGAGACACCTTTGTTAGGGAGTGCTTTCACAATGGGGGACTTCCCGACACAAATTCGTATTTAGTCGGGCCCCAATGCGGGTACCGAACACCAGATGAGAAACAAAAAAATCTATATAAAATTGGGGGTTTATTACATCATATTTTATATTTTAAAAAATATATATTTCAACACCAAATATTATTTGCAAAAACTATGGTCAAACACAACTCCAACTTCAAAAAATTCATTTTTTTAAAATTTCTATGGCCAAACGCCTACTTAGAATTTCCGTTGAAGATAAAGAGTGTTGTACGATTGGAGTATTGACCAGTCAATATTTTGCACATTTGAAAGATAGAAGCATATTAGGAGAGATAAAGATTAAGAACGAGGATATAAGGGGTAGGGTGGGAATATTTTTCGTGGTGGACAAGATGCGAGAAGTGAGATTGAGATGATTCGGGCACTCTCACATTAGTTGTGATAGATTTGGAGGAAAGGTAGAGGCAGATAGAGGAAGAATTGTGGAGAGATGATTAGACAGGACATGACTCATCTTCAGCTTACCGAGGACATGATCCTAAACATGAAATTATAACGATCGAGGATTAGGACAGACATCCAGTAGATAGTCGAGTGTTTTATCTCCTCCCACTACTTTCTTTATTTCTTATTTCATATTTTGCGACTGTTTCTTTTATTTTAGTTGTCTTTACTAGGAGTGAGCGGGTCCGGGTACCCTACCATTTTTTAACTATTCGGACCCTACCCTGTAAAAGATCGGTTCCTAAATTTACTATCTGAACCTACCCGTAGCAATTATTACCCGAAACCTATTCGGACCCTGCGGTTTCGGGTAGGTTTTCGGGTATCCGTGCTCACCCACTGTCTTGATTTAATAATATACAATCTTAAAGTGGATAAGATGTGGTTACACAGAGCTTGCAAAAAAAAATTGTGTTGCATTTGAGAGATGGCTAAGAGATTAGCATGAAGAATTTTATGGTATAGAGGTACTGGGTAATAGGCCTTAAGGTAGCTTATTTTATGTGTCTTCATTCAGTGCCTAGGCTGGGCGACTGGTCCAATTGTGCAAATAATCTAGTGTCAAAGAAACAAAGCTATATCATGAAAGAAAGTGGTTCAAAATTCATATAGGACTTAATATGACTAAATGAATATCTTCAATTATTATTTAAAGTGACTTCTTTCTTTGCATATTTATATCAAGAGGTTATCTTGGGACTGGGCCAATAAATTAAATACCCCAAAGATCAAAACTAAATAATTTAAATGGGGGTGAGTTCATAGGGTCCGGGTATCGATTTCGGGTTCGGGTACTCGGTCTCTATTTTCCTGAATCGGAACCGGACCCGACATTTATCGGTTCCTAATTTTACTACCCGGAACCTACTCGTTATTTTAATATATCTATCCAAAACCTACCCGTTAGTGTCGATTCCGATCGGATATCTGGGTACCCTGTACCCGTGCTAACCCCTAGTCTTTACTAGTTCTATTGTCAGTAGTTAATTTCTTTCTTTCTTTATATTTTTATAATAGCTTTTGATTAGTGTATTTCTTTCAAACTTATTTTGAACATATTGTTTTTAGCCGAGGATCTATGGAAATAACCTCTCTATCCCCATAAAGATAGGGATAATGTCGGCGTACACCTCACTCTTCTCAAATCTACTTACAGAATATATAATGAGTATGTTATTATTGTTGTTGATATTCCATAAAACCGTGTCACTCCTATTTATATAGTAATATACTGCTACTATAACTTTAAACTTGCAATTGTATTCATACTGACATCATTCTATGGCAATATGAATATTATTTAAAATGAGTTTTTAAATATTTCGTAATAAATCAAATGTGTTCAGACTGTTCACACAAAAAGAAAGATAGCCTTTCGTTCTACTTATAATATTAAGGGTAAAGGGTCAAATATACACCTCTACTTTTTTGTATTAGTCAATTAGTGTCCAAATATACACCGGTCGTCCAATAAGTGTATACTCATACCTCTAATTAGATGAAAATTCCAAATCAAGATTTAAATTATACCCAATTTCTAATCGACCCGACCTGACCCATCTGTTAAACACAGTTCCGAGTCAATGTCCAAATAAGTGTAACCCATACCCCCTAATTGGATGTAAATCCCCAAGTCAAGATTGTGTGTTTGGTTCGCGCAGGTAAAACAAAATGAAATTCAATAAGGGGATAAAAAATAAATGAAAGGAAAAGAATTATCCTGATTATCCCTACATGTTTGGATTTGTTTCAGAAACGGAATAGAAACAAGGTCCGGGGTCCGGGTAATGAATTGGGAAAGGGAATAGAACAATGTAAGGGAATAAAAAAAAAAAAGAGGGTAAAGAGAATCGAAAAATAGGCCAAACAAACAACTTCAAAAGTAATCAGGAGATTCCATTCATTTATCCTGATTCTATTACCCCGAACCAAACGCACCTAAATTATTCTAACTTTAAAAAAAATTACTCAGTTTCTTACCCAACCCGACCCGACCCACCTGTTAACCACAGCTGACCCAAAAAATATTATTAACATAGAGTGATGGAGTTCATCAGCAGTACATAACAATGACTTATTAGAAACTTTTTGGGCAATTGCACCATCACCATCATTAGTGGAGAAAGCTCTGATTTCAAGGCAGAGGTGAAGCAACAATTAGGAGAGTTCCGGTAGTAACGGCTGGCGGAAGTAACCGGCAGTGGTGGTGGTACTGGTTGTGGCGTAAGACGGCGGCGATTTCTATCGCCGATCGAATATCGGATTGAATTGGATAAGTCATTTTATTGGGATTCGGGATAATTTTTGTTTTGGATAAGAAAATTGGTTTGATAATAATAATATTTACTCTTTTGGAAAGGAAGATGTGTTTTGACTTTGGAAGGTTTGAAATGTAAGGCTTTTTTTGTAGTATTAATTTGATTTGAGTTTGAGTTGGCAAATGGGATGTAGAGATACAAGGAACACGTCAACTTTATAGAGAAAATGGTCGTCGGAGAAGATAGCTCCGTTGAAGTGATGGTCACTGGAATTTTAAACATGTTCATATGGTGGTGGTGGGAAGCCGCGTGCAGTGGTGGATGGTTAGAAATGTTGACTGCATTTTTTGGGTCGGAAGTTTATTGCTAACCGAGGAATATATTTGACCATTTTCTTTAGTATTAAATATTAATCTTAATTCCGTGAGCGACAAATGGGGTTTCTTAATCAGGAAACAAAAAAATATATATAGCTAACTAACTTACCATTACTATAGAGCATACTACAAGGATCCACAAATATCAATATTAATCTAGAATAACAACAATATATTCGGTGTAATTTTAAATTAGAGTCTAGAAAAGATAGAATGTATGCAGATTTCATCACTACTTCAAGAGGAACGAAGTAGCTCGCCTAAAAGGAGAGGAACGAAGATTCGTCTTTGTTTTTCTTCAAATCCCAGAGTATATCTTTCCACGGATCGAAGGAAAAAAGACAATTCGATCGAATAGACTTACGACTCAAGTAAAACATATCAAATAAGTTAATATTAATCTAGAAATTACAAAAAAAAACTATTATATAAAAAAATGACCTATATTTTCCATAGAGCATTAATTTTAATTGTAACGTGCACATAAGTTAGTGTCGTCTATGAAGTAAGTGCTTGAGACATTTCAAAAAGTAACAGATAGTAAAGCTAGTGTAGTGTGTTGCTTATTGGACTGGAGTTTTAGTTATATGATTTGAGAATAATTCACATGCAACTTTTGTCGGTGAGGCGAAATCTTTGATTAATTGAGGAGATCATTAGCTACATCAAAATGTCTCAAACTCTTGACTCATATACATACAAAACTATTTTATACCCATTATTTATGCTCAGTGGATAATATATTTAAAATTTTATTAAATTTGACCGAAAGTTCAAGATCACACCTTAGAATTTTTAACTTAAATAATTCAATTTTAAGAAAACTAACAAAAATAATATCATAATTTAAAAATTGTTAGTTACTACCAGAAGCGTTTATTCTATGCAATGTGTTACATTATAGTTAATACAAATAATTTTATATAACATCACTTCAATATTTTATTTTTATCATTAATTTTATCTCTAATAGACTAATACTTTAGACCTTAAACACATTTCTTTTTAAAAAAAGTCATGAATCAAAATCAATTTATGTAAATAACTATGAGATTTTTACCTAGATTTCTTTATTATATTTCTTATATATTTTATTCACCGAATTAAAACTTATAGATCTCAAGACATTTTCTCTATAATCCAAAGTGAGTATAGTCATCATAGTAAAAGGAGGTAAATAATTATAAGATGACAAAGAATGAATTATTTGTTTTAATTGTAATAGGGAAAAAAGAGAAATACAATTAAATTTCTTAAAAAACAAACTAACAATAAGAGTAAATTGGTAAATATACATAATCGTAAAGAGCCCAAATACGTTTAATCTATTTTTGAAAAATTTCAAAATATTGAATCCTATTTGTTAATTGCTTTAAATAATGTACTATTTAGGTCAAAACTTCCGCACCTTATGAAAGTCATTCTTGTTGTAAGTCACTCGATATTAATTAATGATACCGAGCTCCAAAACGTACCATATATATCATATTGGTTGGCATGGACTTTATAACATGAACATGGGCGAAAAGGTAATGGTAACATTTCAACCACTAGTACTTTTTCAATCTTCAAGCACTTAATTTCTCTTGTTGTTGTTATGCCTAATGTACGATATTGAGAAGGGAAAAAGGTCATATATACCCTATAACTTTGATAAAAGGGTCATATATACCCTCCGTTAAAGTATGAAGTCATTTATATTCTAAAACATTGATAAAAGGATCATATATACCCTTTTTTAACGGATTGGTCACGTGGCTGCCACGTCACCGACGACCAGACAGCGCCGCCGCTACAGTAACGCCGCCGCGGTTCCAAGTCTTTTCCGGCCATCACAGAGCTCCATTGGATACGAGACTTACACCATTAGACTCGTCTCATCAAGCCGGTAGAGCAATTTGACCAATTTGACCAACAAATATCAATTCCAACCGAAGAACCACATGAAATTATAAGAAAAATAGAACAACTTTTTTTGAAAATGTAATTTCTTTAATTGCAATTTTACTATGTCATTTGCAACTTTTGAACAACACTACAAAGTTGTAATTTTGACAATTGTATCTGTATACAATACTGTATTAGAAAAAAAATCATATTTCTATTAAATAATATAAGAGGCACAAAAACAGCATTGAGATGTTTTTATTACACCCTCTTGTTCAATTATTGAGTTGTTTATATATATATATATATATATATATATTTTTAATTAAGTGCAAAAAAAACCGCCACATCCCGCTCAGGCCGTCCGAGCGGATCGGACGGGACTTCGGCGAATCCACGATCCGATCCCGCCAAACCCTCCCTCATCGTCGCCGATCCCATGAACTCGGCTGACCGATTCGGCGGCCACCCACCCCTAATGTGAAGTCCTTTAAGGGGATTGAAAACATTTCTTATCAGAAATTTCGTTATTTCAAATACTCATATATGAGGGTGGAAGAATGTCATTCATCTATTTATAGCCCGTGGTGAGTGTGATAACTATAGGGGAGCCTTGGATCAATGATAAAGTTGTCTCTGTATGACTTATAGGTCACGGGTTCGAGCCGTGAAAACAATCATTAATGCTTGTATTAGGGTAGATTGTCTACATCACACCCCTTGAGGTGCGGCGCTTTCCTGAACCTTGCTACTCGGTATGCACCGGGATGCCCTTGGTGAGTATGATAATTACGTTAAGGCTATATGACATTAAACATGTGGACCAACAATACTAACAAACGAGTGAGATTATAACAAGAAAATGGAAGAAAAAACCTTCTGGATATTTGATTGAAAAAATGATCTTTTTACTTTTTCTTTTGCTAAACGAAAACTTTAGCTTTCAGATCATTCTGAAAGGGCTACACCACAAACAAGATTTGCTTATTTAGCTTTAATTTGCTTTTAAGATATACTCAAGGTATAGGGGAAGGTGAGTTCATGGAACCAGCATGACACTAGTCATCATTATGTCTCATAGAACTTCACAATAATGTGTCTTAAACTATCATTAAAATATGCTAATAAAGATTAGGTACTTAGCTTGCATATACACAAGCTTACTTTTGTAATCATGTTAAAGCTACCCTCGTAGCTGTTATAGCCCTTTTTGGTTTCACTAATTATGCATGTTTCCTTTAGGTACAAAAGTTGTATATGTGAACCAACCCCAAAAGTGAAATAGGCCCAAGAAAAGAGCAATAAATCGAATCAGTCTATAAAAACAAAATGATCACTTTGTAATTAGTCATCCAAAATATTAAATAAATTGCTTCCATTTTTGATAAACTTACCGAGGGCTATAGTCATAGTAATTCTATTATTCAACTTCTTTGATCATTCCCAAGCAGCTCCAGGGCGTTTGAAAATTCAATTGATTTCTCTTGCAATGCCGTTTGCAATGGGTTTAAGAAGAGAAATCAAGAAAGTTTAAGTTAGAGATACTAGTTATTCTCATTCAACCTACCAAACTTCTGTTTTTGCTTAAACCAAAACAATCTGTTGAAAGAAATATTTGGCTTTCCTTCTATCTTAACTACTATTCCATTACAATAGAAGGTGTAGTTTTGCACATCCATAATATTATTGGGATGAACTTTACAACAAAGAAAAGAATGAAAGCTGGCTGTCCAAATAATGAAAAAGATAGAAAAAGAAACATTAACTACAGAAACACTCACTCTTTGTATACTCTTACAAAGACACATGTAGTGTACAGCTAGACAACTTTGCCTTCTAAAACAATAACAAATCTCATGTGATGAAATGATTAAAAAGATGATTGAGATAAGGCAAAAAAGAAGTTACTTTCCCCTCTATGCCTTAACCCTTTAAAATGATAAAAGGACAAGAAAAATGTTTCTACTCTTAATTGTCTACAATAAACAAGGACAAATTGCCTGGCACTGGAATCTTTGTTGGACTCTCCAGCTATGCAAGCCAGTGCTTTTCCTTTCCATAACATACAAAAGTCAGATTTATATTAGTGGAAGATATGAGGTACCGGATAAAATAATTAAGGCGCACATAAGCTAACTCGGCCATCACCGTTCTCTTTTTGAAGACAAAATGGCTTCACCCTAACTGGACTACACAAACACATTCATCATTTCCCCCTTTTGCCCACAAAAAGTGGAGACTTACGCTGACTCGAACACCACCTTTTTCTGGTTTAACTTTGACAAATGATCATTGAAGCTTGAGAACAAAAACATAGGCAGACCTCAAAACCATTAGTGTCTACCATTAGGACCAAAATGTACAGACCATTTCCAGGGCCTGATCTCTCTGTCAAGAGATTTACCCTCACAGAAAATTCCTGCAATGAGAGCAGAAATTTATCAGCTATTGCATAGATTCCGTCGTGAGTTTCCATTTTAGTTAAATAGCTTCCAAGGTTTGAAATTGCGAAAAAACAAGATGAAAGAAGTTAGACAATGTGATAGACATTCAAGAACATATGACATTATTGAGTTAAAGAGAGCGCAAAATTACCAGATATCTTCTTTGGTGCGATAATTGAGCTAGAACTTGACTATAACATGAGACTATTACATGAGCTCCTTACGCGAAGATCAACGTTTTTTAGATCACGTAGATGGTGTAAAATTTCATGAAGAAGATCCATGCCTTTATCGCCTTTCTTCAATGTACTAACACAATTCTTTAGGAACTCCCTATCTGCCTCAAGAGCTTGTAGCCTTTCATGTAGATTATCCAACTCCTCTTCCACATCTAGATTCTTGTTTTCCACATCGGAATGGAAGCCATTTTCATGTCCAATTTGTATAACATCTCCATTATCGTTGCTCATTGCATCAAAAAGTGGAAGAAGTCCCTTTCCCTCTGTGTTGACAGTTAGTTTCCCATTCATTTCACTCAAAAAACCGTTGCCATTTTCCTCTATATGATCTCCATTCTCTCTATATGAATCGTCTGTTGGCCTAACATCCTCGAACTTTTTCACATCTTCATCATCCATAGTTATAAGCTTTTCTTCCAACATCTTTAGCTGCTCAAGAATCGACATCCTCTCTTCCTCGAAATCAACAAACGATTCTTCCAATTCTAGGACAGCATCAACTTGAACTTTATGATCCTCACATTCTTGATTATAATCATAAAAGCTTTCATCTTCCTTTACTTCTTGATTCAAATCAATAGACACCTCCTCACTATCCTCACCATTGCTACAATAGGCTGATGAAAATCCGCTTCTTGCACTTCCATCTTTTCTTCTCTTCAACATCCTCATCGTCTTTTCTTTTGCTTCATATTCCGATAACTTTTTCCTATATACTTCCAATTCTTTCTCTAGCCCTTGCTTTTCCTTCTCCCTCTTCACCATAAGCTCGTTCAAGAGTTGCAACGCTTCTTGATCATACTCCGATTGTTCTTCCATCATTCGTTGGTATTGCAAAGCTTCGATCTGCATTGCTGATTTTTCTTCTTGAAGCTTATTCATCATAACCATTGTCTGATTAGCAGCCACAGCAGAAGCACTTCTCTCTTCTTCTAGCTCCGTATACAAGGCATGTAGCGCCTTTCTCTCAGCTTTTAGCGCTGATTTCAGGTGTTCGATCGTTGAAACAGTTTCTCCACCATCTAACTCACTAACCACACTCCCATCCAAAGACTCGGTTCCGAAATCTTTCTTCTCAAGGAGTAGTAATTTCTTATGTAACTTTTGGATGCCATCAAGAGAAGTTGGCATTTCTGGGAGTTTATCTTCTTCAATTTCATCCAATTTCGAAGATATTGATGATTGGTTGTTCATCATTTGCTCATCAAACTCAACTGATAATAACTTCAATTCTATTAGTTTTTCTTGATCTTCTTTAGGACCTAACATGGTACAACAAAAGTAATGAATATATAACAGCACATCCATAGGCAAAGTGAGCTAAACCATTTCTTACTTCACGCTAAACAAGATTATCAGGGAATAAAAGAAAAAATCTTAGCTTACCATGTTGATCAACTTCATGGAAATGGGCAGAATTTGTGGAAGTTTCTTCATGTGTACATGAATTAAGAGCTCCTTGACATGGAATCTCATCTGGTAGATTCATATCAGGAACTTCATTTCCAATTAACACTTCTGCATCAGTTTCATCAATTGTTGGCATTTGGGAAACCTCTTTTGAAACTACAAAGGGAAAATGCAAGAATAACTCAAGAAACATACTTAGATCCACAAATTTCTAAGTGAAAATAAATTAAAATTAGTCTACTGAATATTATAATATGTACCGGGTTGAACATCTGAATCTTTTTCTTCCCTTATACTTTCAACCACAATTTGATCATTATCTTTGTCAGGTTCTTGGTGCAATTGAGTATTGTCGATTTCTTCATAAACCTCCTTCACTGAATGGCATTCTTCGACATAAAAATTGAAACCATTTTCATCTTCTTCCATCTCTATGGAATCAAGAACTGCAAATTTAGGTTCCTCCTCACTCTTGTGCTCAGAAACTTCTTGTTCTTTTTCCACTTCCATAGTCTTGTTCTCAACAAGCAATTCAAATTCATTGACTTCATCATCATTTTTATGATTTTCGCGCATCTCGTGGTTTTTGCTATAATCTTCCTCAGTAGTTGAATCAATCAATTCAATAGGAACCAACTTATGACCACTACATTCAATGAAGAAATCCAAATGCTGAGGAGAAAATTCAAAAGATGTGTCCTCAATCAAACAAGCTTGAACACCTTGATCTTTCATTACCCTTTCTCTATAGCTCTCCTCTATGTAATCTGTTACTCCTTCAAGAACCAAATCATCAGAAAGATTAGTCTTTTCTTCATTTCCACAACTTTCAATGGCAAAATCTAATCTTTCTTTATCCAAATCATCAGAAAGATTAGTCTTTTCTTCATTTTCTATAGCAAAATCTGATCTTTCTTTATCCAAATCATCAACTTTATCCATTAGATCATCATCTACTGACTCAATAACCAAATTGCCTTTTCGTGTATATGCCAAATCATCAAAACAAGGCTTAATCAAAATATAATTAGCAGTTGAAAATTTGCTCTCCAAGTTCACACCACAGCAAGAACACTTCAAACTCACCTCAGTAACTTCCTTATTACCACTCTTGATCACTTCCAACAAAGCTAAATTTTCTGAAACACCACGAAAACCGTGGCGTGAGGACGAGCAATGCTCACACATATCTTGAGATTCAACCAACTTCTGATGATTTGAGCAGAATCCCAATTTGGAAATTTCAATGTTATGAGCTTCACAGAGAATATTTTTGTTCAAAGTTTTAGTCACTTGATGATCGAATAGATGATCAACACGAGAACATAATTGACAAGGTGGCTTTAGGCCAAAATATTGAGCAAATTTGATGATCATATAGGAGAAAAGAGAGTTGAGGAGTAGTAGAATTATAAGAGTCCATTCTAAGATTGCATAGATAAGAATAAGTGTGATCTTGTTGGTATTTTTGTGTAACATGATTGCAAACTTGTTAGCAACCATTTATGATGATCCAAAGGAAAATACACACAAAAAGAAAACAAATTGGACTTGTTACAAACTTAATATCTGGTGATATACACAAAGGGATACACAGAGCTAATTCAAGAATCAGTGTGAAGATAATCTTGAAAGAGAGAGATAGAGAAAGAAATGAAGGTGGGAAAAAGAGGGAAATAGTTTAAAGTAGATATCTAAAGAAATATTTTTGTTTTGGATTGAATAATGAGAAAGGGAGGCTGGGCAGGGAGTGTTTCCCTGAATCAGGTCCCATGTGATGCAAATTCAAATATAATCGAGCTTTAACGTGAATATGAGACATCAGGTGAGAAAAAACAAAGGGAGGCCAAATGAGACTTTAATCTGTAGAAAAGAGCTAGTCTAATTCGTTTGATTTTAATTAAAAATTAGGTGTGAGATTAAACTTTTGACTTGCTATAAGTTTTTCGTCATTATTTGAAAAGTAATAGGAAACTGATGGCTCCAGGAAAAAAAATAGAAGAATCATATGACTACTTTATGTATGCTCTACTTAGATCGGGATAATATAGCAAGAAGTTGAATAAAAATACCCCTACTTAAAAAATATATATAAAGGTTTAAACTCCATAAATAGTTTCTTTGGTTTGAACCCCATAAATTATTCACGGGGTTTGAAACTTCAGAAATTTTTTGAACACCGTGAATTATTCATTGGGTATATATGAACTTATGTTTGAAACTCCAACAATTTCTTGAACTCCATGAGTTATCATACCTTGGGTTTGAACTTATAAAGGTCCGATCCCATAAATCATTTATGAGGTTTGAAACTCTAACAAATATTTGAACCCCGTGATCATTTCTTGAACATGAACTTATAAAAGTTTAAACCTCATGAATTGTTCATGGAATTTGAAACTCTTACAAATATTTGAACACCATAAATTGTTCATGGGGTTTGAAACTCCAACAAAATTGTGAACCTCATGAACCGTTCCTTGATTTCAAACTTATAAAGATTTAAACTGTAGGGTTTTTGTCGGGTTCGTACACGCAGCAGAATTTAAAAATTTATGTTTCAAACCCGACAGACGATCAAACTGATGGATGATTATATAATGAAAACACATAGAAATTGTAATGCGTCGATAGAACACTTACAATTTGCAAATCTGGAATCTTCTTCTTCAAGTGTATACCGAGGGTGAGCACGCAACCGTTCCTCGATTTGCAAGTCAAGACTCCGATGTAATTACTCTTTCGGAAAGCTAGGAAATCCGGCAGAGTTTTAGCAGAGAATAATTCTTGTGAATTAGGTGTATTAAAATAATATTGAACCCTCTATTTATAGCTGCAAAAATCAGCTAGGGTTCCCAAGTGGGCCAGGCCCAGAAACCAAGACAGAGTGGGTCACTCGGACCCACTGGATACGTGGCGTCGCAGCGCTCAATGGGTGGCGTCGTGGCGCTGAGGCGACGCGGCCCTTGGTCCTTTGAGTCGCGGCCCTAGTCCAATTTTACTTCGTTTCTATTTTAATTAAATCCGAAATACCATATCGATTTAATTAATTAATCATTATTTATTCTAATGTCTCGATTATAAACCGAACATTTATATTCTCTTTAATTACATCCTTGAATCGATGGAACAATTGACTTAGTGTTACCCTACAGACCTTCACATATCGACACTAATAACATTAGGGTCTACACGGAACTCCTAGACGACGCGGAAAGACAAATTCAATATGTGAAGCCTAGTTACACGAAACCTGTAAACTGAACCTCTATGTGGGAAGATAAAATCCTTTCATTCACGACACACTCGATCAAGCTTAGGATCTGTCAAGTGTCTATCCAGTGGCTTGATCATTATATCTCATCTATATTAGCTGACAACAAGACCATATCATAGATGTCTACTGCGTTGGCCAACGACTCAGTCAACCTAATACCATATGAGAATCTGAGTGTTCTCTCGAAGATACATTCGAGGAATGAATCCTAATCTTGGCTCAACCACCACCTTTAATCTACGTCGCAATATACCCAATACAAGCCGCGTCTCAACCTATACGGCATTTGAGCTTAGGATAGGATCAAAGTACATTACTCTGTAAACAAGGCGCGTATCGACCTCAAGTCTAAGGACTTCTATCTCACACACGCTGATGATACTTTAGACATCTATAACAAACAGTACATCAACAGGGTATACCAATACTTTCAAAAGTATTCATGTGTCCATCACGAGTTGTCATACTCGTAGCATGTGAGACATACTACATCCCCAAAGGATATGATGCAGACTACATGTCGACGTATCACATATCATCGATATCTCATTCTCGATGATCATTAGTCGAGACAATTTAAGAGTTACGTTATAATATTAATCTCTCACATTATTAATAAACATGTAATCTCTAGGGATGCATTTTTAAAATATTATAGATTATCAACCAATAATTTAATAACTGCAAATGCCATAATATTAATTTCCATTAATATAAATATGAATGTGTATAAAGTACATTTGTCCTAATACAGATTGTTTCTAGGACATAAATATATTTTCATAAACCTCAACCTCATGATTCATGATATTTGAAATTTGAGCAAACTTTTAAACTCCATAAAACTTCATACTTGTCAATCCTTCGAATTACAACCCCCTTTGTTGAGTTGTTTCATGTTTTAGTTGGGGTATTTTTATCTATATTAAAAGAGTGATTAAATAGTACAGTATTTTTAAAATACTGAATAATATTTTATAGCAAGTATTTTTTTTATTTTCATCCGGTGTTCGATGTATGCATTGAAATTCGATTATATTTGAATTCGAGTCGCGTATGATTCATTTAGTGGTAGCGCTCCCCACTAAGAATATTTTATAGCTAAGTGTTTAAAGTGACCATTTTCCCCATTATTTAAAAGAAATTATTTAACAAAGTGTAGGCCTTGGATCCAAAAACATCTAAACGGGCCCGCTCCAGTCTGTTTTTCTTTTTGGGCAATCAAATGGAAAAGGGGCCCACCCAGCAAATTGGGACCATTAAGGATACCAGATGCTGGATTTCATCATATAGATCTGTCTGTCACAATCGCACGCCCTTTTGCTTTTTAGTCCAATCAATTATTAAATACTACTTCATCGGTTCCACAATACATGATTGTCTGAGAAATTTTTACTTTTTCACAATAGTTGATTATTTGCAATTTTAATATAGTTTTAATCTTAATTTCTCCATTTAACCCCTACTTTGAAAGTATTTTTATGAGATAAGTATGTAATGATTGATTTATTTTTAATAATTGTAGGGTATATTAGTAAACTATCGCAATCCCTTAATAAAGAACTTTATTCCTAGACAATCATGTATCGCGGAACAAAGGAAGTATATGCTAATTGTAATCTGTAAAATGGATCTTTTCGTTTATTAATTCATGAATTAATACTAATTGATTGTGTTATCATTCTACAGTATATTTAATCAGTGATAGATTCAAAATTTTAAAAAGTATATTTCTATTTTAAGATAGTCATTTGGTTTGATAAACGAAAGTGAGCACATATGAGAGTTTTCAGCAACACCTTATTTGCTGTGTGGCCGTGTGGGAAAATAATTCCTCCTTTATTTGCATGCTTTCAGCAACCTGTAAGTTTTCAGATCACTCTTCGACTTGAAGACATGATTACTTGTATATTGTCTCTTATCTAATTAGCCACAATACATGGATCCAAAATTAAAGAGTTAATTGTAGAATTATATTAATCACTCTTGATGAACTCTTCTTATTAATATAATATATATAATGTGTACAATATGAATTATAATTGAATGAGGATCTCTACTTTACATAATTACACTCAAATATTAATTACAGAATATACGTGGAATATATAAATATATTCGCTATCACCCTCCTCAGTTGGAGCGGGAGGAGGCCGGACGTTGAGACTGGATCTGAAGTCAAGGAACCGCTGCCGAGGAAAACCCGTAGTGATTATTTGCGTACTAATAAGAAGAAAGCACATGCAACACCTTAATATGACCTATGTCAACCTTCTCACGAACAAAATGGATATCCATCTCAATATGTTTGGTTCACTGATGCTGAACCGTATTATGAGATAAGTAGACCGCAGATATGTTGTCACAGTAAACCATAGACGCCTTACGTAGGGGACAATGAAGCTCCAGGAGGATTTTTTTTGGAGCCAACAGATCTCAGCAACAACGTTTGCAACGCCTCTATGTTCTGTTTTCACACTCGAACGAGAGAGTGTGCTTGCCGCTTGGCAGACCACGAGATGATAATATCTCCTAAGAACACACAGTAGCCGGAGGTGGAACGACGTGTGTCCGGACAGTCTGCCCAATCGGTGTCCGTATATGATATCAGCCTAGCCGGTGCAGAGGGGTAGAGATGTAATCCATAGTTTTGATGATCCCTACCTTATTGACGGCAACTTAGAAGAAACTCCGCTGAAAGTAGGGATTAGGGGTAGCTCTGTTATACCCCGTAGTTCTGACCCTACGTACGAGAGCGTACGAAAGTATGTAAGACTTAAAATTTTTAAGGATAGGTTGACGAATTGTTCCGGACGGGTTTTAGTCAACTTTGAGGCGGGTTATGACCCGGAATATTGAGAGTTCCTAAGTGTTTCAAAGGCCTAGGGCGTAGTTCGTTGAGTCTAGATTCCAACGCAACCAACCGTTCGTCGATAGGACGTCGGAGTAGAGATTATAGAGTTACAAGTTCGGTCGCGATCGGACGACGTGTTTCGGACTAAAGCGGCAGGCAGCGCCGGATGCGAGCGCGGCGCCTAAATCTGCAGGTCGCGCAGCGATTCTGCCGCGCGCTGAGCAGCGAGGCGCGCGGAAGTTCGTATGAGTAGCGGAGGTTTCAGCGGCGGCCAAGGCGAGTTTTTTAGGCGGAAAAACTTAGGAAATCGATTTTGTTTTAAAAGAGACCATAGGAGGACAAGTGTCCCCATCCGATTTTCTGCTACATGCAATATATTGACCAAGACTTGGTCATTCTTCCCATCTTTCATCTTCACACTCTCTCTCTCTCTCTCTAAAATCTGCTCCTCCTTCTCTAAGAAAACCCAGAAAAATCGAAAATTAAGAGCAAGAAGAGAGGAGGCTTGTAGCTAGCTTGTTGGTGGTGTTCTTGGCAGAAACTAGCAAAACATTTGGAATAGTTTTGTTTGAAGCTCTAGGTAATGGTTCTTCCCTATAATTAGTTACTAGCATTGCATGTTAAGAAGAAAGTACTTGTGGTAGTATATAATGCTCTTGGATCCACTGAATGCAAGAAATGTGAGTTGGTTATGAAGGTTTTGGCTAAGGAAGTTATTTGAGCATGTTGTAGCCTAAAAATCACCTTAATCTTGTTAAAGTTCGTTGTTATAACTTGTGGGCGAATTTTACACACCCAAGTTTAGGTGTGTAATCCCTTTGTGTTGGTTGGTTGTTAGGCCTTAAATGTGGCATTTGAGTGTTAAAAATCGGCGCTTTAAGAAGGTGGCAAAGTGAGTAGAAACAAAGGAAATGCTGCCCATTTTCCATAGGAATTAACTTGGAAATATTCTACCTTGAAACTAGAAGTTAACGAGCGTGTCATGGTTATTTTAGGTTGACATATCACTTGCGGTAGTTTGGACTTAGCAAGCGGATTGACCGAAGAGGTATGTGAAGTTTTCCTATCTCTTGAGCATGAATAGATGAAACTATGTAGTACGGTAGGCGTCTGAGATTCGGATTCTTACTTGTTTTAAATATATAATGACTTGTTTCGTTTTAAGAATGTATAAGTCCTCGCTAAGGGAAAAGTATGATTTTACCAAAGTGTAGAGTTAATCGAACAACTTTATGGGAAGTTGGTTTATTAACTTGATAAAAGGCTAATGAAAAGAGATTTACTCTAAGCAAGATATGAAAAGCGAATTGGTTTTAAGGCACCAATCGCCCAAGCTATTATATATATATGAAAAGGGTCACTTTTAAAAGAGATGGCGTGTATAGTACTTGGGTTAAATTCAGGTTTTCTTTTTATTAAAGATATGATTAAGTGCCTTAAGTAAACTAAAATGAGAGGGTATATGAACAAGACTAATAAGAAGTTATGAGTTTTCTTAACTTAACTATGACTATGATATGATGATTATTTGAGCTAGGGTAAGAGTATAAATGAGGGCAAGCCCCAGGCGTTATACCACCTTCTCCGAGGTAAGAGTATGAATGAGGCAAGTCCCAAGACGTCATACCACCTTCTTGATGTAAGAGTATAAATGAGGAGAAACCCCAAGGCGTTATACCACCGCTTGATGTAAGAGTATAAATGAGGCAAGCCCAAGAGGCGTTATACCATCCGCCTGTGGTAAGAGTATAAATGAGGAGAAACCCCAAGGCGTTATACCACTGTTCCGTGGATTTGCTACCCACGATGCGAGAATACCTCATGCGAGTCCTTGCGTGGCTTATGCGGGTGAAATAGTCCCGAGTAGGAGTGCTTATTGATACCACAGGCGAGGTATCTGGTGTGATCATGAGACCCCTATTTTATGCAGTATTTGATATCTATACTTGTCACTCTCATGGTTAGTAAGGCGCAGTAAAAAGGTATTTTATTGTCTTCCATGACTCCAGCTTACTTTTAGACATATGATATCCTCATTCTGATATTTTCGACTTTACATACTTGGTACATATTGTGTCGACCCCCTTCCTGGGCTGCGTTAAATCTGCGGTAAGGGTAAGAAGATTGTGGATCCTCGTTCTTAGGATCATTGTTCCGTTGTCGAAGCTCCATCCTCCGGAAGCTTATTTTGTTGATGCAGTTTTTCCACGATGTTATAGACATTGTGTATATTCGAAGTGCAGCGGAGCCTGTCATACGATTGTTATCTCTAGAGGTCTGTGGTCACGTACTTGTTTTGGGCTACAAGAACCAGTTGTATTATAAATACTTTGTTTAAGTATGTTTTATGGAAGGCAGCCTTATCGGCTGGCCAGTGATGTTACTTTTTATACGTATCTGTTATGTATGTTCATTGCTATTCTCGACTTATACGGCGGGTACCCGGTGAGGTACTAGTCGCGGCCGAGGTCGGTCGTGACAAAAGTGGTATCGAGCGATTAGTCCTCGGAAAGTGTCCACGCATCGTGTCTAGTAAGTCTTGATTATCGGTGTGTCGTGCGCGCATCTATAATCGAGAGGCTGCGGGATATTTAGGATTGGTTCCCATTCTTTCACTCTGAGATCGTGCAATGAAAGTGAGTTATAGGTTGAATCTCCACGATGTTTTCCTTTATGTATCGATTATGCCTCGCGCAGCAACGCGGCCCGAGAAGAGCAAAGCGGTGAGAGTCTTTGCTAGTGGGACGCGGAGAATCACGAGGGCAGGCCTAGTCCTACCGAGATGATGTTTAGGCGGCGAGTTCCACGTCGTCGCCGCCCTCAGCGAGTTCGAGGCGTGACGCGGCTCTGCGAGACCATGATGCGGAGCCCAGTCCACGATCGGGGCACGAGATTATAGAAACGGTCGATTCTTGCCAGCGTAGTGGCGAGCGGCAAGCGGAAGCGGCGGCAACCACAAGCGATTTACGGATTCGGGATTTCTTGGGTTGTCACCACCCGAAGTTCTATGGTTCGAGATTTGATGAGGATCGCGAGTTTGTCCGGCGATTCTGACGGACCGTGCGAGTTCTTAGGGCATCGAGTGAGTGCATTATACTAGCTCTTACAGGTTCTGCGATATCGCGTTGAAGTTTGAGTCATGGGTATTGTCGAGGGTGATGATGCTCTTCCGGTGATTGGGAGGAGTTCACGAGGCGTTCTAGACCACTTCTTGCCTCGGAGGTGAGGAGAGCCGTGTAGATAGGTTCTTGACCTTGAGGCGGGGCGGGAGGACTATCGGGAGTACACTGAGTTTGACTCCTTGGCCGATATGCACACACCATTGTAGGCGATATGGCGAGCGGGGTTCATAGATACGTGATGGGGCTAGACCGTCACATGACTACTGCATGCTTGGGGGTGGCTTTTCAGCCAGGAATGGATATTTCGGAGATGCAGCGTCTGCGAGATTGAGGATAGAGAGCGGGATCGGCTAGATATGGGCGGCCAGAGGCGGGGCAGCGAGTCTCGGGCGGCTCGAGGCGGCGGCCTCAGCGAAATAGGTCCACATTCCGGCCCGGCCTGAGTGCTCCTTCTCGATTTCGGCGGGAGATCGTCAGCGGGGTTATTAAGCGGTCGGGGCTCGGGACTTGAGTTTTCGGGAGGCGAGACCAACGCAATCGAGACCACCTACCTCTAGGTGCGTTCGATGCGGTGGGTCCCATTCGGGCGCGTGCCGTAGGGGGTCGGGAGCTGGTTATTCGTGTGGCGGCGGGGCCATCGAAGAGGATTGTCGTCGCTTGGCGGCGGGAGCGTCGCAGTTCGGTGGCGAAGTGCATTCTTTGGATCTTCATCTTATGGTTAGACGCCGGGGCGAGGTGCTTATGGGCGGCGAGCGCGGCGAGAGGTCGTGGTAGGGGTTCGATTCTAGCGGTCCTCGAAGCGCGCATCTATGCTATGTCGGTAAGCGGGACGGAGCGTCACGGATGTAAATCGCGAGTACATTATTGGTTTCTTCGTGATGTATATTCTTTGATAGATCCAGGTTCTACCTTGTCCTACATATCTCCTCATATTGCCGGTAGAATAGGGATAGAGCCCGAGTCCATAGAACCTTTTGAGGTGGCTACGCCGGTGGGTGCTTCGGTGGTAGCTGAGTGGGTATATAAGGCTTGCCCAGTGACTATAGAGAGTCGTCAGACTCTAGCCGACTTGATAGAGTTGGATATGACAGACTTCGACGTGATTATGGGTATGGATTGGCTAGCATCTTGCTATGCCAATGTAGACTATGAGGAGATTAGTTCGGTTCGGTTTCTGGTGAGCGATTATCGAGTGGAAGGGAATCTTTGCGTCGGCCAGGGTAGGTTTATTTCTTACCTCGAAGGCTAGGAAGATGTGCGGAAAGGGTATGTTTACCATTTGGTTCGTATTCGACATCGAGGTGTGATCTGGACCTTGATCGATTCCGGTCGTTAGAGAGTTTTCGGACGTATTCCCAGACGAGCTTCCGGGTATCCCTCCTGATAGGGAGATTGAGTTTTGCATTGATTTGGCGCCGGATACTCGACCGATATCTATTCCGCCATACAGGATGGCACTGCGAGTTGAAAGAATTGAAAGACCGGTGAAGGACTTCTTTGGAGAAAGGCTTTATCGGGCCAAGTGTTTCTCCAGGGGCGCCGGTGTTATTTGTAAAGAAGAAGGATGGGGCCAGCTGCGTATGTATTGATTACGAGCGGTGAACAAGGTAACTATCAAGAATAGATATCCTCCCGAGGATTGACGATTTGTTTGACCGATTGCGGGTGCAAAGTGTTTTCCAAGATAGACTGCGGTGCAGTTACCATCAGTGCGAGTTAGAAGCGGATATCCGAAGATCGCATTCGGGACCGGTATGGGCACTATGAGTTCGAGTGATGTCTTTCGGTTTGACAGCGCCCGAAAGTATTCATGGATTTGATGAATAAGTGTCGAGCCATTCTTGGACATGTTCGTTATAGTGTTCATCGATGATATCTTGGTGTATTCGCGCCTGAGCGAGAGCATACAGATCATTTGAGGCGGTATTAGAGTCCTCGAGACCGCGATTGTATGCAAGTTCTCAAAGTCACGAGTTAGTTAGCTTGATGGCATTCTTAGGGCATGTTATCGGTAGCGGTATTCGGGTTGATCTGACTAAGATTGAAGCGATCAAGACTTGGCGGACCACTACACCGACGGAGTGCGCGGCTTTTGGGCTGGCGAGTTATTACGGAGGTTTGTGGAGAAATTTGCTTCTATTTCAGCACCTTTGACTAAAGGCTTCGGAAAGCGGCTATGTTCCGTGGGCGATACTTGTGAGGAAAGTTTCCGATTACTAAAGGAGAAGTTGACGCCGCTTGATTCTTACCCTTCCAGGGCTTAGATGGATATGTGGTTTATTGCGGCGCGTCGGTGTCGGGCTTGGAGTGCGTCTTTGATGCGGCCGCGGCGTTATAGCTTATGCATCTCGGCGACTTAGGAAGCATGAGAAGAACTATCCCACGCATGACTTGAGTTAGCGGCGATGATTCATGCCTTGAAGATTTGGAGACATTATTTATATGGAGTTCATGTGGACATTTATACAGACCACAAGAGTCTCCAGTATATCTTCAGTCAGAGGGAGCTGAACTTGCGACAGAGGCGGTGGTTGGAACTACTTAAGGATTACGATGTTGATATTCTATACCACCCGGGAAGGCAATGTGGTTGCGGATGCCCTTAGTCGCAGATCTATGGGTAGTCCGTCGAGGTCCAAAGAGAAGAGGATATGGTCCGAGAGTTACATCACCAGCGAGCCTTGGGGTTCGTTTGGTTGATTCGATAGTGATGAGTTCGGGTTCGAGAGGTTGCCGTCTTCTGTCGTCGAGGAGGTGAAGAGGCGACAGTTTGAGGATCCGATTCTGGTTCGGTACCGAGATACAGCTCTCCATAATGAGAAGAGTTTATTTGAGGTAGCGCCTGATGGGGTGCTAAGATTCGAGGCGGTTGTGTTCCCGATGTGGCGGGACTTCGTCGATTTCGGGGAGGCACACAGTGCTCGTTATTCTATTCATACGTGGTCAACTAAGATGTATCATGACCTCAGATGCGTGTATTGGTGGGATGGCCTTGCGGGGCGTTGCGGAGTTCGTAGCGCGGTGCGTCTGCCCGGCGAGTTAAGGTTGAGCACGAAGCCGGTGGGTCATTGCGGTATTGATATTCCGACTTGGAAGTGGGAGGTGATAAATATGGATTTTATTACGGGGCTACCTACCACTCGGAGGAAGCATGATTCCATTTGGGTGATTGTCGGCGAGTTGTGAAATCGGCCACTTTCTTCCGGTCGAGCGACGTTCACCGGTGAGACTATGCGGATTATATATTAGAGAGGTTGTGAGGCGCACGGTCCCGATGTCGATTATATCGGATAGAGAGCCCGGTTCTCGCTAACTTCTGGAGGTCTTTTCGAAGGGTTAGGGACACAGTGAGTCTCGACGGCGTTTCATCCTCGAGCAGACGGACAGCCGAGCGCACTATCCGCAACTCGAGGATATCTTTGCGGGCTTGTGTTATTGACTTGAGGGTAGCCGGGAGGATCACTTGCCTCTCGTGGAGTTTGCATATAATAATAGCTACCATTCCAAAGATTCGGATGGCGCGCCTTGAGGCCTTATACGGGAGGAAGTGCAGTCACCGATAGGCTGGTTCGAGGTGGGAGAAGTTCGATTAGTCGGGCGGACTTAGTTCGTAGCGATGGATAAGGTGAAGCTTATCCAGAGCGGTTGTTGGCGGCTTCAGTCGGCGAAGTCGTATCACGGATCATCGGCGTCGACACTTGGAATTCGAGATAGATGATTGGGTTTTCCTAAAGGTATCGCCCATGAAGGCGTGATGAGATTTGGAAAGAAAGGAAGCTTAGCCCAAGGTACATTGGGTCGTGTCAGTTGTCCGTAGGGTAGGCAAGGTTGCCTATGAGTTAGATCTTCCGTCCGATTTGGAGGCGGTGCACGATTTTCATGTGTCTATGTTGCGGAAATGTATTGGAGATCCGGCTAGAGTGCACCGATTCATGATGTCAGTGTGGAGGAGTTATCGTATGAGGAGAGTCCCATAGCGATACTCGATCGGCGAGTTAGACGGCCGGACGAAAGACGTGGCTTCGAGTCCTATGGCGGAGCAACAGTGGAGGAAATGAAGTGGGAAGAAGAGGATGACATGATGAAGAAGTATCCTCACTTATTCCCTATACCTCCAGGTAACCTACTTTCCTGCTTGTTAGTTGTGATTTAGCATTTACGCTTCAGTATGTTGTGGCTCGTGGAGCTTACTTGCAAAAGAATAGTTAAGAGGTCTTTGTCGATGTTGTGATTTGAGTAAGCCTAGAAGGAACATTCGGGACGAATGTTTCTAAGGGAGAATGTTATACCCGTAGTTCTGACCTACGTGCGAGCGTCTTAAAGTATGTAAGACTTAAAATTTTTAAGGATAGGTTGTGAATTGTTCGGACGGGTTTTAGTCAACTTTGAGGCGGTTATGACCCGGAATATTGAGAGTTCCTAAGTGTTTCAAAGGCCTAGGCGTAGTTCGTTGAGTCTAGATTCCAACGCAACCAACCGCTCGTCGATAGGGCGTCGGAGTAGGAAGTTATGAGAGTTACAAGTTCGGTCTGTGATCGGACGAAACGTGTTTGGACTAAGCGGCAGGGCATGGCGCCGGATGCGAGGCGGCGCCTAAATACCAGCAGTCGCAGCGATTGCAGCGCCGGCTGAGCAGCGAGCGGCGCGGAAGTTCGAAGGAGTAGCGGAGGTTTGTGCGCGCGCCAGGCGGGTTTTTAGGCGGAAAAACTTAGGAAATCTGATTTTTGTTTTAAAAGAGACCATAGGAGGGGGACAAGTGTCCCCCCCATCTGATTTTCTGCTACATGCAATATATTGACCAAGACTTGGTCATTCTTCCCATCTTTCATCTTCACACTCTCTCTCCCTCTCTCTAAAATCTGCTCCTCCTTCTCTCTAAGAAAACCCAAGAAAAATCTGAAAATTAAGAGCAAGAAGAGGAGGCTTGTAGCTAGCTTGTTGGTGGTGTTCTTGGCAAGGAAACTAGCAAAAACATTTGGAATAGTTTTGGCTGAAGCTCTAAGGTAATGGTTCTTCCCCTATAATTAGTTACTAGCATTGCATGTTAAGAAGAAAGTACTTGTGGTAGTAGATAATGCTCTTGGAGCCATTGCATGCAAGAAATGTGAGTTGGTTATGAAGGTTTTGGCTAAGGAAGTTATGTGAGCATGTTGTAGCCTAAAAATCACCTTAAGCTTGTTAAAGTTCGTTGTTATAACTTGTGGGGCGGAATTTTACACACCCAAGTTTAGGTGTGTAATCCCCTTTGTGTTGGTTGGTTGTTAGGCCTTAAATGTGGCATTTGAGTGTTAAAAATCGGCCTTTAAGAAGGTGGCAAAGTGAGTAGAAACAAAGGAAATGCTGCCCAATTTTCCATAGGAATTAACTTGGAAATATTCTACCTTGAAACTAGAAGTTAACGAACGTGTCATGGTTATTTTAGGTTGACATATCACTTGCGGTAGTTTGGACTTAGCAAGCGGATTGACCGAAGAGGTATGTGAAGTTTTCCTATCTCTTGAGCATGAATAGATGAAACTATGTAGTACGGTAGACGTACAAAGATTCGGGATTCTTACTTGTTTTAAATATATAATGACTTGTTTCGTTTTAAGAATGTATAAGTCCCTTGGCTAAGGGAAAAGTATGATTTTACCAAAGTGTAGAGTTAATCGAACAACTTTATGGGAAGTTGGTTTATTAACTTGATAAAAGGCTAATGAAAAGAGATTTACTCTAAGCAAGATATGAAAAGGCGAATTGGTTTTAAGGCACCAATCGCCCAAAGGCTATTATATATATATGAAAAGGGGGTCACTTTTAAAAGAGATGACGTGTATAGTACTTGGGTTAAATTCCCGGTTTTCTTTTTATTAAAGATATGATTAAGTGCCTTAAGTAAACTAAAATGAGAGGGTATATGAACAAGACTAATAAGAAGTTATGAGTTTTCTTAACTTAACTATGACTATGATATGATGATTATTTGAGCTAGGGTAAGAGTATAAATGAGGGGCAAGCCCCAAGACGTTATACCACCTTCTCCAGGGTAAGAGTATGAATGAGGGCAAGTCCCAAGACGTCATACCACCTTCTTCAGTGTAAGAGTATAAATGAGGGGAGAAACCCCAAGACGTTATACCAGCTGCTTCAGTGTAAGAGTATAAATGAGGGGCAAGCCCCAAGACGTTATACCATCTGCTTCAGGGTAAGAGTATAAATGAGGGGAGAAACCCCAAGACGTTATACCACCTGTTCCGTGGATTTGCTACCCACGATGCGAGGAATACCTCATGCGAGTCCTTGCGTGGCTTATGCGGGTGAAATAGTCCCAGGAGTAGGAGTGCTTATTGATACCACGGGCGAGGTATCCTGGTGTGATCATGAGACCCCTATTTTATGCAGTATTTTATATCTATACTTGTCACTCTCATTGTTAGTAAGGCACAGTAAAAAGGTATTTTATTGTCTTCCATGACTCCAGCTTACTTTTAGACATATGATATCCTCATTACAGTATTTTCCAGCTTTACATACTTGGTACATATTGTGTACTGACCCCCTTCCTCGGGGGCTGCGTTCATGCCGCAGGTAAGGGTAAGAAGATTGTGGATCCTCGTTCTTAGGATCATTGTTCCGTTGTCAGAAGCTCCATCCCTCCGGAAGCTTATTTTGTTGGTACGGTTTTTCCCTGATGTTATAGACATTGTGTATATTCGAAGTGCACGGGAGCCCCGTCCCGCCACGCTTGTTATCTCTGAAGTGCAGTGGTCACGTACTTGTTTTGGGCTACAAGAACCGGTTGTATTATAAATACTTTGTTTAAGTATGTTTTATGGAAGCGGCACTTATCGGTGGCGGTGATGTTACCTTTTATACGTATACATTATGTATGTTCATTGCTATTCTCGACTTATACGGCGGGGTACCGGTAGGTACTAGTCGCGGCCGGGTCGGTCGTGACAAAAGTGGTATCGAGCGATTAGTCCTCGGAAAGTGTCCAGGCCGTGTCTAGTAGAGTCTTGATTATCGGTGTGTCGTGCCGCATCTATAATCAGGAGGCTGCAGGACATTTAGGATTGGTTCCCATTCTTTCACTCTGAGATCGTGCAATAGAGCTGAGTTATAGGTTGAATCTCCCCTGATGTTTTCCTTTATGTATCGATTATGCCTCACGCATGCAACCGCGGCCCGAGAAGCAAGGCGGTGAGAGTCTTCTGCTAGTGGGACGCGGAGAATCACGAGGGCGAGCCTAGTCCCTACCGAGAGATGATGTTTAGGCGGCGAAGTTCCACGTCGTCGCCCGGCCTCAGCGAGTTCGGCGGCGGGCGGCTCACGAGACCGCGATGCGGGCCCCAGTCCCCGATCGGGGCACGACGAGATTATGGGAACAGTTCGATTCGACCAGCGATAGTGGCGGCGGCAAGCGAGAGCGGCGGCAACCCTAGAGCCAGCGATTTACTGATTCGGGATTTCTTGGGTTGTCACCCACCCGATTCTATGGTTCGAGATTTGATGAGGATCCGCGAGGAGTTTGTCCGGCGATTCTGACGGACCATGCAGTTCTTAGGGCATCGAGTGAGTGCATTATACTAGCTTCTTCTGGGTTACGCGATATCGCGTTGAACTGGTTTGAGTCATGGGTATTGTCGAGGGTGATGATGCTCTTCCGGTGATTGGGAGAGTTCACGCAGGCGTTCTAGACCACTTCTTGCCTCGGAGGTGAGGAGAGCCGTGTAGATAGGTTCTTGACCTTGAGACAGGACGGGAGGACTATCAGGGAGTACTGGAGTTTGACTCCTTGGCCAGATATGCACACACCATTGTAGCTGATATGGCAGACAGGGTTCATAGATACGTGATGGGGCTAGACCGTCACATGACTACTGCATGCTTGGGGGTGGCTTTTCAGCCAGGAATGGATATTTCCAGGATGCAGCGCATCTGCGAGATTGAGGATAGAGAGCGGATCGGCTAGATATGGGCGGCCAGAGGCGAGCAGCGAGGTCTCGGGCGGCTCTCGGCGGCGGCCTCAGGCGAAATAGGTCCACATTCCGGCCCGGCCAGAGTGCTCCTTCTCGATTTCCGGCGGAGATCGTCAGCGGGGTTATTAAGGCGGTCGGGGCTCGGGACTTCAGTTTCGAGGCAGAGACCAACACCAATCGAGACCACCTACCTCTAGGTGCGTTCGATGCGGTGGGTCCCATTCGGGCGAGTGCCGTAGGGGTTCGGGAGCTTGTTATTCTTGTGGCGGCGGGGCCATCGAAGAGGATTGTCGTCGCCCAGCGGCGGGAACGTCACGCAGTTCGTAGGCGAGTGCATTCTTTGGATCTTCATCTTCTATGGTTAGACGCCCGGAGGCGAGTGCTTATGGGCGGCGAGCGCGCGCGAAGGTCGTGGTAGGGGTTCGATTCTAGCGGTCCTCGACCGCATCTATCTTATGTCGGTAAGCGGGACCGGAGACGTCACGGATGTCGTCACAGGTACATTATTGGTTTCTTGCTGTGATGTATATGCTTTGATGGATCCAGGTTCTACCTTGTCCTACATATCTCCTCATATTGCCGGTAGGATAGGGATAGAGCCCGAGTCCATAGAACCTTTTGAGGTGGCTCTGGCAGGTGGGTGCTTCGGTGGTAGCTGAGTGGGTATATAAGGCTTGCCCAGTGACTATAGAGAGTCGTCAGACTCTAGCCGACTTGATAGAGTTGGATATGACAGACTTCGACGTGATTATGGGTATGGATTGGCTAGCATCTTGCTATGCCAATGAAGCTATGAGGAGATTAGTTCGGTTCGATTTCTGGTGAGCCGATTATCAGTGGAAGGAATCTGCGTCGTAGGGTAGGTTTATTTCTTACCTCAAGGCTAGGAAGATGGTGCGGAAAGGGTATGTTTACCATTTGGTTCGTATTCGACCGAGGTGTGATCGGACCTTGATCGGTCCGGTCGTTAGAGAGTTTTCGGACGTATTCCCAGACGAGCTTCCGGGTATCCCTCCTGATAGGGAGATTGAGTTTTGCATTGATTTGGCGCGGATACTCGTGATATCTATTCCGCCATACGAGGATGGCACTGCCGAGTTGAAAGAATTGAAAGACCGGTGAAGGACTTGCTGGAGAAAGGCTTTATCGGGCAGTGTTTCTCCTGGGAGCGCCGGTGTTATTTGTAAAGAAGAAGGATGGGGCAGCTGCGTATGTGTATTGATTCTGAGCGGTGAACAAGGTAACTATCAAGAATAGATATCCCTCCCGGGATTGGCGATTTGTTTGACGATTGCGGGGTGCAAAGTGTTTTTCAAGATAGACTGCGATGCAGTTACCATCAGTGCGAGTTAGAGAAGCGGATATCCGAAGCGCATTCGGGACCGGTATGGGCACTATGAGTTCAGGTGATGTCTTTCCGGTTTGACAACGCCCAAAGGTATTCATGGATTTGATGAATAGGGTGTCGAGCCATTCTTGGACATGTTCGTTATAGTGTTCATCGATGATATCTTGGTGTATTCGCGCCTGAGCGAGAGCATCTGGTCATTTGAGGCGGTATTGGGAGTCCTCGAGACCGTGATTGTATGCCAAGTTCTCAAAGTCTGAGTTCAGTTAGCTTGGTGGCATTCTTAGGGCATGTTATCGGGTAGCGGTATTCGGGTTGATCTGACTAAGATTGAAGCGATCAAGACTTGGCGGACCAGCTACAGCGGAGTCTTGCGGCTTTGGGCTGGCGAGTTATTACAGGAGGTTTGTGGAGAAATTTGCTTCTATTTCAAAGACTTTGACTAAAGTGACTCGAAGCGGCTATGTTCGATGACGGATACTTGTGAGAAAGTTTCCGATTACTAAAGGAGAAGTTGGCAGCCCGATTCTTACCCTTCCGCAGGGCTTAGATGGATATGTGGTTTTATTGCGGCAGCGTCGGTGTCGGGCTTGGAGTGCGTCTTTGATGCGGCCGCAGCGAGTTATAGCTTATGCGTCGGCGGCTTAGGAAGCATGAGAAGAACTATCCCACGCGTGACTTGGAGTTAGCGTGATGATTCATGCCTTGAAGATTTGGAGACATTATTTATATGGGGTTCGTGGACATTTATACGCACCACAAGAGTCTCCGTATATCTTGATCGAGAGGAGCCGAACTTGCGGCGAGGCGGTGGTTGGAACTACTTAAGGATTACGACGTTGATATTCTATACCACCGGGGAAGGCGATGTGGTTGCGGATGCCGAGTCGCGGTCTATGGGTAGTCATGCGAGGTCGGCCGGAGAAGAGGATATGGTCCGAGAGTTACATCGGTAGCGAGCCTTGGGGTTCGTTTGGTTGATTCGATAGTGATGGAGTTCGGGTTCGAGAGGTTGCGAGTCTTCTATCGTCGAGGAGGTGAAGCGGCGATTTGAGGATCCGATTGGTTGATGCAGAGATCTGACTCTCGAAGGAGAAGAGTTTATTTGAGTAGCGCGATGGGGTGCTAAGGTCGGCGGTTGTGTGTTCCGATGTGGCGGGACTTCGTCGGCGGTGCAGGAGGCACGGTGCTCGTTATTCTATTCATCCGGTCAACTAAGATGTATCATGACCTCGAATCGTGTATTGGTGGGATGGCCTTAGCGGGGCGTTGCGGAGTTCGTGGCGCGCAGCGATGCGGTGCCGGCGAGTTAAGGTTGAGCACGAAGCGGTGGTCATTGCGGCTATTGATATTCCGACTTGGAAGTGGGAGGTGATAAATATGGATTTTATTACGGGCTACCTACCACTCGGAGGAAGCATGATTCCATTTGGGTGATTGTCGGCGAGTTGGCGAAATCGGCCACTTTCTTCCGGTCGAGCGACGTTCTCGGTGAGGACTATGCAGATTATATATTAGAGGTTGTGAGGCGCACGGGGTCGATGTCGATTATATCGGATAGAGGCCCGGTTCTCGGCTAACTTCCGGAGGTCTTTTCAGAAGGGTTAGGGACACGGTGAGTCTCGATGCGGCGTTTCATCCTCGAGACAGACGGGCGGTAGCGCTATCCGCACAACGAGGATATCTTTGCGGGCTTGTGTTATTGACCGGTGGTGGGAGGATCACTTGCCTCTCGTGGAGTTTGCATATAATAATAGCTACCATTCGGCATTCGGATGGCGCGCCTTACGAGGCCTTATACGGGAGAAGTGCGGTCACCGATAGGCTGGTTCGAGTGGGAGAAGTTCGATTAGTCGGGCGGACTTAGTTCAAGCGATGGATAAGTGAAGCTTATCCAGAGCGGTTGTTGGCGGCTCGAGTCGGCAGGTCGTATGCAGATCATCGGCGTCGACACTTGGAATTCGAGATAGATGATTGGGTTTTCCTAAAGGTATCGCCCATGAAGGGCGTGATGAGATTTGGAAAGAAAGGGAAGCTTAGCCCAAGGTACATTGGGCCGTATCAGATTGTCCGTAGGGTAGGCAAGGTTGCCTATGAGTTAGATCTTCCGTCCGATTTGGAGGCGGTGCACCCAGTTTTTCATGTGTCTATGTTGCGGAAATGTATTGGAGATCCAGCTAGAGTGCACCCGATTCATGATGTCCAGGTGACAGAGGAGTTATCGTATGAGGAGAGTCCCATAGCGATACTCGATCGACAGGTTAGACGGCTTCGGACGAAAGACGTGGCTTCCGTCAAGGTCCTATGGCGGAACGAAAACAGGGAGGAAATGACGTGGGAAGCAGAGGATGACATGATGAAGAAGTATCCTCACTTATTCCCTATACCTCCAGGTAACCTACTTTCCTGCTTGTTAGTTGTGATTTAGCATTTACGCTTCAGTATGTTGTGGCTCGTGGAGCTTCTTACTTGCAAAAGAATAGTTAAGAGGGTCTTTGTCGATGTTGTGATTTGAGTAAGCCTAGAAGGAACATTCGGGACGAATGTTTCTAAGGGGGGGAGAATGTTATACCCCGTAGTTCTGACCCTACGTACGAGAGCGTACGAAAGTATGTAAGACTTAAAATTTTTAAGGATAGGTTGACGAATTGTTCCGGACGGGTTTTAGTCAACTTTGAGGCGGGTTATGACCCGGAATATTGAGAGTTCCTAAGTGTTTCAAAGGCCTAGGGCGTAGTTCGTTGAGTCTAGATTCCAACGCAACCAACCGTTCGTCGATAGGACGTCGGAGTAGGAAGTTATGAGAGTTACAAGTTCAGTGCGCAGTCGGACAGAAACGTGTTTCGGACTAAGGCGACAGGGCCGCGGCGCCGGATGCGAGGTCGGCGCCTAAAGTACCGCAGGTCGCAGCGATTAGCAGCCGCGCGCCAGTGGCAGGTCGCGCGCCGAAGTTCGAGGAGTAGCGGAGGTTTCAGCACGCGCCGAGGCGGGTTTTTTAGGCGAAAAACTTAGAAATCGATTTTTGTTTTAAAAGAGACCATAGGGGACAAGTGTCCCCCATCCGATTTTCTCACATGCAATATATTGACCAAGACTTGGTCATTCTTCCCATCTTTCATCTTCACACTCTCTCTCTCTCTCTAAAATCTGCCCTCCTTCTCTCTAAGAAAACCCAAGAAAATCAAAATTAAGAGCAAGAAGAGGAGGCTCAGAGCTAGCTTGTTGGTGGTGTTCTTGGCAAGGAAACTAGCAAAACATTTGGAATAGTTTTGGTGAAGCTCTAAGGTAATGGTTCTTCCCTATAATTAGTTACTAGCATTGCATGTTAAGAAGAAAGTACTTGTGGTAGTAGATAATGCTCTTGGAGCCATCAGACGCAAGAAATGTGAGTTGGTTATGAAGGTTTTGGCTAAGGAAGTTATGTGAGCATGTTGTAGCCTAAAATCACCTTAAGCTTGTTAAAGTTCGTTGTTATAACTTGTGGGCGGAATTTTACACACCCAAGTTTAGGTGTGTAATCCCTTTGTGTTGGTTGGTTGTTAGGCCTTAAATGTGGCATTTGAGTGTTAAAAATCGGCTTTTAAGGTGGCAAAGTGAGTAGAAACAAAAGAAATGCTGCCCAATTTTCCATAGGAATTAACTTGGAAATATTCTACCTTGAAACTAGAAGTTAACGAACGTGTCATGGTTATTTTAGGTTGACATATCACTTGCGGTAGTTTGGACTTAGCAAGCGGATTGACCGAAGAGGTATGTGAAGTTTTCCTATCTCTTGAGCATGAATAGATGAAACTATGTAGTACGGTAGACGTACAAAGATTCGGGATTCTTACTTGTTTTAAATATATAATGACTTGTTTCGTTTTAAGAATGTATAAGTCCCTTGGCTAAGGGAAAAGTATGATTTTACCAAAGTGTAGAGTTAATCGAACAACTTTATGGGAAGTTGGTTTATTAACTTGATAAAAGGCTAATGAAAAGAGATTTACTCTAAGCAAGATATGAAAAGGCGAATTGGTTTTAAGGCACCAATCGCCCAAAGGCTATTATATATATATGAAAAGGGGGTCACTTTTAAAAGAGATGACGTGTATAGTACTTGGGTTAAATTCCCGGTTTTCTTTTTATTAAAGATATGATTAAGTGCCTTAAGTAAACTAAAATGAGAGGGTATATGAACAAGACTAATAAGAAGTTATGAGTTTTCTTAACTTAACTATGACTATGATATGATGATTATTTGAGCTAGGGTAAGAGTATAAATGAGGGGCAAGCCCCAAGACGTTATACCACCTTCTCCAGGGTAAGAGTATGAATGAGGGCAAGTCCCAAGACGTCATACCACCTTCTTCAGTGTAAGAGTATAAATGAGGGGAGAAACCCCAAGACGTTATACCAGCTGCTTCAGTGTAAGAGTATAAATGAGGGGCAAGCCCCAAGACGTTATACCATCCGCCTGTGGTAAGAGTATAAATGAGGAGAAACCCCAAGACGTTATACCACCGCTCCGTGGATTTGCTACCCACGACGCGGCGAATACCTCACGCGAGTCCTTGCGTGGCTTATGCGGGTGAAATAGTCCCGGGAGTAGGAGTGCTTATTGATACCACGCGAGGTATCTGGTGTGATCATGAGACCACTATTTTACGCAAAGATTTGATATCTATACTTGTCACCTCATGTTAGTAAGGCACAAGAAAAGGTATTTTATTGTCTTCCATGACTCCACTTACTTTTAGACATATGATATCCTCATTACAAGATTTTCCACTTTACATACTTGGTACATATCAGTATCGACTTCTTCTGGGCCGCTCATGCCGCAGGTGGTAAGAAGATTGTGGATCCTCGTTCTTAGGATCATTGTTCATTGTCGAAGCTCCATCCTCCTGAAGCTTATTTTGTTGATGCAGTTTTTCCACGATGTTATAGACATTGTGTATATTCGTGGTACTGCGGCCCCGTCCCGCCACAGATTGTTATCTCAGAGTGCGTGGTCACGTACTTGTTTTGGGCTACAAGAACCAGTTGTATTATAAATACTTTGTTTAAGTATGTTTTATGGAAGGCAGCCTTATCGGCTGGCCAGTGATGTTACCTTTTTATACGTATTTGTTATGTATGTCTACCGCTATTCTCCGACTTATACGACGGTACCCTGCAGGTACTAGTCGCCCCGGCCCGGTCGTGACAAGCTACCTTGTCGACATCTCCTTTTTGTCTAAGAGAAAAATGGATAATTTTCCAATCAAAATATTTTCTATCGAGATTTCTTAACGTATATACGTTTAAGAGCTGTAAAGTGAGGCTCCCTGGGGGCGTACATAAATGAACACACCTGCTGACATCATATGCAATATCAGGCCTGGTGAATGTAATATACTGAAGAGAACCAACGAGAGTTCTATAAAGTGAGGGATCGAGCACCGAATCCCCGTCGGTACCACTAAGTTTCGATTTTGAGTCGACTCGTGTATGCATGATCTTGCAGTTTTCCATTTTAGCCCTATAAAAAATTTCTTCGGCATACTTACGCTGACACAAAAACATAACATCTGCAGATCTGGTCACAGAAATCCAAAAAAAATAACTCAACTTTCCAGATATGTCATAGCAAATTCAGATTTGTGTAGGGTAATGATTTCATTTTTCAGCACATCAAAAGAGACAGTCAGAATAATATCATCCACATATAACAAAAGATATGCAGTGTCACTATCTCGATGAAAAATAAAAAGTGTTCGAATTATCAAGAAAGTCATAGTCGGGATGTGAAATTGACGTATGTTGTAATAAGGGGAAACATTTTCCTCGAACGTGTCATGACAAGAGAACATAGAATGGTGGATATGTTCAAATCAACATAAAATGAAGAAGATTCAAAGTGAAAACAGATGTCATTAAGCAACTAAAAGAGGAAAAGGGGATAAATACGTATGATATAAAGAGAGAAGAGTAACAACATTCACCTTTTTTAAAAAGCATTTTGGTCTCCTTTGAGATCAAAGACTTGACTAGCAGATTTCTTTTGCTTTTTCAACCAAAAGAACAAGATATTTTCATAGATTTTTATTTTTGGCCTTTATAGCAGTGGAACAATATAGGTCGATATATATTAAAGAAGGGAAAATATGTCAAATATACCTCTATACTTTAGTTTAGTAGTCAATTTTGCGGTAGTTAAATATACCCCTCCTATTACAAGTTGGGGCCAAATATACCTTTAAAAAAAACTATTTTAAAATTAGATTTTTTAATTAAAAATTTTGTAAAGTATTTTTAAAAAAATAAATAAAGTGTCCTAAATTATTATTTTTTTTAAAACTGAATTACTTTTAAAAAGAAATCTGAAAATTTGATTTTAAAAAATATATATTTCCAGTTTTTTTATTAAAAAAATCAATTTTCCAAATATTTTTAAAAAAAACGAGTTTTATAAAATCAAGAAAATTTCATATTTTTAATAAAAGCCATTTTTTCAGATTTATTTTAATTTGCTACATGTCACCCAAATTATACACATATTATATAGGTTCTATATAGCATTTAACTTATCTTATGTGGTATCTACGTGACAATTTTTTTAAAAACAATCTGGATTGATTTTTTAATTAAAACAAATATGGAAAAATGACTTTTATTAAAAGTATAAAATTTTCTTGATTTTATAAAACTCATTTTAAAAAAAAAATATTCTGAAAATTTGATTTTTTAATTAAAAATCTGATTTTTTTAAGTCAATGTTTTCAGATTTCTTTTTAAAATTAATCCATATTTAAAAAAAATTAGGACACTTTATTTTTAAAAAAATCCAATTTTCCATAAAAAAAATTAAATGGATATTGTTTAATACTTTGCTAACGATAAGAATATATTTGGCCCCAACTTGCAACTGAAGGTTTATATTTGACTACTTTTGCTAACGAAAGACAAAATTGACTAATAAACTGAAGTAGAGGGGCATATTTGACCTTTTATGCACAAAGATGAGAGAAACTATCATCGACTCCATCAAGAAGGAAAGGTATCTTTAAGTCCATAAGATAGTGGGAATGATATTAATCGACTGAATAAAAGTTGATTCTCCATTATAACCATCTTTACATCTTAAAGCAAACATGTAGGCCAAGCCGAAAAACTATATTTCACGTGAATGATGTACACAACCGCAAATTCACTACCAAAATCAACTATGCCAAGTCTGTTACTTTTCGTGTATGTGCAACTTTTAATATATAGCAGGCCAGTGCTCCCCAAAGGATTGGTTGTTTGTTGGGTGAGCAACATGATTGACAAGCAATGCATCGAACTGCTACGTCTCACACATGCACAACTTTTATTATAGCAGGCCGGTACTTCCAAAAGGATTGGTTGTTTGCAGATGAGTAACATGATTGGTCGGAAATGCACTGAACCCTGCATCACCAAAAGGATTGTGGGGATTCATCATTGGATTTTGGGGTTGTGGATAGATAGGTTCGAATGGTCCAAAAGGATTCATTTGATGCTGAGGCACCGTAGCGCCCATTTGCACTGACGGAGGGGGAGGCATGGTGCTAGACATGGCAAATGGATCAGCAACTTCAAATGGATTAGGGGCTGGTGCTCCATATACTGGTCGTTGAGATGCTCTATATGCTCCCTCATCATACAAACTACTGAGCGTGAGGGTGTCCAATCCTCCAGCCTGTTAGAGAGTTGTCAAAATAAATCAAAGAAGATATTTACTTGGTCCCAATTTATGTAACATTCTTTCCCTTTTAGCCAGGAATCCGTCCCAATTTAGTAACAATTTAAAACTTCCCCTTTTACCCTCCACAGAAATATATGTGAACTAGTTTAGACCACAATTTTCAAAAGTCTTCCGTTCATTCTTAAACTTCATGCGCAGTCAAACACCTTCCATAAATTGGGATGGAGTATAAGATAAAGAAAAGATATTAGTATCAAGCATCAGAACGTCACCCTATGGACAACAACATACTATCAATATAGATTTGAGTGTCGACCCTAGAGCCGTCAAAATGGGCTTAAGCACAGTAAAAACCGAGGCTTATAAGCCCAGCCGGCTGGTCCTTGAAGCTTGACTGAGGCCAGCCCGTGGCCAAAGGCTATTTAGATTAATTGAAAATTTAAAAGAAGATTGTGAAAAAAGAAGTAAAAATTAGGAATAATGATTACCGAACAAGTCTTAGTATCTTACACTATTTTAGTCATTTAAAGTTAAATCCTAATCACCAAGTTAGAAGTTATATTCATGATTGCAATTTAATTTTAACTTGAAATTTAAAAGAAAATTATGAAAAAGAAACAAAAAAATAGGAATAGTGATTACCGAATTAGTTTTAGTATCCTACACAATACTTTTCTCATTTAGCGTAAATTCCTAATCACCAAGTATACCCTAATACTAAAACTTCTAATCACAAAGCATATAAGTTGCATCCATCATGAAATTGTCAAAAACTTGTTGTCACTCGAAATTAGTTGCAGAGCTTTACCAAATTCAAAGTGGTAATATTTTTAAGTGAATTTAAATATTATTAGTTTCTAAAAGTAGTTATTTGATAATGTTTAACTAATTAACTTTGTATATGAATGTAAAAAATGGAGATGTTAATTGAGACAATTTTATCACAAACATATTCAAATGTGCTTGACGATGTATAGGTGTTGAATATGATATAAGTTGTCCTAGAATTATGTACTTCCATATACTTATATGTTAGAAATGTTAACAAGTTAGCATACTTATAGGTTCGAATTTAGATTGAAAACAAATTTTCTTATAAAAGATATTGAAGGAGGGTTGGCCAGCCCCAGCCCACGGCCCTTGTAGGGCTAGCCATTTTAAGGCCCTTTCAAATGAAGGGCTGGTCCGCTCCAGCCCATCAAATTCCTTGGCCCGCGTTGGCCCGTTTGACAGCTCTAGTCAACCCAAGACTTTGTGCATTCCATGGTTACTAACTTAAATGTTACCCTCAAATCCATTTGCAAATAGAAGCCACTTAAACATTTTAAGAAAAAATGGATTCAGAAGTTCTCTCCAATTATGATTAAAATTGGGGAAAAGGGTCAAATATACTCCCTCTACTTTAGTTTATTAGTCAACTTTGTCATCCGTTAGCGAACGTAGTCAAATATACCCCTCCCGTCACAAGTTGGAGCCAAATATACCGCTACCGTTAGCAAAGTATTCAAAAATACCCTTCTAAAAAAAAACTGGAAAATAATTTTTTTAATCTAGAAAATTGTTAAGTATATTAAAAAAAAAAAAGTATCCAATTTTTTTTTAAATCTGGATTAATTTTAAAAAGAAATCTGAAAAAACTGATTTTAAAAAAATTCGAGATTTTTTAATAAAAAATTCAACTTTCCAGAATGTATTTTTAAAAAAAATGAGTTTTATATAATCAAGAAATTTTCATATTTTAATTTGGGAATTGCTCAAAGCAGTTTCACAAATATGTTATGGAGTGGTCAGAATTTCAGCTGGCAGTACAGCAGGGTCAAGAATAGACAAGGTCAAATGCGGATACCCAAGGAAAAGCAGTCAATTCTCGGTGCATTTGGTTCGGGGTAATAAGGAAAGGGAATGGAATCCCCTGATTCCCTTTGAAGTTGTTTGTTTGGCCTACTTTTCCATTCCCTTTACCCTCTTTTCCATTCCCTTTACCCTCTTTTCCATTCCCTTATAGATTGATTCCCCCACCCCCTAGGTATTTCCATTCCCTTTCCCCAACCCGGACCACCGACCCCTCGGAACCAAACATGTAGGGACAATCAGAGTAATTTTTTTCCTTTCCCTTACTGGATTCGCGAACCAAACGCACCCTCAATATATACTTACCCTGCTCCTGATTGCATGTGTAAAGCTTAATATTGACAGCAGATTGGAGGTTGTAATTTGATCAGACGTGATATTTACGTGTAAATTTGTTATATATTTTTGTATTAACTGCCGCAAAGTAGGATCTTTAGTTGACCATCTTCAGAATACAACATCATCTTTCTTAGCTAACCTCAAAATTCACTATATAATATGTGTATAATTTGGGTGACATGTAGCGTTTAACTTATTCTATGTGGTGCCTACGTGACATTATTTTAAAAAAATATATTTTTCTAATTAAAACAAATCTGGAAAAATGGCTTTTGTTAAAAATATGAAATTTTCTTGATTTTATAAAACTCGTTTTTTTTTAAATTGTCACGTAAGCACCACATAGAATATGTTAAATGCTACATGTCACCCAAATTATACACATTATATAGTGAATTTTGAGGTTAGCTAAGAAAAATGATTAGGGTGATGTATTCTGAAGATGGTCAACTAAAGATCCTACTTTGCCGCAGTTAATACAAAAATATATAACAAATTTACACGTAAATATCACGTCTGATCAAATTACAACCTCCAATCTGGTGTTGATATTAAGCTTTACGCATGCAATCAGGAGCAGGGTATGCATTTGACCTTGACTATTCTTGTGACCCTGCTGTACTGCCAGCTGAAATTCTGACCACTCCATAAAACTGCTTTGAGCAATTCCCAAATTAAAATATGAAATTTTCTTGATTTTATAAAACTCATTTTTTTACAAAAAATATTCTGGAAAATTGAATTTTTTTATTAAAAAATCTGGAAAATATATATTTTTAAAATCAGTTTCTTTTTAAAACTAATCCAGATTTAAAAAAAAAGATTTTTAGGACGCTTTATTTTTTTAAAAATACTTTACAGTTTTCTAGATTTAAAAAATTATTTTCCAGAATATTTTTTAAAAAAGGGTATTTGTGAATACTTTGCTTACGGTAGGGGTATATTTAGCCCCAACTTGTAACGGGAGGGGTATATTTGACTACTTTCGCTAACAGAGGGCAAAGTTGACTAATAAACTAAAGCAGAGGGGTATATTTGACCCTTTCCCTTAAAATTGTGTTACAAAAAACTAAACCCAATAAAGTAAAATACAGTTTTAGTTTAGTAATCTGTAATCTCCCTTTTGTCTGTCAAGAATTTACGGAGAACAAGAAATTCTTTTGACAGATTCAATACCCTCACTGCAGTTATAGAAAGTACAACAGTTAAGAATGAACTTCAAGGGCTTACCAATTGTCTCTCCTGAGCTGCAGATAAGTCGCTGCTGGGAGTAGTGACCAGGGCAAGTTCCCATCCAGTAGGATCAAAATCTTTTGGCTGAGGAGATGGTGTTGTCCCTGCAAGTATTAATAGTTCATTTAAAATAAACCACCCGATTTGTTCAAGCACCATTTCTACCTAAGATAAGTGTTCTATATATTAGACGGTGAAATAAGATAATTTACCAGATGGAACTATAGCTAAAGCCAGAGCATTGCTCTCCTCAATCGCTGATGCATAAGCAGTTGTTGGTGCATTTAGCCCCTGAAAAAACAAAAATTCTAGTAATGATATGAACCAAAAAAAATCCCAATATAGTTATAGTATCCCTCAAGTTCCAGATAAACAACAAAAAATTCAATAAGATTTAGCTGAATTCACCAGTAAATCATCAGTTTCCAAGCTGCTTGGAGGCGGAGGCATTGGGGGGGAAGGAGCCGCCTCAGTGGTTGAAACAACAGCATCATCTGAAGGCGGAGGAGGTGGGATTTCGTTAGCTGAATCTTGAGCATCTTCAGAAGCTGAAGGTTCATCCTCTTGTTTATAAGTAAGCATAAGCCTCTCCGGGTAATCCTAATTATAGTTTAAAATGTTAATATTCTACTGTGATATTAGACATGTATATTGTTATACTTTAACCAACTTCATACATTATATAGATACAGAAAGGATAATAAAGATCAGCACTATACAAAGGAACAGCATAAGTTGGCATATGAAATAGATGTACTACCAGAGTTTCTATCGGCACAGAGACTATCCGGGGTGCTTCTTTTATATACTCTTCCATGGTCACAAGGAAGGATTGAGGAGGCTGAAAACCAGAATAGTGTGTCAAAGCTGATGGGGCCCACATAATTTGGAAACGACGTCAATCAATACAGAAGCTTAGTAGTAAGATTACCTCTCTCAACACAGGAAACTGAAAGTTCCTGGCGAGTTCCAATCCTTTGCAAACCTCATAAAAGTCAGAGAGGTCCATGGCCTAAAAAACAAGATAATTAACTTATAGATAGCACCATAAAGCCAAAGAAACGTCCGCATGGTGATAGGCGAGCAGTAAGAAATGAAACTATAGGGTCGAAAATATTATTTTATATGGGGAAAAAAATATTCGACCCGAAATAGCAAGGGTGGAAAATATTCTATCAAGTTTATCAGTGTGTTCACCTGCTGGCCAGCTCGTTTGTAGATATCAAGGGCCTTAATAGCTTCATGTCTTGGCATGTCAAAAAACTGAATTAAAATCAGTAGAAAAATAACGTCAAAAAGATGAAACAGATATGACAGTAACGAGCCATATTTTGATGAGGTCATATTGCAGAAGAAGATGAAAGCCAAATGCACCTTGTCAATAAGATTAATTATTCCATCATTTATAGCACAATAGACTTTGAAGCTCTCCTTGAGGACCTGGAATGGAAAATGAGTAAATTCAACTCTGAAGTCTACAAATAGATGTCAGGCTGTCAGCTGCACAACAGTGTCATGAAGAGAAGCATTCTATTCCCCTCATTATAAAAAATCAAGAAACCACAAGGAAAGGATCAGAGAACCAGCATGTAATCTTGCAGCTAAACACATAAATGACTAAGTAACTATATGACCAGAAATATCCACCTTTCCAAAATGGACTTACAAACTGAAACACAATTTTTCTTGTGGAGCCACCTTTTCTAATTGCTAAATAATGATGAGCATTGATTTGAAACAGAGGATCCTTTTTAGTCTCTGGCATGTGACTTACATGTCATCAAATTCTCGCCAATGTGCCAAGTACACCACTAGTTTTCATATTTCCCCCCTCCTAAAACTTCTCTCACCAGAACTAGGAAAAGCAAGGTTTAAGATTCTGTTTTTTGTTAACAAGGTTACATTCCTTGCATGCATAAGAACAAGTATTTTTGTTGAAGTACATAAGAACAAGCATTTTCCTATGCATCCCCTTATTTCATGAACGGGAAGGGCTATAATAAATGTACATAGATAATTTATAAAAAGTTTTAATAATGGTGGTGTTCGAGCGCTTAAGCGCATCATGCCCATTCCACCTCTCTTACCAACACAGTTACTCAGCAACTGCCCACCAAAAGTTTAGGCAGATAAGAAAAATCAGCAATTTTTGTCCTGGCCTCACCCAATTCATCAACTGCTAGGTGAAACTCTTGGGTGTTCAATTTACAAGTATCAATTAACTTTCTTTAACAAGTATAAAATATCAATCAACTTAAAAAGGTAGCCAAACTAAACAGCCATACCAAGGCAAGGGCATATTGTATCACGTAAGTTCCATTTGCTGCTCCTTCAGGCTGTAATGTCAGCAAGATTTTTAAATGTTATACCTCAAATGGATTAAATATAGGAATTTCAGAATCCGACTAGGAATGTCATGCGAAAGAAAAATAGATTGCAACTAAAAAAAAAGTTTATCAAGCTTCAAAAATTTACCCGACATCCAATAAGACGATACAACAACTGCTGCAAAGCAGGCAACTGTTCCAAAAGTTCATCACTGGGCAACTCCCTAGTTTTGCTGTATCCCTGCGCAAAAAGTAATGATAATTGCAATGCACATGATAGTTCGAATTTCAAGTACTGACATATAGAAGTCAGAAGATATCTTAAGTGAATGAAAGACCAATCCCTAATCCATTTCTCCTAATGCTGCAGGAAAATAAATTTAAGTCCTGGCACTTCAAAACGTCCTCTTTTAAGTGTTGTACCAAATAAACCAATTTGCTCGGGAATTTCTTGGAAGTGCGAGAGGTTTCCTTATTTATTACTACGACGTACTTTTATGAACCCACTATTAAGTTGTAATACATCCATACTGCAGAACAATCTCTTTTTCTGACACTAATTTGTATCAAAGGCGCCTGTAAAAAGCCTCAATCATCAAAGTAATTTTATTAGTATAGGTAAAAAAAATTGGACACATTAATATTTTCTTTTTCTACGGGAGGAACTACAATATGTGTTATTGTACTTCTATGGTTTTATTTAACAAGTTACTTTAAGTTAGCTTTTACTTAGTCACCAAGCGCAATTATCCTTCGAATTCAAGTTTGTGGTATTTTTACATGCTTAATCTACTAAATGCTCACACTTTAATTGTTGTGTTTGTACTATCATGGATTTCTCTCTTTCTATTAAATTTGTTAGGTGAATGAACGCCAGGTCCCTTGTCCTTCATTTGCCTTATATGTCGTTAGGAACGGAGCTAGAATACGGGTTAGGGGTTCGGCCAAATCCCATACTTTGGACCAAACCATGTATTTGCCTTAAGAAATCCATTAAATATATACAAATCATTAATTTAGAACCCTGTAACTTAAAAGCATTATGACTTTGATTCTAGTAGATTACATGCTTAATCTACTAAATGCTCACACTTTAATTGTTGTGTTTGTACTATCATGGCTTTCTCTCTTTCTATTAAATTTGTTAGGTGAATGATTGCCAGGTCCCTTGTCCTTCATTTGCCTTTTATGTCGTTAGGAACGGAGCTAGAATACGGGTTAGGGGTTCGGCCAAATCCCATACTTTGGACCAAACCATGTATTTGCCTTAAGAAATCCATTAAATATATACAAATCATTAATTTAGAACCCTGTAACTTAAAAGAACTAGCTTCAAATCCTGACTGCGCCTCTATGTGTCATGTCAACACAACATAGAACAGCAGTAATACAGGAACAAAAGCTCTACTTTTTCAAAGCATCATAAACTTTTTCCTTGTTAATATTTGCCAACGCGTCATAAGTATTACTAAGTAAGAAAAATTAAGGTGGTTCCACTATTAATCATCTTTACATAGTAATAACGATATGCAAGCTATCTGAAAGAAATTGTGCATCTGGAATTGCGCATGTTAACAGATCCTCAACTTAATGCAAGAAAGAAGGGAAAATAAAGAAAATAGCTGCCAAAGCACCTTCTCCACAATGTTTCAGAAACTAAAGTTTCCAATGGTGTGGAACAAATTATTTACACAATTCGTGGGGGTGGGGGGTGGGGGCATGAAATGAAAATTTTATGTAATATGACTTTGATTCTAGTAGGCTAATATTATTCAATTTTCTTTACAAAATAAGACAATACAACTTTTTTAGTTATGCAGAATGGTAAGCAGAAAGTTCAACAGCATTATGCTAACCTTTTCTTGACCTTGGGCGGGTTTAGGAAGGCGCTCCCCTTCAATATCACACTTCAGAACCCTAAAGCATTCAAGCCGTTCTTCCAGAAAGAGTGCATATGTTCGTACCCAGGCAGAGCAGTCCCAAGCTGGAGGGACGGAAAAGGTAGAATCATTCTAGTTGAACTTGATCGAATCTAAAGGTAAACAGAAACTCAAAAGAACAATAATGGCAATTTTACCAACCAATTGGGCTTGAATCATCCTTGAAATTGGACATTTGGAGAACGCGTCCTCTCTGTTGGAAATTCAAAAGTTCCTCTCTAAATGTCGGATCACCTTCCCTCAATGTTCTGTGGATTACTATCAACGTCTTCAGTGCTACCTATTTCAGAAAATGTGGAAAGATATTTATATGTAAAACTTATCACGTAAGGGAAAGGACTAGTTGAGCAATTTAAGTGTTAAATACATCACAAAATAGTAAATCATAAAAGAAAGATGATTATAAACATCAAAATCTTTGTTGCCGAATTATAAAGAAAATCTGTAGAATATGTCCGAACTTTTCCACCTCCCATTTTGACACTTGATTACCTATCTCACCCTATTTTAAAGGGAGCTGAGATTTCTCTACAAGATCAGTTTGGCTGAGGCAGAAGAACCAGAACTTATAACTACTAAAAACTAAAGTATTTGTCAAAGTCCTAAAAAAAATCGACATGCGAAACTCATAGTTTTCTGCACGTCTCATTTAAAAGGGAAAAGTATACATTCTGATAGGATGTCTCATAAGCACCTATTTACAACAACCAAATATTAAAGTGCACTTTCTACCACCACCTCCTTGCAGTTACATAGAGATTTTACGCATTAATGGAAATTATATACAGGACGTCATCAATTTTAGACAACTCACTTCCTCCCTCCATCTTTCCTCTCATAAAAAGCTCCTGTCATCGTAATAACTGCGCTAGTAACTACGTAGAGTTCTCCTTATATGGTAAAAACATTGGATCTGCATTTGTGTTGCACCTCGCTGATGCATCCTTGCACAGTGATCAATAAGTTCCTATTTTGTAACTGATTTAACAAGAAAATATTGAGCAGAAAACAGGGGGAAGAAAGAAAATGTAATGCTCTATATTATGAAGCGAAAACAACACCAAAAACAGTAACGGACAATCCCAACTTGTAAAAATAAAAGGTAACTGTTTGATCTTTGAAGACACAACCCAGAACAAGTAACATATTTTGATTTACAACCTTAAACAGTAATATTATGTCTCTAGTGACAGCAAGAATCAAAGTGATACACAATTCCAGTGGCCTAGCGCATAAAAAGGAACTGCTAGCAATTACACAACTATGTTTGCATGGCAGAATTCTACAGAATAATTTTCACTAAGGTACATAAACAGTTAAATCCTTCCAGAGTTTTATATCAACATATTCTACACTTACAATTTTCCACACAATTATTGCAGTCATACTATCAAGTTTCAACTCCAGTTCCAGAGGCCAGCTACAATTCATGTCTTTATATGTATTAAAAGAACTAATATCCAATATTGCTTGTCAGCATCCTTTAAATGATTTTCAATGATACAGAACAGGTGTGCTGCGTACAATAGACCCTTGTGGTCCGGCCCTTCCCCATACCCCGCGCATAGCGGGAGCTTAGTGCACCGGGCTGCCCTTTTTTGTCTTTATTTTGCTAAAACTTAATTCTCAGACAATCAAATAACCACCTGACCAGCCATCAGCAGCAGATGCACAACATCATATATTAAAAGATATAATCTAAACGAGATTGGAGTTTACAAAATCAGCCCCCAAACTGTGTCCATCTTGCTTCTCTCGTCAATTTTAAAGTCTTTTTTATTGCATGAATCTGCAGTTTAATCAATTCAAAAGATCCTCATAGAAGCATGTTATGTTATGTCCAGTGCTGACAATTTCCAAGATACCACCTAAACTCTAGCCTTGAAAGTTGAAAATGAAGATCTAGGATATGTTTGGTAGAGAAGAAAATGTTTTTTGGAAAATGTTTTCCAATTTTCCCATGTTTGGATGGTCAAAATTTTTGGAAAACATTTTCTCTAGGAAAACAAGTTTAAATTGAGGAAAATGACTTACCTAATGAAAGTAGCGAAAACATGTTCCATACCTAACATTCTAAGTTCATTGTCTCATCCCACCCTCCAACACACCTCATCTTCAACCCCACCCCGTTAGCCCCCATCCCGACCACCCCGCGCCACACCTCACCATAGTATCTGTCTAGATTATATACATATGCTTTTAGAATAACATTTTTTGCTTACATACAAAACACAATGAAATAAGTAATAAACCTACTTATTTTCCTGAAAAATAAACACACCCCTATATTGGGGACTACTTTAATTCACTCAAATACAAGGTGAAACACATTGAGGTACTTTTCCCTATAGCTAGCAAGTTATACAGCAATAGATGTATAGTTCAAAGGGGGAGCGGGGCATATATTGCAATTGTACTAAGAGAAACATAAACTTTAGAGGCTACTAGAGTTACAATGAACATAAACTTTAGAGGCTACTAGAGTTACAATGAACATTCTCAAAAGTTGGGAACCCCATTTTACACTCTAAAATACGAATCTATAGAGCCACAATCATAAAATATGGTCACTCAGATCAAAGCATCAACAAAAATGCACTCCCCTAGAAAAAACAAATCATCGAAAAGGCACACACAAGTACATGATTTTGCCAATTAAACTAACTATGTCAAACTCCTTACCGTCCAATTATGTGTCTTCGCCAATCGCCTCGCAAGAGCATGTATGCAGTAAGCAACATCAGCACGAGGTCGCATCGCTGATGTATAAACCAAAATTTCTGCAAGAACCAAAAATACAGTATTACCACCAGCACTTTTAAAGAAACAATACAAACACGAATGAATAACAACAAAGAAAATCAGATCCAAATGAATATATAGTTATTTACAAGTAAAATCGTTAACAACTAATGTGATTAACATAATTACCACCAACTTCTTTACACACTTTTACAGTAACAATACAAACACAAATGTATAACAATCACCAATTTGCTAACCCAAATGAATATTTCCAAGTAAAATCACTAATAACTAGCGTGATTAACATAACTACCCCAAAACTGATACAAATCTAAGTTCTAAACCGCGATTTCCAGACCAAAAAGAAAGAACCCAAGTGAGGAAAACACGTGATCTCCCTAAAAGCAAGAAATACAAGTACCAAAAACACAATGCAGTTAAACCTCTCTATAACAGCGTCGTTTATTCAAATAATTTTAGTTGTTATAGCAAAATCTTGTTATAGAGAACATATAATCTAACAGTTAAACCTCTCTATAGAAGCATCATTTGTTCGGATAATATTATTAAAGTAACAATCAATAAAGGTACAAACCTGAATGACTATTTACAAGTAAAATCACTAACGCCTAATGTTATCAACATAATTACCCCCAAAACTGATATATATCTATGTTCTAACATGCGAATTTCAGACAAAAAAGAAAGACCCCAAGTCAGGCAAACACGTGATCTCCCTAAAAGCAAGCAATACAATTACCCAAAACACAATATTACCACCAACATATTTACACACTTTTACAGTAACAATACAAACACAAACGAATAACAATAAAAGAAGTATGAACACAAATCAATATTTACAGTAAAATCCCTAACTACTACTGTGATTAACATAATTACCCCAAAACTGATACATATCTAAGTTCTAAAAAGAAAGTACCCAAGTCAGGGAAACACATGATCTCCCTAAAAATCAAGAAACACACTAAGTACTATTCACAAACATGAAAAACCCAAATCAAATCTCATATTTCCCATTATAGTATTGGATCTGCTAAAAGAGTAGTAAAAGAACACTCACTTCTAAGATGTCTGTCTTTGGGTGGACACTCAACATGATTTGTTGCCTTAACGATCGCCACATCCACATCCTAATCCACAAACCAAACATCAAAAAATTTCAAGATTCAAACTTTTTTGCTCCATTTCAGAAAAATCAAAGTAACCCACAAAAGATTAAGTAATACCCAAATGGAAAAAGATAAAATTTAGACAAAAGGGGACCTTGAAATCTCTATTAACATCAACAAATGGGTATAATTTTCAAGATTCAGAATTTTTTGATCCATTTACAAGAAATAAATTATACCCAGAAAATTTAGAGAGAATATAGGGGGAGGGGGGACCTTGAAATCGCTATTAACATGGGCAAGGCCAACAGTTGTGTGGTCTTTGAGAGCACCATATGCTTTCCTCCAACTTTGAAGCGTACCCATTTCTCTCTCTCTCTCTCTCTACACTTCTTTCTCCTTGAGAATCGGTGGTTACTTCACACCCTTGTTTTCCCCTGATTATGCTCTTTCTCTGTGTGTGTGTGTGTGTGGAAATGGGAGGTTACTATTCTTTTTCTTCTGTTACGGTTGGCTGCCACTTTGCATTGTGAAAGGCTCCCTCTTTCCAATTTGGCCTTGTGAATTGTCATCATTTCCCATTTCTTTACTTTTTGTCATATGGACCCCACTTTTATTTTCGTTTTTGGCCTTGATTTTGTATAATTTCTTCATTTTTATGTCATTATCGTTAAAAAAAATTAATAACAACTTCCTTTGTTGATTTTTTTTAACTATTATAGCAAAATATTGTTATAAATAACATATAATATAATAATTAAATATTTTTATAACAACGTTGTTTGTCGTTTATTTTTTAATTGTTATAGTGAAATGCTATTATAGATATCATATAATATAATAGTTAACATCGTTTGTCCGAATTTTTTTCATTATTATAATGAAATGTTGTTATAAATAACATACACAAACAATCGGTTTCAATGAATTAACCTGATTATTATAATAAATGATATGTTGGAAGACTAAGTCAAAATTGGAGTAGAAAATAAAAATTATTTATGATTGATATTTGCTAGATTAATTAATTCATATCTAAAAATAATTTGTAGTCAAAACTATATAAGAATAAGATTTTTAGTATCTAGTTAAAGTAAGTTTTGCATAATTATAAATAGATGTGCTTTTATCTATTTTCTTGTAGTGTCGAATTTCAGGGATCTAGCGAGAGAATCATTTCTCACTTAGCCTACTTATACTATGTATTCGAGGGAGAAGCGGGAAACGAAAAAGACCAGGTTCTACGAATATAATACAAACCAAATTTTATGAGATTTTCTTCAAATATATAAATTGTTAAATGTTGGGTCAAATATATTATTTAGCTTACTTAAATTATACGTCTACTTAGTTATCAACTAATTAAAACAGGACTAATTTGAGATTAAAATAATGTGTGCCTGCAAAAGAAAATTGCTAATATGCTTTAAAAACAGTGTGTGTATAATGTAAGGGTGATAATGTTAAAGCTGGGAGAAGCACGTAAGCAAGCTAATAAGAAGAATCCAATAAAGTCCAGATTAACAGGTAACTAAAGACTCTTAAAAGGTTTAATTATATTTAAGTAAATGTTTTATTGAATAAGCTAAAGACAAGCTGGAGATTATTAAACTGCATTAATTACTTTTATTGCTGGAAAGGGGATACATGAGATTCTAGATGGTCTTAGACAGACCACCTAGTATTTTAGGTTGTATTAGAATACCAAATAATTAATACAGTATTCAATGTCAACCATTCTACCTTTTTAGGCAAATCAAGTACTATGATAGTCAATTTAGTGTAGGGTAGGTTGTGTCTTCCATGGGTTTATTTTTATTTTTTTCTAGTAAGGTCTACCCATATGTATCTACCTTTTAACTTATTTTTCTTAGGCTACCTACTATTTAATGTCTCCCAAAATTCAATAAGTTACTTAGGGTATTGTCTTTATTACATTGTGATTATTTTATTTTTATTAGAGTCCAGGATAGTCTTGAGATAAGGTAATTGATCTTGGTGTATAATTATAGATAATTCTACATTAAGAAAGAGTTCTTAGATAGAACTTTTCCCCTTTCATTAAAATAGAAAAAGCTAGATAAAAGCTCTAAGCATGCATCTTCATCTTCTAGTAATAAAAGGGCATCAGAGCCAATCCATTTGAAGGGGCGACACAAAGTAGGGAAAAAGTTATGGATTGTATCGATGACAATGCTCTTAGCAACTAAGTGCCATAGGCTTCATATAAAAGAGTTGGGATAACGCACTCATTAATATAAGGTGGTTGTTGTGATCGAAAATTTTGAATCTATTTGTAGTGCATTCTCGAATTGTAAGAACTGAATTGGAATATCCCTACTCTTTAATTTCATACCCTTGGAAAGTCGACATAAGGACGGTGAAGAGTGAAGATCCTCAATAATGAAGAAGTCTACTTTGAGAGAAGTTAAGAGCGGATTCTTTAAAATCATCAATGCAATAAGATAATATAAGCTAATTTTTGGAATTGAGTTTGACCCGAAATCTATTACTTCACATGATATAAGAGTTATACTCATTCCAATTTTTTATATACCCTATGTTGAGTCCCCGTGTTATATCATCTATGCTACAAATATCTACTCATGGGTGTGTGAAGACATTAGAGTCCCACACCGATGTGAGATTGCATAATTGATCTCCTTATATTATTTTATTCAATACTTACTATATAAAATAGCTTTTAGGGTTGAATTAAACTTAAAACATATATGTGTGTTTGTACATATTATAATACTTTGAATATTTTTATTAGGTCTTCGGTATCTTTGGATATCAAAAGGAAAAATAAAATTAATTTGTGTACTAAGATAGACAAAATATTAAATAAATAACCATTGTTTGCAATAAAAAATTCAATGTATGAAAAATAAACTGTAATTATAAATAAAATATATAAAAAGAATGACCATTTCTTGGTTAACTGGCTGGTGTTTTTTGTTCCAATAAATATTTTCTTGTGACTTGCTGATAATCTGGCTCATCTTAGTCCTGCACTTTTACTTTCAATACTAAAGGACTATTATATTAAGTGTTGAGTTGGAATATAGACACTGAGTTAGATTATGCATGGCAGTATAATCTGTATTAGTTTACAAGTTATTCTAATATGCATGGACATTGTATGACTGTCTTGTAGGCTGACATTGTTTGACAATTATAGGTATTTGTTTCAAATGTATCGTGGTGATAGTGGAGGCGTCCGTGTCAGGTTAAAGTGGAAAGGAAAGCAAGCAATGACACAAAGACAACTCCAAGATCAAAATGCTAACAAAAGAATTCAAACAAGATCAAAGGTTATTGGAGTTCAAACAAGATCAAGAACTGGAAAATATCCAATCAAGAAGTAGTCTTATATTTCTATATTTAAGTTAGCTATTTTTTGTGAACCTTGGATATATAAGCAAATTATGTAGCTTTGTAGTTTTTGTCAATATTGATGCTGCTGTACAGTTATTTTGTGCATGACAATGACCCTTAGTGTCACTTAATTTGCATATGACAATGTCCTTCAATAGTGATGCTTTGTACGTCTTTTAATTGAATGGAACTTGGTATTTTATGTCCAGATTTTGTATTGAATGTAGCTTGATATATAGCCAAACATGTGTATATCTAATGCGACGGCTGTAATTGACCGTCGCATTAGATATATAGTCGTTGCATTAGGTGACTCAAAATCCTCTCAAACCAGTCGCATATCTAATGCAACGGCTCTATTTGGTCGTCGCATTAGGCTGGACAAGCCGTTGCATTAGATATGAAGCTAATGTGACGGCCTAGTACAGCCGTCGCATTAGGTTCATATCTAATGCAACGACTCCAACAACCATCACATTAGGGCCTTTTTGTCGTTGCATTAGGTCTAATGCAACACCATCGAATGCAACGACTCCTTGTCGTTGCATTAGCCCTAATACGACGATCAAAGGGCCCTATTGCGATGATTTTGAGGCGTCGCATTAGGCCAGAAATGTAGTAGTGTTGGTAGTAGCGGAAGCAATTTTTCAGAAGCTAAAAAAAGTAGTTTTAGCCCATAAGCACTTTTGGAACATTGACCAAACACAAAGTGTAAACATGTATATTATAGAAAAAATTGTATCCCTACCCATAATTAGAATATTTCCATACATTGTGTAAATATAATTATAGTAAGACTAGGATTCCTCTTTTGTGTAGGCTTAAGATTCCTATTGTATAAGAGATGAATATTGTACTCTATATATACTTTGATATTAATGAGAAGACTCCTCAAGGGAGATTAATATCATCTTACATGGTATCAAGAGCCTAAACTCCAAAAACCCCAGAAATTTTCTTCCCCAGTCGCCGACACCACCCCCCCTCCCACGGCGTCGCGGCTCCCTTCTTCCCTTTAAGAAATTTCTTGTTTTTCTTTTCTTCCTCACTTCTCTAAATGGATACTTAGGATTCTCCCACTGTTGTTGACACTTCTACCTCCACAAATTCCACCACCAAGTCGTCACCCTCTTTTCATCCCGCTCTCACTGTTTCCAACATCAAGAACCATATCTCCATCCATCTTGATCAAGAAAGCAGTCAGTATTCTCCTTGGGTTGAACTGTTTCGAAATCATGCATGTCTCTATAACGTGTTTGATCATATTGATGACACCATTCCGCGCCCTTCGGAGGATGATGATTCTATTTGGCGGCGTCTAGACGCCGGCGTCAAACAATGGATATATGGTAGTATTTCTCAGAATCTACTTCTTACTATCATGAAATCTGACTCCACAGCCCGTGACTTGTGGAATCGTTTGGAGGATTTTTTTTAGGACAACAAGCACACACGTGTTGTGTATTTAGAGGAGCAATTTAACAATACACGTCTTGAAAACTTTTTTAATGTGACTGAGTACTGCAAACAGTTAAAGCTCCTGACGGATCAACTTGTTGTTGTCGACTCGCCTGTTACTGACACCAAAATGATGTTACAATTAATTGTTGGCCTCCCTAAAGGAGAATATGCATTGGCCACCATGATTCAACAGGCGGATCCGTTACCCAGCTTTAACAAAGCTCGCTCACAGTTGCTGCTCGAAGAAACCCATCATGCTAAGCAGAAGAGGACATCAAGACACCACGCAGTTGTCTCAATACAGCCGCGGCTGTAGTCCACTCAAAGACCACAAAGAAGCCCACTTCATGCAGGACGCCCAGCAGCTTCCTCCGCCATGACACCCATCGAAGTTAGGCGGGATTTCAAGACCTCAACATGGAACACCGACACACCGTACATGGACTCCGGAGCCACATCTCACATCACCGAGTCTGCAAGTACTATTCCCAAACTGTGCAGTTTAAAGCATCCTCAATATGTTACAGTTGGTAGTGACAACGATTCCAAAGAAAGGGTTATGGTACATCATACACACAACCTCCCCATCCACCATTCTCCCTTAAAAATACCTTATATGCCCCACACATGATTAAGAACCTAATCTCTGTCCGCCAATTTACTCGTAATAATTCTGTCTCTGTTGACTTTGACCCTTTTGGTTTCACTGTAAATGATCTTCGTACGGGGACACCTCTTACGAGATGCAATAGCACGGGGGATCTATATCCATTCATATCCACCTCCGCTGCCAGATCTTGCTCTCCCGTCTCTCTTGCGGCTATTTCTTCTTCGACATGGCATAATAGGTTTGGTCACCCAAGACTCCCAGTCTTTAATTTTCTTAAAGGCAATAATTTCATTACTTGTAATGGGAAGCTTGCCCAAAATTGTGTTTCTTATTTTTTAGGAAAACATACTCGTCTTCCGTTTAAATCATCTAATAGTGTTACATTTGCACCATTTGATATAATACATGCTGATTTATGGACATCACTTGTTGCTAGTTCTCTCGGTCATAAATATTATCTTGTCTTGCTAGATGATTTTTCTCACTATCCCTGGTTGTACCCTCTCAAATATAAATCGGAAGTGTTTACCAAATTTCTTGAGTTTCGACAATTCATCCAAACACAATTTGAAAAAGGTATCAAATTATTTCAGTGCGATAATGGTCGTGAATTCAATAACTCTATGTTTCACCGTTTTTGTACCAATAATGGCATGATTTTTCGCTTCTCCTACCCCCACACCTCACCACAAAACGGTAAAGCTGAAAGAATCATCCGCACCATTAACATTATGATTCACACCCTATTGATTCATATCTCCCTTCCTCTATCCTTCTGGGTATATGCTGCTAAAATGTCAGAATACATTCTCAATATTCCCCCTACTAGCACTCTTCACAACATGACCCCTATCGAAATCCTCTACCATAGAGTCCCCTCCTATGATCATCTACGGATTTTCGGTTGTTTGTGTTATCCCAACCTTAGCTATACCACCCCTCACAAGCTCGCTCCTAGGTCCACTCCATGTGTCTTTTTAGACTTCCCACCGAACCATAGGGGATATCTATGCAACGACCTGTCCACTCGTCAAATCCACATCTCTCGTCACGTCACATTCGACGAGACCACATTCCCGTTTTTGAATCTTCAGAAATTCCAAAAACTGGATTACTCATTCCTTGACGAGCCTGCTATCTCTCCCATCATCCTTGATCAACTTATTGATCGGTGTATTTTATATACACTTTTAGAGTCATTTTTAGTTAGTATTTTGCCCATTTTTGTGTCAATATATGTCGTGTCAGGGTAGTTTTTCTTCCTTTTGAGTAAAAGTGGTTTAAAAAGGTGAAATGGTGAAAAGGAGCAAAAAGTGGGCAGAAAAGGAGGTTCCCGAGCCAAAAATGGACAAAAATTGGCAACACGGGAGTTGGGTGTCGTGGCGCCAAACTGCAGGATTGCATGGCCACGTGCCGAAAGTACTGAGAGGCTGCAGAAGTTTGGGCGCCGCGGGTCCAGAGTTCATGGCCGCGGCGCCAAAGCGGGAAATTGCCAGATCCGAGCAGGGATGAGCCAAGGCCATAAAGGAAAAGTTGCACACATTTTTTAGAGCTATAAAAGGCCATTTGGACAGATTTTTCAAGGGTTCCTCATTCCTCTATTCACAACATAACATAATTTATTGGAGGCTTCAAGATTAGAGACTTGTTCTTAAGTATTTTTCTTTCTTTACTTTATTTACTTTCATTTTATGTTGGACAATATTTTAATTCTTAGCATGTCTATGGCTAGGAGCTAAACTCTAATTAGGGCTTTCCTTTCAATTCGCTTGAACCTCGTCTTTATGACTTAATGCATGGTTTTGGTTTCTTCTTCATATAGTTAAGATTTATTCAATAGTTGTTTTGATTATTTGGTAATTAACTGATCACTAGTTATCATCACTTATATGATTTCGAATAGAAATTCGAAAGGGGAGATTTGAATATGCTATAGTTGAATAAACATAGGTTAAAATCGTGGACGAAAGTATCCCGATACTGGTGTAGTTTTATAGGTTATTGTTCTTAATCCTCCTATGTGGTAAAATCATAAAAATATCAAGATTTACATCGGGTTGAGTTTTATATATCCTAACCAGAATATAAAACGGTCTAGTTAACCTGCTATCTTAACATAGAAGAAGAACCTTTATTGTTGCATTAAGGATTAAAGCGAATGGATAGTTGAGGAGACTGGAAGCCCTATTTCCACCGTATCTGATTTAAGTAAAGTATTTTAGTTAATTTCTACAACTATTCAGTAGTTATAGATAAAAACAACAACACAATATCGACACCAAATAGATAACATAGAATAGATGTTTGGTAATTGAACACCAGTCCCTGAGGACGATATTCGATCTTACCTAGACTATATTACTTGTCCCGATACGTACACTTGCGTTAAGCGTGTGGAAAATCTCTAACAAGTTTTTGGCGCCGTTGCCGGGGATTGACGTAGTTCAATATCAGTTTATCTATTCTTAATTTCTAATTTGGTTTTTATTTTTATTTTATTTTATTTTATTTGTGAAACCGTGCGCCGTGATTTGTTTGTTGATTTTGATCTATTTCAGGAATCTCGTTTATGCGAAGAAAAAGAGGAGCAGACACACTTGTTCCATTCAACCCTGAAATTGAAAAGACTTGAAAGTAGAACCGGAGAAACACGCGGATTATTAAATTGATATTCATGGGGGATCGACAAAATAATAATGAGATAAATGAAGAGATAGGTGATCATCAACCCAACCAAGGAGTACTCCCAGGGTTGCAGAATGATATAGAGAAAAGAGTTCAAATCCGGGCAGAGAGGAGTCTGGGAGATTATGTGCTGCCAAAAGTTACTGGAGCACAGACATGCATAAGGCTCCCAGCAATATGAGCGAATAATTTTGAGATAAAGCCTACAATCCTAAGCATGGTGCAACACACAGTCCAGTTAAGAGGATTACTATGAAGATCCACACATGCATATTGCGAACTTTCTGGAGTTATGTGTAATATTCAAATATAATGGCGTTACTGATGATGTCATTCGGTTGAGGCTTTTCCCTTTCTCACTCAGGGACAGGGCAAAGATTTGGTTGAACTCCCTGCCGACAAATTCCATATTCACATGGCAGGATCTAGCACAGAAATTTCTTGCAAAGTTCTTCCCGCTTTCGAAAGCAGTCAAGCTGAGAGGAGAGCTAAATAATTTCTACCAGACCGATGGGGAGTCACTGTATGAAACGTGGGAGATGTTTAAGAATGTGCAGAGGAAATGTCCACATCATGGCATTGGACAATGGAATTTGGTGCACATCTTCTACAATGGGCTAAGTGGGACCACGAGAACCATTATTGATGCAGCTGCAGGTGGTACGTTTATGAGAAAGACAGCACATGAGGCTCATGACTTGTTAGAGGATATGGCCACCAATAATCACTTGCCAGAAGAGAGGGGAATAGGTGGAAAGAAAGTAATAGGAGTTCATGAGTTAGATGCCATCACAGTATTAAATGCACAGGTTTCTCTCCTAACCAAGCAGCTCCAGCAGAACATCAGATCGAACGTAGTCCGGATGCCACTGATCAGGAGATTTGTGGGGGTCCACATACTTTTGACAGGTGCCCAACAGCTGACCCAACCAACATTCCTATTGAGCAAGCTCAGTGTCAAGCAGTGGGGAATTTCCAAAGGCCCCAGAACAATCCCTATTCGAACACTTATAATCCAGGGTGGAGAAATCACCCAAATTTCTCATGGAGGGGTGACCAAGGACAGCAGACTCAGTTCAGAGGCCAATACCAGAATCAACCACCACTCAATCAGGCCTCATCTTCACAGCAGTTTAGCTCACCTGCCCCACACGAAAACCAGATGAATTGAGGGCAACTTTGTTGACACTCACCAATTCTCAAACTCAATTCATGGCAGAAGCAAGGTCCTCCATCAGAAACATAGAAACCCAGGTAGGGCAGCTGGCCAACATGGTGAATAATAGGCCACCGGGCACTCTTCCGAGCAATACATAGGTGAATCCTAGAGAGCAGTGTCAGGAAGTCGTGCTAAAAAGTGAGAAGCAGTTGGAACAAGTTGCTCCCAGCCCGCAGTGGTAAGTGAGATGGAGGGTGAAAAGATAGTTGAAGTAGAGAAAGAGGGGATCACTGAGGACCACCCCACAACTGAGAATGTCCCACCAACACCTTTGAGGGAATATGTTGAGAGAATTCCTTACCCTCAGAGGCTACATAAGAAGGCAATTGATAAACAATTCTCCAAATTCTTGGAGGTGTTCAAGAAGATGCATATAAATATTCCCTTCATCGAGGCGCTAGAACAAATGTCAGCATATTTTAAGTTCATGAAGAAAATACTTGGGAAAAAGAAGGCGGCGGATTATGAGGATCGTGACTTTGTGAGAGGAGTGCGATGTCATCTCGCAAAGCGCCTCCAAAGCTTAAGGATCCAGTGAGCTTCACATTGTCCTGCACTATTGGTAGCGGTGTACAAAACAGGACCGGACCGATCCCGGTCCATCGAAATGGTGGATTTCGGTTTTCCGGTCCGGTCCGGGTAAAAACCGGAATTTTCTGGACCGAAATGGACCGGAATTGTTTTTTTTTTGAATTTCCAATATTGAAATTGACATTCCCGGACACATTACCACAAAATTTGAACGTTGAAATCTATTGTATATCGCGAGATATTTTGCTTTGAAAATAGAAAAAACGTAACAATTTGGGGGAAAATTCAAATTGAGCGGGGAAAAAGACGTTTTTCAGAAAATTGGCCTGGTCGCGGTTTGACCACCCCCGTATCGAAAAAATACGCGAAATCAAAAAAACAAATTAGGTGAAACGGACGTCCGAGCGCAAAGTTATGATCATATAAAGTTTGATCAATTTACAACTACTTTACTTTCTTCTCTCCCTACCTATAATTTATGTCGATGCTTCAGGAATGTCCAAATTCCAAATAGAAAATAGAAAATATAAATGTGCTGTGTAACTTTAATTAATGAGTAGTTCAGTAATTCGTATACGAACCAAATACATTTGGTGATTTTCTTTAAGTTAGTCATATTAATGAAATAAAGTATATTGAAGGATAAGGAAAAAAACAAACATATTTAATGAGATTGATAAACGAACACATTGTTAAAAAATTATAATTTATAAATTGCATTTAACAAAAAAATCGTCCAAAATCGGGATCGAATATTCGATCCGCTCTGGTCCTAAAATTTATGGATTAGATTAGGTCTTGTCCAGGTTACGGGCTCGACCTGAACACCCCTAACTATTGGTAGGGTGATATGCAACAGGGCCTTATGTGATTTGGGGGCTAGTATCAACCTTATGCCTATGTCAGTATTTTAGAGATTGAGTTTGGATAAAGCCAAACCAACCACGGTAATTTGCAGTTGGCTGACAGAACAGTGGTGCATCCCAGATGTATCATTGAAGACGTGCTTGTCAAAGTGGGGAAGTTTTTCTTCCCAGCAGACTTCAACACTCAAAGTTATTTTTCAGAACTACTTACATTTATTCTTCTAAGATGTTACTAGTATAAATAAAGGCTTTTTCCCAAATAGTTAATTTTTTTTATTTAACCATCATTGAATTTTGAGTTATATATATTCTTTCATCTGAGAGTCTTTAAATAACTCTATTAAAATTCATTTTTATTAGAGGGACAGTTCTATAGTTCCCTTTTTATTATATCTACTGTCCCCATTAAAATAAAATTAAATGACAGCAAAATTACTTGAACAAGGTCAGGTAGTTAAAAACCCGGGTCATTCGGCAAAAGATCCGAACAAATTACTTCTCTCTTAAAAAAATAGAAAAATCCCCTAATTTGGCAAACCCTAACCCTAAAAAGCAACCAATTTCTTCATTTCCCTTATAAATTCTCTCATTATTCATCATATTTTCCAAAGATTTCATCCTTTCTGTTGCAAAATCTTATATTAGTTAATTTTAATCCTATTGTTAATTGTTAATGGTGGAAATTTTCAAGAATTTGTTGATGATTACTCCTTTATCTCCATTAAAGGAGATCTCAACTTGTTCTTCCTTTTGCTTTGGTTGTTGCAAAGAAGGCTGGTATTATCGTTGCCTTGGCCTTGACCCTTGAGCCACCCATTGTTCCGAACCTTTTTGTTTTGGGTGTTGCAAAGAAGGCTTGTATTATTGTTGCCTTGGCCTTGACCTTGAGTCACCCATTGGATCAAAACTAACCTAATTGGCCTACGTGTCTGTTGGCTCGTACGCCATTACCCTAATTTTAAATACCAGAATATATTTTTAAAGATGTTGCTATACAAGACGAAGAAGATTCAATCCGGGAAAGGGAACCGGTTGTTGATTAGTATTACTGTTCTTGGGAGTGCTGGGCCGATCCGTTTTGTTGTTAATGAAAAGGAGCTTGTGACTAATGTTATTGATACTGCATTGAAAAATTATGCTCGTGAAGGGCGGCTTCCTGTTCTTGGATCAAATTTTAATAATTTCGTGCTCTATTGCCCAACTGTTGCAACGGAAGGTATTGTTTTGTTAGTTTGAGTCTATTTTTTTGCAATTATGTACTCATATTTATTGCATTTCCTTTGAATTTCTGTTTTATAGTTGAAATTTTCATCTGTGATTTAGCTTTGGTTGCATGTGTTGGTATTTTTTTTATAAAGGAGATATCTTTAAGAGGTATTTTCTTGAATTGCTTGTTTCGAAGATTAGTTGCATTTTGGAAAATGTATTTTGATTTGGCTAACAACAACAACAATGACATACTCAGTGTATTCCCACAAGTGGATCTGGGGAGGGTGTACACATACCTTATCCCGGCTGTTTCCGATGATTTGGCTTAGCAGATATTCATTTATTATGATATAACTCAAGTTAACATGCCGGGGCACGGTGAAGCTTTATCTGTCAGAATGTTTCTCTGCGCTGCTTAACTCTTCCCCGCATATATACTTCCATCCAACCTAGTCTGTTTTTGTCAACCCTGACCTTTAGGCTAAATTTCTTCTCTATTGCCATGTTAACTATTTATTTCCTTTAATTCTATTTGCTTACCTTTCATCGTTTTCCATTCTATTTTCATCTGTATTTTTTTTGTAATGTCACCGATCAATTTATATTTTCAATTTACATGTTTAATTTTTTAGTTAAATGAAAGAAGTCTGATCTCAATTTATTTGAAGTTGGTCATGTATATATGAGACTTGAAAATGTTAAAAGGAAATAAACAGAGACACCGGAAGCGAAATAAATAAAATAAAAAGTTGAAAAATCCCTCTCCTGCCCCACTCAGCTCTATCTTGAAAAATGGAAAAAAATTCCTCGCCTCCTGACTAAGATTTCAACCTGCCTCTCCTGTCTAGCCTCATTGTCATCTTAAAATTTGTCTTAGCCTCTCCAGTATTGGTTTTTTCATCTGCATCTCTCTGCCTTTTTATTGATACCCGGTGTCTAAGATGCTGCTGTGACATTATGGAGTTGTGTTGGACTGTTGGTTGTGAGGATGGGGCTATTACTGCTTATTCTTATTATATCTTAAAAACATTTGGTGGACTTTACGACTTTTGGATTTATGGTGATGTGTTTTTGCTGTTTATGTTGTTATTGCAGTTTTGAGTCCATGGGAGACAATTGGATCGCTTGGTGTGCGTAACTTTGTGCTGGTCAAGAAGCCGCAGGTTGAGAATCCAATTCTTGATAGGAAACAAGCGGCTATGGCTCGGAAGGGAGTTGGGAGTTGGAGGGCATGGTTCAATAAATCACTCAGTCGCAAGATAGTTTCTTACTGAATAGAGTTCGACACAAATTAATCTATAATTCTTGTTGGTGTTTGGTTCTTTTCTTTTTTATCATATGACATGTTTTCCTACTCTGGTATGTGACACGTTGTTGGTATTTTCCTAATTACATGTTTAGCTTTTATCAGTTATTATTTAGATAGTAGTTTGTTGATTTAGTCGTTTAAACAAAGCCAGTCCTGGTAGAGTCGCTGTCAAGTCTACTTGTTATATTCAGGTTATAATAGATATTGGTTGATTTCTATAGTATCAATGCAATTAATGGTTGTTGCTAACAATCTCTACTGCTTTTGTCTACTTCTTCTCTTGCTTACTGAATACTGACAAAGGTTCGTTTTCCATTTTGTTTACTTGGGGACTTTTAGCAAAGTCAAAATCAAGCAAGCTTATTCCTTTCTATAGACTTTCAACAAATTCCATCTTTAACACTAAGAGAAACCAAAGCAAATCTGATATCATTAGATGAAAATCTACAGTTCTAAATGGAGTAGTTTTTTGTGACATCAATTTGAGAGTTTTTCTCTGCGCGCACGCTTGTGCACACACAAGAATGTAATAGGAGAACTATGATGTAAAGGGGTCAGCATGTCCACTATTTTTTCACATCGTTTTTGAGGAGATAAGGCATTATGTCCCATTCCTTGTCATGTAATTTATCTTCGATGATAGCATTTGTACCGTTGTTTAGGAAGATAACCAATAAGGACACTTAACAGGTCTAGGATCAAGTTTCTCGGAATTCCTAGTATGAACAGAGCAGATACACTTGAAGGCTCTAGGATCAAGTTTCTCATAAGGCCTAGCGTGAATAGCGCAAACACACCCAAACACCTTCGAAGGAACAATGTATTTCCCACCCTTCAAAGCCTCTACAGGACTCTGAAAATTGAAGGTTTTAGGCATTCTATTGATAAGATAGGCAACAACTAGAATGACATTCCCCTAGAAGTTTTCTGGTAGATCCATAGTATACATAAGAGGTCTGCACTTCTAAGAAATGCCTATTTTTCCTTTCAACAACCCTATTTTGTGCACCAGTGTGAGGATAACTAGTTTAGGATTGTCCCATTGAACTACTTATAGGAGCCAATGCAAAACCCAATCCCAAAGTCTTTTACTTTTCTGTTTATTACCAATTCCTTAGCTCTGGGACCAAAAAGTGTGGATAACAGCACTTACCGTGTTTTGGTCAAATGGCACAAAAAATGGCTGGTTAACAATCCACATTCCTAGTCACATGATAACATACGTAAGAATTTTGTACTAATATACTGTGACTTAGTACCTTAAAATCAGATGAATTTGCATAACTGACGAGAGTTACAACAGATTGGTATACAAGTTGAACGTGAAACACTGCATCAGTTTGGTAGTTCTTGTTACGTAATGCTAAGGAATTAGATCCTTTTCTGTTGGTGAAAAAGTCAAAGGTCTTGCTCCCATTTAGATAAAGAATAGTTGGCCTGATTTACCAACTTAATATAGTGCTGGCTTTGTCAGCGCATGCTATCTAATCAAACTAAGTTTGTACTCGGGGGCGAAGTTAGAAGCCGACGTACGAATTCGGTCAAACCAAATAGTTTTAGTTCAATCGTTGTATTTGTATTAAGAAATTCACTAAGTATGTTAAAAAAATTAAATTTAGAACCCAATTACTAACACTGCTATCGTAGAATGTAGAACTCATAAGGTTCAAATTTTAGCTCCACCTCTGATTGTACTCCGCGGTAAAACCGAAAATTCTAACAAGGGAATTCAAAGAAGTGCAAAATACACTTGAAATATGAACCTACAACCTAATGGAATCACTTTTACCACCACACCTAACTTCCCTTTAATCACCCTATTTGCGCAGTGTAGTGGTATATATTAAATTGTTGAATCAACCTTTACCACTACACTTAAATTCTTATTTTAGTGTACCAATAGGACTCATCAATTTATATAAAAAAGGATTCAACAATTTATTTTCACCCCATTTGTGCAATGTAACTTTCCTCACGGTGTAGGATTCCAATGGGCAAGTTGTTGTTGTTGTTGTTGTTGTGCAATGTAACTTTCAACAAAGGAGATTTAATTGAATCCCTTTCAATACACTTACCTACACCACCAATTATACAATCCTTCTCCACCTATTTTCTGATATGAAATTTTGCTAAACCAGACTCTGCCAAGAGAAAAGAAGAATCTTATTACAATTCCTTTTTTTTTTCTTTTGTTCTCTCTAGTTAATAGACAACAGATTTGAAATTTGATGACCTCCTATTGCAGTTTAAGCCTAAAAAATTTAATATAGACAGTTAAATTACCTTAATCATCACTGTATAATTCAGTTATGGATACATTTGGTGTCTTGTATTTTAAAATTAAACACTTAAACCTATCAAATAAAACCTCAAACTTGTTATTGAATCATTGGATTAAGCCCTCAGATGGAAAACTTAAAAACACTTTTGGTTAAACCACTAAATCTTACAGTTCATGAAGTATGCACATTACTGGGAAAATGGTTACCTACTACTTTGAATTGCTACAAATTTAAAGAAAGGTGAGATCTGTTTAGAACTTTTATCGACAAAAAAGATTTGTCTAAGCCACTTCGTTTCTCTTAGTCCAAGTCACCTTTTTTTTGTCCAAATTGCTTTTCTTTTGTCTAACTCACTTCTTTTTTCTGTGAGTTAGATTGTCAACTAAAAGACCATGGTAGCAACATTAACCTAAAATATGTATAGATGTTATACATGGAAAGTTTGTGTTAAATTAAATTAGGATGTTATTGTTGAGGAGATTACCTAACAGACAATTTTTCCTACCAATCACAACCAAAGCTTATAAAAAATCTCCAATTCCAACTTTTCACATCCACATCCACATATCTATATAAACTTGTTCAAAGTGAAGCCTAAGGCATAATCAATCAAAGCATAAAATTTACTAGTCTTTCAAGAATCTATCACCTTCAACAATGGCTTATCACCACACCCCCTCTTTTTTCTTGTTATTACTTGTCGCTTTGTCATTGTATGCAATTCAAGGAGAAGCGCGCCATCTTCTTGAAGTAACTAAGCCGGAGCTTCCTAAGCCTGAATTGCCACATCTCCCGGAAATCCCAACTTTGCCTAAGCCTGAATTCCATGAAATTCCAAAACCTGAGCTGCCAACTCTGCCAAAGCCTGAATTGCCAGAAATCCCAAAGCCGGAGTTGCCTACATTTCCAAAGCCTGAACTGCCAAAATTGCCAAAACTCGAGATGCCTTCCATTCCTAAGCCTGAATTGCCAACTTTGCCAAAGCCAGAAATCCCTCAAGTGCCTAAAAAGCCTTGAGCGCGAGGCATATGAAACTCTCTTTGCCACATTGAAGAAGCATTCTTGAATGTTACACTTCTCTTGCAGCTTCCCTGTGGAACACGATTAATTATGTAATTTTTTTCTGTCATCAGTTTGCATTTGGCAGTATTTGTGTGATTGTTCAGTTATCAGTTCACTATGTATTTGTAATTTACAGTGTCATTAAGCCTACAGTCTTTTTATCTTTGTATTCTAAAACTTAGTAATATATTTGAGATGGCTTTTTACCTATGGTGATTGTATTTTGTTTTCTTTTCCCTTTCAGACTTTTCCCCTCTTTCTTTTTGGTGACAACTAGAGTTGTTTTAATTTGTAGTTCACATAATTTTCTAAGACCGGTGAATGCGTGATATATCATGGGCTGATGCATCCCAAACTCTACACTGAAAATGTTAGTATTTTTGTTTTTTGTGTGAGGGGTAGGCAATTAACTTACAAGCAATTAGCAATCCACTGTTACATTGCGGAGATTTTATCTTTTGGAATATTATCAATTTCATTACAGACTTGCTTACATAAGTGGAATTGTCCCCCGAGCATAGCTGGATGGCAAAGGAGGTGAACTTAAAATCCAGCTGGAGGCCTGCAGCGTGGGTTCGAATCCTGGTGGGAGCACTTTGCTCTCTTCTGGGATAGGACCTTGTAGGTGATATCAGTTGCTCTGTTCTCAAACCCTGGTCATTCAGGCACATCCCGCGATTTACTGATAGTAGTGTTGAGGGACCAGTACTACTATCTCCAGGAATAGTCTGACGTAAGTATGATAGTAGTGTTTAGTAGTGTTGAGAGACCGATACTACTATTTTCAGGAATAGTCTGGCGTAAGTCTGATAGTAGTGTTTAGTAGTGTTGAGTGACCGGTACTACTATCTCCAGGAATAGTCTGGCGTATGTCTGATAGTAGTGTTGAGGGACCGGTACTACTATTGAATAGTCTGGCGTAAGTCAGGAAGTTGGACATCAAAAAAAAAAAGAAGATAAAAGTACAAGTATTTTGTCACATTATTATATATACTGCCTCTGGCAAGGTCTCTGTTTGCAAAAAAAAAATCTGATTATCTCAAAGTCAACAAATTTTCCGTAAACTTTTTACTTTACAGAGTGTGAGACGAAGGGGAAGAGGGTAACATGAATCGAACCCACACATGTTGTATGTAAGATTTCCACTAATACCACTAGACTATAAGCTTTTTGTAATGTAATTCAATGATAAAATCGAAATAGCGGAAGAATTGGGATGTTATTGTTTCCAAAGGATATTGGGGAGAATATGGACAGCGTAGAGGATATTTTGAGTTAACCAACCTTCCTCCAAAGTCTGTTGAAGATATTTGGATATTGTAATATTGGCCAATAAATTGCAAATTTGATGCAACTATGGAATTCCTATAAGACACCGTTTGGACAGTTTGGATCGTATTTGTAATAGCTTGAAGATGAACTCTTATATTTGTATATTTGTAAGTGTAATTCGAATTATCCATTTCAATATAATATGGGTTCATTACAGAGTTGCTCACGTTTCTATTGCTAGTTTAAACATACAATCACCTATACTACAGTATGGATTAAACTAGGAATTCAAACAGATTACTTGTCATCTTGAAGTGTTACAAATTTTAAGAAATTAGGTGAATTCTCATCAGATTACCTACTAGAAGACCTTTGTTATGTTATGATCAGATTGTAGGTAATAGTTGTTATACATGTACAGTTTGTACATGTTAAATCAATTAGGAGGTTATTGTTGAGAACATGGAACAAACGGACAGTTTTTCCTACCAAAACACAACCAAAGCCTAATTCTCAAATTCCTTTTTTCCACATCCACATATCTATATAAACTTGTTCAAAGTATAACCTAAAGCATAATCAACCAAATCATAAAACTTACTAACTAGTCATCAAGCATTTATCACTTCAACAATGGGTTATCACCACAACCCCTCTTTTTTCTTTTTATTACTTATCACTTTGTCTTTAACAAGCAGCTATGGAATTCAAGCAGAAGCGCGCAATCTTCTTGAAGTAACTATGCCCGAGCTTCCTAAGCCCGAATTGCCACATCTTCCGGAAATCCCAACTTTGCCTAAACCTGAACTTCCAAAACCCGAGCTGTCAACTCTGCCAAAGCCCGTATTCCCAGAAATCCCAAAGGCTCCGGAGTTGCCAACATTTCCAAAGACGGAACTGCCAAAGTTACCAAAACTCGAGATGCCTGCCATTCCTAAGCCTGAGCTACCAACTTTGCCGAAGCCAGAAATCCCTCAAGTGCCTCACAAGCCTTGAGTTTGAGGCGAATGTCATTCTCTTTCTTCATCGAATCAGCAATGTTGAATGTTACTTCCCTTGATGTCATGTGATCAAGCGTTTCTTTTATTTTTCTTTTTTGTTAATTTTGCTGTTGAAATTATTAGCTATGTAATATTCTGTCATCAGTTGCAGCTTCTGTTTGAAGAAATATTTGTCTGATTGTTCTATCATCAGTTCACTACTGTATTTACGTTTCTAATGGCATTACATATACCATAATAAGAAATTTACAATGCAAGCAGAATGGCTTTAATTTCAATTCAATAGTTCAATATTTGATAAATAAGGAGTAACTTTTTTCATACAACAATCCTCAGAACATTCTATTATTAATATCCATATGTTACTGAAATTTTAAAATCCTTGCCAAAGTTGGTTCCTTCTTATGCTAGCAAAATTGCTCAAGAACATCAAATTGTGCATCACATGGAAAGTTGAAGTGAGTCTATTTATCTTTGGAGACTCTTCTACTTTTTTTTACATCTTGGGACACTGCAAGACATGGCAGACTATTAGCCTAATTTATCTCTGGAGAAAATTGACAGCAGTTAATTGTTAAAACCACAAGCAGTTCAATTTATGAAGAAGTAGAAAGAAGCATAGTTTTCAGCATAAGAAAAACAAAAAAGGAATATTAGGAATATACTACATTATAGCTAGAAGATCACAACCTTTGAGAGAGAACACTTCACAATAGTTTTCTTCTCTTTCTATATATATATATATATATAATTATAGTGTCTTGAAGTAAAAACTTATTAAAAGTGAAATTCGGGATAGAGTCCTCAAGTTTGATCTTATGTAAATGAAATCCAGGAAAGCTATCTTCAATGTCTGAAATCGTCAAATAATTCCCGGATGAATAGAAAATTGGATTCATGTAGTAGGAGAAAGATTTCTCATTCCTTAGCCGGAAAGATGTGTGGCCATGAAAGAGGGATTAAGTCGAACATACTTAACTGAGTGATAGAGTCGTGGAAACGCTTGTTTCTTCCATTTTTGGATCTTAGCTCCATGGAAGAATATGTTACTGTTGAAACACAAAAGAATTGAAATCTTAGATCAAAACACTAAATCACATGTTGCTTTTTATTCTGGAGTTTAAAGAGGATCTTGTTACATAGCTAACAAAAACAATACACTGATTTCAGTTTTTGGCCCTGAGTTTTAGCAATTGCCAAAGTTACCACTGTCCTGGGGCAAATTTTGGTGGTTTTGTAAAAATAGCTCAAAGACTAGTATAGAAGACAATTAAGCATGTATAGAGAGGCAAATGGACCAGATTTCTTTCTTTCTTTCTTTCTTTCTTTCTTTCTTTATTTTTACTTGAGAATCCGGAAGGAGTGGTTTTTACATGAAGTAAAATAATTTAGTAATGGACTGCACATGTTTTTATAACTTGATTAAACATACTGCATACAATCACTGTGGATTAAACAAGGAGTACACATTATTGGGAAACCTATAAGTTGCCATGTTGAAGTGTTACAAACTTAAAGAAAGGTGAATTCTCATTTACCTTTGTTATGTTATGACCTTGTAGGAACATAAGCATAAACTTGTTCCTACCAACCACAACGATTAAATTAGGAGGTTACTGTTGAGATGATGAACTAACATACATTTTTTCCTACCAACCACAACAACAGCCTAATTCTGCTTCCTATTTTTCACATCCACATATCTATATAAACTTGTTCTAAATGAAGCTTAAAGCATAATCAAGTAATCTTCAAGAATTTATAGACTTCAACAATGGCTTATCACCACACCCCCTCTTTTTTCTTGTTATTACTTGTCGCTTTGTCATTGTATGCAATTCAAGGAGAAGCGCGCCATCTTCTTGAAGTAACTAAGCCGGAGCTTCCTAAGCCTGAATTGCCACATCTCCCGGAAATCCCAACTTTGCCTAAGCCTGAATTCCATGAAATTCCAAAACCTGAGCTGCCAACTCTGCCAAAGCCTGAATTGCCAGAAATCCCAAAGCCGGAGTTGCCTACATTTCCAAAGCCTGAACTGCCAAAATTGCCAAAACTCGAGATGCCTTCCATTCCTAAGCTTGAATTGCCAACTTTGCCAAAGCCAGAAATCCCTCAAGTGCCTAAAAAGCCTTGAGCGCGAGGCATATGAAACTCTCTTTGCCACATTGAAGAAGCATTCTTGAATGTTACACTTCTCTTGCAGCTTCCCTGTGGAACACGATTAATTATGTAATTGTTTTCTGTCATCAGTTTGCATTTGGCAGAAATATTTGTGTGATTGTTCAGTTATCAGTTCACTATGTATTTGTAATTTACAGTGTCATTAAGCCTACAGTCTTTTTATCTTTGTATTCTAAAACTTAGTAATATATTTGAGATGGCTTTTTACCTATGGTGATTGTATTTTGTTTTCTTTTCCCTTTCAGACTTTTCCCCTCTTTCTTTTTGGTGACAACTAGAGTTGTTTTAATTTGTAGTTACACATAATTTTCTAAGACCGGTGAATGCGTGATATATCATGGGCTGATGCATCCCAAACTCTACACTGAAAATGTTAGTATTTTTGTTTTTTGTGTGAGGGGTAGGCAATTAACTTACAAGCAATTAGCAATATGTATCTCAAAAGCTTATTGGTTGTCTGCAAATAGCTTCTGGAGTGCTTCTGTGATGTATTCGAATTTGAAAAGTCAAGGTGTATATTTTCATTGACTCAAAGAATTGCTGCTTACTTTAATGAGGTCATTCTATCTGGACTCGTGGGGTTTGGATATGGTATTATTGGCCAAGAAATTGCAAATTTGATGCAACTATGGAATTCCTATAAGACACCGTTTGGATCGTATTTGTAATAACTTGAAGATGAACTCTTATAATTGTATGTGTAATTCGAATTATCCATTTCAATATAATATGGGTTCATTACAGAGTTTCTCACGTTTCTATAGCTAGTTTAAACATACAATCACCTATACTACAATATGGATTAAACTAGGAATTCAAACCGATTACTTGTCATCTTGAAGTGTTACAAATTTTAAGAAATTAGGTGAATTTTCATCAGATTACCTACTAGAAGACCTTTGTTATGTTATGATCAGCTTGTAGGTAATAGTTATACATGTAGAGTTTGTACATGTTAAATCAATTAGGAGGTTATTGTTGAGAACATGGAACAAACGGACAGTTTTTCCTACCAAAACACAACCAAAGTCTAATTCTCAAATTCCTTTTTCCACATCCACATATCTATATAAACTTGTTCAAAGTATAACCTAAAGCATAATCAACCAAATCATAAAACTTACTAACTAGTCATCAAGCATTTATCACTTCAACAATGGGTTATCACCACAACCCCTCTTTTTTCTTTTTATTACTTATCACTTTGTCTTTAACAAGCAGCTATGGAATTCAAGCAGAAGCGCGCAATCTTCTTGAAGTAACTATGCCCGAGCTTCCTAAGCCCGAATTGCCACATCTCCCGGAAATCCCAGCTTTGCCAAAGCCAGAATTCCCTGATATTCCAAAACCCGAGCTGCCAACTCTGCCAAAGCCCATATTGCCAGAAATTCCAAAGGCGCCGGAGTTGCCAACATTTCCAAAGCCGGAACTGCCAAAGTTACCAAAACTTGAGATGCCTGCCATTCCTAAGCCTGAGCTACCAACTTTGCCGAAGCCAGAAATCCCTCAAGTGCCTCACAAGCCTTGAGTTTGAGGCGAATGTCATTCTCTTTCTTCATCGAATCAGCAATATTGAATGTTACTTCCCTTGATGTCATGTGATCAAGCTTTTCTTTTATTTTTCTTTTTTGTTAATTTTGCTTTTGAAATTATTATCTATGTAATATTCTGTCATCAGTTGCAGCTTCTGTTGGAAGAAATATTTGTTTGATTGTTCTATCATCAGTTCACTACTGTATTTACGTTTCTAATGGCATTACATATACCATATTTTTTTATAGTAAGAAATTTATAATGTAAGCAGAATGGCTTTAATTTCAATTCAATAGTTCAATATTTGATAAATAAGGAGTAACTTTTTTCATACAACAATCCTCAGAACATTCTATTATTAATATCCATATGTTAGCGAAATTTTAAAATCCTTGCCAAAGTTGGTTCCTTCTTATGCTAGCAAAATTGCTCAAGAACATCAAATTGTGCATCACATGGAACGTTGAAGTGAGTCTATTTATCCCTCGAGACTCTTCTACTTTTTCTTACATCTTGGGACACCGCAAGACATGTCAGACTATTTATCTCTGGAGAAAATCGTCAGCACTGTTAAAACCACAAGCAGTTCAATTTATGAAGAAGTAGAAAGAAGCATAGTTTTCAGCATAAGAAAAACAAAAAAGGAATATTAGGAATATACTACATTATAGCTAGAAGATCACAACCTTTTGAGAGAGAACACTTCATAATAGTTTTCTTCCTCTTTCTATATATATATATATATATAATTATAGTGTCTTGAAGTAAAAACTTATTAAAAGTGAAATTCGGGATAGAGTCCTCAAGTTTGATCTTATGTAAATGAAATCCAGGAAAGCTATATTTTCGTCTTCAATGTCTGAAATCGTCAAATAATTCCCGGATGAAATGAAAATTGAATTCATGTAATAGGAGAAAGATTTCTCATTCCTTAGCCGGAAAGATGTGTGGCCATGAAAGAGGGATTAAGTGAAACATACTTAACTGAGTGGTAGAGTCGTGGAAATGCTTGTTTCTTCCATATTTTGGATCTTAGCTCCATGGAAGAATATGTTACTGCTGAAACACAAAAGAATTGAAATCTTAGATCAAAACACTAAATCACATGTTGCTTTTTATTCTGGAGTTTAAAGAGGATCTTGTTACATAGCTAACAAAAACAATACACTGATTTCAGTTTTTGGCCCTGAGTTTTAGCAATTGCCAAAGTTACCACTGTCCTGGGGCAAATTTTGGTGGTTTTGTAAAAATAGCTCAAAGACTAGTATAGAAGACAATTAAGCATGTATAGAGAGGCAAATGGACCGGATTTCTTTCTTTCTTTCTTTTTACTTGAGAATCCGGAAGGAGTGGTTTTTACTTGAAGTAAAATAATTTAGTAATGGACTGCTCATGTTTTTATAACTAGATTAAACATACAGTCACTGTGGATTAAACAAGGAGCACACATTATTGGGAAACCGATAAGTTGCCATGTTGAAGTGTTACAAACTTAAAGAAAGGTGAATTCTCATTTACCTTTGTTATGTTATGACCTTGTAGGAAGATAAGCATAAACTTGTTCCTACCAACCACAACCAATTAAATTAGGAGGTTACTGTTGAGATGATGAACTAACATACATTTTTTCCTACTAACCACAACAATAGCCTAATTCTGCTTCCTATTTCACATCCACATATCTATATAAACTTGTTCTAAATGAAGCCTAAAGCATAATCAACTAGTCTTCAAGAATTTATAGACTTCAATAATGGCTTATCACCACAACCCATCTTTTTTCTTGTTATTACTTGTCACTTTGTCTTTAACAAGCAGCTATGCAATTCAAGCAGAAGCGCGCCATCTTCTTGAAGTAACTTCACCTGAGATTCCTAAGCCTGAATTGCCACATCTTCCGGAAATCCCAACTTTACCTAAGCCTGAATTGCCACATCTCCCGGAAATCCCAACTTTGCCTAAGCCTGAATTCCCTGATATTCCAAAACCTGAGCTGCCAACTCTGCCTAAGCCTGAACTCCCTGAAATTCCAAAACCCGAGCTGCCAACCCTGCCAATGACCGAATTGCCAAAAATCCCAAAGCCGGAGTTGCCAACATTTCCAAAGCCTGAACTGCCAAAATTGCCGAAACTCGAGATGCCTGCCATTTCTAAGCCTGAACTGCCAACTTTGTCAAAGCCAGAAATCCCTCAAGTGCCTAAAAAGCCTTGAGCGCGAGGCATATGAAACTATCTTTGCCACATTGAAGAAGCATTCTTGAATGTTACACTTCTCTTGCAGCTTCCCTGTGGAACACGATTAATTATGTAATTTTTTTCTGTCATCAGTTTGCATTTGGAAGAAATATTTGTGTGATTGTTCAATTATCAGTTCACTATGTATTTGTAATTTACAGTGTCATTAAGCCTACAGTCTTTTTATTTGTATTCTAAAACATAGTAATATATTTGAGATGGCTTTTTACTTATGGTGGTTGTATTTTGTTTTCTTTTCCCTTTCAGACTTTTCCCCTCTTCCTTTTTGGTGACAACTAGAGCTGTTTTAATTTGTAGTTCACATAATTTCCTAAGCCTGGTGAATGCGCGATATATCATGAGCTGATGCATCCCAAACTCTACACCGAAAATGTTAGTATTTTTTTTTGTGAGGTGTAGGCAATTAACTTACAAGCAATCCACTGTTACATTGCGCAGATTTTATCTATAGCAATATTATCAATTTCATCACAGACTTGTGTACATAAATGGAATTTAATACAGATAGTTTCTAAATACAATTATTTTCTCACTGTCTTTCAAGAATACAAGATAAGATTACCATTCTGGCAAGGTATTATTATTTGCAAAGGATATCTGAGCATCTTAAACTCAATTTTTTTGTAAAGCTATTTTTATTACAGAGGGGAACTGTGGAAGGGGAAGCAGAAGGGGAAGAGAAAGAGAGTAATGCGAATCGAACCCACATTTTTTGTGCGTGAGATTTCCACCGATACCACTAAACTAAAAGCCTTTATTCTCAAACTCAATGTAACATTCATTTTGCGGCGAGTGCATCACTACATGCACATACACAAAGAATATCAGGAATGGACAAAATTCTGAAGCGTACTGTAGAAAATAAATGAAAGCTAGATTTTAGTTTTAAGTGTCAGAAAATTGTGTATTGTATGTTGATTGTAGTCCTGGAGTTTAAAGAGGTTCTTGTTACACAACTAACAACACTTCACCAGTAGGCCGCCTGCAGTTCTTAGCCGCGAGTTTTAGATTCGATGTTCTTTTTCTCTTGAGAATGCAGAGGGAGAGAAGAAGATTTGACTTTATGTAAATGATCATTTGGTAATGAAGTTGCTCATGTTTCTGTAGATAGATAAAACATACAATCACCTATACAACAGTATGGATTAAACTACGAGCTTAAAGAAATTAGGTGAGTTCTCATTAGATTACCTACTAGAAGACATTTGTTATGACCAGCTTGTAGGAAGATCAACATAAAATAGGTAGTAGTTGTATACATGTAGAGTTTGTACAAGTTAAATTAGATTAGGAGGTTATTGTTGAGAATATGAACTAACAAACAATTTTTCCTACCAACCATATTCAAATCCTAATTCTACTTCCTTAATCCACATCCACGTATCTATATAAACTTGTTCAAAATGAAGCCTTTGCATTCACTCAAAGCATAAAATTTACTAACTAGTCTTCAAGCATTTACCACCTTCAACAATGGCTTATAACTACAGCCCATCTTTTTCCTTGTTATTACTGGTCACTTTGTCTTTAACAAGCTGCTACACAATTCAAGCAGAATCCCGCCATCTTCTTGAAGTAACTCAGCCCGAGATTCCCTAGCCTGAATTGCCACATCTTCCGGAAATCCCAACTTTACCTAAACCTGAATTCCCTGAACTTCCAAAACCCGAGCTGCCAACTCTGCCAAAGCCCGTATTGCCAGAAATCCCAAATCCGGAGTTGCCAACATTTCCAAAGCCGGAACTGCCAAAGTTGCCAAAACTTGAGATGCCTGCCATTCCTAAGCCTGATCTTCCAACTTTGCCGAAGCCAGAAATCCCTCAAGTGCCTCACAAGCCTTGAGTTTGAGGCGAATGACATTCTCTTCCCTCATCGAAACAGCAATGTTGAATGTTACTTCCCTTGATGTCATGTGATCCAGCTTTTCTTTTTTGTTAATTTTCCTTTTGGAATTATTATCTATGTAATATTCTGTCATCAGTTGCAGCACTGTTGCCAGAAATATTTGTGTGATTACTCTTTCATCAGTTCATATTTGTGTTTCTATTGGCATTACAAATACAATTTTTCTATAAAAAGAAACTTACAATGCTTCCAGAATGGCTTTAATTGCAATTCCTAGAATTGAAGTAAATATCTCAAAAGGTCACTCAATTATGTGTAACTATATAACAAAGTCATTTAACTTTGTTGTGTATAAAAAAGATCACTGAACTTAGGCTTTTCTCTTATAAAATTACTCAACCAAATTTGTCATAAAAAATGCTCACTTTACCCCCCTTAACATTTTAGATTTAGAAAACAATATCCCCTTCACAGTTTGAATGGTATAATAAACCCCCTTAATTTTAAATTTATGACTAAAAATGAGTTGAATTATTACATGTTTTTTTAACTGAACTTTTATTACCAAAGTGATCATTAGTTCTGTTAAGAGTCTCACATCGGAAATGAAATGAGAACATGGACTCCTTATATGGACTTTGACAATTCTCACCCTACAAGCTAACTTTTGGGGTTGAGTTAAGCAAAAGATCATTTCTTTACATGATATCAGAGTCAGGCCCATTCCAATTCTATGTTCACCGATGTTGCTTGCGGGGAGTGTTAAGAGTCTCACATCGGAAATAGAATGAGAACATAAACTCCTTATATTGACCTGGACAATCCTCACCCTACAAGCTAACTTTTGGGGTTGAGTTAGGCCCAATATTCATTCTTTACAAGTTCATTATAAGCTCAAGAGAAAACCTGAGAGCATGACTTTGTCTCAGTTAACTGCTGTCTACTTTACTAACTATTGAGTTGTGGAGCCTAATACATCACCGACACTATAAAGACCCTACACAGAGTGTAGAACGCTTATCGACCTGAGAGGTCAGGTCGACGTTGGGGTTAGAAGGGGTGGTAAACCCCCCTCCAGGAGGAGTAGGGGTGGAGCCCCCTGATTTTTTTTATAATGTAAGGTTATTTAATTGAAGGTATTTTGGGAATTTCGGGCTTGTCCGTGTTTCGGTGACCAGGAGAGTCAGCCGGAGATAGGCTTTCCGAGCTTATTAGGAGCAGAATTGCTTCTTTACGGGTATGACATTTTACTTTAGATGAGCCAAAACGCATTGAGACAGCTTAACTACGGTGACCTGTATCGTCGGGTCCGTAAGACCCGTATTATGTTCGCCCTAGTTTTCGCTATATATTCTGGGGCGCCATTTTTCTTTGTGAGTGAGCAAGAGAGAATTGTGAACACAAACTCCCTATTTTGACTATAGTGAAATCTGCAGCGGCAAGTGGACGTAGCTCTCGCATTGAGAGTGAACCACTATAAATCTTTGTGTTATTTATTTCTTCGCTTATTTACTGTTTTCTTATTAGGTCGGATTTGAGACTCAAATCCTAACACTAACGGCCTCATCGACCACCTCTCCTATACAATTTGGAAGGATAAAATTTGACAAACTAAGCTGTTTATACAATCGTATATGTTCCTATTGCCCCTATGATGAATCTCTCTTGAATAATGAATAATATCTTGCATACTTGCTCAGGTCTCATTGACTTCTTCTGAAACACACATAAATTTCTTTCTTGCATATATTTTTAAAATGTTAAAAATGATTTTTAGATTAATATGAATTATAACATGTAACCTTTTAAATAATTAAAAAAATTAAGCAATAGTATTGTTTAAAAATTAAATTCTCATTTTTGTGCTTGAACTTTTTTCGCAAAGCTTCAAATTATCTTAATCCATTTTATTTAGTATTACTAGTATTGAAAACTTTATTTCATTGGATCAAAAAGAGAAACTTTATTTCATTTATTCAATTTTGTGTAAAAAAAAATATTCTACTTCTATATCATTTTTTATATATCATAATCTTATAGTTTCCAAAAAAATAAAATATCAAAAAATAACTTTCAGTTTAATGATAGTATTTTATACTCTTTCCAGATCAAGAACGAAAAGTTACAAAAAAATATATTTTACAATATTGAATATAAGTGAGAAATTTTTATTTAACAATTTTAAAATTTTGAGATTAGTAAATAATATCGCGTTCATCTCTTGTATTATTTAACCTGAGAATCGTTTTTGACATATAAAAAAACATGTAATAATCCAACTCATTTCTAGTCACTGATTTAAGGGGGTTATTGTCTTATTTCAAAATGTGAAGGGGTATTATTTTTCAAACCCAAAATGTTAAGGGGCTAAAGTGAGTTTTTTTTATGACAATTTAGTTGAGTGATTTTATAAGAGAAAAAGCTCTAAGTTCACTGAACTTATTGTAACGTCTCATAATTTCGGGCGATAATTTGAGCACGTAAACGATGGAAATAGACCTGAGTGTTGGAAATTTTTTGTTATATTTACGTATACTAATAAGGAAATTAGTATACCAGGAATGCGATCTCGAAATAATTTTGGATGCAACAAGTGTGATGATGGAGATTAATAATAATAGTTGTATATCCCAAAAAAGATGATGGACTAATGTCATATTACAAATTATGACATCGTATATACGAATGTCTTATAAATTTTTAAGATTTAAATAAAGTGGGATCTAAAATTAATTATATGTATAATTGATAAATTGTACGGAGGAGGTCACTTAATTTAATTTAAATTAAGTGACACGTTAACCACATATATGGCAAGAAATAAGGCCTCCCACTTGGCCAATTCATAGCACGTAAATTGTTTTGCTGCCAAAACGTAAGGAAAAACAATTCATTCTCTTTCTCTGCTATATCCTTGATTTCTTTTCTCCATTCAAAAAGAAAGGAACCAACAGCTTGAGAAGTGAAAAAAAAGGAGAATATCCACTTTTAAGAGTTTCCAAATATATTTTTTCTGTTATTGCTTCTACTACTACATCTGATTTTCCGGAAATATCCACTTTTAAGAGTTTGGAACCTTAAAGTGAAACTGAGTATGTTAAAAGCAAATTATTTTCTTCTTTTGGCATGTTTTATGAAATGAAATATAACTGTGGTATTATTTCATAATTTATTCTACTCCTAGAAATTAAAAATAATCATGTTATTGATTTCTATGCTAAAAGCATGTCCAAATTGTTTCTAAGTCCTTAATGAGGCATATGAAAAAAAGATGTTAATGATATTCACAGTGTCGTCAAAGTTAATATGTCACATGTTAAGATTGGAATTTGATGTTGTCAATTTCATTTGCATATTATCCTGAACCACTTGTGCTATGCACATTACTATATGGTAAATATTATATATATATATATATATATATATATATATGGGAATGGAAAAAGAGGGAAATTCGTTATATACGCACACCACCTGCAGCTGGTACAGATTATCACAAAAGAGCCCTAAGAGGCCAACATTGAAGCAAGCATGGCTTATATGATATAACCGAAAGTCTGTGTTGCGGTCATGGGAAGTAGGATTTCGATACTACCGAAAGCCTGTGTGGCGGTTATCGGAAAGTAGGATTTCAATATAATTTTTCCCCGTAATCGTAATAAATCAAGAATGAAATCACAGGGCGGGGAAAAGAACTTATAGTAATAGTTTTCTGTGTGGCGGTTATGGGAAATAGTTAGTATACCGCATTTGCATCATGTATGACAATTATGAATATTATGCCCACATTATGAAGAAAGACGCCTGTGTGTCATCGATATACTGCATTGGTATTACATAACATTTAGACATATGTATTGTTGGTTAGTATTTCTGTTTCAGGTTATGATATATCTTGGCTATGTTATTTCTTATGCCTGACATACTCAGTACATCAGTCGCACTGACGTTCCTTTTTGTTGGGGACGCTGCGTTTCATGTCCGCATGTTCCCACAGGCAGAACGACGGTCCACGTGAATAGGTTGCAGATTTCAGCGGACTTTTGGAAGCACTCATCTCCTTCCGGAGTGTCGGTGTAACTTTGGTATGTTACATTTTTTGCGTGTCTATATGGGTATGGCAGGGTCTTGTCCCGACCTGTTGATGTTGTACACTCTTTAGAGGCTTGTAGATAAGTGTCCTGTGTATAGTAGTTTTGTATGGCCTTGTCGACCTTGGAATGAGTATGTATATATGTATAAGTCAATTTTCTGGTTAAAAGCTTGCATAACCTTTTCGGCTTAGTCCGTGTTTATTTATGGTTAGGTGTTGATTGCGTTGATTAGCGGTACCCGACGGGTGGGATCCGAGTACCCGTCGCGGCCCTCCGATTTGAGTCGTGACACTTATTGATACAAAATAAAATTAAATGATTTTGTTACATAATTTCCCACAGTTGAGTGATCTTTTGAGATATTTACTCCTAGAATTGTCGAGAACTCAATATTTGACAAATTACTTTTTGGCAAAACACATAGATAGACATCTTAATTTGACCTCAGCTGGCAAGTAAACACCCCAACTTTGAGAATACACATCTAGACACGACTAAATTTAAGTTGTCTAGATGTGCATTTTTAAAGTTGGGATGTTTACGGGGCCAACACAAACCAAGTTGAAGTGTCTGATGTGCATTCTCAAAGTTAGAGTGTTTATTTGTCAGTTGAAATCAAGTTTAGGTGTCTATCTATTTATTTACCCCTTACTTTTTTTTCATACAACAATCATTACAACATTCTCTTATTAATATTCATATATTACAACAAATTCTAAATTTGTGCCAAAGTTGGTTCCTTCTTATGCTAGCAAAACAATATTATTTTTTGATTCATGTCTCCTATTCAAGACTACTCTAAGAACATAAAAATTGTGCCTCACATGGAACTAGCATGATAAACCCGTGATATACACGATATATATGTCGTGTATATCATGGGCTGATGTTGAATTGGGTTGTTACACCCGTGATATACACGGTATATGCATGATGTGTATATCATCGTTTAGTGGTCTAATTTTGGTTATGTTTTGTTGTAATTAAATTAGAGTTGTACACTTACCATAATTGTATAATTATTGTACAAGTAGAATAAAGTTTTGAGAGTAGAGTAGGAATATGATTTTCCTATTATGGAAATTGTAAATTGTTTATATACTCTTTCATTAATGAAAATAATCAAACGATTATTTCTTTCATGGTATCAGAAGTCTAGGTTTCACAACACCTCAAACTTCTCCGCTGCCTCGACTCGATTCCCGAGAACTCTTGTCTCGATTTTCAAGCATGTTCTTGTTATCTCCTCTCTTTCCAAATTTCTTCTCCTACCCCAATTCACCTTTTATTCTTTTGTTATGTCTACGTCAAAGAACATGTTTCATCCTATCCTTCCAACATCAGGAACCACATTCCCCGAACCCACCTTTAGCCTTGAAAAGTGTGTCTGTTCGAAAATTTACAACTGATAATTGGGTTTCTGTTGACTTTGACCCTTTTGAATTTACTGTGAAGGATTTCACTACGGGAATACCTCTAATGCGATGTAATAGCCGAGGAGAGCTATATCCCACCAACACTAATCAAGTTACACCGTCAACGTTTGCCGCTATAGCACCTTCCTTGTGACATGCGTGTTTGGGTTATCCGAGAGCGTTTGTTCTTTCCTCTCCTAAAAATAGTTATTTTATTGAGTGTAATATAGTATACGTAGTATTAATGTTTGTTCTTCTTATCCACTTGAGAAACATGTTAGATTACCCTTTGTAGCCTCTAATTCTAGTACTTTGTTGTCATTTGATATTATTCATAGTGATTTATGAACATCTCCCGTTTTGAGCTCTTTGGGACATCGTTACTATGTGTTATTTTTGGATGATTATTCTAATTTTTTGTGGACCTTTCCATTGTCTAAAAAGTCTCAAGTTTATTCCACATTCCTATCGTTGAGAGCATTCATCCATACCCAATTTGAATGGAAAATTAAAAACATTCATCGTGATAATGGAAGAGAATTTGATAATGGTCAATTTAGGGAATTTTGTAATGTTAATGGCATATCTTTTAAATTTTCTTGTCCTTTTACGTCCTCACAAAATGGTAAAGTCGAGATAAAAATTCACACCATTAATAATATTATTCGGACATTACTAGCTCATGCTTCCTTACCACCTTCATTTTGGCATCATGCATTACAAATGACTACTTACCTTCTTAACATACTCCCTAACAAAGGATTAGCATCACAAAGATCCGTCATATTCTCATCTTAGGGTGTTTATGTGTTTATGCTATCCTATTTCCCTCTACTACAGTAAATACTACAAGTCTGCTCTACCGCTTGTATGTTTTTGGGTTATCCGTCTAATCATCGCGGTTATAAATGTTATGATTTATCCTCTAATAAAATACTCATTAGTCGCCATGTAATTTTTTATGAAACCCAATTTTCGTTTGCTAAGTTGCATAATTCCGTGTCTAATTCCTATAATTTTCTAGATGATGAGTTCTCACCGTATGTGCTCCACCAGTTGTTCTGAACCCGTCTCGAGATTTGGACCAACAGCCACCGGCTGGCCTAGTGACCACTATCCCAGAAACTTCCCATCAAGAATTCAGCCAGTAGACCCACTGCCTGCTGGCTGTTAGCGATTTATCCACACGCTTAACGCAAGTGCACGTATCGTGACAAGTAATATAGTCTGGGTAAGACCGAATATCATCCTCAGGGATTAGTGTTCAATTACCAATTTCTATCCTATGGTATCTATTTGGTGATCGATATTTTGATGGTTGTTTGTATCTATGACTACTAAATAATTATAAAAGTTAACTAATTTACTTTACTTAAATCAGATATGGTGGAAATAGGGCTTTCAATCTCTTCAACTATCCGCTCGCTTTAATCTTTAATGCAATGATAAAGGTTCTTCTTCTATATTGAGATAGCAGGTTAACTAAGCCATTTTATATTCTGGTTAGGATATATAAACACTCAACCCCGATGCAGAACCCTTCTATCTTTCGATGATAAGATTCACCACAAAGGAGGATTAAGAACAATAATCTATCAAACTACACAAGTATCGGGGTACATTCGTCCATGATTTTAACCTATGTTTATTCAACTATAGCATATTCACAATCTCCCCTTTCGGATCTCGATTAGAAATCATATATGTGATGATAATTAGTGATCAATTAATTACCAAGCCATCAAAGCAATTATTGAATAAATCTCAACTATATAAAGAAGAAACCAAAACCATGCATTAAATCATAAAACGAGGTTCAAGTGATTCGAATGGAAAGCCCTAATTAAAGTTTAGCTCCTAGTCATAGACATGCTAAGAACTAAAAGATTATCCAACATAAACTGAAAAATAAATAAAGTAAGAAAAAGAATTACTCAATAACAAGCCTCCAATCTTGAAGCTTTCAAGAACTATGTGTTGTGTAGAGTTAGGGATTGTGGAACCCTTCAAAAATCTGCTCTAAGGCCTTTTTATATCCTCCAAAAACGTTCCCAACTTTTCCCTCTTGATCTTGGCCCATTCCCATTCGGATTTGGCTGAAAATCCGCGTCGGCGCCACGACCCTGAGACCGGCGCCGTGGCGCCGAAACTCCTGCGACTCGTCAGATTTTTGGGCGCCGTGGCGCTGCTTTCGCTGATAGAATGGCGCCACGGCGCCGCCCTGTCCTTCGTCCGGGTGCCGACTTTTCGTCTCTTTTGGCTCTGGAACCTCTGTTTCTTCCCTCTTTTTACTTATATTCGCCAATGTGTCATTTTAAACCAATGTGACTCAAAAGAAAGAAAATATATACTAACATGACACGTATTTGTACAAAAAATGGGCCAAAGACTAACTGAAAATGACTCAAAAGGTGTATATAAAATACGCCTCGATACTCGGCCTCCGCACTGAAAATACTAACATTACATGTATCAACCCTTGGGTTTCAGGGACCCCGATCATCCTAACCATGTCTGTTTGGTGAAGAAGTCATTGTATGGGCTAAAACAGGCCCATCGGGCTTGGTATAAAAGGTTTGCAGATTATGTGTCTACTATTGGGTTTTCTCATAGCAGGTCTGATCATTCTCTGTTCATCTATCGCCGTGGTACTTCTCTAGCATACATTCTGTCATCATGTAAGTCCTCTCCTACTCCGGTTGGCACAAAACTGAAGCTGAGTGCTAATTCTAGCATACCTTATGAGGATCCTTCCCACTATCATAGTCTTGCAGGGGCTCTTCAGTATCTTACGTTCATGAGGCCCAATATTACTTATGCAGTGTAGCATGTGTGTTTATTCATGCATAATTGATGCGCGAAAAGATGCACACACTTTAACGCAAGTGCACGTTATCGTGACAAGTAATATAGTCTTGGTAAGACCGAATATCGTCCACAAGGATTAGTGTTCAATTATCAATTATCTATCTTTTGGTATCTATTTGGTAACCGATATTTGATTTTGTGGTTTGTAACTAATAATTATAAAAGCTAATTAACTATAGGTTTACTTCAGTTGTGATGGGAATGGGGCTTCCATGTCTCCTCAACTATCCGCTTATGTTATTTATTAATGCAATGAATTATGGTTTTCTTCTCTCGGAGCTAGCAGGTTTACGAAATCGTTTTATATTCCCGTTAAGGATATATAAACACTCAACCCCAGTATTGCACCTTTCTACCTTTCGGTGATAAGGATAACTCTATAGGAGGATTAAGAACAAAAACCTAGTTAACCGTCACGCACCATGCGTAAAATTAGGGTTGTTAAGCCTCTCATTAACGCTACATAAATAATTGAGGTATTTTCATCCCCAATCCAAAATATGTCTACCCAACTTACAACATATTCACAACCTCCTCCTTTCGAAGTTTGATTAGAAATCATATAAATAATGATAATTAGTGATCAATTAATTATCAAGCATTCAAAGCAATTATTGGATAAATCTCAACAAGAAGAAGAATAACCATAACATGCATCAATTTATAACATAAGTTTCTAGTGAATCAACATGGAAAACCCTATAAAAGAATTAGTTCCTAGCCATAGACATGACAAGAACTAATTCAAGGTTCATCATACAAAACTGAAATAAAAGAAAGAAAAGAAAAGAAAATTACTAAGTTTAGGGTCTCCAATCTTCAATCCAAGAAAACCTTGTGTTGTGCAAGAAAGGGAACTCCTAAAAGCGCTTAGGGTTCTCTTTTATAGTGAAAACCGCTTCTAACTTTTCCTGCAGCTGGCCTAAATTCGTCATTAAACTCGATTTTCCGCCGGCGCGCGCCTCGCTGGCGCGGAACTTGCGATGCCGGGTGATTTGGCGCCGCGCCGATCTCTGCTGCTCGCGCGTCGCGCTGGAACCTCTGCAGCCTCTCTGATGATTAGCGCCGCGCTCGCTTCGATCGCAGGAGGCCAAGCGCTGGTCTGGGTTTCTGTCTCGTTCGCCAATTTCTCTGTTTTTAAGCTCTGGAACTTCCACTTTTGCCCTCTTTTAGCTCATTTTCCGCCATTTGGCCATTTTAACCACTTTGACTCAAAAGAAAGGAAAAATATCCTAATACAACACTTATTTGTACAAAAAGGGACAAAAGACTAACTAAAATTGACTCAAAAAGTGTATATAAAATACACCGATAAAATACCGCCAAACTTAACCTTTGCTCGCCCTCGAGCAAAGATAGAAAGAAAGAAAATAAAAGACTCAAAGAACGACAATAAAAGACTCACTGACATTGATCACTTTTGCTGCATTAGTGTTATCTAGAAAAACATGAAGGTTAGCAGAATAATATGCAGGAACATATAGTTATAAAGTTTTAGCACACTAAACACATTAAGCTAGATATTTCGCAAACTCATATTTATCATGCTTAATGGAGTTCAATATACTAAATCATGCATATAAATTCAAAAATCCTATGACATTTTTACTTGTTATTCTCCACTAATCTTGGATATGCATAAAAGAGATCTTCAGGACTTTAAGGGTTGTAATGTAGGCTTAGGTATAGGTAGGTAAAAATAGGCATTTTAGGCTCATTCTGTGTACCATAAGCTCTTTAGTTTTTCAGTATTTCCCTTTTCTTTTGATTCTTTCCTTCACTTCAATTCAATCTTTCCCCTCTTTTGTTTTGGGGGAGTGAAGTGTATAATACTAACAAGCACCCCCAAACTTAGGCTTTTGCCTATTTCTTATTACTTTTTTTATTGGGGTGCAACAAGCTTATTCACTTTTTTTTTTTTTAACACAATTTATTCCACTATTTCATATTTTTACTTATGACACAATTTGTGGGAATATAGGGTGTCAAAGAAGAAGTTTCAATTTTTAGGCTCAATGGGACTGACTAGGGATACTTTTAAAGTCAGGGATAGAAAAGAATGGTAAAAATTGACTATCAAAGAAATGCCTGAGTCATCTCCCTAACATGCATATCCTAACTATTTCGCCTCAAATAGCAAGCAATCATAACACATAAGTATTCATTATTTAGCATGCATAATTTAAGCAAGAAACTCCAAATAGACAGATTTTGTGAGTTTTTTGGCATATCTAACTTAGGTGTTTAGATAGTTGCTTCAATTCCATTACATTATTCCACCTTACTTCACTAGGTGTTTCTAGCAACTACAACATACATGATCTTTGACAGGCAATTATGACTCAAAAAGAAAAAAAATTTGGTGACTCAAAATATACATAAAACAATCAAAAAGACTTAAATGAAACATAACAAGACACAAATAAAACATAAAACACCCCCAAACTTAAATCACACATTGTCCCCAATGTGTGTAGACTCAAAGACAATAAAAGAAATACGATACTTACAGACTTGGCTAAAATGGTGGTGGTGGCGGTGGATAATGCATCGACCATTGGTTGAACAGGGAACTCATCTCGTCAAACTGCTGGTGCAATTGTTGTTGCTCCTGCCTCAATTCTTGTTGCCCTTGTCTCAACTCATGTTGTCCTTGTATTACTGTGTCGAAATGTTGCATCATCATTCTCTGGTTTTGGAGCAACTGCTCCATCATAGGCACTGGAGGTTCTGATTTTGTGGTTGGCTGGTGGCTAGGCCCTGCTGCATATTGAGCCTCTATTTCAGACTCATCTTCGTTCATTGCGGCCTCTGCTGCTGCTGCTGCCGGTGGTGGTTGTGCTCTTCTTCTTGCTGCTGCTGGAGGGATTGGGTCTGGGAAGGCGTGCACTATCCCATATGACACAGGCAGTTGGTTTCTCTCTTTTGTGTCAGTGGGTAGGATTGGGACCCCATTCATGTGGCATAACTCAGTGATAAGTGAGCCATGTCCCAATCCACCTGTTGTCACCAACCTGCTGATTTCTTCAATGCTCTGCACTATCTCTTTCCCCACATCAATCGTTTTTCCCGTCATGATTCCATATATCAATTTAATCCTATCTTCTGGCACTCTGGTGAAGTGCGTTGATGGGATCGACGAACGATGAAATATAGCCAACCGCTTGTTGTTTTGTTGAACCGCACCGCCGATCCTTGACCCATTTCTTGCAATATCAAATGCAGCCCGGGGTAGCTCATCATGCGGCGTCGATTGATCTTTGGTGGTGCTTCTCGACCATGTTCTGAAATAGCTTTGGTCGTCACCCTTTTCTTCAACATCTGCTGTTTTTAGGGATATATTTATCACTCCTGCCGTCACAGGCATATATTTTCCCCTGACAAAGCATTTGTTGTCCACCCTCTCCGGAAAGTTAGCATAGAATTCACGCACCATTGCTGTGTTCATAGGTGCTATCTTGTCCGGGTTCACAAATCTCCTCCACCCCATCATCTCAATCATTGCCCAAATGGGCTCATAGGCATCCTCCTCCCCAAGCGACTCCCTCTGATAGTCCATTCCCTTCGTATTAAGTGCAGTCCGTACAAGCTTTTTGTATCTTTCATAAGCTTGGTAGCTCACGAACCTAGTATCGTCGTATTGCGCGGCTGAGGTGGATGTGGAGGCTCTTCTCTTTCTGGCGGACATGGTTAAAACACTTTCTGCAGCTTACAACTTAGTTAGCACAAATGTTCCCCAACACAATCAACAATAACACACAAACACCCCCAAACTTCAACTCTACTACCCAATACCCACACCATCCTTGTCTACTCATCCTCTAAACTCCACAACCAATTTTTTTAGCACCCCAACTACTTCAACACTACAATACTCCTTCAAACTACTACCTCCTGTGACTACAGTAAAGATCTCAAGAACAGACAAAGATTACCTTTTTATGGTGTTCTTCAAGGTGTTCTTGCTTCTAATGGTGATTTGAGGCAATGGAATGGGGTTTTTGTTGGTTGAGATGGCTGAGGGTTTTAGGAATTTTAAGAGTTTTGGTAGTGGTTGGGTTTGATTTGTGGAGGATTTGAGGGTAAATTGTGGATTTTCGTGGGTTTTGTGGAGAAGAGGGGTTAGGTTTTGGTTTTGAAATTGGAAAAAATCTGATTTCTGGGCGTCTTTTAATTTCTGGATTCGCCGCCGCCACTTTTAGCCACGGCTGATGTTCTCGCACTCGCCCGAATTTCTGCGCGCGCTAGACGTGGCAATTTTTCTGGATTTTTGCCGCCGCGACGCTTAAACTTCAGCGCCTTTTCAATTCTTTTGGCGCTGCGCCTGCTCTGAAGCGCGGCTACCCGCTTTTCGAAATCGGCTTTTCTTCGATTTTCGCCCGGTTTATTTGCCTATACCTGTCAATCACAACACAAACACTACCTCCATGAGACCGTTCTTAAAAAATTACTATATTAAAGCAAAATAAATTAAAAATACCTTGGGTTGCCTCCCAAGTAGCACTGTCTTTAACGTCTTTTAGCCGGACGTAAGTTCCTTAGTTTAATAAACGTGGGGTGGGTCAAGCCCACAACTAACCCATTTTCTCCACATTTTTCGTTTTATTTTTCTTCTTCTCCTCTTAGCATTATCGTTAAGGGGGAGTTCAGGAACACATACCTTCTTTTGTGGAGGTTTAGAAAACCATGCATGCTTCCGTGGGCTCATCTCCCTTTGGTTGACTTGTATTGGCTCACAAGGGGGTTTGATAGTGCTGATTGCAAAGCACCTGCTCATGGTTGGTGGCTCAATGATGTGTTTAAATACTTTAAACACCATTTCTTCCTTCTCCACCCTTAATGTCAGCTCTCCTCTTTCTACATCGATCAAAGCTCTCCCTGTCGCTAGGAATGGTCTCCCCAATATGATAGGGATTTCTGCATCTTCTTCCATGTCAAGAATGAGGAAGTCCGCAGGAAAGAAGAATTTTCCTACTTTAACAATCACGTCCTCAATCTTCCCCCTTGGATGAACCACTGTCCTATCGGCCAGCTGCAGGCTCACTGTGGTCGGTTTGGCCTCACCCAACTCCAATCGTTTAAATACTGATAAGGGCATCAGATTTATACTTGCCCCTAAATCACACAGAGCCACATTGCGTGTCACCCCGCTTGTGCAAGGTAGTGTAAAGCTTACTGGATCTTTTAGTTTTGGTGGCAACTTCTTCTGCAAGATGGCACTACACTCTTTCCGCTGCTACTATTTCGTACTCTGCCGGCTTCTTCTTCCCTAAGATCTCCTTCATGAACTTGAAATAGGAGGGCATCTGCTCCAAAGCCTCTATAAAAGGTATGTTGATATGCAGCTTCCTGAATGTCTCCAAAAATTTGGAGAATTGTTTATCAACCGCCTTCCGCTGTAGTCTCTGGGGGAATGGGATATTCTCTGTATACTCTTTCTCTGGAGTTTTCTCTACTACTGGGCTAGGTTCAGTCACCTTCTCTTTTTCTATCTCTGCCTTTTGCTCAACTACTTGGTGAGGTATTCGCTCAATGTTTTCCACTTCTCAATTATCGCCTGGCATTGCTCCATTGGATTTACCTCTGTGTTGCTTGGCAGTGTACCCTGTGGCCTGCTGTTTGCCTGATTTGCTAGCTGACCCACTTGTGTTTCCAAGTTCCTGAACGAGGATCTAGCTTCTATCACGAATTGGGTCTGGGCGTTGGTAAGTGCCAACAAAGCTGCTTTCAGCTCGTCTGGCTTTTCTTGTTGAACCGGTGCATTGAAATTTGTGGGGCTGAGTAAAGGTCGCTGATTTTGGTTCTCGCTGGTTTGGGTTTACCGCATTCGGTCTCTCCATGAGAAATTTGGGTGATTCCTCCACCCTGGATTATAAGTGTTGGAGTATGGATTGTTTTGTGGCCTTTGATAGTTACCCACGGCCTGACATTCTGCCTGCTCTATTGGCATATTATTGGGATCAGCTGAAGGATACCTATCGAATGTATGTGGGCCTCCACAGATTTCACAACTCTTGGGCATCTGCACTGCATTCACTGATATTGTATGTTGCTGCAACTGTTTCGTCAACAAGGCCACTTGAGCATTCATGGAAGCAATAGCATCTATCTCGTGGACTCCCACTGTTCTCCTCCCACTCGTCGATCTCTCTTCTGTGACATGGTTGTTGGTGGCCATATCTTCTAATAACTCATGAGCCTCGTGGGCTGTTTTCCTCATGAATGTCCCACCTGCTGCTGCATCTATAATGGTTCTGGTTGTTCCGCTGAGCCCGTTGTAGAAGATATGGACCAAGTTCCACAACTCAATGCAATGGTGTGGGCACTTTCTCTGTAAATCTTTGAACCTCTCCCAAGCTTCATATAAGGACTCTCCATCTGCTTGGTAGAAGTTATTCAACTCCCCTCTCAATTTTGCTGCTTTGCACGAGGGAAAGAATTTGGCTAGGAATTTCTGTGCCAGCTCTTGCCATGTAAAGATCGAATCGGCCGGCAGGGAATTCAACCATACTTTTGCTCTATCCCTGAGTGAGAAGGGAAAGAGCCTCAATCTGACGGCATCATCAGTAACGCCGTTATATCTGAAAGTTGCACATAGCTCCAAGAAATTAGCTATGTGCATATGTGGATCCTCCGATGGCAGTCCTCCAAATTGCACTATGTGCTGTACCATGCTCAGAATCGCCGGTTTTATCTCAAAGTTGTTTGCTCCTATTGCAGGGAGCCTGATGCATGTCTGTGCTCCATTCACCCTTGGCAGCACATAGTCTCCCAAGCTTCTTTCCGCCTGGACTTGGACTCTCTCCTCTACATCTATAGGTACTTGTCGAGGTATTCCTGGGTTAGGTTGATTTTCACCTAACCCTTCTCTCATCATGTTGTTGTTTTGAACACCGTCCATCTCTATCAAAGTTGCAATCCGCTGATTCTTTCTGTTCTGTTTACAGGTTTTCTCAATTTCTGGATTGAAGGGAACAAGAGTGTATGCTCCTCTTCTCCTTCGCATAAACTGATTTCCTGAAATAGATAAAAAACAAACAACTAATCACGGTACCTCGATTTTTTTTTTTGAAATAAATAAATAAAAACGTAAAAAGAAAATAAATTAAAACCAAATTAGAAATTAAAAATAGATAAATTTGATATTGAACTATGCCTAATCCCCGGCAACGGCGCCAAAAACTTGATGCGCGAAAAGATGCACACACTTTAACGCAAGTGCACGTTATCGTGACAAGTAATATAGTCTTGGTAAGACTGAATATCGTCCACAAGGATTAGTGTTCAATTACCAATTATCTATCTTTTGGTATCTATTTGGTAACCGATATTTGATTTTGTGGTTTGTAACTAATAATTATAAAAGCTAATTAACTATAGGTTTACTTCAGTTGTGATGGGAATAGGGCTTCCATGTCTCTTCAACTATCCGCTTATGTTATTTATTAATGCAATGAATTATGGTTTTCTTCTCTCGGAGCTAGCAGATTTACGAAATCGTTTTATATTCCCGTTAAGGATATATAAACACTCAACCCCAGTATTGCACCTTTCTACCTTTCGGTGATAAGGATAACTCTATAGGAGGATTAAGAACAAAAACCTAGTTAACCGTCACGCACCATGCGTAAAATTAGGGTTGTTAAGCCTCTCATTAACGCTACATAAATAATTGAGGTATTTTCATCCCCAATCCAAAATATGTCTACCCAACTTACACCATATTCACAACCTCCTCCTTTCGAAGTTTGATTAGAAATCATATAAATAATGATAATTAGTGATCAATTAATTACCAAGCATTCAAAGCAATTATTGGATAAATCTCAACAAGAAGAAGAATAACCATAACATGCATCAATTTATAACATAAGTTTCTAGTGAATCAACATGGAAAGCCCTATAAAAGAATTAGTTCCTAGCCATAGCCATGACAAGAACTAATTCAAGGTTCATCATACAAAACTGAAATAAAAGAAAGAAAAGAAAAGAAAATTACTAAGTTTAGGGTCTCCAATCTTCAATCCAAGAAAACCTTGTGTTGTGCAAGAAAGGGAACTCCTAAAAACTGCCTAGGGTTCTTCTTTTATAGGCTGAAAACCGCCTCTAACTTTTCCCTGCAGGCCTGGCCCAGAAATTCGTCATTAAACCTGATTTTTCCGCGTCGGCGCCGCGACCCTGCTTTCGGCGCGCGGCCGGAACCTGCAGATCTTGGTGATTTGGCGCGCGGCCCGATCTGCTGCGTGGCGCCGCGGCGCTGGAACCTCTGCAGCCTCTCTGATGATTAGCGCGGCTGCCTCGCTTCGATCGCGAGGCCGCGTACTGGTCGGGTTCTGTCTCGTTCACCAATTTCTCTGTTTTTAAGCTCTGGAACTTCCACTTTTGCCCTCTTTTAGCTCATTTTCCGTCATTTGGCCATTTTAACCACTTTGACTCAAAAGAAAGGAAAACTATCCTAATACAACACTTATTTGTACAAAAAGGGACAAAAGACTAACTAAAACTGACTCAAAAAGTGTATATAAAATACACCGATCAATAATCCGAGGGACGAGCACATGCATGCTCATAAACTCATTGTGTGTTACATTCATGACACTCTTGATTATGGTTTGCACTTATATCCATCCTTCGTATCTACTATCGTGTCTTATACAGATGCTTATTGGGGTGGATGTACAAATATCAGACGTTCGACATATGGTTAGTGTATGTTTCTTGGTGATAACTTGATCTCTTGATCGGCTAAACGACGGGCTACTTTATCGCGATCCAGTGCGGAGGCCGAGTATCGAGGGGTAGCCAATGTGGTGTCCGAGTCCTGTTGGCTGTGTAATCTCCTATTAGAGCTTCACTTTCCTATTTAGAAAGCTACATTAGTCTAGTGCGATAATATTAGTGCGGTCTATCTCTCTGGAGTCCGGTCCAACATCAGTGTACTAAACATATCGAGGTGGATATTCACTTTGTTCGCGAAAAGGTAGCTCGTGGACAAGTACGTGTCTTGCATGTTCTTTCACGATACCAAATTGATGACATCTTAGTTACTAAGGGTCTTTCCTTAGTTCTGTTTGAAGATTTTAGGAACAATCTCAGCGTACAACCACCCACTATGACTGTGGGGGTGTGAAAGCAGGTCACGTATATGGTGTGTATATTTTGTATATTCCTTACTATAATTATTAGAGTTCTTGTACATGCATAATTATGGTAGTAGTCTTGTATTAGGAAATAGTAGATTTAATTTTCATAATTAGATATTGTATATCATATATATATATATATATATATATATATATATATACTTTTTCATTAATAAAAAGAATCGAGGGATTATTCTCTTTCAAAATCGTATCAAGAATAATGAAAGATCAGATTCAGGCGGTGACAACCTAGAAATAAAACAAAACTAAAGATTTTTACACTATATATTTGCCCCTAAAGATATATATATATATATATTATAAATAATCAATGTATATATATATATTTTTTGACTAACGAGTATAATTACTTTCCGCCGATCGGCCAAATGTGTTAAAAGTGACCAAGGGGCTCAAGAGTAAGTGTAGAAAATTATTGGATCCTCTTAGAAGTGTAGAAAGTGATAGATTCTTTAAGGTAAAGAATGGACGGATAATAAAAGTTCCAGTTAATTTCAAGAATATTTTGGTGCTAGAATTATTCTGAAGTGATAAAAAGAATAAAAACACAGAAATCAAGAAAAGCCCATGGTATAATTAGAGGTTTGTGTATCTATATATATATATATTCCATCTTCATATATTGTTGTGACACAAAAACCAATTAAGTTGAAATTTGCTAAACCATTTTGAGTTTCCAGTACTCTTAGTTAGAAAAGAAAATAGAGATGTTGGGACTTCTTAAAATTAGGGTGCACAAAGGCATCAATCTTCCACTCAAGGATACATTTCACAGTGATCCTTATGTTGTTGTCACCATGGGTGAACAGGTATATGTTATTTCTTCTTCTTGTACAATATTTTAGCACACTTCATATATCGCCAATCATATTGAATGGTCAAATATTTGGCGTTCAGAGGCAAATCTAGGACAAATTCTTTGATAAGGGTTGAGCTCCTACTTTCCTAAATGAAGCATGTTATAACCAATAGTTAACTGCTTCATTCAGGGGCAGATATATTTACATTATTAGATATAATCCAGTAGTTTTGGCCTATATAATGTATTTGTGTTAAAACAATTACTATTTAATATGTAAAATAATTTATCTCGAACATGTATATGTTATTTCTTGTTCTTTGATATAATATTTTGGCATATTCATGCATCCGATCAATGGTTAAATATATCACTACTAGAAACAGAGGTTATTCCCACCAACGTGAGAAATCTGTGTTATAAAATCATACGGGTTGTTGGAAATAAATTGCCATTGAAACGCTAGGAAAGAAAACAGTAGTACTATTTTTTTTCACTGATTCAATCAGAATATATATGAGAATAGTCACTGAACATGTTTCAGTGGAAAATTTCAGTGGGAAAATAGTAATTTTCTAGTAGTGTATCGTGGCAAATCTAGGGTGGTTTCTTTGCTGATGATTTAGCTCCTACATTTCCAATAGTTAGTTGCTTCAATTCAGGGCGGATCTGCATCATAAGTTATAGTTTGACAGAATCTAGTAATTTTGTCCAGACATATAGTTGTGTTAAAACCCCACTAAATATGTACTCCCTCTGTTCCAATTTATGTGATATAATTTGACTGGACACGGAGTTTAAGAAATAAAGGAAGACTTTTGAATGTTGTGGTCTAAAACAAACCAAAGATATTTGTGTGGGTATAAATTATCTCGTTAAGTGTAAAAGGTAAAGTTTAAAGTTAAATTTTTGTCAAATAAGGAAATGTATCGTTCTTTTTGGGACGGATTAAAAAATAAAGTGTATTACATAAATTGGACAGAGGGAGAATAAGTAAACTATCTCGAACCCATTAAACTGTCTTGTCCTAGAATCTAGAACCTATAAACTTAAAATCCTAATATGCCATTTCATGATGTCAAGTTTAGATATCTGTTATGATCAATACTGACGTTGTGCAATTGTCTTACAGCGAGTGAAGACTAGTTGCAAGAAGAACAACTGCAACCCTGTTTGGGATGACGAATTGACACTTGCACTGAAATATCCAAATGTTCCAATTGTTTTGGTGATTATTATATTCTCTTTATGATGATTGCTGGAAGTAGATTATGTTCATTCGAAGTACTAAGTATCCCGGTTTCTTGTTTTGGTTCCTCCTGTAATTTCTTTAGTGCAGTTCCATAGTACCGAAAGCTAACCTGGCTTCCATATCTTCCGCGTTGATGTCAATATTGTGTTAGAATTTATGGACTTTGCACACGCGCACGCGCGCGCACACATATATATATATATTAATAATAACGGTATGTTATTTGGTATCATATAAGGTTTCACCTAAGTTAAATGCGATCATGTTAGGATTTTTATTGAATTGGAGTCTGGTAAAGTTATCTTAGTGTGACCTATAACTAGTCATGGGTTCGAACTGTGAAATCAACTAGTGATGGTTGCGTAGACTATCTGCATCACACCCCCTTGAGGTGTAGCCCTTCCTCGAACCCTTAGCAAACGCAGGATGTTTCATGTACCGAACTGCCCTTTATATTATGATAATTTACACTTTCAATAAATTTTAACACGTGATTACATGTTAGTTACAATCTTTATCAGTCTAATTACCAAGTAATAACCTTATGTATGGCCTGATTATGTAAATATAATTTCACACTTCTTTGCATAGAACTGAAACTTAAGTTAAATGGGCCTAATACACCTATAACTATGTACTTTTATGTGTAGATACTCTGATGCAATTTCTAATTTGATGATGATGGCATTTTCAGACTGTGTATGACAAAGATACATTCAGTAAAGATGACAAAATTGGGGAAGCAGAGATAGACATCAAACCATATCTTGAAGCTATGGAGATGGGGTATGATCAAGACATTCCAGATGGTGTCAAAGTTGACAGAGTTCAGCCAGGCAGAGACAACTGCTTAGCTAAAGAAAGCTGCATTATATGGGAAAATGGAAAAATAATCCAAGACATGGTACTTATGCTGCAAAATGTGGAATGTGGTGAAGTAAAAGTGCAAATTGAAGTGATCCCTAAAATGTTATCTGAGGATGCATTTTTTGCATAAACTATAATTGCTTAGTAGATTATTATATATAAGTCTTGGAATGAACCTTAATATCAGGTTTCCAACTGATAAATGTGCAAACTCTTACTGGAATTTGCCTCAGGCTTTATGTAATATACAAGGCTATCCTAGTTTATTGTTGTAATAAAATTACTGTGTTGGATGATGGAGTTTAATGTAATCCTAATTTTATGTTATCAACGACTGCAGCAAGGTCGTCATTATCAACAATCGTCATGGCTAGTTGGTGTAGGTGGTTGAAATAACTACAATTTGACACAATTCAATTTTTTTGCTCTCGATAAGGCAACATAAAGTTGACCATGTAAAAATACAGGTTCTGACAAATAAATTCCAACAAAATCTCTCTGTTTGAGCACCAAAAGATTTCGATAAAGTGGGTAAAAAAATTGAGCTTCGAAGATTCAGGACAACAAAGGGTTGCTGCAAGAATCAATAATCCGCGAGCTTGAATTGGGGCCAAGTTTGAGGGATTGTTTATGTGTTAGGTGGAGCTTAGGCAGAATATATGATAAGATCAAAATACGTCTAGACAAATAATTAGTTCAAAATTAGCGTACTAAACAATTCCAACCAGGGTAATCTAGATTCTAGAGACCTATATACGAGTTTATGGAAACTCAATAGCTTTTTTTTTGCTTAACAAAGATTTCATAACTGGGAAATAAGAGTTTGAAATTGAAAACATACATGGGATGATCTAAACGACGCAGTCCCCAGAATGCGTTGTGGGGATAGATCTAAATGATACATCCCTAAATTGTCTTTGTTTATGAGTTAAATAACAGAGCTAGGGGGAGAATTCCAAAAATATGTCTATCCCATCATTTGGTTATCTAAGTTGGATCCCAATTCAGCCAACTTGTGTGCCACCAAATTCGCCTCCCTATAAATGTGCCTGATCTGGGGAGAATCCATTACTTGGAAGAGAAACCTGCAATCAGAGAGCAGGTTTCTATGAGACATAGATGTGCATTTTGTTAAGAGAGTTACCAATACTTGTGCGTCAGTTTCCACAATGAGTGGCCATAGATTCTTTGTGAAAGCTAGTTCCAAACCCTTATGGAGGGCTTGAGTTTCTACATGTATAGGAGAATGCGCAGTTATCCTTGTGGCTAACCCCACTATACATCGTCATGTGGCATCTCTTATGGTTCCACCTATGCCTTCTAGGATTGAGTGTGTGGTGAAGGCCCCATCGACATTAAGCTTATAACTGTTTTGAGGTGTTTTTACCATTTAATACGTATCTTTGTGACAGGGTTTGGAGGGGATGAGGTTAGCGCCAGGTGATGATATTCCAAGGCTTGGTTACAAGCATGTTTAAATATCAGTAAAAGCTACTGCATTTTTAAAAATATTATGATTTATGTTTTTCTAGATGCCCCGGATTATATAGGGAACTATGGTGTGGAAAGGGATAGTTAGTCTGTTTGGGAGTCGAATGGTGTTATTGGAGGTGCATTGTTGATGTAGCCATTCATATAAATCATTATCTATGGGTGTGTTTATTCCCATGGAAGCCCAGATATTGTTTATTTGTTAACAATGTAGGAAGCTGTGGGGGATATCTTCAATGGCGGAGTAGTGTTTGTAGAGGTTCGAGTGGATAATGTTCTTGTTGTAGAGTAGTGAAGCAGTTGGTAGGCTACTATGGATTAGAAGCCAGAAGAATAATTGATTTTTTATAGTTTTTAGCTTCCGTATCTAAGTGTTAGCAGGAGAAGGTGGAATAGTGTTAGTGGCTATCAGGGATTGGTAAAGGAAATAGGCAGTCTTGGTGGAGAAGATGCCATCCTCAGAGCTGACCCAATAAGGTAGGTCGACATCCTGCTGAGAGAAAGGGATATAGGTGTTTATAATTTTATTGTAAATCACAACAGGGAGGTTGAAGGAGAGATTGATGACGTTCCATGAGTTGTTGGTTATTATGGAATTGAGGTTCAGCTTGTATTCATGTTTTAGAAGAGGTCCTTGAATGGTTTCCCTAAGGGATTGTTTGGAGTACAACCAATTATCATTCCAGAGATTAATATTTGTTCCTTGTCCTATCTCTCAAGCATAGCCTTTGTTGAAGATTGTCTTAGCTTTAGAAATACTTTTCCAAATGTGCGAGTCAATACTCTTAATTGGTAATGACGGAGTACCTGTTATTTATTTTGTATTTATTCAGCAGAACCTGTGCCCATAAGGAGTTAGGTTTTTGGTGGATTCTCCAAATAAGGCTAGTTAGAAGAGCCATGTTTTTCACTGTAGCTGTTTTTATACTTTGTTTTTTGGCTGACTTAATGTTGCCCAGTTAATCAGGTGTAGCTTCTTCTTTTTTTCAGCAGTAGAGCCCCATATTAAATTCTTTTGTACTCTGTCAATTTTGTTTTTTGCAAGAGGTTGTTTTGCATTGGATGTACTGGCAGGGAGTTCAGTATAGATGAGATAGCGTGCATCTGCCTGCCATATTGAGCATTTTAACTTTCCAACCTTTTAGTCTAGTGTTCATGCGATCCAGAATATATTAGTAGTCTTGGGAGGTGGGCAGTGGCGGATTTACACAAAGCAGTTGCACCACCAGAATTTATACAAAACGACGTCGTTTCGTACATTGCCTCACAATTTTTTAAATATTACTTCGTATGTTTGCAACACCAGATTTTGTTGCCTGGATGCACCACTGGAGGTGGGGTGTTACATAGTGATTGAGAATCCTAAGTACTTGCCAAAGGAGTTGGAGGTTTTTATGTTGAGCATTGAGGAGATGATAATTACATCAGGGTTTGATATATTTTTGGAGAAGATGACTTTGGATTTATTGAAGTTTATTTTCTGTCCAGAGTGAGTAGCAAGAGAATTGAACGTATTGATGATCGTTGTAGCATTTTTTATGTTAGCTTCAACAAATAGTATAAGATCATCAGCAAATAGTAGGTGTGTCAGGGGTGGTACATTCTGGATGATTTGTTGCCAATATCCTCTTCATGATTAATTCTTCTTGTTAGTGCTTACATGCAAATTATGAATAGGTAGGGGGGCAGAGGATCTCCCTACCTAATGCCTTTTGTTGGTTGGAAGTATTCAGTGGCTTTACCATTTATGAGAATATCAGTAGTGGTTGTGGAGATGCAGTTCATGATGAGAGTGATAATTTCTTTGGGGACTTGAAGGGATTATAGGGCTTCATGTATGAATGACCATACCAGTCGTTTGAATGCTTTTTCAAGATCTATTTTGATCATCATTTTTGGTTTGGTGTTTTGAGTTTTTTCTTAAGGAGTGAATGACTTCTTGAACAATAATTGCATTGTCTGTTGATCTTCTACCCGAGATGAAGCTGCATTGGTAAGGGCTGATAATTGTCTAGGAGATGTCATATTTGATTGACAATGATTTTGGTTATAGTTTTGTAGACAGTGTTACAAAGGCTTATAGGTCTGTAGTGGAGTGGGTAATTTTTGTTGGATTTTTTATTTTAGGAATGAGAATTACATGTGTGTTATTAATTTCTGGTGGTATTGTGAGGGAGGTTAAACTCTCCATGTAGATTGTTTTGATGGATAAGTGTATTTGCCCCCAGAATTTTTGGAAGAAAATTGGGTGAAGCCCATCAGGTCCAACTGTCCAAGTGACTTCATTGGCCTGAAGGAGTGAATAGCTTTGTCCACCTTAAGTGGGTTTAGGGCTTTACTTAGTACGGTCTGGTCTTCCGGGCTTGGGAAATTTAGGCTGGAAATGAGATTGTGTCTATTGAAATAGTATGTGTTTAGCCATTGTATTCTGGATTTTAATTTCCAGAATCCTCCTCGCACATGAGGATATCATTAAAATCATTTGTCAGATTGTCTTCTAATTTATGATGGTAATTATGTTTATTGTTAGGGCTCATTATTTGGAGTTCTGCGATCCTTGCTAGGAGAATTTTATTTCTTGTAGAATATATTACCAAACATGTCGTTGTAAACATCTCAATACCTTCCTCAAGTTGGAGCATGGGGTCTCGAATACTCAACTTGCAAAGCAGATATTCCTGTTGTGATTTGCTCAAAGCCGTTGTAAACATGTCGGTCAATTGTTCATTGGTTGACATATAACTCGGAAGAATTATACCCAATTGGAGTACGTTCCGGTCATAATGACAGTCAACTTCAATATGTTTAGTGTGTTCATGAAATACCAGATTTCGTGCAATATACAATGCTGCTTGACTATCACAATTCACAATACATTTTAAATGGAGATTTATGTTCGACGCCCAAGCTATGTAGGATTCCCTTCAACTATTTCAATTAGCAAACCGTCATTACAATTGAACGGTATTTCGCCTCTGCCGACGAGCGAGAGACAATGTGTTGCTTCTTGGGTTTCCATGATACTAGTGAATTTTCGAGGGAGATAAACTATGTGGTGAGCGATCTTTGGGTCAATGAACATCTAGACCAGTCCACATCATACCACCCATACAACTGGAGATCACAATACTTAATTAACACAATTCCTTGTCCAGAGTTCTTTTTCAAGTATCTTACCACCCGGAGGACAGCTATCCAGTGTGATTCCTTCGACTGGTGCATGAATTGGGACAGAACATGTACAAAATAGGATAGCTTCGATCGCGTAAAACTGAGGAATATCAATCTGTCGATTAGACGTCGGTATGATTACAAATCTTCAGATTTGCCTCTTTGGCCAAGGCTAGATTGTGATTCTGTTCCATAGGAGTTTAATTGGGTTTTCTCCCAGTAGCTCGAACTCAAAGATTATATCCAATGCATTCTTCCGTTGACAAAGGAATAATTTGGTTGGTCCACGCGCAATTTCAACCCTCAGAAATACTTTAGGGAATCCAAATCCTTCATGTGAAAATAGGCTCGGAGATAGTATTTGAACTGTGCAATGACACCATGTCATTTTCAGAGATAATAAAGTCATCCACATAAACTAAGATGTTAAGTTGTATACTTTCCTGGTGCATCGTGAAGAGAGAATAATCGGAGTATGATATTTGAACTCATATAACTTATCCAGACCAGACACGAAATCTCGGTGGTAATTTCATATAAACTTCTTCCGGCAGTTCGTCTTTCTATCTGATGCAACTCCCAATTTCGAGCGCCCGCTACCGCTAAGAAGGTCCAAACGGTCACTACCTTAGCAATCGGAGAAATTCATTGTAGTCAATACATTCCTCCTGCTTATTATCGAAGATGACCAATCGAACTTTATATCATTTAATTATTTCATCCGAGTTGTATTGGATCTTGTACACCCATCTACATCTGAGTGCTTTCTTATCCGGCAGCAATGTTTCCAATGTTCATCGGTCATTGTCCTCTAATGCTTGAATTTCTTGTTGCATGGCTTTTCTCCAACATTCTTTTTTCATAGCCTCAGAGAAAGATTTTGATTCAATTCATGTGGTAATTGCTGCAAAGAAGCTTTGGTGTTACGAGAAAAAATTATCACAAGTTATATAATGAGCTAAAGGATAAAGTGCACATAAGAGTTGATGAAGATCGGGCAAACTCGTTGATGGACTTTCTTTCCGAAATGTTTCAGTAACGTAGTCACGTAATCGAACTGAGTTATGCTTCTGACGTTTAGCTTGACCCAATTGTTTCTCCAGTGGATTTTCATTGGCTGAGGTACCTTCCGTCTGTACTTCTTTCACGTTTTCATTATTCGGACTAGCATCTGTATGGTATAATTATGACTGATTTCTATGTTTGGTATTCAGTGTCCGAATTTCTTATATTCGAGCTTTGTTTTCACCTACATTATCTAACTGTTCTTCTTCAAAAACATGTTGATTCCTTTCGTCTTTTGTTTCATCCGGGATCGCTTCTATGTTGTCGACCAAGTTAACTGTTCCTATGGCAAAAGAGAACTGAGTCTCATAAAAGTCCACATCTCTTGAGACTACATTATTTTCTAAGTCATATAGTCTCCAACATTTCTTTCCGTAGGGGTATCCTAAGAAGTTATATCTACGACTCTGACTCTCAAACTTGTTTCTTGTTCTTTCTTTTGTGTGTGCATAACATAGTGGCCCTAGCACCCTTAAGTGATCATAATAAGGTGTCTCCGCGTATAAAACTTCATAAGGGGTTTTCTCATTCAAAATCAAAGATGGTGTTCTATCGATCAAATATCCAGCAGTCAAAACGCATTCTCCCAAGAATTTAATCGGAAGATAACCCTGAAATCTCAACGCTCGCGCCACATTAAGAATGTGATGGTGTTTTATTTCGAGTCTTCCATTCTGTTGAGGTGTCCCTGTGCAAGATATGAAACAACCACGTTCGAAGAAGTAAGTCTTCATACACGTGAACTTAGTTCCGTTATCACTTCTAACTATCTTCACCTTTTTTCCGAACTACCTTTCCACAAGAGCGAAGAAATTCTTCAAGGGTTGGGACACTTATTTCTTATCAACTAAGATAAAGATCCATATGGCTTGTGAACGATCATCCACAATAGTAAAAAACAATATGAAGCACCACAAGAGGAAGGGGTCATATATGGTCCCCATAAATCAGAATGGATCATATCAAAAGTATCCTAAGAAATATTCTCACTTAAAGGAAAAACACTTATTGTTTGCTTGCTCGTTGACATACATCACATTCTATATCTAATTTATCACCATTCTCCTTTAAGCCTAATGTCGTAATAGACTTTGTTACTTATGCTGAAGGATGACCCAAAATTTGTGCCAAAGATTGAACCAATCAACTGTCTCTGCCTTTATAGCTCGTATCAGTGGTACATTCCAAAAATAGTAAAGTCCACCTCGACGTTCACCCTTTCCAATAAGCTTTCTCGTGGTGGAGTCCACTATAACACACATAATTCTATTAAATGTCACATCACAATCTAAATATTTAACTAGTTGTGACACATAAATTAAATTGCATGTCAAATCCGGAACATACAGAATATCTTCAACCATATCTTGTCATTCATGGTTGTTCATTATTTTGTAGTCACCGAGCTACTTCCATCCGGAAGCCCAACCGGACACTCAGGAATGTCCAGTTGATCGCTCAGTTTCTCCGGATTATCTATCACATGATTGGTAGCTAATAAGTCAATAATCCAGGATGAGTTATCGGTCTTACCATCCATCTTGCCATTCGGATTTATTCCTTGTGAATTTAACACGTGAATCACCATTTTCCAGATCTCCTCACTCAGATTGTGAGGTCCTATCTCGCATGTGTTCATTTGTTCTATCTTCGCCTGAGTATCCTTGACAACAACGGTGTTAATCAGGTATTTGTCTCTTACGCGATCAGATCCCGTGCCTCTCTTCTGTTGTTGTTTTCCTCCTTTTCTTCCTTCGGATTTTTTGTCTCCTTTTTTATATCTTGGCCACCATTCCGGATATCTAATGAATTGAAAACATCCTTTCACAACGTGTTCGGATATCTTGCAATGTGTGCAAAATGCACCATCGTTCTTCCCTTCACCTTGATCACGGTAATGATTTCTTCCTTGTATGGCAAAAGTCACGATTTCACTCCGTTCTTCCATTTTTCGTGTGAGTCCTCTCACACGCTCTTCTTGCACTAGCTTCGTGTAGAATTTATTTAATGATGGCAATCGACCAGTATGTTCGATCTTACTGTTTCATACATTGCCTCATCCAATCCCATGAGGAAAAATGTATTTTTTCTTCTTCTATTTTGATTTTCAAGATCATCCCCAGATTGTTGGTGCACTTTCCGCACTTGCAAGTCAAAATCTGTTCGTAGTTTTTCATAGTAATCCACTATGGTCCTTACCTTCTGCTTGCACTCCGCAAGTTTTGCCTTCATGTCTTCCATCCAAGGGCTGTTGATAATAGTGAACCGCTCCCGGATGCTCGTCCATAATTTTTTTGCTTTCTCTTTATGCGAAACCGTTGAGCGAAGCATTGGTTTGATGGTGTTGCAAATCCATGACACCAACAAAGAGTTTATAGTCCACCAATCTTTTAAGTCCGTCGACTCTTCATTCAGCTTCTTGATTGTATTATGAACGAAGCCGAATTTCTTCCTTGCTCTTAGGATCATCCTCATGGATCTAGCTCATTCTTCGTAATTCTCTCTCTTCAATTGAACTTGTGTCACCACAATTCTGGGTTATCTTTTGATATAATATCATAAGGGGAGATTGTCTTTTTTTTAATTTTATTTTTCTTCATCGGCGATTCTTTTATTTTTATCGTCGGTTTCTCCGTCACCCGCCATTATTTAGGATTTTCGTGTTCTTTTAGCGAGACTCTTTTAGGGAGTGATTTGCCCTCAATGTGAGATTACCTGACACGAATTCGGATTAGTCGGGTGTCAATGAGGGTACCAGACACCGGATGAAAGATCAAATTAAAAGAAAGAGAAAACCAAGTTCTTCGTTTTCAAAGTAAACAACATTTGTTGTCGTTTTATGTTAGAGAAAATGAAATACCACAAAGGGCATGTTTGGTAGGAAGGTAAATATTTTTCATTAAAGATATACGATTCTCTTGAAATATAATAAGTTAGTTTCTTACTTATTTTATGATGTTTGGTAAGTAACAAAAATATTGTCTCTAACGCCTCTACATGAAATCCAGAAAGCACTATGATGTGAGTGAGAGTGGGGATGTATATTGGAGGGTGGGTTGGTCAAGGGTGGAAGGGTGGCGGGTGTGGGAGGGTTTGTGAGATGGAAAATAAATAACGAGTTTGTATTGTTATTTATGAAATTAATTTTCTCTGCTCCGCTAATGAAGTCATTTTTTTGAAACTTATTTTCTTAGAGAAATAAAACAAACATGAAAAAAAAATTAAATTTTTTTCTGAAAAGTATTTCTTCCATACCAAACACACCCTAAAAGATTATTTTCCAAAACAATTCTTCTAACACACAACTCTAACTCATATTAAACCATATCCAATTCAAGCACAAACATTACTACCACCAGAGCTTACAGTCTAGTAATATCAATCGACAAAAAATTCTCACACAATATAACGTTCGGTTTTTATATTCCCTTTCTTTTCTTCTGCTCGGATACATTGAAAAGAAAGCACACATACATTGGTTTTCCCAAACCAAAACAAAACCAAAACGAAATTTACAAACTGTTGTTCAATCCACAAGGATATTAGAAAGCACACATTCACTCATTTTTTTCTTATTCTTTCTTTATTTTTGCTACATATAGTAGACATTTTAAAGCACACTCATTAATCACAACACACATTATTATAAGCATATGGTATACATATGTTATGTTTATTTATGTATCCTTGATGTGGTGAGTCTCAATATCTTTGGTGACATTGAGGCAGAATTCCATCAAAGTGTGTGGATCTGGCACATTTTTATGCTTTTTTTCATATTCCAAGATCCAAGTAACTAAGTTGTTTATACCCTTTGTCTCAACATGAACAGTGACATAAAATGAGTTGTATTCCTCCAATAAATCTCCTCCAATCACTTTCATTTTAACCAGCTTCTTTTCTTCATCTATGGCTTCAATTATATCCTTTGCCACCCTCTCTTTCCCATCTGCAATAAAGATAGACAGTAATTTTTTTATACTACTAGCTAGTTCCTTTTAAATGGGAGAATTGGAATGAATTTCGTCCAAAATTTACTTGGGTCAAAATGAACGCGTCAATTTACACTAAACAATGTGTCATAATCCAATCAGCCTAACCCAAAATCACTTCTTTTTTTCTATTTAGTCTTTTATAATTTGTTTAGTTAACAAATCAAACTAACCAAATATTTTTTTTATTTCATTTATTATGTCTATATCTAATAATCAAACCCAAAACTTATATTTTTCTATGTTCTAATACATTTAGGGGTCAATTTTGAGCTAGATAAGCTGTCCAAATTGATCAAACATTTAGATGGACTAACTTAGTTTATGCTTAAATTAACCCACCAATAATATAAACCTAAGCCAAGTACTCGACCATCTAAATTTAGGCGAAATAGTAATTATATTTGTATGAGTTAAATATGACAGTCCTACATAGTATTCAGAAAAGGTTGCAGCATAGTTAAGAAAGGAAATAAGTATATAATTTGACACTAATTTTAGACAATGTAGAAAAACTTAAAATACATATCATAGATTTTGACTCAAAACTTTTTGAAGGGTAGAAAACGCTTCACCTCTAATGGACCGTATGTAACATAAATTTAAAGTAGGACAGTAAATATCAGATGATAATAAAAAAGAAGTAGAAGCTTACCATGAGTGTAGTTCCAGAAGATAACAGAGCCAACAGTACCCCATTCACCTTCATGTATGTCCACATTTTGAATGTTATTAGGTGACATACTTGAGATATGGTGTGGTCTGTACCTAAATATTTCATGGAACACATCTCCACATGACTTAATTTCAATCTCAGAAACTAATTTTCCTGTTAAGTGATGTGTCTCAATATCTTTTGTAACATTGAGAGCAATTTCCATAAATGTGTGTGGATCTGGTACATCTGGATTCAACTTCTCATATTCCAAGATCCAAGTAACCAAGTTGTCTTCACCCTTGGTTTCAACATGAACAGTGAGATAAAATGAGTTGTATTCCTCCAATAAATCTCCTCCAATCACTTTCATTTTAACCAGCTTCTTTTCTTCATCTATGGCTTCAATTATCTCCTTTGCCACCTTCTCTTTCCCATCTGCAATAAATATACATAGTAAAAATTTTATACTACTAGCTAGTTCCTTTTAAAAGGGAGAATCGGGAAGAATTTCGTCCAAAGTTTACTTGGGTCAAAAGGAACGAGTCAATTTGCACTAAACAATGTGTCATAATCCAATCAGTCTAACCCAAAATCACTTCTTTTTTTCTATTTAATCTTTTATAATTTGTTTAGTTAACAAATCAAACTAACCAATTTTTTTTATTTCATTTATTATGTCTATATCTAATAATCAAACCCAAAACTTTTATTTTTCTATGTTCTAATACATTTAGGGGTCAATTTTGAGCTAGATAAGCTGTCCAAATTGATCAAACATTTAGATGGACTAACTTAGATTATGCTTAAATTAACCCACCAATAATATAAACCTAGGCCAACTCGACCATCTAAATATCGAATACCTGATGATAATAAAAAAGAAGTAGAAGCTTACCATGGGTGTAGTTCCAGAAGATAACAGAACCAACAGCTCCCCATTCACCTTCATGAATTTCCACATTCTGTATTATATCAGGTGACATACTTGAGATATGGTGTGGTCTGTATCTAAAGATCTCATGGAACACATCTCCACATGACTTGATGTTTATCTCCGAAACCAACTTTCCTTCAAGGCTCATCTCTCTTCTCTCTCAAGTGAAAAAGTTTATATATTAAGAAGTGTGGTTTATCATTGCATGAGTCTGGTCTTTTATAGTTAGGCAATATGTCTATAAGTAGTATATAAATTTTGTATTTATCTTTTTTTCCCTTAGAATATTATATATAAACACACAGACTAATTTCTCTTTTTTGTATGTCAGTCATGTAATACACGATTTTATAAATAATATGAATATTATTAATATAAAATTTGAATGAATGACTATACATAAAAGAATAAAATATGCTTTTATATGAATAGCAATCAATATGGGTCGTTATATAATATAATGACTTGTTATTCAAGGTAAAAGTGATTGAATATCATATGAACCTACAAATATGAATAATCAAAGTTTAATTAGATACATGTAATTTTTCTACTTATTTCATTTATATTTTTTTGAAACTGATATTACTGGTGTATGTTCCTTTCTAATAGAATATTTTTCAATATTCTTTCATTAATTTTATATCTTCTATTTTAAATAGATTTATAACTCTTTGTAATTAGGTTAATTAGTTACGTAGTTTGTATCAAAATAAATATTCTTATAACCTTATATATATTGAAAATCATTCATCAATAAAATCAAGGAACATATTTCTTTATGGTATCAGAGCGTAAAACTACAAACCCTACCCTAGCCGCCGAGATACCTTCTCGGTCGCCACCATTTTTCCACGTCGGCACCTTGCCCACGTCGAAACCCTAGTCGCCGACCTCTCTCAGCCGCCCTTTCCCCCACGATGGAACCCTAGTTTTTTCGACCATTCTCCATCTTCCTCCTAAATTTCCTCTTTCATGTCTGACAAAACCAAATTTCATCCGACACTTGCCGTAAATAACATTAAAAACTTCATCTATATGACTCTTGAGATGGAAAAGGGTCAACTCTCCTCGTGGATGGAGCTTTTTAAGATCCATTGTCGTATTACGAAGTTATCGACCACATCATCCCTTCCACGCCGAAGTCCACAGACGTACCATCGGCTTCGACTTCGAATGTTGCACTTTGGTCTCGTTTGGACACATTCGTCCTCTAGTGGATATACGACATGATATCAAATGATTTGCTGCACATAATCATTGAGACCGAGGCCATTGTCCGCCAAACGTGGGAATGTTTGGACAGTATTTTCCACGATAACAAAACTCAACGAGCATTATACCTTGAAAATCAGTTCAAGGACGTTCATCAAGATGATTTTCCAAATGTATGTGTCTATTTGTAAAGAGCTCAAGATGCTTGCCGATCAACTCTCCAACGTCGGTGCACCAGTCACTAATCATCGATTGGTCATACAGCTTATTGTAGGTTTGAACGAATCCTATGACGGTGTTGTCATAATCCTTCAGCAATGCACGTTGTTACCTCCGTTTTATGAGGCTCATCCGAAGCTCATCCTTGAGGAAACCCGGAATATCAAACGCACCACCACTCGGGCCAGTATTACCGATGACGCTCTTATCACCACCGTCAGGACCTCCACTGATGGTAGGGCCTCCCGGTCCGGCAACCAGAACTGTCGGTCAGAGGACCTGCAATAGTCTGTTTCCTCCCGTAACAACCGTCGGAGCAGGAAAACCCCCCTCTCATCCCATGTCCCAAGACACACTCTTGGACCATGAAAACCCGTGCCATGCAGGGAATTCATAAACCTAAACAATTGTTTAACCTTTCCATTTCAGTTGTCCCTTCCCCTGTCCCTCGTAACCCAAAAGATGTCTTGTTCGACCCAAATTAAAAAGTCATAATGATTAACGAATATAATGCTCTTATAGATAATAAGACGTGTGACCTAGTACCCCCATACACCTGATCCTAACATTATTCGTTCATGTGTATTCTTAGACATAAAAAGAAATATGATGGTTCTTTTGAGAGGTACAAGGCTCTTCTTGTAAGTGATGATAGGTCTCAACAGGTGGGAGTGGACTGTGATGAAATGTTCAGTCCGATCGTAAAGCCCGTAACCATTTGGATCGTCCTTAGCATTGCCATATTTAAGTCTTGGCCCATTAATCAGCTTGATGTCAAGAATAACTTCTTACATGAGGATCTTCATGAAATGATATATGTGTATCAGCCTATGAATTTTAGGAATTCTATTCATCCGGATTATGTCTGTCTGTTGCGAAAATCTCTCTATAGACTGAAATAGGTTCCTCAAGCATGATACTGGCGGTTTGTCGATTATGTTTCCTCTATCGGTTTTTCATACAGTAGATTCAATCATTCTCTATTCATCTACAACAAGGGTACATATATGACTTACCTATTGCTACATGTTGATGACATTATCCTCACCGCCGGTCCATTATGTCTCTGATTTCCTATGAGTTTGCTATGAAAGATTTGGTCCCTCTGAGTTATTTTTTGGGCATCTCTATCACTCGACACTTTGACAACCTATTTCTATGTCAGAAGAAGTATTCTGAAGAGACCCTTGACCGTGCAGGCATGACATCTTGCAAACCATACCACACGCCTATAGACATCAATTCCAAGCTCATCGCTGATTCCGCTCCTTCATATTCAGATCCGACTCACTGTCGTAGCCTGGTTGGGGCCCTGCAGTACCTAACATTCACGAGACCAAACATATCCTATGTCGTGCAACAAATATGCTTGCATATACACAGTCCGACGAAAGCACACATGCATGCCATCAAACATATTTTACGATACGGCCAATGTACACTTCACTTCGGATTAAATTTATACAGGTCTTCACTTACTGATCTCACTGCTTATTTTGATGCTGACAGGAGTGGATGTCCTGACACCCGACGCTTCATGTCTGGTTATTGCGTTTTCCTCGAAATAACATGTTATCTTGGTTTTCCAAAAGGCAACCTACACTATCCCGATCCAGTGCAGAAGTAGAGTACAGAGGTGTCGTCGTCTCTGAATCTTATTGGATCTGTAACCTTCTACTTGAGCTTCACTGCCCGATTCAAAAGGCAACACCGGTCTATTGTGATAATATTAATGCGATATATCTTTTCGGCAATCTCGTCCAATATAGCGCAATAAACAAATTGAGATGAACTTTCATTCAGTTTGCGAAAAAATGGCTCGTGGTCAAGTTCGTGTCCTTCATATTCCTTCCAGATATCAGATTGTCGGCATCTTCACCAAAGGACTTCCGTCCATATTATTTGATGATTTTTGAGTCAGTCTCAGTGTTCGTGAACCTCCCTCTTCGACTGCAGGATGTAATAGAATATTTTTCAATATTCTTTCATTAATTGTATTAATTGTATATTTCATATTTTAGATAGAATTATAATCATTTTGTAATTAGGTTAATTATTTACCTAGTTTGTATGAAAATAAATATTTTTGTAACCTAATATATATTATAAATCATTCATCAATAAAAGGAACATATTTCTTTACACAGAACAAGCATGCCCGACAGATATTAGAGAACGAAAACTAAACAAATAGACATGACACTTTAAATTGATAAAAAAATTAACTAATTAAAATCCTTGATAATTTCTTCATATCTCTATTAATAAGGACCCTCTTCGTTTACTGACAAAATAGCCACCTTAACCATGGTTCATCTTGATCATGAATTTCAAATTTCATGACTAATTGATCTTTTTATAGATAAGATGTCGGCTTTCAATATCTCTTTTTCTTTTAGAATAAGTGGGGACATAGACTGGTTCATCTCTAACATTGTATCCTCTACTTTACAACTTAACCTTAGAAGTTAGAACTACCACGTTGTGCAATAAATTGAAGAAATTAATAGAGGAAAAAGAAGTTAGTAATCAATTCAACCCAGGCCAAACTTAAATGTTTTGATTTTTCAGGAAACAACTCGAGGGTGCATTAAGGGTGTGTTTGGTAGGAAAGAAGTTAGAACTACCACGTTGTGCAATAAATTGAAGAAATTAATAGAGGAAAAAGAAGTTAGTAATCAATTCAACCCAGACCAAATTTAAATGTTTTGATTTTTCAGGAAACAACTCGAGGGTGCATTAAGGGTGTGTTTGATAGGAAAGAAATTATTAATTATTTACTTATTTTCTTGTGTTCGTTACGTAATCAAAAAATATTATCCTAACAATATTTGTATATAATTTAAAAATAATTAAGGAAGGTGAGGGGATAGGGGTGTGGGATGGGGGCCATGGCTTGGGGGTGAAGATTAGGTGTGTTGGAGAGTGAACTTTATTTCTTATGGGCTCGTTTGGTACGTCACATTGGACTGTATATTTTTATATTGAATTGTACTGTATTAATATATTATGGACGGTATTAGAGTATTAATATATAATGGACTGTATTTTTTTTATTTTTAGCACAGTCCAGGGGAGACCCATCTACTAGATGAATCTCAAAAATGACAGTTGGAGTGTACTATTTTTAGAAATAGAACAGTCCAGTCCGGCTGAAAACGCTCACCAAACGCAATATTATTTTTTTGTCCAGTACAGTCTAACCACGTACAACTATCATAAATACTTTTTGTTGTATGCTACGTATATGGACAAAACATATATACAACTTACATACAATTTTCATGCAACTTGCATACAATTATGTTGTTGTATGCATTTTGTATGTCATTTGTAGGTATTTTGTATGTCTATCACGATCCAAAATTGATAGCCATGATAACACTTATTTATCTCAACCGATAGACAATCCAACCCCAAACTCAACATACATGTATAAGGGAAAATCAGCAGAAAGTAAAGAAATAAGGAATATCCAAGCAGTCGAGGCCCAGTTTGCCCCTGCTGTTGGAAATGGGCAAGCAAGCGAGGCCCGCCGCAGATGGGCCACCGCCGAGAAGTCCACCGATAGTGCATTTGTGGAGGGCCCTTGCTGGCTTCGGCCTTTGCCGCGCTTCCTTTGTTTCGATGTCTCGCCTCGCCGACACGTCCTCCGCCGAGGTTTTGCTATTGCTGGTGGTCCGACGGTAGTGGAGTGGTGTTGTTGGCTGGCGGCTGAGTGCTTTCAACGGCAAGTACTTTTTTATTATGCTCATCCCGTTTAGCACGTTGTGTTTCTTTCAACAACAATTGTGAACATGCCTTGTTGAAAGTTGGAAGTGGATCAGTCTGTTGAATCATTGTTGCAAGAGTATCATACTCCCCTTTCGGTAATCCTGCAACGAGTTGTAGTACCATATTAGTCTCAGAAACAGTTGTCCCAACGTGAGAAAGTTGATCGGTGATGAGTTTCAGTTTTTTACAATATTCGGACATGTTAAAATTCTCAAGACGTGTGTTATTGAACTGCTCCTCTAAATACACCGCCCGAGTATTTTTATTATCCTGAAATATTTTGTTCAAGCGTACCCAAAGTTTGTGCGCGTAAGCACCTGTTTTCATGATAGTACACAACAAGTCTTTTGAGAAGGTACCATATATCCATTATTTCATTATTTGATAATGACGTCAAGACGACGCCATGTCGAGTCGTCAATCTCAGGGGGCGAGAGATTGAATCATCAATGTGATCAAGCACGTTATACGCTCAAGCATGAATATAAAACAGTTCTACCCACATAGAATATTGACAGTCTTCTTGATCAAGAATTATAAGGACAAAGTTCTTGATGTTTGTGATAGCAAACACCGGATGAAAAGAAGACTTTGAGGAAAGAGGGGGGTGTCAATTAAGCCGGAGGTAGAACCATTGGTTTTAGGGGAGTTAGGAAGAGACATGGTAGCCACAGGGTTTGAAATTCAGAGAGAAAGTCGTCGCAGCTGAGAAGAAGGGGGGCGATTTTCAAGAAAAGAATTTTAGGGTTTAGGGAGTTTAAGCTATTGATACCATGTAAGATGTTGGAATAGTTTTCCTTAGGAATTTCTTTCATTAATCACAATATATATAGTTGTACAAATGTGATTTCTAATACTGTAAGAATCTTAAATTACTTTAAATACATGACAATAATAAATACAATAATAATTTTTAACTAAATATATAATTAATTATTTTCAGTAAATTGGATCCATATTAATTATTTAACTGACGATTTATTTTTTAGTTAAAAAGTTATTTAATCCGGATCCATATTAATTATTTAACAAATATATAATTAATTAATTAATTAGAATTTCAATTACATATAAATAAAAATTATTAAAATAATAGTGAAATATGAAGTATGTAAATAAAAATTACAAATAGATAATAGAATTTAAAGTGTAATATATTAGTTAAATATTAATATAATATTATTACAATACTAATTTAAAGTGCAATATAGTACTTAAATATTATTACAATTCTAATTTTACATGTACTCTATAATTTGATGAAAATTAAAGAGGATAATGAAGAAAAGGGTAAAAACTCAAATTGAAATAAATGTAAATTGATAATAAAATTTAAAAGTGCAATATATAATAGTGTTTCAACGATCATTAAATGATTCTTTTTAAATAGTATATCACCTGCTCCCTCCGTTTCATTTTATATATTAAAGTTTTTGACTTGACATTAAATTAAAAAAATAAAGAAAGATTTTTGAATCTTGTAATCTAAAATAAGCTAAAAATATTTGTGTGATTATAGATCATTTCGTTAAGCATAAAAAATAAAGTTTAAAATTAAATTATTATCAAATAAAAAAAATTAAATTAATTACAAAGAAAAATGTGTCATGTAATTGAAACACAGAAAGTAAGAGACTAAAATATAGAGATACATCAGGATTACATGGATATGTTTCTGTCATCCATTTCTTTGTTCTTCTTTTTGAATTTGAAAAGAAAAAATATTGAACGGAAATGGATATGTTTTCGAGGGGAATAATGTGACATGGCGATTACTCCGAAGATGCTTTCGGGAAGCTACGTGCATAGTGTGCTTATATTAATTTTTTAAATTTTGTGTCAAGTCAAATTAAATATTATTATATTAAATAAATTGATACTGAGAAAATATGTACATTTGGTATTTTTTCGTAAATCCTCAATGTACTTTATATTTTTTCTAGAAAATAATAAATAAAATTCATAATTTACTATAATATTCATGACTATTAACTTTTAAAAAGTTTTCAAAAATGATTTGAGGAATTAATAATTAATGTTAAAGGTAAACAGAGAAAGAATCTATTTTTCTCTTAAAAATTAAAGTAGACAAGTAAAAGTGAACAAAGAGATCGCTGAAAATCTAATTGTTGCGAATAACTTATTAAAGTCATTTCTCTTTAATCTCAGGATCGGTACTCTCGATCGGCAATATAAATCAATACACGTCTTATTTTTCTTGAACGAATTTGATGAGGTCGGTATATCTTTGAAAGCTCAGATGGAGAGAATAAACAGAGTCCTCAAAGGCTACTTAAGCCATGTTAGTGTAAATCTGAAGGACTTGATCTGTTGAATATTTGCTCGGTCACTCAGTCCTACTATAACTTAACAATAAAAAAGCTCTATATCGAACTTCAGGCCGCTACTAATTAACTAGGGAAAAGGGCCAATTTTACCCATGTACTTTGAGGAAATGTTTATATTTACCCCTGGTAAGTTATATTACTAGCATGTATCCTTACCGTTAATAAAATATTAACATTTACCTCATTCCTAACAGTTGTCCACTGTGGCGTTTTACACGTTAATTAATGAGTCCACGTAGGACCTAGTCAGCATGCGATCTAATACTACAGACCCGCCCAAAAATTTGACCTGACCCACCCTAATTTGCCCTAAACACTAATAAAACACCATGAACTCACCCTCTTCCTCTTTACCAAAACCACCCTCCATTGCCGCTAAATTTGAGCTCATCAAATGAATGTCTTGTTGCAAGCTCAATAATTTAGTTCCAGGCCTGTTACAAGCAACGAGCAGCCCCACAATTATTTTTAATTGCTGCTTTGAGGGCTCGATGAACAAGCTATGGAGGTTCAGAAATTTCACTACAACATTAAAAGCGAGTAGTATATTTAGTAAGAAGCTTAAATAGTTAATACTAGTGATTCAAATAACAATCAATTAGAAACTCAAGTAAATGGATTGGATTCTCGACTTCGGATTCACGCATGATATGCCTAAATTAAACCTTAAAAGTATGTAAAGTGGTCGTTGACCAAATATAGAACCTAACAAGGATGAGATTGAATTCCACAGAAAATATGACGAGAAAATAACGAATTAATTGCAAGCCTCAACGTTTAATCTTAATTTTTAAGGAAAGGAGAAAAATATTGATTGTTTTAAAGGTTGTTCTACTAATTGCTAGTGAGAAATATTTCAAGTTTTTTAATTAATTAATGGAAGGACTTTGGTTGTGATCTCTTTAAGTGAAGTAATACAATTGAGGTTCAGCTTCACTATGACTAGATACCTAAATGTAATAGATTGTGAGCTACTTTGGATTTATCACAAGTTTTTCAACCTAGATGGTAAATAGCATTACTAAGATTTTCAAGCCCTATGATGTAGGTATCTGACGGGCATTATCTCTCCTAAGTTCTCTTGGCGACGGGATCACCAATTGAGTCCGACTTTAATACCATAATGACAGGATCTAAAGTAATATTATTTAACAAAATAAGTAACTGTAAATAAAAGATAAGATTAAAACTTATAGTTTTATTTCATGAAAAGAGCTTTACATAAACAAGACTGAGAATAGGCAAGGAAATTTCTTAAAGGGGGAATTTTCGGATGTCTTTCTCATTACAACTTGAACACCTTATATAGGTCTCGAAATTGAAAACTATCATCCTATCCTTACAAGTGGATGTCTGAGATTATTTTTGTGACGAAAGGTCACTTGTCCTTTTCTCTGAAGGGTCAAGTTGCCCTTTCCAGTAGATGCGATATCGTCTGTTTTATTTTGTGTGCCAACTTCTTTTGTCATTTTCTCAGTCGCAATCTTTCTTTACTCTAAAAGATAAGATTGGACTAATCCTCTTGGGTCCAGCATATGTCCATTGTCAGGATCAGTGTGAGAAAATGTCGTTTCGATCAACTCCATTATTTGGTTGGTTTATATGTACTATCTTTTAACTTAGATAGGGCTTCGAGGAGCCTTCTTTTCATTTCTTTCTTGGAGAATGACGCGTCTCCCTTGTTTGATGATGAATATGGACTTCTTCTCTCTTCTTTGAGTTTTGGACTCCATCATTTTATCCTTATTGTTTTACTAAGATACATGATTCTATCCATTTCATGGACATCAAAGGATCAATTTAAGATATATAATATTCTTTTATGTATAAAGAATTTGCATAATTTAATATGCTCTGTAATATTGATATTTGTTGTTCATTTTTGAAACCTGTGTATTAGTTTTGAAAGCTCGGGACTATTACCTGTAAATTTCTACTAAATATATTTCACCATTCATAAAATCATCTGGGAATGACCTTATCTTTTAATTTGTTGGAATATTTAATAAACCAAGTATGAGTATAAGGGCGGGGGTATAGAAAATTGAACCATGCGTCCTTATAATCATAATAATTGAACGTTTGAGGCTTATGACTTTTGGACAATGGTATTGGTGTATGTAAATGATATACATACCAATCAAATGGACTTATTATCTTTTTTATCGTGAATTTCAAATATTCAATAGCTTCTAGGTTATTGTTAAAGTAATGATGCTCGATTTCTATCGAGTCAGTGTCTGTAAGAATGAATTCATAATACCTTCTCGTTTTAATAGAATCCTGATTATCGATGTACTTGAAATTGATATAACATGGTTTAAGAAGTTTTTCCACCCTAAGTTCTCATATTGTTTATCTAGTACCATTATTGGCAAAAGCTGGGATACCACAAATTCTCATTTTGGCACGGGACTGCTGATGTTGTCTTGTGTCTTCTCCTTCTATTGAGGAGTTGTTGGTTTAACTGCTTCAGAATATGATTCTTGGGATTGCATTTTATAACTATCATTTTTTTTGAATTTCCACCTTTGAGGAGGAGGCTTTGAAAGGTTGAATCTTGGTTTTGCTGGTTATTGGCTCCTTTAAAGGAGACGGAATGGTTCCTACTGTAACCTGGGGTGTTGGGTTTGTGGGAAACATGTCAAATTACGATTTTATGCATTCATAAATTGTACTTTAATGCCTTTCGATATCATACATAGTGATTTGTGGACATCCCCTATTTTGAGTACGGTTGACCATTGATATTATGTGTTTTTTTATTATTATTTCAACTTTCTATGGACTTTTTCAATTGGAAATAAATCTCAGGTCTACCCCATTTTTTCTTCATTTAGTGCTTTCGTAAAAACACATTTTAAAAAGAGCATTAAATATTCTCAATATGATAATGGCAAAGAATTCGATAATAACCAATTCAAATAGTTTTGCTCCAGAAACAGACTTACCTTTCATTTTTCCTGCTCTCACACATCCTTCCAAAATGGTAAAGCCAAATGGAAAATCTGAACCATAAACAACCTCACTTGTGCCCTACTTGCTCACGCCTCAATTCCCCATCAATTCTGGTATTACGCACTCTCTATGGAGACCTATCTCCTAAACATAATCCCAAATAAGTCTCTAGCGGAACAGTCTCCCACCCAAGTTTTGTTTTGTAGGAACCCCTCCTACCAACACTTGCTTTTTGATGTATTTGTTACCCCCTCCATCCGATCACTCACAAACTCCAACCTCGGTCTTCCCCGTGTGTATTTTTGGGTTACCCTGCCAATCGTCGTGGTTACTCGTGCTATGAATTGTAGAGCCGTAAAATTATTATTTAACGTTATGTCCTATTTAATGAGACTCAATTCCCCTTTGCCTCTCTAAACTCGACATTCCCATGACTTCCTAGATTATGGCCTAAACCCTCTTCTAATTCACTATTTTCATAGTACGTCGTCCGAGACCCCAACATCCGCCACTACCTCAGCCAGTTTGGGACTTACTGTCCACCCGATTTTACGGACAGTGGCCTAGAACAACACACCACAGGGTGATTCCACAACCACCTCTCGGTAAACCTAGGTTCATCCAGGCAGTACTGTCACCCATGCCTAGGTTTGTTGATGGATCTGGTCTTGTCGAATAGGTCCTTTAAACACAAAATCCCACTAGCCGAGCTGAATTGGTTAGTGATGGAAGCAATTCCCATGAACTGAGAACAAAGGGATGTATTTTCCCCCTTCCCCAGCCATACCGCTCATCAACCACTTTTTATGTTGAAATCGTGTCTTTGTCTTTCCAGGCAGAAAACCCACATCTCTTCATAAGACACACTCTCGGACCATGGAAATATGTGTCATGCACGGAATTCATAAACCTAAATAGTTGTTTAACCTTTACGTTTTAGTTGTCCCTTCCTTTGTCCCTCGTAACCCGAAGGATGCCTTATCTGAGCCTAATTAGAAAGTCGTAATGATTGACAAATATAATGCTCTTATAGATAATAAGACATGTGACCTAGTACCCCGTCCACCTGATGCTAACATTATTCTTTCTATGTCAATTTTTAGACATAAAAAGAAATCCAATGGTTCTTTTGAGAGGTACAATGCTCGTCTTGTAGGTGATAGAAGGTCTCAACAGGTGGGAGTGGGCTATGATGAAACGTTTAATCCGGTCGTAAAGCCCATAACCATCCGGACCGTCCTCAACATTGACATATACAAGTCTTGACACATTCATCAGCTTGATATCAAGAATGCCTTCTTACAAGGGGGTCTTCATGAAACAGTATATATGCATCATCCTATGGGTTTCAGTAATCTTATTCATCCGGATTATGTGTGTCTGTTACGAAAATCGCTCTATGGACTATGTCGCGCCCTTTTTTGACCGCGACATTATTTTGGCGAATCCTCCTGCTTAATAAAATGTTAGGAAATAAATAATAAAATGTTAAATGTGCAAAAGAATGCTAAAATGTTAAAAGATGCTAAAAGTTTAAAAAGGGGGTTAGAAATGCTAAAGGTAGGGTGCTAAAAGTGCTAAATGCTGAGAATGTTAAAGTTAAAGACAAAATGTGTTAAAGGGTTCGCGGAGTCGCCACCTAATTAATTTGGGTGAATTAGGACACCTAAATGTTAACTAGTTTAAAGTAAACATTAACTCAATTTTAATGGTCTGCTAAACTTTAATGAGATTCTGGGTAAGGGTTCTTTATTATCCTAAAGGGAAGGGGTCAAGCACCCTAAAAGATCCGCTAACTTGCGGTTGTCCGTTCAAACCTAGGGTTAATTATTTATGCTAAAAAATGCTTGTTTTGAAAATATAAAAAGATGCTTCAAAATATTTTATAAAAGGAGGCATGTGGATAAAAGTTTATAAGACTAAGACAAAAAATGTAAATGATGCAAAGGTTATTTATGGACTAATTATGCGTGCATGCAAAGGCTATTTATGGATTAATTATGTGTACTGCTAGCTAAATTAATCTTGATTAACCTGCGTATAATATTATAAAAAAAAGTGCTTGGGATGATTCTTGAGAGTTTAGGAGAAAATTTGTTTATGGACTTAATAAGAAATAAAATGTTGGTTTTATGATGCAAGTTAAATCATTTAGATTACTTTGGTAAAATTTAGACATGCATAACAATCCTAAAGATACATAAAGCAGAAGTGCATTTCTAATTTTAAATTACCTTCCCCCCTTATGCGTTCAAAGGCTAATTGCTCTTGGTTTCCTATTAATTACAAAGTCATATAATAAAATTACAATAACAAATAAAATGAGATAAGGAGGTTAAGAAAGTAAGGGATTGAAACGGATGACTCCGTCCTATTTGTTTTTCTAGGAATTGCCGAAGAGGGAACTCGATAGATGTAGATGCGGGTTGCCATTTGAAGTAGCTCGTGGTGAGTCTCGCGATGAGACTCCTCATTTTTGCTCCAATGCATTTCATGTAAAAATAAAGAAAGATAAGGATTAGTATTCATTCATGCTATCTCACCAAATGTAAGTAATATCAAAGTATCACGTACTGGCTATTTCTTTCATTTAACAGTGAAGGCATATAATCAGATAAGTAGGAATGGTTTACATCTGGACCGATCTAAAATTAAAATGAGTTTGGCATGATCCATGCTAAGAGCATCCACTGATTTTAGGGAGGCCATCAGGCACACGGGCCCTGCCCAGTCTTAAGAAATGGAAAGCAAACAAGAATAGGCAACATGAAACATTGGGCATGCACAAACAATATACTAGACTTGTATACATGGAATATAAGTAGCATACGACCCATATACCATAATATACTACATTGATCGATTAGTTAAATGTATTTGCTTAGGCAGAAGATATAACTGAACCCTCTCAATTACCCGCATTATTTTCCAGATTTCCAAAGAGACTACATTCTGTTATACAAAGAAATGTGGAAAACAAGAAAAGCGAACAGTGATGAATCGGGCGTTCGAAACACTCAACAAGTGCCCACATGCTTCCATATAGTTCTTAAGTGTAAATAGAGCATGGACAGACTATTAAGGCATAATATTGGACTCACACAAACATTCTAAAATCGTCATGAACTTGCAAATGACGAGTTTATCACTACGCTAACAGGGAAACACATATATGCAGCTCGTTATAACACATAAAACAGGACACAATATTATATAAGTTATGGAGGAATTTAAATCTGTCTCTGCTTAATACTGAATATGAGATACATAAAATTAATATCATAACCGAATCCCAGACCCATTACTCATACCATGGTCGTCGCTAAACAAGTACTAAAACAGCGCGCCAATCACATTATGCTAAAGATGAACCCAGCCCAGCAGATTTGAGTATTGACAGTCAAATAGATAGGCTACAGACAGTTAAACAGTAACCGACATCACATTTATACATCACTGAACCCAATAATCTGCAAGAGCTAATCGACACAGTTTTAACACACGAATACGACAATACGACAATACGAAAAATGAACTAAGAGGAACTCGGATTTACCTTTTCCGGACAGCGAACCGGGGCAGCATATCAAGTCATCGGTTCACTCGGGTTTTGGTTTTGCGATGCGAAAAAGGGTAAGCTTGTTTGCTGATTTCTTGGCTGATATTGAAAGGAAGGGTTTCAGACTCCCTATTCTTTGCGATGCTAATTGTCTGGGTGCCGAGCCCCCTAACTCCCTATGCCTGTCGGTTCTCCCCTGATTGTTCTCTCGACTCTTGTTTTGCTATTTGACTGCTCTCCCGACTGAGCTCCCCTCTGTTTTTTGACCTCTGTCCGATACATGCACTGGTTTTGCCCTCCAAGCTCGATGCCACTGCTTGCGTAAATCACCCTATATATAGTCACGATTATGGGTCTCACTTTTGGTAAGTTTGGGATGGCTTTTGAGACTGATTTTCACACGAATTTGGTGCTATATTTGGGTGTTAATCTTTTTTACTCAATGGTGATTTCGGGACTGATTGATAGGCGATTTGGTATTAATTTGGTACTGATTTGGACAACTTTTTTTAGCGTGGGATTAGGGTATATTTTGGGCATGGTTTGGTTAAGGAAGGTTTGATATTTTGGAGTTGATTTTGTAATGATTTCGAGTCGATTTTCTGGGATTTGTGGGCGATTTTGGAATGGATTTCGTTATGGAAAGTTGTATGGCTGGCGATTGTAGTGAGTATGAGGGTGAGCTGACGGAATGGACGAGGGCGAGATGGAGGAGTGTTGGCGGCGAACCAGATTCTAGGGTTCTTAATTAGTTTTTTAGGTTTTGGGTTGCATATTTTAGGGCTGCGTTTTGAAGATGAAGTGAGGGGTCCTTTGTTTTGTATTGTGGATGAGGGCTGCTGGGCATGATTTTGGGTAAGGGAAATAAAGGTCACGGGTGTGTTGGGCTTCATGGTAATCGGGTCTTGGGTGGTCGGGTAGTTATTTTAATTAAGGGTGGAGTTTAAGTGTATTAGTTTAAGTGTATTATTAATTAATTAGTTTTAGGTATTTAATTAGTGGTAAGTTATTTAAATTGTGATTAAATTATTTTAGGTGCTTGGTTAGTCTAAGTTTGAGATTAAAAAAGAAAATAAATAAAATAAAGACGGGCGTGTTATTCAATTAGTGCTTAATTTTTTATAATGCGATGCTGTTATTAAAATTTATTAAATAAAAATTGTGTTATTTAAATGTTACATGCAGATAGGACTTCTTAATTCTTTTATGAATGCTATTATTAAAACGCGTGTGTTAGATTATTATTTTATGTATTTATTATTAAGAATTATGACAGCGCTTAAAATTAATAAATATGGGCGCGAGACTCTAAGTGCGTAATTTTCTACGTAAGATGCGGTTCTATTATTAAATTGTTTGTTTATGCATGTATTAATGTTTTATTGTTGCATTTTATTATTATAAAATTGTTTTAAAATTAGTGTAATTTTATAGTTACTGTCATGGACGGGAGGGTCAAAATTGGGTGTCAACAGTTGTCCCTCTTTGTATGGAGATGATGGAAGAATCTTCGGACAAAGACGTTGACTCATAGCCAATTTTGTCTCGATCCTCAGAATTAAAATATTGGGCAATTAGGCAAGGCTGATGCAGACTCCAAAAATTGTCCCAGTGTCGAGTTATGACGACACTGGGCTACCATGGTCAAAACACCAAGGCGGGCTAATGCGGACTCAAAATTTGTCTCAGTGTCGAGTTATGACGACACTGGGCTACCATGGTCAAAACACCAAGGCGGGCTAACGCAAACTCAAAATTTGTCCCAGTGTCGAGTTATGACGACACTGGGCTACCATGGTCAAAACACCAAGGCGGGCTAACGCAAACTCAAAATTTGTCCCAGTGTCGAGTTATGACGACACTGGGTTACCATGATCAAAACACCAGGGCGGGCTAATGCGGACTCAAAATTTGTCCCAGTGTCGAGTTATGACGACACTGGGCTATGGTGTAAAAGAATAAAAATAAAATAAACAGGCTTGAACCTGGGGTGTACCGGTATTGACTTATGTTGCTGGGTGTATGGTGATGCGGAGTGAGTGGACCGACGCTTGAGGCCGCTTCTGCCATTTGTTGGGAAGGTTGGCCCCCCAATAAATTGCCCCGGTCAGAAGAGAAAATCCACGCCAGGCTCTCGCCTGCATGCTAAGACTTGAACAAATGGTTAGTGCATAACTGTTAAGGCAAAATGATGATGCATAATTTTAAAAACAATGTAACTGTGAGTAGAAAATATTATCCTGCAAAAATGTGATGCATGTTGTGTTGATGCGATGCTGCAAATGCCGTGATTTTCATCCTTGCACAGACGTGTTGCGATTGTGAACGCGGATATGTTGTCCTTGCTGCAACTGCCCCTGTAGACTAAAGCTCAAGAAAGAGTTAGTGCATAACTGCTAAAACAGAATAATAAAGCATGAAAGAAAAAAATGCAATTTTGAGAACAGAAATCGCCCTGCGTAGATGTGATATCTTTGATGATGGCGCTGCTTTCGGACTTAGCGTCGTTTCGGACTTGGCGTCGTTTCGGACTTGGCGTCGTTTGGACTTGTCGTCGTTTTGGACTTGTCGTCGCTTTGGACTTGGCGTCGTTTTGGACTTGGCGTCGTTTTGGACTTGGCGTCGTTTCGGACTTGGCGTCGTTTCGGACTTGTTGTCCGATAACGCCGCGTTGCGGACGTGTTCTTCCGGGCGTCGTTTTGGACTTGTTCCGGGCGTCGTTTCGGACTTGGCGTCGTTTTGGACTTGTCGTCGTTTTGGACTTGTTGTCTTGACGCCGTCGTTGCGGGCGTGTTCCGCCGCTCCTGTAGACTAAAGCTCAAGAAATAGTTAGTGCATAACTGCTAAGACAGAATAATAAAGCATGAATGAGAAAAAAATGCAATTTTGAGAATAGAGAAATCGTCCCTGCGTAGATGTGATATGCTGATGACGGCGTCGTTTTCGGACTTGGCGTCGTTTTTGGACTTGGCGTCGTTTTCGGACTTGTCGTCGTTTTCGGACTTGTCGTCGTTTTCGGACTTGGCGTCGTTTTGGACTTATTCTTTGGCGTCGCTTTGGACTTGTCTTTGGCGTCGCTTTCGGACTTGGCGTCGTTTTGGACTTGTCGCCGTTTTGGACTTGTTGTCCGATGACGCCGTCGTTCGGGCGTGTTCCGTTGGCGTGCTTTCGGACTTGGCGTCGTTTTGGACTTGGCGTCGTTTTGGACTTGTTGTCCGATAACGCCGTCGTTGCGGGCGTGTTGTTCTTTGCTCTGTAGAATAAATGTTCCTGCAAGCTAAGCTTGAGAAAAAGTTAGTGTATAACTGTTAAAACAAAATGATAAATATATGAGAAAGGCAATTATGTGGGTAGAGATGTCGTCCCTGGTACGCCGGATGAATACTGAGATGTTGTCCTTGCACGGACATGCTAAACGTTGCAACTGACGAATTGCCATGATGCCTTTGTTGTGTGCTTTATGCCCGAGTGACGCGCTAGACTTTGTTGCGGACTTTTGAATTTCCGATTGATTGTCGGTGCCCCTCTCTGCTTATGTTGTTTCTTTCTGTTTTTGCTGTATTTTCTGCTTCTGCTAATATGAAGAACTTTTGTTGTATCTTCTGCTAATATGAAGGACCTGCGCTCAAAGAAAACTTGTGAGTTTGGGGGGGGGGGGGGGTCGATTCGCGTTGACCTTATAGTTTTGACTCTTGATGCTCGGATGTCTATTTTGTTTGGACTCATAACCCCTGCCTGGTTTCCTACCTTGTCCCAGTTTTGAATATGCAAAGGGCGTTTGGCCTAAAGTGGGTCTCAATGGATTTGCTTGTATGTTGTGTGTATTCTCGTTATTTTCGTAACGGCGGAAAGCTTTCCAATGGTGTGACCGGCCGATTTAGCCGCCACGTATCCCCACGAGGAATCAGTCATGACGTAGTTCATTCTCGCTTTGCTATAGGGACCAAGACGTTCACTGCTCTTCTCAAATGCCCTTGAATCGGTCATGTCATCGACCGCGTTTTGAACTTGTGAAATATCGATGCTCTGTCATTGCTTAGTCAAATACAAATCGATCTTTGGGGGAGATGATAAATCCTTTTAGACAAAATGTAGCAAACTGCGTTAGTGTAAAGCATGTGATTTTGCAAAAAGTGTAAAAACATTTAGCAAGTACATGTTGCACATAAATTGTCACATTGCAAGCGAGTCCTAACATGTGTGGGACCCCCTTTATGCCAGAGGTAGGCCTAGACGTCACTTATGCGAGATTATGACGGATTTGTCCAAGTCGTCCAACTGTAATGCTTTTGTTGGAAATGGCGACCAAATGACGGTGCACTTTTTCCAATTTCAGCATGTCATGATTAGGCTTGGATTTGTCTATCATTGTCACGCTACACATAATATGTTGGTTGGTCGTTGGGTTGAGAAACCCGTCGACAAGTTTGGTGTCTTTCTAATTGTGGTGTCGATGCCAATGACCGACTCACCTAAGATAAATGCATGCATGCCCTAAAATAAAGGGTGGTATAACTCTATCTTAAGTTTCTAAGATTTGACTTTTCTAGATGCAAGGTTCCCGAGCGGACAACTCGAGTGAGAAGGTTACGCGGCCACCGGTTAGACCGGACACTCCACGTATGTTACCAACTCTCCTAAATTTGGGTTTTGAAGAAAGAATTTTGCTGATGCACCAAGCGCACCTCGCATGTAGTGTGTGATTGTGTGAATTTTCCAGAGTGGAAGAAATATGAGCGGAATGCCAGTTTAAGGAAGCGATAAAGGTAGCAATTAAAATAAATAAAACAAAATACAGCACACAAAATTAAATGCAAAAAGTAATGCCAAATAATAACCCTAGGTCTGTTGTGGTTAAGAACCTAAAATCCCCAGTGGAGTCGCCATTCTGTCGCGCCCTTTTTTGACCGCGACATTATTTTGGCGAATCCTCCTGCTTAATAAAATGTTAGGAAATAAATAATAAAATGTTAAATGTGCAAAAGAATGCTAAAATGTTAAAAGATGCTAAAAGTTTAAAAAGGGGGTTAGAAATGCTAAAGGTAGGGTGCTAAAAGTGCTAAATGCTGAGAATGTTAAAGTTAAAGACAAAATGTGTTAAAGGGTTCGCGGAGTCGCCACCTAATTAATTTGGGTGAATTAGGACACCTAAATGTTAACTAGTTTAAAGTAAACATTAACTCCATTTTAATGGTCTGCTAAACTTTAATGAGATTCTGGGTAAGAGTTCTTTATTATCCTAAAGGGAAGGGGTCAAGCACCCTAAAGGATCCGCTAACTTGCGGTTGTCCGTTCAAACCTAGGGTTAATTATTTATGCTAAAAAATGCTTGTTTTGAAAATATAAAAAGATGCTTCAAAATATTTTATAAAAGGAGGCATGTGGATAAAAGCTTATAAGACTAAGACAAAAAATGTAAATGATGCAAAGGTTATTTATGGACTCATTATGCGTGCATGCAAAGGCTATTTATGGATTAATTATGTGAACTGCTAGCTAAATTAATCTTGCTTAACCTGCATATAATATTATAAAAAAAAGTGCTTGGGATGATTCTTGAGAGTTTAGGAGAAAATTTGTTTATGGACTTAATAAGAAACAAAATGTTGGTTTTATGATGCAAGTTAAATCATTTAGATTACTTTGGTAAAATTTAGACATGCATAACAATCCTAAAGACACATAAAGCAGAAGTGCATTTCTAATTTTAAATTACCTTCCCCCCTTATGCGTTCAAAGGCTAATTGCTCTTGGTTTCCTATTAATTCCAAAGTCATATAATAAAATTACAATAACAAATAAAATGAGATAAGGAGGTTAAGAGAGTAAGGGATTGAAACGGATGACTCCGTCCTATTTGTTTTTCTAGGAATTGCCGAAGAGGGAACTCGATAGATGTAGATGCGGGTTGCCATTTGAAGTAGCTCGTGGTGAGTCTCGCGATGAGACTCCTCATTTTTGCTCCAATGCATTTCATGTAAAAATAAAGAAAGATAAGGTTTAGTATTCATTCATGCTATCTCACCAAATGTAAGTAATATCAAAGTATCACGTACTGGCTATTTCTTTCATTTAACAGTGAAGGCATATAATCAGATAAGTAGGAATGGTTTACATCTGGACCGATCTAAAATTAAAATGAGTTTGGCATGATCCATGCTAAGAGCATCCACTGATTTTAGGGAGGTGATGCGCGTAATATGCACACACTTTTAAACGCAAGTGCACGTTATCGTATCAAGTAGTATAGTCTTGGATAAGACCGAATATCGTCCTCTAGGATTAGGGTCCAAGTATCAGTTATCTATTTTCTAGTATCTATTTGGTGAATTAATGATTGATTGTTTGGTTTGTAACTAAGAGTTATGAAAGCTAATTAAATATAAAGATTTAATTCGGATGATGAGAATAGGCTTCTATGTATCCTTACTATCCGCATGCTACTTACTAATCCACTAACTTGGTGTTCTTCTTTGGAGAAAACAGTTTACGAAATCGCTTTATACTCCCGTTAGGTTATATAAACACTAACTCGGTATTGTTCCTTACCTACCTTTCGTTGATAAGGGTAACGCTATAGGAGGATTAAGCACAAAAACCTAGTTGACCGTCACACACAATGCGCAAAATTAGGGTTGTTAAGCCTCTCATCAACGCTACAAATCTAATTGAGGTATTTTCATCCCCAATTCAAGACTGTCTACCCAACTTACAGCATATTCACAATCCCCCCTTTTCAGAATCTGATTAGAAATCATATAGTGATAACTAATTGTCAATTAGCTACCAAAAATTCAACTCAATTATTGGATAGATCTCTCAATAAGAATAATCACCATAAGCATGCATTAATTTATAACATAAGGTTCAAGAAATTCAACATAGAAAGCCCTATAAGAGAATTAGTTCCTAGCCATGAATATGACAAGAACTAATTCAAAGTTCATCATGCAAAAACTGAATTAAAGAAAAGAAAAAGGAAAGAAATTACTAATGTTTAGGTCTCCAATCTCCTAGCAAGAAAATCTTGAGTTGTGCAAGAAAGGGAACCCTCAAAAACTGTCTAGGGTTCTCCTTATATAGTTTTAAAACGCCTCCCTTCTTTTCCTTCCAGGCCTGGCCCAAAAATCCGTCAAAAGACCTAAATTTTCGCAGCGCGCCAGCGTTCGCAGATGGCGCGCCGGAAGTTCTGCGATCCGTCGGTGTTTAGCGCGCCGCGCTCGATATTCGCTGCTCGGCGGAGCCGCGCGCCGAAGCCTTCGCCTCTCGAATAGTGCGCGCCAGCCGATGTAGCGCCGCGCTCGATCTTCGCGCTTTCTTCAATGATAGCGCGCGCCTCGCTTCGATTGCAGGAGGCCGCGGCGCGTCCGGGTTTTAGCCTTGTTCGCCACTTTCTCGCTACGCATCTCTTTGCCTCTTTTTGCTCATTTTCCGCCATTTGGCCACTTTAACCACTTTGACTCAAAAGAAAGAAAAACTATCCTAATACGACATTTATATGTGCAAAATGGGACAAAAGACTAACTAAAACAGACTCAAAAGGTGTATATAAAATACACCGATCAAATACCCCCAAACTTAACCTTTGCTCGCCCTCGAGCAAAGATAAAAAGAAAGACTCAATAAATAAGAAAATAAACAGACTCCCTGCCATTGATCACTTTTGCTGCATGAATGTTAACTAGAAAAACATGAAGGTCGGCAGAATAATATGCAGGAACATATAGCATGAAATTTTCAACACATTGAGCTAGATATTTCGTAAACTCATACTTATCATGCTTAAATGGAAGTCAATATACTCAAGTATGCATATAAATTCAAAAATTCCTATGGCATGCTTACTTGCTATTCTCCACTAATTCTGGATATGCATAAAAGAAATCTTCAGGACTTTAAGGGTTGTAATGTAGGCTTAGGTAGGGGTTGGTAAAAATAGGCATTTAGGCTCATTTTGTGTACCATAAGCTCTTTAGCTTTTCAATTTTTCCCTTTTTCTCTTGATTCTTTCCTTCACTTCAATTCTATCCTTCCCCTCTTTTGTTTTGGGAGAGTGAAGTATATAATAATAATGAACACCCCCAAACTTAGGCTTTTGCTTTCTTATTACTTTTATCAGTCCAACTGCTTATTCACTCTTTTGTCTCTTTTCTTTTAACACAATGTATTCCACTTTTTCATCTTTTCACTTATGGCACAATTTGTGGGAAGGTAGGTGTCAAAGAAAAGTTTCAATTTTAGGCTCAATGGGGCTAACTAGTGATATTTTTACAAGACGGATAGAAAAGAATGGTAAGAATTGGCTATCAAAGAAATGCCTGAGTCATCTCCCTAACATGCATATCCTAACTATTTCGCCTCAAATAGCAAGCAGTCATAACACATAAGCATTTATCTTTTAGCATACATAACTCAAGCAAGAGACTCCAAATAGGCAGATTCTGTGAGTTTTTGGCATATCTAACCTACGTGTTTAGATAGTTGCTTCCATTCCTTTACATTATTCCACCTTACTTCACTAGGTGTTTCTAGCCACTACAGCATACATGATCTTTGACAGACAATTATGACTCAAAAAGAAAAAAAAATTGGTGACTCAAAATAAACATGAAACACAAATAAAACTAAAACACAAAAACACACCCCCAAACTTAAATCACACATTGTCCCCAATGTGTGCAAGACTCAAAGACAGTAAAAGAAAACGACACTTACAAACTTTGGCTAAAATGGTGGTGGTGGATAATGCTTTGAATTCGTGAGGAGGATCATTCTTGATGTTTTGATTCGCGATAGGCATTCGGATCAGGTATCCTCTCGCACTCATAGTTTCGCGCGCGCCGCCGCGATCAGCCATGCGCCTAAACTCGGCGCCTGGCGATTTGGCGATTTTTCTGGATATCCTTGGCTTCCACTGTTAACACAAAGACGATACACGAACCCAAGACCGTGAGAGACCGATCAAGACAAAATAAAAGAAACTAAAAGAAATTGAAATAACATAATTAAAACATCGGGTTGCCTCCCAACTAGCTGTCTTTTTACTTTTTTAGCCGACGCAAGTTCCTTATTATTTTAAGAATTGAGAAGTTACCAAGTTCATGTATTCCATTTCATCGATCAGGTAGGGTTTTATCCTCTGTCCATTTACCTTGAAAGTGGCTCCCTCTCTCCCTTTTATTTCAATTGCTCCATATGGGAATACTCTTACCACCGTATGGTCCATCAACGTGATTTTAACTTGCACGAAACAATCTCAACCTTGAGTGAATAGCAGACTTGTTGTCCTTCTTGAAAGTCTTTTGGTATCAAATTCTTATCGTGCCATGCTTTCGTTCGCTCTTGTAGATCTTTGCATTCTCATAGCATCAGTGTCGGAATTCATCTAATTCGTTCAGCTGTAGTAGCCTCCTCTGTCCAGCTGCCGTGGTATCCATGTTTAACTTCTTCATTGCCCAGTATTCTCTGTGTTCCAACTCTACTGGCAAATGACATGCTTTACCAAAAACTAATTTATACGGTGACATACCAATTGGTGTTTTGAATCTTTGTCCCAGATGCCCACAACGCGTCATCCAATTTGATAGACCAATCTTTCCTTGAAATGCTCACCGCCTTTTCCAATATGCTCTTCACTTCTCTATTTGACACTTCCGCTTGCCCATTAGCTTGAGGATGGTAAGCAGTTGTAGTGCGGTGGTAAACTCCATATCGGGAAAGCAATGAATTCAGCTGTCTATTGCAGAAATGGCTCCCTTCATCACTGATGAGAGCTCTTGGTGTGCCGAACCTTGTGAAAATATTCTTCTGGAGGAATTTTTGAACAGTTTTACTGTCGTTTTCTTTGGTTGCCACTGCTTATAACCATTTGGACACATAGTCTACTGCCAGAAGGATATATTGATTTCCAAAAGATGGCGGGAATGGTCCCATGAAATCAATTCCCCACACATCGAATAGTTCTACTTCCAATATCCCGTGTGAAGGCATCTCGTTTCGTCTTGAGATGTTCCCTGTTCTTTGACAATTATCACATCTTTGCACAAAGGCATGGGCATCCTCAAGAGTGTTGCCAATAATCCGCATTGCAATACTTTTGCCGTTTCGATGCCCCAAAGTGTCCACCACATGATAAGGTGTGGCAATGGATGAGAACCCGTGCATCTCTTCCTCCGTATGCATCGCTCGATGACTTGATCGGCACAAATGTTTGTATAGCATCGGTTCCTCCCAATAGTAGTGTTTTACTTCGTAATAAAACCTTTTCACTTCGCCTTGACAAGCACGGGGTAGAACTTTAGCCGCAAGAAAGTTAACAAAATCAGTACAAGGTAAATTAGAATTCATACTTACTCAAAAAGCTTGTTCGTCTCGAAAGTGATCATTTATTTGCACATCTTTGGTGTTCGCTCTCTGTGTTCTCCAACTGGACAAGTTGGTTCAGAATCAATTCTCTGCCTTTCTTATCACGAATCTCTACGCCAAATTCTTGTAGAAGTAGGACCCATCGAATGAGGCGAGGCTTTGCATCCTTCTTTGTCATTAAGTACTTTATAGCAGAGTGGTCAGTGTATACTATCACTTTATTTCCAATCAAGTAGGGCCTGAATTTCTCAAACGCATATACTATAGCTAGTAATTCTTTTTCAGTAGTTGCATAATTTAATTGTGCTTCATTCGTAGTTTTACTAGCATAGTAAATGGATCTAAATACCTTGTCGATTCTCTGTCCAAGTACCGCCCAATCGCATAGTCGCTGCATCGCACATGAGTTCAAATGGAGCTCCCAATTTGGTGCAATGACTATGCGCCGAGGTGTTTTCTCTCGAGCGTTTGAAATGCGGATAAGCATTCTTTATTGAAGTCAAAGGCTACCCCCGTCATTAGCAATGTGGAGAGGGGCTTTGAGACCTTTGAAAAATCCTTGATGAATCTTCTATAGAAGCCTGCATGTCCAAGGAAACTTCAATTTTTGTTGATACTGGAGGTGGTAGATTTTCGATCACTGAGATCTTTGCTTTGTCTACCTCAATACCTTGGCTTGATATTTTATGCCCCAAGACGATTCCTTCGGTCACCATGAAGTGACATTTCTCCCAATTTAGCACAAGGTTAGATTCTTCGCACCGGCTCAACACTGCTTCTAGATGCCTTAAACATTCATCAAATGATGCTCCAAAGACCGAAAAGTCATCCATAAAGATCTCTATGGTTCTCTCTACCATATCTGAGAAAATTGCCATCATACACCTTTGAAAAGTAGCAGGTGCATTGCAGAGTCCAAATGGCATTCTTCTAAAGGCAAATGTGCCAAAAGGGCAAGTAAATGTTGTCTTTTCCTGATCTTCTGGGGCTATTGCAATCTGGTGATACCCTGAGTATCCATCCAAAAAGCAATAGTAGTTATGCCCTGCGAGTCTGTCCAACATTTGATCTAGGAATGGCAACGGAAAGTGGTCTTTTCTAGTTGCTTTATTCAACTTGCGATAGTCAATGCGCATTCTCCATCCGTGATCGCTCGGCGGATGAGTTCGTTTCTTTCGTTAGCCACCACTGTTATTCCACCCTTTTTCGGCACCACTTGTACTGGACTTACCCAAGTGCTATCAGATATGGGGTAAATTACTCCTGCATCGAGCCATTTTAGGATTTCCTTCCTTACTACCTCCTTCATATTTGGGTTCAGTCGCCTCTGGGCTTCGATGGATGGTCTGCTCTCCTCATCTAGACGGATCTTATGCATTACCGTTGATGGACTTATCCCTTTTATGTCTGCTAATGTCCATCCAATAGCCCGCTTGTGATTCTTTAGTACTCTTAGCAGTTTATCAATCTCTTCGTGGATAGGTGGCGTGAAATGATCACCGGTAGGGTTTTCTTCACCTGGTATCGGTATTGTAGATGATTGGGTAGGATTTTTAACTCTAACTCGGGCCTTCTCTCGTGGATGGTAATGATCTTTCCGCACTGCCCCACTCTTCATACCTCTTTGTCCTTGTATCCCATTTTTCATAAGCATTCATCCAATTTGCATACTCCATCGATCCGATCGCTTTACTATCATCATCCCACGTGGTCGATTTCTTCAAGCGTATCATCATATTCGAACTCTTTGTTTGACATTGTCTCTTCGATAAGATCAATGGCCGAGCGCTTATCCTTGGCCTCTGGAAAATTTGTCGCTTGAAGAACATTAAAAATCACCTCTTCTTCATCTACTCAAGCTTCAATTCCCTTTTTGAACATCAACGAGCCTGTCCTGTGGCTAAGAAGGGTCTGCCCAGTATGATGGGGATTCCATCGTTATCTTGTATGTCTAAGATAACGAAATCGGCGGGGAAGATGAACTTGTCCACTTTTACTAATATATCTTCGATGACTTCTCGGATGAACAATTGAGCGGTCACTAGTCGCAGCGTGATGTTTGTCCGCTTGATTTCTCCCATTTCTAGTTTGCGTAAAACTAGATAGGCATCGATTTATGCTCGCTCCCGTGTCGCATGCGCTTTTGACATTCAAGCTTTCCAATAGTGCATGGGATGGTAAAGCTCTCAGGGTCTTGTAACTTCTGAGGCAGTTGTCTCTGTAGGATGGCACTACATTCTTCAGTTAACATCACCGTTTCGTAATCCTCTATCTTCCTCTTTGCTAAGCACATCCTTCGTTAACTCGACATAGCTCGGCATTTGTTCTAGTGCTTCAAAGAAACGGATATTGAGTTGCAATTGTTTGAGAACCTCCTCGAATCTGGAGAATTGCTTGTCAAGAGTGCATGTTTTTAGCTTCTGGGGGTAAGGTATCATCACTTGGGGTGTTGTTGACACCGCCGGTCTTTTTTCGATTTACAGGTTCCGCGCCACACCGATCTCAGCCGCGCCACTTTCTGCAATGTCTCGGATGCCAGAACTTCCTGTACTATCTCCGAATCCTCGCGCGCTGACGATCACAGGCGCACACGGCACGCTGCAAACTTTCTCTCTCCCCGGATTCGGCATCCTTCAGGTCAATTGCCTGACATTGTGTGTTGACACCCAATTTTGACCCTCCCGTCCAGCCATTAACTATAAAATTAGACTAATTTTGTAAAATAATTTTTTAGGATTTTTTATAATAAAATACAACAATAAAACATAAATACAGGCATAAATAATTAATTTAATAATGACATCGCGTCTTACGTAGAGTTTTAAGCACTTAGAGTCTCGCGTCCGCATTAATTAACTTTAAGCTTTGACGTAATTCTTAAATAATTAATAAATGCATAGAATAAATAATTTAGCGATAACGTCGTGTCAGGTAGCATAGCCGCATTTATTAGTAATCATTTGTAATTTAAAATCAATTTTAATCTGATATATGCATTTAATAGCACCGCATTTATAAAGCTTTAAACAATTCTTAAATATCGTACTTGCATTTAGCATCTAAATAATTTAATCTAAACTCATTTTTAATTTTAATTTAACATCGCGATAATGCACAATAATAAGATTTTAATAGCGCCGCATTCTAAATATTAAGCACTAATTAAATAACACGCCCGCATTTATTATTTTAACAATTAGATTAATGAAGCACCTAATTAGCTTAATCACATGTGTTAATTTAAGTTATCACTAATTAATTATTAATACACTTGCCTAGAATTAATTAACTAATTAATCTATCACTAACTAATACTAATTAAATAACTTAACTAATTAAATATCTACTTAAAACTAATTACCCACCATTTTCGTCCAGCCCACTACATTTAACCCAACCCGCAGCCCAAAAGCCCAATACCCGCAGGCCCCTATTTCCCTTATTTCCTAAACCCATCGCACTTCTTTACATACCCATCGCCTCTTCAAAGAACACAACAGAGAAAAATCAACCTAACCCTAAACGCCCATCGCCGCTAAGACACCAAAGAAATTTCAGATTCTCGCCGAGAATCCGGAGCTTTCCTTACCCACGCACTCCTAGCCACTCTCCTTTCCGTAACCAAACGAATCCAACGATACCTTTCCATAACCAAACAAATCCTTCCAAAAATCGAACCTTACCATAAATCGTCCGGAAGAATCGCACGAACCACATACCAATCAAGCCTAGAATCAACCTTTATTTACTTACCATCATTAGAACCCAACGGCTATATAAGCACATGCACAGTATTCGATGGGCAGCAGAGCGAGCACAATAGGGGATACCCATAGCATGTAAACACTACAGAGACTGGGAGCATTTAAGAAACAAAGAACGGTCGAAATTAAGAGCGAGACGGGGATCTAAGTCGATTCAGAGGGCAGGAAGGGCATCGACCTTAGGACAGACAGCAAGAGAGGAGAAAACGATTCGGAGAGCACAATCGAGAGCAGTTCAGCACCTAAACAACTAGCATTGCAAGAATAAAAATCCCCTTCTTCAATTCCAGCCAAAAAAATCAGCAAACAAACCTTGCCTTTCACTCGCGTCGCAAACCCAAAACCCGTCGAGCGGACCGACGACTTGATACGCTGCCCCGGGTCGCTGTCCGGAGAAGGAAAATGCATTGGAGCAATCTCATGGCGAGACTCATCGTGGCAAATTAGCACCCGCATCTATGTGCATCACTCTATCCGCATAGGAATTCCAAAAGCCGCAGGCGAAAGACATCGCTATCCTTCGAGTCCTTTATATTATTTTCTACCCCGCCCCCATTCATTTATTTATTGTAAATTAATTGTTTAACATTACACTAATTAGTAGAATAATTGGAATAATTAAATCTTGAACCAATAGATTAGTAAGTAGTTGGACATTAGAAATATATTCCCTTTAATTTAATTCGCAGTTTGCCACGACCAAAACTTTGCCAAATGATAACCGTCTCTTGCACTAGGCCACATAAATTAAATTTTTCAAGTAAGTGCATGCATTTAACTTATAAATTAGTTTCGCGTCACTTATTTATAAATAAAAGTAAATGGACACTTTTAAACTCTATATGTAGCACAAGTCTTTTATAAAAATGCATGCATCTATAATAAATCAATTTTACACCACCTCTTAAAAATACCTCTAGCACCTTAGCATCTTTTCTATTTAGCACCCCTTGGCATTTACAGCTTTTTCTATTTAGCACCCCTTGGCATTTTTAAAATCTTTAAGTCTTTTAAACATTTTAGCACTTTTATCATTTTCTAACACCTTTCTAAGTAGGAGCCCTTCTAGCATTTAATACCTTTAGCAAACTTTTGCCCTTTTAAGCACCTTTTAAACATTTTAACATTTTTAGCATTTTATTAAACAGGAAGAGCTTTATTTTGCATTTCTTTTAAAATATAATAATTACCCTAGATTTGGCAGGACAACCGCAAGTTAGCGGATCTTAGAGGGTGCCTAACCCCTTCCCTCTAGATTAATAAAGAACCCTTACCCAGAATCTCATTAAGTTTAGCAGACCCTTAAAATGGAGTTAATGTTTTACTTTAAACTAGTTAAACATTTAGGTGTCCTAATTCACCCAAATAATTAGGTGGCGACTCCGCGAACCCTTAGCATTTTTAGCCTCTTTAGCATTTTAGCACTTTTTGCACCTTGTTAAAACATTTAAACACTTTTTTTTGCAATTTAGCATTTATTATTTATTTTTCTAACATTTGCATTTTAAGCAGGGCTCGCTATTTAATAAAAATGCCGCGGCCGAAAAAGGGCGCGACAGAAATGGCGACTTCACTGGGGAATTTAGGTTCTTAACCACAACAGATCTAGGATAATTATTTGGCAATTACTTTGGCATTTAATTTTTGTGTGTTGTATTTTGTTTTATTTATTTTTGATTGCTACCTGCTTTACTGCTTTCCTTAAACTGGCATTCCGCTCATATTTCTTCCACTCTGGAAAATTCACACAATCACACACTCACGCGCTGGTGTGCTTCAAGACCGCAAATTTCTTCAAATACCCAAATTTTAAGAGAGTTGGCGCTGCGCGAGTTAGATCGGTTCGTCTGATCACCGCGTAGCCTTCTCACTCGAGTTGTCCGCCGGGAACTCAAGGCCTAGAAAAACCAAATCTTAGAAACTTAAGATAGAGCTATACCACCCTTTATTTTAGGCATGCACGCATTTACCTTAGGTGGTCAATCCGCATTGATACCACAATTAGAAGACACAAACTTGTCGACGTTTCTCAACCCAACGACCAACCGCATATTATGTGTGGCGTGACAATGATAGACAAATCCAAACCCAATCATGACATGCTGAAATTGGGAAAAGTGCGTCATTTGGTCGCCATTTCCAACGAAAGCATTACAATTGGGCGCTTGGACAAATTTATCATAATCTCGCATATCCGCGTTTAGGCTTACCGCATAAAGAGGTCCCCTGCATGTTAGGAAACGTTTGAAGGTGCTATATGCAATATATATCTGCTACATACCCGCAAATTATGTGCTTTATGCTAACACCGTTTGTTGCATTTTTAGAAAGATTTATCATCTCCCCCCAAAAGTCGATTTGTATTTGGCTTAGCAATGGCAGAGCATCAATATTTCACAAGATCAAAGGCACGGTCCAGCGACATGACCGATTCAAGTGCATCTGAGCGAACGAAGCCTAACCTGCTTTGGTTCCTATAGCGGTTATGGTCTCGTAAAAGAAGAGCAGCATGACACCTTCTCAAAACTGGGACAATGTAGGAAACCAGACAGGGGCTGCAAATCCAAACAGGCCTGGCACGCAGATATCAAGGAACAAGGCAGCGAAGTCAGATACGAATCGACCCCCCCCAAAACTCACAAATTTTCTTTGAGCGTAGGTCTTTTCATATTAGCAAAAGCAGAAAGTACAATAGCCGAAATGGAAAATACGGCGAAAGGTTTCTTCAGATAGCGTAAGCAAAGCAACAAAGGCAGAGGATGACAACAATCCAAAGTCCGTGATCGTAAAGCAGCAGAAAGGGCATCAACAATCGGCAATCAAAGTTCAGAATTCCGCAACAAAACCTAGCGCATCAACTAGGGCACAAAGTCAAATTGGCAGCCAATGCATCACACCCAACAGAGGCATCATGGCAATTCGTCAGTGGCAGCATCTAGCATGTCCATGCAAGGACGACATCTCAGTAGTCATCTGGCGCAGCAGGGACAACATCTCTACCCATAAAATTGCACTTCTCGTATGTGTTTACCATTTCATTTAAACAGGTATACACTAATGTTTTCTCAAGCTTGCAGGAGCGCTTATCCTATAGGAGCAACAGCAACACGTCCAGGCAACGACGTTATCAGCATTGTGTCCAGGCGACGACATATATCCGACTCGGCCACACCAAAATCGGGACATCTTTGCGACTTCGCCACGAAGGACACCGACGAATATGATTCCATACGCTCGAGAGATAGAGGCACCGATAATCAACAAATAATTCAAAAGTCCGCAACAAATTATAGCGCATCGCCTGCCAGAGTCAAATCGGCTATACGCAGGCACAAACGCACAACAAAGACATCATGACAATCCACATGGTTCACGAACGATCACAACAAAGGCATCATGACAATTCGCCGCTGGCAAAGATCTAGCATGTCCACCCAAGGACACCTTCTCAGCATTCACAACACCCCGCATATCATACAGGGAAGACATCTTTATTCACATAATTGCCTGTCTCATATAGATGTATCATTTTGTTTAAACAGGTATACACTAACGCTTTTTCTCAAGCTTAGCTCGCGGAGCATTTATTCTACGCGAGCAAGAAGAACACGCCCAGCGACGACGCCATCGCGATTATGTCCAGTAACGACATCATCAAGATTGCGTCACGCAACGACGCCAAAGAAGAACACGCCCAGTAACGACGTTATCGCGATTATGTCAAGGCAACGACATCATCAAGATTGCGCCTACGCAACGACGCCAAAGAAGAACACGCCCAGTAACGACGCCATCAAGATTGCGTTTACACAACGACGCCAAAGAACATTATGTCCAGTAACGACATCATCATCGCGTGCCTACGCAACGACGCCAGAAGAACACGCCCAGTGCAACGACGCGACGCGATTATGTCAAGGCAACGACATCATCAAGATTGCGTTTACGCAACGACGCCAAAGAAGAACATCGCCCAGTAACGACGCCATCGCGATTAAGCGCCTACACAACGACGCCAAAGAACATTATGTCCAGTAACGACATCATCAAGATTGCGTTACGCAACGACGCCAAAGAAGAACACGCCCAGTAACGACGCGACGATTATGTCCAGTAACGACATCATCAAGATTGTTTACGCAACGACGCCAAAGAATATCAGGTGTCCAGTGCAACGACACCATCAAGATTGCGTTCACGCAACGACGCCAGAAGAACACGCCCAGTAACGACGCCATCAAGATTGGTTTACACAATGACGCCAAAGAACATTATGTCCGTGCAACGACATCATCGTGATTGCGGTCCAGAAACGACACCATCAAGATTGCGTTTACGCAACGACGCCAAAGAAGAAGACGCCCAGTGCAACGACGTTATCAAGACAAAGAAGTCCGAAACGACGCCATCATCAAAGATATTACATCTACACAAGGAAGATTTTCTCTGCTTCTCAAAATTGCATTTTTATCATTCATGCTTTATTATTCTCGTTTAAGAAGCATGCACTAACTCTTCCTCGAGCTTTAGTCTACGCGAGCAACAAAGAATAAGTCCAAACGACTCGTCCGAAACGACGCCATCCAAAACGACGCCACGCCCGAAACGACTCCGCCCAAACGACGCCACGTCCAAAACGCAACAAGTCCAAATGACGACAAGTCCAAAACGACTCCGAAGTCCGGAACGACTCCGGCCCGAAAACGACGCCACGTCCAAAACGATTTACAAGTCCAAAACGACGACAAGTCCGAAACGACGCCATCATCGCGATATCACGCAGGACGATTTCTATACTCCCAAATTGCATTTCTTACGCATGCTTTATTATTCGTCTTAGCGCTTATGCACTAACTCTTTCGAGCTTTAGTACACAGTGACAATCGCAGCAGCGACAATATACCCGCTGCTCACAATCGCAACACGCCCGTGCAAGGACGAAAATCACAAAGATTCGCAAATCGCATCAACACAATGTGCATCGCGCTTTACAGATAATCTTTTCTATTCACGCTACATTGTTTTTAAAATTATTTTGCCTTAGCGCTATGCACTAACCGCTTGTTCAAGTCTTAGACGCAGCAGCAGGAGCACAACGTGGATTTTCTCTACAAATAACCGGCAATCTGTGGGGCCAACCTTCCCAACGACGCGTAGCCGCCCTGCCGCTTGGCCCACTCGCTTCCACCGTAGAACCCAAAGACCACAAGCCATAGCAGCACCCCGTGTTCAAGCCGCTTATTTTCTTTTACTTTTTTGTCGCATTACAGCCCAAAGGTCATCATAACTCGACACTGGGACATCTTTAAGCCCGCGTTAGCCCGCCTTGGTGTTTTGACCATGGTAACCCAAAGGTCGCCATAACTCGACATCGGGATGCCTTTGAGCCCGCGTAGCCCGCTCTCGTGTTTTGACCATGGTAACCCGATGTCGCCATAACTCGACACCGACGCCTTGAGCCCGCTAGCCCGCTTCGTGTTTTGACCATGGTAGCCCAAAGGTCGCCATAACTCGACACCGACAACTTTAAGTCCGCAAGTTAGCCCCGTGTTTCGACCATGGTAACCCAAAGGTCGCCATAACTCGACATCGACGCTTTTTGATTTTGGTCGCCGTCTACCCGCCAACATTTTTGCAATTCTGAAGATCGAGACAAAATTGGCTATGAGTCAACGTCTTTGTCCGAAGATTCTTCCATCATCTCCATACAAAGAGGGACAGCTGTTGACACCCAATTTTGACCCTCCCGTCCAGCCATTAACTATAAAATTAGACTAATTTTGTAAAATAATTTTTTAGGATTTTTTATAATAAAATACAACAATAAAACATAAATACAGGCATAAATAATTAATTTAATAATGACATCGCGTCTTACGTAGAGTTTTAAGCACTTAGAGTCTCGCGTCCGCATTAATTAACTTTAAGCTTTGACGTAATTCTTAAATAATTAATAAATGCATAGAATAAATAATTTAGCGATAACGTCGTGTCAGGTAGCATAGCCGCATTTATTAGTAATCATTTGTAATTTAAAATCAATTTTAATCTGATATATGCATTTAATAGCACCGCATTTATAAAGCTTTAAACAATTCTTAAATATCGTACTTGCATTTAGCATCTAAATAATTTAATCTAAACTCATTTTTAATTTTAATTTAACATCGCGATAATGCACAATAATAAGATTTTAATAGCGCCGCATTCTAAATATTAAGCACTAATTGAATAACACGCCCACATTTATTATTTTAACAATTAGATTAATGAAGCACCTAATTAGCTTAATCACATGTGTTAATTTAAGTTATCACTAATTAATTATTAATACACTTGCCTAGAATTAATTAACTAATTAATCTATCACTAACTAATACTAATTAAATAACTTAACTAATTAAATACCTACTTAAAACTAATTACCCACCATTTTCGTCCAGCCCACTACATTTAACCCAACCCGCAGCCCAAAAGCCCAATACCCGCAGGCCCCTATTTCCCTTATTTCCCTAAACCCACTGCAGCCCTTTTTACATACCCATCGTCTCTTCAAAGAACACAACAGAGAAAAAACTGAACCTAACCCTAAACGCTTCCATCGCCGCCAAGACACCAGCAGCCCCGAGATTCTCGCCGGAGAATCCGGGAGCTTTCCCTTACCCACGCACCCTAGCCAGCTCTCCTTTCCAGAACCAAACGAATCCAACGATACCTTTCCATAACCAAACAAATCCTTCCAAAAATCAGAACCTTACCATAAATCGTCCAGTAAGAATCGCACGAACCACATACCAATCAAGCCTAGAATCAACCTTTATTTACTTACCATCATTAGAACCCAACGAAGGCTATATAAGCACATGCAATAGGCATTCGATGGGGCAGGCAGAGCGGAGCACAATAGGGGATACCCATAGCATAGAAACACTGCAGAGACGGGGGGGGAGCATTTAAGAAACAGCAACGGGGTCAGAAATTAAGAGCAGAGACGGGGGATTCAGAAGTCTATTCAGAGGGCAGGAAGGGCATCGACCTTAGGACAGACAGCAAGAGAGGAGAAAACGATTCGGAGAGCACAATCGAGAGCAGTTCAGCACCTAAACAACTAGCATTGCAAGAATAAAAATCCCCTTCTTCAATTCCAGCCAAAAAAATCAGCAAACAAACCTTGCCTTTCACTCGCGTCGCAAACCCAAAACCCGTCGAGCGGACCGACGACTTGATACGCTGCCCCGGGTCGCTGTCCGGAGAAGGAAAATGCATTGGAGCAATCTCATGGCGAGACTCATCGTGGCAAATTAGCACCCGCATCTATGTGCATCACTCTATCCGCATAGGAATTCCAAAAGTCAGAAAAAGACATCGCTATCCTTCGAGTCCTTTATATTATTTTCTACCCCGCCCCCATTCATTTATTTATTGTAAATTAATTGTTTAACATTACACTAATTAGTAGAATAATTGGAATAATTAAATCTTGAACCAATAGATTAGTAAGTAGTTGGACATTAGAAATATATTCCCTTTAATTTAATTCTTGCAGGCTTGCCACGACCAAAACTTTGCCAAATGATAACCGTCTCTTGCACTAGGCCACATAAATTAAATTTTTCAAGTAAGTGCATGCATTTAACTTATAAATTAGTTTCACACACTTATTTATAAATAAAAGTAAATGGACACTTTTAAACTCTATATGTAGCACAAGTCTTTTATAAAAATGCATGCATCTATAATAAATCAATTTTACACCACCTCTTAAAAATACCTCTAGCACCTTAGCATCTTTTCTATTTAGCACCCCTTGGCATTTACAGCTTTTTCTATTTAGCACCCCTTGGCATTTTTAAAATCTTTAAGTCTTTTAAACATTTTAGCACTTTTATCATTTTCTAACACCTTTCTAAGTAGGAGCCCTTCTAGCATTTAATACCTTTAGCAAACTTTTGCCCTTTTAAGCACCTTTTAAACATTTTAACATTTTTAGCATTTTATTAAACAGGAAGAGCTTTATTTTGCATTTCTTTTAAAATATAATAATTACCCTAGATTTGGCAGGACAACCGCAAGTTAGCGGATCTTAGAGGGTGCCTAACCCCTTCCCTCTAGATTAATAAAGAACCCTTACCCAGAATCTCATTAAGTTTAGCAGACCCTTAAAATGGAGTTAATGTTTTACTTTAAACTAGTTAAACATTTAGGTGTCCTAATTCACCCAAATAATTAGGTGGCGACTCCGCGAACCCTTAGCATTTTTAGCCTCTTTAGCATTTTAGCACTTTTTGCACCTTGTTAAAACATTTAAACACTTTTTTTGCAATTTAGCATTTATTATTTATTTTTCTAACATTTGCATTTTAAGCAGGGCTCGCTATTTAATAAAAATGCCGCGGCCGAAAAAGGGCGCGACATTGTGTTTCCTTGTTGCTTATCCCAGATGCAGATTGCTCTTCTTGCGGTTCGCTGTTGAATATGACCGCGAGTTCTGCTATTTCTGTTTCCAACCTCTTTATACCCAACCTCATTTCGTCCATGAACTGAGCTTGGGACCTCGTGAGACTGAGTATAGTTTCTCGTAGTTCCTCCCTCTGTTCCTCTATGGTTGGCTCTCTATCATATGGACAGTAAAAATCCATATCTAAAGTGTTCCTGAAACGAGTCAAAGCCAACAAAAAAAATCACGGCACCTCGAACTTTCGTAAAAACTAAAAATAAGAATAACAAACTAACGACCAAATTAGAAATTAAAAATAGATAATTTGATATTGAACTAATGCCTAATCCCCGACAACGGCGCCAAAAACTTGATGCGCGTAATATGCACACACTTTTAAACGCAAGTGCACGTTATCGTATCAAGTAGTATAGTCTTGGATAAGACCGAATATCGTCCTCTAGGATTAGGGTCCAAGTATCAGTTATCTATTTTCTAGTATCTATTTGGTGAATTAATGATTGATTGTTTGGTTTGTAACTAAGAGTTATGAAAGCTAATTAAATATAAAGATTTAATTCAGATGTGATGAGAATAAGGCTTCTATGTATCCTTACTATCCGCTTATGCTACTTACTAATACACTAACTTATGGTGTTCTTCTTTTGGAGAAAGCAGGTTTACGAAATCGTTTTATACTCCCGTTAGGGTTATATAAACACTCAACCCCGATTGTTCCTTACCTAACTTTCACGATAAAGTAACGCTATAGGAGGATTAAGCACAAAACTTAGTTGACCGCCACGCACAATGCGCAAAATTAGGGTTGTTAAGCCTCTCATCAACGCTACAAATCTAATTGAGGTATTTTCATCCCCAATTCAAGACTGCCACCCAACTTACAAAGATATTCACAATCCCCTTTTCGTAACTGATTAGAAATCATATAGTGATAACTAGTTGTCAATTAGCTACCAAGAATTCAACTCAATTATTGGATAGATCTCTCAATAAGAATAATCACCATAAGCATGCATTAATTTATAACATAAGGTTCAAGAAATTCAACATAGAAAGTCTTATAAGAGAATTAGTTCCTAGCCATGAATATGACAAGAACTAATTCAAAGTTCATCATGCAAAACCGAATTAAAGAAAGAAAAAGGAAAGAAATTACTAATGTTTAGGTCTCCAATCTCCTAGCAAGAAAATCTTGAGTCAGGCAAGAAAGGAACCTCAAAACCGCCTAGGTTCTCCTTATATAGTTTTAAAACGCCTCCTTCTTTTCCTTCCGTGCCCGCCCAAAATCCGTCAAAAGACCTAAATTTTCCGCGTAGGCGCCGCGGCCCTGCAGAGGGGCGCCATGACGGAAGTTCTCGCGATCCGTCGGTGTTTAGCGCCGCGCTCGATATCTCGCTGCCGGAGGAGCCGCGCGCCAGTCTTCGCCTCGAATAGTGGGCGCGCGGCTCGATGTAGCGCCGCGCTCGATCTTATGCGCGCTTTATTCGAATGATAGCGCCGCACCGCTTCGATCGCAGGAGGCCACCGGTCCTGGTTTTAGCCTTGTTCGCCACTTTCTCTGCTACCGCATCTCTCTTTGCCCTCTTTTTGCTCCTTTTCCGCCATTTGGCCACTTTAACCACTTTGACTCAAAAGAAAGAAAAACTATCCTAATACGACATTTATATGTGCAAAATGGGACAAAAGACTAACTAAAACAGACTCAAAAGGTGTATATAAAATACACCGATCAGGAGGCCATCAGGCACACGGGCCCTGCCCAGTCTTAAGAAATGGAAAGCAAACAAGAATAGGCAACATGAAACATTGGGCATGCACAAACAATATACTAGACTTGTATACATGGAATATAAGTAGCATACGACCCATATACCATAATATACTACATTGATCGATTAGTTAAATGTATTTGCTTAGGCAGAAGATATAACTGAACCCTCTCAATTACCCGCATTATTTTCCAGATTTCCAAAGAGACTACATTCCGTTATACAGCAAACAGACAGGGAAAACAAGAAAAGCGAAACAGGCAATGAACTGGGCCAGGATTCAGAAACACTCAACAAGTGCCCACATACTTCCATATAGTTCTTAAGTGTAAATAGAGCATGGACAGACTATTAAGGCATAATATTGGACTCACACAAACATTCTAAAATCGTCATGAACTTGCAAATGACGAGTTTATCACTACGCTAACAGGGAAACACAGATGCGCAGCTCGTTATAACACATAAAACAGGACACAACATTATATAAGTTATGGAGGAATTTAAATCTGTCTCTGCTTAATACTGAATATGAGATACATAAAATTAATATCATAACCGAATCCCAGACCCATTACTCATACCATGGTCGTCGCTAAACAAGTACTAAAACAGCGCGCCAATCACATTATGCTAAAGATGAACCCAAATTTCACAGATTTGAGTATCGATAACAATAGATAGGCTACGCATGCTAAACAAAGAACCGACATCACATTTATACATCACTGAACCCAATAATCTGCAAGAGCTAATCGACACGGTTTTAACACACGAATACGACAATACGACAATACGAAAAATGAACTAAGAGGAACTCGAATTTACCTTCTCCGGACAGCGAACCGGGGCAGCATATCAAGTCATCGGTTCACTCGGGTTTTGGTTTTGCGATGCGAAAAAGGGTAAGCTTGTTTGCTGATTTCTTGGCTGATATTGAAAGGAAGGGTTTCAGACTCCCTATTCTTTGCGATGCTAATTGTCTGGGTGCCGAGCCCCCTAACTCCCTATGTCTGTCGGTTCTCCCCTGATTTTTCTTTCGACTCTTGTTTTGCTATTTGACTGCTCTCCCGACTGAGCTCCCCTCTGTTTTTTGACCTCTGTCCGATACATGCACTGGTTTTGCCCTCCAAGCTCGATGCCACTGCTTGCGTAAATCACCCTATATATAGTCACGATTATGAGTCTCACTTTTGGTAAGTTTGGGATGGCTTTTGAGACTGATTTTCACACGGATTTGGTGCTATATTTGGGTGTTAATCTTTTTTACTCAATGGTGATTTCGGGACTGATTGATAGGCGATTTGGTATTAATTTGGTACTGATTTGGACAACCTTTTTTAGCGTGAGATTAGGGTATATTTTGGGCATGGTTTGGTTAAGGAAGGTTTGATATTTTGGAGTTGATTTTGTGATGATTTCGAGTCGATTTTCTGGGATTTGTGGGCGATTTTGGAATGGATTTCGTTATGGAAAGTTGTATGGCTGGCGATTGTAGTGAGTATGAGGGTGAGCTGGCGGAATGGACGAGGGCGAGAATGGAGGAGTGTTGGCGGCGAACCAGATTCTAGGGTTCTTAATTAGTTTTTTAGGTTTTGGGTTGCATATTTTAGGGCTGCGTTTTGAAGATGAAGTGAGGGGTCCTTTGTTTTGTATTGTGGATGAGGGCTGCTGGGCATGGGCTGGACTGGTAAGGGGAAATAAAGGCTGCTGGGGTGTGTTGGGCTTGCGGTAATTGGGCCTTCGGGTGGTTGGGCTGGGTAGTTATTTTAATTAAGGGTGGAGTTTAAGTGTATTAGTTTAAGTGTATTATTAATTAATTAGTTTTAGGTATTTAATTAGTGGTAAGTTATTTAAATTGTGATTAAATTATTTTAGGTCTTTGTTAGTCTAAGTTTGAGATTAAAAAATAAAATAAAATAAAATAAAGACGGGCGTGTTATTCAATTAGTGCTTAATTTTTTATAATGCGATGCTGTTATTAAAACTTATTAAATAAAAATTGTGTTATTTAAATGCTACATGCAGATAGGACTTCTTAATTCTTTTATGAATGCTATTATTAAAACGCGTGTGTTAGATTATTATTTTATGTATTTATTATTTATTATTAAGAATTATGATAGGGCTTAAAATTAATAAATATGGGCGCGAGACTCTAAGTGCGTAATTTTCTACGTAAGATGCGGTTCTATTATTAAATTGCTTGTTTATGCATGTATTAATGTTTTATTGTTGCATTTTATTATTATAAAATTGTTTTAAAATTAGTGTAATTTTATAGTTACTGTCATGGACGGGAGGGTCAAAATTGGGTGTCAACAGACTAAAACAGACTCCTCGAGCATAGTACCAGTGGTTCGTCGATTATGTTTCCTCTATCGGGTTTTCACACAACAGATCCGATCATTCCGTGTTCATCTACAAAAATGGTACATACATGACTTACCTAATATTATATGTTGATGATATTATCCTCACCACATTATCTGATGTTCTTCGTCGATCCATTATATCTCTCATTTTCTTTAAGTTTGCTATGAAAGATCTGGGCCCTCTGAATTATTTCTTGGGAGTTTCTATCACTCCACATTTTAGCAGCCTATTTATATGTCAGAAGAAGTACGCCGAAGAGATCATTGACCATGCAGGCATGACATACGTCTGTTAGGCGTATTTTGTATACGCCTTTTGGGTCATTCCTAGTTAGTATTTTCCCATTTTCGTTCAAATAAGTGTCGTGTTAGGTTGTTTTTCTTTCTTTTGAGTCACAGCGGTGCAAAAAGGCAAAATGGCGAAAAGGAACGAGAATTGGGCAGAAAAGGTGCTCCCGAGGTAAAAAGTCAAAAGTTGGCAAATCAAGACGAAGGATTGTCAGCACCACGGTGCCAATATGCAGAACCGCAGTGCCATTATTACTGAGATCGCAGAGTTTCGCATCATGCTGCCATGAAAATCTCATTCAAGAACAATTGGCTAATGGCAGATTGGTTCATAGGGCACGAAATTTGGAACATATTTAAGCCCTAAGGATTAATGTTATGATGAGGAGGTTCATTCTACAACACAAGACAACACATGGCAGGATTGAAGGCTACAATTGGAGACTTAGTTCGCAATAATTTCTTTTTCTTTCGTTTTTAATTCAGTTTATGTATGGATTTTGTGTTAGTTCTTAGTGTGACTATGGCTAGGAGCTAAACACTTTATTAGGGCTTTCCTTATGAATCGCTTGAAACTTCAATTCTTGAATTAATGCAGTAGTTTGATTTCTTCTTCACTTGATTAAGATTTAGTCAATAATTGGTATGAATGCTTGATAATTAATTGATCACTAATTATCATAATATATATGATTTCGAATCAAGAATCGAGAGGAGAGATTTGGATATGCTGTAATTTACTAGACATGGGTTAAAATCGCGGACGACAGTACTCTGATACTTGTGTAGCATAATAGGTTATTGTTCTTAATCTTCTTATGTAGTAAATCCTATCATAGAAATATAAAAGAGTTCTGCACTGGGGTTGAGTGATTATATATCATAACCGGAATATAAGATAGTTTAGTTAACAGTTATCTTAACGTAGAAGAAGAAGTCATTCTAGTTCCATTAAGGATTGAATAGAGTGGATAGTCGAGGATTTTGGAAGCCCTAATTCATTCATAACTGATTACAACTTAAATAGTTCAGTAATTCTTGCAATTATTCTAGTAGTTAAATAAAAATTCAACTCAAATATCGATTGCCAAATAGATAACATAAAATAGATGAACGGTAATTAGAAACCAGTCTCTGAGGACGATATTCAGTCTTATCAGACTATATTACTTGTCAACGATGTGTGCGCTTGCGTGAGCATTCGAAATATCGCTAACCAGTTTTTGGCGCCGTTGCCGGGGACTGGCGTACGTCTAATATCGAACCATCTATTTTTATTTCTAATTTGGCTTTATTTTTATTTTTATTTTTACTGTTAGAACACTGTTGCCTTAATTTTGTTTGTTGATTTTGGTATATTTCAAGAATATAGTGTATGCGAAGAAGGAGAGGAGCAGATACATTTGTTCCCTTCATCATTGAAATCGAAAAATTGTGCAAGCAAAACAGGCGTGAGAAAAGAATTACTGATTTACTAGCCATGGAAAATCAGCAGAACAACAACAACGGGGTACCTGACGAGGGGTTGAATAATGAGGTACCGGCTGCTATGGGACAAGTCCCACCACCTGCAGAAATGAGCTTGGGAGATTATGTTCTCGACTGCATCGTGCATAGACACGCATCAAAGCCCAAAGAATAGGCAATCAATTTTGAGATCAAGTCAGCCATCCTGAGCATGGTCCAGAACACAATACAGTTTGAGGGATTGCCATCTGAAGACCCCCACATGCACATTGCCAACTTTTTGGAGTTGTGTGCCACTTTCAAATACAATGGTGTTACTGACGATATCATTAGACTGAGGCTCTTCCCGTTCTCACTTAGGGACAGAGCTAAGAGCTGGTTGAACTCACTACCCACAAACTCTGTCACAACCTGGCAAGGCTTTGCCCAAAAGTTTCTTGCAAAGTTCTTCCCACCTTCAAAAGCGGCAAAGTTAAGGGGAGAGTTAAATAATTTTTACCAGGTGGATGGTTGTAAAATCCGGAAAAAAAATAATAATAATATATAGTTGTGGTTGGGTTAATAAATATATATATATATATATATATATATAAGAAAACAAAGAATAAATTGCATGGGATAGAGTTAGTGTTAAAGTTGGATAAATAGATAGATGAAATGAAAATAAGAAAACAAAAAAAAAACAAAAAACAAAAACACACAAAAACATGCAGAAAATTCACGTGAGTCCCTTCCCTTTACCCCTTCCCCCCCTTTTCATTTCCCCTCCAACTCTTGTCATTCCACCTCCCATAGGTTATAGAAAACTCTCCATTTATACATTGTATTTACACACAAACAAAGTACATAACATAAAGGTTAGAAAATCAGAAAAAAACAAGTGAAAAGAAGAGGAAAAAATACCAAAAGGGAAAGAAGAACAAGAAGCAAAATACTAGAGAGTAAGGATAATTTTAGCAACCACACAACAATAATCTTCACACTTACAAGGTGAGTTTTCTCACTCAGAAATTCTTGGTAACATCCTTTATTTTTAGTTCAATACATGTTAGAATAAGAATTGAGTGTTGAAAAGAAATATTGAACTTTTGATTGTGTAGATAACTAGTTGCGTCATGAACTTTACGAACTGTTCTCACTGAGTTATAATTGTTAGAATTTGATGAAATTCCGAAGAGTGGTACACCTCTCTAATATGATCATATAGAACAAAAAATGAGGTAAAATGGACATACGGTTTGAAAGTTATCATAGTTCAAAGTTCCTGCCTTAGATTTGGTCGAAATTCGGAAAGGCATAATTACGGACTGTTTTTATTGAGTTTTACTTATTAGAATTATATGAAAATTTACATGGTTGTAAATCTCTCTGTTACGGACAGATATAGATAAAGAGTTATTAAAACGAACTTACGAGTTGAGAGTTATTGTAGTTTGAAGTTGCTGCCTCGGATTCATCTGAATCCAGAAGGGCAGGACGTGGAAACGTAAAACTGTACTAATCTGTGGGGAATATGAAAATTGTTGCTAAATGAAAGTTCTATATCTATCTGTTGTGGACATTTTGAGACCTTACGGGGGTCTATCCGACTTACGTATTGAGAGTTATCTCTGTTTAAAGTTTCTGCCTCGGATCTATCGAGATCCAGGAAGGGCAGCGAATAAAAGTGTAAAACTGTACCAAATGGTACAGAATATGAAAGGATGATTCACGTGGAGACGTGTAGCTCTCTGTTCTCGTCGTTTTGAGATTTTATGGGGCTTGAACGGGTTTACAGATCAGGAGTTATGACTATTCTAAGATTGGGTTCTGTTTAATAAATATTCTGCCGAAACAAATCTCATATGACTGTTTTGAGGATAAATTTGTGTTAGTTACCCAAAGTAGTTTTAAATGAAATTTGGTACAGTGAAAGATCCCTGTCTTACCTTAGTTTCCGCTTGAGAAACACCTTAGTTGGAGTTATGGTTAAAAAGTTATAATTGTTACAAGTATGAATGACAGAATGTTGGGAAAGAGAATATTATTTATTCGATCTTCTGAAAAATATGAAAAGTGAATACGTGTTCACATAAATATATAAATATAAACATAATGGATCGGGTTGCACGCCGCAACAAAACGTAAAGTGAATATGTGTTCACAAATACGTAAATATAATGGGTCGGGTTGCACGCCGCAACAAAACGTAAAGTGAATACGCGTTCACAAATACGTAAATATAATGGGTCGGGTTGCACGCCGCAACAAAACGTAAAGTGAATACGCGTTCAAAAATACGTAAACATAATGGATCGGGTTGCACGCCGCAACAAAACGTAAAGTGAATACGCGTTCACAAATACGTAAATATAATGGGTCGGGTTGCACGCCGCAACAAAACGTAAAGTGAATACGCTTTCACAAATACGTAAACATAATGGATCGGGTTGCACGCCGCAACAAAACGTAAAGTGAATACGTGTTCACAAATACGTAAATATAATGGATCGGGTTGCACGCCGCAACAAATATGAAAGATGAATACATGTTCACCTATATAAATATGAAAAGTGAATACGCGTTCACAAATATATAAATGTAATAAACATGTGGAAATGCAGGGGAATGTCTCAACGTATAATACGAGATAAAATGAAGTGTTAGTTAAATCGAGAATTTCCTATGAGGAGTTGTTGCATATTTAAAAATGTTGTAACCTGATATGTCTTTGCAATATGCTTATTACGTTATAATGTGATTGCGCTTGGAATATTGTGGTGTTACTTTGAATTGCAGGGTAAGGTTCTCACTCAGCCCCAGATGGTAGGACTGACTCTTTATTTAACATGTTTCAGGAAAGCGTGATAGAGGAAATGCTCCACGCCAAGGCTAGCGATCGTCCCGCAGCCTTTTGTCATACCAAGTCCATTGTTTCGGGCTTGATACTCGTCAGGTTCAGAATGTCAGTTCCAATGTCTCGGGAAATGTCCGTGTGGAATGGTCTCCCTTCCAACTTAGAATAATATTTGTCAGTATGTCTATGTAGAGACAATATTTGCACGAGCATGGGCTCGCGTTATATTTTTAATAAAGTCATAAACAAATTTCTTTATTGTTATTTTATTAATAGCTCCGTATTTGAATATAAGTTTAAATTTCTAAATAAAGAGAATTAAATGGTGCTCCCGTGGAAAATAATTGTCAGTGTCATCACGCCTAAGTAAAGACTTAGGAAAATTTGGGGCGTGACAAGTTGGTATCAAAGCTAAACCAGTTAGGAGATTCTAGGAAGTTTCTTCGAGTCATGTTTGAACTACTTATTGCGATGTGCGCGCCACCTTAGTAATAAGTAAACTAATAACATCCTAAAGTTTCACTTCTTTCATACTCTTCTCGTGCCTATCTTGAGTCTTTTCAAAGACTTGGTTCTCGTACTACCTCCTTCAAAGGATTGTGGAAGGGAGTGTACAATGATAAAATAACCAGATGTGACTGCACCACCGACCGAAAAGGTAGGAGAGGTACCAGATAGACTATGAGGCAAATTTTGTGAGAAGAAGGGAACATATCTATACAAGGAAGGACTACAAGTCTAACCCAATAGTATTTCTCGATGAGGTAGAAAACCTACTGTTTACACGAGGATATGTGGAGACGCATGACGTCAATTTGGTAATCGCACGGTTAGTGGACGACACACGGGTGTGGTGGAGAAATTTTAGAAGAAATCATTTTCCGATGTCACCACCGATGACGTGGGGGGAGTTCAGAGCCGCATTCAGTGAAAAGTACATGCCTAACTCCCGAAAAGATGCGCTCAGACGTGAGTTTGAACTGTTGAAACAAGGAGACCGCAATGTGATAGAATACAATACCTAATTCATCCGATTGTCAGCATACAACGCACATATTATTCCTACAGAAAGGGAGAAGGTCAAAAGAGTTGTTAAGGGTTTAAACCCAAACTTGGAAGAGAAGGTAGTGGCATTAGCCCATTATCGGGCATACCTTCAGATCGTTGGTATGACAATGAGGGTAGAAGGTTTCGCTAAAGCAAAAAGAGAATATTCGCAGAAGAGATTTCGGACGTCAGGATCATTTAACCAGAGTCAAAATCAGAAGCATGAGTTTAGTAAGGGATCTTCAGGACCGAACCAATCAGGCGGCCTTATTTCAAGCCTAAGGGGTCTAATTACCAAGGTAGCAAGGACAAGGCCACCAACCCTAACACAGGAGGTGACAAACCGATTTGTAAGATTTGTCAAAGGAAACACAATGGAGAATGCCTGGCCTAACGAAGACATGTTATAATCGTGGAGAGTCGCACCACTATGCCGTGGATTGCAAGAGGACCCAAACTCAATCTATTCAGGGAGGCCGTAAGCAACCACACCGCCATGTGGGAAATCGTGAAACCAACCTCGCCAGAGTCGTGAGGTCAACAACCCAACAATTTAATCGGCTCACGCTTTGCCCCTGCAGGAATGAGGCGTAAGCATCTAACGCGTGGTCACAGTATTTTGCTACTCGAGTATTCCTGCATTTGTATTGTACGATCCCGGCTCTACATTTTCATATGTGTCAATGGGCTTTGCTAATAATTTACACGTAGAACCTTCTTATTTAAGTGAACCTTTTGAGGTTATGACACCAGTAGGGGCCTTAATTTGGGCCTCTCGTGGTAAATAATTTCCAATTGAAGTGAATGGCAGGAACAATGGTGAACCTAGTACTACTTGATATGGTAGACTTCACGTCATTTTGGGTATGGATTGGTTGTCGGCATGTTATGCCATGTTAGATTGTCGCGAAAGATAGTGAGATTAACTTTTCCCGAGAACCGTAAGTTGTTATAAGGGGTAGGGTTGGAATATCCTCAGGTCAGTTTATTTCCTACCTTGGGGCTCAAGAGTTATGGAGAAGTCACAGAGTGGAGTATGCATATCTGGCTAATATAGTGGATACCCAAAAGGAATCCCAAAGAATGGTGTTCCTATTGTTCAAATTTTCCGAGGTTTTTCCCAAGATCTTCCAGCCTTCCTCCGATAGAAGTGGAGTTTGCTATAGAGTTAATTCCGCACAAGACCCATTTCTATTCCTCCATATCGAATGTCCCCACTGAATTGAGGAGTTAAAAGAACAATCAAGGATCTTCCGGATAAAGGCTTTATAAGGCCTAGTGTTTCCTCAGTGCACTCTCTGTTTGTGAAAAGAAAGACGGATCGCTCCGAACGTGCATCGATTATCGATACCAATAAGGTCACGATCAAGAACCGATACCCATTACCAAGAATCGATGATCTTTTTGACCAACTTCAGGGAGCTAGCTATTTTTCCAAGATTGATCTCCGTTCGGGATATCACCAGCTGAAAATAAATCCAGATGATATATCCAAAACAACCTTTAGAACCCGATACGACCATTATGAGTTCTTGGTCATGTCTTTTGGGTTAATCAATGCCCCAACGGCTTTTATGGATTTAATGAACAGAATCTTCAAACCATTCCTAGATTTGTTCGTGATTGTGTTCATAGATGATATCCTAATCTACAGTAAGAGTGTTGAAGAACATGAAGAGCATCTGAGGGTAGTGCTTCAAGTCTTGAAACAGGAGAAACTATATGCTAAATTTTAAAAGTGTGAATTTTGGTTGGAAAAGGTAGCCTTTTTGGGTTATGTTGTGTCAAGGGATGGAATTATGGTAGACCTCGTAAGATAGAAGCGATGAAGAATCGCCAAACCGACCAATTCGGCTGAGGTTAGAAGTTTCTTGGGTTTGGCCGATATTATAGAAGATTCGTAAAGGTTTTTCTAGTCTTCACGCTTCCTTTGACCCGTTGACTCAAAAGCGGTTAAGTACCGATGGTCGAAGCATGTGAAGCAAGTTTTCGAAACTAAAAGAATTGTTGACTCATCGCACCGATCCTAACCTTACCATCGAGACAAGAAGGGTTCACGCCTATTGCGATGCCTCTAGAGTTGGGTTAGGATGTGTCTTGATGCATTTGGAAAGGTTATCACAGATGCATCTAGACAATTGAAGATACATGAGAAGAATTACCCAACTCATGACTTGGAAGTAGCTGCGGTAGTGTTTGCCTTACGAATATGGAGACATTATTTGTATGGTGTGCATGTGGACATATTTACAGATCATAAGAGTTTGCAGTACATAACCACGCAGAAGGATTTGAATCTCCGACAAAGAAGATGGTTAGAGTTGCTTGAGGATTATGACCTTAGTATTCTTTACCATCCCGAAAGCTAACGGTGGTCGACGACTCGATGAGAGATCAATGGGCAGCTTGGCCCATTTGGAAATACAAAAGAGGGGTATTGTTCGGGAGGTACAAAGATTGGGAAACCTCGGGGTTAGCTTAACTGAGATCGGTGAAGGTAGGGTGGTGGTACATGATACCTCGCAGTCTGCCTTAGCTTTAGAAATAAAAGAAAGTCAGTTTGAGGATACGGAGTTTGTTGGATTTCGGGAGAGGATCCAGCAGGGAAAACCTTCACAGTTTACATTGGGAGATAATGACGGAACCCTCGGTATAAGGGTAGGTTATGTGTTCCTAAGGTAAAGGATCTAAGGAGGAAGATCTTAGATGAGGGTCACAACACAAGATATTCCATTCATCCAGGGTCAACAAAAATGTATCAGGACCTCAAGGCAAATTACTGGTGGGACGGGATGAAGGGCGCCATGGAGTTTGTCGGAGGTGTCTTATATGTCACAGTGAAAGTCGAACATCAAAACTGGCGGATTACTTCAGACATCGGGTCCCCATGTGGAAATGGGAGGCAATTCATATGGATTTTGTAACCGGTCTACCAAAACTCGAGAAGGGTATGATTCTATTTGGGTGATTGTTGATCGATTTACAAAGTCACCCATTTCTTACCTGGCCAAGACTACGTATCACGCACCACAAGACACAGATTTATTTGAAGGAGATTGTGCGGTTACACGATTCCCTTACAAATTATTTCAGATAGGGTTCCTGTCACCTCACACTTTTGGCAAAGTTTCCAGCAGGTCTCGGACAAAAGTTAAGTTAAGAACGACTTTCCACCCGCAAACAGATGGGCAAGCCGAGCGAACAATCCAAACACTTGAGGACATGTGCGATCTTGTGTTAGATTTTCGGGAAGTCGGTTGACCATCTATGTCTAATTGAGTTCGCCTACAACAATAGTTTTCACTCTAGCATACAAATGGCCCCGTTTGAAGCATTATATGGACGAAAATGTAGGTCTCCACTTGGATGGTTCGAGGTGGGTGAGACGCAACTGTTCGGACCTGAAGTCATTCAAGAAACAAATGATAAGGTACATATGATTCGGGAGCGGATCAAAACAACTCATAGCCGTCATAAGTCCTATGCGGACCATCAGAAAAGAGATCTTGAATTCCAAGAGGGGGAGAAAGTATTTTTAAAAGTGTCCCCAATGAAGGGAGTGATGCGCTTTGGTAAGAAAGGGAAATTGAGCCCAAGGTTTATTAGGCCATATGAGATCTTGCGAAGAGTGGGGAATGTGGCTTACGAATTAGCACTTCCACAAGAGCTGGAAGCAGTGCATCCGGTATTTCATATGTCAATGTTACGAAAATACTTGCACGATCCAAGTCACGTCGTCCTTCCCCAGGATATAGTTCTTAATAAAGAGCTTCAATATGAAGAGGCTCTGGTAGAAATACTTGATAGAAAGGTCCAACGCCTTAGAAATAAAGATATTGTTTCCGTGAAAGTCCTATGGAAGAATCACTCCACAGAGGAAGCCACCTGAGAAGCGGAAGAGGCGATGAAAGTCAAATATTCATTCCTATTTGACTAAGGTAATAAAAAAAAATGTGTTACATAGTACTTCATATGTGTGTCATTTGTGTGTCTATATGCATGTGTTACAACCTTATTCTCATTCGAGGACGAATGCTCCTTAAGGAAGGGAGAATGTAAAGCCCCAAATTTGTTACAATAACAATAAACATTATGGTGTCTATGTGATTATGTTATTATTGTGTCTATGTGATTATGTTACGACCTTATTCACATTCGAGGACGAATGTTGCTTAAGGATGAGAGAATGTAAAATCCGGAAAAAAAATAATAATAATATATAGTTGTGGTTGAGTTAATAAAAAAAAATATATATATATATATATATATATATATATATATATATATATATATATATATATATATATATATAAGAAAACAAAGAATAAATTGCATGAGATAGAGTTAGTGTTAAAGTTGGATAAATAGATAGATGAAATGAAAATAAGAAAACAAAAAAAAAAAAAAAAAAAAAAAAACATGCAGAAAATTCACGTGAGTCCCTTCCCTTTACCCCTTCCCCCCCTTTTCATTTCCCCTCCAACTCTTGTCATTCCACCTCCCATAGGTTATAGAAAACTCTCCACTTATACATTGTATTTACACACAAACAAAGTACATAACATAAAGGTTAGAAAATCAGAAAAAAACAAGTGAAAAGAAGAGGAAAAATACCAAGAGGGCAAGAAGAACAAGAAGCAAAATACTAGAGAGTAAGGATAATTTTAGCAACCACACAACAATAATCTTCACACTTACAAGGTGAGTTTTCTCACTCATAAATTCTTGGTAACATCCTTTATTTTTAGTTCAATACATGTTAGAATAAGAATTGAGTGTTGAAAAGAAATATTGAACTTTTGATTGTGTAGATAACTAGTTGCGTCATGAACTTTACGAACTGTTCTCACTGAGTTATAATTGTTAGAATTTGATGAAATTCGGAAGAGTGGTACACCTCTCTAATATGATCATATAGAACAAAAAATGAGGTAAAATGGACATACGGTTTGAAAGTTATCATAGTTCAAAGTTCCTGCCTTAGATTTGGTCGAAATTCGGAAAGGCATAATTACGGACTGTTTTTATTGAGTTTTACTTATTAGAATTATATAAAAATTTACATGGTTGTAAATCTATCTGTTACGTACAGATATAGATAAATATTTATTAAAACGGACTTACGAGTTGAGATTTATTGTAGTTTGAAGTTGCTGCCTCGGATTCATCGGAATCCAGAAGGGCAGGACGTGGAAACGTAAAACTGTACTAATATGTGGGGAATATGAAAATTGTTGCTAAATAAAAGTTCTAGATCTATCTGTTGTGGACATTTTTAGACCTTACGGGGGTCTATCCGACTTACGGATTGAGAGTTATCTCTGTTTAAAGTTTCTGCCTCGGATCTATCGAGATCCAGGAAGGGCAGCGAATAAAAGTGTAAAACTGTACCAAATGGTACATAATATGAAAGTATGGTTCACATGGAGACGTGTAGCTCTCTGTTCTCGTCGTTTTGAGATTTTATGGGGCTTGAACGGGTTTACAGATCAGGAGTTATGACTATTCTAAGATTGGGTTCTGTTTAATAAAAATTCTGCCGAAACAAATCTCATATGACTGTTTTGAGGATAAATTTGTGTTAGTTACCCAAAGTTGTTTTAAATGAAATTTGGTACAGTGAAAGATCTCTGTCTTACCTTAGTTTCCGCTTGAGAAACACCTTAGTTGGAGTTATGGTTAAAAAGTTATAATTGTTACAAGTATGAATGACAGAATGTTGGGAAAGAGAATATTATTTATTCGATCTTCTGAAAAATATGAAAAGTGAATACGTGTTCACATAAATATATAAATATAAACATAATGGATCGGGTTGCACGCCGCAACAAAACGTAAAGTGAATACGTGTTCACAAATACGTAAATATAATGGGTCGGGTTGCACGCCGCAACAAAACGTAAAGTGAATACGCGTTCACAAATACGTAAATATAATCGGCCTGCACGCCGCAACAAAACGTAAAGTGAATACGCGTTCACAAATACGTAAACATAATGGATCGGGTTGCACGCCGCAACAAAACGTAAAGTGAATACGCGTTCACAAATACGTAAATATAATGGGTCGGGTTGCACGCCGCTACAAAACGTAAAGTGAATACGCGTTCACAAATAAGTAAACATAATGGATCGGGTTGCACGCTGCAACAAAACGTAAAGTGAATACGTGTTCACAAATACGTAAATATAATGGATCGGGTTGCACGTCACAACAAATATGAAAGATGAATACATGTTCACCTATATATAAATATGAAAAGTGAATACGCGTTCACAAATATATAAATGTAATAAACATGTGGAAATGCAGGGGAATGTCTCAACGTATAATACGAGATAAAATGAAGTGTTAGTTAAACCGAGAATTTTCTATGAGGAGTTGTTGCATATTTAAAAATGTTGTAACCTGATATGTCTTTGCAATATGCTTATTACGTTATAATGTGATTGCGCTTGGAATATTGTGGTGTTACTTTGAATTGCAGGGTAAGGTTCTCACTCACCTGTATGGTAGGATCGACTTTATTTAACATGTTTCAGGAAAGCGTGATAGAGGAAATGCTCCACGCCAAGGCTAGCGATCGTCCCGCAGCCTCTTGTCATACCAAGTCCATTGTTTCGGGCTTGATACTCAAAGTTCGTAATGTCGCCCAATGTCTCGAAATGTCCGCTGGAATGGTCTCCCTTCCAACTTAGAATAATATTTGTCAGTATGTCTATGTAGAGACAATATTTGCACGAGCATGGGCTCGCGTTATATTTTTAATAAAGTCATAAACAAATTTCTTTATTGTTATTTTATTAATAGCTCCGTATTTGAATATAAGTTTAAATTTCTAAATAAAGAGAATTAAATGGTGCTCCTGGTGGAAAATAATTGTCCAGGTGCCATCACGCCCTAAGTAAAGACTTAGGAAAATTTGGGTCGTGACAATGGTGAGTCACTCTATGATGCATGGGAGCAATTTAAGGATCTGCAAAGAAAATGTCCACATCATGGCATAGAGAAGTGGATGTTAGTCCACATTTTTTATAATGGGCTGAGTGGTACTACTCGTACCATCATTGATGCTGCAGCAGGGGGAACCTTCATGAGAAAGAGTGTCAATGAGGCACATGAGTTACTGGAAGATATGACAGCTAACAATTATCAAGGGGCAGACGACAGGTCAGTGACCAGTAGGAAGGCTATGGGCATATATGAACTAGATGCCATCACTGCCATGAATGCACAGGTGGCCCTTCTGACAAAGCAACTGCAGCAGAACACCATGTCTGTTAATGCAGTCCAGATGCCTGTAATTTGTGAGATTTGTGGTGCACCGCATTCCTTTGACAGATGCACATCGTTGGACCCTAATAATGTGTCAATGGAGCAGGTTCAGGCAGTTGGGAACTTTCAGCGGCCTTATAATTCCAACACATACAATCCAGGGTGGAGGAATCACCCTAACTTTTCATGGTGGAACGACCAGGCCCAACATCAACCTTATCAAGGTATTTACCATAACCAGCAAGGACAGAATTATGCTATCTCATCCCAGCAGTTTAGACCACCTACACAGCAGGAGAAGCCTGATGAACTGAGAGTTGCAATGTTTGCACTCACCAATTCGCAGAATCAGTTCATCTCTGAAACCAGGTCCTCTCTCAGGAATTTGGAAACGCAGGTTGGGCATCTGGCAAAGATGGTAACCAAAAGGCCGCAGGGTACTCTCCCAAGCAATACAGAGGTCAATCCAAGAGAAGTGTCGCAAGCAAGGAGTTGGAAAGGCTGAGTGTGTTGCTCCCCAACCCGTAGTGGTTCATGAGAAAGGGGGTGAGAAAACAGTTGAGGAAGGAAAGAAGGGGGTCTTTGAGGACCACCCTACAATTGAGAAAGCTCCACCAGCACCTTTGAGGTAATACACTGATAGAATCCCTTACCCTCAGAGGCTTCAGAAGAAGGCCATAGACAAGCAATTCTCTAACTTCTTGGAGGTATTTAATAAGCTGCACATTAATATCCCCTTCATTGAGGCGTTAGAACAAATGCTCGCATACTTCAAATTCATGAAGGAGATACTTGGGAAGAAAAGAAGGTTGGTGGATTATGAGACAGTAGCGCTGACGGAGGAGTGCAGCGCCATCCTACAAAAGAAACTACCTCATAAGTTGAAAGATCCAGAAAGCTTCACCCTGCCTTGCACTATTGGCAACGTAACATGCAACCGGGCGCTGCGTGACTTAGAGGCTAGTATCAATCTCATGCCTCTGTCTGTATTGAAGAGATTGGGTTTGGGTGAAGCCAAACCAATCACGCTTAACTCGCAGCCTAGTCGACCAACCGTGCACTCTGCAGGCATAGTTGAAGATGTGCTTGTCAAGGTGGGAAAGTTCTTCTTCCCAACAGACTTCCTCATTCTTGACATGGAGGAAGATGATGAAATACCCATCATTTTGGGGAGACCATTCCTTGCAACGGGCAGAGCTCTAATTGATGGGGAGAAGGGGGAATTGAGACTAAGGGTTCAGAAAGAAGAGATGGTATTCAGGGTGTTCAAATCCACCATTGAGTCTCAGGCTAGCAACAAGTGTTTTGCAGTAAGCACAACTGACACAACAGATCAACAAACACAGACAAAACCTTTGGAGATCATTCCTACAGCTGTGAACCCACCGGCTAGTTTGAAAGCTGCAACAAAAGTTCATGACACGGCGTCGACAAATGTAAGTCCCACTGAACCCAATGAAAAGAAAAAGAAAAACAGAGTGAGGAAGAGGAAAATGATTTTGAAATGGATAGGTTGTGGGGTTAATTTACCCCAATGATTTGATAAAGAACCTGCATCCGGCTACAAGACGTTAAAGACAGCGCTACTTGGGAGGCAACCCAATTTTTAAATTATGCAATTTAGTTTAATTAGAACAGTCTCATTTTTGGTATTTTTGTTGTGTTGTAATGCCAGGTGAAGAAATGGGACATGAAGCAAAGAAAAACGCTGGAAAACACCGAATCAGGAGTTTCAGACCGCATGCCATCATGCGAATCGCGGTGCCGTAAGATCGTAGAGGTCGCAGAATTTAGCACCGCGCGCCACTACGCAGAATCGCGCTCAAGATCAGAGAGGTCGTAGAAATTTAGGCACCGCGGGGCCACTATGCAGAACCGCGGTGCCGATAGCGATTTCCGGAAAATAAAAAGGCCCTGAATCGCCAAATCTCCTCTCACAGAATTTTGCACGACAATCAATTATAACGAACGACGCGTTCATTTTAAATGAGACTTGTATTAAATTTGGGAAACATTTTAATTCAGGGTTATGACCAAGATCAACTATTATATCATACATCATATGACATCCTATCATGTAATTTCTAAACACGTTTAGATGGGAAACCATCAAAACCCAATAGGCATGATATAAGATGGTTTTAATCACATACTGGACGTCGTCTACCCAGACAATTATAGCGGTCATTGAAAGTAAACACCATCGGGCGCGCTACCCGCATAATAATTGCGGACTAACAAATACTGGGCGCCGCCTACCCAGACATATATATGCGGACTCTATTCTAATTATTTAAATGACAATCAATTAAACAATTAAGAGAAACAATTAATTTGTGCACACATCATCAAATAATATGCTAAATAACAATAATTGTGGGTTAATTAATTTGTTTCAATTTAGAAAATATTTAAATTCAAAATTTAAACTCAATTTTCAATTTTCTAATTTTCATTCATCCAAACAAATTCCTTAATAATTCGTAAATTAAAATTTAATTTTCGTGGTATTTCGTAATTTTCAAAACCTTAAAATATTTACGATTTACCTGTGGACCAAATTTGCTTTTCTCAAATTTACAGATTGACCTGTGGATCAATCACGATTTTAAAACTTTTAAAATTCCGTAAAATATCTCGTGACTAATTTGTAATTTTCAGAACTTAAAATATTTTCAGATTTGTTTAAGAACCAATCTTCAATTTTAAAACCCTAATTTTAATTGCAAAAAGGTCCTCAAACTATTTTAAATTTTCAAAACCAATTCCAACCCCAAATCAAATTTGGGATTCTGACGGGTAAATCGACTAATTAAAACCCACCAAACGATGGCATACATCGGGACGAACTCACCGGTGGTTTTCACCACCGATTTGGTGGCTGGAATTGGTGCCGCCGCCGCCGGTTTCTAAAACCGTCGGTGGTGCTTCTTTTCCGGTCATCGTTGCCGAGCAACACTACCATCATTAGATTTCTCTCGTCGAGACGAACACGATGGTATTATTACTTAATGATTTCGTCGCCCGTGGTGGCCGGAAACAGTCCCGTCGTCGGCGGTTTCCGGCGTCTTCATCGCGTTCTGCCACCTTTCAACACCTTTATCGACCATCTTTAAAAGTGGATTTCTCGATAATAGTGGAGACGGTGTTAGTACACGTCGAGTCGCCAATTATTATTATTTTTAATCGGAAATCACTGTTCACGCCGGAACAGTGACCGCGGACACTGTTCACGCAAAAAAAAAAATATTTTTTATTTTTATAAATTCTGAAAATCAGTTTAAATCAAAACAATTAATTATCCCACATATCGTTATTAAAGATTATCGTATAATCATTAAACCAGTCTGGGCTTTGATACCACTGTAGGGATTTGTTGGGTGTAAAACACACAAGTAAGACACAACGGAAGTTTAAATTTTTGAGTAAACTTACTTGCCCCAACAAACGTTTCTGGTATGATTATGCAATAATTCAAATCTGCAAAGACATGGAGAAAACTTACAGTTTAAGCTTTGTTAGTCTTTACTAAAGGGAGCGCACGCGATTGTCAATCCGGGTGCAAGTCTTGCTTCAGTATATTCCTTTGCCCAAGAAAGCGAGGAAATCTTGGCAGAGGTTTGAGAGAATTTTATTTTCTGAACTCTGAGTTCAGAAAGTGGAAAGTCAGTTATGAAATTGTGGGTTAAGTGTCAAATATATAGTGGAGGAAACCCTAAACCAAATCAAATTTGGATCAGGCTTCAAGACCTGACCCAAATCCAAATTGCAGTGGGCGATCCGCCAACTGTCATGCGCTTCTCTATTTATTTTCTGCACGTTTTAGTTCTAATTAAATCCAAGATTTAATTTTGACTTAATCATATAATTTTCATCAAATGAAAATTATCCCACAATTTATTATTAAATAAAATATCTTGATTCTAAATGAAAATTATCCCATAATATCTTGCGGCTCCTCTCAATATACCCTTAGACCGAAAAGACAATCGACTTAGTGTGACCCTTTAGGCCTTCACACATCGGCACTTGATCAAATCAAGGTTCACACGGAACTCCTAGACTCGCCACGCGACGACCCAATATGTGAAGACGCTACAAGACTCAAGCAAATGCACTTCTACGTGAGATGATAAATTCCTTTCATTCGCGACACACTCGATCAAGCTTAAGATTTGCCAAGTGTCTATCCAAATGGCTTGATCACTTTATCTCATCTATATTAGTCGACAACTAGACCATATCCTAGATATGTCTCTCAGATCGCCAATGACTCGTCGACCTAACATCACCGGTGAGTGTTCTCTCGAAATTCCAATCGAGGAATGAATCCTATTCTCGCTCAACTACCACCTTCAATCTACTTCGTAATGCACCCAAGACAAGCCGCCTCAACCTATAAGGCATTTGAGCTAGACATGATCAAAGTGCATTGCTTCGCAAACAAGGCGATATTGACCTCAAGTCTAAGGACCTCTATCTCCCACACGCCGATAATACTCTGCACATGTATAACAAATAGTTTATCGCCAGGTATGCCAATACTCCCAAGAGTATCCATTGTCCATCACTAGCAACTATTGCTAGTAGTAAGTGAGATATACTACATTCTCTAAGAACGTGATGCACTACATGTCGACTTACAACATATCATTGATATCTCATTCTCAATGATCATCAGTCTAGGCTATTTTAAGAACTACATTCTATCATTAATATCTCACACTATCAATGACAATGTAAGTTCAAGACATGCACATTAATGAATAATATAAACAATCAAATAATAATTCAATAATTGCAAATGTCAAGTACATATTAATCTTATTAATAATATGAATGTGTTCAAGTATATCTGCTCCTAAAATAACTGTTTCTAGGACATACATACTTTCATAGATATGACACTTTAAATTGATCACAAAAATCACTAATTAAAATCCTTGATAATTTCTTCATCTCTCTATTAATAAGGACCCTCTTCGTTTACTGACAAAATAGCCACCTTAACCATGGTTCGTCTTGATCATGATTTTCAAATTTCATGACTAATTGATCTTTTTATAGATAAGATGTCGGCTTTCAATATCTCTCTATTAATAAGGACCCTCTTCGTTTACTTATTTTTTTGTATTCGTTATGTAAGCAAAATATATTATCGTAAAAATATTTATATATAATTTAAAAATAATTAAGGAAGGAGAGGGGAGAGGGGAGAGGGGTGTGGGATGGTGGGATGGGGGCATGGGATGGGGTGAAGATTAGGTGTGTTGGAGAGTGAACTTTGTTTCTTATAAGTACAAAGTAGGATTATATCTACTCGCTTTAGCTTGATTTTTAGATTTTCAAAAAGTTGTGAGAACTGTTTATGAATTTATACAAATTCTGTTAAAATATACACTTACATACAACTTTTTGATATATAGAATTCGATCAAAACATACTTGTTACACAATTTATACAGATTCTGTTAAAATATACACTTACATACAACTTTTTGGTATATAAAATTCGGTCAAAACATACTTGTTACATAAAATTCGGTCAAGCATACCACTTACAACTGACATAAATACTTTTTGTGGTATGCTACGTATCTGGACAAAATATATATACAACTTACATACAATTTTCATGTAACTTGCATACAATTATGTTGTTGTATGCATTTTGTATGTCATTTGTAGGTATTTTGTATGTCTATCACGATCCAAAATTGATAGCCATGATAACGCCTATTTATCCCAACCAATAGGCAAGCCAACCCCAAACTCAATATACATATTGTATAAGGGAAAATTAGCGGAAAGTAAAGAAATGAGGGATATCCATTACTAACTCCGAAATAGAAATGTGCAAAAACAATATTATCCCAAGATTCGTGTTACAAGTACAAGAGCTACTATGATACAATACAAGTCATTGACTGAAATACAAATTTAAAAATACCAAAATACATTATCTGAATACTAAATGACAGAATAGTTTCTAGACCTGTTAATTCTTATTTGAAAAGATAGCAACCGTTGAAAACGAATCAAAAAAGAAAAAAAAATCGTCAGTTAAAATGTTTTGTGAACATTAGTAACTAATTTGAAGAATTACATCCCATCAATGGAGTAAATCGTGCAAGATTTTTTAAAAAATAAATAAAGGAACCTATTATTTAGGGAAGCCAAATTTCTAGAAAACTATCTTTGGAATAAGATATGTTATCACACAGTATAAATAGTTTATACAATGTTTAATTCTTCATGAAATAATATTTTTTTAATTTCTTCTATCGTAAGAATTCAATTCTGAAAAAAAAATGAATAAAAGAATTGACAAAATGGTTTAAAGAAGACTGGCAAATCGACAAAATTCACAAAAAGATGTAATTGGAAAAAATAATAATTTTTCTCTTTTGAAAATCAAACAATATATAGCTTTGATCTTTCACACAGAAGGAAATTGGACCGGATCACCCATGTGAGTCAAATTCGGATCCATAAACATGTGATTGTACTATTAGACCAGTAAGAGTAATACAATTCTATAATATCTAGTACCCAAAAAACTACTTTTATATAATTTCCAAAACTCGGTTTCCTTCTCTACGTGTGGCTATTTTTTCTGCCACCACCGGAAATCGCACCTCTGCATTTCCATCACCTTCTCATTCTCTGCCCCATTTTCTGGCACGACCGTCGCTGACAGCCACCACCACCGGCAGTCGGTTCGTCGACTCGGTATCACCATCGAAAATCATCCCCACCAATGTGTTGTCACCCCATGCCACAATCGATCCACTATCCCATCACCCTCCCACTACCAGAAATCTGAATTGCACCACCACAATCACATCACCGGATCACCCCTCCAGTCCCAACCTATCACCGACATCCTACCCTACATCGTCCTCCACCACCCGCCTCATTCTACCCAGACCAGTGCCACCAACGAACCCACCGTCAATCCCAGATATTCACCACTCCATCATCGCACCTTCCCAGATCCCAATCCCACTACAACACCAAATCTCGGACCTACACCCACAGTCTGAAACCAACCTGAAACCAGACTACCCCTGCCCCCTCACATTGTATTGAAACTCGTGTCCAACACGATATTTTCAAACTCAAAGTTCAATTTAACCTATCCACACAAACCATCTCCTAAATTCCCAAAAGCTCAAAATTAGCCAAACAAGACCCTAATTGGAATGCGGTCATGTGTGATAAATTTAATGCTTTAACAAAATAACATACTTGAGATTTGATTCCTAGAGTGGAGGGGGTGAATGTGATCCGATGCATGTGATTTTTTCATCACAAATTCAGAAACAGTGGTGACCTAGATAGATATAAGGCGAGACTTGTGGCTAATGACACTAATCAGCAGGAGGATATTGATTGTGGTGAGAAATTCAGTCTGGTTGTTAAATTATCTACCATTCGCACTGTTTTGAATATTGTTATGGGTGAGCATTGGCTCATTCATTAGCTTGATGTGAAAAATATGTTTTTACATGAGGATTTAAAAGAAACTATTTACATGCACCAACCACATGGCTTTGTCCATCCAGCAGCCCCTCATTATGTATGTCGTCTCTGTAAGTCACTTTATGGTTTGAAACAGGCCCCTAGAGCATGGTATGATCATTTTGCACATTATATTATACGGATTGGGTTTATATGTAGCAAGTGTGATAATTCTCTCTTCATTTTTCATCGAGGTAACATCATAGTTTATTTATTGTTATATGTGGATGACATTGTGCTTACTGCCTCATCTGATTTGTTGAAAAATGAGATAATTGCATTGCTTAAAACATAATTTTCCATGACCGACTTGGGAAAGCTGGATTATTTTTTGGAGATATCGTGACTAGATGTGCACACTTTATGTTTCTATATCAGCGTAAGTATGTAGAGGAGATAGTACACAGTGCTAAAATGACAAACTGCAAGATTATGTCCACTCCAGTTGACACTAAATCAAAACTTAGTACTGTTGATGGTAATCCAGTGTCCGATCCTACACTTTACATGAGTCTTGCAGGTGCACTACATTATCTCACATTCACCAGGCTTAATATTGTTTATGTTGTTCAGCGGGTGTGTCTGTTTATGCATGCCCCCATGGAGCCTCATTTACTGCCCTTAAGCGTATCATCTAATACATTAAAGGCATATTTGATCATGAATTACATCTATACATCTCTGCACCTACCAGGTACTATCATATACAAATGCAGATTGGGTAGGTTGTCCGGACACATGACTCTCTACCTCCATCTATTGTGTATTTTTAGGGGATAATCTAATTTCATGGTCTTCCAAGAGACATGTCACACTATCTTGTTCGAGTGCAGAAACAGAGTACAGAGGCGTTGCCAATGTTGTTGTTGAGATATGTTGGCTCTGAAATCTACTTTTGGAGCTTCAGTATCCTTTGTGTAAGGCGTTTATAGTCTATTGTGATAACATATATCTATTTTTTATTTATCTCACAATCTGATTCATCATCAGCGAACTAAACACATTGAGATGGATATACACTTTGTTTGTGAAAAGGTTTTTATCGGACATGTCAAGGTATTACATGTGCCATCTTCATATCAGTATGCAGATATATTTACTAAAGGACTACCTAGACAGTTATTCCTCGACTTCAGATTCAGTCTAAGCGTTCGGCCTCCTTCCGCTTTGACTGAAGGGGTGTGTTAGTGAATATTAGTAGAATATTCATCATATGTTTTGTAATTATTAGTGTTGTATAATTATGATAATTATAGAATCCCTTTTGTATTAGGATTTCACATTGTACACATTATATATATATTGTATTAATGAGAAAGACTCTCTAAGAGAGATTAATACAATTCTATAATATCTAGTACCCAAGAAGCTACTTTTATATAATTTCCAAAACTTGGTTTCCTTCTCAATGATTTAGTTCCAGACCTTACAAGCAACGAGCAACCCCATATTCTTTTTAATCGCTGCTTTGAGTGATCGATGAACAAGCTACAGAGGTTCGGAAATTTCACTACAACATTAAAAGCGGGTAGTATATTCAGTAAGAAGCTTAAACAATCAATACTAGTGATTCCAATAACTGTAAGATGATATTAATCTCTCTTGGAGAGTCTTTCATTAATATCAAGGTATATATAGAGTACAATATTTATTCCTTATACAATAGAAATCCTAAGACTATACAAAAGAGGAATCTTAGTCGTACCATAATTATATTTACACAATATATGGAAATATTCTAATTATGGGTAGGGAATATATTATTTCCTATATTTACACGTTTACACACCCTCTTCTGCATACTTACGCTGACACAAGAACATGTGATTGGCAGACCTGGTCACTGATATCCCCAAGAAATAACTCAGTTTTTCTAAATCAGTAATTGCAAATTCAGACTTAAGCCAGGCAATAATCTCATTTTTCAATCTATCTGAGGAGGCAGTCAGAACAATATCATCCACGTACAGTAATAAGTAAGCAGTGCTACAACCTCGATGAAAAATGAAGAGTGATATATCACTCTTGCTCCATACAAACCCAATCTGCAAGATATACCTGGCAACGATCATACCACGAACGGGGAGCCTGTTTCAGGTCATATAGTGACTTATGGAGACGACACACATAGTGAGGGACTGCTGGATGGGTGAACCCAGGCGGTTGATGCATGTACACTGTTTCTCTCAGGTCCCCATGTAAGAATGCATTTTTACATCAAGTTGATGGATCGGTCAGTGTTTGCCCATGGAAATACTCAAAACTGTGCGAATAGTAGCCGATTTGACAACCGGGCTGAAGGTCTCTCCACAATCAATGCCCTGCTACTGATTTGTGCCATTAGCCACAAGACGGGTCTTATACCTCTCAAGATCCCTATTATCTCTGAACTTGTGACGAAAAAGCCACATACATCGAATTACATTCACCCCCTCAGGTCTAGGTACTAGATCTCACGTGTGTTGTTTAGTTAAAGCATTAAATTCCTCATACATAGTTACATTCCAATTAGGGTCTTGTTTGGGCAATTTTGGGTTCTTTGGAAGTGGAGAGATGGTTTGGGCAGACAAGTTGAAATGGACTTTGGGTTTGAAGATTTCATGCTTTGAACGAGTTTCCATTGGATGAGTAGGGACAGTGGGTGGCGGAGTAGGGTCTGAGACGGTGGGTAAAGTTGGATAAGGAGAAGGTGGGGGCGAAGCCGTCGGAGGAGTTGCGACTCCTGGATCGAGCGCCACGACGCTGGCGTTGACAAAGCTGCGGCTCAGCCGCATTGCCGACAGATTCTCAAGATTGCTCATCGGAAATCGTGCATCGCGACGCCTCGGGTCGCAGCTCTGATGACGGAATAGAGGACGTGAGCTGTTCGAGGATGAGGGAAGAGATGGCAGGCTCGTCAAGAAATTAGTAGTCCGGTTTTTGGAATTTTGGAAGATTTGAAAACGGGAATGTGGTCTCGTCGAATGTGACGTGAAGAGATATGTGGATTTGACGAGTCGACAAGTCATAGCATAGATAACCCCTATGGTTTGGCGCGAATCCTAGGAAGACACATGGAGTAGACCTAGGAGCAATCTTGTGAGGGGCGGTAGAACTGAGGTTGGGATAGCACAGACAGCCGAAAATCCGTAGATGATCATAGGAGGGGACTCTATGGTAGAGGATTTCGGTAGGGGTCATATTGTGAAGAGTGCTAGTAGGGAGAATATTTAGAATGTATTCTGACATTTTAGCAGCATATACCCAGAAGGAATGAGAGAGGAAAAGACATGAATCAATAGGGTGAGAATCATATTGTTAATGGTACGTATGATTCTTTCAGCTTTACCGTTTTGTGGTGAGGTGTGAGGACAGGAGAAGCGAAAAACCATGCCATTATTTGTACAAAATCGGTGAAACATAGAGTTATTGAATTCACGACTATTATCGCACTGAGATGATTTTATACTTTTTCCAAATTGTGTGTGGATAAACTTGCGAAACTCAAAAAATTTGGCAAACACTTTCGATTTAAATTTAAGAGGATATAACCAAATATAGTGTGAAAAATCATCAAGCAACACAAGATAGTATTTATGACCGATAGAACTAGAGATAGGAGATGTCCATAAATCGGCATGTATAATATCAAAAGGAGCAAGTGTAACACTAGTAGATGATTTAAACGGAAGACGAATATGTTTGCCTAAAGAGCAAGAAACACAATTTTGGACAAGTTTTTCATTACAAGCAATGAAATTGTTGCCTTTAAGAAAATTAAAAAAGGAGACTCCTGGATGACCAAGCCTATTATGCCAAGTTGAAGAAGAAACAACCGCTAGAGTGACGGGAGAGCAAGATCTGGCAGCGGAGGTGGAAGTGAATGGATAGAGATCCCCCGTGCTATTGCATCTCGTAAGAGGTGTCCCCGTATGAAGATCCTTCAGAATAAAATCAAAAGGGTCAAAATCCACGGAGACAGAATTATTACGAGTTAATTGGCGGACATATATGAGGTTCTTAATCATGTATGGGGGGCATATAGGGTGTTTTTGAGGGAGAAGGGTGGATGAGGAGGTTGTGTGTATGAGGTATCATACCTTTTAACTGGAATGCGTTGTCCATTACCAACTGTAACATATTGAGGATGTTTTAAACTAAACAGTTTAGGGATAGTACCTACATATTGGGTGATGTGAGATGTGGCGCCTGAGTCCATGTACCAAGTATTGTCAGGTTGTTGCATGGAGAGGGTGCTGAATGTCTGTCCCAACTCAGTGGGTGTCATGCCGGATGAAGGCTGTAAAACCTGACCTTGCATGAAGTGGACGTGATGCGAGGCTGGAGCGGGCCCCAACAAACCAGGGTAAGAATACTGATTGTAGGCCGCTGCATCGAATGGACTCGTGTCGCGACTCAATCGGGCGCCGCAAAGATCAGACGGCGTCGCGCTGTGTGCGAATGCGCAGAGTCGTGGCCCGATTGTTCGCGATCCGCTGTTGCCGCCGGTTCTGTTGACCGCGACCCTTGCCTTGACCGCGACTCTTGCCACGACCACGACCTCCTCTGCCGCGGCCCCTGCCACGCTTTCCACCGCGTTTTTGCTGCGGTTGAGAGTTTTCTGGCGGCGTTAGATCTTGAGGGCGCGTTTCGACCGCTAATGCCTTCTGACTGTGCTCATCCTGCTTAACACATCGAGTCTCTTCGATCAACAACTGCGAGCGAGCTTTGTTAAAGCTGAGTAACAGATCTGCCTGTTGAATCATGGTGGCCAAAGTATCATATTCGCCTTTAGGAAGGCCACCAATCAATTGTAACACCGCTTGTGTCGCGAATAGCTCGCCGACAAGCAAGTTGATCCGCCGCAGCTTTAACTTTTGCAAGATCACCACATTGAAAAAGTTTTCAAGACGTGTATTGTTAAATTGCTCATCTAAATACACAGCACGGGTGTGCTTATTGTCCTAAAAAAATTCCTCCAAACGATTCCATAACTCAAGGGTTGTGGCGCCAGATTTCATGATAGTAAGAAGAAGATCCTGAGAAATACAACCATAAATTCACTGTTTGATGCCGACGTTTAGACGACGCCAAGTAGACTCATCAACCTCCGGAGGGCGCGGAATGGTGTCATCGATTTGATCAAGCACGTTATAGAGACATGCATGATTACGAAACAGTTCAACCCAGGGAGAATACTGACTGTTTTCTTGATCAAGAATAATGGAAATATGGTTCTTGATGTTGGAAACAGTAAGGGCGGGATGAAACGGGGGTGATGACTTTGTGGTGGGATTTGTGGAGGTAGAAGCGTCAGAAAGTGTGGAAGAATCAGGGATAGCCATTTAGAGAAGAGAAGAAAGGAAGAACAAAACCCGAAAAAACAGGAAAAAAAACGGGAGGGCCGCGACGTAGGAGAGGCAGCCGGCGGCTGTGGAAGAGAAAGATTTTTAGGGTTTTGTTTATTTGGATCTTGATACCATCTAAGATGATATTAATCTCTCTTGGAGAGTCTTTCATTAATATCAAGGTATATATAGAGTACAATATTCATCCCTTATACAATAGGAATCCTAAGCCTATACAAAAGAGGAATCTTAGTCTTACCATAATTATATTTACACAATATATGAAAATATTCTAATTATAGGTAGGGAATATATTGTTTCCTATATTTACACGTTTACAATAATAATCAATTAGAAACTCAAGTAAATTGATTGGATTCTCAACTTCGGATTCACGCATGATATGCCTAAATTAAACCTGAAAAGGATGTAAAACGGACGTTGATCAAATATAGAACCTAACAAGGTTGGGGTTTAATTCCATAGAAAATACGACGAGAAAATTACGAATTAATTGCAAGCTTCAACGTTTAATCTTAATTTTTAAAGAAAAGAGAAAAATATTGATTGTTTTAAAGATTGTTCTACTAATTGCTAGAGAGAAATATTTCAAGTTTTTTAATTAATTAATGGAAAGGCTAGGGTTGTGATCCCTTTAGAAGCAATACAATTGAGGTTCACTTGACTATGACTAGATACCTAAATATAATAGACTATGAGCTACTTTGTGTTTACCACAAGTTTTCCAACCTAGATGGTAAGAAGCTTTTTCAAGCCCTAGAACATGAATTTCAATACATTCTATCACATCTCATTTTAACCGGAGTCAAAATAGTGTACTACGTATGGGTGATTCCTGAATTGTTTTAAGGAGTCGGCACCTAATTATTTTAAAGATGAATTAGGACATCTATTTAGCAAAATCTGCTTAAAATAACTCCAATTTATGGTATGCGAAACTTAGTGAGATTCTAAGGTAAGAATTCTTTATTATCCTAAATGGAATGGGTTAGGCATCCTATAGGATCCGCTAACTTGCGGTTGTCCGGTCAAACTTAGGTTGGTATTATTGTGCTAACATGTATGTTTTGAAAAATTTTAGAGTTAATAAAAGATGTTACAAATAACTACTTGAAAGATATATAATTTGATAAACTTGCATAAGACTTGTTTTATAAAAATATGTGTGAAAAAGGATTCGTTTGAAAAGTATATGTTGCATGTAAAAATAATGATTTTTGATAGAGATATGCATTGGTAGGGCATGACTTTAAAAAAAATGTGAGACCTAATTTTAGAGCCTAAAAGATAGCTAGCGGTGAATATCTACTTTAAAACTACTCCTTTTTAATCTATTAGTCTTAATTATTCTAAGTACCCTAAGTCTATGTATTCTACACATTTCAATATTTATATGAGATCATATATTATAACAAGAAAATAAAATGAATGGCGGGATTAAAGAATAATGATAAAAGAGCGGATGATGTTGTCATCCAGCCCATTTTGGTTTAGGAGTTCCGAAGCCGAGGAATGCAAAGGACATGGATGTGGATCTTCATTTTGTCGTGGTCATGTTGAGTCTCATATCGAGACTCTTCATACACACCCGATGCATGTCATGTAAAACAAAGAAAAAGAAAAGAATTAGTATTGGAACATGACAAAAAATAAATAAGCTATGGAAGGATCCGTCAAATATAAAGTAAATAACGTTTAACATAATTCATAGAAGCGGTAGAAAGAATAAGCCCGAATATTAAAATGCAGATTCTAAAGCTATGGTTAGGCACATTTAGACATACACTTAAAAAAAAACATAATTCATATCCTATCCCTAAAAGCTAAACAAATCAAAATCTGTAAAAAAAAAATAACCACCAAAAGTGGAAGAGAGATGAGGGAGAATGGGATTTTCGATTTTGTTTAGGGATTTAGTTTTTTTGGGAAATAAGGAATGGGCTTGGACGAAAATGGAGAGTGTTGTGGGCTGGACGTCTTTCTTCAGTGAGTGGGTTTGGGCTTCAGATTATTAAATAATGGATTATGGACGAAAATTTGGTAGAGTTTTAGGTGTTATATTTAAATAATAGATTATGGTGTAAAATGATTTATTAAAACTATAAATTATAAGGATAAAACTTACCAATATGATAGTAATATAACACAATAATATTTTGGAAAATGTTTTAGTGCTTAATATGAAATGCGATGCCATTTTGTAAATATTAGGATAAAATTATGATTGTGATAAAATGTCACGATAATAAAAAGACGAATAAAGATAGTAATAATAATAGTGATTATTTTAAAAATATAAATGTTGACCACCACTAATAAATAATACAAAATGAAGCATTAATAGAATACATTTATGGTAACTAAATTACAAACTGTTGTTCAATCCACAAGGAAATTAGAAAGCACACACACTCATTTTTTTCTTATTCTTTCTTTCTTTATTTTTGCTACATATAGTAGACATTTTAAAGCACACTCATTAATCACAACACACATTATTATAAGCATATGGTATACATATGTTATGTTTATTTATGTATCCTTGATGTGGTGAGTCTCAATATCTTTGGTGACATTGAGGCAGAATTCCATCAAAGTGTGTGGATCTGGCACATTTTTATGCTTTTTTTCATATTCCAAGATCCAAGTAACTAAGTTGTTTATACCCTTTGTCTCAACATGAACAGTGGCATAAAATGAGTTGTATGCCTCCAATATATCTCCTCCAATCACCTTGAATTTAACCAGCTTCTTTTCTTCATCTATGGCTTCAATTATCTCCTTTGCCACCTTCTCTTTCCCATCTGCAATAAAAAAATTATACTACTAAACAATGAACGCGTCAATTTACACTAAACAATGTGTCATAATCCAATCAGTCTAACCCAAAATCACTTCTTTTTTTCTATTTAATCTTTTATAATTTGTTTAGTTAACAAATCAAACTAACCAATTTTTTTTATTTCATTTATTATGTCTATATCTAATAATCAAACCCAAAACTCTTATTTTTCTATGTTCTAATACATTTAGGGGTCAATTTTGAGCTAGATAAGCTGTCCAAATTGATCAAACATTTAGATGGACTAACTTAGATTATGCTTAAATTAACCCACCAATAATATAAACCTAGGCCAACTCGACCATCTAAATTTAGGCGAAATAGTAAATTATATTTGTATGAGTTAAATTTGACAGCCCTACATACTGTAGTATTCAGAAACGGTTGCAGCATAGTTAAGAAGGGAAATGAGTATATAATTTGACACTAATTTTAGACAAAGTAGAAAAACTTAAAATACATATCATAGATTTTGACTCAAATTTTTTTGGTCACCTCTAATGGATCGTATGAAAAATAAATTAAAGAAGTAGAAGCTTACCATGGGTGTAGTTCCAGAAGATAACAGAGCCAACAGTACCCCATTCACCTTCATGTATGTCCACATTTTGAATGTTATTAGGTGACATACTTGAGATATGGTGTGGTCTGTACCTAAATATTTCATGGAACACATCTCCACATGACTTAATTTCAATCTCAGAAACTAATTTTCCTGTTAAGTGATGTGTCTCAATATCTTTTGTAACATTGAGACAAAATTCCATTAATGTGTGTGGATCTGGTACATCTGGATTCAACTTCTCATATTCCAAGATCCATGTAACCAAGTTGTCTTCACCCTTGGTTTCAACATGGACAGTTACGTAAAATGATTTGTAAGCTTCCAATATATCTCCACCAATCACTTTGAATTTAACCAGCTTTTTTTCCTCATCTATTTCTTCAATCACTTCCTTTGCTACCTTTTCCTTCCCATCTGTAATATACACAAGCTCAGTTAGCATTTTTGCTCAATTGTACATGTTCAGAGGTGGATTTAGGGCGAATTTTGTGTGCTTGACTGAACACACTGCTAATAGTAAACAAGGTGTATAACAAATTATACTCGATCTCAACCTATTGACTTTAGATTTTTGGATTCGTCTCTGCATATTATAGTTTACTTAACTCTTTAACACGTAAAAAGTACTCCCTGCGGTCCAAGCGAGTATTGTTTTACCAAAAATCAATTTGGATTCGTCTCTGAATATTGTTTTACGAAACATTATTTACTTTTCAAATCAACCCTTTTCCAATAAATGATCTAAAAGTCGTAGGGGTAATTTATCCAAATAATCCTTGAGATCAGAGGCGGATGCATCTTTGCGGTACAAAATTCATCTTAACCGAATATTTTTAATGCAGATCATAAATTTATGTATAAAAATCACTAAAATTACAGTAAATAATAGATCTAAGCCTATAATTTCAAAAATAACAATACTAAAAAGCTTAATGATTGAACTCATAGTTTAAATCTTGAATTTACCTCTATTTATGATTACCACTAATAAATATTTTTATTGGTGAATACATCAAAAACCTTATATGACACTTATTTTAAACAGAAGAGAGCATAACGGAGGTTGAAAGTTTAATCAAGGAACTTAATATAACAATCACTTAGAAGTGCTATAGAAGAGTGGTGGCTTACCATGGATAAAGTTCCAAAAAATGACAGAACCAACAGTTCCCCATTCACCTTCATGAATGTCCACATTCTGTATTTTATCAGAAGACATACTTGAGATATGGTGTGGTCTGTATCTAAAGATCTCATGGAACACATCTCCACATGACTTGATGTTTATCTCCGAAACCAACTTTCCTTCAAGGCTCATCTCTCTTCTCTCTCAAGTGAAAAAGTTTATATATTAAGAAGTGTGGTTTATCATTGCATGAGTCTGGTCTTTTATAGTTAGGCAATATGTCTATAAGTAGTATATAAATTTTGTATTTATCTTTTTCTTCCTTATAATATTATATATATAGACACACACTAATTTCTCTTCAGACGTTGTATGTCGAGTTATGTAAAACACGATTTTATAAATAATATGAATATTATTAATATAAAATTTGAATGAATGACTATACATAAAAGAATAAAATATGATTTTTATATGAATAACAATCCAGATGGGTCGTTATATAATATAATGACTTGTTATTCGAGGTAAAAGTGATTGAATATCATTTGAATCTATAAATTTAAATAATCAAAGTTTAATTAGATACATGTAATTTTTCTACTTATTTCATTTAATACTTTTTTAAAACTGATATTACTGATGTATGTTCCTTTTTAATATAATATTTTTTCATTAATTTTATATCTTCTATTTTAAATAGAATTATAACTCTTTGTAATTAGATTAATTAGTTACCTAGTTTGTATCAAAGTAAATATTCTTGTAACTTTATATATATTGAAAATCATTCATCAATAAAATCAAGGAACATATTTCTTTATTGTATCAGATCCTAAAACTACAAAACTCTACCCTAGCCGCCGATACACCTTCTCGCCCGCCACCTTTTTTCCACGTCGGCACCTAGCCTACGTCGGAACCCTAGTCGCCGACCTTTCTCGCCCCCCCCCCCCTCTTTTCCCCATGACAGAACTCTAGTTTTTTCGGCCATTCTTCCTCCATCCTTCTCCTAAATTTCATTGGCTAACAAAACCAAATTACATCTGACACTTGTTGTAAACAACATTAAAAACTCCATCATTGTGACTCTTGATAGGGAAAAGGGTCAATACTCCTCGTGGACAGAGCTTTTAAGATCCATTATCGTGTTTATGAAGTTATCGACCACATCACCTCTCCTACGCCGAAGTCCAGAGATGTACTATCGGCGTAGGAGAGCGATCCCACCGGTCGGAAACAAAGAACGATCGGCGCTGCGATGGCGGCAAAGAACCTTCGCTGGTCGCTTACCCATCGTGGGTCGCGTAGCCCCCACTGTCATAGACCTTCCTTCCTAGCCCATATACGAAATCCTCATGGAATCCACCTCAAAACCAACAGGCCCAACCTGGCATACTTGGTCCACATCCAAAACATGTCTACATAGCACAAGCCCCTCCGCAATCGACTTATGCACCAACTGACATTGAGGCAGCTATGAGCACAATGTCATCAACACTCCAGGTGAAAATTGGTATATGGACACATGCGCCACATCTCACATAACGGCATCACAAAGTACTCTCTCGTCTTATTCTAATTTGGGTAATTTAAATCGGAATATTATTGCTGGTAGTGGACAAGGTATTCCCATCTGTGGTTATGGTAATTCCTCTATATCCCCACCACATCCACCACTAAACTTAAAAAATATCCTTCATGTCTCTAAACTCATTAAGAATCTAATCTTTGTGTGACGTTTCACAACTGACAATTGAATTTATCTTTACTTTGATCCTTTTGGTTTTGCTGTAAAAGGATTTTACGACAGGGAGATGAATAATGAGATGTGACAGCATAAGAGATTTATACCCCATTTCAATTACCATCAACAATCCAGCCTCAATTCCCTCAACCTTTGTTGCTCTTTCATCTTCCTTATGACATTCTCGATTAGGACATCAAGGATACTTTGTTTTACACTCCCTTCGAAAAAATAATTTTATTAATAGCAATCATATTTCTAGGACTCCTATATGTGAATCTTACGTTTTTGGGAAACATGTCAAATTACCACTGTCTGCATCCATAAATTGTACTTTAATGCCTTTCGATATCATACATAGTTATTTGTGGACATCCCCTATTTTGAGTATGGCTGACCATCGATATTATGTGTTATTTTGGATGATTATTCCAACTTTCGATGGATTTTTTCAATTGGAAATAAATCTCAGGTCTACCCAATTTTTTCTTCATTTAGTGTTTTCGTAAAAATATAATTTGAAAGAGCATTAAATATTTTCAATGTGACAATGGCAGGGAATTCGATAATAACCAATTCAAATAGTTTTGCTCCAAAAATAGTCTTACCATTCGTTTTTCTTGCCCTCACACATCCTCCCAAAATGGTAGAGCCGAACGGAAAATCTGAACCATAAACAACCTCATTCGTGCCCTACTTGATCACACTTCAATTCCCTCTCAATTATGGCATTACACACTCTCTATGACCACCTATCTCCTAAACATAATCCCAAACAAGTCTCTAGCTCAACAGTCTCCCACCCAGGTTCTGTTTCGTATGAACTTCTCCTACCAACACTTGCATATTTTTGGATGTCTTTATTACCCTCTCCACCCGACCTCTAACAAACTCCAATCCCGGTCAACCTTGTGTGTGTTTCTAGGTTACCTTGTCAATCATCGTGGTTACTCATGCTATGACTTATCGAGCCGTAAAATTATTATTTCACGTCATGTCCTATTTGATGAGTCTCAATTCCCCTTTGCCTCTCTAAACTCGCCACCTAGACATTCCTACAACTTCCTAGATGATGGCCTAAACCCTCTTCTAATTCACCATTTACTTAGTCCGTTGTCCCAAGCCCCGACACTCGCCACCACCTCGGCCAGTCTGGGACTAGCTGCCCATCCGGTTTTGCCAACGGAGGGCTAGAACAGCCCACCTCAGGGTGATTCCGTAGGCACCTCTCAGCAAACCGAGGCTCGGCCAGCCAGTACCGTCACCCCTGCCCTTCCTCATCTTCCCAGCAGTCCCACAGAAAACCCCCTTCCCGGCCCGCGTCCTGAGACACACTCATGGACCATAAAAACATGTGTCATGCACGAAATTCATAAACCTAAACGGTTGTTTAACCTTTCCGTTTCAGTTATCCCTTCCACTGTCCCTCATAACATGAAGGATGCCTTGTGCATCCCTTATTAGAAACTCGCAATGATTGATGAATATAGTGCTCTTATTGCAGACAAGGGACCTAGTACCACGTCCACTTGATGTTAATATTAATTCGTTCTATGTGGATTCTTAGATATAAAAAGAAATTTGATGCTTCTTTTGAGAGGTACAGACTCGTCTTGTAGTTGATGGCAGGTCTCAACAGGTGGGAGTCTGTGATGAAATATTCAGTCCGGTCATAAAGCCCGCAACCATATGGACTGTCCTCAACATTGCCATATCCAAGTTTTGGCCCATTCATCAGTTTGATGTCAAGAATGTCTTCTTACATGGAGATCTTCATGAAATGGTATATATGCATCAGCCTATGGGTTTCAGGGATCCTATTTATCCAGATTATGCGTGTCTATTGCGTAAATCGCTATATGGACCTAAACATGTTCCTCGAGCATGGTACGAGAGGTTCTGCGATTATGTTTCCTCTATCGATTTTTCACACAACAGATCCGATCATTCCATCTATTACAAAGGTACATACATGACTTATCTATTATTATATGTTGATGACATTATCCTCACCACATCATCTGATGCTCTCAGCTGGTCCATTATGTCTCTCATTTCCTCTGAGTTTACTATGAAAGATCTGGGCCCTCTAAGTTATTTCTTGGGCATCTTTGTCACTCAACATTCTGGCAGTCTATTTCTATATCAGAAGCAGTACGCTGAAGAGATCCTTGACCGTGAAGGCATGACATATTACAAACCATCACACATGCCTATAGACACCAATTTCAAGCTCAGCGCTGATTCTGCCCCTTTATATTCAGACTCAACTCACTATCGTAGCCTGGCTGGGGCCCTGCACTACATCACATTCACGAGACTAGGCATATCAGCACCGCGGTGCCAATATGCAGTACCGCGGTGCCATATTTACTGAGAAGCCACAGGATTTTCAACACCGCGGTGCCAACATGCAGAACCGCGGTGCCATTATTACTGAGATACTGCATGAGTTTCAGCACTGCGGTGCCGTTATGCAGATCCGCGGTGTCGGTGCGGAAAATCTCAGCTCCGAAGAAGAATTGGCTAAGGGCAGATTGGTCCAAAGGGCACGAAATTTGAAACATATTTAAGCCCTAGAGATTAATGCTATGAGGAGGGGGTTCATTCTACAACACAACACAACACAACACAGGGCACGGGTTGAAGGCTACAATTGGAGACTTAGTTTTAATTGAAAACGAATCAAAAAAGAAAAAAAATCGTCAGTTAAAATGTTTTGTGAACATTAGTAACTAATTTGAAGAATTACATCCCATCAATGGAGTAAATCGTGCAAGATTTTTTAAAAAATAAATAAAGGAACCTATTATTTAGGGAAGCCAAATTTCTAGAAAACTATCTTTGGAATAAGATATGTTATCACACAGTATAAATAGTTTATACAATGTTTAATTCTTCATGATTTTTTTTTTTAATTTCTTCTATCGTAAGAATTCAAGTCTAAAAAAAAGTGAATAAAAGAATTGACAAAATGGTTTAAAGAAGACTGGCAAATCGACAAAATTCACAAAAAGATGTAATTGGAAAAAATAATAAATCGTAAAGCCCACAACCATATGTCATGTCCTCAACATTGCCATATCCAAGTCTTGGTCCATTCATCAACTTGATGTCAAGAATGCATTCTTACATGGAGATCTTTATGAAATGGTATATATGCATCAGCATATGGGTTTCAGGGATCCTATTTATCCAGATTGTGCCTGTCTATTGCGGAAATCGCTATATGAACCTAAACATGCTCCTCGAGCATGGTACGAGAGGTTCTACGATTATGTTTCCCTATCGATTTTTCACACAGCAGATCTGATCATTCCATCTATTACAAAGGTATATACATGACTTATCTATTATTATATGTTGATGACATTATCCTCACCACATCATCTGATGCTCTCAGCTGGTCCATTATGTCTCTCATTTCCTCTGAGTTTACTATGAAAGATCTGGGCCCTCTAAGTTATTTCTTGGGCATCTTTGTCACTCAACATTATGGCAGTCTATTTCTATATCAGAAGCAGTACGCTGAAGAGATCCTTGACCGTGAAGGCATGACATATTACAAACCATCACACATGCCTATAGACACCAATTTCAAGCTCAGCGCTGATTCTGCCCCTTTATATTTAGACCCAACTCACTATCGTAGCCTGGCTGGGGCCCTGCACTACATCACATTCACGAGACTAGGCATATCATATATCGTACAACAAATCTTCTTGCACATGCACAGTCCGACTGAAGCACGCATGCATGCCCTCAAACGTATTTTACGATACGTCCAAGGTACACTTCATTTCGAATTACATCTATACAGGTCTTCGCTCCCTGGTCTCACTACTTATTCTGATGCTGACTATGGTGGATGTCCTGACACCCGACACTCAACGTCTAATTATTGCCTTTTCCACGGAAATAACCTATTATATTGGTCTTCCAAAAGGCAACCTACACTATCGTGTTTCTGAGTCTTGTTGGATCTGTAACCTTCTACTTGAGTTTCACTACCCGATTCAAAAGGCAACACTGGTCTACTGTGATAATATTAGTGCTATATATCTTTCCGCTAATCCCGTCCAACATCTGCACACTAAACACATTGAGATGGACATTCATTTCGTTCGCGAACCTTCCGCTTTGACTGCGGAGGTGTAATAGAATATTTCTTAATATTCTTTCATTAATTGTATTAATTGAATATCTCCTATTTTACGTAAAATTATAATTCTTTATAATTAGGTTAATTAATTATCTAATTTGTATCAAAGTAAATGTTCTTGTAACTTTATATATATTATAAATCATTTATCAATAAACATGAAAGAAACATATTCCTTTACCCACAACAATCATGCCAGGCAGATATTAGGGAACGAAAACTAAACAAATAGATATGACACTTTAAATTGATCAAGAAATTAACTAATTAAAATCATTGCTAATTTCTTCATCCCTCTATTAATAAGGACCCTCTTTGTTTACTGACAAAATAGCCGTCTTAACCATGGTTCGTCTTGTGAAACATGTTGAGAAGTGATGATCTTCCGATATAATGTATACAAACTAATATGATTTCAACGATCATTAAATGATTCTTTTTAAATAGTATATCACCTATTCCCTCCGTTTCATTTTATATTAAGGTTTTTGACTTGACATTAAATTAGAAAAGTAAAGAAAGATTTGAATCTTGTAGTCTAAAATAAGTTAAAGATATTTGTGTGATTATATATTATCTTGTTAAGCGTAAAAATATGTTATATAAATTGAGATTGAGAAAGTAATAGATTAAAATATAAAAATACGGGTTACACAATAAGATTTTCCCCTCTGTCATCCATTTCTTTGTTCTTCTTTTTGAATTTGAAAACAAAAAATATTGAACGGAAATGGATATGTTTTCGAGGGGAATAATGTGACATGGTGATTACTCGGAAGATGCTTTCGGGAAGCTACGTGCAGACTGCAGAGTGTGCTTAGATGAATTTTTTAAATTTTATGATAAGTTAAATTAAATATTATTATATTGAATAAATTGAGATTGAAAAAATATGTATATTTGGTATTTTTTCCGTAAATCCATAATGTACTTTGTATTTTTTTTAAATAATAAATGAAGTGTATAATTTACTATAATGAAAGAGAGTCTTGGACTAACTGATAAAGTTGTTGTCATGTGACTGATAAAGTTTATTCAGATCATTTATTAGATAAAGATAAAAAAAAAAAAAAGTTTCTTTATATTTGAATTATATTTTAAAATTATAAAATCACTTATATTATAATGGATAAAATAATGCATAAAATATCATTTAAATCAAGTTATTTGTCAGATTCTACCAAAATCATGCCTATAAATTAAAGGATGGTTCAACACTTCATAAGCATGCTTCTACTCCATCCGTCTTATTCAACACTAAAGTTGTTAATTATTCTCAGCTGTATTTTTAATATTAAAAAAAGTAGTTATTGTCAGGCCGTCTCAAATATTTTGGAGACCCTGTTCTAATTCGTAAAAGTTGGTCATTTAAATTGTAAATAACAACTCAATAAAACTTCAAGTTAATCAACCCCTATTTTAATTGGATAAGACGTGCGAATTATGAGTCTTTACAGTAAATTATGGCTAATACTACTTAATAAAAATGAAAAAGAAGCCCCTAAATTTTTTCATTTTTCGGGTGTTCTATGCGATAACAGAGCTCGCACGGGCCCAAAAACAGCCCTCGTTATTGTCAATGCCAATTCTCAAAAAGCATCTGCTAAATCTAACAAATATTTTGAGATAAAATAAGTAAAAAATAAAGTTGCTGGTTGGATAGGCAGGAGCAGCTCAACAATTTGATGGCCTAAAGCAACTTTAATATGAGGTTTTAACTTCTTTTAAAAAAAAAAACTTATTCTCCTCCCCCTCCACACTATGTATATATATATATATATATATATTATACAACGTCGTTAATTATTTTTAATGTTTTTCTTTATCAATTGATATTATATTAGAAAAATTAGAAAAATTTAAAATTAGAAATATTTTAATAATATATTAAATTAATCTAATCTAATTAGAAAAATTATTTAATTAGAAAAATTTAAAATTGTTGCAATATTAGAAAAATTGCAACTTTTACAATACGTTTCATATAGTTTTTGAATTTAAATTTTAATAATATATTAAATTAATCTAATCTAATTTAACTCTGAAGCTTAATTAAATTGACTCTCGAGCAGTAAAACACAATTATTATTTTGAAATTGAGAGAGTAAATATTTGGTAGTTGTCATTTTTTCAACACTATACTTTTCAATAAAAAATTTAAATTATAACATATACACATACTATTATTGGAAAAGGGTCCCCCAAAACTCAAGGGGCTTAAAGCAATGGATAGAACTCATCAGTTTCTATTCAAACTCTATACTTGATATATATAAATAATCTATTCAGATTCAAGTAATCTAAAAAAGTTGTGGTAAACATCTCATAAATCTAGTAGATCATCTCTGTTTGCTAAAAATAGTAAAATATCATCCCACGTAATTCACGGGCATTGTTTCGCCATCACATTGAAAAGACAAAACACTTGGAGTATTTTATTCCCTTTCTTTTTAATATAAAAATTAAGTAATCAATATTCAATCAATCAGTGTTATCTTTTTCTCATTGGTTCATCTTAAAATTGTCCCTTATCACCAAATTATCTCTCACCTTTATAATTGCTAAATTAATTAAGAGTGTACAAAATTTAGAGAGAAAAAAAAATATTGAGTGTTATGAACTATATAATAATAAGAGCAAATTAATAACTTGATAAAGAGGAGGTAGAGATTGTATTATCACCTTGTTGTTAATGTCTTACAAATGAGAACTTAGTCATCTTTTATAGAGATGGTAGCCTACCAAATGTATAGTATAAGCCTACCAAATGTATAGTATCAAGTCTATCAAATGAATAGTATCATCCTTATTTACAATGTGAGTAAAGCTAGGACATCCATATATATATTTTATAACACTCTCCCTTGGATGTCCATTAATAGATAATAAGTCTCGTTAAAATCTTACTAGAAAAAATCCAGTGGAAAAAATTCTAGTGAAGGAAAAAGAGTACACATTTCTAATAATACACACTTTAGTTATCTCATTAAAAACCTTACAAGAAAATTTTCAATGGGACAAAACCTTATATGAAAAAAAGAGTACAACATGTGTTAACTCCCCCTGATGAAACATCAGTCCAAATGCTTGAGTCTTCGCATTCCAATTTTGTGCACCATCTTCTTGAAAGTTGTTGGTAAAGACATAGTGAACAAATCAACCATATTATCACTTGAACGAATTTGTTGCACGTTGATATCATCATTCTTTTGGAGCTCGTGTGTGAAGAACAACTTTGGTGAAATGTGTTTTGTCATATTTCAGACCATTTTTTCTCGAATGAGATGTATCATTGACCTCAACCATACAACTTCTGGCTTGCTTCATGAATTGCTATTATCTCAGCATGATTTGATGAGGTAACTACGATAGACTGTTTTGTAGATCGCCAAGATATGGCAGCACCCCCACATATAAACACATAGCCTGTTTGAGATCTAGCCTTGTGTGGATCAGATAAATACCCTACATCGGCATAACCAACAAGATCTGGACTACAATTATTAAAATAAATAAGCCCAAATCGATAGTCCCCTTTAGATACCGCAATATGTGTTTAATTCTATCCCAGTGTCTCCTTGTAGGAGCACAACTATACCTTGCTAACACATTAACTGAAAATGCTATGTCCGGCCTTGTGGTATTGGCAAGATACATTAGTGCACCGATTGCACTAAGATATGGTACTTCAGGACCAAAAATTTCTTCATTCATTTCTTGAGGTCGGAATGGATCTTTATTCACATCAAGTGATCGAACAATCATCTGAGTACTTAATGGATGTGCTTCATCCATATAAAATCGTTTCAACACTTTTTCTGTATATGCAGATTGATGAACAAAAATACCATTTATCAAATGTTCAATTTGCAAATCAAGGCATAATTTTGTCTTTCCAAGATCTTTCATCTCAAATTCCCTTTTTAAATAATCAATCGTCCTTTTGAGCTCGGCAAGAGTTCCAACGAGGTTTATGTCGTCAACATATACAACAAGTATTACAAACCCCGATATTGTTTTCTTTATAAATACTCACTAAGGCGGTTATACAACATGCGTTCGGATTGCTTTAAACCATACAATGATCTTTCTAATCTGATTGAGTGTATTTCTCGAGACTTTGAACTACATGCTTCAGACATCTTAAATCCTTCAGGAATTTTCATGTATATTTCATTTTCAAGTGTTCAATAGAGATAGGTTGTGACCACATTCATTAAATGCATCTCAAGTCTCTCATGGACAGCGAAACTGATGAGATAACGTAACGTTATTGCGTCCATAACGGGTGAGTACATTTCTTCATAATCGACAACAGGCCCTTGTGAAAATCCTTGGGCAACAAGGCGTGCCTTATATCTTTGTATCTCATTTTTCTCATTTCTTTTTCGCACAAAAACTCATTTATAACCAACAGGCTTAATACCCTTAGGTGTTTGGACTACAGGTCCAAAAACTTCCCGTTTGGTGAGTGAGTTTAACTCTGATTGAATTGTCTCTTGCCATTTTGGCCAATCACATCTTTCTCGGTATTCTTTAACAAACTAGGGTTCAAGATCCTCACTATCTTGCATAATTCTAGTTGCAACATTATAAGCAAAGACACAATCCACATTTATTTCCAAGTGATTCAAATTATTCCTAACATCACTTGGATTTATTTCTTCAAGAATACCACGATTGATCAAATCTTGCATTTCTTTATGAGATTCTTTCTTAGTGTCATCTTGACCATTTATTTTTATTTTTCTAGGATTTCGATCCTTAGAACTCAATGGTCTTCCACGCTTCAGACGTGCGTTGTACTCATTTGCTATTACACTAGTAGATGACCCTATAGGGACATCAATCCTAATTGGGACATTCTTGCAGGGATATGTGATTTGGTATCATCTTCAAATCTGTAAATGCGTCTGACATTTGATTTATTATTTTCTGCAAGTGAATAATCTTTTGGATCTCCTGCTAACAAATAGAGGCACGTTGATCAAGGTGAGACAATGATGGATTATTCCACAAAATTTCCCTTTTTATTTCATTATTCTCTCCTCCTAATTTTGGAAAATTTGTCTCATCAAATCGACAATCAGCAAATCGAGCAGTGAACAAATCTTCTGTTAATGGTTCAAGGTAGTGAATAATAGAGGGTGATTCAAACCCAATATATATTCCTAATCTTCTTTAAGGCTCATCTTGGTGCGATGTGGTGGTGCTACAGACACATATACAACACATCCAAAAATTCTTAGATGAGATATATTAGGTTCTTGGCCCAAAACCAATTGCAACGGAGAAAATTTATGATATTTTTTTTGTCTGAGACGAACAAGTATTGCTGCATGCAAAATAGCGGTGACCCCAAACAGACGTGGGCAACCTTATTTTCATAAGTAATGGTCTTGCTATCAACTGCAGACGTTTAATTAATGACTCTGTAAGACCATTTTGAGTGTGAACATGAGCTACAGGATGTTCAATTTTTATCCCAATTGATAAACAATAATCATTAAATGCTTGGGATGTAAACTCTGCGGCATTATCAAGGCGAATAGACTTTATCGGATTATCAGGAAACTGTGTTCGTAATCGAATTATTTGTGCCAATAATTTCGCAAACGTCAGGTTGCGAGATGACAGTAGGCACACATGAGATCATCTAGATGAAGCATCTATTAGGACCATAAAATATCTAAATGATCCACTAGGTGGGTGAATAGGTCCACAAATATCCCCATGTATACGTTCCAAAAATGCAGGGGATTCAAACCCAATCTTTGTAAATGATGGCCTAATAATTAATTTGCCTTGATAACTTAAAGTACAAGAAAATTCACTGTTTAAAAGAATCTTCAGGTGCTTTAATGGATGACCGTTTGAATTTTCTATAATTCGTCTCATCATTATAGATCCAGGGTGTCCCAATCGTTCATGTCAAAGTACAAACATATTGGAGTCAGTTAACTTCTGATTTACGACAAAGTGTGCCTCGATTATATCATTTTTGTCCAATATAAGCCAGAGGACAAAGCAGGAAACCTTTCTATAACAACTCTCTGGCCAGAGACATCCTTTGTGATACCAATATATTCAAGGTTCATTTAATCCATTGTTGTAATATGGTATCCATTTTGACGGATATCTTTTAAATTTAATAAGTTCCGTCGGGATTTTGAGAGAACATTGCATCATTTATAATGAGTTTCGTTCCCTTAGGCAAAGTTATGATGACTCTTCCGGAGCCTTCAATCAAGTTGGTACCACCAGAAATGGTATTGACATTTTCCTTACTCATAAGTAAATGAGAAAAATATTTCTTGTCTTTGAATATCGTATGTGTAGTAGCAGAATCAATCAAACAAATGTCTTCATAAGTGAATTTTAAATCAAACTTTCTTTGAGAATTATCCATATCTTCAAATAGAGCGACATACACAAGATAAAATAAATACTCTATCAAATATTAGTACTTCTATTAAAATCAGTCTGTTGTATCACTATACTTACGCTAAAAATTAATCACACGCCATATATAGTACTTATTTTCCTTTGTAGTGTACTCTTAATAAAATGTGTGCAATAGTGAGCAATCCAATAAGTATGCATGAAGGAACAATACATATTAAAATATTTAGTGAAGAACATAGTTGACTTCACTAACGTTTTCTTCTTCTTCTTGCCAATCAAAACTTAACAATACAAAATACGTTAATCAGAGGTTTACACTCATCTTTTGGCAAAAATAAATGAACATCCTCTGCCTTGTAAACAAGCAAACCAACTCCAATATTAAATCATTAGTTAATTAAGACAATCATATTAAGATTTCTATTAATAACTAACTATAGATCTACTCTAATTAATACTAAATAAAAGATTAGTACTCATGCAAACAACTACTATTACATGATTTTTTTTCCGCTAACTATTATTACTGGAAAAATCAAAATAACTTAATCATCTTTAACCACAGAACCATCACTAATCAAGTGATCTAACTTTCCTTCAGTATGCTCAAAGAAATCTGCTACATTCAAGTGTGTGATGTCAAGTTGATTTTCAGAGATAAAATTCACTTCGAGATTTTTCTCTTTCCTTTTTATTGATGCTTGATAAAGCTCAACCAAGTGCTTTGTCGTACGACAGGTACGTGACCAGTGTCCACTCCCACCACATCGATAACATTTATTTTCTGAGCCACGTGCTTCTGGTACTTCATGTTTCTCATCCTTCTTTTTCCCCCTTTGGTAGTGATTTTTCTTTGATGAATGATTAACATCAAGGAAATAATTTCTTCCTTGACCATTATCACGACCACGACCATGACCGCGACCACGACTGGGGCCACGATGTTTTCCCCGCCTAGAATAGTGGGCGTACACCTCATTCACTTCGGGGAGTGGTGCAACGCCAATAGGTCGACTCTCATGATTTTTCATCAACAATTCATTATTTTGTTCAGCCACTAGAAGGTGAGCAATCAAATCACAATACTTTGTGAAACCTTTCTCTCGATATTGCTGTTGGAGGAGCATATTCGAGGCATGAAAGGTGGAGAACGTTTTTTCTAGCATATCAGAATCACTAATATTTTCTCCACATAGTGTCAATAAAGAAGTAATTCTGAACATCTCAGAATTGTACTTCATACTGACTTGAAATCTTGCAGCCTTAGATTAATCCATTCGTAACGTGCTTTTGGGAGAAAGACCATCTTCAGGTGGTCATACATTTCTTTCGAATTTTTCCAGAAAATGAACGGATCCTTAATAGTGAGATATTCAGTTTTCAGGGCTTCATCAAGGTGATGGCGCATGAATATCATAGCCTTGGCATTTTTTTGGTTGGATGCTTTATTTTTTCCTTTAATGGTGTCTCCAAGACCCATAGCATCCAGATGGATTTCAGCATCTAGCACCCATGATAGATAGTTATTGCCCGAAATATCGAGGGCAACAAACTCAAGCATTGTAAGGTTAGCCATAAAATATAGAGAATAGAAATAGTACCTTAGCCTCCAAAAAAAATCTTGAAACAGTTAGAGCGTCGTGATGATAACGTGTTATGAACTATATAATAATAAGAGCAAACTAATAATTTGATAAAGAGGAGGTAGAGATTGTATTATCACTTGTTGTTGATGTCTTACAAATGAGGACTTAGTCATCTATTTATAGATATGGTAGCCTACCAAATGTATAGTACAGGCCTACCAAATGTATAGTATCAAGCCTACCAAATGAATAGTATCATCCTTATTTACCATGTGAGTAAAACTAGGACATCCATATATATATTTTATAATATTGACAAAAAATCTCATTTCTTAGTCTAACAAGAAAACTCTATTCTAATAAACTAATATAATTATAATTTATCAAATATACTTAGATTAGAATTTTACCATAAAACTAATAGAGTTAAATTAGGAAACAAGTATCCGGAGTCTGTCACGTCGATGTCCGTCTCAATACCCCCCTCAAGTTGGAGCATGGAGTCTCGAACGCCCAACTTGCCAAGCAGATATTAATGTTGTGATTTGCTCAAAGCCTTTGTAAACACATATGTCAATTGTTTGTTGGTTGACAAATAACTCAAAAAAATTATACCAGATTGGCGTGCGTCCCGAACATAATGACAGTCAACTTCAATATATTTAATCCGTTTGTGAAATACCAGATTATGTGCAATATACAATGTTTCTTGACTATCACAATACATTTTAACCAGAGATTTATGTTCGACGTCCAAGCTATGTAGGATTTCCTTCAACCATATAAAGCGGTCGTTAGCAAATATAAAATTCAATGGAGATTGGGGTCGAATCATACCGGGAATACGACCAGAAACGTACACTTTAATGGTAAGTCTTAATAATTACCCTATATTTCAAAGAAATAGAAATACATATTTATTTATAACTACGATTATATAACGAAGTAACAAATAATTGAATTAAGAATGATCACTGCAAAAAAAAATAGGTCACGGTGACAGTTCACATGAGACAGAAATGTAAGTGTCACATCTTTTTACTAACTTTAGCTGGTTTGATTTTTCTTATTTTATCTTAGCTATTAATCTGGAAAAAAACAAATCAATTTTACTTCCAATTCGTGAAAGTGAAGCTGAATTCAAAATCAATCAAATTAAAAAATCTAACCCTAAAACCCGCCGCCATCAGCCAGCGGCGTTACATCCTTTGCCCGCTTATTTCTCATTTTCTGGCGCTTCTTGTGACGTGCCTGGAAGTGGGTTTTGATAAGGAATATCCATTTTCACTTAATTCTGTTGAGTTGAGGAAATTGGTTCAAAGCCATGTTTTCCCACTCACAACCAAACAAGGTAAAACCCGTTTCTTTCTTCTACTTTTTCTGTGATCTATTGTCAACCAAGGACGAACTCTTAATGAGTTTTGTACTATTGCTCTTTTGCATCCATAAATTTTCATTGGTTCTTAGCTTAAAGCTTTAAAAAAGAAAAGGACAAATCAATGAATTCTTCAAAATTCCAAAGTCCAACATCGATTTCAAGAGAAATATGACCCCCCCCCCCCCCCATTTCACTGCAAAACAAGTCTCAACTGAGCAAAAATTACCAAAAACTTTGAGTTCTTGATGGGATCCGACTTAAAATTGGAACCCAGCTTGATTTTTCTCAATCTTTGGTTTTAGGTCTAAAAATTTCCTTTAGTCCCACATCGATCTCCCAATTTCATTCTCGGCCAAGGCTGCACAAAGGAAAGGTATTTCCCTATCCTTTTATTTTTTGGTTATGTGTTCTTGTGTGTTTATTTGTTTAGTTTAATTGCCTTGATTAGTTTAAGTTTGTGCTTAGTTAAATAGCTTTGCTGTATTCTATATTGATTTGATTATATGGATTAGATAATCATGTAGTTATTCTAATTATGGTCTAGTTTGTAGACAATTTAGAATTTGATTAGGAGACATAATCTGTTGCTATGGCTTAAAATAGGGAATTAGTGACTTCATTAGCATTAACTAAGATCACTCTGATTTTAATATACTTTTTTATTTAGCTTTGACTTTAAATTTAGTTAATCAACTCAATAGGAGGCCTTAGCCATTAAGTTAGTATGGTTTAGTTATTAGGCTATCACATTGATTAATCACTAAACTGGTAGGTCCAACAGGCAACAATAGTCAAAACATCACAAAAGGGATAGTAATCTAGTAGGTTGTGAACTATTAGCTTTAGGTTAACCAATTAAGAGTAATGCTTAGAATAACCTTATATTTTTAGATAAGTTACCATTGTTGTAATTTTTAGATTCTAAACAAGTTAAAACCTAATTAGGGTGACCTCCTTTGACCATTGATAAGCATAGGAGTATAAATGTCAAATTCTGAAGTTATAGAAGTAAAGTCATACCGGCTTAAACCTTTTCTTATATATTCAAACTGTTATTTGGTTCCCTTTGTCATTGAAGGGCATGATGACAATCATCATGTCTACTTTACTCTATTCAACTGTATTGACCCTTATGAATCTGAGTTAGAATTGGAAATATATCTATGCTGTCTGACTCATACATAGATTTATATACTGATTACTTGTTTTAATGGTCGGAATAGGTTAAGTGCATGTTTGGATTAGCTTTTGGGTATATTTTGGGTACCTACTTTCGTGAAAATCAGAAAATTGACATGTTTGGCTGGCCAAAATCAATTCTGATTCTGGCAGAATCAATTTTGCGATTAATTTTAATTTGAATTTTACCCATTCCTTTATTACCCTCTTTAATTTTCATCAACAACTCTATCCACTTTCATTACTCTATTTAAATATCTAGAAATAATTAATAAAAAAATTCAAATATACAACTTTCATTATTTTCTTTAAATATCTAGAAATAATTACTAAAAAAACATTCAAATATACAACTTTCATTACCCTCTTTAAATATCTAGAAATAATTACTAAAAAAACATTCAAATATACAACGTTCATTACCCTCTTTAAATATCTAGAAATAATTACTAAAAAAATATTCAAATATACAACGTTCATTACCCTCTTTAAATATCTAGAAATAATTATTAAAAAAATTAAATATACTACTCATGTTTTGTTTTGAGTATGCTATTGTTAATTTTAGGACTTTTCTCGTACTTAAGAATGAGAATAGTGCAACTCATTTGGATTATCCTTCTCCTTTTTCTATTGTCTTATTTCAAATACTCCGAATATTATTAACATTTTAAATGAGGCAAAATGTGCTCTACAATTTTAACTGAAAATCGATTTCAAGGTACTTTTTAAAATAACTATTAAGTATAATATTATTCCTTTTTCTATAATGTATTATTAATATAAATGAAGCTAGTCCAAGAATTTTAAATGAAGCTAGTCCCGAGAAATGCGGAAAAATATGCTCTACAATTTTAACTGAAAATCGATTCCAAGGTACATTTTAAAATAACTATTAAGTATAATATTATTCCTTTTTCTATAATGTATTATTAATATAATACATTATAGAGTACATGAAAAATTAGTATTGTAATAATATTTAAATATTATTTGCACTTTAAATTAGTATTGTAATAATATTCTACTAATATTTAAGTACTATATTGCACTTTAAATTCTATTATCTATTTGTAATTTTTATTTACATACTTCCATCTATTTATATGTATATTTTTATTTATATGTATGTCAATTTTGGTAATTCTACATTCAAAAGCAATTTTGATCAAAATTATCCAAACATAAATCAATTATAAGAATCATTTTTACATTATTGCATTCAAACATAAATCATTGATTCTGGCAGAAGTGATTCTGCAGAATCACTTCTGCCAGAATCAATTCTACCAGAAGCTAATCCAAACACACCCTAAGTCTGTTGCTTCTTTTGTTTTACTTGATCTGTCCTCATTTTTTTGTGCATTCATAGACAATAATAAGAATAAATTGGTTTTGGGATGACATATCTGATTGTGTGGTTAGATAAAAATGTGAAACATCTCTGTTTGAAATAAGGTTCTTGATTGTGTTATTGTTAGATGTTGGAAGGATGTTGTGGCAACATCTGAAAATACTCAGGACAACATCTCTTGTGCAGACAAGAATATTTCCTGCGATGTTGTGACAACATTTCAGCCAACATCTATGTAACGGTTTTGCCTATTCTTTCGACCTAAACAGGAAAGTTACTGCGAGTAAAAAATGACCCAGGCAAGCTCACAAGTCTGTTGTGTTTAAAACGTGGTGGAAAACTCAGTCAAAGCGTGTTGAAAAAACAAAAGAAGACTCAGTCCAAAACGTGAGGACTTTTAGGAAGAAGTTGAGAATTTTTAGGAGGATGAATCAGTCAATGCTGCTGCCACATTCTGCTCAACCTCCTCAACAAACAGTGAGGATTTCAAGGGAAGTTCCACACTATAAATAGAGCGGAACTTCAGTGCATTCGATATCCAGATTGACAACGAGAATAAGTCAAGAGAGCTCTCAGATTTTACAATAGAAAACTGGACCAACTATCAACCTAAAGTTGTTTTAACAACATCTTGTCCCACATTACAATCACTATCTCTATTCTAGATTAAGATCATTGTTCAAGCGAGTGTAATGAAGATGTTGTATTTTATCTTTTAGAATTTGTGACTTTAGGCGAAGTCGTCTGCGACTTCATTTTGTTTGTAATTTCTTTTTAGTATTTTATGCTTCATCTTGTAAAAGAAATTCATTTATAATTGTATATAATTTATATAATTTTTTTGGTCACTGACCATCAAGGAATATTAATATATACCCTTGAAAATATAAATCTTGTGTTCTTTTACTTTTCCGCTGCATTTACTCTAACAAGGTTTACCACGGTTTATCTCAATGTTGCCTCAGATTTTGACCCAACATTGAAGGCAACATTCAGTATCTGTTTCTAGTTTACTAAGTTGTCGATTCATTTTCTTATTCAAAATTTACTTATCCGTAATCCTGGACCTAACAGTTATAACTTATGATAGTTCTACTTTTCTTTTAAATACTTCAAAATGGTTTAAAATGATTAAAAATAAATAATTATAAGATGATGAATATCACATAAGATAAATAACTACATGCGCAGAATATCTGTTCACTATATATTATGTTCATCCTGCTAATACGGGTATATCAGTCGTTAATAGATTTAAAAACAGTGTTAAATCATTAATCAATTTCAATTCAACGAAACTCGTTCATACAGAAAAACACATTAAAAATCAAAGCAATTGTGTTCCATATATTTTTGAAATTAGCAAATTACTGCATGCATCTTCCTTTTTTTTTATTTGTTAGTTGTCATGTATTGCTAACTGCAACTGCAAAAAGGATATTTGTGTGCTTCCTGCAACTGCAAAAAGCACTTTGATTTGGTGAATATTAGAGACAAATTTTGATCCTCATAACTCAATTGATTGTCATTGATTACAGTGAGAAAGAAAAGATTCACAAATGAGCATATATTCAATTGAGTCATGATCATTTACTGTGTCTTGGTTGATTTTTATTTCTTTAGGTAAAAATATGCGACTTATATATTACGGTGTGAATTCAACATTCCTTGTTTTAACCATTTTGGTTGAAAGTTTCAAAGCATAAGCACTTGATTTGGCTTACAACCTGGTGGTACCGAGTGTGACTTTGTGTGATGTGTTTCATGAAAGAGTTGATGCTAGACTCATCTTTAATGACAAATAATGTAAGTATTTCTATACTTAAATGATAGACACTAACCATGTTAATTGTTACATCATTTCAAGCAATACTAATTATTTTCTTTTTGTGGTTTATAGTTCTACGACAAACATATGTACTCACAAGAGGAACTTGATGATATTTGTGTTGAGTGGGGATTGCATTTTTCGAAGATACTTGCTGAAACAGAAGTTGATAAACTAAATGCTGATGAGTGAACATTTTAGATTGATAAGATACTTGATTAACAATGTTTTAGTCTTTAATTAAATATTTTAATAGCACTTTGAATGTTTATCTATTTTGGGAAAACTTTGTACAACAGATTCTAGTTGTTCAATGTATATTTTGGTGTTATTTAAATTTTTAGTCCATTTCATCGGTGCACTCAATTTGCAATATTGAAATTAAATTGTCAAAAAAAAATTCCCGCCATATTAAAATAAATTATTAATTTAATAGAAATTTTAAGAAAAATCGAATTAAAATTAAAATTTATGTGACTTTGTGTGACGGGTTTGAACCGTCACATGTCGTGTGACAGATACATAACCGTCATCCGTTTGTGACGTTTGTGTGACGGATAAAAACCGTCACATGTCGTGTGGCAGATACAGAACCGTCATTTGTTTATGACACTGACAAAAATGACACTTATGAAAACCGTCATTTTAGGGGTTATATGACGGTTTTTATCCGTCACCGTAGAGTATTTTTATAGTAGTGGATCCAATAACACAATATCAAGTAATTGAGTTTTTACTATTAAATTGAGATGATTAGGATTGTGATGCTTTCGAATACCATCCCATAAGCTCTCTCTTCAGCAGTATTCTATTCATATTAAAATAAATTATTAATTTAATAGAAATTTTAAGAAAAATCAAATTAAAATTAAAATTTATGTGACTTTGTGTGACGGGTTTGAACCGTCACATGTCGTGTGACATGTACATAACCGTCATCCGTTTGTGTGACGGGTAAAAACCGTCACATGTACTGTGACAAATACAAAACCGTCATTTGTTTGTGACACTGACAAAGATGACACTTACGAAAACCGTCATTTTAGGGGTTATATGACGGTTTTTACCCGTCACCGAAGGATATTTTTATAGTAGTGGATCCAATAACACAATATCAAGTAATTGAGTTTTTACTATCAAATTGAGATGATTAGGATTGTGATGCTTTCGAATACCATCCCATAAGCTCTCTCTCTTCAGCAGTATTCTATCCATATACGACAGTCAGGTAGCATTGAAAATCACTGGCCATGTCATTAATTTTAGCATGTATGTATTGAGCATGAACTTCCTCAAAGGTCAAGCCTATATCATCAGCCTTCCAAAGCAACCAAATTCTTCCATTATCAGCTTCAGAATAGTTATGTGCATAGCTCCATCCTTGTGCCACATGTGCTACACTTTTATTGAAGTTGTGTTATTTTAATTTAGTTTCTAGAATGCCAGCAAGAGTAATCTTGAGTTTATTTAAGAATTCCTAAGTTCCTTTTGTTTGAAGGGCCTATTCATGCCCCTCACATTCCATATGATCCAATAAATTGACAAGGTTGTGTATCCCTCCCATCAGGAGGTTTGTCTGCCTTCTCAAATCCCAAGTATCCTCAGTCAGCGATGAAAACTTGTTACTCATTTTCAGTGTCTATCCTGGTAAAGCACATGTAGGAGAAGTACTTAGTTGAACCAAGGCTGCACATGAGATTGTTCCTTCTTTTCAGTTTGTGTTACGTTGGCTATCCTTTCAAGAGTGTAAGTTGTACCCAGTTGAAGCTGTGATTTCTATTTTCCCATATGCTTGCTAGTAGTAGCTGATTTAGCCTTAGTGGGGGCTGGGTCTGGCCTAGTATCGACAGCTGAAACAACCGTATTAGCAACATTTATCGCATATTCTATCACTCTAGTAGCTGCTTTAGTCTGAACTGGTTTGGTATGCCACTGTTTTCCTACACCTTTGGGATTTCCCCTATAACCCTCTCCTCTAATTACTGGTTGGGGTTTACCAGTTCCAGGTTTACTTTCATGTCCAAACTTAAGACCAGTCGTTGTTCTTGTTCCCCAACCTGTGGAATTTGATGCTCAGGACCAGTAGTCCCACCCTTTATTAAAGCTGAACTTGTCGATCCAGCCTCATATACAGGGCCGTCTCAGACATTTTGGGGCCCTGTTCTAATTCGTAAAAGTGAACCCTTAATATAAGTAAATATATAATTTCTGTAATAATTTGAAAATGTTTTCCTCAAATGTATTATTCTCATAAGTTAATATATATATATACACAAGGTAACACTTATTAGGAAGAATAAGTCTTGCCTAATATCCTCCTATTCTATCCCGTAATATCCTCCTATAATATCCCTTACTTTATTATTTTACTATCTACCATATATACATATGATACTACATTAATACTATTCATTATCTACCATATATACATATGATATTCATTTAATACAATATTATTACTATTTACTAATAATATTCTAACACTCCCCGCAGTCGAAGCTGGAGGGCGGCGAATGCTGAGACTGTCCCGAAATTTTTCAAATAATATCAACGGAAGCCCTTTCGTGAAAATATCTGCGATCTGATGTCGCGTCGGAACATGTAACACTCGCACTTGTCCGCGAGCCACCTTTTCACGGAAAAAATGGATATCCAACACAATATGTTTAGTGTGTTGATGATGGATCGGATTCCCTGAAAGATAGATTGCACTAATGTTATCACAGTATACCAGAGTAGTTGTCGGAATGGGGCAATGAAGCTCAAGCAAAAGATTATGAATCCAGCATGAGTCAGACACAACATTGACAACAACACGGTATTCAACTTCAGCACTTGAGCGTGATACTGTGGCTTGCCTTTTGGAGGACCATGAGATTAAATTGTCACCGATGAAGACGCAATAACCGGAGGTGGAGCGTCTGGTGTCTGGACATCCTACCCAGTCTGCATCTGTGTAAGTAACAAGCTTGAAAATGGAAGACGGGTAAAGGTGTAACCCATAATCCAGAGTGCTCTGAATATATCACATAATACATTTGAGAGCATGCATATGTTCTTCCATCGGATTATGCATGAAGAGATACACTTGTTGCACTTATTGCTGAAGATTTGCAAGTAGACATCCCAGCTCGTTCCACGATCTCTGAGGCATACTTCTTCTGGGAAAGAAATAATCCACATGCATGTCGTGTCACAACGATACCTAGAAAGTAGTGTAGTGGGCCAAGATCCTTCATAGCAAATTCGGAACTAAGATGTGACATGATACCCTTGCGAAGAGAATCTGAAGACGCCGTTAAGATAATATCATCTACATACAAAAGAAGATAAGCAATATGATTACCATGTCGATAAATAAACAGAGAATTATTCGAACGACTGTGTGAGAACCTCATGTTGGACACAAAATCTGCAAACCGCTTATACCAAGCCCTGGGGGCCTGCTTGAGTCCATATAATGATCTTTTTAGCAAACACACATGATTTAGATATTGAGAATCCCTATATCCCAACGGTTGGTGCATGTAGACAGTCTCACTCAAGTGTCCATTGAGGAAGACGTTTTTGACATCCAATTGATGAAGTGGCCATCCTTTTGAGAGAGAAAGACTGAGAATTGTTCTGATTATTGCTGGTTTGACCAATGGACTGAATGTCTCCCCTCAATCTAGTCCAACATGTTGAGTCTTCTCATCACCTACAAGACGGGGCCTTATGCCGCTAAAAGATCCATTCGATTTTTCTTTATGACTTAAAATACACATAGACCGAATTATATTAGCATTAGATGGACGAGGTACTAACTCTCATGTCCTATTTTTAATTAGAGCATGATATTCATCATCCATGGCCATTTTTCAATTCGGGTCTTTTAGAGCATACACTGGGTTACGAGACAAAGGTGATTTTGAGACTTAGGTGTGTAGACTGTATTTGGTATTGGGTTTGATAATTCCATGTTGACTATGGGTGACCGAACGAGTGACTTGAAAAATGGACTGGACGCCACTGGCCGAGTCTGGCAGTGGGCTGATTGTGTTGTTGGTGTGCTATTTGGCTTGGAAACGTGGACTGACCCAATGAAGGGGGGCTGCTGGTTTGTTCTGGGAGACAACCTTACACTGGGCCTTGGAACTGGTGGCCCAATCCGCTGGATTGAATTTTCTAGTAGCTGGAGCATCGGTTCTTGGTCCAGTGGTGGTCCAGCAGATTATGTGGATCTCGGACTGTGTAAAAAATGAGTTAGATACGGGAGTCTATCATCATCTAAAAAATCATAAGTATGAGCCCCGGTGTCATGTATCTTGGCAAAAGGAAATTATGTTTCATCAAAAATTACATGGCGACATATAATCATTCGTTTGGAAGAAATGACATAACACATGTAACCATGGTGATTAGTAGGATATTCCAAGAAGACACATGGAGGAGATCAGGGTTGGAGTTTTGTGATTGTGGTGGATGAAAATAGAGGGTAGCAAAGACAACCAAACAGTCTTAAATGATGATATGAGGGCTCTCGTAAATAAAACATTTTTAGTGGAGCTTGGTAAGACATGTTTTTATGAGGAAGGATATTCAACATGTAGGTAGTCATTTGAAATGCATGATGTCAAAAAATGGGGGGTATGGATGCATGAGCAAGAGATGTTCTAACAATATTATTTACAGATCTAATTTTGCGTTCCGCCTGTTGACAGTCAATTTTGACCCGTTTTTTGTATATTTATTGCAATTTTAAGTATTTTAGCACACCGCATTTTAATCGTTATTTTGCATATTTTTACATAATATTCTATGTTTATTTCTTCACAAAAATGACATTGCATCTTTTATTTTTAAATTAAGTATTATGTCGTTGTTAATATTATGTTTTTATTATCATATACCGCTGCTTTATTTTAATAATATTTGCATCTCTTTAAATAATTAATCTAAGACCGCGCTTTACTTTTAATCGTGCATTAAACATTTCTTAAATATTGCATTTTAGTATTATTGCGCAGATTTGCATTTTTATAATCTTGCATCTTTTAAATAATTTTCTTTAAATAATTAACTACTTTGCATTTTTGTCAAATCACCCACCAAGACACAATTTGAATCAGTCCAAGCCAACACTATTTTTAATATCACCCAAACACCCTCTTTCATTTTCCCAAAACAATACCCCACTTTTATTTTTTTCCCAAATACCAAACCCTAACACACCCCTATATAATAAACTTTCCCAACCAACAAAAAATCAACCCTTTAAGGACCCTAGCCGCACAAGCCCTCGCCTCTCCCCTCACCCACCGCCCGCCGCCGCCCTTCTTCACGAGTTCTATCTCCGTGAACCCCTTTAAATAGCCCTCTCCTCTCCACTCATCTCCTTCACCCATCTCGCCGCCACCTCACCACCACCACGAACCACCACACCATCGTTCACGACCACCACCATCACACACGCACCTCACCTTCCCTTCTCCCCCTCACAACTCCATCATCACCGGCGAACCATCACCTCGCCCCATCGCCCACATCCTCGTAGCATCGCGTGGCGCCGCTCCGGCGACTGCCGTGGAAGTGACGCCGCCGCCACGACCGCCGCTTTTGTATTCAAATCGTTTTTTCTCTTCGTTGCTATTATGTTATTGTTGTTGTTGGGTGATTTGATTTTGTTGGCTATTATTGTTCTGTTTTTGATCGTCAACGAATGTTGATTACGTTATTCTTGTTTTGTTGGGTGATTTCATTTTTGTCGCTATTATTGTTCTTTGTTTTGATCGTCCTGATGTTGTTGATTAATATTTTGTTGTTTCTTGTTGGTGTTGGACTGATTTTGCCACTGTTTTGCTCTCGGGTTGAAACCGGGTCGGGTCATAATCCGGGTCGGATTCTAAAATGGTGGATTGTTGTTTATTTTGAAATCTTTGGACCAAGAATCAAGCTTTGTTGGGCTGTGTTCTGGACTGGGTTTTTGTTTGTTTTACCACTGCTGGGCTGTTTTTTGGCCATATTATTGGACTGGTTTTGGCCATATTGCTATTGATTTTGGACATTTTTTGCTGGTTTACTGATTTAGAACAAATACTACACTGTTGGTATTTTACTGATTTGAACAAGATGCTACACTTGTTTGGCCGATGAAAAAGTTATCCGTCGATTTTTGAGGCCTCCACAGTTGCAAAGACGGAAAATAAAATAAATGAAGCTTTCTGGGCAAGGATGATTTCTTCCACTTACACCGGATAACCAACATGCGCTGGCAGGGCGAATTTTCGCAGCCGCACTTGTTTAGGTTGTCCCACTTTATATATTTTTCATATCTGAGCCCTCCGTGTTTAAAACTATTATTGTTTTGGCGCGGATATAAATGTTTTATTTATTTTATTGCTTTTAATAATATTGGCCGATGAAGGAATCTCCGTCTGATTTCCAAGGCCTCCTCTGTGCAAAAGACGGATTTATTTATTTTTGGCTTTATTTATTAAATTCCTGTCATTGCTTTAAAATTATTATTTTAGTACTAACACTTTTACTAAGTGTTTATGCAGGTACCCGGAGATCATCTTGCGCAGAATGCCTAAAAAGGGCTAAAAGATGTCCCGGAGTTTTATTTTATGTCACATTTAAGTTTTAGTTTTATTATTTTTGTATTGCATTTTATTTTAATTATAAATCATGAAAATGCTTAGAATGCGTAGAATAAAAAGGGCAATAAATAATTAACCTAGGTTTGAACGAATAACCGCAAGTTAGCGGATCTTAAAGGGTGCCTAACCCCTTCCCTTTAGGATAATAAAGAACCCTGATCCAGAATCTCACATAGCTTTCGCAGACCATTAAATGGAGATTAATTGCAGTGTTTTACTGCAATAAATCAAGTGTCCTAATTCACTTAAATAATTAGGTGGCGACTCCTTAAAAACAGCATTAATTGCTCCATCCAGGGGAACCGCGCCAAAGAGCAACGCCATGATACCGCTCGCACTGAGGTCGAAAACGGGCGCGACAGCATGGCGACTCCGCTGGGGATATCAGGTTCTTGATCATAACAAACTCAGGTTAATTAAATATTGCACTTTATTTTGCTTTTATATTTGTTGTAAATATTTTATATTGTTTGCTTTTATTTTGTAATTAACTACTTTAATTGCTACATTCTTTTATTGCTTTCCTTAAATTGTCATTCCGCTCATATTTCCTCCATTCTGGAAAATTAACACTATCACACACTACACGCGAGGTGCGCTTGGTGCATCAGCAAAATTCTTTCTTCAAAACCCAAATTTAGAAGAGTTGGTAATAGACGCGGAGAATCCGGTCCAACCGGTGGCCGCGGAGAATCCGGTCCAACCGGTGGCCGCGTAGCCTTCTCACTCGAGTAGTCCTCTCGGGAACCATTGTGTCTAGTAAGCCAAATCTTAGCAAAATTAGGATAGAGCCATACCACATTTTTTTTAAGTCATGCATGCATACATCTTAGGTGGATCGGACCTTGGTATCGTCTCCACATTAGGGAATTCACCAAATTGTCGACGGGTTTCACAACCCAACGACCAATAAGCATATATGTGTAGCGTGATAATGATGGACGGATCCAAGCCTGATCATGACACGCCGAAATTGGAAAAAGTGCACCGTCATTTGATCGTCATTTCCAACAAAACATTGCAGTTTAACGGCTTGGACTTATTTATCATAATCTCGCATATTTGGCGTTTAGGCCGACCTCTGACATAAGAGAGGTTCCATGCATATTAGGCGCGCGCTCGATTTGCATTTTTTTTGCTTACTATTGTTGTCGCTGGCAATTCTGTACATATTATTTAATGCAATAATTACTCTTTTAACCCCGATACATATCATGCTTATAATTCCGGCCACGTGCATTTGCATTTTTTTTGCACTTTTGCTGTCACATTGCAATCAGGACTTCTACTGCGTAAATTACTTTTTAATAGCGACTTGGACTTTGTGAAACATCAACCACCAGTCCAGTCGAACCAATCAGGGGAGTCTTTGACTATATTGTCACACCTTTATATTTTTATTATTTTTTCATTTTCCTACTCACCTATTTCTCCTATTTTTTGCAGGAAGGTCGTCCTCGCAATCATCCTAGGACGGTCGAAAAAAAAAATCACAAAAATGAGCGTTAGTTATGTTGATTAAAAGAAGTTAGTCTATACCAGATTCAACGATACATCGCTCTCAATTCTTCTTTACTTTGTATTTTTTCATATTTGCAAATTCAATTAATATGTTTAGCGTTGATTGCATAGTTCTTACATATCATGTATTTTACAACATAATCATTCCGAACTACGCGTGTCTGATTCTCACCACACGGTGTGATACGTCGGCAACTCATTTTGGGTTCGACACCATAAAAAATAAAAATAAAAATAAAAATAAACATATTTTTCTCACTCATGCATCCCATTCATCATGTTTTCGGGCATTCATTTTACTTTGCATTCGTCCACAGTGGACAATCATTTATTTTGCACAGCTTTATATTGCTATTCTTTTGATAAATTTTTCCAAGCATACATTTTATAACATATTTGAATGAACTACGCGCACTGATTCCTACAGTATATCGTGGCGTTCTATTCGGTTCTGCACTTTATTCAAAAAATATTAATTAATTAAAAAAATTGTTCAAAAATACAAAAAAAAATGTTATTCAAAAATACAAAAACATTCTTTAAGTATTATTGTTTAACTTTGTTGATACCAATACAGTTAGAGTTGTGCATAAAAAAAAAGTGATAATCAGTATGGGTTGACTTTGTGGTAAACCATAGATTCTTTTGGTACCTCTTATTCATACCCGCAGATAACATTGTCTTGCATGTTTCCAAGATAAGAATGAAGCCGACCTCATCGTTTCATATGCATTGTGTGGTGAGTTATTTGAATAAGTTCAATTGCATTGCATTGTGATCTAGAACTTGGCCTGAATGTTTGTTGAGGCGAAATCCTGAGTAACACTCGGTGTAGGAAATGATCGTAAGCTTTCTTTGACCCGTTTGAGCATTTTCAGCCTACCAAATAACATTATCCCTAGTACACCCATTTAAGCCTAAAACCTATTTTTTGACAACCGCATATTACACATATACCCTTTCTGAGTGCGTACGCACTATCCCTCGCTTGGCCCGACCTCCTCGAGCGCTTTAGAAATGTGCAAGTGGCTGACAAAATCCTGCGCTGAAGTTTGCAAAGACGAAAGTTGTCAAAGTTCAAAAGGAAAACAAAACAAAAGCAGAGACGACTTCACACAAAAAAAGAAATCAAAAGCCTCGATGTTATAAAAAAAAAGGAATACATAACCCCGAAAAAAAGAAAAAAAAAGGGGGGGGGGGCTCCAAATGAAAGATTCAAAAGAAGTCAGTATTGAAAAACTGGGACAAAACGAAAGCAAATCAGCATTAAATCGCACCAATATCAAGCACGGACATAGTCCAACTCTCGAGGAATGATTAGTCACTTTTATCCAAATGATATCCATTCCCTTTCCCCAAGCCTACATTACAAGTCCGTGACAAGCCCTACATGATCTTATACTGAGGGTTCTCACATTAGTGGATACTTACATGACGGCCAAGCCTATGGTATCACAATTGCATGCATTGAAAATCTTTTTGAGTGTGAGCGCAATTCTTTCAACGTCCCAAAATTCAAAATACTGAAATATATGTGTGAAATGAGACTTTCTTTCAGTGAGGGCATTTGAAACGTGAGGCTACGTGTAGTTCGAAACCTTGGATGCAAGCAAGTGTGTCGGCACTCAGGTATGTTTGAGGTACTATCTGAAACTGTGTGAATTACACCAGAGTCAATCTCGGTTAGACTGAAAACAATAAAAGAACATCCTTATGCACAATACTAATTGTTGGTATCAACTTGAGTCAGAACGTAATGTCGTCTTCCATTTTTTCAGAAAAAAACAACAAAATGCATATTACATAAAAATCATTTTGCATCACGAACTACGTCTTGACCTGATTCCCTCGGCGGGATACGTAGGCGGCCATATCGGCTTCGGTCCCGCATTATTTTAAAATCATAAAAATCTTATTTTTTGCAGCATGAACTATGTCTTGACCTGTCTCCCTCGGCGGGATACGTAGACAGCCACATCGGCTTCGGTCACTCCATTAAAAATATTTTTCTTGTTTTGCACTGGACTCGATTTTGTCCATATTCTCGCATTAGCTTTTCATTCAAGATAAAAAAAAATGCATACATGATCGCTTTAATAGCGTCAAGAGTCAACCGTACCCAGTTCAACATCTTCATTTATCAGAAACTGGGACATTTTAAGAATTCACTGCAGGAAAATGGCGATAAAAATAAAAAAAAAAATAATAAAAAAAAAACAGGCCAAACCAGTCTGAGCATGATCTCCATATCAACAAAGGCAGGAGCACAACAAAAAAACAAAAAAACAAAAAAAAAACCATGCGGGTCACAAACGCACGACGTCTATGCAATGACGCTATCTCAACCCAGTCGAGTCACAAAGCAGGTACGCCTATAAACCAACGCATTTCATTTAAGCCTATGCAACGGCTTCATATATGTTTCGTCTATGCAACGACGAGCATCTGCATCGCGTCCATGCAACGACGCCTTTTCATTTTAAGCCTATGCAACGGCTTCATTCATGTATCGTCTATGCAACGACGAGCATCTGCATCGCGTCTATGCAACGACGTCATTTCTTTTAAGCCTATGCAACGGCTTCATTCATGTTTCGTCTATGCAACGACGAGCATCTGCATTACGTCCGAAAACGACGTCATTTCATATAAGCCTATGCAACGGCTTCATCCATGTTTCGTCTATGCAACGACGAGCATCTGCATCGCGTCCATGCAACGACGCCATTTCATTTTAAGCCTATGCAACGACTTCATTCACGTTTCGTCTATGCAACGACGAGCATCTGCATTGCGTCCGAAAACGACGTCATTTCATATAAGCCTATGCAACGGCTTCATCCATGTTTCGTCTATGCAACGACGAGCATCTGCATCGCGTCCATGCAACGACGAGCATCTGCATCGCGTCTATGCAACGACGCCATTTCTTTTAAGCCTATGCAACGGCTTCATTCATGTTTCGTCTATGCAACGACGAGCATCTGCGTTGCGTCCGAAAACGACGGCATTTCATAAAAGCCTATGCAACGGCTTCATTCATGTTTCGTCTATGCAACGACGAACATCTGCATCGCATCTATGTTTCGTCCATGCAACGACGAGCATCTGCATCGCGTCTATGCAATGACGCCATCAACATCTACAATAACCTTGTCTTTTCAAAGACCACATCACTGCAACCCGGTCAATCATACTTCGACACTGGGACATTTTTAATCAGCGTCAGCTTTGCTTTTTAATTTTTGCATCACAACGACCCAGTGTCATCATGATTTGACACTGGGACATTTTTGGATCTGCATCATCCCTATTTTGAGTTCCAGTTTATAAAACAGGACAAAATTGGCTACAAGTCAACATCTTTGTCCGAAGACTCTTCCATCATCTCCGTACAAAAAGGGACATGTTGTTGACAGTCAATTTTGACCCGTTTTTTTTATATTTGTTGCAATTTTAAGTATTTTAGCACACCGCATTTTAATCGTTATTTTGCATATTTTTACATAATATTCTATGTTTATTTCTTCACAAAAATGGCATTGCATCTTTTATTTTTAAATTAAGTATTATGTCGTTGTTAATATTATGTTTTTATTATTGTTATACCGTCGTTTTATTTTAATAATATTTGCATCTCTTTAAATAATTAATCGACACCGCATTTTACTTTTAATCAGGCATTAAACATTTCTTAAATATTGCATTTTAGTATTATTGCGTCGGCATTTGCATTTTTTATAATCTTGCATCTTTTTAAATAATTAACCAGCCTTGCATTTTTGTCAAACCAGTCCAGTCCAAGACACAATTTGAATCAGTCCAAGCCAACACTATTTTTAATATCACCCAAACACCCTCTTTCATTTTCCCCCCCAAAACAATACCCCACTTTTTATTTTTTCCCCCCCAAATACCAAACCCTAACACACCCCCTATATAATAAACTTTCCCCCCAACCAACAAAAAAAATCAGCCCTTTAAGGACCCTAGCCGCACAAGCCCTTAGCCCTCTCCCTCACCCACTGCCCGTCGCCGCCAGTCCCCTTCGCCGGAGTTCTATCTCCGGCGAACCCCCCCTTTAAATAGCCCTCTCCCTCTCCACTCATCTCCCTCTCCACTCATCTCCTTCACCCCTCTCTCGTCGCCGCCAGCCTCACCGGCGAACCACCACACCACTGTTCCGTCGACCACCACCACCACACACGCACCTCACCTTCCCTTCTCCCCCTCACAACTCCGCCATCACCGGCGAACCATCACCTCGCCCCATCGCCCACATCCTCGTAGCACCGCGTGGCGCCGCTCCGCGACTGCCGCGTGGAAGTACGCCGCCGCCACGACCGCTTTTGTATTTTTGAAATCGCTGTTTGTTTCTCTTTCGTTGCTATTATGTTATTGTTGTTGTTGGACTGATTTCGATTTTGTTGGCTATTATTGTTGCTGTTTTTCGGACTGTCCGGCGAATGTTGATTACGTTGTTACTGTTTTGTTGGACTGATTTCGATTTTTGTTGGCTATTATTGTTGCTGTTTTTCGGACTGTCCGGCGATGTTGTTGATTAATATTTTGTTGTTTCTTGTTGGTGTTGGACTGATTTTGCCACTGTTTTGCTCTCGGGTTGAAACCGGGTCGGGTTATAATCCGGGTCGGATTCTAAAATGGTGGATTGTTGTTTATTTTGAAATCTTTGGATCAAGAATCAAGCTTTGTTGGGTTGTGTTCTGGACTGGGTTTTTATTTATTTTACCATTGTTGGGCTATTTTTTGGCCATATTATTGGACTGGTTTTGGCCATATTGCTATTGATTTTGGACATTTTTTGCTGGTTTACTGATTTAGAACAAATACTACACTGTTGGCATTTTACTGATTTGAACAAGATGCTACACTTGTTTGGCCGATGAAAAAGTTATCCGTCGATTTTTGAGGCCTCCACAGTTGCAAAGACGGAAAATAAAATAAATGAAGCTTTCTGGGCAAGGATGATTTCTTCCACTTACACCGGATAACCAACATGCGCTGGCAGGGCGAATTTTCGCAGCCGCACTTGTTTAGGTTGTCCCACTTTATATATTTTTCATATCTGAGTCCTCCGTGTTTAAAACTATTATTGTTTTGGCGCGGATATGAAGGTTTTATTTATTTTATTGCTTTTAATAATATTGGCCGATGAAGGAATCTCCGTCTGATTTCCAAGGCCTCCTCTGTGCAAAAGACGGATTTATTTATTTTTGGCTTTATTTATTAAATTCATGTCATTGCTTTAAAATTATTATTCTAGTACTAACACTTTTACTAAGTGTTTATGCAGGTAACCGAAGATCATCTTGCGCAGAATGCCTAAAAAGGGCTAAAAGATGTCCCGGAGTTTTATTTTATGTCGCATTTAAGTTTTAGTTTTATTATTTTTGTATTGCATTTTATTTTAATTATAAATCATGAAAATGCTTAGAATGCGTAGAATTAAAAGGGCAATAAATAATTAACCTAGGTTTGAACGAATAACCGCAAGTTAGCGGATCTTAAAGGGTGCCTAACCCCTTCCCTTTAGGATAATAAAGAACCCTGATCCAGAATCTCACATAGCTTTCGCAGACCGTTAAATGGAGATTAATTGCAGTGTTTTACTGCAATAAATCAAGTGTCCTAATTCACTTTAATAATTAGGTGGTGACTCCTTAAAAACAGCATTAATTGCTCCATCCAGGGGAACCGCGCCAAAGAGCAACGTTGCGGATACCGTTCAGACCCCGAGGTCGAAAACGGGCGCGACACCGCCGAAATTCCGGTGATCTCTATTTTTATTATTTCCGCGATTTCCACCCTTATTTTTATTATTATTCCGTCCTTTTTATCCCTTATTTTGTTGAGAATGGTCATAAAAATTACCATAGTGGAAATCATGACGGAATTTGAAGTAGTTGACGCCTTTTTTACCAAGCCCGATTTTGGGAGTGGGTTACTTTGACGTATGACGGTCCCCACGCCACTATATGCATCGGTGAGACCCACAATCAATTACAGAACTAACCGATTATTAATAACCGGTTAACCAACGTTTCGTAATTGATCTGCCAACACTTTGAGGCGTTGACAATATGCCGAAACATTCTGGAAATCCACCATGTCTACGGTTGAGAATTCCTTCTCCAAAGTAAGAACGCGAGAGTTTTGGTTATCTTGAAAGACATATCTCAAGAATTTCCAGACCACCATGGCTGTTGAATTCGGCTCTATTATTGAATGCAACAAGTTTTTGGAGATTGTTGCATAAATTCAACCAAGAACTGTGACATCAAGTGTATCCCACAAATCCTTGTCTGCATCCGTTTTTTATTCCTGCTCCTTCCCATATTTTGGTGGAATAATATGATGAAGAACCTTATGAGCCCTACAACATATTTTAAACAATTCCGCTCATGTTGCGTAATGAACAGTTTCTATTTCTAGTTTGACCGAAACATGTGTTTTGATGTTTGAGACAGTCAGGGCTGGGTGAAAGGATGATTTTGACTCAAACATGGTTGGTTGAGACTTGAGATTAATGGTGTTCAACAACGGAGAATTGAAAAAAAAATCAAAGAAGACAAAAGAAATTTCGGCCAATTGGTGGAGGAAGGTCTGAAATTTTGACCAAAAATTAATTTGGATCTTTTTCTTAAACTCTTGATACCATGTGTCGCGCCCGTTTTTTACCTCGGGGTCTGAACGGTATCCGCAACGTTGCTCTTTGGCGCGGTTCCCTGGATGGAGCAATAATGCTGATTTTGAGGAGTCGCCACCTAATTAGTTAAGTGAATTATGGTGCAATTAATCTCCATTTAATGGTCTGCGAAATTAATGAGATTCTGGATCAGAGTTCTTTATTATCCTAAAGGGAAGGGGTTAGACACCTTTAAAATCCGCTAACTTGCAGTTATTCGTTCAAAGCTAGGTTAATTATTTATTGCCCTTTTTTATTCTACATATTTTAAGCAGTTTTCATAATTTACAATTAAAATGGAATGAAATACAGAATAATAAAGCTAAAATCGAATAAAACTCCGGGACATCTTTTAGCCCTTTTTAGGCCTTCTGCCCAAAATGATCTCCGGGTACCTGCATAAACACTTAGTAAAAGTGTTAGTAATAGAATAAATAATTTTAAAGCAATGACAAGAATTAATAAGTAAAGCCAAAAATAAATTCGTCTTTTGTACGGGGGAGACCATGGAAATCAGACGGAGATTCCTTCATCGGCCAATATTGTTAGAAACCATAAAATAAATAAAACCTTCAAATCCGCGCCAAAACAGTAATAGTTTTAAACACGAAGGGCTTAGATATATAAAAATAAAGTGGGACATCCTAAACAAGTCCGACTGCGAAAATTTGCCCCGCCAGCGCATGTTGGTTATCCTGTGTAAGTAGAAGAAATCATCAACGCTCAGAAAGCTTCATTTTATTTTATTTTCCGTCTTTGCAACTGTGGAGGCCTCAAAAATCGACGGATAACTTTTTCATTGGCCAGTGTAGTATCAAGTTCAAAATCAGTAAATACCAATAAGTGTAGCAACATATTCAAAATCAGTTTAATAAAATAAAGGGGCAAAAATCGTCCAGAATCAGTCCGAAAGACAACAAAAAACAATAAGCAGTATCCAACAAAAGTCGCCAAAAAACAAGAACAAGGCAAACTCCAGCCAAGTACCCAAACAAAAATGAAAAATTAGTACATTGGACAACAGAACAGATACCAAGATCAGTCCCAACATCCGAAAATAAAGCCAATAGATCGCGACATCAGATAACCAGAAAAAAAATGAAAACAGGAACCAACAGTCGCCGGAGCTTTACATCGCCGGAGTATTTACAAACTCCGGTCAAATAGCCAACAAAATTCAGAAAACCAAACTCTGTCCAAACGAAAGCAACCAACAAAACCTCGAACGGAAAGCACTAACAAGGGTCGACGGAGTTCTAAGAACTCCGGCAAGACACCAACAAAACGCAAAGGATCATTTCATACAGAAAATCAGTGCATCGACCAAAAATCAGCCAACGAAATCCCCAAAACAGAGGTCGTCGGAAAATATCAAGGTAACCATGACGAAAATATCAAAAAGAACAAAGTTAGTCCAACAAACATAAAATAATAATAGCATCAAAAGTCGAAATCAACAATAGCATCTAACGGCGGCGATGTGGGGGTGTTCACGGAAACAGTGGGAGTGACGGGATCTGGGAGTTCGAACTCCGGCGGCATGACTTCGCCGGAGTGGGGTGGTCGATGATTGATGGACCAGTGGTGGCCGACGGGTAGGGGTTCGACGGAGAGGACAAGGGAAAGGGTGATGTTTGAGGTGTTGGTGGTTTGTGTGTATGGGTTTTGAGAAGATGATACAAAAATATGGTAAAGGAGACGGATATTTGAGGTTTTGCGGCTGAACTCTTTGTGCGGCTGCCTTTTTTTCCCTCTCTTTTATGTGTGGGTAGTGTTTATTATATAGGGGTAGGATTAGGGTTTAGTTTTTTTAGGTTTGGTTTTGGGGGGAAAACAAATGGGTGTTTGAAATTTAAAAATGGACGGTCGGGCTTATGGAATGGTGGACTGGACTGATCCGGATTGTGCCTCAGACTGGACTGATTTGACAAAATTGCAAAACGGGTTAATTATTTAAAAGAAAAATTATTTAAAAAATGCAAGATTATTAAAATGCAAATGCCGATACAATAATAATAAAATACAATTGTTGACAGTCAATTTTGACCCGTTTTTCGTATATTTATTGCAATTTTATGTGTTTTAAGACACCGCATTTTAATCAACATTTTTTGCATTTTTATCTTTTTATTTTAAATTAAGCATTACGTCTTTGTTAATATTATGTTTTTATTATTGTTACACCGTCATTTTATTTTAATAATATTTGCATCTTTTTAAATAATTAATTGGCATCCGCATTTTTACTTTTAATCAGGCATTAAACATGTCTTAAATATTGCATTTTAGTATTATTGCGTCGGCATTTGCATTTTAATAATTTTGCATCTTTTTAAATATTTTTTCTTTAAATAATTAACCAGCCTTGCATTTTGTCAAACCAGTCCAGTCCATGACACAATTTGAATCAGTTCAATCCAACACCATTTTAATTTCATCCAAACACTCTTTTATTTTCCCCCCTAAAATCAAAACCCATTTTCATTTCCCCCAAAACAATACCTCACTTTTCATTTTTTTCCCCCAAATACCAAACCCTAAATACCCCTATATAATAAACAAAATCAGCCCCAAAATAAGTGGCGTGCACACTTAACCCCCACTCTCTCGCCACTCTCCTCAACTCCCATTCCTCACCCTCTCCTCTCATCGACCTCTCACCCTCTCTCACCCTCACCTACCTCCAGCCCGCCATCATCGCCGGAGTTCAGAGCTCCGGCGAACCTCACCATTATCCCGTCGACGTCGACACCCCCACTGGCCTACATCACCGTGAAACTCACCATCGCCGCTCCTTCACGGAGCTTGAGCTCCGTGGCTCCCTTTAACACCCACATCATCTCCCTCACCCTCTCCCGTCGACCACCACCATTAAAACCTAGCTCACTCTCCCGTCGCCGCCGCCTCACCCTCTCAGCCTTAATTCCCGGCGAACCCCCCTAGCAACACCTACAGTCGCACACCACAGCACAACCCATCATAAACTCAGCCGCAACCTACATTTTTCTCTCCCTCTCATTTTTGTTATCTTCTTCCACAAACACACACACATACACACACCACCACTGTCCAAACTTCTCACCCGAAGACCCCACACCCCATTCTCGTTCCTCGTCGAACCACCACCATCCACACTGTCGTCGTACCATCTGTTCACCGTTGTGAAACCCACCAACTCCGGCGACGCTATGTTTGTTTTCTCTTTATCTTGTTATATATTTTGTGTTTGTTGGACTGATTTGGCATTTATGGATTGATTTCTTATATTTTGATCTAACTGGATTTCAAGAATTCCGGCGACCTTGGCTTTGTATTTTTTTTGGTATCTGTAGTTTGCCTTTGCAACGGACTGATTTTGCCATTGTTTTGCTCTTGGTTTGAAACCGGGTCGGGTCGTTTCCGAATTCGGGTCGATTCTAAAATTGTTTTTGGGTATTTTGGACTGAGAATGAATAATGTGGTTATACTGTTTTGTTGGAATCTTGGTTGAATCTGGGTCGTGTAATAGATTTGGATTGTTGTTCTACTTTTACTCAGACCGAGAATATCAATTTTTATTCATTATATTTTATATACACTATTTTTTTTATGCACTGTTCACGGATTGACCCGGTTCGAAATTTCCAGAATCCTAGTCACATGCTGGTGAGATCGTGAGTTTGATTGATGGGTTTCATTTGTTGTTAAAGTGTTACTGATTTTCTTAAGTTTTTGTTGCAACTCATATTCTTGCAAGTACTTAAAGATTGTAGCTTGCAAATTGTGGTATTGGTTTTTCCAAGTTAACTGTTTTCGAATTGAGTTGAAATATTAGAAAATTGTGGTGAACTTTTTCGGCTACTTGCAATACTGATTTGAACAACTTATTACACTATTGGTATTTTACTGATTTGAACAAGATGCTACACTTGTTTGGCCGATGAAGGAATCCCCGTCTGATTTCCAACGCCTTCTCTGTGCAAAAGACGGATTTATTTATTTTGCTTTACTTATTAATTCTTGTCATTGCTTTTAAAATTATTTATTCTACTATTAATACTTTTACCAAGTGTTTATGCAGGTATCTGGAGATTATCTTGTGCAGAAGACCTAAAAAGGGCTAAAAGATGTCCCAGAGCTTTGATTTTATGTCGCATTTAATTTTAAGCTTTTATTATTTTGTATTGCATTTTATTTTAATTATAAATTATTAAAAATGCTTAGAATAGGTAGAATAAAAAGGGCAATAAATAATTAACCTAGGTTTGAACAAATAACCGCAAGTTAGCGGATCTTAAAGGGTGCCTAACCCCTTTCCTTTAGGATAATAAAGAACCCTGATCCAGAATCTCACTAATTTCGCAGACCATTAAATGGAGATTAATTGCAGTATTTTATTGCAATAAATCAAGTGTCCTAATTCACTTAAATAATTAGGTGGCGACTCCTTAAAACAGCATTCATTGCTCCATTCAGGGAACCGCGTCAAAGAGCAACGTTGCGTACACCGTTCGGACCCTTGAGTTCGGAAACGGGCGCGACAACAATATTTAACAAATGTTTAATGTCTAATTAAAAATTAAAACGGGATGTTAATTAATTATTTAAAGAGATGCAAATATTATTAAAATAAACGATTGTGTAATAATAATAGAAACATAATATTAACAAAGACATAATGCTTAATTTAAAATAAAAAGATAAAAATGCAAAAAATGATGATTAAAATGCGGTGTCCTAAAACACATAAAATTGCAATAAATATACGAAAAAACGGGTCAAAATTGACTGTCAACACCATGTAATAATTTGAAAAATGTTTTCCTCAAATGTATTATTCTCATAATGTAATAATATATACACAAGGTAACATTAATTAGGAAGAATAAGTCTTGACTATATCCTCCTATTCTATCCCCTAATAATTTCAATAAAGATAAATTATTTTAAATTGTAAATAATAACTCAATATAACTTCAAGTTAATTAACTCCTACTTTGATTGGGCTAAGATCTGCAAACTATAAGTCTTTACAGTAAATTATGGCTAATACTACTTAATAAAAAATGAAAAAATGACACTAAATTTTTTAATTTTTCGGAGGCCCTATAAGGTAGCACGACTCGCACGGACCCAAAGACGACCATGTTCATATGCGAATGAGCAATGACATCGGTGCAGGACTAGCAGATCCTACAGCTGGTATCACCACACCATGAGATTTGGTAGGGTTCTATCTACCATCTTTGGTGATATAGCCAAAATTACTTCTCCATTAGACTGTTCTTTACTCAGATCCTTCAGTAGAGCAAGTGTATGCATTGTCTCGTCCTTCCTTGGCCTTCCCCGACCTCGCTTCGCCATGAAATTGTAGGTCGTGGTTGTGGTGCACGTTAACAAAGGGGGGTAAACATGCGCCGAGAGGAATGTGGTTACCTAAACCAAAGATAATTTTAATTTTGACGTTTTAGAGATTATCTTGTATAGTAACATTTATAAGTTAAACTATTCAAACTGAAAGAGTATCAAAACAAAATATTTATGTTGAACGGGATGAAAAGGTAAGATACATTAAGAATAAATTGTTGATATTGGTAAAATATTACTTAAATCCGTGGTTTTCTAATCATATGACAATAATTTTATATGATACTTCAACGTCCCCTTCTCTATCCCGTGTAATGAAAATAAATTTAAAAAACATAAAAGATAAGACAACATGCACGGTAGGTGGTTGAGGGGATTAGACTCAAGAGTTATTAGTTCCATGTAGTAACATTTGTAGTTTCTACTAATGTCTTGAGGCAAACATTCATTTCTTGGGGGAAAATAAACCTTTATAGTTCAAGAAAAGAGATTGCCTTTTCTCTCCTCTCTTCCTTCGAGAATCTTTTGGACTATGCAAAACCTTTAATTTATTGTTTTGATAATGGGACTTTGATTTTCACCAACCAATTTTTGGGAATTTTATATTGGGGTTTTGATGAAACTCATCCAAAGAAGTTTCTATATCTTCTTTTTAGATCTCACCTTGAGAACATAGACATTGTCCAATGGAAAGGAAACATACATTGAAACACCAAAAGTTCATTTGAAAAATTTGCTTAACTTTTTAGGGACAACTGGTAAATGATGCACAGTAGGTCCACCGTGAAATTTGCTTACAATATGGTAGAATTGATCCAATTTATTTACCTAGCCACTGTCCGATTAATTAAGGCAACTTTACTTGAGATAGTTTTTTTTATACCATCCAGATTTGTGATGCGATGGATAATGATTCATTCGCTATTAATTAAATATCTCAAATTTGAGTTTGGGAGTAAAAAATCCGATAGAGAGTATTTTTCAAGTTTTTATAGTGTGAATTCAGATTAATCGATACGAAAATGGAGAAAAGAGATTTTTTTTTGGTTTACATATAAACTTAAAATGAAAATTACCATTTGGTTCCAGCTCTTCCACTACTCCTTGATTTGATTCTTTGTTTTTTATTCATATTCTTGAGACACATTAATATCTATATATCCTCATTGCTTGTTAATTCTTATTCTCGAGTCTGATGTTAAAAGATTCGTAGTTGATCAAGTAATTTTATGATTTATCAAACGTACATTTGACGATAACGAGTCTTAAGAAAATAACATGTTTTAATTACCTATTTGGAATATAACCTATAATAAAATTTAAAACGTTCCTCATTAATGTATGCATTGCATGAGTCTGACCAGCTCAGAAGACACGACCAAGTCCAAGATTAACACGAACATCGCTATCATTTAGCTTTTAAAATTGCAGGTTCTAAGAATGTGGAAAAAAACAGTCTATTAATTGGTTAAAACTATATTGACACTACAAGAAATATAGAATTGGCAACACTTTTAGCATGGTTGCTAAAGACGTAAATGACAATAAAAATTTAATATATTATTACTAAAAATTTAAATGGAAATAAAAAAAATAACTTGTTGTTGCGAAAACTTTTTGCATTGAAGGTTATTGCAACTACATGCAACAATTTTTGTTGTTATGAAAAATACTTTTGACAAAAACATCTAATATATGACAACAAAAATGTTAGAAAGGAATCTTATGAACAAATGTCTTGCCAATAGCAAATGTATTAGTACAACATGGAGTATATTATAGTGTAATAAAATACTTGGGTAATTAATGTCTTGGGGTCGCAGTGTCCATAAACCTTGACGATGAATGTTGGCCCTATACAGAAAAATGAGAAGCATTAATTGTTTGTGACAAATATGAAAAACACTATGCTAGTTCTAGGAATAGTCAATCAAATATCACTTCCCTATGCAATAATCAAAATTTGGACAATCTCACTAACAACCCTCACTTTCAATAGTATAAAGAAAAACACTTTCTAATTTTCTCCTAAAAATGATTTTTTTTATTTATTTCTTGATTAATGCTCTAACCTATCCATATTATTTGTCTTTTAAGATGTTTGCATTCCCTTCAAAAAAGATTACTACATTGGTTCTAAAATATGATATAATTTTCTTTTTAATTTGTATTAAAAATAATGACATATTTTCTTATTTAGCAATAATTTAACTGTAAATTTTAACTTTTACACTTAATGAGATGATCTATACCACACAAATATCTTTTATTTATTTTAGACCGCAAAATTCAAAAATATTCCTTTATATTTTAAATTTTGTGTCAAGTCAAAGACGTTCTTTTATTTCGTTAGGTCATAGGAATATTTGTTTAAACAATCCTTTATCTTTTGTTAAACATCTCGCTTAATAATTAAATATTAACTTTCATAATTAAGGAAAAGCTATTTTATTTGTTGTGGGGGATGACTTGCATTTTCTAAGATTTCAAATATTTTGAAAAAAATGATGCTGGTTAAAATGATTAATATTTGGGATCAGATGCAGTAATTCAGAATGATCAATGGCGGCTTATCGAATTTTCTTTAATATAACATGTTAAATTTATAATATTAGGGGTGTGTTTGGTATGGAAGAAAAACATTATTCTCGATTATCTCATGTGTTACTTCATTTGTTTTGTTTATTTTGCTTTAGCTATTGCTATTTTTCTTTTTATCCTGCTTCGATTGGACTTCTTTGAGCCGATGATCTATCGGAAACAAGTCTAGGACTGGTCAGTGGGTCGGGCCGGGTCCACTGGGATCGGGATAGGCGGGACCGGTACTAGCGGAAAGATACCGTGTCCCGTCCCGGTACCGGTCCCGGTGGGCAGTTGGTCGGGACGGGACGGGTCGGGTCGGGACGGGACGGGCGGGACATTTTTTTTAAAAAAAAAAATCCACTAAATTAAAAATACAAACAAAGTAACATATAGTCATTAAATCATATAGTGATAGTCATATACTCATATTATAGTATTATATTCATATATATTTATAAACTAAATAATTAAACAAAGACAAGAAGAGAAAATGAGGTATTTATAGTTGAAAAATTGGGTTAAAATGTAAATATAATAACTTAGGGGTTAAAAGTAAATATAAAGGGGGTAGGGGGTTGGGGGAGTGGGAGAAGCCAAAAATGGTCGTTGTTTAACGGCCAAAATATAAAATGGCCGTTATTGCAACGGCTATTTTTGGCAAGTGGTTGTTTTTGGGCGGGACCGGGACGGGACAGGGACGGATTGGGTCCTAGCGTGACAGGGTCGGGCGGGACCATACCATGTCCCGTCCCGGTTCGAGCCCCGGACCCGCTAAATTATTTTTTATTAATTTAATCGGGGTCGGGACGGGACCGGATCAGGCTCGGGCCGGTCCACTAGCCAGCCCTAGAAACAACTCTCCGCCCATCAAAGGTCTATGGTCTGCATATATTCTACCCTCCCAGACCCACTTGCATGTGGATTGTACATTGAGTATATGTTGTTGTTGTTCTATTTTCTCAGGTTTTGTTGGTAAAAAAGTTTGAATAACATTTTTTCTAGGAAAATAAGTTTCTTGAAAAAATAGAAAATGACTTTTCTAGTAGAAATAGAAAAAACAACTTACTTAAAATATTTGCCTAAATTATATATAATTTTTTACTGCTTAATTATCAAACACCAAATAATATAAAGAAACTACTTATTTTTCAAAAAACAATTCAGGAAAACATTTTCTGTGGAAAAAAAATCCTTCAAACCAAACACATCCTTAAACATCACTGATCAGCTTCGTTCCATGCAAGAATTACTCAACAATTTTTAATGTAACTCTTGTGGACAGTCTTTAGACCCGTGCGAAATGTGTTATCGTACGTACAAGAAATCAAGACAGCCTTTTATTCTGAAACTTATAAAAGTCTAATCACGCCATAAAGTAATTAGATTATGGAGATAGTCTTTGTGTTCATTTCTCCACTCAATCTTAAGAATATTCAATTAATTAATTTTCCAATAATTGTTTTTTATTACTTACATGAAAGTTTCGTATCTGAGTTATGTGAACTTTGTCTTAAAAAATATTTAAATTTTTGGTATTGCCAATGTGGTACAACTCGATTTGGATATTTGTTATTTTTCACCTGCAAAAATATTGAAACTTTTTGTCCACCAAGAATTTAAACCTTAATCTTATATGATTTTTACACATATTATTGACATTGGGCGGTCTCAAGAGCTAAACAAGTAGAAAGAAATAGTGGCTACCATTGTTGAAATCCAAAAACAACCTCCAACGTACTCATGGTCAAATGACTTTCAAGACATTCGTGGGATTTCCCTTCTCTATGATATAGTACTATAAAACTGATATTTACTTGTCCTGCTCGTGCCATAAGGTTTACGGAGGGAGTTGGCATATCTAGAATTTTGACGAATGGTGTGTAAAGTTGCTTCTCACTTGTGTTAAGTGTGTTCAAAATTAAATATACACTAATAATAATTAATATCTAATTTATGTATACCATACAATTTTCCGACTAAGGTGTACACTTATCACCCTTCGCCTAAGGTGAGGACAAGAGCAGTGACTCCTTACACTGGAACCCTTAATTATAGTAATTGGTCAACAAAGGGTGATTGGGATGACAGGAGTTAGTGAATTCCCTTTTGTTTAGTTTTGGCTAAGACAAGAAATACAATGGCCTGGGGTGGTAGATCGCTTGAATAAGCAGAGTTAGCTCGCGTGTGCAGATGGGAGTTCCATTCCTCCTTTGTGGAGATGGCCTCGCAAGACTGCACACGTGTCTCTCACCCAGCCACAAAGTCACCATGATTTACCTCCTCCACAAATCTCTGTCGAGCCGAAGATGGGGGCTTGTGGGCAAGGAATTTCGCGTTATGCCCCCCAGAAATACAAAAGAAGCAAATAGAAGGTGAAAAATCAGGGAATTTCCTATAATTCAATTTGACTTTGTCTGTCTTATTATTTCTACTATCAAAAAATGGCAGTGCTTAACACAGAAAAGCGAATTGTATTTACTGTGAGTCTGTTACCAAATGGCTGGCCAAAGAAAAAGAATCAAAAAAAGTAGTAGCAGTAAAAAGATCAGTATTCCTGTAGTAGTGTTAGTAGTAACTACTACATTTAATACATCAACAGTGACTTTTATCAGAAGGTACACAGAAGATGAAAGAACAGAAAATAATTTACGTAATAATAACAGTAAAAGCAGGGGGCAATAACACCACCAAATAGAAACCTTTATTTAATTCCATTTTTTCTCTTGACTTTACTGGTGCTCTCTGCCCTAGGGCCCAGAAAAGATATATTTTCTATCTTACACAACTTATACTAATTGTGTGAGATTTATATTTATCTCACAAATTAGTGGATTCAAAATCTGTAGACCCAAACACTATTAACGAAACAGGAAATAAATTATGTAGCAAATCTGCAAAATTTGTCGCCAATCTGACTTTGCGACAAATTATCAAAAAAATTGTTATACGAGCTATTTAGCGATTAAACTGCGACGAACTTCATAGCTAAATTCAGTAATTTTGTAGTTAAGATTTAGGCACTACTAAAAAAAATCTATTTTCCACTAAAAAATGCTCAGTGCCTATTTTCCACCGATCGAATATGGTGGCAAAAACTAAATATAGTGTTTTCAAACGAAGTTTTCCTGCGTTATAGGAACCTATAATTATTTCTAATAGTGAGATCCACCAACTTGTGAAACTTAAAAATCTATACAACTAGACAAATTAAAGTTTTCTGATGCCTCATAAAACCTCTCATTGAACAATGACTGAGAATGCTACAAGTAAAAGCTTTGCTACTATTAATTCCAATACAGAGCAAAAGGAGGGGGAAAAGAAAAGGAAAAATAAAAATTAAAAAAAAAAGAACTTGAACAGTCACTAACCATTAGAAAATTCAATAGTAGCAAAACTCCCACAATATTTTTGTTTGCTCTCTAGCTCATGTAGTAGTGAATTATTAGTTGTGAAGAGGATTTGGACCTGTATGAACTAATCTCTTGTCTTCATCATACAATTTGTTTGCTCGATTTCTTTTCTGCCCTTCTGCAACATAATGAACTGAACTTGAAGTACTTATACTTGAAGTTGTTGCATGAAAATTCCTAACTTTTCTTGGTGGTGCATTAGTAGAATGACCTGTTGATAATATACACAACTGAGAAAATAGCAAGATAAACGTCCAAGCCCGAAGAATAACTTCGATCTTATGTCTCCTGTTTATGCTTCTTCGTCTAGTGATGTCTTGATTCCTTGTACTTTCGTGCTGAACTGGAACTGACATTTGAACCCGACTAAATGTTACCAAAAAAAGGGGTGTAGCAGCTAGAAATGCCTTGAGAAGAACTCAGAGATGTTAACTATTTGAAAAGCTTGACTAGCTAAGATATGTTGTTCTACTTAGATTTGTTGTTGGCTTTGTTTTGTTGTGCTTATGTTCTGTCAAGATTACTTGAAATATTCTATATGAGAGAGAGAGAGAGAGAGACAGAGAGAGTTAGCAAAGTAAGAAGTATACAAGTTTCTCCTTATCTTATGGTGTAAGTCACATGGAGGATCTTGACCCTTGAATCCAGGGAACCTTCTTATTAATATCTTATGTTCTCTGATTTCTGAAGCTTCGAACTCTGCACCTCTTTTTTGCTTCTAAGTTCTAACTATACACCCCCATATTTGCTTATAGATATGCATGTTGGCCGGCCCTTGGCTTCTGCCTTCAAATGGATTTTATATATATGAGTGTAAATGATTTTTATATTATTAGATTATATTCACCTAGTGTAGTAGGTTACAATAATAACATATTTCGTGAAATTTCATAATTAATGGAGTCTTGTATACCGTCTTACCTCTATCTTGTAAAGATAGGAAAGTTAATTTCGATAGACTGTACCAAGTAATGTAGTAGGTACATATCTTATTTTAAACATTTTAATCTCATATTTTGAGGAGGATTCCTGATAAATATCTTTTGAAAAAATTAATCTTGTATAAAACTAATTAAACTCTAAATATATTTATTAATGTTGGGTTTGGTGTTATGACATTTTGCCCAACATATTATTTTGCCCAACATATCATATCATCTTCTCCAACAAATCCTATCAAGTTGTCAATATTTCTCTCAACCTCTACAACGATTCATTGAGCATTTCAAGGAAGACTCTCTACTATAAATAGAGAGGCTACATCAATGAATCGATATCCAGAAAAATCAAAAGAAAATATCAAGAAAGCTCTCCGATATCACGATCAGAAAACTGGATCACAAGTGTTGTCCGAGAGTGTCGACGATATTTTGTCCAACATTATAATTGCTGCTTAGATTCTAGATTTGTTCTTTATTGAAACAATTGTAATGAGATGTTGTCTATGTCTATTTAATTAGATTTTTCAGGCATAAGTCATCTGCGACTTAACCTTTTTATTCATTTTGTATTATCTTGTAATATTGTAAAAGAAGGAATATATTCAATTATATATATATATATATATATATATATATATATATATATATATATATATATATATATAATATTTTCGGTCATTGACCGTCATAGGTTATATTAATATGTAAATATAAACCTTTGTGTTCTTTATTATTTCCCCTGCATTTTACTCTTCAAAGGTTTTTCTGTTTTTATCTAAGTGTTGTCACTTGTGTCGGACGACATTGTCAACGACATTTGCAAACTATTTCAGCATACAAATTATTTCACTTTCGGTTTGTTTTTAATTATTCCATAGTATTACTCCGGAACCTAACAATATTGATACTGTAAATATGGTTTTGTATTAATAGTGAATTTAAACTTGTGATAACAGATTATTTATCTTTTTTACAAGATCACAACTGATGTTTGCTGAAGAGATTTACTAATAATTAGCTTAGAATTTAACTTAACTTATTTAGATTGATTGTGTAATGATTCTTCTACTAGCAATTTGACCTTTGCTTTCCCTTTTTAAGGTTATTGATCGATGATAGTATATATAGAAAATTGCATGCAGTTTTTTTTAAGTGACCTGATGGTATTAATCTTTCGATAGTGTCAATGCATAGAGCATATATTCATTGCTTATTAAATTACGTGACGGTACAAATAAATAGTACATATATGGAGCTTGATCTGTATTAAAATATGTACTGTAGTTTTGTGCATATATCTGAGTGGTTGAATTCTTATTGATACTATAAATATAGTGCGCGCATTGAAGGAGGTGGGACTGTCCAGTATTAATAGCCGTTGTCTTCGGAATATTTTTCAATTTTTAAAAATGGTAAATCTAGATTGCTAGGAGAGGATTGGATATTTCAAATTCAAAGTAGTAGCATAGTTCATGAATTTTAAATTATGTATATATATATATATATTGATATTGTAAAAGTTATACCTCTAATATATACATATCAATAAGTTATTTATCAATTTTATATTACTAATTAATATTCTCTTCGTCCCGAATAGGGTCTCAATGAATAGTTTTACCCTAAAGTTCACATGAAATCTCCTCAAATATATGTTTTCAACATGAAAGGATATGGGTACTACATATGACATCTTAGGTGTTGGAATTCCTAAGAAATCTAACAGACTGGACTTATTCCAAACTCATATGTGATGAGTTCGACAGTCTCGTTGAAGTCACCAATGGATTTGAATCATAGAGTTGATTGGAATCATGGTGCACCCATATGTCAGGAGGGATATGCTCATGTTATACTGCAATTGACCTGGTATTGGTTCATAAAAGAAGATCAGTGGAACTCATGTTCATTTATGATTCTGGAAATGATCAACAGAAGGTGTTAAATCAAATGTGACGACATCTGAACTATTCGCTTATCTATAACTTATGGTAGTCTGGATGTTCAGTGGTTCTGGGAGAACAAAATGATGCAAACTGGATATAAGACCTGAAGAACACCAATGTGCATGGTGTGTCTTAGGAATATCCTCTAAGAAAACCTTGCATCGGATGATTCACAATGGAATCAGAGTTCATGGCTTTGCACAAAGCATGACAAGAAATTGAGTAACTTCACGACCTCTTAGAGGATGTCCCATCTTGGGAGTAACTCGTGACTGCTCTAGTTTGACACTGTGAGAGCACGAATGACGGTGTCTGGACATATATGTCGCAGACATAAGACCGTATGTCAGTTGATTGAGTGACACATCCTTGATTACAAAATCAAAGGATATAGCAGACCTTTTGACAAAAGGGATACCCGAAGATCAAGAGTTCTGTCTGTCTAGGGGAATGGTTTAAAACCCAATCAATATGAACTGATATAGTGGACACCCAACCTTACAAACTAGAGATCCCAGGAATAAGGTTCAATGAGAAAACTAAACTGTAAAGGTTCAATTGAGCGCTTCGGTGAAAGCAAGAGCACTTCGGATAATGGTTCAAGAACCATAATCCAAGGTCGTTCCCGTGATAGACATTAAATGTTACCTGCAGTGTGGGTAAAGGTTAAGTTTCCAAAACCTTTAAAAGATCCTCAATGGTTGAGGTTAGGTTTGGTAAACTTTTAATGGTGCCTAATGATGCGCGAAAAGATGCACACACTTTAACGCAAGTGCACGTTATCGTGACAAGTAATATAGTCTTGGTAAGACCGAATATCGTCCACAAGGATTAGTGTTCAAGTACCAATTATCTACCTTTTGGTATCTATTTGGTAACCGATATTTGATTTTGTTGTTTATAACTAACAATTATAAAGACTAATTAACTAAGTGTTTACTTCAGTAGTGGTGGAAATAGGGCTTCCACGTCTCCTCAACTATCCGCTTATATTACTTATTAATGCAATGAATTATGGTTCTTCTTCTTTTGGAGCTAGCATGTTTACTAAATCGTTTTATACTCCCGTTAAGGCTATATAAACACTCAACCCCAGTATCGCTCCTTTCTACCGTTCGGTGATAAGGATGACTCTATAGGAGGATTAAGACCAAAAACCTAGTTAACCGTCACGCGTCATGCGTAAAATTAGGTGTTTAAACCTCTCATTAACGCTACATAAGTAATTGAGGTATTTTCATCCCCAATCCAAAATATGTCTACCCAACTTACAGCATATTCACAACCTCCTCCTTTCGAAGTTTGATTAGAAATCATATAAATAATGATAATTAGTGATCAATTAATTACCAAGTATTCAAAGCAATTATTGGGTAAATCTCAACAATAAGAAGAATAACCATAAACATGCATCAATTCATAATATAAGGTTCTAGTGATTTAACATGGAAAGCCATATAAAGGAATTAGTTCCTAGCCATTGACATGACAAGAACTAATTCAATATCCAACATGAAAACTGAAATAAAGAAAGAAAGAAAAGAAAATTACTAAGTTAGGGTCTCCAATCTTCAACTTCAAGAATCTTGTGTTTGTGCAAGAAAGGGAACCCTTGAAACCGCCTAGGGTTCTCCTTTTATAGGCTCAAACCGCCTCAAACTTTTTCTTCGTGGCCCGTAAATTCGTCTAAAACTCGATTTTCCGCGCGGCGCCAGCTTCGCTATCGGCGCGCGGCCGGAACCTGCGATGTTTGGATGATTTGGCGAACGCCCGCACTCAGTTGTATAGAAGCGCGCAAATACCGCAACTTCGCGCTTCGGATATTGGCGTCGCGCCGGTTCTCGATTGCAGGAGGCGCCGGGCCGTCCGTGTCCGTGCCTCGTTCGTCACTTTCTCTGTTTTTAAGCTCTGGAACCTCCACTTTTGCCCTCTTTTCGCTCCTTTTCCGCCATTGGGCCATTTTAACCAACTTGACTCAAAAGAAAGAAAATATATCCTAATACGACACGTATTTGTACAAAAAGGGACAAAAGACTAACAAAAAACGACTCAAAAAGTGTATATAAAATACACTGATCACCTAACACTTGTAAAGTGAGGTATAACATGATACCTTATAGGAGACCACCTATTTAAGTGTGAGAAAGGTCCGTCTCAAATGAACGCACTTAAGAATCCAAGAGTGTCCATGGCCAGTAGCGGACAAAAACTATAAGGAGAATACAAGTAATAAATAGTTGTTGTATTGGTATCATTGTCTTGGCATATACTAAACACTGATGGTTCAAGTCATCACGTTCACCGTGCAGTAAATATGTCCGATGGTATTCTACTATGGAAGGTTCAAAACTTCGGCTACCTCTCCAGATGCAACATCTATCCGCTGAAAGATTGCTGAAAGAAAGCACCACGTGTGTGCACCAAAATATCTTCCAAGAGGGGATTGTTGGAAATTTGTCTTTGGTGGAGGTTGGGTCCGCCCATTAAAAATGACTTAAACATCATGGTTCCACATGTTGGAGAACCTGGTTCTTTACACGTGTGTAATCTACTAAGTGAGTAGATGACCGTAGGGCCAAGAATCGTCAAATTCCATTGAGAAATGAAAGAGATATTGGTCCACGAAGTAAGGTGTTTGAGACATGAAAGAGTGATGTGAGACAAATCTACCACATCGGTAGGAAAGGGAAGAATTATTCATGTTATAAGTCTCTAAACTGAATAAGGGATTGGGACCCCAAGGGGTAACCCATGTGTTTGAAGGAGGGAGGACCTAGGTGTGCTTGGGTTCGAGACTAGGCCCACACGCGCGCCACCACCACCGGACCGGGTCGCGGGCTGTTGGGCTTCTTCTAATATTATCTTTTTGGACCCCAGATTTTATTATATTTACAGTTTGGTCCCTGAAGTTTTTGGCTGCAAGGGCCGCAGTGCCTCGTGACCAGAACCGCGACGCAAATTGTCCAGCTCCCAAGCAATGGTAATAAGTTAGAATTGATGGTCATTACTTGCTAAAACGTTTGGCACTTATGCCACAATATTATGGTCTTTATGGTGTCCATTAACAACCCTCTTAACACCCCATTAACACCTCTCCTCATTCTTAAACACTATATAATCATTTCTTATTTCAGATTTGAGAAGATATAATATACACTACACAACATGAGAATACTGAACACAAAAATAGAGGAAGAACACACATAGAATACATGTTTCTATAAGTTCTTCCTAGTTCAAGAACAAGTTCTTTATTTTTCATTCTTTAGCAATTGTTTCGTGTTTGTATCTTCGCAAGGTTCACGAGTGTTTGCTTTGCACAAGTTATATTATGTTGTTTTATCTTGGGAGACAAATTGCAACTCATCCGTACAAAGCATGTATACGGGCAATATTGTCTTAAGGAAAGATTGAGAATTCAGTAGACTCAGCAACCCAATTTTTAGTGTCTATCAGTTTGACACCAACATTCAAGGAGCTTGTCAAACCTAACGAAGATCCAAGGCGGAAGATTAAAGACGAATTCAAGTATAAAGATCAAGACCACCAAACATAATTATTGCCACAACTTTTGTTGGCATCAAGTCTATTGTAACACATAATTGATTATCCTTTCCTAACACTTGTAATAATAGTTTACTATTTTCCGTATATCAAAAGGAGTTTTAGACTCACGTTAATTACTTATTGGGAAATCTACCCTAAAATTGTCTTTTTAGTTGGATGGATATCAACTTTTTATTATGTTCGTGTATAGAATTTGTGAGGATTTAATTTATTTGAGATCTTTTAGCTGATTCCTTTTTTTTTAATATTCTCCTAATGGAGAAGATATTTCTAAAAACAGCAGTAGTCCTTTCATCGACTGTAGATTAACATAAAGGACCACCAACAATTATGGTGGGATAAATAAGATTCCTTTCCTTATAATTAAAAATTTCAGATTCTTCGAAAATATCGAATAGAAACGGTTTACCTTTAAAGGGTTTTACTAGGTATATTTATGAATTAATCTGGATCCTGAACAGATACAACACCAAACAGAGAATCAAATAAAATTTGATTAATTAACATAAAAGGAAAATCCTAATTAACTCAACTATACCAAGAAATATATTGAATTTGTGATAATCTTATCTAAAAATATAAGTGTCGTCATCACGCCCCCTCTTACACGCACAGATGTGAATCTAGAATTTAAACTCTATGAATTCAACCTTTTAAATTTCTAGTATTGAACGATTATATTTTCAAAGTTATGAGTTCATATCTACTATTTATTATAATTTTAATAACTTTTTACACATAAATATCGAAAGTTTAGGGTTCAATTGAACGTAGCTCCATCCGCCTCTTTGCACATTTCTTTTACATTAAGCCAAATGTATGAGAATTCTTTTAATAAGTAATATTCAGGCGTTTGCAACAATTCAAAGACTTGTTCAAGTGAGGAACCCATCTATTCCAAACAAATGGGGGATCTAATTAAGATGATGGAAGAGGAGAGAACACAACTAGAACACACAGGACCTCTATATGTTAAATTAATAGAAATAACATACTTTTTACGACCTTTGACGGGACTAGCTAGAAGTTGATCATTGAAAAGGAGGTACATAATAAAGTGGTCTAAATTGTAAACTTATCTTTCTATTAATACAAATAGATAAATTATGAAATGGATTTGATTTTTCTACTTTCCTTAAGATGATATAAATTCATTTCCAAATGTGGGTAAAAAAGATCTTACAAAGTCATAATTAATAACTTGCATGTGAAAGCTGCATAAACGACTACAAAAGGAAAACAGGAAACAAGGTAGACTTAAACTAGAATGACAGCTAAACACGCGTTGATAATTCAATGCAGTCAAATGTTGTCACAAGCTCTGCATTGAAATAAAGGAAATTCCTTGTGCGCAATATGGTAGTGATCTAATCTTTGAAACTAGTTGAGTTATCAGGATTAACTCCTTCATAATTCTGTCGGATCGGAATGTAGGGGCTCCTGGGGTGGGACTTTTTTGGGAAAATTTAATACAATGCTGGTAATGTCTAAACATGTTTCTTTGCAAGTCATTCCTTATATATGTTGGCACATTTACACCGGAAAAAAGAAAGAGAAGTTTAGGAGGAGAGGGGTAGGAGAAGTGTAATTTTATGAGATATAGAGCATGTTTGGATTAACTGATTAAAATAGTTTCAATTTATAAGATGTAATTTAATTGAGCACGAAATTTAAGAAATGTTTGAATTTTATGGCCTAAAATAAATCAAATATATTTGTGTGATTATGAATCATCTCGTTAAGTGTAAAAAATAGAGTTTAAAGTTAAATTCTTGTTAAATAAGAAAATGTGTCATTCTTTTTTGGATTAACTAAGAAGAAAATGTGTCATTATTTTCTGGATTAACTAAAAAGAAAAACGCGTCATATAAATTGAGACATAAAGAGTAATAAATATTAGTAAGTGCTAAAAACACTTCCTATTATTGAAATTAATTATTCTATAAATAAATAAATAATCAATTGAATTGAAATACTGAAATTTATAATAAATAATTAATATATTTGATAAGAAAATTAATGATGATCCACTTCTTTTTTTATGAAAATGACAAATATTATTTTTATAGTTATTTACAAAAAATTTAAATTAAACATATTTGCATAAGTAGAATAGCGATGATGAAAATGAAAAAGAGAAGAATAATATGAGAATTAGACTGATATTAAGATATAATAGTAAAGTACATGGTCAAATTAAATGTGCTTATATGAGCTTAGGCGCATTGGGCCGACCTAGTCAAACCCGTAAATTGACAGGATTAAGCTTAGATTTTTTAAGCTCATTTAACAATAAGACTTTTTAGCTTGACCCGAGTAAGCTCGTTAGCCCGTAAACTTGAGCGATGATGGATTTTGCCGGCCCATGGGCCAACTAAGAAAATTAATTATTAACAATGAAAATAAATATAGATGTAGATGAAAATGAAGATGTTAAGATAACTTGTCAAAAATAAATTCAGATGGACTTGATGAAGATGATGTGTTGCTAATGGATACGCCATATGTGCCATGCATGGAAGTTTTTTTGTGGAGTTCATTTTTACTTTTAAAGGATGGAATGTTGTCATCTTTTTTGTGTGTTTTATTGAGATTCATTGAAACAAAGCCTGAATAATATTCTTATTTAATTATTTGTATTGCTACTCATTAACCCGTTTAATTTGCTTTTTCATATCTCTATTTGTTCGAGTGATATAAGATATACTCCCTCCGTCTCAAAAAGATTGTTCTAGTTTGACTTGACACTGAGTTTAAAAAATAAAGGAAGATTTTTGAAATGTGTGATCCAAAACAAGCCATAAATATTTATGTGTTTGTAAATCATCTCATAAAGTTAAATTATTTCTAAATATAGAAAGATGCCAATTTGAGACAAACTAATAAGAAAAGTAAGACAATCTTTTTGGGCCAGAGGGAGAAATATATTAACAATGTCAAAAATTATTCAGTTTTGCGTAAGCGTTTTCTTGTGCGGTTGTACCCAAGATATTTGCATGAAATTCATATTAAAGTTATACAATTAATTCTGGACAGTTACCTTACTAATTAAAATAGTTGTGTAACAGAATTAGAGTTAGTTATGAAAGATTTGTTAGTTAGTTGGAAAAGCTAGTTGACTAGCTAAGAGCAATTATGGAAGCTGATTTGTACAGCTGTATAGAGCTGTGATATACATGCATATATAATTATATACTGGTATCTCAATTAGTTAAGATCAGTTTTTTTAGATATTTTTAAATCAATGAAACAATTTTTTTCTCTCTAGAAATTATTCCAATGCTTCCCTTCTTCGATTGTTCAACAATGGCGATCTTCTACCTATATAGTCTTTGTTGTATGGGAAGGAAGCACACTTTGAAGGTGTTTGGATGTTTATGTTTTGCAAGTGTTCTACCGAGAGGAAACAAATTAGTGTCAGGGGCAGAATAATAGTCTTTCATAGGATATTTAGAGAAGCAGAAAAGCTATAAATTGTATAATTCTGATGCAAAGACTTGTTATTAGTAGAGATGTGACATTAAGAGAAAACATATTCCCTTTCCAACGATTAGAAAAGAGTGGAATAGATGTTTTTATTCTCATTAGTGGCTTAGATATGCAAGGTAGCTAGTTTAAATATAAGATTATATTAATCTCTCTTGGGAAATCTTTCATTAATATCAAGGTATATATAGATATAATGTCATCTCTTATACAATAGGAATTCTAAACATATACAAAAGAGGAATCATAGTCTTACCATAATTATATTTACACAATATATGAAAATATTCTAATTATGGGTAGGGAATATATTGTTTCCTATATTTACACGTTTACACACCCCCTCGGATGAGCGAGGAGGCGGACGAGACTGGATCTGAAGTCAAGAAACATCTGTCTGGGAAGTCTTTTGATAAATATGTCTGCATACTGATAGGATCATGGAACATGTAACACTCTGACATGGCCTAAAACAACTTTCTCACGAACAAAGTGTTGGTCTATCTCAATGTGATTGGTTCGCTAATGCTGTACCGGATTATGAGACAAATAGATGGCAGAGATGTTATCACAGTACACAATAGATGCCTGACGCAAAGGACACTAAAGTTCTAACTGTAAGTTTCTGAGCCAACAAATCTCAGCTACTACATTTGCAACGCCTCTGTACTCAGCCTCGACACTGAATCTAGATAGGGTAGTCTGTCTCTTAGCAGATCAAGAAATCAGATTATACAAAAGCCTGAGGTGGAACGTCGCGTGTCCAGACACTCTGCCCAATCTGCATTCGTATATGAGAGCAACCTGTTTGGCGCAGAGGGGTATATGTGCAAACCATAATCAAAGTGCCCTTAATGTATCGAATGATACACTTAAGAGCAGTGAAGTGAGACTCTCTGGGGGCATGCATGAATAAGCATATCTGCTGAACAACATAAGCAATGTCTGACCTGGTAAATATGAGATACTGAAATGCACCTGCAAGGCTCCTATACATAGTAGGATCGGAGACTGGAGCACTATCTATAGCACTGAGCTTAGATTTCGAATCGACTGGAGTAGGCATAACTTTGCAATTCGCCATCTTAGCCCTGTACACTATCTCCTCTGCATACTTACGCTGACACAAGAACATGTGATTGACAGACCTGGTCACTGATATCCCCAAGAAATAACTCAGTTTTCCCATATCAGTCATTGCAAATTCGGACTTAAGCAAGACAATAATCTCATTTTTCAATCTATCTGAGGAGGCAGTCAGAACAATATCATCCACGTGTAGTAATAAGTTGTAACGCCCCATTTTCGACCGGAGCCGGAAACGGGATTACCGCTACGCATGGTGGATTCCCGAAATGCAATTTAAAGGAGTCGCCACCTAATTATTATAGTGAATTAGGACACTGAAAATGTAGCATAAAATACTACGAATGATCTCCATTTTTTAAGGTCTGCGAAAGCTATGCGAGATTCTAGGTAAGGGTTCTTTATTATCCTAAAGGGAAGGGGTTAGGCACCCTAAAGGATCCGCTAACTTGCGGTTGTCCGTTCAAACTTAGGTTTAAAATTATTGTGCTAAATATATCATGCAATTCTAAGGGTATTCTAATTATTAAACTAACCAAGTGATATTTAAACTAGGCATGCAAATATTTAAAATAGATATATTTTAACAAGATAGTAATAAAAGCAAATAATCATAAAAAAGGATGTAATTAAGAGAAATTAGCGATATTTTGCTTTTATTTCATTTTATGCGAATGATTTAACTTTGGGCGCATACTCAGTACTAAAGACACTTAGTAGAAGAGTTAGTAAATGATAAATAAATTACCAAACAAACAACAATATATGTATATATATAGATATATATGTAAAATATATTGTAAAAGATATATTTTTTATATAGTGTGGGCTCAGCTAGTGTTATGCTAAGAATACTAAGACATGAGAAGTCAATATCGCCACGGCGGCGGTCGACTCGCCTCCTGGTGAACGATACTACGATTCTCGTCCAATCTTTTCACTTTCCTCCGCCCACATATTCCGTCTCGCTACCACTTGAGGCTCCGGATCGACGGATAAATCCTTCTTGGCCGATGTAGTATCAAATTCAAAATCGGTTTAATGCCAAGTCAGAACTTGTTCAAAAATCGATAAATACCAAGTGTAGTAACTTGTTCAAAATCAGTTTAATACCAACAAAATGTTAAAAATAGCAAGGTAACCAAAAATCAGTCAGATAATAGGCCAAAACAAGATAACATGACCCAAAGAATCACCCAAAATCACGGATTGTAAGCAATTCTCGTAAATCATGACAACAAAGCGGCGAACATGGAATAAACGATGATAGCAACGAATAATCTAACATCACCGGAAACAACAAAGCTTCACGAGTAAAACTCCGTATTACCCAAACATGAAATCAAACCAAATCGCCAACAAATGCATAACAAGATTAATCAATCCAACACGCAATGAAGAAACCAATGAAATCCATCACGGAGTTTGAAGAACTCGCGGTATTCAAAAATAAAGGAAATCACCCAAATAAAAATATGCCAATAAATCGAAAAATGGAACCAAACCTGGCGATGGTAGCGGCGGTTCCACTTGGCGAACAGGGCGGCGCCGCTTTAACGCCGGAGAGTGACGAGCGATGGCGGGTATGATGGCGATGGTGTAGTTCGCGGTGATGTGGGACGATGGGTGTCGACGACGACGGCGACGGCGGTAAAGGTGAGAGAGGGTGTTCACGGTGATGTCGGCGGAAGCGGCGAAGGGTGGCGGCAGGATGGTGTAACGGATGGTGTAACGGAGCAATGCGGGCGTACTGCGGGGTGTTTAAAAAGGGGTTCGCAGGAGTTTTTAGAACTCCGTGAAGCGGCGGCGCGAAGAAGCGGCGACAAGAGCGCGAAGGGAGGCTGCTGAGGTCCCTTTTTAAAAATGAAAAATGGTTCTCCCTTCAAAATGAAAAGGGGCCGATCCTTTTAAAAAAATCTTTGAATGTTCGGGCCCTTAAAAATGAAGCGTTCGCCGCTTTTTGCACTCAACGTTGGTGCCGCTCTTGAGCGTTGTCTTTGAATGTTATGCCCGCCTTTTAACGTTGGTGCCCTCATTATTTCATAAAGGGGGCTAAGGTATTTTAGGGGGGAAAGAAAAGTGGGTTTGAAATTTAAAAAAGAGGGGGAAATAAAAGGGGGTGTTTGGATGAAAAATAAAAATGGTGTTGGATTGGAATGATTTGGATTGGGTTCCGTACTGGACTGGTTTGACAAAATGCAACGCGGGTTAATTATTTTAAAAGAAAGATTATTTAAAAAGATGCAAAATTATTAAAATGCAAATGCCGGCGCAATAATACTAAAAATGCAATTTTAAAGACATGTTTAATGCCTGATTAAAAGTAAAAATGCGGTGCCGATTAATTACTTAAAAAGATGCGAATATTATTAAAATAAAAACGACGGTATAACAATAATAAAAACATAATATTAACAACGATATAATGCTTAATTTAAAAATAAAAGATGCAATGTCATTTTTGTGAAGAAATAAACATAGAATATTATGTAAAAATATGCAAAATAACGATTAAAATGCGGTGTGCTAAAATACTTAAAATTGCACGAAATATACAAAAAAACGGGTCAAAATTGACTGTCAACATAAGTAAGCAGTGATACTACCTCGATGAAAAATGATACAAACCCAATCTGCAAGATATACCTGGCAAAGCGATCATACCACACACGGGGGGCCTGTTTCAGGCCATATAGTGACTTACAGAGACGACACACATAGTGAGAAATTGTTGGATGGGTGAACCCAGACGGCTGATGCATGTACACTGTTTCTCTCAGGTCCCCGTGTAAGAATGCATTCTTCACACCAAGTTGATGGATCGGCCAGTGTTTGCCCATGGCAATGCTCAAAACGGTGCGAATGGTAGCCGATTTGACAACCAGGCTGAAGGTCTCTCCACAATCAATGTCCTCCTACTGATTTGTGTCATTAGCCACAAGACGGGCCTTATACCTCTCAAGATCCCCATTGTATCTGAACTTGTGACGAAAAAGCCACATACAACGAATTACATTCACCCCTCAGGTCTAGGTACTAGATCTCATGTGTACTGTTTAGTCAAAACATTGAATTCCTCATACATAACTGCATTCCAATTAGGTTCTTGTTTGACCAATTTTGAGTTCTTTGAAAGTGGAGATATGGTTGGGGCAGACAAGTTGAAATAGACTTTGAGTTTGAAAATTTCATGCTTTGAACGAGTTTTCATTGGATGAGTAGGGACAGTGGCCGAGGAGTCCGAGCGGGGGTAAAGTCGAACGAGAGGGAGGTGAGGAGAAGCGTCGAAAGCGCGGCCACGGAGCGAGCTGGCGCGCTGGGCGATATCGTCTCTGGACATTTGGCACTGCGACACCTCTGTGCAGGGCCGCGATGCCAACTCGCGGGAATTTTGGCGCCGCAACACCTCAATGCAAGGCCGCGGCGCTGAGGACGGGACAGAAGAAGTGAGTTGTTCGAGGAGGATGGGAGAGATGGCAGGCTCGTCAAGGAATGATTAATCCGGTTTTTGAAATTTTTGAAGATTCGAAAACGGGAATGTGGTCTCGTCGAATGTGACGTGACGAGAGATGTGGATTTGACGAGTCGACAAGTCATAGCATATATAGCCCCTATGGTTCGGCGGGAATCCTAGTAAGACACATGGAATGGACCTAGGAACGAGCTTGTGAGGAGCGGTAGAGCTAAGGTTGGGATAGCACAGACAATCGAAAATCCGTTGATGATCATAGGAGGGGACTCTATGGTAGAAGATTTCGGTAGGGGTCATATTGTGAAGAGTGCTAGTAGGGAGAATATTTAGAACGTATTCTGACATTTTAGCAGCATTGACCCAGAATGATGGAGGGAGGGAGGCATGAATCAATAGGGTGCAAATCATGTTGTTAATAGTGCGTATGATTCTTTCAGATTTACCGTTTTGTGGTGAGGTGAGAGGGCAGGAGAAACGAAAAACCATGTCATTATTGGTACAAAAACGGTGAAACATAGAGTTATTGAATTCACGACCATTATCGCACTGAAATGATTTTATGTCTTTTTCAAATTGTGTTTGAATGAACTTGCGAAACTCAAGAAATTTGGCAAACACTTTCGATTTAAATTTAAGATAGTATTTATGACCGAGAGAACTAGAGATAGAAGAAGTTCATAAATCGGCATTTTATAATATCAAAGGGAGCAAAGGTAACACTAGTAGATGATTTAAACGGAAGACGAATATGTTTGCCTAAATAACAAGAAACACAATTTTGGGCAAGCTTTCCATTACAACTAATGAAATTGTTGCCTCTAAGAAAATTAAAGACTGAGACTCCTGGATGACCAAGTCTATTGTGCCATGTTGAAGAAGAAATAGTCGCTAGAGTGACGGGAGAGCAAGATCTGGCAGCGGAGGTGGAGGTGAATGGATAAAGATCCCCGTGCTATTGCATCTCGTAAGAGGTGTCCCCGTATGAAGATCCTTCACAGTAAAACCAAAAGGGTCAAAGTCCACAGAGACATAATTATTACGAGTAAATTGGCGGACAGATATGAGGTTCTTAATCATGTGTGGGGCATATAGGGTGTTTTTGAGGGAGAAGGGTGGATGAGGAGGTTGTGTGTATGAGGTACCATAACCTTTAACTGGAATGCGTTGTCCACTACCAACTGTAACATATTGAGGATGCCTTAAACTAAACAGTTGTTGACACCCAATTTTGTCCCATCTTTACTGAACATTTCATTTAGATCGTCCTTTTATCCCCAATTAATTTTACTATGCTTCTTAGTCTTGAAAATCGTCAAAAAATAAGTAGTTTTAATATTCTTCACTAATTATCGCATAATTTTACAATATCGAGTATTACATTTTTTTTTATAATTAAAATATAAGCAAAACAATTTTAATATCTCGTCGTCAGTATTGATGATCAATTTTCTCTTAATATGTTCTTCAATTACTAAATTAATCATTTTTATGAATATTATATTCAAAATTAAATACATATATTAAATCTTTTATCGTATTTTATGCGTGTGCATTTTTTAAATTAATTAAGTTGAAGGAAGCATATTTTAATTAATTGGGAGATTTGGACTAATTATCTATTAATCTCCCAACAATAAAACACCTAATTTTCTACCCAATTTCCCCTTAAGTTCGTCCAGCCCATACTCCCCATTTTAATTTCTCTAAGCCCATTTTAATTCCTAAACCCAGCAGCCCTCCTTAAAAAAAACAAAAAAAAAAAAAAAAAAAAAACAAAACCAAACGTTCCCTTTCAAAACCAGCAACCAAATCTTCACCCAACGAAACCCTTTTACCCACCGGATTTCCCATCGCCGTCACCCCTTTCCCCTTTACCCGCCGGACAAACCATACCACTACCGCCACCCTTCGAATAAACCAAACCCATCACCTGCAGTCCCGTCTCCTTTTCTGAAAATCGCCTGAACCATGATGATTCGTTTTAACCACTGAATCGAAGCATGCAGGAAGGTCTGGTACTGATTCGATTTCGTTCAAAGTTCAATCCAAAGAATAAACCCATACATTTTGTCCAACAGCTCTAATGCCATCAAATCGGACTGAGAAAAGTCAGGTTTTCACCATTTTCATGGTCTGATTTTGTCAATTCGACAGAGACATTTCCTTCCCCCTTTTCGAATTTGAATTTCAAACTAGCAGCTGCTGAAACCCCTGAGTTTTGGACTATAAATATAACCCTTTTAGGTTGTGTAAAAAAAAGAGAAAATAGTTTTTCTCCCTTTGAAAAGCCGAGAACAAGTTTCAATTTTTTAACTTTCAAGGAGCTCAGAAAATCAGAAATACATACTCCTAGAAAACAGACTTCAAAATTACATTTTTTTATTTCTAGTATTGATTCAAAAATCCGAAAACACTAAGTCTTTCTTCGCTTCAGTCGCACACACATACTCTCCGAGCGGAATCGACGAGTCGAGACAACGCTTCGGTTCGTCACCCGTAGAAGGTAAACTCAACTTCCTCTCGACTCTAGTTCATTTCTATGTTATGTGGCCTTTTATGTGTATTCTGCGGATTAATCATATTTAGCCATGTTTGTTCATGTTACCGCTTCTACTAGCATTTAAATGTGATATCGGTTTGGACTGTTTTATCCTTGTAATATTGGTTTCAGTAAGTATTTGTAGTGTAGGTTGTATTGGTATTTGTATAGTGCAAGCATGATATAGATTGGATAAGCATCGGGCATAATGTGTTAGTAATTTGTGTACATGTCCTTTTTTCGATTTAGGAGTAATATAGAATAAACGTCAGCCTTGGGTCTTTAATAGCAAAACTACAAGCTTGCGATAATGAATTTAGGATGGTAAAGGTGGGATAAGAAGTCTTGTGTGTGGAAAAGTTAGTTTCTGAATGTTGTTTGATCCTGTTTGGGGTTCAGGGAATATGAAGTTATGTCTACCTCGATGAGATCTTTTATAGGGTTCATCCTTCTAATGGGTATTTTATTTGTTTGTTAGTCGCGACTTGTTAGTTAGCTAATATGTTAACGTGTTTGAGAATCGATGCTTTGATGAAGCGAGTTGCGTAGTTGTCCCATTTATTTCTATTATAAAACATCTCCATGACAGCATCTAATGTTTCCTATTCTCATCTGCATCATGTCGTGATAGATGAAGTGTTTAATGATACTTGAGTTTGCCCTACTTGCTGAATTGAGAGGCATTTATCTGCATATAGTGTCCTGCATTTTGTTTTAAGTCTAGTGTAAATCCGGTTAAAGTTTCCCTTAATAAATTCCATCTCTTTTGTGTTAAACTTTGGTCATACGATAGCATATGTAGGTTAAATTAAGTGCTAGTAGCTACCTAAGTTTGGCCAGAGATACTTGGAATAGGTTTTGTGCCTTTCCTATTTCTTTTTTAAATATTCAGAATCTGTCACTGCACAGCTATTAATTTGCCTTGTAGAACATATCCCATGTCAGTTTAAACTTTAAACTTGAAATTAAGAATGCATAGTTAAAGGAAATCCAAAGCTTGGATGATGTATGTATTAGCTGTTAAGGGTCACGTTTGGTTGAATTTATTTTAAATAACCTCTATGGTGTCACTGGGCATATGTTTATGTTAAAATGACTTGACATGTCATCTATTTAAGTCAGGAATTATGTCCAGTATTTTGTTCCCACTCATGAATAACATACTCCACTCCTTAATATAAGTCTCCCTATTTATGTGAATATCTTATTGGGGCTGCAACATAAGTACTGGTTAAACATTATGAACTTGTTTATTTTATACCAAGGTCGCGTGTCGAGTTTATCATGCATTGAATCTGTGGTTTCTGCACCATTTTGATGGTTTGTCATAAGTGGATATGGGCTCATCTACATGCCCTGAAATGTCTTATGAACTAGTCATCTACCTGTCTTTGTCTATCTAAATGCCGAAATGCATCTACAATAGCTGGTAATATCTCTAAGTTAGGTTCTGTGATGCATTTTATCCTTTAAATCATTCGGGTTGCCTGGGCCAGTTCCATTCTCTCACTGAGTTTAAAAGGAACTGATCATCTTATGCTTTATTTGTTGTGTGTAACGTATTTGGGCTCTTCTTTAGGCTTCATTGTCCAAGCTATATATTCTGTGTGTTACCAAACGTGTCATATGATCAATCTGATACATCTTTAGACATGAAATAATTGTTAAAGAGGGTCGCGTCTTCTTTAAATCTGGAAATCATACTCGGGGCCTGCCCATTTGGTTCAGACTGTGGAGTAAAAACATGACTATATATCCGTTTAAATTTACACAAGTATATCATTTTTACTTATATTTTAATATGGTTAGAGTGTTTACTAATCCTTTCCTTTTTTTTTCTTTGTTTTACATGAAATGCATCGGGAGCAACGAAGAGTCTCGTTACGAGACTCAATGCAACCATGACGAAATGAAGATCCACATCCATGTCCTTTGCATTCCCGACTTCAGAAATTTCAAAACAAAATAGGGCGGGATGCCATCGTCACTCGCTTTAGTCATTTTAATTCTTTAAATTCCGTCATCTTTATTTGTCGTCTTGTTATCTTATTATGTAACCCTGTATAATTATTGAAATGCTTAGAATAGTTAGACCTAGATCAACAATAAAAAAGGGGGGTGGTTCTAAAATTGGAAACCCAGCGCTAGATTATTTTAGGCTCGTTATACATGTCTAAGCTTTCAAAACAATTTGGTCACCTTTTATTTGTATGATTAATCATAGGAAAAAATAAGGTTTTACTTTTACCTAATTTGCTAAAAAATAAACTTTCACAAAAAATCGTCTCTTGGTATTATAAAGAAAAAATATTTTCTCATTACTTTCAATTGCCAAAATATAAGTATTTTACAAATAAAATAAATGCATATTTTTACCCATATATGTATTTTTTATAAACAAGTCTTACAACTCTTTTATGTTGTCAAGAATGCATCTTTTGTTATTAAAAACTTGCAACGTCTTTTATTTAACATTTATAAAAGTATGCATTTCTTAGCGCAAATATTAAACCTAAGTTTGAGCGGACAATCATGAGTTAGCGGATCCTTTAGGATGCCTAACCCCTTCCCTTTAGGATAATAAAGAACCCTTACCTAGAATCTCACATAGTTTCACAGACCTTAAAAATGGAGATCATCCGTAGTATTTTATGCTACATTTTCAGTGTCCTAATTCACTATAATAATTAGGTGGCGACTCCGTAAAATAATTTTAGGAATCCAACCATGTAGCAGTAATCCCGTTTCACGACTCCGGTTGAAAATGGGGTGTCACAACAGTTTAGGAATAGTACATGCAGATTGAGTGACGTGAGATGTGGCGCCTGAGTCCATATACCAAGTATTGTCAGGCTGTTGCATAGAGAGGGTGCTTGTCACGCGACGACCGGGCGCGACTAGTACCTCAGGGATACTGTCGGTATACATCGAGAGAATAGCAATGAACATACATAACACATAACTTATAAAAGGGTAAACATCATGGCGGTAGATAAAGTGTCTACCATAAAACATACTTAAACAAAAGTATAGAAGTACAACTTCTTCTTATAGACCAAAACATATATGTGACCACGCACTTAAAGATAACCACTGTGGCGGGGCCAACCGCATACCCCTGAATGTACAAAATACCTATAGCATCAGGGAATATCCGTACCAATAAACAAGCTTCCGGAGGAATGGAGCTTCTGACACCGGAATAGTGATCCTAAGAACGAGGATCCACAATCTGTTTACCCTTACCTGCGGCATGAACGCATCCCCCGAGGAAGGGGGTCAGTACACAATATGTACCAAGTATGTAAAGCTGGAAAATATTGTAGTAATGATATCATAAGTCTAAAAGTAAGCTGGAGTCATGGAAGACAATCAAAATACCTTTTACTGTGCCTTACTAACAATGAGAGTGACAAGTATATATATATAATACTGCATAAAATAGGGGCCTTAGGATCAAAACAGGGTATCTCGCCCGTAGTATCAATAAGCACCCCTACTCCTGGGACTATTTCACCCGCATAGGTCCTGTGGACCCGCATGAGGTATTCCTCGCATAAGGTCAGACTCCGCGCGTGAGACTACTTCACCCGCGTAAGCCCATAAGGACTCGCGTGAGGTATTCCTCGCGTCATGGGTAGCAAATCCACTAACAGGTGGTATAACGATCTTGGAGACTTACCCGCCGGATATACTCTTACCACAGGCGGATGGTATAACGATCTTGGGGACTTACCCCTCAGATATACTCTTACACTGAAGCAGATGGTATAACGATCTTGGGGCTTGCCCCTCAGATATACTTATAACGATCTTGGGGCTTGCCCCTCAGATATAATCTTACACTGAAGAAGGTGGTATGACGATCTTGGGGCTTGCCCCTCAGACATACTCTTACCCTGGAGAAGATGGTATAACGATCTTGGGGCTTGCCCCTCAGATATACTCTTACCCTAGCTCAAATCACATCATATCATAATCATAAATAAGTTAAGAAAACTTATAACTTCTTATTAGTCTTGTTCATATACCCTCTCATTTTAGTTTACTTAAGGCACTTAATCCTATCTTTAATAAAAGAAAATCGGGAATTTAACCCAAGTACTACATACTTCAACTCTTTTAAAAGTGACTCTTCTTTATACGTAAAAACCTTTGGGCAATTGATGCCTTAAAATCAATTTGCCTCTTCATATACTTATCTTACTTAGAGTAAATCTCTTCTCATTAACCTTTTATGAAGCTAATAAACCAACTTCCCATAAAGTTGTTATATTAACTTTTACACTTTAGTAAAATCATACTTTTCCCCTAACCAAGGGACTTATACATTCTTAAAACGAAACAAGTCATTATATACTTAAAACAAGTAAGAATACCAAATCTTGTACGTCTACCGTACTACATAGTTTCATCTATTCATGCTCAAGAGATAGGAAAGCTTCACATACCTCTTTGGTCAATCCACTTGCTAAGCTCAACTACCGCAAGTAATATTTCGACATATAATAATCATGATACGTTTATTAACCTCTAATCTCAAAGTAGAACAATCCAAGTTCAAAGTCACTAAATTCTATGGAAAATTGGGCAGCATTTCCTTTGTTTCTACTCACTTTGCCACCTTTATCAAGGCCGAATTTATCATCCAAACACCACATTTAAGGCTCAACAATCCAACATTTTAAAGGGGATTACACCTCCAAACTTGGGTGTAAAATTACCCATTAGGTACAACAATTCTCTTAACAATTCTAAGGTAGTTTTTAGGCTACAACATGCTCATAATATCTTCTTAACCAATTCTTTCATATCCAAACCACATTTCTTGCATGCAATGACTCTAAGAGCATTATTTACTACCACAAGTTCTTTCTTCTTAACATGCAACACTAAAAACTAATTCTAAAGGAAGAAATGTTACCTTAAAGTTTTAGCCAAACTTATTCCAAATATTTTGCTAGCTTCCTTGCCAAGAACACCACCACAACAACACCAACAAGCTAGCCACAAGCTTCCTTCTTGTTCTTAACTTTTCAGATTTTTCTTAGGCTTTGAATTTCCTTTGGAAATGTAGAGAGAATGAGGAGCTAATTTAGAGAGAGGGAGAGGTTTGAAAGATGACCAAGTCTTCAAGACTTGGTCAATATAAGGCATGCAAGAAAAATCAGATGGGGGGACACTTGTCACCCTCCCATGGCCTTTTTAAAAGAGAAATCAGACTTTCCTAAGTTTTTCCGCCCAAAAATCCCGCCTCGACGCCGAAACCTCCGCAGCCCCTCTGAACTTCCAGCGCCGCGGCCCTGCTGTCCTGGCGCCGAGGCGCTGCAACTTCAGCGATCCTTCAGTACTTTCGGCGCCGCGACCCTGCATCCGGCGCCGCGGCCCTGTCGCCTTTGTCCGAAACACATTTCTGTCCGACTGCGCACTGAACTTGTAACTCTCATAACTTTCTACTCCGACGTCCTATCGACGAACGGTTGGTTGCGTTGGAATCTAGACTCAACGAACTACGCCCTAGGACTTTGAAACACTTAGGAACTCTCAATGTACCGGGTTATAACCCGCCTCAAAGTTGACTAAAACCCGTCCGGAACAATCCGTCAACCTATCCTTTGAAAATTTTAAGTCTTACATGCTTTCGTACACTCTCATACGTAGGGTCAGAACTACGGGGTATAACAGTGCTGAACGCCTGACCCAACTCAGTAGGTGTCATGCTGGAGGAGGGCTGTGGGACCTGACTCTGCATGAAGTGGGCCTGCTGCGAGGCTGGAGCGGGGCCCAACAAACCGGGATAAGAATACGGATTGTAGGGCTGCTGGTATTGGAATGGACCTTGCGCCGCGGCTTTGGACTGGGGCGCCGCGGTCCTGTACTGGTGCGCTGCGGCGCTGTACGGTGGCTAGTTGACTAGCTAAGAGCAATTATGGAAGTTGATTTGTACAGCTGTATAGAGCTGTGATATACATGCATATATAATTATATACTGGTATCTCAATTAGTTAAGATCAGTTTTTTTAGATATTTTTAAATCAATGAAACAATTTTTTTCTCTCTAGAAATTATTCCAATGCTTCCCTTCTTCGATTGTTCAACAATGGCGATCTTCTACCTATATAGTCTTTGTTGTATGGGAAGGAAGCACACTTGGATCATTTGAAGGTGTTTGGATGTTTTTGTTTTGCAAGTGTTCTACCGAGAGGAAACAAATTAGTGTCAGGGGCAGAATAATAGTCTTTCATAGGATATTTAGAGAAGAAGAAAAGCTATAAATTGTATGATTCTGATGCAAAGACTTTTGTTATTAGTAGAGATGTGACATTAAGAGAAAACATATTCCCTTTCCAACAATTAGAAAAGAGTGGAATAGAAGATGTTTTTATTCCCATTAGTGGCTTAGATATGCAAGGTAGCTAGTTTAAATGTACAAGAAGAAGCACCTGAACTGGTACATGAGGCAACATCAATAGAGGAGTTGCTGCATAGTGATGCTATTGTACCTTATGAATTTGATGCTATCATAGATCATGGTTTAAATGCTGTAATCTCTGATCAAATAGAAGCTGCAACTTCTGATCAGGAGGAGTATGTTAGTGGTGATCAAGTGGAATAGGCTGAAGGCTCCTTGGGTAAAATGCGGGAGAAAAAAAGAAAGGATCAAAATGAGAGGGGACAAGAATTAGTGGCCCAACAATTAGGCAATCATGACTAATCATTGGACCAGATATAAAAGAAGAACAAGAATTGAGATTGAGAAAACGTACCTGGGCAGACCTGCGTGCAGTTTGCGTCGCTGATGTAACGCGGAATTTCACTGTCTCTGAATTTATCTTGTCTCGCGCTGCATGCGCGACGCGGCTGTAGTGCGAGCTTGCTATTTTTTTCTGGTCCGAGTTAGATTTGGTTTTTAAAAGCACATGTCTTTTGGCACTCTATAAATATATATTCTACACAATTTTTACATATCTTGAGATTACTTTTGACCTGATGTTTAAAACTTTGAACCTAGAAAGAGCTTGCCGCCGTGGAGGCCGGAGTTATTGAATTTTACATTCTCTTTTCTCTAACATGAAAGCCGACATTTGATTATTGTTTAACACTATTGATTTTCCATCTATTGGGTTGCTTATTTATTTTTGAGCTTAATTGTTTAGTTACTTGCTCACTAATTAAACACTATCTGTGGCATGTGAATTGGATTAGGGATAGGGAATTTGCATGCATAATAAGAATAAATAGGACTTGTTCGTATTTATACGTTTTGCTGATGAGGATAGGAATATACCCTTTAGCCTTGCTTAGTTGAATATAGAGATATAAATGTGTTCTTGTTACCTTTGACGGCCATAGAATTATAGGCGTTATAGTAGCTTCTACAAGTTTGTGAGCAACTCGGAAGATACTCATGATGTTAACACCAACCCGTCAACTAATAACCTAGTAAATGAAATAGATAACGATTGGAACACTAAAACTGAATTGGTAGTAGTCATAACCCTAGATCTATCTCTTCTCCGGTAAAAAATCATTCTTTCTTGGTTGAAGTTCATTATTTTTTTTGTTATTTTATAAATATAACTTTGGATTTTATTTCTTGTTTAGATAATTAGAATTAGTTTAATTTAGTAAATAGTTAATCATAAGTCAATGTGGGTACAATATCTGAACTTAATTTTTGCAGTGAATGGACTGGGCGGCTAGCGTTTGGAATTAATTTCGGCCGAACGGCTAACTTGGGTCATTTGCTTAAAATGAGACCTTTTTGGGCCTTTTTTTGCTGGTGGTCACACCATGTACTTTTCCCGAATAGTTTTGCTTATAAGGCAGAAGTTCAATATATATCAAGACAGTTTCACTGCTAAATTGATTACAAATTTTGTCTTATAGGCTTGCTAGAACTTATGTTTGATAGGCAATCGAAGTCCTCCCTAGACATTCTTAGGGATACCACGCATCACTTCCCGGAATTATTAGTAGATGTATGTGCAAATCAGTCCGGACACATCGGTTAGAGAATTTTTTTTGTTATAGGAGGTCATTTGTTATAAAGAGTATACCTTTATAATGATGTATATTATTTTTATTGTTAAAAAATTATTATAAATAAATAAAATATTACATAAAATATCCATTTCAATAAACATTTACTGGTTAAGTGAAATTATACCGCTATATTAAAATCTGATTGTACATAAAAAAAAATACTAAAACCCGAACACATAGTTGTATCTATCACTTGGGATAGACACAATTTTTTCCTCAATTTTAATTACATCAGGGGAAATGAAAATCGATAATTGAAACGTCTCAAATTGACATGCTTTTCTCATCGTTCCAATTTTATCGTTGACACGTACATCTTTATTTTCTTCCTATGAATTTGATAGAAGCACATATGTGTATGATCAAGCTTTTACAATTATTTCTCAAGTTGAGAAACACCTTTTAGGTCAAATACATAGGAATGGACGGGTTCGGATACCCTACAATTTTTGAACTATCCAGACTCTATCCTGTAAAAGAATGATTCCTAAATTTACTATCCGGAACCAACCAGTAGCAATTATTACCCAGAATATACTCGGACCCTACGGTTCCGGATAGGTTCCCGGGTACCCTGTAACGGAAAAGACATATATAATTTGCTGCTAGAAGTATGAATTCATCACCAATTTTTCAGTTACTTGATTACCAATTTTTACAACTCTGAAAGTAGATAACTATAGATTATTCCCCTATTTCTCTACAAACACTAGTCAAAGTACATATATAATTTGTTGCTAGAAGTATGAATTCATCACCTCAAATTAGTTAGTTAACCAGAAAAGATTTTGTCAATCAAAAAGCTGCGTATTTAACAAAAGACTACAAATTTTGAACCTACAAAAACATGAATTCACAATGGTAATGGAGAAGTTGTGTAGTGCGTAATGCTTAATGTATCATTGCCCCCAAATCCCAAAACTAAATAATTTAAATGGGGTGAGTTCATAGGGTCCGGGTATCGGTTTCGGGTCCGGGTATTCAGTCTCTATTTTTCGAAACCGAAACCGGATCCGACATTGATCGGTTTCTAATTTTACTATCTGGAACCTACCCGTTATTCTAATATAGCTATCCGGAACCTATCCGTTAGTGTCGGTTCCGGTCGGATATCTGGATACCATGTACCCATGCCCCTACAAACACATACTTATCAAGAAGTAGAAATACTTTAAAAAAAAACCAAAAAATATTTTTACATGGAAGAGAATGTTTCTCCAAAGTGCTTCTTGAGAAGCTCTTTTTGCCCATTAAATTAATTTTTTTTTGATCCATTTCCCTTTTCTTTTCACAAAATTTCTTTTAATCCCATATAATATCTCCAAATAAAATAGAAATTTAAGAATGTGGTAGGGCGGGGGATGGGGGTAGGGGGAGGTAAAAAAATATATCATATTTTAAAATATTTTTTTTATAAAAGTAACAAAAAATATGAAATAAAAATTTGAGGATGAAGGTGGGGGTGGAGGGGGTAGGTGTGGGTAGGGCGGGGGGAGGGTTGTAAGAAAATCCATATTTTTTATAAATTGTTTATAAAAGTAAAAAAAAAATAGAAATTTGAGAATGGGGTAGGGGGTAGGGGGAGGTAAGAAAAAATATCATATTTTTAATAATTTTTTTATAAAAGTAACAAAAAAATATGAAATAGAAATTTGAGGATGAGGTAGGGGCAATGGGGTAGGGTGGAGGGGGTATCAGATCGCCCATGATGGGACCCTTTGTCAACGTCGTCATGCGGGTAGGGCGGGGGGAGGGGGTAAGAAAAAATTCATATTTTTTATAAATTGTTCATAAAAGTAAATAATACATAAAATAGAAATTTGAGAATGGGGTAGGAGGGCAGGGGGGTAGGAGGTAAGAAAATTTTCATATTTATAGAAATTTGAGAATGGGGTGGTGGTGGAGGGGGTATGTGGGGTTAGGACGGTGGGGGAGGTTAAAAAATTCATATTTTTTATAAAAGTAAAAAAATATGAAATATAAATTTGAGGATGGGGTGGAGGGGGTAGGTGTGGGTAGGGGTAGATTTGGACATATTTGAGTCATTGACTATCATATTGTCGTTACATTTCTTATATACAATATAATATTTTTTTTTATTAAATGTTTAAATTGTAAATTAAGATATAGTAATTTTTAGAAATATAGGATAGAAAAGAATATTTTAAATAGTTTTAAATCTATTAAAAAGAATATATTCTAGTTTATTTGCATAAATGTAGGCCAAACAGGGAAGTGTTTCTGTTTCTCAGAATTACTTCTATAATTATAGGTCAAACACTTTAACAGATTATCTAAAAATAGTTTCTGCAAAACTACTTCTAAAAAACAGAAGCACTTTTAAAAAAACTTGTCAAACAAACCCTTAATAAATTTTCATGTAAAAGTGTTCCGCCCATTAAATTCAATTACTTCGTATTATTCGTTCTTTTATTTTGTGGAATAGTCAATAGTAAATTACCCCTATCAGTATAAAAAGGAAAGATATTAATTTCATTAATAGTTATGCCTTATCTCATAAATGATATCACATACACTAGAATATCACAATCTGTGACTCATTTTTATGATTATAACAATCTGACTCCTTTATTTATATATATATATATATATATATATATATATTGCAATCATGGCAAAGCATTGACAACATTCTTTAAAAAACACAAGCATAATTAATAAAAAATATATATATAAATGGCAAAAGTTTCAGTCAACTGTTGTGTTCTCGTTGTCATCGTGTATCTTTTGGGTTAGTGCATTTAATCTCTCTCATTTTATTTAAAATTAGTTTTTTGTTTACTATTTATCTATTTTATTATTTATGTAATTTCGTTGGAACGTTTAAGTAGTATATTTTTTCTTCAATCATGAATGCTTTAAACAAGAATTTTAATACATAAACGATTTGCGTATATTTTTTGTTTGTTTTCTTGAATTGGATTCTTCGTTAATTGATTTATTGTCACACCGATGTCTTTTCTTTTGAACTGAGGGTCTATCGAAAATGTTAAGTCCCACATCGGATATGAAATAGGAACATGAACTCCTTATATGGACTTATACAATCTTCACCCTACAAGCTAGCTTTTGGGGTTGAGTTAAGTTCAAGATCCATTTTACAAGCTATCAGAGTTAGATTCATTCCAATTCGTTGTCCACTGATGTTGGGCCCCCAAATTATATTATCAACGCTCCAGCTAACAAAGTCTGGACATGCGAGGGACTGTTAAGAGTCTCACATCGGATATGAAATGAGAACATGATATATGAACTTGAACAATCTTCACCCTACAATCTAGATTTTAGGGTTGAGTTAGACCCAAAATCCATTCTTTACATGAAACAACCTCCCTACCCCATAAAGATAGGGATAAGGTCTGCGTACATTTTACCCTCTCAGACCCCACTTATGGGACCACTGAGCATGTTGTTGTTGTTATGGTTTGTTAATTGATTTTAACAATAGTTTTTTTTTATTGTAGTAGTCCTAGACTCGACGATCGCCAAAAAGGAATGCACTAGTGAAGTTGCCAGTGTACAGTGCCAAGTGAACGATAATTGCATGCCTACCTGCGAGGATATATATGGAGATAAATTATTTTGGGCATCTTGTCTGCAGAAATCACCTCCTCCTTCTCCTGTTTGTGTTTGTCATTATTATTGTTAAAGATTTCTTATAAATGTCTCTCTTTGGATTTCATCTAAATAAAGTTATAAGATTGATTTCTTTTTTGGTGCAATATAAGATTAATGTCAAAAATATGAAAATATTTACCTACTCCTAGCATGTAAATGCAATTAACATTCCATGGCAAGTTAATTAAAATATGTAGCTATGGGTAAGAAAACTAAAGATCCCAACTACCTTGTCCCTGATTTCATGCTTCTAAAGAATTTTGTTCACTAACACAAATGATTATTTTATTGGTAATGGTAATTTTACTTTCTTTCAACATCCTCTCTTTAATTATGTATTATATATTTGTTTTTCATATAATAATAATAATATACATTATTATAATTATACTCATACTATTTCTGCTGAGAAAAAAATCTGCTTTAATAAACCAATAAAGCATAATTGAACCTTTTAATTTTCTTTGTCGGTCATATGCATTGGGTCATTTTTCTTTTCCTTTGTCGGCCTCATTTGTAAATTATTGATCATTTCACTATTTTCTTTTTATTTCGATCCTCTATATAAGGATCTTGAGTTTTAGTTTAAGAGTAGGTTTTCGGAACCACCCGCTCTCTCTCTCTACTTGTAAAATACTCTTTGGATAAATAAAAGTTGAATATTTACGGTACATCTGTCTCTGAGCGCAACCCTCAACATATGTAATTTTATTATTTTATTTTAATTATTTTTTTTAGATTTAGCCTAAAATGATACGCTAAACATTTTGTGTTGAACTATGTCACACTAGACTACGAGATATTGTGGTGAAAATGCTTTAATTAGCAAAGATTCAAAAAATGAGAAGGTACTAAGGCTGGGCAGAGGATATTCCAGGTGGAATGACTGAAACTCAGGCTGGTGGTCCTGTTTTTAGCTCGCTGAGCCATGGTGGTGTTAAGGCATTTTTTGGATCTGTTCTGAGTTAAGTTTAACTCCCTGCCAGGATTATCGATCCATAAAGGTCCCTATAGTGTCATCTCAGTCAAAGATGGTATCAGAGTCATGGTACTCACACATAGTAATAGGTGATATATATTTAACACACTTCTTAAAATGAATATGATTAAGAACAGAAATACTGTTAACAGTAAAAAAAAAGAAGGAATATGACATACCTCAACACCTAGATCTACTTAATAAGTGGACTATCCAAAAGATCCAACTCAGGTTAATATATCAAATGGGTACTTTTGAGAAATTAGGTCTCAAATAGGTAGTTAAAACTACTGAAAAATCAATCACTGTAGATAGCGATCATGCTACTTTTAAGTTGTTAAATAACAGTGGTATTTCTCCTTATAAGGAAACCCATAGATTTATGCATATTGGGTTAGTACATGTTTCATTTAAGCCCCTTACATTAAGAGGTTTATCGGAAAGCTTCATAGCACCTTTAAGAGATGGCAGGAATCAAAAATGAAAGAAATCCCCCATAGGGACTGTTCAAAGTTCAAACTAGTTTAGCTTATGGTCATGTATATTTTAATGCTTATCCTAATTTGCATGTATCTTTGAAGAATGAGAATTCATTACATGATTTAATATTAAGCATGAAATTACATGGATATGATCATATGTCTTCATATGTATTTTCTATTGGATATATTTTAAATCTTTATATACTATGAATCCTATGTGCAAAATAATGGACTTCGAAATGAAACTATTGTAATAAAACTAATTTTGATAAATCGAAGATTACTACTCGAAGACCTATCAAATAAGATGAAATAAACTTTTCCAAATAGTGGGTCATAGAGGGAGTCGCTCCTCCCCAAAGTAATCTTAATACTGATGTAACTGAAATTGAGCAAGTCCCAGATGGGACTGTCAAGTTGAGGTTCTCCGAACCAAATTACTTGATGGACAGATTCGAACGTAATAGTCTTGACTCCAGATCTAGTTTTAGTATAACTAATTCTTTAAACCGTTCCTATATTTCACCAATTGATTATATTGTTATATCTCCATCACGAGCTTCTACTTCACGTATTAGAGAAACTGACGATAATATAATTGATAGTACCTGAAATATAGTGATAATTGCCAGTGGTGTTCAAGAAGACACGAAAATAACTAGTCAGAAATGAATTTTCCTACTGTTTAATGGATCAAGCTCAAAAAATTGATTTTAGTCGGGAATCGCCAACAAAAACAAATCAGTGATGAAAGAACGTTCCTTCAAGAAGAATTTTATAAAGACTTTGCTAATGTCAATAAGATTATATCTTTTGTTCCTTGGTTCATGGCCAAATATATAGGAGATTATATCTCTGTTTTAGAAAGGGAATATAAGTTAACAAGCGGGAAGTTAATAATTTTCCAAATTGAGAAGGATGATAAAGTTCTTCATTTTACAGCATTTTCAAAATTGTTTAAAAATGATACATTACAAATCACTACTAAACATATTAATATTATGCTGAAATAATAAGAAAAGTAGATCAATCTTTTTGGACATAGAAAGTGTTATATATTGCCCTTTATTAGGAGTATCCGAAGCTCTATCTAGTTTCTTATTTCGTCCTCGTGGATAATTCAAAAAACTAATACATTTTGTTATCTTATACTAGCAAAATAAAAGATTAGAGAATGAATTATTAAAATAATTGGATATAATGCAAATAAATAAAGAAACACAAATTAGGAGTGCAAAATGCAAAGAACTCCAAACTTTATGTGCAAGTACATCTAATCTAAGTAGCAAGATTCGGACATTGAGCCGCTTATGCCCAATCTCGATCCGAATATGCCCAAAGTTCCTCACAAATATTCCTAAGTAGTAACCTAGGAATCCAACAATTTTTTTGAGATATATAGTAAGTACAAAATATAAACCATGCTAAAAGACTAGGTTAGCAAAGGTGCGGTTTTGGGTACTAAATAGGCGTTTGGACTTTGGATATAAAAATATGAATTTTAAAAAAAAGTAATATTTGAAAAAAAAATTGAAAATAATATTTAGAAATTGAGATTGTGTTTGGACATGAATATAACATGGAGTTTTTCAAATTTCGAAATATCTAAAAAATTGTAACAATTCTATGTTCAAACATAATTCTTAATATACATAGGAGTATATTTACAAATTTAACAATCTTAACATGTTAATTAACCACCAAAACTAATAAGAAAAATGAGTAAATTGTACCTCACCTAGCTAGTTAAGCCACAAACAAAAAATATATATCAAACTGTTTTCCAACCTAATGAATCCAATAACTCGATATCAATAAATCAATAAATATATTTTGCGATTAGATTATCAATTACGATTGGATTTTAAACTGCCTACTAAACACCGAGCTTAATTAGAGTGGTGGGTTTGTAAAGACTTTTTACAAATATTACCCCAAACCCAAACTAGTAGTCTGTTTACTTTGGCCTAACATTCACTTTTTCGTCTTCCATGTGACACACTTCCTTCATCTTTCTCCCTAACTAGTAAGTACCCCTAATCTGTATATCTGCCCACAAACATCTCCTTCTTTACCGCATTTCCACATACACCATCTCAACAGGTTCTTTCTCTTTCACTATTTTACTCACTTGAATTTCAACATTCTTTTTCTTATACAATTATCAAGATTATTTTTTTCTAAGCAATTTCAAGATTGACCCCTGTAATTGATAATAATAGTTTTTTTTAATAAAAGATTGAAATTTTCTCGAGTTTAATGCATGGATGAATTGATATAGATTTTTATGATTCAATTTGGGAATTAACCTGCGTACATCCTACCCTCCCCAGACTCCACTATGCTGGGTATGTTGTTGTTGATCAGAAAGGAAATGGGTTTAGTGGGGAATTTGAGGATTTAGTAATATAGTTTCAATTGTAATTTTGGTTGTTTTGGAGGTGGGGGTGGGGGGAGTGGAGGGGAATGTAGATATGTCTAATTGACTTTCTTTTATGCTCTAAAGAGTAAAGTTTTAGCTATGCAGTTTGCTATCTGCTGATTAAGTAAGTCAAGGTTCTTTTCAAGCCAATTTTGTGATTACTTATGCTTATGTTCAATCATTCTAGATATGTCAATTAATACAATATTGAAGTTTATGAGAAAAACTTGAATTAAAGTAAAAAGAAAAAAGTAATCTTTCAAATCCACCAGCTTGAGTTGGCAGGTACCAGTGGAATTAGTCAAGGTGCGCGCAAGTTGGTCTGGACACCACAATCATAAATCTTTCTATGGATATATAAACCATGGCATAAACAAGGGAAATGAATCACCTTGAAAGGCTTATAACAGTGTGTATCAACAACACATTATTTGGTCCTTATTAAGTTATTGCTAGGTCTTGATTGTTGGTCTTTATTAAATAAAATTGTTTGGGAAGGTTATCGATAAAACTTGGAAGATTCAACCAATGACTTGAAATTGATGTCCTTTTATAGGAAAATTTAATCTTGGACCAATATCTGAATAATTAGGTCATCTCTGGACTTTAGGTACATCATTGACATAATGAAATTCTACTGCTATATGTTGAGTTGCACTTTGTAATGGGTCCTATTGAAACTGAAAATGGAAATTGATACTAGTTTAACTACTCAAGTTTAATCCAGCTCCCACATTATTCAAAAATCAAGCTTTTTTAACATTGAATGTGGTTCAATAATGGAAGACACAGTACTCAATAAATCGCGGCAACTTCTAAAAATTTCAATCTCATATAGTTTCTTTACCTTCTGGTAGCTACTCCACTGCGCAAAAACAACCAATTCCATGTATCCAAGGAAACCTAAAAGATGATAGTATCTAGTTCCAGGATAGTCAAGAACTAGAAACAGGCGAGCTCTTATTCTCCCCCTCACAATATGAAGTTTTCTAAAGAAATGAACTTGTTAAGGGGTAAACATAAAAACGAAGAAGACATGGTGCAAATGAAAAAAGGTGCTTACATTTATGGCCTAAAATGCAAAGAACTCAATGAGTTTGTAAATACACTCTCTTCTTTTTTCCAATTTATGTGACAATCTTTCCTTTTTAGTCAGTCCAAAAAAGAATGACATCTTTCTATATTTAGTAGTAATTTAACTTTAAACTTCCCATTTTAACTTTAATGAGATGGTGGCCACAAAAATTTCTCTAACTTAATTTTAGACCACAAGTTTCAAAAGTCTTTCTTTTTCTCTTAAACTCCGTGCTCAGTCAAACACCATCACATAAATTAGAACGGAGGGAGTAACAACTGGGTGAAGTAGTGGATTGTGTAGTTTGGTGAATTCATGGGATATACTTTTGATCCGTGGAGATTTTCCTTTGCTTGAAAGAATTTTAGTATGCATTCTTCATCACTAGAAAACATGAAAATACTAACGATTCATTTCCTTGTTACAGAAAATCAAAGAAGTGGTTGGATTACAACCATAACTGGTCAATATTGGCATCTGCGTGTTAATGCTGGCAATCAGTCATATTCAGTTGACTGATTGCCAAATAGCAGATGGGTGCCCAGAGTTCACTGATGCCTAAGACAGCCTTAGAAGGTGTGCAAGTAGTGCCTCATTCACCATTTGCATTGGAAGAGATAAAACAACCTGGGGACTTTCATCAACCGAGCCATGCAAGTTTTCCCGTCGGAAGAAGACGACAGCTGACAGTGCAGTAAGTTAAAATGAGGTTATCTTGGTTGACCTCTGATCATTTTTCTGGAGGTGCTTTTCTATCTTCTAAAAGTATGTAGATGCAGGGGGGATCCAAGTACCGGTTTACCCAATACTTTTGACTCGGAGAATAAATTTATGAGTATAAATCTACTAAAATTGCAATAAATACAGATATGAACCCATAACTTCTAAAATATAATGGGTTCAATACTAAAAACCGTATAGATTGAACTCATAAAATTTAAATCCTGGATCCGCCTCGGTGTAGATAATTGACTTGTCAATTTAGATCCAAAGTAGGATTAGGGTTGACAAGAATTTGACTCATCATGCTATCTTGTTCACCAGGAGAGTTTGGCAGCAAAGGCCTGGTTGCCTCAGGCCCATCCGTTGTAGTTGCCATGGTAAAGATACAAAGACCCATAGTTTTATGAACAGTTAGGTGTATAATACGTAGAAAATGACAAAAATGGTCCCTTATGTTTGAAGGTAGGTTCAAAATAGTCCCTTAGGAATGCACTGAATAGTTTTGGTCATTTAAGTTTGCCAAAAGTTAACACTTTTAGTCTCTGTCAAATATTTAACAATTTATGTTCATTAAATTTGACGAAAACATTGGAAAAAAAAAGATTTAACCTTAAACACCAAGAGAGTCCCATCAAATCTTAAAAACTGTAACAGAAAAAAACGCACTAGATACCAATAAGATATAAAAAAGAAGAATTGCACCTCAAAAAGCTGCACCAGACTAGAAATAAATAATAAATAGCACAAACTGCAATAATTGTACCTCTAAATGTGAGTTCTCGCTAAATTTCTTTTTTTCATAGTTCTTGTTTAATCTAACTGACAATGTTTGGTAAATATTAGACAGAGACTAAAACTCAGTGCATACTTAGGGGACTATTTTGAACCTACCTTCAAACATATGGGACCATTTTTGTCATTTTCTCTGTGATACTTCCTCCAGCATATTTCTAATCTTTTAGTTTTTTTCTTTTAGGTGATAGAACCCTTGCTGAAACTATTGCCAATGTGATCACTTCACTTCCTTTTATTGCTCTTGGACTTCAGGCTCCGAGGTCAGATTTTTTGCTAGAGCCGTTTTACGATTATGACGTTTGATTACTCTCATAATTCTTAATTTCATTTTTTGGTTGCTGCAGGAAGAATCTTCATTGCAAACTTTATGCCAATTCATTGATTGGAGTTGGAATTGTCTCCAGTTTGTACCATTCTTCGAGAGGGAAAGTAAGACGGTATATGAGATGGGCTGACTACACAATGATAGCAACAGCCACATTGGTAAGTCTTAAGCAGTTCGTTCATTTTTAAATCTTTTCAGGATCTTTTATGTTGCCCAGATATTCCAAGATATAATTTTGCTTGGAACTTTATTCACACCTGAAGTGCTTGCTCAAAATTATATTATTGATAACTACCTCAGGCATCAACATCAAAAAGAAAATAAAGTGTAAAGAATTGGAAAATGTGTGTGACATGACACTGAAATAGGTGGCAGGTTGTGCTCAAATAGTTTTCTTGCTAAATTGTGTGAGAGGGATCTACTGCACATGTTGAGCCAGGGGTCTTTCGGAAACCTCTCTACCTCCCAAGGTAAAGGTAAGGTCTGCGTACGCTCTACCCTCCCAGATCCTACTTGTGGGATTACGCTGGGTATGTTGTTGTTGCTCAAATTCTAAGAAATACTTTTATTTGGGTGCCAATTAAATAGAGCTATAGTGCCTTGGGGGACAGAGTTACCTATTGCTAGTGGGAGGTGACAGTTATCTCGTGGAATTAGTCGAGGTGCGCGCAAACTGGCCCGGACACCACATTTATCAAAATAATAATTAAATAGAGCTATACTTACCAATAAAAAAATAGAGCTATACTGGAATGTTGGTGCCCTACCTTGAGAATTGTGTTTAAAGAAATTTTATTCATCATGAACTTCCAATCAAATAATACTTTTCCCAAGAAGATGATGTATTCTTCTACATTTTTAAGTCTCAAGCACCTAAAAGAAAATAATAAAGCTAACCATTCCCCTATATGGTCATTCTTTTATTTTATATTTATTCCTGGAGAAGTACCTGTTTACGCAAGTTGGCCCGGACACCACCGTCATAAAAAATAGTTTTGATAGCAATGTAATATCAGAATTATGAATTTGTTTCCTCAGAAATTTTATGGACTTCATAGAAATTCCATTTTCTATATTTAGTAAATTCATTGTCTCACAATGTTACGCAAAGTTCAATATATATTCATCAAAAGGAAATAATAGTTCCACTTTTTCTTCGCTAACATTTTGAAAGGGATGCTATTATGTTCTCTTTTCTATTGTTTCTAGAGGAAAAAAAATGAAGAATGTCGTCATTCATGCACCTAATAGGAGTGCAACTCGAGAAATTTAACGTGCATTTAACATAAGCTGGGATACTGATTTTGGGCTCTTCTCATAGATGCCCCTGCAGCATCCGATTTCTAGCTACGTGCTTTATTTTCAACTTCCAATTTGCCTTTAAAACCACTTATTTGACTTCTGTTGTAAGTTATTTAGCTTTACAAGGATAATATGGCTCAAATAATTCTAGATTTGGTTGCACCAGAGACAGGTGTATCTAATCAACTCATGCTTCTGAATTTGTTTTTGATAACTGTGGTGTCCGGACCAACTTGTTCGCACCTCGACTGATTCCCCACAGGATACCTGCCACCTCCCACCAGCAAGAGTTCCAATATATCTTGTCATGCGTTGTGACAGACATATGATATATACAACTCCGACTCAGATCATGTTGGTGATAAATGCAGTACTTGACTGTGTAGATGAATATTTAATTTATTTCAAAGAGTTTTTGGTTTATTCTTGTTATTTTTTGTTACACTGTTCTTGTACCAGCGGAACTTGATGTTTTCTGTAATATCTTGTTAAAAATGGGATGCCTAACAAATTTCTAGTGAGCTAACACGTTTTATTTAGTAATAAAATTTCACAAACATGTTATTTTATATGTAATTCAATAACTCATTTATCTTACACTTATTCACTATACTACACAATTCACAAAAAATGGCAATTTCAATACGCTAGACTATTGTGGGGGTGGGGGGTGGGGGGTTATTGCGATTCTCAGAAAGAGAAGAATAATCAACTCAGCTAAGTGTTAACCAACCAAGATGCTTTGTTCGTCTAAACCCAGTGTATAAGGCTTCTGGCAGGAAAGATACCTTTTTTTTTTATTCCCCTCCCCAGGAACTTCCCCTTTGCTCCCTTGGTGATTCGACCTCGCAACCTTCGAGTTAAAAGTGGAGGGCGTTTACCATCTGAGCAACCCTCTTGTCGCAGGAAGCATTCCGCCTTCACGCAGGGTCCGAGGAAGGGACGCACCCCCTTGGGGTGCGATCTAGGCAGCCTACTCTGACGCTAGCAGCAATGGGGCAGTGGTTGATTCCATTACTCAAACCCGTCACCTATTTTTCACACGAAGACAACTTTACCCTGCTCCAAGGCCGCCTCAGAGGGGAACCAAGAACGGATAAAAAAGGTGCATATAGGGTGATCAAGACTTATAACCTAGTGGTACCGGTGAGAGTCGTCCACATAGTAAGTGTGGATTCAGTTATCACCGTCCCTCTTCGCCTTCCCTTTTATTTATCCAACATAAGCAAGAAAATTTAGGTGAGTTCTTCTCTTGGAAAAGTTGCTAGTATCTAGTGAAGGTAGCAGGTAACCAGTGGATTAGTCAAAGATACGTACAAACTGGCCTAGACACTATCCTTATCCAAGAAGTGCACAGAGGGGGAATGGGTAGATCTGCTGATGCTTTTCAACAAGTGGTTTTATGAAACTTTATAGCTTTTAAAGAAGCTGACTTAACAGCTGAATTTTTTTGCAGTGTCTATCAAGGGCACTTAGAAACGAGAATCCAAAATTGCTGATGGCAGCATCTGCAGTCCTCCTACCAATCCAACCTCTGATGGTTTCTGCTGTACACACTGGAATGATGGAGGTACATATCTGCTTCTGAAACGTGATGCTCGAATGAACTGAATTTCACTTAACCATTTTATTTTCTTCTATGTTGAAGTTCCAATATGATGTTTAGAATGACCCTAACTTCAGTACCATTACATTCTATTCGGTTCGTCTGCCAATTGCTTGTGGTGGTAGTTAGGGGTGTCAAATGGGCGAGTTAAAATGACCGAGTTAGTAAATGGACAGGTTATTGACCCTCCCAAAAGTTATTTATAGGCTGAAATGGGTTGGACTAAAATGGGTTAAAAAGCGGGTCATAACTTAACCTGCCCAATTCTTATTAAATTTTAATTTCTTTGTTTGTTTTGGGTAACTAATAAAGAAAAAATCTTTTATTATGGCTATATATAAAAAGGGCAGCCCGGTGCACTAAGCTCTCGCTATTGGCCGGACCACAGGAGTCTATTGTACGCAGCCATACTCTGCATTTCTGCAAGAGGCTTTTTTCACGGCTTGAACTCGTGACCTCCCGGTTACATGGTTATATATAACATATCAAATAAAATAAAAAAAGGGTCTTTTATAAGGTTTCTCATGTGTCAATTTAGGCTACATAGCAGCCCAATTTTTAGATGAGCTGAATTGAGCGGGTCAAAATGAGCCGAGCCATTAAATGGGTGGATTGATTGCTCATATTTTCATTGACTAATTTTTCCATTCCTAGTGTAGCTCTTCCCTCGTCTACGAAGAATATTATTTAAAGGACTGTCTTCACAGTTCACTCTTTTTCTTCTTTTTTTTGTTTAGGTTGCATTTGCCAAAAGAGCATTGCAAGATCCAGATCTGAGGACGAGCCACAATGTGCATAAAATGTCATCATTGCTAGGCGGTGCTCTTTTCATTGCTGATGATGTCTTCCCCGAAACACCTTTCTTGCATGCTGGTTGGCATCTTGCTGCTGCTGTTGGAGTCGGCACTTGCAATAAGCTTCTTGAGTAGGGTGCTATTATTCCAATCTAATTCCTGTCAAATTTGTCGAAATCACTTGCTGTTGCTTGCAAAGATTATCCATTTCTTGAAAAAGCACACTGCAATCTTGGATCAGTCGTGTAATTCAATGGTCTATCCTTATTACTATTCATTGTAGTGTTTATTGGTTTAGAAAAGTAGTGATAGTTATTTGATATAATTATGTACTATAGAACTATGGCAATTAGCGTTGCATTGTATTATGAAGCCAATGTAAAACATTGTTTGCAGGATTTGATATTTCTTCAGTCTTCCTATGATTTTTTCTTATTCTCTGTTGCTGAAAGTCCAGTGTTCTTGTAGACAAGTGACAACCTCTCAACATATGCAAATTCGTTTTTATTTTTTGGATCTTTGCAGCCTGTGAAAAGATTTGTGGTTGATCATACTATAATCGATAAAAAAAATGTCTGAAATAAAGTATGATATAGCGAAATTCATGGTGATAGAAGTTTCTCAACATGCCAATGATGAATGAGGGATTTGTTCATCCAATAAGGGTTACTCAAGACACTAGGCGACAATTTCAAAAAAGTTTGAATTCATGAAACCTGAAGATTGGGCAGAAACGGATGAAAATGAAGGAACACAACTAGTGCCATCAAATCGCACTTATCAGATAATGTGATCAATAACATTATTGACAAAGAGAGTGGCATTTTGAACAAAGTTGAAAAATTTATACATGTCCAAGACGTTGACAAGCAAATTGTACCTAATGAAGCAGTTATATGCCCCGCATATGGGTGAAGGTATGAATTTTTTTGTCATGTTTAAATGTTCTTAATGGAATAATCATGCAACTAACGAACCTCAGAATAAGGACAAGGAGGAAGATAAAGTCACCGTGCTCCTGAATTCATTGTCATCTTCCTACGACTAGTTGGCACATCAATCTTGCACTGTAATGAAGGACGTCAACTCTTCTACTCAATGAGAAGATGATAAAGAAGCATGAAAATCATGGACGGACCCGCGTTACAAAATATAGAGGTAGAAGTTATCAAAGGAGTTTGAGCAACTATAGTAGATCCACCGGTCGTGGAAAGTCCAAGAATCGATCTAAATAAAGAGCTAGAAATTGCTACTGTTGTAGTCAACCCGATCCCTTCGAGAGATATAAATATCATACTGATGTACATGTGAGTGACATACACAACATATACCACTTGTATGTCATATGTAGGTCACATTCAAAAAGCGCATCAATTCTCCGCAGAATTCCCTTAAATTTGAGATTTCGACACTAAGAGATTTCCAACAAAACACAATAACACCTAGTCAACACTAGCAACAATTTTGCAAACTCGCTTTTCCAAACCGTACCTTTGAGCAAGATTCACTCTTCAATTCTTCACGTTTTGTAACTCTCAGATTAGTAGATAATTAAGTCATAAGCTACATTCAGTATTTTCAGACAAAATCAACATTAATTTTCACAAATTCCCACAATTATTTTTCAAATCTTTGTTATCTTTTTCTTGGTGGTTGGTTTAGATTTAGTGTAGGCTTCCATAAAAGTGATAGCAAGTCTCCTCTATTTTGTACTTTCTCTTGGTGATTGATTCTCATTAGAGTTCCTGCTTCTACTCCTCTTATTGTAATTTCTTTTTACTCTATTTTTGTTAAACAAATATGCAAGGAGAGGGGGTGCGGGGTGGGGGAAGAACGTGAGAGAGATGAGAGAAAAATCAGAAAGATTATGGAAGTGTGTGGTAAGAAGGAAAATGTTTTTCATGAAAATAGACGGTTTCTTACTTATCAAGAAATATTTTGTCAAAAACATTTATATATAATTTAGACAAATACAACGGGAGATGGAGGTAAGAGAGGGGTAGGGGTGTGAGATGCCGGGGATGAGGGCTATGGGAGATGAGAATAAAGATAAGGTGTGTTGAACAATGGAGAGAACACAATCAAATACTAACAGGATATATTTATTCCCTTCAGATGTTACAAAATGAAAAATATTGTTATTCATGGTAATTATTCGAAGTTAATATATAAAATATTAATTAGAGCTCCTAATTCATCATGTGATGTAAACTTATTGTAAATGTGTAAATATAGAAAATAATATTTCCTATCCATAATTAGAATATTTCCATATATTGTGTAAATATAATTATGGTAAGATTATAATTCCTCTTTTATATAGGCTTACGATTCCTATTGTATAAGGGATGAATAATGTACTCTATATATATTTTGATATTAATGAGAAGGTTCCCCAAGGGAGATTAGTATCATCATACATGGTATCAAGAGCCTAAAACAAAAACCCTAGAATTTTCTAGAGTAGCAGCCACCGAAACCCTCCCCCCGCGGGATTCTCGTCGGGGCGCTCCTCTCATCTCCTCCCTAAAATTCTTGGTTTTTCTCTCATTTTCTCTCGTCTCTAAATGGCTACTGAGGATTATTACAATACTTCTGATGCTTCAACCTCCACCAATCCCACCACCATGTCAGCATCCTCTTTTCATCCCGCTCTAACTGTTACTAATATCAATAACTCTATTCTCATTCTTCTTGATCAAGAAAACAGTCAGTATTCTCCTTGGGTTGAACTATTCCGCAATCATGCATGTCTCTATAACGTGCTTGATCATATCGACGAAACTATTCCGCGCCCTCCGGAGGTTGATGAGTCTACTTGGCGTCGTTTAGATGCCGGCGTCAAACAGTGAATTTATGGTAGTATTTCTCAGGATCTTCTTCTTAATATCATGAAATCTGGCGCCACAACTCTTGAGTTATGGAATCGCTTGGAGGAAATCTTTCAAGATAACAAGCATACTCGTGCAGTGTATTTGTAGAAACAGTTTAACAATACACGTCTTGAAAATTTATCCAACATGACTGAGTACTGCAGACAGTTGAAACTCCTGGCGGATCAACTCTCCAACGTTGACACGCCTGTCTCGCACACTAAATTGGTGTTGCAATTGATTGCAGGTCTCCCCAAAGGTGACTATGATACGTTAGCCGCCATAATTCAACAGGTAGATCTGCTTCCCAGTTTTAACAAAGCTCGCTCGCAGTTGTTGCTCGAAGAAACTCGACGTGCTAAGCAGGATGAGCACAATCAGAAGACGTTAGAAGTCGAAACCCGTCCTCAAGATCCAACGCCGCCAGAAAACTCTCAACCGCAGCAGAGATGCGGTGGCAAGTGTCACGACCCGACCCGACGGGCCGCGACTAAACGTTCTAATTGGACGTCATTACTGACCCGTCACTCTTAATCCATTTAATACCGAGATCTATAGAAATTTCGGCAGCACAACGCTGCATCTACAACATATCCCCAAAATAAGCGAGCCGGCAAGGCTGTCTTACACAACTAACTGACATATCTCAACGGGCTAGTCGACTAGGCTGCCTCCAAATAACATCATGTAAACAGAGAAACAATCATAATAGGCACGCCGACAAGGCTGTCCCACTATATACGGGAACATCGCAAACAATACAGTTGACTATGACGCATAACAATCTTCACAAAAACCAAAACACACCTACCGCCCACAACTGTCTACAGACCTCTAAGAGTACGACCACGACATAAGACGGGACATGACCCCGTCGTGCCCATGAAATATATACAATCAAAATAAAGAGGTTATGTACCAAAATGACGGCTCCGGAACAATGGAGCTCTCCAACTGCTGAATAGAGGTCCTAAACTGGAGGGTCACCTATCTGAACACCTGAACCTGCGGGCATGAACGCAGCCCCCTGAGGAAAGGGGGTCAGTACGAAATAATGTACTGAGTATATAAAATATGAAATACTGAAAATGAAATCACAACTGTGTCAAGTAAAGATAGAGAGTCATCAAGCTTAACAAAAATGAGAGTCATATCAGAAATCATGAATGCTTGCTCATACTGTCACTATGTCTATGTATGTATATCAATTTGTATAACATGTCTCGGCCCTCTAGTGAGGGACTCGATGGAAGTCTGTATATGTGCGCATATCATGTCTCGACCCTCTATGGAGGGACTCGATAAAATATGTATATATATATATATAATGTGTCTCGGACCTCTAGTGAGGGACTCGATGAATTCTGTAAAGCTGTGCACGAACATGATCCGGCCCGGGACTCGGTGGAGTGAAATAATAATACTTAGCATGAGTAGATATCATGAGCAACCATATGCAATTAAAAATCATCTTTGACTCTCGATAATTTCATCATAATAAATTCTTTTACTGACAATCATAAACACTAATCAACAATTATCCTTTAAAACTGAACTTATAGGAATTACGTACGTCCGCCGTACTTTCATTAAAATCATGACAAAAAGAAGGAAGGAAGGGTTTTACATACCTTATAGTCGAGCTAACCAACTCACTATTAGAATATGTCCCGTCTAATATTTCAACCTATAATAATAGCAATAGGTCTGGCAATTCTATGATTCCTAACGTAAGTTAAATTGAAAGACGACTCTCTTATTCTATAAAAATTCGGGCAACACTTCCCTTGTTTATATGCATATCCACAATTTCAAACCAAGTCAGCAATACCAACAACAAGTCATAACTCAAAATATAACCACAATAATCTCAATATTCTATTTACGCCGTTTGTGCGCATACCTTCCCTTTATAATTATTCCATTTAGCAACTTCAATAACCAAGGTAACTACTACATTTATTTCTCATGTTAGTCAATCATTTAGTTACTAAATTCGGTCCAGGTTTGGCCGATTAACCCACTGATTTGGGTTCTAATTTTTTGCTTCTAAATGTTAGGTGGACTAATGTAGGAAGAAGATGATAATAATGACTTCAATTCTTGCTAAGAATGGTGAAATTTCAGATTGGGATTGAGAGAGGAGAAGATGAAATTTGGGTGTTAAGAAAATGGAATGAAATTAAAATAGAAGGGTTTTGTTCAATGTCTTGTAATTAAATCCCCAAATTCTGAATTTTTTTCTTAAAACTTACACTTGGGTCCCTTAAATGTCCTCTTAGCTAAAAACAACTCCCAAGTAATAAATCTTAATCCCACGTCTATTAATCTCAACACTCGTTGCCTTAAAATCTTATCGTTATATCTTATATACGTTATAATCTCCATGACGGGATACATGTACATATATATGTCCAATTATTAATAAAGAAATTTTCGGCGTCACATACGTCATTACCGACAATTAATTTGTATTAGCATGTAAAAATATACTTAAGTTCAAAAATTGAATCTTAATCCTTAATGACGTTCTTAGTTAACGTCTTAAACTCACGAGGTGTAACAGCAAGGGTGGTAAGGCCACGGTCGCGACAGGGGTCGCGGACAGTAGAATCAGCAGGAGCAACAATAATATCCGCAGAATCAGTCCAGCACCGTGGCGCCCCAACAGTATCCATACAGCGTCGCGACACCGCCGCCGTTTCAGTACCAGCAAACCTTCCACCAGTTCTCCCATCACGGTGTGTCAGCCCGCTCAACCCCTGCAGCACAAGACCAGATCGTGCCCATTTCACGCACGACCGGGCCATAGCCTCATCTAGCATGACAACCACTGAGTTAGGTCAGGCCTTCAGCAATCTCAACATGCAACAGCCTGACAACAACTGGTACATGGACTCCGGAGCCACTTATCACCTCACCCGGACTGCAGGTAATATTTCCAAACTGTCTGGTTTAAATCATCCTCAATTTGTGACAATTGGTAGTGGTCACCGCACTTCAGTAAAGGGTTTTGGTACATCATATACACCACCTCTTAATCCATTCCCACTTTAAAATACCCTATATGCCCCACATGTAATTAAAAATCTAATCTATATCCGCAAATTCACTCGTAATAATTCTGTTTCTGTTGATTTTGACCCTTTTAGTTTCACTTTAAAGGATCTTCATACGGGGATACCTCTTACGAGATGCAATAGCATGGGGGTCTATATCCATTCACTCTCACCTCCGCTGCCATATCTAGCTCTCCTGTCTCTTTAGCGGTCATTTCTTCTTCAACATGGCATAATTGACTTGGTCATCCAGGAGCTCCAGGTTTTAGTTTCTTAGAGACAATAATTTTATTACTTGTGATGGAAAACTTGCCCAAAACTGTGTTTCTTGTTCTTTAGGCATACATACTCGTCTTCCATTTAAATCATCTACTAGTGTTACTTTTGCACCTTTTGATATTATACATGCTGATTTATGGACATCACCTGTTGCTAGTTCTCTCGGTCATAAATATTATCTTATCTTCCTAGATGATTTTTCTCACTTTGTTTGGTTGTATCCTCTCAAATTTAAATTGGAAGTTTTTGCCAAATTTCTTGAGTTTCGAAAATTCATTCAAACACAGTTTGAAAAAGGCATAAAATCTTTTCAGTGAGATAATAATCGTGAATTCAATAACTCTATGTCTCACCAATTTTATACCAATAATGGCATGGTCTTTCGCTTCTCCTGCCCCCACACCTCCTCATAAAACGGAAAAACTGAAAGAATCATCTCCATCAAACAATATGATACGCACTCTTTTGATTCATGCCTTCCTACCTCCATCTTTCTGGGTCTATGCTGCTAAAATGTCAGAATATGTTCTAAATATTCTCCCAACTAGCACCCTTCACAATATGACCCCTACCGAAATTCTCTATCATAGAGTCTCCTCTTATGATTATTTCTGAATATTTGGTTGCCTATGATATCCTAACCTTGTCTCTACTGCCCCTCACAAACTAGCCCCCCGTTCCACTCCTTGTGTCTACCTAGGCTTTCCTCCGAACCATAGTGACTATCTCTGTTATGACTTGTCCACTCGTCAGATCCACATCTCTCGTCACGTCACATTCAACGAGACCACATTCCCGATTTTGAATCTTAAAAAGTTCCACAAACCGGATTATTCTTTTTTTGACGAGTCTGTCATCTCTCTCATCATCCTAAGTCAACTAGAGCATATCAGTTCTTCTTAAGCATCAGCGCTGCGACGCCAAAACTCTTGCGAACAGGTCCCTGATTCACCGTCGACAGCGCCGCGGCACAGTGCTGAGGCGCCACAACACTTGATCATGGTACCACGGCGCCGCCAACGGTTCCCTCCAGCGCCGCGGTGCCTACTCCGGCGTCTGTCCCTCCTTCTACATATCCAATAAATCCCTCCGCCTTGGAGCCTCCCACTATCCCCACTCACCCAATGGAAACTCATGCAAATCATGGAATCTTCAAACCCAAAGTCCAATTTAACTTGTCTGCTCAAACCATTTCTTCAATTCCCAAGAACCCTATATTGGTCAAACAAGACCCTAATTGGAATGCGACTATGTTTGAGGAATTCAATGTTTTAACTAAACATCACACATGAGATCTAGTACCTAGACCTGAGGGGGTGAATGTGATTCGTTGTCTGTGGCTATTTCGTCACAAATTCAGAGACAGTAGAGTTCTTGAGAGGTATAAGGCACGACTTGTGGCTAATGACACAAATCAGCAAGAGGGCATTGATTGTGGTGAGACCTTCAGCCCGGTTGTCAAACCAGCTACCATTCGCACAGTTTTGAGCATTGTCATGGATAAACACTGGCCGATCTATCATCTTGATGAGAAGAATGCATCTTACATGGGTATCTGAGAGAGACAGTCTACATGCATCAGCCGTCAAGGTTCACCCATCCAATAGTTCCTCACTATGTGTGTCATCTCCGTAAGTCACTATATGGCCTGAAACAGCCCCCCGTGCGTGGTATGATCGTTTTGCCATGTATATCTTGCAAATTGGGTTTTTATGCAGCAAGAGTGATACATCACTTTTCATTTTTCATCGAGGTAGTAGAACTGCTTACTTATTACTTTACGTGGATGATATTGTTCTTACTTCCTCCTCCGATGGATTGAAAAATGAGATTATTGCCTTGCTTAAGTCCGAATTTACAATGACTGATTTGGGGAAGCTGAGTTACTTTTTGGGGATATCAGTGACCAAGTCTTCCAATCATATGTTTTTGTGTCAGCGTAAGTATGAAAAAGAGATTGTGTACAGGGCTAAGATGACGAACTTCAAAGAGGTGCCTACTCTAGTTGATTCCAAATCTAAGCTCAGTGTCATGGATGGTGCTCCAGTCTCTGATCCTACTCTGTATAGGATCCTTGCATGTGCACTTCAGTATCTCATATTCACCAGGCCATACATAGCTTATGTTATTCAGCAGGTGTGCTTATTCATGCATTCCCCCAGAGAGTCTCATTTCACTGCTCATAAGCGTATCATTCGATGCATTAAAAACACTCTTGATTATGGTTTGCACCTATACCCCTCTGCACCAAACAGGTTGCTCTCTTATACGGATGCAGATTGGGCAGGCAATCCGGACACGCGACGCTCCACCTCCGGCTTTTGTGTATTTTTAGGGGATAATCTGATTTCTTGGTCTGCCAAACGACATACTACCCTATCTCGATCCAGTGTCGGGGTTGAGTATAGAGGCGTTGCAAATGTTGTAGCTGAGATTTGTAGGCTCAGAAATTTACTGTTAGAACTTCAGTGTCCTTTGCGTCAGGCATCTATTGTGTATTGTGATAACATCTCTGTCATCTATCTTTCTCATAATCCGGTTCAACATCAGCGAACCAAGCATATTGAGATAGACCTACACTTCGTTCATGAGAAAGTTGCGTTAGGCCATGTCAGAGTGTTACATGTTCCATCATCCTATCAGTATGCAGACATATTTACCAAAGGACTTCCCAGACAATTATTTCTTGACTTGATTCGATCTCGTCCGCCTCATCCATTTCCGACCGAGGGTGTGTAAACGTGTAAATATAGAAAAAAATATTCCCTACCCATAATTAGAATATTTCCATATATTGTGTAAATATAATTATGGTAAGACTATGATTCCTCTTTTGTATAGGCTTAGAATTCCTATTGTATAAGGGATGAATATTGTACTCTATATATACTTTCATATTAATGAGAAAACTCTCTAAGGGAGATTAATATCATCATACACTTATCTTTTTAACATGAGACATTGCTATATGCCTAATACAAAATGGTATTTGAATGACTTCGTCTGCACTCCTTCAATCAGCATGTTATAGATTGATGATTTCACTGGGTATGTTATTGTAATTTGTTTAAAAAAGATTCTTTTCTAAATTCGTAAATAATTCAATTTACATTTTTCATTTAATTCTTAATAACAAACTTTTGTAATCATATAAATATTATAAAATTTAGATATATATTTCAAATTGAAAGAATGTAAGAAATAATCTCTTCATTATTCTCATTAATGAAAGACATATATATACAAGTTACAAGGAAGATTCTCTTCCTATTCTACCTATGAATCCCTATTCTATAAGAATGCTAACTTTACAATTATGGTAATATTACACTACTAATTAAGGTACAAATCTAAGTCTAATATTTACCAAATATACAAAGGAAAGGGACTCACTCGGATGGGCCATTCTCGGCTGGGCCAATATGGCCGATATACTTTAACACACCCCCGCAGTCATAGCGGGCGGTCTTCGTATGCTGAGACTGTCTCTAAAATATTTTAAAAGGACTGAGGGAAGACCCTTTGTAAAGATGTCTGCAATTTGATATCTCGAAGGAACATGAAAGACGCGTACTTGTCCTTTTGCTACATTTTCTCGAACAAAGTGAATATCCATCTCTATGTGTTTAGTACTGTTATACCCCGTAGTTCTGGTCATACGTGTGAGAGCGTACGAAAGGGATTAAGACTTAAATTTTAGAAGGATAGGTTGACGGTTTATTTCGGACGGGTTTTTTGGTCAAATTTGCGGCTGGTTATGACCCGTTACATTGAAAGTTCCTAGGTGTTTTAAAGGCCTAGTGCGTAGTTCGTTGAATCTAGTTTCCAACGCAACCAACCGTTCGTCGATAGGACATCGGAGTAGAAAGTTATGGGAGTTACAAGTCAGTGCGCAGTCGGATAGAAATGTGTTTGATCGAGAGCCATGGCCGCGCGCCGATGCAGGCCGCGCGCTGATGATCTGAGGGTTCGGAAGTTGCAGCGCGGTAGCGTGGGCCGCGCGCCGAAAGTTCAGGTGTCGGCAGAGGTTTGCGCCAGCGCCGCGCGCCAGCAGGCCGCGCGCCAGACGTTCTGCGGGTTGAGTGGAAAAATCTGAACGCTTTATTTAAAAAGGCCATGGGAGGGTGACAAGTGGCCCCCCCCCCCCCCATCTGATTTTGCATGCACTACTTATTGACCAAGTCTTGAAGACTTGGTCATTCTTCAAGCTCTTATCTCTCTCTAAAGCTAAAAGCTCTCCCTTCTCTCTAGAATTTCAAGAGGAAATCTAAGCTTGAGGAAAATCTGAAAAAGTGTGGCAAGAAGAAAGCTTGTTGGCTAGCTTGTAGGAGTTATTGTGGTGGTGTTTTTGGAAAGGAGGCTAGTAAATTCGTTGGAATAATGTGGCTAAAGCTCTAAGGTAACAATTCTTCTCTTATAGCTAGTTTTTGGTGTTGCATGTGAAGAAGAAAGATCTTGTAGAGGTAAATATTGCTCTTAGAGAAATTGCATGTAAGAAATATGGTTTGGATATGAAAGAATTGGATAAGAAGGTTATGTAAGCATGTTATAGCCTAAATACTACCTTAAACTTGTTAAGTTAGTTGTTGTACATTGTGGGGCAGAATTTTACATATCCAAGTTTAGGTGTGTAATCCCCTTTGAAATGTTTGGATTTTTGGGCCTTAAATGTGGCGTTTGGATGTTGAATTCGGCCTTGAAAAAGGTAGCAAAGTATGTAGAAACAAAGAAAATGTTGCCCGATTTTCCATAGAATTTAGTGACTTTGAACTTTGGAATATCCTACGTTGAAACTAGAGGTTAATGAACGTATTATGGTCATTATAGGTTGACATACTACGTGCGGTATTTTGGACTTAGCAAGTGGATTGACCGAAGAGGTATGTGGAACTTCCCTATCTCTTGAGCATGAATAGCTTTACCTATATAGTACGATAGACGTACAAGGTTTTGATATCCCTTACTTGTTTTAAGGATGACCAAGTTTTTGTGAGTAAGGGGGATTAACTCATTTCTTTAAAAAGTACTAAGGATGTCTTGAGTTTTCAAAGTTAAGGGTCTTGATGCGTTCAAGTATATGATTCTTGTTTCTTTTTAAAAGTGTAAGTCCCTTGGGTTTTAGAAAGTGTATTTGACTAAGGCATAACGCTAATATAATGACTTTATAGGAAGTTGATTATATTAGCTTTATGGGAAGTTAATAAAGGAAGATTTACTCTAAGTAAAATGAGTACGGATAAATGATTTGAGGTTGTTAAAGGCAAATTGGTTTTAAGGCATCAATTGCCCAAAGGTTTTATGTGAAAAAAAAAGTCATTTTAAAAGAGTAGAAGTATGTAGTACCTTGGGTTAAATTCCCGAATTTCTTTTATTAAGATATGTTAGTGCCTTAAGTAAACTAAAATGAGAGGGTATATGAACAAGACTAATATGGAGTTAGGGGCTTTCTTAACTTATTTATGTTATGTATGATGGCCGGTTGAGCTAGGGTAAGAGTATAAATGAGGGGTAAACCCCCAAGACGTTATACCACATTCTTCAGGGTAAGAGTATAAATGAGGGGTAAACCCCCAAGACGTTATACCACCTGCTTCAGGGTAAGAGTATAAATGAGGGGTAAAACCCCAAGACGTTATACCACCTATTCCGTGGATTTGCTACCCATGATGCGAGGAATACCTCATGCGAGTCCGTAGGGCTCATGCGGGTGAAATAGTCTCATGCGGGTGAGTACAACCTATGCGAGGAATACCTCATGTGGGTCCACATGACCCATGCGGGTGAAATAGTCCCAGGAGTAGGAGTTCTTAATGATACTGCGGGGCGGATGACCTTGCTTTGACCATGAGCTTCCTATTTTTCATGCAGTATATTATATGCTCGATATTCTCATTGTTAGTAAGGCACAGTGTTCTGTAAACTGATTTTTATACATGTCTCCAGTTATTTTAGACTTATGAGGTATTTTCAGTATTTTCCAGTTTCGCATACTTAGTACATATTGTGTACTGACCCTCTTTCTCGGGGGCTGCGTTCATGCCGCAGGTAGGGGTAAGCAGATGGTGGATCCTCACTCTTAGGATCACTGTTCTGGTGTCAGAAGCTCCATTCCTCTGGAGGCTTGTTTTGTTGGTACGACTTTTCCCTGATGCTGTAGTTATTTTGTACATTCAGGGGTATGGTGGGGCCCTGTCCCGCCACAGTTGTTATTCTTAGAGGTCTGTGGTCACGTTTGTGGTTTTGGGCTGTAAAAACAAGTTGTACTTTTGATTAAGTATATTTTATGGAAGCGACCTTTATCGGTGGCGGTGATGTTTACTTTATACAGGTTATGTGTATGTACGTTCAGCTATTCTCTCGATGTATAATCGACGGCGGTGCCCTGAGGGCACGATCGCGACTCCCGGTCGTCGTGACAAGACGCGTCTGAATCGAATTACCGAAGGTATATGACACTTATATTATCACAATACACCAAGGTAGCTTTTTCAATGGGACAATGGAGCTCTAAAAGAAGATTTCGTAACCAACATGATTCGGAGACCACATTAGTTACCCATCTATACTCGACCTCTGCACTTGAACATGAAAGCGTAGATTGACGCTTGGCAGACCATGAGACCAAGTTGTTACCCAAAAATATACAATATCCAGACGTAGATCTTCTGGTGTCAGGACAACCACCCCAATCAGCATCTGTATATGAGACCAATGTAGACGTCGACGAAGGATACAAATGTAAACCATACTCAAGTGTTCCCTGAATGTACCTAAGAGTACGTTTGAGTGCATTCATATGTTCAACTCTGGGATCATGCATAAACAAACACACCTGCTGTATGGCATATGTAATGTCTGGTCGCGTGAACGTCAGATAATGAAGGGCGCTTTCAAGACTACGATAGATGGTCGGATCCTCATACGGAGAGCCAGTTGCAGCACCCAACTTGGGTTTAGTATCAACTGGAGTAGAAGTGGACTTACAGGATGACATCCCAGCCCTCTCGATGATCTCTGCTGCATACTTTATCTGTGATAAGAACAGTCCACTTGCATGACGAGTTACAACAATCCCCAAAAAGTAACTCAAATGGCCTAAGTCCTTCATGACAAACTCAGAACTGAGCATTGTCATAATAGACTTGTGCAAAGTATCAGAAGAGACAGTCAAGATAATATCATCAACATATAACAGAATATAAGTCATGGAAGATCCTCGACGATATACGAATAATGAATTATCAGACCTGATGTGAGAAAACCCCATAGTCGAAACAAAATCAGCAAACCTCTTATATCAAGCTCGTGGAGACTGCTTAAGCCCATACACGGACTTCTTCAATAGACAGACATGATTAGGATATCTAGTATCCCTAAATTCCAAAGGTCGATGATATACACTGCTCTCAAGATCACCATGTAGAAAACATTCTTCACATCTAGGCGATGAATGGGCCATGATTTCGAAAGAGCTGCCGAGCACGCATTTAATGGTAGACGGCTTGACCACTGGGCTAAATGTCTCACCACAATCCATACCAACCTGCTGAGTCTTACCATCACATACAAGTCTAGCCTTATGCCTTGCAAATGAACCATCAGAATTTTCCTTATGAACAAAAATCCACATAGACCGAATAATATTAACACCAGATGGACGGGGTACCAACTCCCACGTCTTATTATCAATAAGAAAATTATATTCTTCGGTCATGACAATTTTCCAATTAGGGTCATTTAAGGCAGACACATGATTACGGGGTAAGGGGGATTTAAGAACATTAGAATTCAAATTGAAATGTGTTTTTGGCTTAAAAATACCCCGTTGACTACGAGTGACTGGACCAAGACTCTGGGCTGGATTGAGTGAATTTTGGAAAGTTTGTGAAATGTCGGAAATTTCCGTCGACGGCGCCGCGGCGCGGGGAACTGGCGCCGCGGCGCCAGAACTACTGCAGGGCTCTCTGGACATTTGGCGCCGTGGCGCCTCTGTGCAGGGCCGCGGCGCTGCCTCGCAGGAATTTTGGCGCCGTGGCGCCTCAATGCAGGGCCGCGGCGCTGAGGACGGGTTTAACGTATTTTCTGGCAAACCTGAAAAATGACGGAGAATATAGGGGGAGATAGCATCATCCAAAAAATCATAAGAAGTAGGTACAGATTTTTCTACTTTAGAAAAGGGAAATTGGATTTCATCAAAGAGAACATGACGACTAATGATGATTCGTTTAGAGGACAAATCAAAACATTTATAACCACGGTGATTTGACGGAAAACCCAAGAATACACAAGGAGTAGAACGTGCCTGAAGTTTGTTGATTGTAGTGGATGGAAACAGTGGATAACATAAGCATCCGAAGACCCTAAGATGAGTGTAGGACGGAGTCTTATTGTATAACACTTTGAGAGGGGAGAAATATGTCAAACCTTTAGAGGGAAGAATATTTAGGAGATCAGTAGCCATTTGTAGTGCATGATGCCAAAATAATGGAGGAACGGAAGAATGAACTAATAAAGTGCGGACAATATTATTAATGGTACAAATTTTTCTCTCAGCTTTCCCATTTTGTGAAGACGTATAAGTACAAGAAAAACAAAAATTTATCCCATTTTAGCACAAAACTCCCTAAATTCCCCATTATCATACTCTTTGCCATTATCACATTGAATGTTTTTTATTTCCCGTTCGAATTGCGTTCTTATGAAGGCTCTAAATTTTATGAAGATGGAAAAAACTTTAGATTTTTTCGCAATTGCAAACGTCCATAAATATTTAGTATAGTCATCTAAGAATAGAACATAATAACGATGACCCATAAAACTGAGAACCGGAGATGTCCATAAATCGCTATGAATAATTTCAAATGACATATAAATATTAGAATTTGAAGCTACAAATGGTAATTTAATAATTTTTCTCAAAGCACAGGATTGACAAAGTGGAGTACTACGCGTACCCTTACAAGAAATATACTTATGTCTATCTAAAGAAGATAAAATAGACGACCTCGGATGACCTAGACGAGCATGCCACAAGGAAGGAGCAAGAGGTGCAAATGTGGATGACATAGCTTGACGCGAGATGCTGAGACTTGGTGTGATTGGATAGAGGTCCCCCCACTGTTACACATCAGGATATGACTCCCCATTTTGAAATCCTTCACAGAAAATCCAAATGGATAAAAAATAATAGAAACCCAGTTATCAGTTGTGAATTTACGGACAGATACCAAATTTTTAATTAATTTTGGGGCATGAAGGGTATTTTTCAGGACAAGTGGTGGATGAGGAGGGAACAAAGTTTTATGATCATAACCCTTAATTGGAATAGAATTGCCATTACCAATAGTTATACCACGATTAGTGCTCAAATTGGAATAAGACGAGAGTACTGATCGGATGTCACGCGGTAGCGTCTGTGTCCATGTACCAATTAGGGTCCGGTTGAGTCAAGCCAAGTGTGTGCATCACTGCTTCAATGTCGGTTTGAGTGTGCCCATCGCGCGTGGGCCTGATGGGGTGAGGCCAGTATATCGGATCGCCGGACCGCCATACGCCGTCTGCACTCGAGTCCGGACCGGGAGAAGTTGGGTCGCGGTGCGTGTACGGGCTGATATTGAGGTGTCGCGCGACGTAAGGCCGAGCCGCGCGATGCTGGCCGGGATCCACCGCCATCGACTGCAGGGCCTCGTGGGTTCGTGATTGCTGCCGCCGACGGTTGCCGCCGCCACGATTCTTGCCATTATTCTTCCGATTTTGGCCTTTGTTACCACCCACGTTGTTGTGATTTTGGATCACGTTGGCTGGATTGAAAGAAGAAAAATTGGAAGCAGTCATCATACCGATAGGACTGGCCCCAATCGCCACTTTCTTAGCTAATCCGACTTCTTTCAAAGTAAGCATAGAACGAGTTTGATAAAATCCTGGCAGGGGGTTACTCTGACGAATAACTGAAGCAACACCGCTATAGGCCTATGGTCTGCAACCATCTGAAGAACTAGACGACTATTAGAGATAGGAGAACCCACGTTGTTGAGTTGGTCTGCCAAGTCCTTGAGGCGTTTGCAATAAGAAGAAACGTTTTGAAAATTCACCATGGCCACCTGTGAAAATTCCTGTTCAAGGATAACAATCCGAGAATGACTGTTATCTTGGAAGATATCTCGCAATCGATCCCACGCTGTCATAGCTGTGGAGTTGGGTTCCATAATCGTCTGCAAAAGGTCTAAGGAAATAGTGGCATAAATCCACTGAAGAACCTTGGAATCAAGCATGTCTCATAATTCTGAGTCTGCTTCTTTAGTGAGCATAGTAGATGTAGACGTCTTATCACCCTCCTTTGAAGGAGTAGGAGAGATGATGTGGTGAAGAACTTTATATGCTTTAACATGAATCTTGAATAACTTCGCCCACATCCCATATTGGACGTTTTCAAGATCAAGAACAATAGGGATGACACTTTTGATGTTAGAAACTGAGAGGACATGATGAAAATTGTTCTTATCAGCCATAGGGAATAGAACAACAAGATTCAGAGAAGGGAATTTGAGAGAGATGATTTTGGAAGAGAAGATACTCGGTTTTGTTAAAAAGGAAGAACACAACAATCGAGAATTTGAGGATCCACAAATCCGAAAAAGAGAAAAAAATTTGAGGAGCGGAAGCGAGGTAAAGAGAACCTAGACTCTTGATACCATGAAAGAATGTAAGAAATAATCCCTTCATTATTTTCATTAATGAAAGACATATATATACAAGTTACCAGGAAGATCATCTTCCTATTCTACCTAGGAATCTCTATTCTATAAGAATACCAACTTTATAATTATGGTAATATTACATTACTAATTAAGGTACAAACTTAAGTCTAATATTTACCAAATATATAAAGGAAAGAGATCCACTCGGATGGGCCATTCTCGACTGGGCCAATATGGCCGATATACTCACAAATGTATTATACTAACACAAATATTAAAACATATTCAACACTATAAATGTTAAAATATTTTAATTTTTTAAATTCTATATTTAATTATATGATACACTCATTATCTGTTTCACTTTTGGATGATCTATACAACCATGGTTATCTTTTTTAATATATATATATTCATAAGTTTAATGACTCCTTTAAACATGTGGCACGACCCCCAGCCTTTTCTCTGTTTTTATTTAATTCTAATACTCAATATTGTTATAACCCAAACCCATAACTCATCTCTCGATCCTCTCCTTCCCCTACCCTTTCTCTGCTTCTTTCTTATAATCAATGGAGGTGGGTCCTGGGGATTTAATATTCCAATGGCTTTGATCAATTTGATTTGATACGTCTAAATGTTTTTTTTTGGTGTTAAAGTTGTAACAGAGGGTCAGTCTGCGGTGTTATTTTTTTCCAACTTTATCTTCTACTTCTACCTAGATTTTGTAATTTCTTTGAATATTTACTGGAGTAATAATTTAGAAATGGGGTTGTTGAGTTATTTAGGCTTTGCATGTCCTGAAAACCGTCGCTCTATCTACCTATCAAGATAGAGGTAAGGTCTGCGTACATTTTACCCTCCCTAGATTCCACTTTGTAAGATTTTACTGAGTATGTTGTTGGGTTTGTTGAGTTTTCTATTGGACTTTTGTTGAGATTGTGAGTTAATTTTATTCTTTAAAATTTGTGTGTATCATTGGAAAACTTGTGGTGGATGACGGAGGATTTTGTATAGAAATGAAGATGGAGTATTTTGTGTGAGGGTCTCTGTTTTTTTGGTGAATTTCTGATGATATTCCGGTGGTGATGGAGGTCATTGATTTTTCATTTTTTCTACATAATGAATTTTGTGTTAAGGAGATACTATGAATTTTAAGTGAAATTAGCATGGAGTGTTAAGAAAATGTTGGAATTTTGCATATGGATTTGTCGGTTTTGGGTTGGAATTGAGAAGAAAAGATCCGAATTTTGAATACGGATATGAAATTGTTAGAAAGATTTAAATTTTACCAAAGTTGAGTATGAAATTGTTTTCACTTCTAGTCCTCTTGTTGTACTCTATTTTTGTGGAAAGATAAGGGCAGGACGTGACACACAGACAGAAAAAATTAGATACATTATAAGGGATAATTTTTATCAAAAGCTAAAAAAATTCATGCTTCTAATCCTCTTATTATACCTCTCACACGTTATGAAATTTCACTGGAAATGATATTAAAGTTGCTTACTAATGATTTCTTGTAAGTCCTTTCTGAACATGTTTTTTCGATGTGGGTTGCTTCTAATGTTTCAATTGTTTGTTGTTATTGACAAATGTAGTATGTGGTCTTCCTTGCCTGTGATGTGTATGTGTTGTGCATTATTATAGTTGAGCGTGAAAATGTTTCTATCCCTCTATTTAGTTTATCTATTTGTATGTGATTTTTATTCATTCTATTGAGCACTAAAAAGTTTAATACCACGAATTGAACAACCACTAACCCTACCTGATTAAAACAAAAATTGGGACATTCCAGATTTGATTGTTGAAAGTGTATCTTGCTATTGAGATTCACATGTTTGTTATTTCTGTAGCCTGGGTCTTGTACTATTTGAATGTGTTACTAAAAATGACTACAACAACAAATGAGAAATAGTAAACTTCTATTAGAAGAATTAGGAAAACGAAGAACAAGGATTACAACAAAATAACCTTAACGAACAATTGAAAACAAGAACGAACACTTTATTTGAATATTTGCTGAGTTGAGTGATGACATTCTGTCTTTAAGACAAGATTGTCTCGTATATATCTTGTTACGTTTGCTAAGCAATAGTCTTCCAAGATAAAACAATTACTAACACTTGAGCAAAAAAAACTCAAGTATTTCTCTTGAAGAACATAATTGAAGTATGCTAGAGAGGAAGAAGTATTTTCAAAATTTCTGATTGCTAAGTGTTTAACAATTGAGCACTTCAATTTATAGTATAAAATTTAGTCTCTTCAAGTGTCAAGTAATGATATTGAATTACCCATATAATGATAATGAATTGCCCATGTAATGACATCCATTTATCAGCCAAATAATGGCTGAAAATTGTTGGAATGAATGTCACTGAGGCGACGTCATAAAAATCGATTTCGTTTGGACTTTCATGCAGGTAGCGGTCGCGGTGGTCCTCGAGCCGCGACTCTAGTAGCTCAGGACCGAATTAGCGTCGTGGCTCGACTCGGAAGCGCCGCAGCCCTGTAGGGTGTAGCGTCGCGGCGCTCCCGGCTTTCGAGGTGGAGTCGCGACCCTTCTCGGCTCCGCGGTCCTTTTTTACCCGTTTCAATCTTTACACTATGCACACTTCTTCATTCAATTACCAACATGGAACACTCGTCATCTGGCCAACAACCATCCATCATTCTATGTCTCTCACATTTTACTTACGTACTAATATCTTTTTCACTAAAGAAATTTATGGTACAATGTGTGTGAAAACGACGTTTACGATATGTAAGGCCCCAATTGTTCGAGTCATAAATAATAGGATAAATTTTATTTCACATTAATAAATTTCCAGTAAGCTTGTTTCCTTCCTGTATGGATATTTTCCAAAATTATCATGTGAGGTAATATTATCCAATTTTTTTAACATAAGACATCTGCTATATGCCTCATTCAAAATGGTATCTGAACGATTTTTTCTACATTCCTCCAATCAATATGGTATAGATTGACGATTAGAAACATTTATTAAGTCAATCTAGAAACATTTATTAAGTCAATCTAGAAACATTTATTAGTACAACAAATGAATCAAGAAAAGAAAGGAAATACTATATCTCCTGCTCTAATTTACATAATATTACTTCCTTCTTTTAATGTGTTTAAAGAAGAATGATTCTTTCCTAAATTCGTAAAGAATTTAATAAAACCTTTTTATTTTACCCTTAATAATAGGCTTTTGCAATCATACTACAAATACAATTACACCTTAAGATACGTATTTTAAATATCTTATAATCACACTAATATTAAAATATATGCAAAATCATAAATTTTAAACTATTTTTATTTTTTAAATTCTATATCTAATCAAATAGGTTCACCTAAAATATGTAATAGAGGAAACGAAAACTTACAGCAACAACAATAACAGTATATTTAGTGAAATCTCATAAAACGATATTTGAGGAGGGCAAAATGTACGTAAATCTTATTCCTATCTTCGAAAGGTAGAGATATTTTTGATAGACCCTCAACACAAAGACACACAATACAAAGTAGTAAAAACAGAAATGACAAAAACAAATAGGCTCATATACTTTAACAAGCATGATAGACAGGGGCGGAGCTACATGGTGGCCAGTGGGGGCTCGGGCTCCTCCCAAATTTAAAATTTTCTAGTATACTACTAGTAATATTCATGATATTACAATAGAGTCTTTAATTTTTCGCTCTCCCTAGATCAAAAGTTCTCAATTTTTCGCTCCTCTAGACCAAAATAGGCTCCCCTAGCCCGGGCTCCCCTAGCCCGGAATTCTGGCTTCGTTCCTGATAATAGAATAGTCTGAAAAAAAAATAACTTCTACAAATTAATACGGATAATAAATAATAACAGAAATCGAATGACAAGAAACCACCCGAGTACGCAGGAAGCAAAACTTAAAAAAAATACATAACGACTTGCAGGAGAAAAAAAAGAGAGAAATAAAACCCCTTTATTTCCACAAACACACAAAAAAAAAAACACGCACACATGCACAACTACACTACTATGTAAGACAAGATCTTCCTTGTTTGGAACTAACACAAAACTTCTCCTAATTAGTTCCAAACAAGGAATACCAAAAGTTATGGATCTCTCAACACATCCAAATACTTCCGAAAACCTTACCTTACCTACCCATAATGTGCAGCAGCAGCAAAAGCTGAAGAATTAGGAGAAAGCGATGGACAAAATGAGAGATGCAATCTTGAAAATGGTAAACAGTGAACCAAATGTACCATTGTCTGCTACACAGAATTCTCTTCTTCAAGAACGAATTACCCATTTTCTATCTCTTCATACTACTCCAGATCATCCTCCTTATACTTGGGTATGTTATCTCTTCATGTAAATTTAGTTTTTTTGTTGTTGTTGTAAATTGGAAGTTTTACTGCACCCCATCAATCTTTTTTTTTTTTTGAAAAAATGAGTGTGAAATTGGAAAAAAATTAGGGTTGATTTGAGGAGGGCTATTCAAGGTAGCCGTAAGTTCTGCGTACATCCTACCCTCCCCAGACCCCACCTAGTATAATTTTACTGAATATGCTATTGTTGTTGTTGAGGAGGGCTATTCAAGGTATGGGTAAGTTTTGTGTACACTCTACCCTCCCAGACCCTACCCAGTGTGATTATACTGGGTATGCTGTTGTTGTTGAAGAGTGCTATTCAAGGTAGGGATATGGTCTGTGTAAACCCTACCCTCCCAGACCCCACCTGGTGGGATTATACTTGGTATGTTGTTGTTGTTGTTGTTGAGGAGGAGGAAGAGGGCGATTGAAAGAAACTATGGTTACTTAATTGGGGTACTTTTTAGATTAGGGTGCCCTAAGATTTTTAGTTGCAAAGCAAATATGCAGGAGGTTATATGTTTGATTTTTTTTAAGTGATTTGTTCATGTAAAGGTAGTGTTTTTCATTGTAAATTTGTAGTTCAAGTGATAGGTTCGAGATTTGTAGTCAGGGTAAGGTCTGCGTACACTCTATCCTCCCCAAGCCCCACTTGTGGGATTACATTGAATATGTTGTTGTTTGGTACAAAGTTTTACTGCACTAGTTAATCTTTTTTTTGAAAAATTAAGTATGAAATTGGAGAAAATTAGGGTTAATTTGAGGAGGGTTGGGTTGCCTGTTAAATGACTCAAGTTATAAAGCTATTGAAACTGTGGGTTGCTTTTTAGATTGGGGTGCCCTAAGATTTTTAGTAGCAAACAAGTATAAAGGAGGTTATATGTTTGATTTCTTTTGTAAGTGATTTGTTCATGTAAAGTAAGTACAAGTGATAGGTTCGGGATTCGTAGTCAGTGGGTACGAAGATTTACACAGCCTATCCACCTCTGTCAAGATAGGGTTAAGGTCTGCGTATACTATATCCCCAAACCCCACCTGTGGGATTACACTGGGTATGTTGTTGTTGTTGGGTACGAAGTTTTAATGCACACGTTAATCTTTTTGAAAAATTGGTGCAATTGGAGAAAATTAGTTTTTTTTAAGGAAGAAAGTAGGCATTTTGAGAAATTAGGGTTAATTTGAGGAGGATTTATCTCATAGATGATCAAATTATTAAGCTATTGAAACTGTGCCCTAAGCTTTTTAGTAGACAAGCAAGTATACAGGAGTTCATATGTCTGATTTCTTTTGTACTTGATTTGTTCATGTAAAGTTAGTTTTTTTCATTGTAAATTGCAGTGCAAGTGATAGGTTTACGATTTGTAGCCTGTGGGTACGAAGTTTTACTGCACCCGTTAATCTTTTCGAAAATTGAGTGTGAAATTGGAGAATATTAGGGTTAATTTAAGGAGGGGTATTAAGCTATTGAAACTGTGCCCTAAGCTTTTTAGTAGCAAAGCAAGTATGCAGGTATTTTGTTGTGTTTGGAAAAATGAATTCTTGGATTATAGTTTTCACTTTGAGTGCCTGTAAATGGGCTATTGTCGACGTCCCAGAATTCTATGTTTCAACAATGACTTACCCATTTCCTTTCTTGTCTTTATACTGCTCCAGATCATCCTCCTTATACTTGGGTAAGTGATTTCTTCATGTAAAGTTAGTTTTTTTTGTTGTAATTTGTAATGCAAGTTATAGGTTGACGGTACGAAGTTTTACCATCCCACTTGTGTGGTATTACACTCAGTGTTCTAAAAAACGGCCTGGGCGGCCGCCTAGGCGCCCCCAGACCGTCCCGCCTAGGCGCTCACTCCCCGCCCTGGTCCCGCCTAGCGTTTTTTAGAACATTGATTACACTGTTGTTGTTCTTCTTTTTGTTTTTGTTTTTGTTGTTGTTGTTGTTGTTGGGTATGAAGTTTTACTGCACCAGTTAATCTTCTTGAAAAAATGAGTATGATATTGGAAATATTCGGATTAATTTGAAGAGGGGTTTTCTCTTAGATGACTCACATTATTAAGTATTGAAACTGTGCCCTAAGATTTTTAGTAGCAAAGCAAGTATGCAGGGAGGTTATATGACTGATTTTGTTTTTGTAAGTGATTTTGTTCATGTAAAGTTAGTATTTTTCATGGTAAATGTAATACAAGTGATAGATTCAGGATTTGTGGTCAGTGGGTACGAAGTTTTACTGCACCGGTTTTTTTTTTGTTGGACAAATGAGTATGAAATTGGAAATATTAGCGTTAAGTTGAGGAGGGGTTATCTCTTTGATGGCTCAAGTTATTAAACTATTGAAACTGTGCCCTAAGGTTTTTAGTAGCAAATAGGTTATTGTGTCTGTTTAGTGTGTGTGGTAAATAATTGGACAAAATTTATCATGTGGGTCTGCTGGAAAAAATGAATTCTTGGATTAAAGTTAGTATTTTTTGTTGTAATTTGTAGTACAAGTGATAGGTTCAAGTTAGTTGGTGGATCCGAAGTTTTTTGAAAAAATGAGTAAATTGAAAAAAAATTAGGGTTAATTTGAAGAGTGTTACCTCTTAAGATGACTCAAATTATTAAGCTATTGAAATTATGGTTACTTTTGAGTAGCAAAGCAAGTATGCAGGAGGTTATATGTCTGATTTTGGTTATGTAAGATACACTCATTTGTTCTAAAAGATGATGGGCGAGGTTCCATTTGTATGAGATGCATATATGGATGAGGGTTTTTGTGTCTATACTTCATTGTTGTTTGGTAAATAATTGAACAAAATTTATCATCCTCATGTAAGTGATCTGTTCATGTAAAGTTAGTGTCTTTCGTTGTAAATTGTAATAGAAGTAACAGGTTCAAGATTTGTAGTCGGTGTGTACGGAAATGAGTTTGAACTTGGAGAAAAGTAGGGTTGATTGGTAAGGGGTTACCTCTTAGATGACTCAAGTTATTAAGCTTTTCAAACTGTGGTTACTTGGGGTCGAGTAGTAGATTTGGGGTGCCCCAAGTTTTTTAGCAGCAAAGCAAGTATGCAGGAGGTTATATCTCTGATTTCTTTTGTAAGTGATTTGTTCATGTAAAGTTAGTATTTTTCATTGTAAATTGTAGTACATGTGATAAGTCAGGATTTTTAGTCGGTGGGTACGAAGTTTTACTGCACCCGTAATGTTTTTTAATAAGATGAGTATGAAACCGGAAATATTAGGGTTAATTTAAGGAGGGGTTATCTCTTTGAATGAGTTTTTTTTGTGTCTGTATTTTTCGTTTTTGATAAATAATTGGACAATTTATCATGTGGGTTGCTGGAAAAAATGGATTCTTGGATTATAGTTTTCATTTTGAGTGCTTGGAAAGTTAGCCTGCCTATGTGTCTCTGAGTCCAGAGATCAGAGATCTTTTTCTCTGAGTATGTGTTGGGGCTTTTTGTTTAAATTATTGAGTCTAATAACTATTATTTTGAAGAAAAAGGAAATATTTATTCTCATTTTTGTTAATGTGTTTGTCAGATTCTGTTTATTTCACGTTATTGGATTTGTATGTATCTGGAAAAAGTGTTTTACAATGTTAATACCTTCATCAGACACTAGCCAAAAAGATTTGCTTTTTGAAATTTCTTTTCTTAATAAGAGTTTGATTAATCAAAGTAGCAATCCAAGTTCAGATTTCGGAGACTTGATTAGCAATTTCTCTTCCATTCATTGGTTAACGAGTAATAGTGAATAGTTTTGAAGCCTCTATATTTGGATTTTTGCAAAGTTTCCACATAGTTGAAGCTCTACATAGACAAATGTGAGTTTATGGTCTAATCCAATGTTTTCTTTTGTATAGATGATTGAACAGGCCTTGCAGGAATTGGATGAAGAAGGGGGTTCCAGTGAAGACTCAGTATCTAAGTCTATCAAGAAAAAATATGACAGTTTGACATGGGCTCATACGAACCCTGCTGAAACATCATCTACAGCAGATGTCTGAAAAAGGGGAAATTCTTATGATTGGAGGACGATATTTGCTTCCTGGTGACAGCGAAAACTTGAATCCAAAGAGAAAAAGAAAGAGGAAGAGAAGGCGGGATTGGGAAATTAAACAAAAGAAGCCGCGGAAGTTGCAAAAGGAGGAGGAAAAGTGTGTACAACATGATGACAGAAGTTGTTAAAGAACAGAAGAAATTTGATGAACAACAAAATGAAGTCACTGTTAACGGAAAACACGGGCAAGAAAATGGAATGTGTGAAGAATACGGACAGTTGACTGGGCATCATAATGAACCGAGCACAGATAAAGAAGCTGGACAATTAAGTGGCCGGCAAAATAATGTAACTGGAAAAAAAGTTCGTCGCAAAAGAGTTCAAAGGATCCGAGTAGTACATAAACAGAAAAGGAAGCAACAGCTTGATGCTACAAAAGAGATTGAGCATTTAGAGGATCCGGAATTGCAGCAACCGAAGCTCAGTCTCAGCAGAGTTGAGGAAACAGCTGATATTAGTAACTTCTATCCACAAGAAATTCTGGAAAGTGAACAACCTGGAGAAAACCTGCTTCAAATTTTTAGTCCTGAAGCACCTCCAGATTTTGCGTTTATGGCAATGGAGGAGGATGCGACAGCGCATAACTCCTCATCGGTAGGTCTGGACTCACCAAAAGAAGATCGTGTTGTGCATCAGAGTTCTGAGAGACCTGCTGAGGACCAAGCACCGAGAATGGATGACTTATCTGATGCATTAAAACAGTCTAAGGAGAGTCCAAAGTTTGTTGCTGAGGATCTGTTGAAGACTAAAAAGCAGGATACTGAAAGGTTGGAAGAGGAATCTGTTGCCGAGGATCTGTTGAAGACTAAAAAGCAGGATACTGAAAGGTTGGAAGAGGAGACTGTTGCTGAGGATCTGTTGAAGACTAAAAAGCAGGATACTGAAAGGTTGGAAGGGGAATCTGTTGCTGAGGATCTGTTGAAGACTAAAACGCAGGATACTGAAAGGTTGGAAGGGGAGTCTGTTGCTGAGGATCTGTTGAAGACTAAAAAGCAGCAAAAGAAGCACCATGGCACGCAGCAAACTAATAAGCCAACGTGGTCTTTGACTCGGGCGCAAAGGAAAGGAACAGTAACTCCAAATGCACCTATAGTAATGGCTCAGCAACAGGAGCAACAAGTAGAGTTAGCAATGGAGAGCTCATCAGAACCCAAACAGCCGTCCTTTACGAGAAAAATGACGAGAACTAAGCTTAAAAGGATCATAGGTAATGAAGTTTTTGCTTTTTTTGCTAAAAACTTTTTCAAAAGTCTTCAAAGAGCCTTTGAGCTTGTTCCGGTTCCGGATACGAGAATCGACAGATTTATTTGCCTTGAAACATCTGGAGCAAGAGAATTCACCTGAAACTAAGAAGCAAGTAGGTAAGCCTTGCCTTAGTAAGAAGATAGGTGCCCAGCAGCAGGAGCAACATATTTCAGAACCCAATCAGCTGGACATTCGAAGAACAATGACAAGAACTCAGCAAATAGGGATTGTAACTCAACCTCCACCAGCGACATATTTGTTTGCCTCAAAACATCTAGAGCAGGAGAATTCATCTGAAACTAAGAAGCAGGTAGATAAACCTTGTGGCCTTAGTGAAGACATGAGCTTTACCAAATGAAACAACAATTCCAGATGTTCAAGGGAATTTGGACAAAAGAGAAGTGCAGCAGCTAACGGAACTGTCAAAAATGGAAGGATCTCACGAGATTGTACTTGCAACAATTGAGCCATCATCTGAAAAGAAGAAGCAGCCTGAAGTAGGGAGATCTACATCGGAGAAGCTCAATGTGGATGATAAACCTGATGTTTTACTTCTACAAAGTCCTACAAGATTTGAGGCAGTGTCAACTGAGAAGTCATCTAGAGATTGTGCACAAAGACAACTGAAGCGCTGGAGCAAAAACCCAGGTGAACCGAAATTAGTAAGTACCTCTAAAGTGGAACCATTACCATTCTGTGCCTCAGCGGATCAATATTCAGTACAAATGGAGGAGCCTTTAAGTACCTCTAAGGTGGATCCATTGCCATTATGTGCCTCAGCAGATCAACATTTAGTACATATGGAGAGCCTTTGGAGGTGTTGAATTCGACTGATCCTCAGCATGAGGCGCACTTGGAGCAAACCAAAACAACAGCCTCGCGTGAGGCGTCCTAGGTACAAGGAGGATGGGGCCAAACTAGGTAATAGTACAATTTCGGCATTGGCAACAAATGAGGAGATGTTATGTTTGGATGATCCTCATGATGAGGAACACTTGAAGAAACAAAACAATAAGCGTCGTGGGAGGACTCCCAAGGGCAAGGAGTATGGGGCCGATCCAGATTCTACAACTTTGAAGGACTTGGTGGGATTATCTAAGAAACAAAATGGCCGAGGTCTAGGAAGGCACAGTAAAGAGAGCATTGCAGTTCCTTCATTCTTTCTTGAGATAACTAATGGTTATAAATCCTAGAAAGTTAAAATGTTAGTGTATAAATAGTAGTTGCTTGTATTTCTGTAATGTTTTCAAACTTGGCTCTTGTACAGTAGAGGTACAATATAGTAATTCGAACTAATAGCTCGACTGTCATACTTATTTTGGAAGAAGCTATAACATTATTTACTAATCGCTTGTAGTTCTCTTTTCTTTTTAAGTTTTGCTCTATACAGTAGAGGTTACGATAGAGTAATCCAGCAACGCAGTACTAATCTGTGAAAAGGAAGTTGGTGCTTGATTTTTAATCAATTAAGAAGCTTTTGTATTACATCATTCATCTCCAAGTCAGTTGTATTTTGGTGCTGTTAGAAGTCCTGCATGTCTCAATCCATTCTTAGCCTCAAATGTAAGTGGTAATCATTATTAACATTTTGGTGTAAAATGAAAAAAATTAATGAAGTAGAGACCTTGATAGAATTTGTGAACTCTCTACAGGCGTTAGCTTGTCTAGTGCTGTGAATATTTATTAAGTGCTTTCTTTTATCAATAAAAAAATCAAGTACTGCATATCTCTTTATCATCATGGAGTTGGTGTGGAAGATGAAGACTTTGATTCTTCTGAAATGCTTTCCTGGTCTTGCTATTGTGTACATTTATTCATGATAGTAGTATAACCTATTTATACTTGCCTCGTCTGATACTTGAAGTTTGATGCCTAATTAAGAAATTCAACAAAATTATAGGCAAATCGGTCCAAGCTTTGTAAGTCTATACTTGAATGAGTGTATATGAAGCTCCTGAGAATAGAGAAATTCTCGGTGCCTTGTGTGGTGCGAATCTAGATTAGTCATGTCAATGAGTAATGAATACTTATGGTCAAAACCAAAACTAAAAATATATTTGAAACTTTCTATCTTTGATGGTTCATTTCTCAATCATTCTTCTGAACTTGAATGGAATTCCAGATAGCGGATTTACTAATATTAGAACCTGGACATTTTCTTGATACTGTTACAACTGTAGAGGCGGAGTCAAAATTTTAACTTTATGAGTTGTGGATTCTATAACGACGACTTTAATTGTTGATAAGTGGGTTCTAAGCTTAATATTTGTATATATTTAATGAATTTTTTAATACAAATACACTACTTGGACAAAACCTACTGGGTTCGGCTGAATCTGTATCCGGGCTTCTAGCTGTGCCCCTGGTTAAAAGGCAGACTTATTTCTAACAAATATTATACTTGGATTTCTTGTAACATTGCCCTGTTCATGATTCATGGGTGGGGACCTTCTCTCAGTTTCATTTTTAGTTTTTCCAAAATTTCCAGTATACAGTAGGAAGTAGCTAATAAATATACAATACCCTCATTTTTCCCAACTAAGCAAAAGCAAAAAAAAATTATATAAAGAAATTTAAGGACCATCAAGCCTGTTACATGAAATTATATCTGTCTACAGGTCCGGGTTGACCCGGAACCGGACCGGTTGACCCGGTAGCCAAACCGGACCGGTAAAGGCATACCGGGTTGGGGGTTGTTGGCCCCCAACCCCAACCCGCACGGGTTAGGAAAAAACCCGGTAACGGAAAACCGGTTCCATTACCGGTTAACCGGTCCGGTAACAAAAAATAAAAAATAAAAAATAAAAAATGTGACCAAACGGTATTGTTACCGTTGGGACTGGGGAGGGTGGAATGTACAACGGCCATTTCACTGCTGGCTTGATTTTTTTTTTTTTTTTTTTTTTTAATTACATTTTACCCTTTAAAAATCTATAAATTCTCTACATTTTTTTCATTTTTATCACACAACATTTCTCTCAATTCTCTTATTCTCAATTTCTCATACTCTCTTAATCATCTTTATTATCAATTTTCAAGTTATTATTATTATTATTAGTTTTCAAATTCAAAGTAGCAAGACGCAAGACTTCGAGCTTCGAGTTTCAATTGAATTTTGAATCCCGAAGTTTGGTACACTCGTTTCATTCTCTAATTATTTTATTAAATTATCATATTTATTTGTTGATTATTTAAATATTTTATAATGTCTTTACTAAGGGGAATTGCGTCGGATCACGTAGTAAATCTAGTTCGAGGGTAAAATCAGTAGTTCTTCATCATCTAATCAAAATATAGATTATGATCAAATGCAAGAAGATTTTGGAATGAAGATAATGAATATGATAACGCTCAATTAGATGATATTGATGAACTTGAAGAACAAGAACCTTCTACACCTACTAGTGTTCTTCCCAACGCTGCATCGCTAGTGGTAGTCGTAGTCGTAGTCGTAGACCTCCTTTACTGTAACCGTGAGCAAGAAAAAAGGAGTAAAGTGTGGCTCTTTTATGATAAAGTTGTGGTACCGATAGAGTTAAATGTAATATTTCATGAGAACTTATAAACATAAGACAAGGGGTGCGACGGGGAACGGCACTATAGTAGACATATAAAACACGATCATACGACACAATGGAATGTTGTCTCTCATTTAGAACCCGGTCAACAACAACTTAATCCATTAAGCGGGGGTGCTAAATCGATCCAAAAAGGATCGCATCAATTAGCAAAAATGATTGTTGAGGTTTTTACCTTTTCTTTTCGCTTCTTCTTCATATTTAATTACATATATTCAAAGAGTATATAATCCTTTTTTAAAGGTGTTCCTCGTAGTACTACTAGAACCGATATTTTTAGACTTCATAATGATTATGTTATTTTCTTGCAATATTTGTTCATAACCTTCCATGCCACGTTAGTTTTACTTCGGATATCGAATACGATTAAACGGTTATGATTATTTAACAATTACTTGTCATTGGATTGATGAAAATTTTAGAATGGAAAACGTATTATTGCTTTTTGCATTTATGAGGATCAAAGTCATACTTCGAAAATATATAAGCGAAACTATTTGTTTTTATGCCCAAAAATATAATCTTTATAATAAAATACTTTGTGTATCATTCGACAATGCATCTAATAATACTGTTGTTGTAGATCTTTTAAAAGCGGAAGTACAACCACCACTTCCTGATATATTGCATGTTCGTTGTGCTTGTCATATTTATAATTTAATTGTTAAAAGTGGTCTTGATTTATTTTCACCTGAAATAAAACTTGTCAAAAGAGCTGTTGGAGTTATTTAGGGTAATAATAGGAAAAATAGAATTATAGAATTTAAAGTAAAATGTAAACAATTTAATTTGAGACCTAAATTCATGCCAGAAGAGATTATTACACAGTGGAATTATACTTATTTATTTTTAAAAGAATGTTATAAGTATAAAGACCTCATAACACATGTTGCAAATGCGCATTGTAAGAATGTGATGTATATGTTAACCGACGAACATTGGAAATCAATTGGTGAACTTTTAAAAAATTTACGTAAATTTTACACTGCAACTGTTGAATTTTCAGGATCTTATTACCCAACAGTTTGTAATGTTTTAGCTCATATAGCTGAAATTTCATATTTACTTTATGGTTTAAAATCAAATGTGAAATATAAAGAAGCAGTTACACTTATGTTTGAAAAGTTTAAAAAATATTTTTTCCCTATTCCTGATGTTTATTGTATTGCAATTTAAATCCTTCTATTAAAAAAGTAGATTGTCATAATTTAATATTTAGTTTATATACTTATATGGAAATAGGTCAAACAGAAACTCTATCTTCATTTGATTGCATAAGTAAACTTGATACTAATTTAACTACATTATATGAATATTATGCTACATTACATGATAACAACAACTTTGCTACTAATATTCCTTCTAGTTCTGCTTCTGTGTCTACACCTGCAGGATTCAATGCTGATGACGATGAAGAAGAATCTTTAGACATATGGAGCACTTTTACAACACAAGCAAGCACAAGTCGATCTTGCGATGAGATGCAATTTTATTTGCAAAATCCAGCGGAGCCGAAGAAAAGTTTTGACCCTTTACAATGGTGGCAGGATAACAAAAGGCAATTCCCGGTACTTGCAGCAATGACCCGAGATGTTCTTAATGTGTCGATCTCAACAGTGACTTCTGAAAGTGCATTTAGCCAAGCACGAGATCAAATAGGAGACACACGTCACTCATTGAGTGGAAGCACATTAGAAGTGTTAGTCTGCTTAAGGGATTGGATCATATCAGAGAGAAGAAATCAAGGATGTGTAGACGTTAATTCTCCGGAAAATGAAGAAATATGCAATATTTTGGAAGGCGGGATGGAGCGATGGACGAAATTAATACTCCAGATTTAGAGGCTATGGAGCATAACCAATTCAATCAACCTATAGATTACGAAGAACTTGCAAGAAGGATACATAATATGTAAATAAAATTATTATTACTTCATTATGTACTCTTATTAACATTATGAAAGTTCAAAAGTTTACATCTTATCATTAATTTTAATTTTACTATCTATTTAGTTGTTAATCTGTTATTACTTATTTGTTAACTTATATCTACTAATCTAATAAATTAATAAAAGTATAATTACAATATAAAGTTATCAACTATAAAGTATAACTGTATAAGACTATAAGTGTATAACTATAACAGATTAACAGTACTATAAAGTAAAAACTATAAAATAAAGATAAAGTATAAAGTTCTAAACTATAAACTATAAAGTATAAAGTTATAAACTATAAAATAGAAAGTTAACTTTAAAGTTTCAATTTTAATATATACAACTAAATTATATACTATATTATTATATTACATATTTAAATTGAATTTAGTTTATATTATAGAAAATAAATACTAGAAATAAATAATAAAAAAATAAACCGACCAGGGACCGGCTCGCCCGACCCGCACCGCCAACTCGAATCGAATGAACCGGACCATGGTCCGTGAGTCCGATGAACCGACGGTAATCGTCCGAACCTAAGAACCCAGATGGGCTACCGACTGCTCGACCCGTTAGACACCTTTACATGAAATGCATCAAAACCAAATGAAGCCACCCCCGAGAGAAATAAATGAATTCCAAAGATTTTTGACAAATTCAAAGAGGGTAGATCTTTGGTCTTTATCCGGACCCGATGAAAAAAATGGAATCACTTTAAATGATGAGAAATTTCGACCAAGTATAGCAAAGGGGAGATTCATCAAGAAAAATAATGTTGTTCACTTGCCGATGTTACAGTAAGCGCACTGAATCAATCATAAGCACTTCTTTTTTTCAATTAAACGTAGTTCAAACTTCAAATGGAATAGTCATAGAAATATGGTGTGTGCAATTTGTTATTACATCAAAACTTTATTATAACAGTGTTATTTATTTGGCTATTATTTGACTGCTATAGTAAAATGCTATAATAGAGAGCATATAATAAAATATAAATGAAAAATCAGTTTCAAAATAAATTTAATCGTTATAATGAAAAATGACGATTACACCATTATTGTTGCTATTGCTATTACTTCCCTTGAAACAATATCTTTTTGCTTTTGTGTTCATCAGGATATATTTATAAAAACATAATGAATTCATTCATTTATTAGATTACTTCTTATCTACGCTGATATTTCAACATATTCTTATTGGCCTGAGCTTAGACCCCAGTGGTACTTTAGGCTTTAACTTGGGAGCAAAAGGCGAAAATTCCTCGCTCACAGGGTCCTCATCCCTCCGATCCGGCTGCAGACGCGGTGGAGGTAAATCATGATATCACGGCTCACTGGGAGGCACAATGCCCGATGCCACCGTGAGTCATCCTCACAGCGAGAAATGAACTTCCACATCATACGCTGCGCCGAACTCGCCGCATGAAAGAATCACACCCCAAAACCAATTGAGCTACATTGATGCACGTTACTTTAGGCTTTAACTCAACTTACTACTATTTGGTCAAAGCTTGTTTCTTTTTTTATTTAAAGTATTCTTTCATTTCTTGTTCGATTAGGCTAGAGCTAGACTTTGTCAAAGTTCAACTCGATCAAAGTTGGGTGGTAGTTTGCTGAAGATGTCAGGCACATTTTAATTAGCTAATGATATTTAAGAAACAAAGTTTTTTTAAAATTGATATACAAGCTATGAATATTGGATATAAATTATCTCATTAAGCGTAAAATGACAATTTAAAATTAATTCTTTTTGAAATAGACTAAATTTGAAAGTGCATCGTATAAATTGAAATAGAGAAAATACTTTTTTAAGATTTATAGACACTAATTAAGAATAATTATTTATCTTAATTAACGTCTCATTTGATTAAGATCCACTAGATGGAACAGTACGGGCAAAAAACAATGTACTTTTTAATTTTTAACTGGTCAAATATCTTAAACTAAAATCCATCTTACCCAATGGTTAAATTTTGAAAACGGGTGTGCTATAAACAAATTTCATTTTTAAGATTTGGATAATGATTTCACTATAAATATACTCCTTCCATCTCAAAATATGTGTCATATTTTTCTTTTTAAAAGTCAATTTGACTAAATTTTAAAGTTAAATTAAATTAATATTTTAAAAATAAAATTTAGATATTTGAAAAATATACGAAAAGTACTATAGGTTGCATATTAATATGATGAAAAAATATAGCTTAAATTATTAATCAAAATTTATATAATTTGATTTTTGAAAAGCGTAACATACTTTTTGTGTCACATCACCGGGATAATGATTTCAACAAATTTAGGTCATAAGACCCCCACAATTTTTAATGCGTAATTGTCAAATGTAGACAAGTTGGATGAGGTAATTAGGTATTATCCTTTTAATTTGGTTAGAATTCACACATCACATATTATAGGATACATATAACAAATTATACTCTCTCGCATTTAAATTATAAATCTTTTAAGGTTTATAATAGAAAAATATTTACTAATTTAATATATAAATATTTGACAAATTCAGTTTTGGGTTCTCTATGAATATCTCACTTAATTAATAATTAAATAGCTTAAATAGTAAGGGCAAAAAATAATAAACGGCTTTTAAATTGTGAAATATTTAAAAATGAAATTCAGGTTGACTCAATGACTAATATTTGAGAACATATCTGATAAAGCAGTCTTAAAAAGTAAATACTATTGAAAGAGTTACTTTTTGATACTGTTTAATTGGCAACCAAATTTAATAAAAAAAGTAAGTTTACAAAATATTAAATATTTATGTGCTTATAATATTTTATTAAATGCAGAGTAAGTCTTTTAAAATTAAATTATTTTTATATAAAAATTTTCTTATTGAAACATATTAAATGAGAAAATGTGTCACATAAATTAAGAGTGTGTTTATAAATTGATACATATCAATCAATAATAATGTGTAAAAACTTATTCATATTGAGTGTTAGGCCAAGCTAGTCGATATATAACATGTGTTTACATCACATATTTTTAATATTTAATTATAATTAATTAGCATATATTGCATTCAAGAGTGTGACATAGTGGTCAATAAATTAAGCTAAAAATCATGACGTTTCAGACTTTCAGGTTCAAATCTAATCTATTCGTTTTCACCTTAATGGATAGAGTTATCTACTTGTTGCTGGTGTGGTAGATATCTCCTGAAAATAATTAACGTCAGACACCACCGTTATTAAAAAAAATTAATTACAGTAGATTGATTTTGGGGTAAATACATGAAGTATTTGTCATTGTGAGTCAGAAATTAACAAAAACGCGTCATCTTGGTCCAAAGATAAAATCTTTATACCAATTTGCGTGGCTACATTTTCTCTAATCTGCCTATTTATTAGCTGAGATTTACAACTTGTTATATTCTCTCAACTTTGAAGTTTATCAGACTTAGTATTATCTCACCTAACCTAACCTACCTTCTACATATGTGTTGTGTAATTTTCTGAACAGTTGTGGGGATACTGATACAGATAAAATTCGTCAGAAATAGAGATAAGATAAGGTCTGTCCGGTTCCCACGCTGTTTACTCATTCAATTCCCAACTATTGTCTTCTACTTTAATTTAATACGAGTATATATATACATCGGATCCTAACTCTTTCATTATTCATCAATTCTCCCATTCCATCAGTATTTTAATTCATGTGTATGCTATTTGAAGTATTTTTTCTTTCTGTTCCGTCAATTTTTAATGGGTGTTTGAACATAAAAAATGTGAAATTTGAAAAAAAATAGTAGTACTTGAAAAAAGTTTAAAATGATATTTAGAAATTAAAGTTGTGTTTGGATATGATATAAATTCGAGTTGTTTTTGTATTTTTATGAGTGATATAGAGTGAAAATTGAGAAAATAGGTATTTCGAGCTTTTTGAATTCTGAAATATTCCAAAATTCAACTGTAATGATTTTATGTTCAAATATAATTTTGAAATACAATTCCCGAAAAAAGTGCAAATTATCCATGGCCAAACAGGTCATTGAAAAAAAATGGTTTAGGGCATTCCGCTATGTGCGGGATTCAAGAAAGAACCGAACCACAAGAATCAATTTTACGAAGCCTTATTGCCAAACAGGTCATTATTTTATTTATATGATGGATTGGCATGTGATGTATGTACGCCCATTTCTTTGTTTCTATTCTTTAAAGCAGCAAGTGGTGGAAGATTGTGATAAAGACAGCTGATGTATTCTATTTTGGCTGTTTCTTCAACTTTATTCTAATATATAGATTAACTTTTTTTTTTCAATTAACAGGTTGTAATAAATATAAAAGGTTTCAACTGGGGTTGGTTTTACCCTGTCATTTCTGGAGTTATAAGCAAGTTGTTAAAGTTGTCATCAATCCCTTAAAGCTGGGAACTTGGAAAGGACAATCAATTATTATAGTCTCTAAGAGTTGTTTGTCCTCTCTTCAGAGAACCTTTTTTGTTGAGGTATTTTCTTGATTCAAGATCTAATCTTTTCTTGTTTTTGCTTGTTAATTATGTGGAATTTTACAATATTACATCCTTAATGTAGTTGGGTGATTGCAGAGGTATTCTTTGATTCATGATCTAGTTTTAATTTTTTAGTTGACTATATTGAGATTTATTTGGAATGTAGTTGAATGGAATATAATTCATGGTTGAACCAAGAAGAAGCATAATCTGGGGTTTATGTTTGTATATGTACAAGAACTAGTGCGGGTTATCTCTCCTGTGTTGTTTGCGGGCTATTGCACAAGTGAGAGGTTTACTTGTGCGCACTCGAAGAGTAGGGGTTTCCTTGTCATTAAAAAGAATTATATATGTATAAGTAAAGTTGTCAATTCCTTAAAGCTGGGAACTTGTAAAGTAGAATCAATTATTATTGTCTCTAAGAGCTGTTTTATCTCTCTTCAGAGACCCTTAGGGCTCGTTTGGTACGTCGTACTGGACTGTACTAATTTCATTGGAGTGGACTGGACTGTATTAATATATAATGGACTGTATTAGAGTATTAATATATAATGAATTGTATTTTTTTTATTTTTAGTACAGTTCAGGGAGACCCACCTGCTAGATGGGTCTCAAAAATGACAGTTGGACTGTACTATTTTAGTACAGTCCAGTGCGGCTGAAAACGTCCACCAAACGCTGTATTATTTTTTTGTCCAGTACAGTCCAGCTTAATACAGCGTGCCCTTATTGTTGTTAAGGTATTTTTTAGATTCAAGATCCAATCTTTTTTGTTTTTGCTGATTAATTTTGTTGAGTTTTACATATTAGATCCTTAATGCAGTTGGATGATGAGGTGTTCTTTGATTCAAGATCTAGTTTTTTTTCTTTTTTAGTTGACTATATTGAGATTTATTTCGAATGTAGTTGAATAGAATATACAGGTTCTTGGTTATTCAAAAGAAGAAGAGTTTGGGATTGATATTTGTATATGTATATATAAGTCTGGAAGATCACACAACTTAAATCAGTATTTGAGATCTGTAAGTGTTCATTAGTGATCTCCCATCTTTCATAAAATGCGGACTTTTGAGTTATTAGCACTCAGTCTTTTTAATTAGTGAGTAATTAGCACCTACATGTTATTTAGTTCTAATTGTTGATGCATTGCAGGTCCTGAAAGTGATTCAAACAGTGCCCATCTTATTTAGAAGTCTAAGTATCAAATATGGTAACTTTTCTTCTTCTTCTTCTTCGTCATAATCTAATTTTATCTTTCTTTTGTTTTGAGAAGGAGAGGGAGGAGAGCTGTGAACTGATTTGTAGAGTATCAATGTAGCACTTTGAAGTGTTTTCATTCCAGTGTCTTTAGTTATATCCAGATTTATTCAGCTATTATTTTGTTTATACTTGCAAAAATATGTTTCTCTTGCTTTGCTTGTGCATATGCTTTGTCTTGAGCCGAGGGTCTTTCGGAAACAACCTCTCTACTTACCAAGGTAGAGGTGAGGTCTGCGTACACTCTACCCTCCTCAGACCCCAGGTTGTGGGACTTCTTTGGGTATGCTGGTGTTTTTGTTGTTGAAAATCATTATCTTCATTGGATAAAAGCAAAAATTTCCCTACTCTTGTTTAATCCGTAAATCCCATCCAAAAGTTTGAAATATAAACATTCTTCCCTACTCGGATTTGTTCACTCGCCATTTAGGCGAAAAGACTGATCTTAGCCAAAAAACGATCTCAGCCAACTTTTTACTTTCTAAAACTATTTTCCCTTCAGAGCTTTTAAGTAGTCAAATTCTTCCCGTTCCCGAGTTTTAGTATATCTCTGTATGATTTATCCATAATAATGTTAGGATTTATATCTTATTGTCCTAATTAACATATGTAAGTACAAGCTTATCATTCAAAGTAAAACCTTGAAAATGAGGGTAATTTTGAAAGTCAAGTAGACAGGATTCATGCGACAAGTGAAGTACTCATGTTGTAAGTTTATTGTTGGCTTTTGAATATTCGTGAATAGTTTTCATTTCAACCTTAGAAAGACGACGACGACAACAACAACAACATACAAAATCCCACCACGTGGATCTGGGGAGGGTAGAGCATAGACAGACCTAACCTCTACCTTGATAGGTAGAGCGTAGACAGACCTAACCTCTACCTTGATAGGTAGAGCGACTGCTTCCGGGAGACCCTCGACTCAAGACCTGCGTAATCACTCTCAAAGCAAACGTTGCATAGCAAGATAAACGGTCAGAGACAATAAATTAAAGCTATATGAACATGCTGGTAACAAAAATAGAATACTCCATGGTAGCGCATTCTTGTCAAAAGAGAGCAGTAGCTAACGCAAATAAATAATATAAACAAGGTACACTAGCGAAACACATAGCCGCAGAAAACAACTACATGGAATATAAAACAAACTTCTTTTATAAGTGTGATGAGCTAGTCGGGCCTACCTTGGTCACACTACAACTATCTATTTGTGGGCGTGAGTATGACTACGCTCGACTATCTACTATCCTTCAACCCTAATCCGTGTCCTCCACAAACCCCTATCTAAGGTCATGTCCTCAGTAAGTCGCACATGCGCCATATCCCTTCTAATCACCTCTCCCCAATACTTCTTCGGCCTACCTCTATCCCTTCTGAACTCATCCATAACCAACCTCTCACACCTCCGCACTGGGGCATTTGTGTTTCTCCTATGCACATGCTCGAACCATCTCAACCTCACTTCCCGCATCTTTTCCTCCATCGAGGCCACTCCCAGTCTGTCCCGGATATCATCATTCCTAATTCTATCCCTCCTCGTATGCCCACACATCTATCTCAGCATCCTCATCTCCGCGATTTTCATCTTCTGGATGTGCGAAGTCTTGACTGACCAATACTCCGTCCCATACAACATAGTCGGTCAGACGACCGCCCTATAAAACATGCCTTTAAGCTTTGGTGGCACTTTTTTGTCGCACAAGACTCCACGCTGCCCCAATACGATGCTTTAACTTTCAAGCTATGTTTATGACATTTGATAAATGCTTTAACTTTCAAGCTATGTTTATGACCTCAACACTATCTGAAAAATAAAGGCATTGTAGGGAAAACAAATGCTTAAGAAATGAAACACAACATGTTAAGTATCAATCCTTTTTATACTTTTAATGGTTCAGCATTTTCTGTTAGAATACACGCTTAATCACCTTCTACTGTGTACTTTCACAGTATTCCATCATTCTCACCTTTCACCGTCTATTCACATGAATTCCTCAAAAAGTTCTCTAAATTCCGTAAAAGGTTCCTCTCATATCAGAAGCTAATTTTACTTTCCGCTATATTTAGGTCAAGATTGCAATCCGGTAGACTAGTTCATCCAGTACTGTCAAAGAGTTACACCAGTTTCTTAGCATAAACTGGTTCTGTATCCTGAATGCTCCTAGGATCCCTGTCATATCCTTTGCTTCTATCTGTTTCATGTCCTTTTTGTGAACCGTGGAAGAATGTTCGGTAAATATTATATTTCTTGCACTGGAAAATATTAAAAAAGAAAAAATGTTGTTTAATGTGTGAGGTAGAATTTGACATTTAGACCATAGTTACGGGACGATAAAAGGGAAGATATTTCACTCCAGATTTATATTCTACAGTTAGACAGAAGATGTGGGATTTTTCTATCCTTCTACATCATTTTGTTCCTTGTCTTTTTGTCTAAAGAGGAATTCTAATAGTATCTCATATTAATGCAGGTAATGGATTTCAAAGAATTCTTCACTGAATATGGTGAAGCCCATCAATATGAAATCCTAGAGGTGGTTGGCAAGGGAAGCTATGGTGTTGTTGCAGCAGCAATTGATACTCATACTGGAGAAAAGGTAGCAATAAAGAAGATCAATGATGTTTTTGAGCATACCTGTGAAGCCACCCGCATCCTTAGAGAAATAAAGCTCCTTCGGTTGCTTCGGCACCCAGATATTGTAGAAATAAAGCATATATTGTTGCCTCCATGTCCGAGGGAATTCAAGGATATATATGTTGTTTTTGAGTTGATGGAATGTGACCTTCAGCATGTAATTAAAGCAAATAACTGTCTCACTGCTGAACATTATCAATTCTTTATGTATCAGCTTCTTCGAGGTTTAAAGTATATGCATACAGGTTGCGATTTCTCTTTCCGTTTTCTGGTAACTGAAGACTTTTCTGTTTTACATACATTTTGATTACTCATTCTCTCATTTGTTGATTTAACAGCTAACGTGTTCCATCGGGATTTGAAGCCAAAGAACATTCTAGCAAATGCAGATTGCAAGCTGAAAATTTGTGATTTTGGGCTTGCTCGGGTATCCTTTGGCGATACACCATCTGCTGTTTTCTGGACTGTATGCTTCATCTCTCTACTTTAAAGTTTTCCTTAGTCTATCTTTACTACAATAGCCACTAAAAATATCTCAAGGCTGACATTAAATTGTTAAGTTAGTACACCTGTGATAGAAGTGCCTGATTCTTTGTGCTCTCAAAGATGGAATGCTCCTCTCTTTTCTCTAATGATTTTTTTATCACTAATAAAATTGAAAATTATGTATCCAACACCATTGTTAAGTTGTTAATTTGTTACACCTGTAATTCTAAGTAAAACACTTCATCCTTTTTCTCTAAAGGACTACGTGGCAACTCGGTGGTATCGTGCTCCAGAACTTTGTGGTTCCTTTTTCTCCAAAGTAAGTATGACGGTATACAGGTAAAGATGCATGTTTATATGCATTTGTTTCTCACTCTATACTCATCTGATTGCTAGTAATGTTCAGGTGCATGTTCATGTTAAAATTGGAAAAGGAACTTAAATTTCATATTGTGAGACTTCTTTACTTAGCATGGGATTTTGCTTTACAATATTCTTTCATCTAATGAACTAGTGACATTGTTCCTTAACTTCCACATTTCTTGTTTGCAATCTTCATTTTCTAGTGCGAAAATTTATGTCAAGTCATTATGAATGTGTAATGATCAGTTAGTTGTTGGAATGATGCATCAAGATGTCATACCATTACAGAAAGCCTTTTCTCCAACTGTTTAGGGAAAAAAACTTTTATCCATAGTTTGCTTTTACTCTATTTTATGATGTTTCATACTCAATTTTATGTTCTTTATGCAAAAATGGTGTGAATACATCTAAGTTCTTACTTTTGTGTTACTTGGTTGTCCTTTTTTTCTGAATGATCTTATTGCATAAAGGTTTTCCATGCAATGGCTAAAAATCTTGTCATATAGGCTATAACAATTGCTTATCGCTGAGACCAAATTAGTTCAGCGAGATGTCTATTGTTATGGAATGAGTATTCATCTCTCCTAGTCGTTTAACCATTGTGGGCCATTATTCTTTTGATTTGTAATGAGAAACTGGTCACCTCTTGATATTTCAAAAGATACTGTCTTCCCTTGACAAGCGCTCAAAAAGGGTACTTTGGGTGCTGTCTCAACAATTTGATTTCGATTACTAGCATCATCCTCTTCAATTCCACAATGACAAATATTCCTAGTTTGTCCATAATAGTACATGTGAGGCTGTGACTCTCTGATTATGAAAAAGAGATCCTATTTTCTCTCTGTTTTATCTGATTCACCTTCGAATAACAGCCGTTAATTCCTTTAATTTTTTTCTTTTCCTTAAACTGACGGGGGATGCATAGCAATAGGTTGAACTACTATAAGAATAGTCATAGACTTCTTGGTCAATTAGGAATCTCTTGGCTCTCTGCCTCTCTTTTATATCTCTTTCTTAATTAACTATCAGTTTACCATATCCAATTTTATCTGTCACAGCCATCGCCACTCTACCTTGCATCAGTTTTTCTCTCTGTTCACTGTCGCTAGTTGGTTGATAGAGAAATAAAGTGAATAATTTTGGGCTGATATCATCATTCTTGTTCTCTATTCAAACAACAGACACTTACTGATGAAACAAAAATTTGTATTTGTTAGTTCTATCAAAATAGATGCATACTGCTGAAGTGTGTTGATAACTTGATATTACTACTGTTTTAATCCCTAAAAGTTGTTCTGCTTTCTACTTGATTGTTTTTACCCATTTAAGGACATAATAGATAAAGCAGTCTGATGGAAAATATCACATCATCGTTTAAAGTTAAATTGCTGAAAGAATTTGAATTTTTGAAAGAAATAACAATCATATAGAACACTATTAGCTGAGATGTGTCAAACATTTTTGGGATGTCCCTACACAGAAATTGTGTCAAGTAAGTGAGGGGGAATATGAATCTAGGCTCATTGGAAGTGTAAATTTGGGACATTGGAGTAAAAATATACTGTCTTGTATGTTTTACAGTGTATTTGAAAAGTTTACCCTGGAACTGGAACATGCATTCCGAGCAAAGGGAAAAGATAAATTTTATGAAAATTGTACTGGTGGATGGCACACTTGGCAAGATTGTAATTGATTAGTTTAATGATACTACTATTATACAGATGTTTCATGGGCTCACTGTGTGCTAGATCTAGGAGCTTCTAGTATGCTCCTCAATGATATATTTTTACAAAGATTGTCTGCTTCACTGAATGCCCGATGCAGAATAATCTGTTCATTGAGAGAGTGTGTGTGTGGGGGGAGAGCTTAGATATACTATCATATATGTTTTAGGTCTCTCTGCTACTCTGTGTATGCCATGTAGTAGGACCTTCAAGGACTTCTTCTCTTAATCTTGGACGAGTTTCGGACAGTTTTCGGTTTCTATGGTGTTTCTTGTCATAAGTAGAAAGAAGCGAAGTGCAAAAATGTTGCACAAACTTTTGCATAATAAAGTTATACTGTGCCAATGAGCATTAGGTTTTGTGCTCTAATTTGAACTTGGCATATGCCTAAGGAGATGGTGTGTAAGCCATCATTGTTTCTCACTTGTGGTAACTTTATCATGCAAATGATCTTTGAGAAATTTGTACAAATTCTAAACCAAAATACTTAATTTGCAGTACACGCCAGCAGTCGATATCTGGAGTATAGGATGTATATTTGCAGAAATGCTTACAGGAAAACCATTATTTCCGGGGAAGAATGCGGTTCACCAATTGGATCTCATAACTGATTTGCTTGGTTCGCCGTCCACTGAAGCCATTTCAAGGGTTTGTTCTCTATCCATCCGTTACAGTTAATAAACATATCATCTAGTAATAAATCTTGTTTCCAATTTTCCTGTTATGTGCAGATTAAAAATGAAAAAGCAAGGAGATATTTAAGCAGCATGAAGAAGAAGGCATCTATCCCTCTCTCACAGAAATTCCCACACATTGATCCACTAGCTCTAAAATTACTCGAGTGTTTGATTGCATTTGATCCCAAAGATCGCCCTTCTGCTGAAGAGGTAGGATGTATCAGTTTCATTAGGCCTTTCTGTTAGTTTATATAAAGCATATTTTGTCCTAATACTAGTGATTCGTTCATCTACTCAGGCGCTAGCACATCCATATTTCCGTGGTTTGGCAAATAAGGAACAGGAACCATCATCTCAGACTATTTCAAAATTTGAATTCGACTTTGATCGGAAAAAACTTGGAAAAGATGATCTTAGGGAGCTCATCTACCGAGAGGTATATTCGTTAACAACCAATCTCATCTTTCCTTGACCTTCTGTTTGCACCTTTTTCACTACTTATAGTGTACATTGTTCTCAACTGGGCAGATTCTGGAATATCACCCTCAGATGCTGAAGGAGCATCTTCATGGCACTGATCACACTCACTTTATGTATCCAAGGTAATACAAACTTCTCTCTAGATACTTCATATTTGTTTCCAGCTAGCTATGGCTGTGAACACCTTTTAATCTGATGATTTAACTAATTTTTCCAGTCTTGGTGAAATTTGTCTCCACCCCGCCTAACAGCATCCTCAAAACTTATTGTAACACCTATGTGTTATCATGCATTAACTAGAATCACCATGATCCATGTATTGTATTAGTTGAACCTTTTAGGATAATGACTGGAGACGTTTGGTAGTAGAAGTCATAAACCTCTTGAATGATTCTGCTTTCATATCCTTCAGTCTACATCATTGCGTACTAATGTTCCCATACAAAGTTTATTCTTCATGTGCAAACTTAACATGTTATTCTTACATTGACACTTCATTTCCTCGTGATGAAGAATAAACTTCTCTAATGGATACTTCATGGTGATAGAAAGGAGAAATCTGCTTGGTAATGAGAGTCACAAGTGTTTCTAGATTCTGATATCATTCAACACAAGTGTTGACCTTGTTGTTGTGATATGTAGATGGACTGGACTTGAGGAATAATTGTGACTTGTCAGAGAAAAATATTCAGATTGTTGAATGAATGATAATAGTGTCTTTGCGTTAAATGGGCTTTTTGTATGTACAGTACAAGACAAGACAAGTAGATCTACGATGATGTTTCTCTGGAAGTAAGACTTTCCATTAGTCAGGCTAGGTTGAGAATTCTTGCCTGTTTTGAGCTCCAGACCAGTGGTAGTGGTGGAATCTGTGAGTACTGTAATAAATTTTAGTCATAATGCATTTAACACGTAGACTAATTTAACCAGTTCTGATCGTCGAAGGAAATTGATGCTGCGATTGCACATAATTAAAGAACTGAATATTGACGAGTTATCACTTAAACAATTTGTGATTAAGATGTGATATTTTCCCTTATATATCACTTACACAAAATTGTGATCAATCCATTACTTTTGATCAATCAATCAACGTTTGTCCACTGACATCTGTAAAGCTACTTTTGGGAGATCGGTACCATGATCTAAGGGTTTGCCATGTTTTCTCCTTTTACTCTAAAGGTTTCTATTTTCTACATTTCACCTGCTTTAAGCTTCTGAAGTCCTCCCTGTTTCTGGTGCATCCACTGCATTGCATGTTGACTTACTGTGCTAATTGAAAAACTACATTTTTAGTGGGGTTGATTGCTTCAAACAACAATTTGACCATCTCGAGGGGCACAATGGTAGAGGTGGAAGTACTCTCTTTCCAAGACGATATACCTCTTTGCCCAGGTGAAATGTCCTTGATGTCCTCTTTTGTTTAAATAGTAAATATTCTTAATCAATTTGGCTTACCTGAATAGCCTCATAAATTATCTGCAGAGAACGAGTCTGTGCTTCCACAGATGAGGAAGCTGATAAGGATGTTGAATTTGAAAGGCATGTTGTAGCTGCTATGGCTCAGAGATGCCTTCCAAGCCCCCCGATTTCCCCTAAGGTCAAGAAACCGGATACTGCTAATACAGTCAAAGGTCATACGGAGACTGGCCATTGTACACCAAAGAATAGTACACCAAAGAATACCGAACGCTGCGTGCTAAGAAGTTCTAGTATTAGTTTTTCCAAATGTGTTGGGGCCATATGGGACTCCGAGGTAAGTTTTCTGATCTGTAGTCTATAAGAAGAAAAATACAATATCAATCAATCAATCCACTATTCCCCAATCTAAATTAGTTGGGCTTACAAGAGCCTGTAATGTGAATATAGGAACTATTAGCTCAGCCAAAGTATAGGAATTAGACCCAACACGTTTCCAAATAGAAAAACTTCACATTTTTCTTTGTTTGAACGAACAATACATAAGAAAAATGCAAGCAAACCTCTGCAGAAAAATTGATATATGACATGCCCCTATAATTTTTTCTAACTTGTTAAATATCCTATTAGTCCTATCCTTGTCCCCCTCTTCTCCTCCTTATGGGTCGGAGTGAAGGCTAGATAGATTGCATAAAATCTTGTGTACATTTTTTTTCTTTGGTACTGCTCCTTCCTGTATTCTCCAAATCATCCTTGCAACTTTATTTAGTTGTGAGTTAACTAAGTAAGACGTTTAAGAGAGGTAAAGGGTATTTAGACAATTTTTTTTTATGATTAAGGCTATTAAGGCCTCATTTGTTTGCACTTAACAAAGATCTTAATCTTAATCATTTAAATCTCATTTTAAGTCTTATTTGTTTTTTAGGTCTGAGTCTTAATCATTATATTAACCATTAAATGCATTCCTTATCTTTATTTTACAACCACTTAATGAGGTTGGATAGATATGAACAATTAAGATCTGTGACGAAGTCTTAATATCACTAAGATGTCTATTAGTATTTCTACTAAGATGACAATTCACCACTACTCCATCTACTTTCACTGCTAATTTCCATCAACATTGTCGTAGCCGTCCACCATTATCAATTATTATCACCTACCTCCCAGAATCATTGTCGTAGATGTCCACCATTATCAATTATTACCACCTACCTCCCAGAATCAGTCGTAGGAGTCTGTATAATTTGCTTTTACCGTAATACCTGCATTTCCCTCAGGATACAACCTGCAAGCCGTATCAAAACGGGATTAGTAGATCATCGAAGACAGCTTTGTATGCTTGAACATTTTTATTCTGGATGGATATGGAATTACTAGATTTCTGGTAAGTGACACTGATTGCAATGTAATTGCTCATGTACTCAAATGGAGTCTTGGTTGGTTGTATTGTAAACTAGAAACAATTTAGCTACGACATTGTCACAACATAATTTGTTCGAGCACAATTGTTTTCTTTTATGCTGTGGTTCTGATGCAATGATCACAACCAGTTACGCTACTTTTAAAGTATGTTCACTTCTTTTGCCACCTTTTGTCTATTGAAAGTGTTCATTATCATATGTTTCTGAAGTTCTGAATTTGAACTTTTGAGAGTCCTACAGAAACAGAAACTGGTTCTTTTGTCTAATTCAAGCATTTTAGGAGTAGTTGTTCTTAGTTGAGGTTTTAAGAAATACGACCTTAATGTCCATGTTTGATGTGGCATATTTTAAGTACTTAATAAAAGGAAAAAGGGTCAAATATACCCCTCTACTTTCTTTTAATAGCTAACTTTATCCTCCGTTAGTGAAAGTGAACAAAAATATTTCTGTTGTTACCAAACTTTACACCTATATCCCTATTTGGATGAAACCCCCAAATCAAACCCAATTCCCAATTTCACTTAAAATTACACATTTTTAAACGGAGCCCCCATTGTTGACCTGCTCCGCAACACAACCTTCCTTCTTAAAGTATAAACCTACAACTGTAGAATCATCGTGAATTCCTTTCCGATCATCTCCGCGGGTTGTTAATGGGTTAAGTTGGGCTAGTTCAAACTTAGCCCATTTAATTCTATGTCAATGACCAAATTCATTAAAATCTGGACGGGTCAATTGGGCTTGGGTCCAATTAGCCAGCCCTAGTTGTAACCAATTGCCTCATAATACTTGCTGGTCTTGAAATTTTTCCTAAGCAGCCATGATGCCTTCTTTGGATCCATGTCCCAGATTAGATTGTTCTTTATATAGTAACAATATACCCATCTCACCCAAAGTTTGTCCTTCTTTCGACTAAGACACCAAAGAAGCTTAGCTATAGCAGTTTTATTCCACTGCTCCACATTTATCAAATTAAGCCCACCAGCCACCTTTGGTTTGCATAACTGTTCCCATGCAACAGGAGCTTTGTTGCTATCTCAGTCTTGCCAGTCCATAAGAATTTTCTACAAATAGCTTTGATCATACTTATGACCTTCTTGGGAAGCTCAAAAAGGTTCAACTAATCCTTTTTCATATCTAAAGGTTCAACTTTGTTTATTTTTTGGTTAATCTAATAATTTCAAGTGTACATATTCATATTTGTGTGAATCATAGTTAAGAGTTAATATATCAATTATATATTTAAGAAATGTTTCATGAAAGTTAAAAGGAATATATTTCAAATAGTAAATGTCTATCGTTTTTAAGATGATAAACGCCCAATAAATCACAAAATTTAACTTGCATAGTGAGCCTTCATATCCATTACATTCTGTTACCTAGTTAAGTATAAGTTATTCCCGTAATGAGCCATATGATCAATGCTGGACTGTAGCTATTGCTATAAGCAAACTGCCCAATGACCTCCAAAGCCAATGGAACATGCTCTCAACATGTCCTCTAATATTTAAATAGTCAACTCAACTATTCGTGAGTGAAATATTGCATTAAGATCAACCCGTATACTAAATTTCATCTGAAAAGACTGTCAAACGCGAGTTGTTTACAACTGTAAATTGTGTATTCCGCTATGAAATAATGGAAATATATGTCCCATGCAAGTGAATAATCTCTAAATGAATATATGTGTCAACTACTCAACTATGCAAGTAGTAATGATCGATATGAAAAACACTGAGTTCGTAAGTCTGTCCACAACCATCAAAACTGAATTATGCTTATGCAAGGTACGCGGTCAGCCAACAACAAAGTCCATAGTGTTATCGCCACACACTCCTACTCAGGAATTGGCACTGCCTGTGGGGTCTGTGGCATGAAGGAACACACTTATGGAAATCATTTTCCAGAAATTAAGTCATATTCAGATAACCAAACAGCAGAAAAATATTGTCCATTAAAAAGGAAAAATACTTTTTTGCTTATGTTTTCTCTGACAGTTCATCCAAAATAGATTATAAATTTAAGAAAGTATTGGTGAAACAAATTTTCTTCTCGAAAATATTTTCCATTCGTACGAGGAAACAACTTCTCTACCTTCAAGATATGGGTAATTAAAGTATGTGTACACTCTACCCTCTTCAGTCTCCACACACTACTTGGTGGGATTACACTGGATTTATTGTTATGTATTTTTTGTCGTACCAAACACATGTATTGTTTTTTGTACTCTCAGTTTATGAAAAACATCGAATTTAACCCGTGTGATTCGATATCATGTTAACAATAAAATCGAGTTGATATCCATATAGTGTAAGACTTTGAGATTATTCTCCTCAAGTATTCTTCTTCCATTAGGTAAGAATATATATACTAATTACAATGACTAGGAAAAATAAGTCTTCCTTAGTATAATGTTAGGAATATTCTCTATACAATAATTACCTACCATATATGAAGAGATACTACATTAATATAAGATATACACACAATATTCTATTAATGACACTATTCTAGAATATTCTAACTAATATTCTAACACTCCTCCGCAGTCGAAGCTGGAGGGCGGCGAATGCTGAGACTGTCCCGAAATTCTTCAAATAGTATCAGCGGAAGTCCTTTTATGGAGATATCAGCAATCTGATATCGCGTCGGGACATGTAACACTCGCACTTGTCCACGAGTCACTTTTTCATGGACAAAATGAATATCTAACTCAATATGTTTAGTGCGTTGATGATGGATTGGATTCCCTGATAGATAGATCGCACTAATGTTATCACAGTATACCATAGTAGCCGTCGGAATAGGGCAATGAAGCTCAAGTAAAAGATTCGAATCGGAAAAGTCGATACCACATCGCAACCGCGGTGTTCAACAACACTCTAGCGTGATACTGTGGGTTGTCTTTTAGAAGACCAGGAGATCAAATTATCACCAAGAAATATGCAATAGCCGGAGGTGGAACGTCTGGTGTCCGGACACCCTGCCCAGTCTGCATCGGTGTAAGTGACAAGTTTGGCGATGGAAGAAGGATATAGATGTAATCCATACTCCAGAGTGCCCTGAATATACCGCACAATGCGTTTGAGGGCATGCATATGTTCTTCCATCAGATTATGCATGAATAGACACACTTGTTGTACTGTATAAGTAATATCCACCGTGAATGTGAGTGCTATCGCCGCTCAGCCAGGATCACGGTATAATGTAGGATCAGCAAAGGGTTTGCTAGATACAACACTTAACTTCGACTTTGTGTCTACCGGAGTTGCCGGAGGTTTGCATGAGGACATACCCGCTCGTTCCACAATCTCAGATGCATACTTTTGTGAGAGAGAAATAACCCACCTGCATGTCGTGTCACCGCAATGCCTAGAAAATAGTGTAGTGGACCAAGATCTTTCATAGCAAATTCGGAACCAAGCTGAGACATGATATTCTTGCATAGGGAATCTGAAGATGTTGTAAGAATGATATCATCCACATATAAAAGAAGATAAGAATTGTTATTACCCTGACGATAAATAAACAGAGAATTGTCAGAACGGCTGTGAGTAAAGCCCATGTGGGACACAAAATTTGCAAACCGCTTATACCAAGCCCTGGGGCTTGTTTGAGGCCATATAATAATTTATTCAGCAAACACACATGATTGGGATAAGCAGGATCTCTGTACCCCAAGGGTTGATGCATGTAAACTGTCTCATTCAGATGACCGTGAAGAAATGATTTTTTGACATCCAGTTGATGATGAGGCCATCCTTTTGAGCGTGACAGACTTAGAACTGTTCGGATGGTAGCTGGTTTGATAAATGGACTGAACGTCTCCCCACAATCGATGCTAACCTTCTAGGTCTTCCCATCACTTACAAGACGGGTCTTATGCCGCTCAAAAGAATCATCAGATTTTTCTTTATGGCTAAAAATTCACATAGACCGAATATATTAGCATTAGATGGATGAGGTACTAAATCCCATGTCTTATTTTTAATTAGAGCATGATATTCATCATCCATGACCATTTTCCAATTCGGGTCTTTGAGAGCAGACATTGTATTACGAGGCAAATGTGATTTGGAAACCTGTGTGTGGAGGCTATATTTGGTATTTGATTTAACAATACCATGTTGACTACGGGTGACCGGACGGGAGACATGGCCAGTGGACTGGACGTCACTGGCCGAGAGAGAATCAGTAGGTTGGACGCCACTGTTTTGTCCAGGGGTGTGACTGGGTTGAGAGGGTGACAAACTGGGCAGTGGGCTTGGAGAAGCTGGAAGGCGGCCCGGTCTTTGGAGCGATGCCCACCGGGCCGAATCGCAAGCCACTGCGTTGGCGCTTGATCGATGGTCGGGCTGGTCCGCGATCTCGTGGGGCCACTGTTTGTGTACCTGCGGGTCCCGGGCTGTGAATAAAATGTGTTAGATACGAAAGCTTATCATCATCCCAAAAATCATAGGTTTGGGTCTCGATTTCATGTATTTTAGCAAAGAAAAAAACTGTTTCATCAAAAATAACGTGGCGACTTAGAAACATTCTTTTTGAAGAAATATCATAACATATGTAACCACAATGATTAGTAGGGTATCCCAAGAAAACGCATGGAGTGGACCGAGTTTGTAGTTTTGTGATTGTGGTGGATAGAAAAAGTGAGTAGCAAAGACTCTTAGATGATGATATGAAGGCTCTCGTAAGTAAAACATTTTTAGTGGAGCTTGGTAAGACATGTGTTTATAAGGAAGAATATTCAATATATATGTAGTCATTTGAAGTGCATAATGCCAAAAGATGGGGGTATGAATGCATGAGCAAGGGATGTTCTAACAATATTATTGATGGTTCTAATTTTGCGTTATGCCTTCCCATTTTGTGAAGAGGTATGACGACAAGATAGACGAAAAGTTAAACCATTTGTTTTGAAAAAATCCCAAAACTGATTATTGTCAAATCCCCCCCCCCCATTGTCACATTGAATACTCTTAATCTCCCGTTCAAATTGAGTTTGATGAATGTCCTAAAAGTGAGAAATGTGAAAAACACTTGTGATTTCTTTGATAGAGGAAATTTCCACAGATAATTAGAATAATCATCAAGGATAAGCAAATAATATCTATGACCAGAAGAACTCAAAACGGGAGAAGTCCAAATATCACAATGCATAATATCGAAAGACATAAGAGTGCAAGAATTAGAAGCAATAAATGGCAATTTCACATGTTTACCAAGTGCACAAGAATGACACTTATTCAAAACCCGGGTCTGGTTACAATAAATAAAATTATTTTGTTTAAGAGAAACTAAAACAACCTCACCAGGATGTCCCAAACGTTGGTGCCATAAGGATGGTGCCAAAGCTGCAAAAGTAGAATAAAACTTGGATTGATGACTAGGTAAGTTTATTGGATAGAGCTCCCCCTTGCTATCACATCTCACGAAGCCTCCGCCCGAAACTCACGCACGGAAAATCCAAAGGGGTCAAAATTAACAGATACCCAATTATCAGTTGTAAACTTCCTAACAGATACCAAGTTTTTGATTAGTTTTGGAGCATGTAGGACATTATTTAGAGACAGTGGTGGGTTAGGTGGTGACAATGTAGTAGAACCATACCCTTTGATTTCCGACAATTATACCACTATCATTACTCAAATTAAAATAGGACGTGAGATTACCTTGGGAGGACGTCATGTGTGACGTTGCGCCGGAGTCCATGTACTAATTTGAATCCGGCGGATTGAGTCCAATAGTGTGCATGGTGTACTCAATATTCATTGGACGGGCCATACTGAGCGGGCCTCATGCCACTGGTTTGGCCGAGGCCCAGTCCACCGCTGGGCCGGATGGCCAAGAAAAATAAGTCTGCTGGGCTCGCCGACCGAGGCCCACTGTTCTGCCACTATTAAGGATTGGGACGCCACTGTTGTGGCCTATTTAGGCGTTGTTGTTGCCATCGCTGATTCGCCACGGGCCGCCACGCTGCATTCCCGAGCTTGTTGGACCAGCCGCCTCATCGCCACCGCCCCCACCCTCCGCCGCCAAACCGCCACCATCGTTTCGCCATCGCTCACCACCGGAGTTGGTGGTGCCGCCATTTTCGCACGCCACCGGAATTTCGTTGTGCTCCTCCTTTGTTATTTCCATGATTTCCACCCTTATTTTTATTATTATTATTACGTCATTTTTGTCCCTTATTTTGCTGAGAGGGATCAAAAAAATTACCATCATTCGAAGGGGTGGCAAGGAAGGCGGAATTTGACGTAGTTGAGGCCTTTTTCATCAAGCCCGACTCTTCAAGTACAAACATGGATCTTGCTTGATAGAACTGTGGTAAATGGTTACTTTGATGGATGAGAGTTCTCACTCCGCTATACGCTTCAGTGAGATCAGCAACCAATTGCAACACTAGCCGGTTATAAGTAACCGGTGAACCTATGTTCCTTAACTGATCTGCCAACACTTTGAGGTGTTGACAATATGCCGAAACATTGGGAAAATCCGCCATGTCAACGGTGGAGAAATCATGTTCCTGTGTAACTGTTAGCGATAGTTCGACTGCTCACGCAAGCGTACGCATCGTTCACAAGTAATATAGTTTGTAAGACCGAATATCGTCCACAGAGACTGATTTCTAAATACCGTTCATCTATGTTATGTTATCTATTTGGCAATCGATATTTGATTGAGTATTTTATTTAACTACTAGAATAATTACAAGATTTAAACCAATAAAGTTGTAATCAGTTATGAATGAATTAGGGCTTCGAAAATCCTCGACTATCCACTCTATTCAATCCTTAATGCAACTAGAATGACTTATTCTTCTACGTTAAGATAGCGGTTAACTAAATTGTCTTATATTTCGGTTAGGACATATAATCACTCAATCCCAGTGCAGAACTCTTCTATATTTCTCTGATAGGATTTACCACATAAGAGGATTAAGAACAGTAACCTATAATGCTACACAAGTATCGGGTACTTTCATCCGCGATTTTAACCTATGTCTAGTCAATTACAACATATTCAAATCTCTCATCTCGGTTTTTTATTCAAAATCATATAAGTTATGATAATTAGTGATCAATTAATTATCAAACATTCATAGCAAATATTGACTAAATCTTAATCAAACGAAGAAGAAATCAAACTACTGCATTAATTCATGAATAACAGTTTCAAGCGATTCATAAGGAAAGCCCGAATAGAGTGTTTAGCTTCTAGTCATAGTCACACTAAGAACTAACACAATATCCATACATAAACTGAATTAAAACGAAAGAAAGAAAATTACGTAGAACAAAGTATTCAATTGTAGCTCCAAATCCGCATTGTGTTGTGTTGTGTTGTAGAATGACCCCCTCCGCATAACATTAATCCCTAGGGCTTAAATATTCTCTAATTTTCGTGCCCTATGGACTAATTTGCCCTTATCCAATTTGCCTTCGGAACTGAAATTTTCTGCGTCGGCACCGCGGTACTGCATACCGGCACCGCGGTGCCGAAACTCCTGCATCTTCTAATCACAAATGGCACCGCGGTACTACCTGATGGAACCGCTGTGCTGAAAGTCCTGTGGCTCCTCGGTAAATATGGCACCGTGGTTCTGCATAGTGGCACCGTGGTGCTGCCTTCTTTCGCTCTGAGTTGCCAACTTTCGTCTTTTTCGCCTCGGGAGCATCTTTTCTGCCCATTTCTCGTTCCTTTTTGTCATTTTGCTTTTTTGCACCGCTGTGACTCAAAAGAAAGAAAAACAAACCTACTACTATACTACACACAACAAAAACGAGTAAAATACCAACTAAAAATGACTCAAAAGACGTATACAAAATACGCCTAGCAAACACCCCCAAACTTAACATTTGCTCGCCCTCGAGCAAAGATCAAAACAAAAACAAAGACACAAAAATAAAAGACTAAAATCAAGCAGCTGCACAAAGACTTAGAAACACATGAACGTCAGTTGGGATAATATGCAAGAATAAATATAACATGAATTCAGCAATCTAGAATTTCAAGTCAGATATTTCGCAAATTCATTTCAATCACAAGTAATAGAAGCATGAATACCTAACCTATGCATGTCAATTTCATTTAGTTCTACGGGCCTGTGTACTTGCTATTCTCCAGTAATCATAGACATACATATTAGAGATCCTCAGGACTTTTCAGGGTTGTAATGTAGGCTTAGGCAGGGGTAAGCAAAAGTAGGCATTTAGGCTCAATTTACGTACCATAAGCGTTTTTCTCATTCAACCGTTATGTCTTTCTTTTTGGTATTCTTTTCAGTTCATAGCTATCATTCCCCTTTTCTCTTTTTGAGAGCATGAATCAATTCATATAGGCACCCCAAACTTAAGCGTTTACGTTCTTTTTCATTGGGGTGCGTCAATTTTTCACTCTCTTTTTGTGCTTCTTTTTTACTCTTTTTCATCCCTTTATTCAATTACTGCTTATGACACATGAGAGAATCATGAGGTGTCAAATAAAACAATTTATTTTAGGCTTAACGGGGCTGATTAGTGGTACGATTTAGTGCAAGGTAGACAATGAATGAGAAGAAGGGCTAGCAAAGAAATGTCTGAATCATCTCCCTAGACATGTACATCCTAACTATTTCGCCTCAAATAGCAAGCAAGCAGACTTCCCAGACATTTTTCAATTGACAACACATAGGCTAAGCCTCAAATATTCCAAATAATCAGATTTTCATGAATTTTTGGCATATCTAACTTAAGCACCCAGATTTTAGCTTCTCATTCAACTACATTATCCCACTTAGTTCACTAGGCGTTCCAAATAAGCACAACATGCATGATCATAAAAATAAATTTTGACTCACATAAAACACAAAAATAACAAATGACTCACAAAAATAAAATAAAATGAAAACTCTCCCCCAAGTAATATAGTCTGTAAGACCGAATATCGTCCACAGAGACTGGTTTCTAAGTACCGTTCATCTATGTTATGTTATTTATTTGGCAATCGATATTTGATTGAGTTTTTTATTTAACTACCATAATAATTGCAAGATTTAAACCAATAAAGTTGTAATCAGATATGAATGAATTAGGGCTTTCAAAATCCTCGACTATCCACTCTATTCAATCCTTAATGCAACTAGAATGACTTCTTCTTCTACGTTAAGATAGAGGTTAACTAAATTGTATTATATTCCGGTTAGGACATATAATCACTCAACCCCAGTGCAGAACCCTTCTATATTTCTATGATAGGATTTACCACATAGGAGGATTAAGAAGAGTAACCTATAATACTACACAAGTATCGGGGTACTTTCGTCCGCGATTTTAACCTATGTCTAGTCAATTACATCATATTCAAATCTCTCCTTTCGGTTTTTGATTCGAAATCATATAGGTTATGATAATTAGTGATCAATTAATTATCAAACATTCATAGCAAATATTGACTAAATTTTAATCAAGCGAATAAGAAATCAAACTACTGCATTAATTCATGAATAGCAGTTTCAAGCGATTTATAAAAAAGTCCTAATAGAGTGTTTAGCTTCTAGTCATAGTGTTGACACCCAATTTTGACCCTCCCGTCCAGTCATTAACTATAAAATTACACTAATTTTCCACAATAATTCAAATAATTTTAAAGTAATAAAATGCAGCAATAAAACATTAATACAGGCATAAATAAACAAAATAATAATCTAACACACGCGTTTTAATAATAGCATTCATAAAAGAATTAAGAAGTCCTAATTTTTATTTAATAAGTCTTAATAATGACATCACATTATAAACATTAAACACTAATTAAATAGCACACCCGCATTTATTATTATAATAATTTAAATTTAAACTTAGATTAATAAAACACCTAAATAATTTAATCACAATTTAAATAATTTAATTTATTACTAATTAATACCTAATTAAAACTAACTCCTAAATCTAATACCCATTTAAACTAGCCCAATTCTCATCCCTTAAATAAATTATCCACAACCCACTACATTTCGCCCAGCCCACTAATTAGCCCATCAGCCCTTTCCCTTAAACAACCCGCAGGCCCAATGCCCGCGGGCCCAACTCCCCCTTTCAGCCTTTTGACGCCCAGCCCAAACCTTAAGGCATTTTAGCCTAATACATTTCCCTTTGCCCTCGTCCTCCCTCAAACGCAACCTTAACCTAAACCTAAAAAAAAAAAACAACCGCCGCACCTCTCCCACGCATCCCCCGTCGCCCCAGCCTGGATTCTCGCCGGAGAATCCGGGGTTTCCCTTACCCATAACTCGCATAACCCAAAATAGCCCACAAATCTTAACAAATCAGTTCGAAATCACACCCCGAGATCGCAGAGAATAAATACGAAATCACTTACGAATCTCGTCAAGAATCAGCCAGAATCTCAGCCTTAAATGCTTACCAATATCAGAACCCACAAAAAAACTATATATACGGGTGTTTATTAACTTCAAAGGCTGGGGGGGCTGAGAGGGCAAAAGCCAGTGCATGCATCAAGGCAGAACTCAGACGAACCCAGCAGTCGGGTAGCAATCGATTCTCCGCAGCAGAGGAATCCAGCAGATTCACACAAGGCATCGGGAGTCAGGGGCTTAGCATCCAGACCCTTAGCATCGCAAGAATAGGAAGTTCGAATCCCTTCTTTTTTAATTCTAGCCAAAAATCAGCAAACAGCTTTACCCCTTTATTCGCATCGCAAAACAACTCTCCGAAATGGCACCGACGACTTGATACGCCGCCTCGTCGTCCTAGAAGGTAAACTCAATTTCTTCTCAAACCTCAATTCATTACGTGAACTTATGTGTCATTGCATTTGGACTATGCTTGTTAACATTGTTGTATAATGTTTGGCATGTCTTATTCTATCTAAGCAATATCAGTTATTAAAGTCGTCGACGTAAGTTTATAGTTGGTATAATAAGTGGTTTACATGCTTGTCAAGAGTGTTTTGTGTTAGCGACTAGTCGAATGTCGCCTATGGCGCATCGTATGTTTCCAATATGGTTAGTTGAAGCTTAACACCTTTCGCCTTTCAATGATTTGAAAGCTAGTGTAGTTTAGTCATAAATTGCTTCGAGTTTAGGCGCCCTTCGTATGGTCGAATGTCATCTAATTGGTTGTTTGGTATGGCTGTCTGCATTTTAATTGATTAGCACTAAAAGTGTGAATTTAACTAGTGCCTTAAGGTTGTTTTATTTTAAGTTATTCTCCTTAATGCAGCAGTTAATCTAGACACCTTCGCTGCTTTCATGATTCTAAATGTAAGATTAGGACAGCTTCAACATGTCAGTTAGGAAGGACTAATGTATGAATGGCTCAGGGAAGATTAATAAACGAGCGATCGTTAAAGGCCTTGTCTGCTGGACTAATGTCCAAATGCATAACTTTCCATCTCACCGCATGTCACACGGTTGAAATCTACCCTCCGCTTTGTTATCGCGTCCACGTCCGCCGAGAAGTAAAGTAAGTAAGTTAAAATTGTGTGTGTTCATTGTGAAATCATATTTTTGTCCTCTTATGATAGTATATCCTGCCTGAACCGAGCCTAAAGATGAGCATGTTAACTTCTGTATGTTTGGCTTGGCGTTTGAGTCACGTGGTGCATTTTTTCCTCCTCTGTTTGGTATATGAAACAGACCAGTTGTTTAAAATACAGCGAGGTGTGTATATTGGATGTCTAAGTTGGGTATTGGTGTTCTGAATAGAGGAGTCTTAATTGGTTTACAATAACAAATAAAAATACATTTCTATATGAGTGTATCCGGCAGGTGTGTGCTCATGATCGGCGAACAACCACACCTAGATAGCATGAGAAACTGATAGGAATATAGCATCCTGCTTTCTTCCTTATGGAATTAGCTAACACAGAGGACTAAAAGATATTGATATTTGGCGTTATTTAAGATGTCTCAAGATCGTGGTACATGTGATTACAAATTCGATAGTTCCATAAATCAATCAAGGAAAGTTTTGGGAGGCCGACAATGTTTGAGATCTAAGTCTTAGAGGGGCTACTGGTTTTCTCCTTAAAAAGGGGTCATTTAACCTTTCCAGATGCATTTCTCTTCTAGAGAATAATAAAGTCCCTTCCCTTATGTATGTTTGGCAGGAGGGCTAAGCCCATTTGGCCCAGCTCTTATTATAACTCTTATTATTTGCTTATTCTCAGAAGTATACGCTTGATGCATATGTGCACTTAGATTTTATGATCCCATAACTTTGGGCATTTACTAATCCTTATCTTTTCTTCTTTTTTACATGAAATGCATCGGAGCAAAAAGTCTCACTACGAGACTCATCACGAGCTACTTCAAATGGCAACCCGCGTCTATATGCATCCGCATTCGTATTCCCGCCTGTAAATCCTTAAACAAAAATAGGACAAGATGACGTTGTCATCCGTCTCAACTCCTCCTACTCATTAAATTTGAGTCCCGCATATTAAGCCTTATTTGTTTATTGCAATTTTACTACTTAAACTTGTAATTAATAGGAAAGCTAATTTAATTAGTCTTTGAACATAAAAGGTGGGAAGGTAATTTAGAATTAAATGCACTTCTAATTATTTATCTTAGGCTTATCATTCATATTTAATCTTTTGCCTAATTGTTAAAAATGCATATCTAAAACTAATGCACCACTTCTTTGATTTCGCAGATAAAGACATATCTATAGTCCATAAATAGACTTTGCACCCTAAACAATATAAATGCACACTTTAAAACTTTATAGCATTTTTATCAACATGCCTTCTTTATAAAATATTTTGAAGCATCTTTTTATATTTTCAAGAAACACGCACTTTTAAATCTAATAATCAACCCTAGGTTTGGCAGGACAACCGCAAGTTAGCGGATCTTAGAGGGTGCCTAACCCCTTCCCTCTAGATTAATAAAGAACCCTTACCCAGAATCTCATCAAGTTTAGCAGACCCTTAAAATGGAGTTAATATTTTACTTTAAACTAGTTAAACATTTAGGTGTCCTAATTCACTCAAATTAATTAGGTGGAGACTCCGTGAACCCTTTAGCATTTTAACACCTTTTTAAACATTTTTAAACATTTAACATTTTAGCATTCTTTTGCACATTTAACATTTTATTATTTATTTCCTAACATTTTTATTTAAGCAGGGTTCGCTAGAATAATGTCGCGGTCGAAAAAGGGCGCGACACATAGTCACGCTAAGAACTAACACAATATCCATACATAAAATGAATTAAAAACGAAAGAAAGAAAATTGCGTAGAACAAAGTCACCAATTGTAGCTCCAAATCCGCCTTGTGTTGTGTTGTAGAATGACACCCTCCGCATAGCATTAATTCCTAGGGCTTAAATATCCTCTAATTTTCGTGCCCTATGGACCAATTTGCCCTTAGCCAATTTGCCTTCGGAACTAAAATTTCCCGCGTCGGCATCGCGGTTCTGCATACCGGCACCGCGGTGCTGAAAGTCCTGTGGCTCCTCGGTATATGGCACCGCGGTTCTACATAATGGCACCGTGGTGCTGCCTTCTTTCGCTCTGAGTTGCCAACTTTCGTCCTTTTCGCCTCGGGAGCACCTTTTCTGCCTATTTCTCGTTCCTTTTGCCATTTTGCTTTTTTACACCGCTGTGACTCAAAAGAAAGAAAAACAAACCTACTACTATACTAAACACAATAAAAACTAGTAAAATACCAACTAAAAATTACTCAAAAGGCGTATACAAAATACGCCTAACAGTAACAACGCGAGAGTTTTGATTATCTTGAAAGATATCTCTCAAGCGGTCCCACGCCGCCATGGCTGTTGAATCCGGCTCCATTATGGTGTGCAACAAGTCCGTGGAAATTGTTGCATAAATCCAACCGAGGACTGTGGCATCAAGCGTATCCCACAAGTCCTTGTCTGCATCTGTGGGTTCCTTTCCCTTCCCATCTTTTGGTGGAATGATATGATGAAGGACTTTGTGAGCCCTACAACATATTTTAAACAATTCTGCCCATGAAGCATAATGCACGGTTTCTATCTCCAGTTTAACAAAAATATGTGTCTTAATGTTTGAAATGGCTAGAGCAGGATGAAAAGAGGATTTATATTCAGACATATTTTGGTCGAGATGAAGGTTGTTCTACAATGGAAGGATAAAGCAAAAGAAATTAAAAAAAAAGTGAAGAACAATTTCGGCCAAGGAGTAGCCTAGGTCGAAAATTTGGATCTTTTCCTTAAACTCTTGATACCATGCAAGACTTTGAGATTATTTTCCTCAAGTATCCTTTTTTCATTAGGTAAGAATATATACACTAATTATAATGACTAGGAAGAATAAGTCTTACTTAGTATAATGCTAAGAATATTCCCTATACAATAATTACCTATCATATATGAAGAGATACTACATTAATATAAGATATACATACAATATTCTATTAATGACACTATTTTAGAATATTTTAATTAATATTCTAAGATATAGGAGATATTATTCCTCAAAGTTGTATAAGCTAACTAACCCCCATGAATGAATGCATGTGTACAAATGTTAATTTGCCAACATGATTGCTGATTTTGGGTTAAATTATCACTGAATTTGGGGGCTTCAAATGGATATTATCCTTCACGTGTCACGACTTCATCTAATGTTATTAGCGACAAACCATAAAACAATAACTAAATTTCCCACGATATCTTATTAGATTTATTACTTATATATTAATTTTAATATGGTGGTTTAATTTGTAACTAACATTATTAATATAATTATGGCCGGTTAATCAGATGGGGATCTGGTAGGTTTTCTTTTCCGACCCAACTTGCATAATTGAACAACAATAACAACATACCCGGTATAATCCCAGACCTTATCCTTACCTTTTGACGAATAGAGAGGTTGCTTCCGAAGCATAATTGAACAAGTTATACGTAATTTATTTAAACTATCAAAGAGCTAAATTTACAGAATTACAGTTAATTAACACATTGATATATCTCATGGTTAGTCAACTAAGGACCAAAAAGTATCTTCTTAGTCCAACATATAACAAAACATTGATGATAAATCATATTTACTCCGTTCAAAAAGATTGTCTGATTTTGACTTGACAAAATTTAAGAAAGTAGAGAAGATTTTTTAATCTTGTGATCTTAAATTAAAGATGTGTTGAATGTACAAAAATAATATTTAATCTTGTGGTCTTAACATGTCTTGTAGAAAATTGAAATTAAAGAGTTACCAAAAAAAAACATTTTTTTTAGACTGACTAAAAGCAAAGGAACACAAATATTTTGAAACAGACAAAATAACTGGTCAGAGACTTTATAGTATCATTGTTTTTCTGTTTCTATTCATCATCAATAGCAAAGAGTAAAGCTTAATATGACAGCTTACTCTATTTAATATTATAATCTTTTTACTACTAAGGAGAGGAACCCATATTAATCTCCTGTTAATGAGAGGAACCCGTTAGCAAAAGTCTTCAATCTTGACTAAGAAAAAGAATCAATGAAAACGAAATTGATACGGATTAAGCAGAGACATTTGAGGAGTGAACGCGGAACACTAAGTTATGGTTAATTAGCAAGAATAAAAAGCAATAATGACATCGATAATTTTACGTGAAGACTCTTCTGAATAAGAAAAAAATCAAGAGTCAAGAGGAGCAACTGATATTACTATAGCAAGAAATTTTACACTGTATAGCCATGAATATAAATACTAAAAAGATCACTATATACTCAAAAGAAATAATCTTCTTTTGATTTTTCCACCTTACTACAATATCGTTCACTCTATTTTTCCCCCTAATAAACTATTTTCATGTCTATGAAATAACTCACCACTCTTATGTTTTCTTCTCTTTGTTGGTGTATCTAAATTGAGTTGCAAAGCTCCCCTTTTATAGGCAAGAAAATGTTGCTATTGATGTCATTTGTGACATCATCACCAAATAAAAAAGAAAGTAAAAATAGCATCTTTGAAAATCTTGCCAAAAGAATAAAACATCTTCCTTAAAATATGGGGCTGGACCCCATAAATCTCCCCCTCCAGTCTCATTCACCTGAAGGAGGCAACTCTATCTTTTCAAATAAAGCTCGTGTCGATAATTTCTTTGCATAACTCGAACTTGTCTCTATGTATTATCTTAGTCAACATATCTACAGGATTTTCACTCATATGAATCTTCTTGACCTGGTGTTAGCGATTTTCCACACGCTTAACGCAAGTGTACGTATCGTTACAAGTAATATAGTCTAGGTAAGACCGAATATCGTCCTCGGAGACTAGTTTTCAATTATCGATTATCTACGTTTTAGTTTCTATTTGGTGAACGTAAATTGGTTTGGGTTTTAAGACTAATAATTAAAACTACTGCAAGAAATAAACTAATTATGAAAATATTTTGGTTTAAATCAGTTATGATGGAGAATTAGGGCTTCCAAGATCCTCAACTATCCACTCTATTCAATCCTTAATACAACTAGACTGACCTCTTCTTTTACGTTAAAATAGCAGTTAACTAAACTGTCTTATATATAATCACTCAACCCCAGTGCAGAACCCTTCTATATTTCTATGATAGGATTTACTACATAGGAGGATTAAGAACAGTAACCTATTATGCTACACAAATATCGGGGTACTTTAGTCCGCGATTTTAACCTATGTTTATTCAACTATAGCATATTCAAATCTCTCCTTTCGGATTTCGATTCGAAATCATATAAGTGATGATAACTAGTGATCAGTTAATTACCAAGCAATCAAAACAACTATTGAATAAATCTTAATTATATGAAGAAGAAACCAAATTAATGCATTAAGTCATGAATAAGAGTTTCAAGCGATTCAATAGGAAAAGCCCTAACAAAGTAATTAGCTCCTAGCCATAGTCACGCTAAGAACTAATACAATCTCCAACATGAACTGAAATAAAAACAAAGAAAAGAGAAAGAAAATACTTAGAACTAGCCTCCAAGCCTTCTAGCCTCCAAGAGTTGTGTTGTGGAGTATTTACAAGATGGAAGATGATGTGGAATGGTGGTATGGAGAATTCCTAGAATCAGCAGGGTTTAGGGATTATATAGGTAGGAAAAATTATCCTCTTGGGCCCTGAAAACGTGTTAAATTCGGCCCAGAAATTCAAAAATCCCGCGTCGGCGTCGCGGCCCCGCAGGCTGGCGCTATGGCTCCGAAACTCCTGCAACGAATCCAACTTTCAGCATTTCAAGCGCCGCGGCGCCTGAGGCGTTAATCTGCCAGTTTTTCGGTTCGGTGTTCTGTTTTCGTCCGGACTTCATCTAATTTCTTCTATACTTGCCGGGACTTCTTAGACTTCATTTCTTGGCCCTTTTAGTGCGCAATTCCACCTCATATAAGTTCATTTCCTATTATTTTCGCTATTTCTCCATTTTTGACCGTTGTGACTCAAAAGAAAGAAAAACGAACCTAATACTATACTAAACACAACAAAAACGATTAAAATACTGACTAAAAATGACTCAAAAAGTGTATATAAAATATGCCTAACAAATACCCCCAAACTTACCCTTTAGGCCTTTACTCGCCCTCGAGTAAAGCACTTAAACAAAAACACAACAAACGAAGACTCTATGAAATGGATCAAGTAGCTATAACAATGCTTCTTCAAAATCATGTATGAAAGATGGGATAATATGTTAGAACATATGTAGCATGAATAATCAGCAATCTAGAATTTCAAGTCAGATATTTCTCAAATTCACTTAGATCATGGTCAATGGAAATACAAACACCTAACCTATGCATGTCAATTTCATTCCATCTTTCCCAAAATGCTATAGACATGTTTACTTGCTATTCTCCACTAATCGTAGACATACATATTAAAGATCATCGGGACTTTCAAGGGTTGTAATGTAGGCTTAGGCATGGATATAAAAGTAGGCATTTAGGCTCAATTACGTACCATAAGCATTTTTTTTCCATTCAACTCATTTCCTTCTTTTTTTATTTTCTTTTTAATCTCATACCTATTTTTTCCTTCTTTTCTTTTGAGAGAATGAGATACATTATGAATAACAAGCACCCCCAAACTTATGCTTTTGCATATTCTTCATTGGGGTGCATCAATTTTTCACTCTCTTCTTGTTTCTTTTTCAACACTTTCCATCCCAATAGTTTTCAATTGTAACTTATGGCACAAACAGGGGATCATAGGGTGTCAAAGAAAGAACTTATTTTTAGGCTCAAAGGGGTTGACTAGTGATACAATTTATGTCAGGATAGGTAATGAATGGTCAGAAGGGCTACCAGAGAAATGTCTGAATTATCTCCATAAACATGTACATCTTAACTATTTCATCTCAAATAACAAGCAAACAGATTTTCTAGACATTTTTCAACCGTTCTTTCCATAACTGACACACATAAGCTAAGCACAAGTATCCCAAAGAATTAGATGTCATGAATTTTTAACATATTTAACTTAAGCACACAAATTTTAGCTTTCAATTCCATTATATTATCCCACTTTATCCACTCAATATCTTTAGTAACTACAACATGCTTGATCCATAAAAAAAATTATGACTCAAAAGCACGTCAAACAACACAAACAAAAGACTCAAAACCAAATACCAAAAACAAAATATAAGACACCTCCCCCCCCAAACTTAATCGACACATTGTCCCCAATGTGTAAAGACTAAAAATAAGGGACAACTTACTGACACAACACAGCGATCATAATGGAGGCCTGGGAGGAAAAATTCTGGAAATTGCACTGCATCTGGGTCTCTGAAGTTTCAGAACTTCTGGCGCCACGGCTCTGCATATTGGCGCCGCGGCACTGTCAACGGGAATGTTCTCTGAAGTTCTGGCGCCGCGGCGATGATGACGACTTTTCCCTTTTCTCAGCGTTTTTGCTCCTTTTTCCTCCGAGTTAGCTTCTAGTCCACCTGTCATCCAACAACACAAGACAAGAACCCAAGACCGTGAGACTGTTCAAGACAAAATAAAACAACTAAAAATATAAAATCAAAATAACATAATTAAAAAAAATATTGGGTTGCCTTCCAACAAGCGCCGTCTTTAACGTCTTGTAGTCGGACGCAGTTAACCTTTACTAGTGCCCGGTGGATCCTTCTGCGAACTGCTTGCAATCCGCACAGTCATTGCTGTAGGTGTCACTTCAACTACAACCATCTTTCCAAACAAGGGCTTCAGATGTAAGATTATCCTCATTCACACAAGGCAGACTTGTCTTCAAGGCTCTCTATAATGTAGGGATCAATGAAGTTCCCTACATCTCTCAACTTTTAGGGGTGCCCTTGAGGGTATGAACTTTCTGGTTGAGGGTCAGCAATGACCTTTGGTGTAGTCTTTTCCGAAATAGGGTGGTCCTCAGTGACCTCTTCTTTATCTACACCAACCATCTCTCAAAATTCTTCAACAGTTTGTTATGGTTCAGGTTCCACAATCTGCTCACCATTCCTAGTAACTGGGTCACTTGGTGGACTTTCTTGAGGTGTAATGGTTACCATGTCCATCAGTTGCCCGATTTGTGGTTCCCAATTCAGAATCTGTTCCATTGGAGTTTCCAAGTTCTGAAGAGAGGGTCTTACTTCCACCATGAATTGAGTTTGAACGGTTGTGAGTGCCAACAATGCTGCTCTTAATTCGTATCACAACCTTCTTCTCAACTGGATAATATCGCCTGTAACCAAACGCATCAAGGTCATAACCAATGAAGATGCACTGTTTTGTCTTAGCAGCTAACTTTGACCTCGCATCTTTAGCCACATGTACAAAATCTTTACAATCAAATACTTTCAAATGGTCATAGAAAACATCCTTGCCATATCAAACTCTGTTTGGAACATCACTTTGGAAAGTAACGGCGGGAGATATGTTAACAACATGTGCAACAGTTAATAAAGCCTTACCCCAAAAGGAATTCAATAACTTTGCTTCAGAAAGCGTGCATCTGACTCTTTCCATCAAGGTCATGTTCATTCTCTCTGCGAAATCATTAAGCTGATAAATCTTATGAGGAGTCTTCTGGTGTCTGATACTCCGTTTCTTGCAGTATTCATAAAACGGTCCACAATATTCACCATTGTTATCAGTACAAACACTCCAGCTTCTTTTCCTATTTCTATTTCAACTGACGCCTAAAACTTCTTAAATACACTCAACACTTGGTATTTAGTCTTCAAGACATAGACCCAAAGTTTTCTTGAGCAATCATAAAAAACAAAGCAAAGTAAAGTGCACCGCTCAAAATCATTGTCTTCATAAGACCACATAAATCTGAATGCACCAACTCAAGCAACACTGTTTTTCTTGAAGGAGGATGAGACTTGAAAGAAACTTTATTTTGTTTTCTAGCCAAGCAGTGCTCACACTTTTCTAATTTAGCACTTTCGAAATTTGAGAATAAATTCTTTTTTGCCAAGACATTTAATCATTTCTCACTGATGTAGCTAAGCCTCTTGTACCATAACGTTAAAGAGTTATCTCTCTCAACTACATTCACCATATTAGCACAAAAAGAATCATTAGTCCAGTATAAACCACACTGATTTTTACCACGAGCCACAATCAAGAAACCGTTAGTGAGTTTCCACTTTTCCGCACCATTGGTACTAACATAACCCTCACCATCCATAAGACCAACATAAATCAAGTTCAAACGAACATAAGGTGCATGTTTTACATTGTTTTAAACTAGTTTAGTTTCAATACTAGTTTTCAAACAAATTGTTCCAATGTCAACCACTCTAGATACAGTCTCATTACCCATACTCAAAGTTCCAAAATCACGTGGAGTATAGGATGATGAAAAAATATTCCTTTGTGTCACGTGAGATATGATGCCAGTGTCTACAACCCTGCTTGACTCATCACAAGTAATATTTATAAGATTCGCATCAAGGAAAGTAACAATATCTTCTGTGGTGATGGTGGCTACACAATTTTCATTGCCATCTTCTTTCTTTTTCTCCTTCAATATTCGGTAGAACTCTTTTGTGTGTCATTTATTCCCACAGTAATAACACTCAATATCTTTAAGTCCGCTTCTGAATTTACTTCTATTATGTTCTTTATTTTAAGAACCACGATTCTTGCTTCTCCCCCCTAGAGTCAGTCATCAAGACATCTGATGAAGAGGAACCCTGAGATTTTCTTCTCATCTATTCATTTAAAACATTACTCTTGACAAGATTCATAGATTTCACATCATCCAGAGCAGAATTTGACAATGAAGATCTAAAAGATTCAAAAGAATCTGGTAAGGACCAAGTAGAAATAAGCCTTGAATTTCTTCATCAAATTTAATGCCCATAATAACTAACTGGTTCATGATCCCTTGAAAGTTATTCATATGATATGTCATCGGAGAACCATCATGGTATTTAAATTCAATATCTGCTTAATCAAGAACATCTTGTTGTTCCGGTCTTTCAAGTATACAAACTTTTAAGATCTCCCATAGGGTCCGAGAATATGTCTCCCTAGAAATATGATTCAACACATTATCTAATAAAGCTGCAAATCTGTTTGTGTAACAGATTTTGTACTTCATCTATTTTATTATCAGGCTTTTTAGTGACAAATACTGGTTGGTAATTTTTTTAACATAAAGCAAATCTTTCATTTTGCCCTTCCAAATGGCATAATTAATGCCACTCAAAGTAACGATTTTACTAGTGTTGACTTCCATCGTTTATCACAAATACAGATAATATTTATTAGCAGGAGACCAAAGTAATTCTTTTCTGATGTGGAAGTTCAGACCATGCTGCAACCACAGAGCATACTTAGACAGAACATTGACTATGATACTACTTGTTGGGAATAAAATAGACCCGCAAAAATAATAGTCACGGTATTAGTGATAAACGCAGAACACTAAAGTATGATTAATTAACAATAATAAAGAGCAATAATGACATCGATAATTTGTACATGAAAACCCTTCTAAATAAGGGGGGAAAACACCGGCCAAGAGGAGCAATTGATATCACTATAACAAGGAATTTTATATTGTGTAGTAATAAGTATAAATACTCCAAAGATCATTACACACTCAAAAGAAATAACTCTCTTTTGATTTTCTCATATTACTACATTATCGCTCACATTCTATTTTTTCTTCATAATCTATTTTTGTACATAGTCTATAAAATACCTCACTACGCTTATGTTTTCTTCTCTTGATTGGTGTGTCTAAATTGAGTTGTAAAGCTCCCCTTTTATAGGCAAGCAAATATTGTTATTGATGTCATCGGTGACATTATCACCAAATAAAAAAGAAAGTAAAAAATAACATTTTTGAATCTTGCCAAAAGGAAAGAATAGGGAAGGTTATTTCACTAGATTTTTTACCAGGGACAGGGCCTACGAAGAAAACATCTTTCTTATAACATGGGACTGGACTCCACAATTTATGTTTTAAGATATAGACTCTCTTCATTAAATATTTACTTTGTTTATGTGTCATAATTGATGTGTTTCATGAACAACTACTACTAAAATAAAAAGAGAAAAATAATTAATTTTATCTTAAACTTTTAAAATAATAAATATTTTAAAATATATATTTTTAGTAAAGACCCTTGTGGTCCGATTTTTTTTTTGGATTTCGCGCATAACAAAAGCTTAATGCACTATTTTTTTTTATATTTTTAATAAAGACGATAAGTGTTTTGAGAAGGTTGGAGTATGTGTAATAACTCGGGAAAAAGATAAGTGGAACTTTTGTCGCGACGTGCTTTGGGAGCAAGCAACAATTATGGGATTGGGAGAAATGATTTCATACATTTTTTCAAAAAAGTGGATCTCCCATCCCAGGAGTCCTCACATCCGGTCCGACAGGATTGTGAAGGAAAATAATTTCATACAGTTTTCCAAAAAAGGTGGATCTCCCACCCTGCGAGCCTCACACCCTGGCCCGACAGACCGAAGGAGTTAATCACAGAATCAACCTGTTTCAAAGGTTAGACCACTACCACGCAAGGCGCATGAGTCCTCCTTTATTTCAAGAAGTAACCCCACTCTATCGCTGACGGGATTCAATCTTGGCCATTTTTCCAATTATCCCCCTTGAGAACCAGTTTAGCTGTTCACAGTTGTCTTTTGAAAAAATATGTTCGGAATATATATATATATATTTAGAATTGAGGAGTTACCATTATTGTTACCATTCTCTTTGTTTCTTTGTATGATACTGCCTCTAATAAATCCATATTAAGTGGTGCTTTTATCCTGTATAGTAAAGAGTGATTTTATATAAAACTCACTTATGTAAATACAATAAATTTGAAAGAAAATAATTAATATCTCTTTGATTAGATTAAAATAAAAAAGTAAAAATACCACTTAATATGAAACAGTGAGAATACTAAGATTGTCTTTAATATTTTTCGTGCTTAAAAGAAAAATAGCTAACAAATTGTGTAGTTATTAATTAGGAAAAGTACGTCAATGACAAATCGACAATAATTTTAAGAACATAACCACAAGAATTTTTCATTAAAAGTATTATTAGTAATTTTAAAAATAAGGTAAATTATCCCTTATAATAAATTTAATTACATGAATATAGTAAATTCTTTAAGAAAAGAAAGAAAGATTCAATTAACATGAAATATCTTTCTAAGTGTGGATCATCAACACCAACTTTTCTTAAAGTTACATACTTCATCCGTTTCAAAATATTTATCTTATTTTTTTTTTTAGTCTGTTTAATACATGATGATTCTTTTCCTTTTTTGCAACTTTTTCATTTCAACTTTTCACGTGTCATGTTTAAGACCACAAAATTAAAAACTATTTGTGTACATTCAATACATTTTTAATTTAAAAAATCTTTATTTTCTTTATTTTTATGCAGTTCAAAATTAGACAATCTTTTTAAAATCGATGAAGTATATGAAAAACCGCATAAAAGTAATTTATTAGTAGGAAGCACCTAAACACAAGAGAGTGATTGCCTCACCGTTGTGGACCAAACACAAAAAAAAAGTCACGGATAGGCCAAAATTCACCAAAATTATTGCACGTGAAATATTATTAAAGTAAATAATCCAAAACAAACTTCTAATCTTTCATCGCCCTCTCAATTTTTGACCAATTATTGAATTTATTGGCCAATATCATTTTCATCGTCTACTTTATTAATCAATAATTTGCAGCTTGAGGACCCCTTCTCTCACTTTACAGCACTTATGTTGAGGATACATTCGTATACTATTTCTAGTTTTCTATTTCAGTCTACATGTTTTCAGTTTTAGTCCATTAGTCCAATGGTAATGTAGTTGGTTATGTTTGTAAGAGGGACTTATAGTTGCAAAGTTGTAACTATAAATAAGTGTATCCATTTGAGAAATAGAGTTAAGAAAAGCTTGGGCAAAAACTCTTCTCTCTCTCGTTTGCTTTCTTCTACACTGTTCCATTAAGAAGCTCAGGATATTGAGCCTTCTCATACGTGCAGCACGAAATTATCGGTGGATTGAACATTTTAACATGGTATCAGAGCCATGCAAGGTGAATCAGGGAGTATTCTGCCAAATCTGAGAGCAGAAACCAGAGAATTCAGCTTGTAAAGGTTTGATTTAGTTTGTGTATCGATTTCGTTTGGAATAGATCTCGTTTGGAAATCGATTTCTGTGTATCGATCTTTGTATCTGTGTTGTTTCTTTTGGATTCAATAGTTATCGATCGATCTATCAATCGATCTCTGTGTTCGTATTGTTTTTGTATTTTCGATCCTGAGTTCCTGATAATCATTCAACAATTAGCTGTGAAAAGTAAGATCTATGGAAAATATGATAACATTACCATCGGCGACTGTAGATGAGAGTTCGAATTTTGGTTCAGAAGTTATCGATCATAACCATCCCTTGTTCCTGAGTGCCTCAGACAGTGTAGGAGCACTGCAGGTAGATATTCAGTTGATAGGAATGGAAAACTATACGCTATGGAGTAGAGCGATAGAATTAACACTGTTGACGAAGAACAAAATTGGTTTCATAGATGGATCTATAAAACGCGACACGTATGGGCCTAATCACATGAGGCAGTGGGATAGATGCAATGCCTTGGGGATGTCGTGGATAATGAGGAATGTCAATAAAAATCTGCTGAGTGGAATTCTATACAGAACTAGTGCACTGCTGTTTGGAAGGATTTGAAGGAGAGGTTCGATAAAATCAACCTCTCGAGAGTGTATCAACTAAAGAATGAGTTAACAATGCTTAATCAGGGAGCTTCACCAGTAGCTCAGTATTATTCTATAATGAAGGACTTATGGGACGAAATAGACTCGATCATACCACCTCCTACATGTGAGTGTACGAATCCTAGAGAGTATATAGCTCATCTGGGAAGTCAGAGACTGCTAGAGTTTCTCATGGGACTGAACGATGACTACAATCAAACAAGGAGTCATATCTTGTTGATGTCGCCTACACCTAGTGTAAACAAAGCCTATGCCATGATAGCACAAGATGAAAGTCAAAAACATATCTCCTCTTTGGGGAATTCAGTCGACAATATGGCACTAACAAACAGGGTTTCCTTCAACAACAACAAAAATAAGAAGTATAATACATATGCATTTTGTGATTATTGCCACATGAAGGGACACAATAGAGAATGATGTCATAAGCTGTTATAATACTGTGACTATTGCAAGAAGAAAGGACACATTCAAGAAAAATGCTATAAACTAATAGTATATCCTTCAGATTATAAAGGTAATCATTCAGATTATAAAGGGAAGAATAAGGCTAATGCAGTTATGGCAACACAGAATGAAGGAAATGGCTTGACTATGCAGCATATGCAGGGATAAGGAATGGTTCATGGTGGATATGCAAGTGGTGAAGTCAATCAGAGGTATCATAAAGGCAGTCAGCTTTCTGCATACCAACAAGAATAACTACATCAGATGGTGAGGACTTGCACACGCATAAGCCGAGAGGATGATGTGCGTGATGAATCGTAATAAGGAACAGTGCATGCACTGTCGTTGCTGCAAAAGTGTGTATGGCAGGTAAATCTAATCATGTTGAAGGTAACAGTAGTCCATGGATAGTTGATTCAGGAGCTACTAACCACATGGTCAAAAATAAAACATGATTGAGACACCTCATTTGTCGTAAAACTTGTGGTACGCATACCGCTTAATGGAGGTTTTGCTCGATTACAGCATCGAATCAGATTGACTGGAGGTGAACCATTAGGAACATGCTGATGATACACCACTGATGTCAACTTGGCATTGAGCTCCATAGGTGACCTTGCTGGTTTCCCAACAGAGAGTCCAAGATCAGAGATTAATTCTAATGTATACTTCCTCTGATGCATCACTATACCAGTGTCATTCCTAGCAAACTCAAAGCCCAAAAAATATCTCAAGAATCCCATAGCATATGGCACAACCACAAGATGTCACAACAGTTGAGGAAAGGTCACAGGAGGAGAACAATGCTTAGTCGACAAGCCAGCCAGATGACGGTCTTACTCCTGAAGCTGAACCACCATTGAGAAGATCAGATAGAAGTAAGAGACAACCTGCATGGTTGAGAGATTTTGTACAGGTGCCACACACAGGAGATACAGAGAATAGAAAGGGTTGTTTATATCCTATGTCAAATAATCTTAGCTATGCTGGATTAAATGCAAGATATTAGAGTTATATTGCTAAAATTTAAGTTGAACATGAGCCAAATTCTTATTCTACAGCTGTGAAGGATACCAGATGGGTCGATGCTATGAAGCTTGAAATGCAGGCTTTAGAAAGTAACAATACATGAGAAGTAACTGATCTTCCTGAACACAAGAAGACAATTGGATGTAAATGAGTCTACAAGATTAAATATAAGGCAAATGGTGAAGTGGAAAGATTCAAGGCTAGATTGGTAGCCAAGGGTTACAATCAAAAGGAGGGAGTGTATTATCAAGACACTTTCTCACTAGTGGCCAAGATGGTGACTGTGAGGGCAGTGATCTCAGTGGCTGCTTCCAAAGGCTGGAACATATACCAAATGGATGTATATAATGCATTCTTGCAAGGTGACCTTAATGAAGAGGTGTACATGAGTATGCCTCAAGGATTTGATAACCAGCAAGTGAAGGTGTGCAAGTTGATCAAGTCACTGTATGAATTAAAGCAAGCTTCTAGGCAATGGAACATAAAATTAACCACTGCCTTGCAAAACTCATGATTTATTTAGAGTCAATTAGACTATTTTTTGCTTACTAAGAAGGTTGGTGACAGAATAGTTGTGGTACTTATATATGTGGATGATCTTCTTATCACAGGAAGTGATGAAGACCTTATTCAGGAGATAAAACAGGCTCTTCAGCAAAACCTTAAGATCAAGCACTTGGGATTCTTGAGATATTTTTTGGGCTTTGAGCTTGCTAGGAATGACACTGGTATAGTAATGCATCATAGGAAGTATACAGTAGAAATAATTTCTGATCTTGGACTCTCTGCTGGGAAACCAGCAAGGTCACCTATGGAGCTCAATGCCAAGTTGACATCAGTGGTGTATGATCAGCATGTTCCTGATGGTTCACCTCCAGTCAAGGATTCATTGCTGGATGATCCAGCAGTCTATCAGAGGCTTATAGGGAGGTTGTTGTATCTGACGAACACTAGACATGATATATCCTTTGTTGTCCAGTGTTTAAGTCAATTTATGCAATGTCCAAAGACCTCTCATCTCTTGGCTGCATATTGAGTGGTTAGGTACCTGAAACAGGCTCCAGGCCTTGGTCTTTACATGCAGGCTGGGAACACTACTAGAATCACTACCTATTGTGATGCTGATTGGGCATCGTGTCTTAATACTAGGAGATTTGTTACTGGTTACTTGGTATTCTTTGGGGCTTCACTTATCTTCTGGAAGTCGAAAAATGACCATCGTTTCGGCGAGCTCAACCGTTGAATATAGAGATCGCTCAGCGGTCAAGTCGTGTGGCTTTCTGGGTTATTATCGACATTAGGTGTTCCTATTACACTACCAGTTCCTGTGCACAGTGACAGCAAATCTGCGCTGCTGATTGCAGCAATCCTGTTTTTCATGAGCGGACTAAACACATCGACATCGATTGCCACTTTGTTTGCGAGAAACTGCAACAAGGACTGATCAACACATTATACATACACACCGATGAGCAGCCTGCCGATATTCCCACAAAGAGTTTGACACATGGTCGCCATGATTATCTATTGTCCAAGCTAGGACTAAAGAACTTGATTTTAGTTCCTAGATTGAGAGGGCGTGTTGAGGATACATTAGATATACATTAGTATACTATTTCTAGTTTTCTATTTCAGTCTACATGTGTTCAGTTTTAGTCTATTAGTCCAATTGTAATGTAGTTGGTGTAGTTGGTTATGTTGGTAAGAGGGGCTTATAGTTGCAAAGTTGTAATTATCAATAAGTGTAGCCATTTGAGAAATAGAGTTAAGAAAAGCTTGGGCAAAACCCCTTCTCTCTCTCGTTTCTTTCTTCTACACTGTTTCATTAAGAAGCTTAGGATATTGAGCCTTCTCATATGTGCAGCACGAAATTATCGGTGGATTGGACATTTTAACAACTTATACCAAACTTTGATCTGAAAAGGAAAAAAAGGGGGGAAATAAAGAAAAGGCCAGTTAAATTTTTAGTAAAACAGTCCAATATTTTTTAATATGATGTAATATCGTCCGTTTTAAGTAAAACTCACATGATTTTTCAAAAAGTTTTACGTGTCAACTACACCTTACATGCACCGCACGTAGCTTATATTTTTAACTATCAATGTAAGACTTTATTTGCATACCCATTTTTTTTTTTTTTTTGTAAACAGGAAAAAATCTGGGTCCCACATTCTCAATCCTCTATATACGTACTCCGCGGCAGAGCTAAATTTTTTATTAAAACGATTCAACTTTTATAGAAATAGGCTAAGGTCAAACTTCTATTTCAAGTCGAGGAGATTCACCTGTTATATTTATCATGCATTTTTGTTATTTTTGACTTGTGAAGTATATGTATAATAAGTAAAACAAATTGAGTTGATTGCTTCAAGGTGGCTACGCCCCGTCCATACTCATTTTACTGACATATTAGCTTTGATACATGAGTTGTTGGGCTAAGCTGGTCTAAAAAAAAAATTAGCTTCCGTTTGGCCGTAGTTTTTGGGAGCATATTTTTGTTTGACCATAAAATTTTGATAGATTTTGAAAATAAATTTTCAAATCCCAAATGTTGGCTCAAATATGTTTTTTGGCCTAAGATCTATGTTTTGACCTTTTCAAAATTTTAAAAACTACCCCAAACTTTATATTTTATAAAGATGCCCCATCTATTTATAATCCAACTAATTATATCTATCTATGTTCCTCTATTAAAATCGTATCTATCATGTTTTCACAAATAAAGTTGTCTAGTCTATAAAGTGAATGCGTTAAGATGTGCATAAACAGTAGAAGAAGAAACTCTAGGTAAAATTTGATCTGCCGACTGTAAAAATCCGTTGCGAAGATAAAATGGATCTTATATCGTAATTTGAATCGTAGTTGCTAGTAAGTGTGTTATTAGCAATTGTTATTAAAATATCATGTTCTCCATAATTTGGGATTAACAAGTATGTATGTTTTGTGTGATTGTGTATTCTTGATAGTTTTTAAAATTTATGGGTATAAGTAATATTTCATATTTTTCAAAACAAAAAAGTGAAATATGTTTTGAAAAACTATGGCCAAACACATTTTCAAACATGAAAAACTTCATCCAAATCAAGTTTTTCAAACTATTTTTGAAAATATATGGCCAAACGCTAGCTTAACGTGCATGGTGTTATATGTATGCTTTGAGCCAAGCCTGCACATTTTTATTCAAAAGACTTCATACTATTAAAAATATTAACTATACCTTAAACGTAATTTATTGTTCTTTCAGCTAACAATATATAATTTTATTTACGCATCAGGAATATAAAGAAAGTTACTCGCAGCTTTTTTTTTGTTTTGCTTTGAATTAAAGTCTCAAATTCATGTAGTAGTATGTTAGGACATAGTATGAGTTGTCAAAGCAGATGACAATCCTTGTGCAGAAATTAAATTCCTATAAGTTGGAGAAGAATTGAATTTGATGATCCAAAAGTAAATCTATTGATGATTGGAAGCTAGTGGTCTACATGGGCAGCTCAACTGATTCTAAGGGTGATAATTGAAAAAATGATTGGAGGCTAGTCTCTGACTCTCCCTCCATATCCTATCGTCTACTTTTTGACTGACAAATTGAGAAATTTAATTTTATCGAATAAGAAGGAATTTGACATTTAATTACTACTATTCTTTTTATTCTACTATATTCAAATCTATGTATTCCTCTATTCGTAGAATATATTGAATATACGAAAATAGTTATAACAATGTTTCTCTTATTCGTATTAACAACTATTCTAGGGGAATTTATTTTGGAAAATAATATAATTTTACATTTACAAATAATTATTTATAAAAAAATTATTTTTTGTTAATGAGATGATTTATAATCACATAAATTTCTAAGTTAAATCATAAATTTTAAAAGAAAATTCTCCTTTTCTTAAATTTCGTGCACGGTTGGCCATGTCTCTTGGTAATTAAAACATATAGTGAAATAACATTTCATATTCTTTTTATGAACTAGGCTACTAAAAAGGATGTTCATTTTTTAAAATATCTTATATACATACGTGGGTGGGAACAGAAGGAGTCAAATTTACCTCGACGATAACAAACATAACAATACAACTTATAATGTCTACCTTAGGTAAGCAAAACCATACGAAAAAAGGAATATGAGATTATCATAATGGATGCATCGGATGGATGTCAAGTGATTGATATTATCCTTCTCGGATCAGAGCTTTTTGTTTCCAACGGCGAACCTATTGTTGACACCCAATTTTGACCCTCCCGTCCAGCCATTAACCATAAAATTACACTAATTTTGTAAAATAATTTTTATGATTTTTTATAATAAAATACAACAATAAAACATAAATACAGGCATAAATAATTAATTTAATAATGACATCCCGTCTTACGTAGAGTTTTAAGCACTTAGAGTCGATACCGCATTAATTAACTTTAAGCTTTGTCGTAATTCTTAAATAATTAATAAATGCATAAAATAAATAATTTAGCGATAACGTCGTGTCAGGTAGCATAGCCGCATTAATTAGTAATCATTTAAAATCAATTTTTTAAATCTAAATACATGCATTTAATAGCGTCGCATTTATAAAAGCTTTAAACAATTCTTAAAAATCATATTTGCATTTAGCATTTAAATAATTCAATCTAAGCTCATTTTAATTTTAATTTAACTGCAATAATGCATAACAATAAGATTTTAAAAAATAGCGCCGCATTCTAAAATATTAAGCACTAATTAAATAACACGCCCGCATTTATTTATTATAACAAGTAGATTAATAAAGCACCTAAAATAATCTAATCATTTATTAATTTACTTTACCACTAATTAATTAAATAACTTAACTAACCTAATACCCTAATTAATTCTACCCAGCCCAATTACCCATTACCCACGCCCAGCGCAGGCCCAATTCCCGTCGACCCGCACCCGCAGGCCCACACCGCCTCTTCATTACCCGGGCAGGCCCCAAAGAAATTTCACTTTTCCTTTTCAAACTCTTCATCATCCTTTTAACCTAAACGAAGAACCCTAGTCGCCGCCCCTTCCCCCATCGCCGCCAAGATCCTAGCCCGGATTTCTCGCCGGAGAATCCGGGCTTTCCTTTATCCACACCCCCAGCCAACGATTTCTTACCATAACCGAAACCAAATCTTCCGAAATCACATCTTACCTTAACAAATCGTTAAATCGTCCACAAATTCGTCCAAAATAAAGACGGTAAGAATCAATACAAATCGATACAAGGCAGCCTTAATTACTTACCAAGTTTAGAACCCAAAAGGAGGCTATATATAGCACATGCAACAGAGGCAGACAGGGCATCGACTCAGAGGAGAGCAACAGGGGAGATAGCATAGAAACAGTGGTTTTGAGAATAGCAGAGCCACAGTTAGCACACCCATAGCATCAAACAGCAGGCCGAATTCGGAGATATCGGGAATTGTGGCTCAAAGACTAGACCACTAGCATCGCCATAAAAGGTAGTTCGAATCCCCTTAGTTTAGTTCCACCAAAAACCAAGAAACAAAACCTCGCTCTTTCATTCGTGATCGCAAACCGAAACGGCGAGCTAGTCGACGACTTGATGTTCGCCTGTCATTTGTCCGAGAAGGTAAACCCAAACTCTTTTCGGTTCATTTGGTATTTCTGCATTTTCGTATTAAATATGTAGTAGTTTAGTTTTATTCGCATAATCGAGATTAATACGATACAAGAATGTATTACGTATTGTGTTGAGTAATATTGTGTTGTTATGAGTTGTTTGAGATCGCTTTGAATGCTAACAGTCGCATTGTTAGTGTAGGTAGATGCGTCTCTTAAGCATGATATAGTTTTGGGATCTTAACTTCACCCAATTCTAAATGGCTTTAAATCGATCAATCTTATCTCCTAAATGCCAATTCGAATACTGCGTATTTTCCTTTTTAGCAACAAGATGCCGGAATTCTATATACGTGTTTTGACCCAAACGAGCCTATATATACATCTAACATTCTATCTTTGATCAAGTCACTGTCATCCTCGTTAGCTTAGCTTTGGCATGAATCGCCACTTAAGTCACCTAGGTATCATGTTAAGCCCATTATAAGAAAAATGATTAGATTGTTGAATTAGGAGCCAGCATGTCTTGTTAAAATCACAACCTAAAGTTCTTAAAAGGATAAGCTCTAAATAGTTATGCTTAGCATACCTGTCCTGATTTTTACACCTGCTTTGCCCTGTCTGTCATTTTTCTCCCTTCTACTACTGTCACAGAATGCTCATCCTATTTTTTTTTTTTTTTTTTACATATTAATCTTTTTTATTATCTTGGGGTCTTAGGTTGTATTTTGAACTCATGAAACTATGTATATGTCATATTGTACTTGTCTCTGTGTATGTTGTTTCATGTATGCTAGTGTGATATCGTGTACTATTATGTAGTGTCTCATCCATATGAGTTTGAACTAAAGTGTCCTATCGATATTTAATTTAAGTAATATGTAAAACCTCTCTAGATTTTGTATCGCTTCGATCGCCCATTTCAAGTTCCTACTAATAGTTTCATACCATGTACCCCTGCATACTATTGAATTCTCTCCATGCCTTATATGCATCATCCACGCATGAATCTTGGACCATACTTCCATGAATCATACTATATGCTTCTTTTGGATCAGAGATGCCCTTTTAGCATGTTCATCATTTTTCGCCTAATGTCTCGACACCTAAGTCTCGCGTATAAGAATACCTGTAGGTATTTTGAACTTGTATATGTTTCACTCATGACCAAGTCCACGGATCTGGTATTTTTCCATGTCTACTACTACAACACGTTGTCCTTCCCACGTGTGTTGGTTTTAGCAATTGTTAAAGTCTTATTCATTGTCGTTATAATGGTTTGTTGTCGCCGTTATTTGTTAAAGCGCCTTAAAACTAAGCAATAATTGTTTTGAAAATGTTACCGCGCACCAATCCTCTTCGACGTTGTCATCACGACTTTATGTGTGCTCGCTTGATATAAAATATGTACCAAGTGCTTATTCGTTATTTAATCGGGCTCATACTAATCTTTTCTTTCTTTGTTCTTTTTACATGGCACGATGGAGCAAAAATGAAGAGTCTCATGGCGAGACTCGTCGCGAGCTATTTCAAACTAAGAACTGCATCTGCATCCGCATTCCCGCTCCCGCATCGTAAACTCCTAGAAAAACAAACAGATCGAGTCATCCGCCCAATCCCTTCGCTTCTTGATTTTCTTGTCTCGCTTTTATGCCATTTATTCGCTTCTCTATTATTTAACTTTGTAATTAATAGGAGAACTTCTAGCAATTAGGTCCTTAAATATATGAGACGAAGGTAATTACATTTTAGAAACGCATTCTTCTTTATTTCGCCTTTTAGGACTATTAAGCATGTTAAAATGCAAAGCAAGTAATCTAACTTACGTCATAAAACCAACAATTTGTTAAAGTTCATAAACAGATTTTCTCGTAAACTCTCAAAATAGCATCTTAAGACATCTCTTATATAATATTGTACGCAGGCTAGGCAAGATTAATTTAGTTAGCAAAATACACATAATTAGTCCATAAAACACCCTCCTAGCATTCTTTAGCATTTTAGCACCCTTTTAAACTTTGGCATCCTTTGCAATTTTAGCATCCTTTAGCATTTTTAAAACCTTTAAGCACTTTTAAACCTTTTAGCAATTTTATTATCTATTTTCCAACATATTGCATTTTATTAAGGTGGCTCATGTATGGCTCTATTATTTATTCATAACACTTTTGTCCTTTTATACTTCTTAGCACCTTGGCACCTTTTAGCTTTAAAATTAACCTCTTAGCACCTTTAAACATCTTCCAACATTTTGAAACCCTTTTAACTACTTAACGCTATTTTAACATCTAGCACTTTATTTTCTAACATTGCACTTTTTTATAGATCTTTTACTTTGCATTTTTTTTAAATATAATAATTACCCTAGGTTCGGCAGGACAACCGCAAGTTAGCGGATCTTAGAGGGTGCCTAACCCCTTCCCTCTAGATTAATAAAGAACCCTTACCCGGAATCTCATTAAGTTTAGCAGACCATTAAAATGGAGTTAATGTTTTACTTTAAACTAGTTAAACATTTAGGTGTCCTAATTCACCCAAACTAATTAGGTGGCGACTCCGCGAACCCTTAGCACTCTAGCAACCCTTTAGCTTTAAAATTAAATATTTTTGGACGTTAATAGCATTTTATTATTTTATTTTTCTAACCTTTTAATTTGAGCAGCAGGAGTTAGTTCATAAAAAATGCCGCGGCCCGAAAAGGGGCGCGACAGAAATGGCGACTCCACTGGGGAATTTAGGTTCTTAACCACAACAGATCTAGGATAATTATTTGGCAATTACTTTGGCATTTAATTTTTGTGTGTTATATTTTGTTTTATTTATTGCTACCTGCTTTACCGCTTTCCTTAAACTGGCATTCCGCTCATATTTCTTCCACTCTGGAAAATTCACACAATCACACACTCACGCGCTGGTGTGCTTCGCGCACCCGCAAATTTCTTCAAATACCCAAATTTTAAGAGAGTCATGCGCGCTTGGAGTTAGATCGGTTCGTCGATCACCGCGTAGCCTTCTCACTCGAGTTGTCCGCCGGGAACTCAAGGCCTAGAAAAGCCAAATCTTAGCAACTCAGATGTAGCTATACCACCCTTATTTTAGTGGCATGCATACATTTACCTTAGGTGGCCTGGCCTGGCATCGACACCACAATTAGGAAAACACCAAACTTGTCGACTGTTTCGCAACCCAACGACCAACCAAAGATATTATGTGTAGCGTGACAATGACAGACAAATCCAAACCCAATCATGACATGCGAAATTGGGAAAAGCAGCATCATTCATTTGGTCGCCATTTCCAACGAAAGCATTACAGTTGGGCGGCTTGGACAAATTTATCATAATCTCGCATATCTGGCGTTTAGGCCTACCTCTGGCATAAAGAGGTCCCAAACATATTAGAACACGCACTTGATTTGCAATTTGCTTATTTGTATATATGGCCCGCAGCTTTTGCATATTATACTAACTTGGTTTGCTTCATTTGTTAAAGGTTTATTTTTGCCTAGCTTATTCCCCAAAAGGTTGATTCGCGTTGACTAGTAGAAGCACAATCATCCAATGACTAATCCAGAAGCACCGGGACGAAACAACTTAGGACTCATCCCCGTTCATGTAGAGGATGCAGAGGCGTCAGAAAGCAGAAACACCAATGATCAACACCTCGCCACACTATCGCAAAGAAATGGAAATCATGCAGTTTAAATAGAAAGGCTCAAACATCACAAACCTGGCCTATTAGCTTGAATGCACCACTCCTGCAGCAAGGGACAAATGCAATCGTATCACAAGCCCCTGAGCCTCCACTTCCCCAAAGCTCCCCGCAGAGGCCGCAACATACCAGCTCACACCAAAATGTCACTCGCCCGGTCAATTTGCAAACCGACCTCCAAAATGACCCGTTCACTACATACACATCTCAACCTCCACCTACTTATATCTCCCCACTCAACCCAAATTGCCAAGCCGCCCAATACGAGCAGATGACACACAAACAATATGAGGGATTAGCACATCCGACCGAAAGCCAACCATTTATTGTGCATGCATCCTCTCAAGAGACAGATCAATACAAGGAAATGGAGCGGCACAGAGCCAGAAATGATGAAAATGTGGCAAAAGAAATTGTAGCTTGAAAGAGGCATTCAAAAGCATTCGGATGAACAAGGGAGGAAGGTTTAGAATATGAAGACTTATGCACGCACTCGACGTTGAATTACCATGGGTACAAAGTGCCCAAATTTGACATGTTTGATGGAAAGGGAATCTCGAGCTCATCTAAGGTCATATTGCGATAAATTGATTGGGGTTGGTAAAATCAAGCAATCATCATGGTTATTCATCGTGAGTCTAACCGCGAGGCGCTGGATCGTACATGCCAAGACACCGAAAATGGGACGGTTGAACGCCATGGCACAAGATTTCATGGATAGATTCAGTTCAACATCGACATCGCCCCGACAGATTTTATCTTATGAAACTTGAAAAGAAATCTCGTAAACTTTCGAGAATACGCCCGTGGCGGTCGAAGCAAAGAAAGGTTCAACCCCAACGGCAGAGCGAAATGACCACCTTGCTCGCGATCGTTAAAAGACGCGACATATTATGAAAAATGATCGGTGTAATTGGGCAGTTTTGCGAAGTCGTAAGAACGGGCGACTTCGTGGAAGGCATTAAGACAGCGGGATTACAAACTTGACAAATTCTACGTGCAACCAGCGAGCAAGGCAATCAAATTCCATCTGAGGTACCTCCCGCAGGCAAGAGATCATCACCTCCATCACGGTCATTCGGGAGCATAGGCGTAACAACATCCAAGATATCAAAGCCCACCACCTTCTTACCAAAACACTCGTAACCCATCATATTATCAAGATCAGCCACCCCATATCCTCGCTTACCATACCCAACCAAAGATATCCAAAATACTCACCACAATCACGAACTCGCACTCCAAATGGACCCAAACCCCGCATGATGCGAAAGAAAACCAACAAAACCTATACACCTTTAGCCGAGCCCATAGCTCAAGTGTATGAAGTCAAAGCCGCAGGAATACTCCATCCAATCCCCAGAAATACTCCCAGGCCTACTTCCCGAGGGCACGACAAGACTAGACATTGTGCATACCACTCCGGTGCAGAAGGACACGACATCGAAAATTGCTATACACTCAAAGACAGAGTAGAGGAATTAATCGAGGAGGGAGTCATTCGGCTGAAAGATGGTCCTCTCAATGCAAACAATAACTTTCTGCCGGGTTATGAAGATGCCCATGTTAGCATGATAACTGAAAATGAAGAAGACAGTCTGGAAGGGACTATTACGCCAGCCCGCAAAGGGAAGAAAGTTGAATCATCAACCAACCGCCAGAGGAAAGGAGGTGCTCCTTGCCGGAAATTGTTTAACTATTGAATAAGTCATTCGTCTAGTTGTGCGCTGCAAGATATGATCCTGCTGAAGACTCAACCATCGAAGACACAGAGCAAGGAGAAATGGACTCGCGCCCCTGCCTCGGCCCGCTGAGTCCTGAAATAGTTAGTTTTATGCATTTTGCCCTTTATATGTAATAAATGAACTACGTCATGACCTGATTCCCTCATGAGGATACGTAGGCGGCCTAAATCGGCTTCGGTCACACCATTAGGAAACTTTCCATTCGTTCTAAAATAACAAGAATGCACATAACATACGAGCAACTCCATTGAGACCCCCTCAGGCCAAACACCCTTTTCAAAACTGGGACAAGGTAGGAAACCAGGCAGGGGTGATGAGTCCAAACAAGACAGACATCCGAGCATCAAGAGTCTAAGGTCAACGCGGATCAACCGCCCCCCCCCAAAACTCACAAAACTTTCTTTGAGCGCAGGTCCTTCATATTAGCGGAGGATACAACAAAGTTCTTCATATTAGCAGAAGCAAAATACGGCAAAAGCAGAAAGAAGCAGCAAAAGCAGAATCAGCAGTCAAAACTCAAAGTTCCGCAACAAAGCCGAGCGCATCAGCTCGGACACAAAGTCAAATTCGCACACAACAACGACATCTCAGCACCCACAACATCTCAGCATTCACATATCAGGGACGACATCCCTACCCCTAAAATTGCACTTCTCATATATATTTATCATTTGGTTTAAACAGGTATACACTAACGTTTTCTCAAGCTTAGCTTGCAGGAGCATTTATTCTACGCCAGCAGCAACACGTCCAGGCAACGACGTTATCAGCACAGCAAGTCCGAAAACGACGCCATCATCAGCATATTACATAAGGAAGATTTTCTCTGTTCTCAAAATTGCATTTTATCATTCATGCTTTATTATTCTGTCTTAGCAGTTATGCACTAACTCTTCCTTGAGCTTTAGTCTACAGGAGCAACGCAATAAGTCCAAAACGACGCCACGCCCAAAACGACGCCGAGTCCGAAACGACTCGGCCCAAAACGACGCCACGTCCAAAACGACGACAAGTCCAAAACGACTCGGTCCGGAACGACTCGGCCCGAAACGACGCCACGTCCAAAACGACGACAAGTCCGAAACGACTCGAAGTCCGGAAACGACTCGCGTCAAAACGACGCCACGTCCAAAACGACGACACGTCCAAAACGATTTACAAGTCCAAAACGACGCCAAGTCCAAAAACGACGCAAAGTCCGAAAACGACAAGTCCGAAAACGATTTACAAGTCAAGATATCACATCTACGCAGGACGATTTCTATTCTCATAATTGCATTTTGTTTCTCATATATTATTCTCGCTTTAGCGCATGCACTAACTCTTTCTTGAGCTTTAGTATACAGGACAATTGCAGCAAGCGACAACGTATCCGCATTCACAATCGCAACACGCCCGGCGGCGAAATCACAAAGATTTGCAGATCGCATCAACACAACAGCATCGTGGTTTTGCAGATAACCTTTTCTATTCACGTTACATTGTTTTTAAAATTATTTTGCCTTAGCGCATGCACTAACCGCTTGTTCAAGTCTTAGCACGCAGCAGTGAGAGCACAACGTGGATTTTCTTACAATAACCGGCAATCTGGGGCCAACCTTCCCAACGACGCGTAAGCGCCTCAGCGCTTGGCCCACTCGCTTCCACCACAAGCCATGCTAGCACCCTGTGTTCAAGCCGCTTATTTTCTTTTACTTTTTACACCATAACCCGGTCATCATAACTCGACATCGACATCTTTAAGCCCGCGTTAGCCCGCCGTGTTTTGACCATGGTGACCCGTTGTCGTCATAACTCGACATCGACACTTGAGTCCGCGTTAGCCCGCCGTGGTGTTTAGACCATGGTAACTCAAAGGTCGTCATAACTCGACATCGGGGCGCTTTTTGATTTTCAAGGCCACCGTCTACCTGCCCAACATTTTTGCAATTCTGAAGATCAAGACAAAATTGGCTACGAGTCAACGTCTTTGTCCGAAGATTCTTCCATCATCTCCATACAAAGAGGGACATCTGTTGACACCCAATTTTGACCCTCCCGTCCAGCCATTAACCATAAAATTACACTAATTTTGTAAAATAATTTTTATGATTTTTTATAATAAAATACAACAATAAAACATAAATACAGGCATAAATAATTAATTTAATAATGACATCCCGTCTTACGTAGAGTTTTAAGCACTTAGAGTCGCGCGCCCGCATTAATTAACTTTAAGCTTTGTCGTAATTCTTAAATAATTAATAAATGCATAAAATAAATAATTTAGCGATAACGTCGTGTCAGGTAGCATAGCCGCATTAATTAGTAATCATTTAAAATCAATTTTTTAAATCTAAATACATGCATTTAATAGCGTCGCATTTATAAAAGCTTTAAACAATTCTTAAAAATCATATTTGCATTTAGCATTTAAATAATTCAATCTAAGCTCATTTTAATTTTAATTTAACTTCGCAATAATGCATAACAATAAGATTTTAAAAAATAGCGCCGCATTCTAAAATATTAAGCACTAATTAAATAACACGCCCGCATTTATTTATTATAACAAGTAGATTAATAAAGCACCTAAAATAATCTAATCATTTATTAATTTACTTTACCACTAATTAATTAAATAACTTAACTAATCTAATACCCTAATTAATTCTACCCAGCCCAATTACCCATTACCCACGCCCAGCGCAGGCCCAATTCCCGTCGACCCGCACCCGCAGGCCCACACCTGCCCTTCATTACCCGCAGAAGCCCCAGCAGCCTTCACTTTTCCTTTCAGCCCTCTTCATCATCCTTTTAACCTAAACGAAGAACCCTAGTCGCCGCCCCTTCCCCCATCGCCGCCAAGATCCTAGCCCGGATTTCTCGCCGGAGAATCCGGGCTTTCCTTTATCCACACCCCCAGCCAACGATTTCTTACCATAACCGAAACCAAATCTTCCGAAATCACATCTTACCTTAACAAATCGTTAAATCGTCCACAAATTCGTCCAAAATAAAGACGGTAAGAATCAATACAAATCGATACAAGGCAGCCTTAATTACTTACCAAGTTTAGAACCCAAAAGGAGGCTATATATAGCACATGCAACAGAGGCAGACGGAGGGCATCGACTCAGAGGAGAGCAACAGGGGAGATAGCATAGAAACAGTGGTTTTGAGAATAGCAGAGCCACAGTTAGCACACCCATAGCATCGAAACAGAGCGTCGAATTCAGAGATATCGGGAATTGGGGCTCGACCTGACCACTAGCATCGCCATAAAAGGTAGTTCGAATCCCCTTAGTTTAGTTCCAAAAAACCAGAAACAAAACTCGCTCTTTCATTCGCGATCGCAAAACCGAAACCCGAAATGAGTCGACGACTTGATAAGTTCGCCCGGTCATTTGTCCGAGAAGGTAAACCCAAACTCTTTTCAGTTCATTTGGTATTTCTGTGCATTTTCTGTATTAAATATGTAGTAGTTTAGTTTTATTCGCATAATCTGAGATTAATACGATACAGTAATGTATTACGTATTGTGTTGAGTAATATTGTGTTGTTATGAGTTGTTTGAGACTGTTTTGAATGCTAACAGCGTACGATTGTTAGTGTAGGTAGATGCGCATCTCTTAAGCATGATATAGTATTGGGATCTTAACTTCACCCAATTCTAAATGGCTTTGGCATCGATCAATCTTATCTCCTAAATGCCAATTCTGAATACCTGCATATTTTCCTTTTTTAGCAACAGTATGCCTGGAATTCTATATACGTGTTTTGACCCAAACGAGCCTATATATACATCTAACATTCTATCTTTGATCAAGTCACTTGGTCATCCTCATTAGCTTAATGTTTGGCATGAATCGCGACTTAAGTCACCTAGGTATCATGTTAAGCCCATTATAAGAAAATGTTCAGTTAGATTGTTGAATTAGGAGCAGCATGTCTTGTTAAAATCACAACCTAAAGTTCTTAAAAGGATAAGCTCTAAATAGTTATGCTTAGCATACCATCTCTGATTTTTACACTGCTTTGCCTCTGTCATTTTTCTCCTTCTACCACTAGGTCACAGAATGCTTCATCCTATTTTTTTTTTTACATATTAATCTTTTTATTATCTTGGGGTCTTAGGTTGTATTTGAACTCATGAAACTATGTATATGTCATATTGTACTTGTCTCTGTATGTTGTTTCATGTATGCTAGTGTGATATCGTGTACTATTATGTAGTGTCTCATCCATATGAGTTTGAACTAAAGTGTCCTATCGATATTTAATTTAAGTAATATGTGTAAAACCTCTCTAGATTTTGTATCAGTTCTTGACTGCCCATTTCAAGTTCCTACTAATAGTTTCATACCATGTACCCCTGCATACTATTGAATTCTCTCCATGCCTTATATGCATCATCCACGCATGAATCTTGGACCATACTTCCATGAATCATACTATATGCTTCTTTTGGATCAGAGATGCCCTTTTAGCATGTTCACTGTTTTCTGGCCTAATGTCTCTGACACCTAAGTCTCGCATATAAGAATACCTGTAGGTATTTTGAACTTGTATATGTTTCACTCATGACCAAGTCCATGAAGGACTGTTGGTATTTTTCCATGTCTACTACTACAACATGTTGTCTCCTTCCCATGTGTTGGTTTTAGCAGCTGTTAAAGTCTTATTCATTAAGCTGTTATAATGGTTTGTTGTCGCTGTTATTTGTTAAAGGCTGCCTTAAAACTAAGCAATAATTGTTTTGAAAATGTTACCTGCTGGCAGTCCAATCCCTCTTCGACAGTGTCACTGCTGACTTTATGTGTGCCTGCTTCGATATAAAATATGTACCAAGTGCTTATTCGTTATTTAATTGGGCTCATACTAATCTTTTTCTTTCTTTGTTCTTTTTTACATGGCACGCATTGGAGCAAAAATGAAGAGTCTCATGGCGAGACTCGTCGCGAGCTATTTCAAACGGCAACCTGCATCTGCATCCGCATTCCCGTTCCCGCATCAGAAACTCCTAGAAAAACAAACAGGACTGAGTCATCCGCTCCAATCCCTTCGCTCTCTTGATTTTCTTGTCTCGTTTTTATGCCATTTATTCGTTTCTCTATTATTTAACTTTGTAATTAATAGGAGAACTTCTAGCAATTAGGTCCTTAAATATATGAGACGAAGGTAATTACATTTTAGAAACGCATTCTTCTTTATTTCGCCTTTTAGGACTATTAAGCATGTTAAAATCCGCAAAAGCAAGTAATCTAACTTACGTCATAAAACCAACAATTTGTTAAAGTTCATAAACAGATTTTCTCGTAAACTCTCAAAATAGCATCTTAAGACATCTCTTATATAATATTGTACGCAGGCTAGGCAAGATTAATTTAGTTAGCAAAATACACATAATTAGTCCATAAAACACCCTCCTAGCATTCTTTAGCATTTTAGCACCCTTTTAAACTTTAGCATCCTTTGCAATTTTAGCATCCTTTTAGCATTTTTAAAACCTTTAAGCACTTTTAAACCTTTTAGCAATTTTATTATCTATTTTCCAACATATTGCATTTTATTAAGCAGGGCTCGCTATGGCTCTATTATTTATTCATAACACTTTTGTCCTTTTATACTTCTTAGCACCTTGGCACCTTTTAGCTTTAAAATTAACCTCTTAGCACCTTTAAACATCTTCCAACATTTTGAAACCCTTTTAACTACTTAACGCTATTTTAACATCTAGCACTTTATTTTCTAACATTGCACTTTTTTATAGATCTTTTACTTTGCATTTTTTTTAAATATAATAATTACCCTAGGTTCGGCAGGACAACCGCAAGTTAGCGGATCTTAGAGGGTGCCTAACCCCTTCCCTCTAGATTAATAAAGAACCCTTACCCGGAATCTCATTAAGTTTAGCAGACCATTAAAATGGAGTTAATGTTTTACTTTAAACTAGTTAAACATTTAGGTGTCCTAATTCACCCAAACTAATTAGGTGGCGACTCCGCGAACCCTTAGCACTCTAGCAACCCTTTAGCTTTAAAATTAAATATTTTTGGACGTTAATAGCATTTTATTATTTTATTTTTCTAACCTTTTAATTTGAGCAGCAGGAGTTAGTTCATAAAAAATGCCGCGGCCCGAAAAGGGGCGCGACACCTATCAAACTTGATCAATCATTAACGAGTAACCTTAATGTAGGCGAATTTGATCAGGAAAATGTAAAAATAGAACTTCAAATTTCATTATGTGTCCGGGGACAATCAAATACATTCACAAAAATTGGGACGAAAAGAATAGCACTGTTTACGTCAATAATGATGTGGTTAAATAACTTTCTTTTTTTCATATACATAGAATTATACAATCCTGATAAAATTACATTTAAAGCAAAAAGAAGAAGAAATGTACAAGAAAGATGTTACAATGTCAACAGACAACCCATGCCAAGATAATACCTGCACCTCTCATTCCCCATTCCAAACCTATTCATTTAATTCGTATTTCTAAAAAGGGGCAAGTTTTAGAGTTCGACAAACAACTTCTTTAATATTGATCCAAAAGGTGGAATCTCCCGCACCAAGAACCCCACATCCCGGTCCGACAGATCTGTGAATGAAGTATATCACTTCATATTATATTTAAAAAGTTTTAAAAAAATTGTAGTCAGTGAAAAATAATCTAGCTCATTGTATATTAATGACCAAACAAATTGGGACGAGTGCTATGTTAAATGCAGCTAAATTGAAGAATCGAATCTATGTATTAATGGAAGAAAAGAAAACGGAGAAGACGACGAGAGAGATTTTCTGGAAGCTTTTCAATATATCTGTGTTACTGAAAAACAGAACTAAGAATACAATGTATAGTTTTTTCCTTAAGGGGTAAAATGGTAATATACCAAGTAAGGGCAAAATAGTAAAATGCGTAGTAAGGGTAAAAACGTAATAAGCTAATGTAACTTAAAAACTAACTCTCCTCAACACCCTCGCAGCGGTAATCAAACAAGTTCTTCGCAGAAGCTTGATAAAGAAATAAGCGTGATGGCATCGAGTCGCCCGTCACAACACATCAGCAGGTTGATGTGCAGTAGGCACATATATAGTAGAAATCAGACCCTGATGTATCTTCTCCCGGATAAAATGGCAATCAATGTCGATGTGCTTCGTGCGTTCATGAAAGACAGGATTTGCAGCAATTTGGATGGCAGATTTGCTGTCGCAGTGCAGCGGAATAGGCAAAGGCAGAGAGACACTAAGTTCTTTGAACAAACTGGATAACCAGACTAATTCGACACGCCAGGCCATGCTTCGTATTCAAATTTCTACGAGCTCCTCGAGATCTGCATTGTTTCTTCGATTTCCAAGATATGAGAGAACCACCAAAGAAGACTAAATACCCGTAATCGACCTCGCTCGTTGAGACAAGATGTCAATCAAGATCACAATAAGCGATAATTGGGCGAACCATCGAGGACGGGAAGATTCCCATTCCGGGAGCTTGTCGAACATATTTGACTACTCATGTCTTTGCCGTAAGATGAGATGATTTGGGTGCTGCGCAGAAATCGACTCTTTGAATAAAGGCAATGTCTGTCCTAGTATGAGTTAGATAAAGGAGACGACCAATCAGTCGCTGATAGCTAACTGGATCATCCAAAAGTGGGTCACTGTGCACACAAGCAGAAGCATCAGGAGGAACATGTCGATCATAAAGAAAGGAAGTAAGCTTGACATTCAATTCCAAGGGAGAACCAGCAGGCTTGCTCCCAGTGAAACCCAAGTCTGCAATCAATTCCAAGGCATACTTTCGTTGGTGTATGACAATCCCAGTGTTATTCCTGGCAAATTCCAGACCCAGAAAGTAGCGCAAGTCTCCTAAATCCTTGATTTTGAAGTGCTGTTGAAGCAAAGACTTGGTCTGTTGGATGAGAAGTGAATCACTCCCTGTAATAAGCAAATCGTCCACATAGATAAGAACAATAACCAAAGCATGAGCATCCTTCTTTGTAAACAGAGAGTAGTCCAGATGACTTTGGACAAAACCAAAGGAGACTAAGGCAGTGGTTAACTTAATATTCCACTGTCGAGAGGCCTGTTTTAGACCATAGAGGGATTTCAATAATCGACAGACCCTGCCTTGCTGACTGGCAAACCCCTGAGGCAGTGTCATGTAAACCTCTTCAGTGAGATCACCTTGCAAGGCGCATTAAAGACATCCATTTGATATATGTTCCAAATTTTCAAGCAAAGAACAGAGATTACAGATCGAACAGTGACCATCTTTGCCACAGGGGAAAATGTATCCTGATAATCTATGCCTTCCTTTTGATTATACCCCTTTGCCACAAGTCTTGCCTTGAATCTCTCAACCTCACCAGATGCTTTGTACTTGATCTTAAACACCCACTTGCAACCTATAGCCCTTTTGCCAACAGGAAGATCCAAGATTTCCCAGGTATGGTTGTCCTCCAAAGCCTGAATTTCAGACTTCATTGCCTCAACCCATCTGTTGTCTTTCACTGCTTCATTATAGGATTGGGGTTCATATTCTTCAGATTCCTTGACTAGGAAACTTTGATAAGTGGAAGATAGGTTTGCATAGCTGAAAGTTGCAGATAGTGGATATAGGCATGTCTGCATACTCTTTGAATCTGCTGTAGGCTGAATGAAGTCCTTCATCCATGTAGGGGGCCTCCTGGTCCTGTCAGACCTTCTTATAGATGGATTCTGAGCTGGAGAGACTGGCAAAGTAGCAAACTCAGGAGGAGTAGAATCTGAATTGGCTACTGTGGTTCTTTCTGCATCAGCATCTTGAATGTCTGTTATGATTCCATCTCCAGCAATACTTGTGTTCTCATACTGAGCTGTTGACTTGCTTGCTTCCTTTGGCTCAACAGTTTGATACCCTCTGCCATTTATGTGATCATCAGAGAATGAAGGAACAGAATTACCAATATCTGGAATGATATCATCCTGCTGGTGATCTTTGAAAGGAAATATGTCTTCATGAAATGCCACATCTCTGCTTACAAAGATAGCATTGTTAGAGAGATTAAGCAACTCAGTAACCTTTCTCGCCTGAGGAATATCCAAGCAATACTGATTTGATGGCCCTAGTGTCAAACTTATCCCTCTTCTGTAAGTTGGTGGCATAGCAAAGACATCCCAATACCCTCAGATGTGACAGAGTAGGAATTCTGCCATATAGCTTCTCATATGGTGAGACATTTCCTATCACTACAGATGGAATCCTGTTAATGACATAAACAGCTGTTTCAACACATTCTCCCCAGTATTTGGATGGTAATTGACTCTGAAATTTAATGGCCCTGGCAATTTCTAATATGTGCCTATGTCTTCTTTCCACTACTCCATTTTGTTGAGGAGTGTGTGGACAAGAACTTTGGTGCACTATCCCTAATCGTAAATAAATTTCATTCAGACCTATTGAAGAACTACAACCATTATCGATTCGACACACTTAATGCAAGCATCAAACTGATTTTTAACCATTTTACTAAAATTCTGAAGAATGGTAACAACATCAGACTTAACATGAAGTAAGAAAATCCAAGTCCATCTAGTATGATCATCAACTATAGTCAGGAAATACCTCATACCAGTATAAGTGGGAATCCTATATGGTCCCCATATGTCAAGATGCAACAATTGAAATGCACTGTTAGCTCTACTAGTACTAGCCGAAATTTCATTCTAGTTTGTCTTGCCATAGGCAAATTCCACGATGTTGTATAGTGAAATTAGACTTATTTTTGAAGCTATTTATCTTTCTAATAACACTCATTAGCACACGCCTAGCCTTCGTACAAAGTTCTGCGTGATTCAACTCATCCGTCATTACCATCGCAATGTGCTTGTGTCTTCACGTAATCGGGACTTCTTCCTTTCGACTCAACATGTATAAACCATCTACTTCTTTACCAATCTCCTTCACCTTCCCGGTGAAGAGATCCTCAGAACACAAAGAAGTCGGGGAAAACCTTGCACTACGCTCAATTCTTTTGTTAGTTTAGAACCGAAAGCAAGTTAAACTTGCTCGGGTACACATAACACATGTTTGATAAGGTCACCTCCGGTTAGCCTGCAACTCCCAATCGTGTGATGAGCAAAGGTCCCCGATGGCGGTGAACTTTCCTGCGTTCTCTAATGATCGTTGGTCAATCATACTTTTATCGCTACTACGTGGTTAGTTGCTCTGAATCAACTATCCAGAACTTTCTTTGTCAGTGCAAGTTTACGCCATATGAACCTTGTGGAATCGCGTGGGCCATCTGCGTGGTCCTGTTTCCACCGACATGCCATAGCTTTGATCTCTCAAGCTTCTCTGGTGTACATGTCCTCAGCAAGTAATTGAGGTGCTCCTGCTGATCCTGTGATAGGTGTCTACTTCCTCCAGACCCTTCCAATTGAGGCACATTGGTTATGGCTGCATTCACCTTCTTCCTTCCTTATAGTCTGCTGGATATCCTATCGCCAGAGCACTTTTCTTTGACATGTCCTGCTTATTACTGATTCGCGGTCATTAATTTGAAGCATCCTTTCTCGTGTGTCCTTCATTTGGCGGTAATCACAAAACGTATGGCCTTCTGCCGTTGTTGTTTGTTAGGAAATCATTGACCGATAGTCAATATTCTCACCAGTTTCTCCTCCATACGAATGTCCTTCTGTTATATACTGACTTTCGTCTTGTGCAACCATCGCGTAAGCTTGATTTACACTGGAGTAGGAGACATCGTGAGTATATGGCTCGCTCGATTATACCGTCATTCATCCCATTAAAAATTCTAATAGCCTTTGATTAGACAAATGCTCTATGTATTCTCTTGGACTCGCGATCACGTATTGGTGGAGGGATGATCGAGTCGATCTCATCCCATAAATCCTTGATTTAGAATAATAGCTGATACGGCGAAACTCCTCGAGTCGACAAAGTGAGTTCTCTCTTGATTGATAAACTCTAGACAGATTTACCTTGTCGAACCTTTCCTTCAGTCCTTCCATACCTGCGTAGCGGTAGATGCAGACAGATACTACTCGTGAGCTTCGACAAACATTTTTCATAATCCAAGAGATGACTACGATCGTGATCGATCCCATTGTCTCACTTGATTAAGACCAAATGTCTCGTTTAATGGAACCATCTATGAAGCCGATTTTGTTCTTCGTCAACAGAATTAGCTTCATAGATCTGCACCATAACGTGTAATTCTCCATACCTGCTAGCTGAATTTCCATTTGAATTGCTCCTGCCGTGTCTGATGCTCCCAGGAACAAGGGATGGTTGTGGTCTGCTATATTCAACCCAGAAATTTGATCCTCTATAGTGATGCACAATCACGCAAATGTGTTGATGTTCTCCATAAACCTAATCAACTGTTGTCGAACTTGAGATTGTATAGTATTGCAATCTCAAGAGCTCAAAAAACGAAAAATCGATTCGAATGTCGCAACGTCGCGGCAAGTCAGTTTTGACTGCTGCATGTGTGTATCTCTTCGATCCTTCACTGCTCTGGCTCTGATACCATGTTAAATGCAGCTAAATTGAAGAATCGAATCTATGTATTAATGGAAGAAAAGAAACGGAAGACGACGAGAGATTTTCGGAAGCTTTTCAATATATCCGTATTCTTGAAAATGTAACTAAGAATACAATGTATAGTTTTTTCCTTAAGGGGTAAAATGGTAATATACCAAGTAAGGGCAAAATAGTAAAATGCGTAGTAAGGGTAAAAACGTAATAAGCTAATGTAACTTAAAAACTAACTCTCCTCAACATGCTACTTTTTACTTCTATGCACTTAAATTTCTTTTCTTCTTAATTTTACATTATTTGATCATCTAAAAAATTATTATAGATAATTGATTTTCATAAAGTGAAATTAATAATCTAAAAACTAAACGCAGGGCATGTTATATGCTATAACATGTGTATATAAGGTAAAATCTTTTCTTCTTTGTCAACATCCAATTTCAATTTCAAGTGGGCCCCACTTTGTCCCAAATTTCCAGCTCAATCACCCCACTCTGCATACTCCTTTCATTTTTGAGATCCGATTTTGAATTTGCGCTAGTAAATCTCACATAAAGAGATAAAATACTAACTCTGCAAAGGTGGTCGAGTTCGTTGATCAGGTGATCTCCTAAATGGGGATCTCAAGTTCGAACTTTCTCGGTTGAACTAATCTCACAGGATTTACTGCAGTTTATTTTTTATTTGCGGGCTATTATATTAGAGATAAATTTGTCTGGTGCGCACTCGAAGGCGATAAAATATTTCGTAATAAAAGCGACTTCATATCAAGAATTCGATCTTGAGATATCTAATTAAAGATAGACTATTTATCACTCCACCACTTTTCCGAACTCAACTCTTGCCTATATAATATATATGTCTTCTACATTTACATTCTCATGTGACTTCACTCTCTCCCTTCTTTCTATTTCTTCTTTCTTCGCAAAAACACACTTTTCCATTCCTTTTATTAGCCCTCTGATTTTCTGCAGAAAGTCAGCACTACACAAACACTACACATATGTCCCTTTAGTCAGTAATAGTACACTAAAATAACAACTCTCCTCCTCCATTCTTTCCCCCTTCATCACCATTCTTGATTTGTCTAAAGCCAACACAAAACATTTGTGTAAAAAAAATGATAACTTGGCATGATCTTTATGTTGTCTTAACAGCAGTTGTCCCTCTATATGTTGCCATGATCTTGGCTTATGGCTCTGTCCGGTGGTGGAAAATCTTTTCCCCAGACCAATGCTCCGGGATCAACCGATTCGTCGCCATTTTCGCCGTCCCATTACTCTCCTTCCACTTCATTTCTATGAACAACCCTTATGAAATGAACTTTCGTTTCATTGCTGCTGATACACTACAAAAAGTAATAATGCTAGTTGTGTTATGCTTATGGGCTAACTTGACCAAAAATGGTAGCCTTGAATGGAGCATAACAATTTTCTCCCTTTCAACACTTCCAAATACACTTGTTATGGGAATTCCTTTATTGATTGCTATGTATGGTGAGCACTCTGGTAGCTTAATGGTACAAGTTGTGGTGTTACAATGTATAATATGGTACACCCTTTTGCTTTTCTTGTTCGAATATCGCGGTGCTAAGATGTTGATCATGGAACAATTCCCCGAAACAGCGGGGGAAATTGTGTCGTTTAAGGTTGAATCTGATGTTGTTTCCTTAGACGGACAAGATTTTCTTGAAACTGACGCCGAGCTTGGCCAAGATGGCAAGCTCCACGTCACTGTAAGAAAATCGAATGTGTCAAGAAGGTCATTTGCTATGACCCCTAGGCCGTCAAATCTTACTGGGGCTGAAATTTACAGCTTGAGTTCGTCTAGAAATCCGACCCCACGAGGGTCGAATTTCAACCACACTGATTTTTATGCAATGATGGGTTTTCCAGGAAGGTTATCGAATTTTGGTCCTGCCGATACAACTCCTAGACAGTCTAATTTCGAGGAAAACTGTTCTCAAGGTCTAACGAGCTCTCCGAGATTCGGATTTTACCCCGCACAGCCTAATTTGGTGCCGGCTTCTTATCCGGCCCCAAATTCAGAAATGGCTTCTATTGTTCCAAAGAACAGTAAAAATCAGCAACAATTACAAGTACATTCACAGCAGCAACAACAACAACAGCAGAATGCTAAAGCTAGCCATGATGCTAAGGAGCTCCACATGTTTGTGTGGAGCTCAAGTGCTTCACCCGTGTCGGAGGCCACAGGCCTCCACGTGTTCGGTGGCACTGATTTCGATGCTAACGAACAATCTTGTCGGTCTGACGGTGCCAAGGAAATCAGAATGTTGGTTTCTGATCACCCTCAATTTGTGGATAACAAAGGTACACTTAATTCTTTTACTGTTTTCTGCCGACTGTTACTTTACTGCAATCCTTCTATGTTATTCGGATTCTGGATAGACTTTTGTGAGCAATTTAGTTCATCAATTAAAAGAAAAGACGTATTTATAGTCTTGAAGTGTAATATGCTCACTACTAAATAAAAACAGGAATTAGCTACGGACATAATAAAATTTGTTCCTAATCCTATTTAGCGTGTTAAAAATCTTGTGATGCGTGTTTATGATTCATGAACAATAGAGCTGAATCGGTGAAGAGATTTGAGAAGAAGAAGAATGGGAAATACAAAGAGGAAAAAGTAAGAATGGAAGAGAGAGAAAAGTATTTGGGAGCAATTGCCCTTCTACATATATTTTCATATTATGTTTGCTCAATCTAATTACAAGAGATTAGTGGTGTATTTATAATACCCACTAATAATATCCTACTAACAATATTACAAAATATCTAATTAATCCAAAATATCTAAAGTCCAAAATATCTAATTAACAACTAACTAACCATAATTAACATATATATTTTGTGTATATATGTGGTATATCTATATACTTCAACACCCCCCTCAAGCTAGACACTGAAAACAAAGGTTTCAGTCCTAGCTTGGAAGCAATGTCCATAAGGATTTCTTGAAGCTTTGAATCAGCATCCAGCACTACATCAATTTCTGCACGAGTTTCTTGCCTCGAAACCTAAGGATGCAGCAGCAACACCTGCTGTCCAGCAGCAACAATAGCTTCAACAACTGGACAGCACCAGTAACAGTAACACTAAGTTTCGGCAGCAGATTTAACAATTCCAGCAGCTGCAACAAATTTCAGCCTAAAATTATTAACATATTAATAAATATGTTAGCGACGAAGTTCGTAGTTAATCTTATTTTTTTCTGTAATTACTAATATGATAATTTTAATTTTGAAGTCATTTCCCAAGTTGGTGACTTTGGTGGTGAAGAATTTAGCTTTGGAGGTGCTAATGGTGATGGTGGTAAGGACAAAGATGAGAAGAAAGAAGAGAAAGAGGGTCTTACTGGACTACACACTAGGGCTGTTGGTGTTCAAGATTCTGGTGCCGGAAAAGTTATGCCTCCGGCAAGTGTCATGACACGTTTAATATTAATCATGGTTTGGCGCAAGCTTATCCGAAACCCGAACACGTATTCGAGCCTCATTGGGCTGATTTGGTCCCTAATCTCATATCGGTAAGCTGATAATGGAATTAAGAAATTTATTAATTTTCTCAACTTATTGAAACATTTGGAATTGATTAGGGAAGATTTTAGATTTTTGCAATTGATTAATTAGGTTTATTTTGTCCTGTTTTTGTAGGTGGCATGTGCATATGCCTAAAATTATGGAGGAGTCAATCTCAATTCTATCTGACGCTGGCCTTGGAATGGCTATGTTTAGCTTAGGTGAGTAGTCAAACTTCAATTATTACCCTCAATCAATGAATTATGACTAAATTATTTCTTCACTAGGACTCCTCGAGTCGAAGTAATTAAAAATTTCAGATTGAAATAATAAGATTATTGAATCATCAGAACTATACTATAAAGATGTTTGTAATTAACTTTATATATTATTTTTCGTCTCAATTTAAGTGTCTTAGTTTGACTTGATACAGAATTTAAGAAATAATTTTTTTTTAATTTAGTGGTCTTAAATTAAAGATCTGTAAAGTCTTTTAATCTTGTTGTTTTAAACTTGCATTCGAATTGGGAAAAAAATATAAAAACACGCACTCTTTTTGGGATAGACCAAAAAAGAAAGTAAAACACTTAAATTGGGACGGAAGGAGTCTAACGCGCTAGGTCGAGCGGTCGCCGAAGCTTGCTTGTTAGTATAAAACTAACGAAACCTCAAACCATCCTCCTTCCTCCGTTAGCTTAGCTGCAGGAAGCAATTCCTCTATGGAAAATTGAAAACGTCGAATTTTGATCATAAACAACTTAAAAAGGACTGAAACCAGTAGTTTGACTAGTGGACTGATTGTAAGAAATTCTATTTGAGCTAAATCAAGTCTCATTGATGAATATTTGCACCCCTTGCGCCGAAAAACTAAACTTGTTACTACCTGGTAGTGTAAAAAAATTCTATATTATTAGGGGTCATTTGGTTGCTAGTTATAGTTATATAAAGATTAGTGCATAAATAATACATCTATTCTTCCCTAACTTATATATGTACTAGTTATGCCAGATTGTAAATTGATAACAAAACATGTTATTTGGTGTGGTGAATTTTATACATAACAACTAAAATGCTATCAAATATGGTACTCCTAGTTATGTTGATTTTAACACATGAATAATTCACTTCCTCACCCGTTACCAAACAACTTCGTGCATAAAAATTAAATTTCCAAGTGAATAGTAGTGCTTAAAAGTCAAATGGTACTAGTAAAGAGTTGTTGAAATTGAGTGAAGAATTTGTTGATATGTTGGGGTGTTAGGTCTGTTTATGGCACTTCAACCGAAGATAATAGCATGTGGGAACACGGTGGCTGCATTTGCAATGGCAGTGAGATTTCTGACTGGCCCAGCAGTTATGGCTGCTGCTTCTATTATCGTTGGCCTTCGTGGTACCCTCCTCCATGTCGCCATTGTACAGGTAACTCTATACATTATTCTTTCAGAAATATATCTTTTGTTGGTTGGCAAAAAATGACAAAATTTAATATTTATCCCGGATATTTACATCAAATTTATACTACAATTTATTCTAATTAAGTGACTTAATAGAGTGAAAATATACATTAATAAAATTTTAACCTTGATTTCTGATTTAAAGACCGATGCACTGCTCCAAGATTCTTTTTTGGTGGGTCCGACCAAGGCAAATAATATACTGCCTTGGAGGCCCGGATAATAAGCTATCGCGATAGACCTTCCCCTAGAATTATTATATCAGATATTAAATTAATAAAAAACATCTATACTTTTTCGTGGGAGGGATTTTTTTTGGGGGTGGGGAGTTGCATGATTTGGAATAGAACGCTCGCTAATAAGGTGAAAATTTAGGCAATCAATCTTTAAGTGAATTATTAAGATTGTTTGATACTACACCATTATGAGTGAAGGCATTATATCTTCCATTTTTTCTTTCTATTTTTATAATAATTGCTTCCGGTGCTTTCTAAAGTTGTTCAAATGTCATATGTTAATTAGGCTGCATTGCCACAAGGGATTGTTCCATTTGTGTTTGCTAAGGAGTACAATGTCCATCCAGCTATTCTTAGCACTGCGTAAGTAAATTAGCCCTTACTTGCTTGAGTCTTTTTCCCCTTTTAATTCTTAAGTAATAAAGTTTTTTTTTTTTTACTTTTATGGAATTTCAGGGTTATTTTTGGAATGTTGATAGCATTACCAATCACATTAGTTTACTATATTGTTCTTGGATTATAAGTATGGATCAAGCTAGCGTCAATCTCCTAACTAATTGAGTTCAGACATCGACAATTACACGATCAAACAGATCAAGATAGCACCAATCTCCTAATCAATCGAGTTCATACATAACCAACTACACGATATGAACCGGATATTCTAAAAGGGAAATGGAACAAGATTTGATTTTTGAGTGTGCATACTAACTAGAAGTGGATTATTTTGAGTAGAAGAGTACATGTTATGGCAATTAGAGAGAACTACCTTATCTATGAAGACTCCCAAGCATTTGGAGCTTAGACAACATGTTTGACTTTAATTAATTTGAGACCCTTAATTTAAGGATCTTTTGCCTCCATTTGAAGAAATCAAGAAAACATTTCATCCAAATAGTCAAAATTGGAGGAAAAACAAATTGAGATTAGTCTAGTTGGAAGGGGGCAAGGAGGCAGCAAACATGGAGGCAAATGAGGTGGTAATAGTCTAGTTTCTCTCCATAATCATTGGCCAGTGTAGAAAGAAGAAACCTCAAAACAATTTGTATGTACAATTGAGATTGATTTTGAGCATTTTAATTTTTTATATAGAGTAAGGGTTTACTGTTCAGTTGTTAGCTATATTTTCTTAGCTTCTCTAATTAACTCCTCGCTTTAGTTTATTGTAAGTTATTAAATTTATGAGTTTCGAATTCTCAAAATGACAACTTACTGAATTTTGAGCAAATTATTTATATATATCAAATAATATTTTAAAATAAGTACATGATTAGAGACAAAGCTAATAGACTATGTCGAACCTTTAAGCAGAATTGTGACCTCTAGTGGTAATTGCTTTAGATTTTTAAAATTATGGTCTTAAATCTCATGTTTGTTTTCTATTATGGATATGAAAATGAATTTTTAAAGAAAGAGAGATGTAACATTCAAAGTTAAGCTTCAATCCTGCCAAATTGATGTTTATTAATTGCAACTTCATCACACCGGCCCTTTAAGTGCATATGATCTAATCCCGCCAAAGTTAACCATTCATGTAAGAATAAATATTTTAATTTGTCAATAAAATAAAACATGTTTTTTAAATACATTGTATAATAATATTTAATATATAACGAACAATGACATATAATCCCTACATTACAATATATGAGTGTATTATATATAATTCTTACATTACACTTTTCCGATTACTAATTCAATTTACTTCTGAAACAAACGATCCCCACTATTAAATTAGTTCTTCACCATTTGTGTGATCAATTAATTAATTAGTACGTTGAACACGACACGAGTCATGATCAAGAAACTTGAGACATTGGGTTAAGCTTTACTCTTTTCAAGATTCCACATGGACTTATTCTTTTCTTGCTTTATTTTTTATTCTCTAAATATAATTCCTTAAAAAAGTTCCACAACATTATTAATCCCCACGAAGTACGAACCAAGATAGAATTGGATGCCCTTGCATGTTCCTCATCAATCACGTTTCACTAAATCTGGTTTTAATTAATGTGTTTTCCTTCTTGTGATTGCTCTTTGTTTTCAATGATAAAGTTTTAGGAAAATTTGAGATTTCCATTTTTACCTTAACTCCATGAATTACGTTCGATTTTAAATAATATACAAAAGTATTTGAAAGGTACAAATAACCTTTCTAAAATATTAAAGGAATAAGTTAGAGGCATCAAGTCAATTTGAGGAACGTAATTATCCACCAATGGGTTGTGGTGGGATAGTTGGGGTCAGGGGCGGAACCACTGTAACTGCACCACCAGAATTTTTATTTATTTTTTTAAATACAAAACTACGTCATTTTGTTGTCAATATCCACAAAACGTTGTCGTTTTGTACTATACCCACCAAAATTTCCAGAATTTTTAATTTTTTTATATACAAAACGACGTCGTTTTGTTGTCAATAGTCACATTGCCTCAAAAAAAAACTTTTGCGTATGTTTGCATCATCAGATTTGGCGGTCTGGATCCGCCACTGGTTGGGGTCCCTCCACCCTTAACCATAGATCTCGGGTTCCAGTCATGAGAATGAAAAACATCTTGTTAGTAGCGTTGTCTCCAAAATGGGCCATGCAATACGTGATTCAAATTTAGTCAGACTTCAATACGAATATCAATCGATACTAGGTGATGACACCAAATTGATGGTATTAGGTGAAAATCGAGAAGAAGAAGAATAGAAACGAGTATAATAGAGAGGAAGAAGGCAGAATTGATATAAAAGAGGAACTTAGATCTTATCTCATATCAAAAGTGAGTATAAATCAGTACAATAGGCTACTTATACTCATTATCTAAATGCAAAGAGAATTACAAAATTAATGAAAATAAAAAATGAAGAAAAATGCTGGAAATGTGACTGCCAACTGAATTAACTGCTTTTCCCGCCAAAATTGAAAATGAGCACAAATTTTGTGACCTTGTCCACCTCAGCAATATATCATTTCCGTTTCATATCATTTATTATGGAACGAAGGGAGTATGTTAGTTACTTTTCATATTTCTTTTCAACACATGAAAACTCATATATTTTAATGAATAATAAAGGAAGGCATCTATTCCAGCTGTTATATTATATCCCTGCTTCCCACATTTGTTTGTCTCGTACACCTTATTGGTTCCTTTATATTCTCAAACACATTAATTAAACACTGTTGATCCTCAAAGAAATTGCTGGATTTGCTTGTTTTGGACTAGCATTGCTAGCTCTTCATTCAGACACCCATCGTCCCTCTCTCCATTTTGCTTTCCTTTCGTACACCGGACAAAATAATCATTACCCCTCAATTTATTATGTAGCAGTATTTGATTAAGTACGAAGTTAAATTATCGTGATAATAAAAACAATTAAATATAAAAATGTGATTTTTAGCAGAGATGTGTCACGTCATGAGACAAAAGAAGTAATTGAGGTTCGAAATAGCAATTACTATATTACTCTCCCGCTTAATTTATATGATACTTTTCGCTTTATTAGATTCAAACTGTATGAACTTTAACCAATATTTTAAAATGTATTTTTCGCCAAATTGATATAATAAAAATTACAATTTATAGTGTAGTTTATAAATATATAAATTTTACTCATCAAATATTGAATTAATCTAATCTAATTTCAAAATTTAGTTAAATTTACTTTCAAAAAGTAAAAAGTATCCTATAAATTGAGACGAAACGAGTAAGGTTATTATGCTCTTTTCATCATATGATTTTCCCTTCTATTTCATATTTTCAATTATCGAAAATTGCACTTTAGTGCAAACATCATGATAAACAACTGAAGTCATTCGTGGGCAAGAAAAGAAGGGGAGGGAGAGGAGGGGGGGGGGGATCCATTTTCATGTGCTTGCCATGCCATGGACATGTGGGATAAGGATTTTGGTAGACCAAAAAAGAGATTGAAGCCAAAACAATGTACGGCCTGTGTATGCTATTATTGCAAGTTGTGGGGAAGGCCAGGTGGAGATCATGAGATTAGTTTGTGGGTAGTTAAAGGGGAATTCAGAATTTAAAGAGGATGTATTGCTTTCATCAAGTTGGGTTTGGTATTTCGACGTCTAGGAATTAAACTTAATATCTTAATCAATGCATCACTCAGACTTTTTTTATCATGAGTTTCTTCAGATAATATTAGACATATTTTAAAGATTATATACATAACATATCGAATTTTATCGGTTGATCATGAGTTCACGTGACCTAATTTTTGCACTTAAATTTGCCACTGTGGACAGTGACGAAGCCAAAAATTTATATAAATGGTTAATAAAAAAAATAAAATATCATATAATTGGGATTCAATCTTGAGATTTCTAGTAGTAGTTTTGAACCCCTTTGTTACTACACCAGAATTTTCTCCGATACCAAGAAGTTCTCAAGTGTAACATATTAAATCCTCATTCGTGTCACGCATAGCCACATATCACAATATCAGTATCAAGTTAAGTCCTTTACTCTATCCATGATAATACCAAGATAAGTGAGAAACAATTATATCACAAGTACGGTATAACAACTACGTATAAGTCCAGTAATCACATAGAGGTAACAAGTCACAATCAGTCAACAATATCCAATCTAAGTAATCCATCCCAACTTCATACCTGAAGGCGTACATACTTTCTCCAACAATATCTAACTATACATACGCTTCGCTAACCGAAGTCTAACCATAAGGTAAGTCATAACCTACCTGGAATGTCGAGCGGGAGTCGCACAATCACATTTGTGCCTTGACCTTCCACGGATCACGATCGTACTCGAAGTCTAGAATTATCGAAGTCTAAGTTAGAATAAAGAATTCACAACACCCATATCATTACAATAGTCCTTTGGTTCCAAATCGATTAGTAAAGAAGAGGGAAATGAATTTTTAGGGGTAAAACAGTCATTTTAACAGTGAAATATGAAATTCAACATACTAAGAGTCAAATCCTACTAACCAGTTGCTAACTCAACTCACCATTAGGATAATTTCACCTTATAAGCAAAAATTCAAAATTTGAGTATGAACCCTAATTTTCAATATTCAAATCTATCAACATTAATGAAACATTTAGGCTTAACAAGAACTACATAATGATTCACCATGCTTAGATTAACAAAACTCACTAATCAATTCACATATTTAAGCTTAACAATTTCATAAACCCTAATTTGGTTGAAGTCTTCTTCTCCAATTAGATTCTAGGTCAAGACCACCATTAAATTAACATAATGAAGCTAAGTAAAGGTAATACAAGGTAAAGAAATGTTACCTTAAGAAGAAATCTATTAGAAAAGCTTGTGAGTCGCCCTAATGGCGCTTGGGAAGTGTATTTTTGAAATGAGGGTAGATAGGATTTTAAAGACACTTTAATGATTAAAATTTTTCGTCGTCATGGACCACGCGCGTCTGCGATCTAATACAAAAACCAAAGGCTCGCGCGTGATCCCGTCATCCGCAGCAGCTCTCCGTTGGGGCGGGCCTCAGTCTCGCCTCAGCGGATACACCATCAACCAACAAAGTTAGACTTATGAAATTCCAACCCGGAATTCGATAATCACCTGAGACCTCTCTGACGCAAATCATATATGTACACATATGCAAAAACACGCTACGAACTCTCTCGTGGCCTTATAATTTCCACCGGGGTTCTACTTCTACAAGTCAAACCCTAACGACTAAACTAATTTTAAAACCAAAAGCCAAAAATACTCCCGAGGGCCTCGGGATCCGAACCAACTACCCCACCAAATCATAAATGACCCTCCGGACCTCACGGAATCGACGGAATTCCAAAAAATATATGTTTACACAAAAGTTAACTATTGATCAACAGTTTCACTCCTTGAGGTTCAAATTTCTCACTTTTATTAGAATCGTCCGATAACTTCAGAAATCAAGTCAACTAGGTAAAATAGTCAAAACATACCTAACAACGAAACATGTCATTATACTTTGCATTCTTAAGGCCTAATAGCCTGGTTAAATATGTTATAACTTGCAAAATAAATTCATCAAGGGTCTCCTATTCTGATTAATTATTAGTGTTGCCAGGAGTACGATTTATGGGTTAGAAGGAATGGCCAGACATCATGAACTACATTTACTGACTCTCTCTTCCATGAAAGGCGCCGCTCTGCCCGATCTATCCGCAGGAACAAGAGGAGCAACTGCACTCCCGCTCATTCGACTTCTAATGTTTTCTAAAAAAATCTTATGAATTTCGTCTGAGAGAAGGAAAAAGAAGACGACACGATTTTAATGCAATGATGGGTCAATTATTTTTTTCTAGAGAGAGTGAGACATATTTTAATTAAGAGAGAATAAAGTTAATCTGGATAGGATTCAGCTTACATGAGTCAGTGAATGTCGAATATCAAATCATCAAATTAAAAAAGAAAAATAAACTATGGACGTTATGTTTACTAATTTTAGGGCCTCTGTTTTTCTTTAAATGAGGATGAAAATATGAATTCCCTGATTTATTAATTGCTTCGCATTATTTTTCATCTTACTATTTATGTCCCACATTTTGTTTTCATTATCACAGCTTTATTAGTACAGTCAATTTTTTTTATAATTGTCATTCATTGTAACAATATTTCATTATAACGATATGATTTTCTCTGAAACTGATTTTTAATGTTATATTTACCTCTCTATAACAATATTCTACCTATAACATCAATAATATTCATTATTGCGGTATACTTTTTATAAAATTACCTTTCTATAATAGTCATACTCAAATATTGTGTACCAATATTTTGTAAGAAGTATATTATGTATATATAAAAAAATTATGACAAAATTATTTTTGGAACAAACACTGACATTATGGAAAAGTTTGATTGTATTACTTTGTGATGACTACTTTTTTTTGTGAGAAGCCGCGATCATTCTGTAGAAGCCCTTTGGGTAAACCCAGGCCAGCGTGGCCTGCAAACCACGTCGTAGGATTAACCATGATAAATGATCGGGTGTAACGAGCTCACGAAATTTGGGTAAATCGGATTATGTATTTGGGGATTGACTTGAGGCACACCACGGCTTTGCATGTGCGCTCCTAGCATCATCGCCTTGACCAACGGGCCAAGTGCTTCGGATTTTTTGGGATGACTACTAGTGGTTGAGACTTGGGGAGTATGATGCCTGCAAAACAGTCCCCACAACGTGGAGTTGAAGGAATTTGAGAAACTTATTGTTCTAATTTATTTTATATTATGCTCAGTATGATCACTTATTTTTATAAAAAAAAATCGTTCTCCCATGATTAGTAACAATATACTATTTATGTCATCAAAATGTAATGGACACTGTCTCAATTTCTATTACAAATTCCGGTAGCAAAAACACATTAGAAGTTGGTGAATAAGTGTATTTCCTTTTTCATCTAGAAAAGGGAGAAATAAATTAGATTTCTCGACCCTTAGTCAGAGGTTTCAGATTCGTGTTTTAAGAATGATATCATACATGACATAAATTTAAATTAATTAATAGTATCGAGTACCGTATAAATATTTAATATAAAAAAGCAAATAGGAAAAATCAATAGATAGACGTACACTAGTAAGTGACATGCATGTGTGAAAGTTAGAGGAAATGAGTTTCATGTTATAGTGTAGGGTGAACCACGGACATGAAATTCAGACCCTTTGGTACCATTGAAGACTTTGAGAGAGACATGCCTATATTATGAGGGGCCTTTACACTCTTTCTTTTAGCGTTCACAGCACATTCTAAATCATAAAGTGTGGATGCACGCACCTTTTTACAGCTTTCATCCCTTTACAACCTTTCTATTAACGTATATTACAAAACTATATTCTGTATGGTTTGAGAGGGGCGGACATACAATTTTACTTATAAGTTCAGCACAATTCAATAATTTTAGTTCACACTTGTATTTGAGCTGAAAACATTTACTTATATATACTAATGAAAGCAAAAATAATTGTGGAAAAAGAGTAAAAGACGAAAATTATTTTTTCAAATCATAGTATTCTTTATTTATTTTTTATCATAATCTAATTCCATATTTAATTCTAGCTATAGCTTCTTTCATTTCTTTTCCCCCCCTCTATTTTCTTTCTTTTTTATTTCTTGATTTCTTCTTATCTATTTAATTGTCTCTATTTTCTTCTTTTCTTTTTTATTTCTCTACTTCTTATCTTGTCTTCTTTTCTTTCTTTTATTCTTTTCTTTTTTTCTCATTTTCCCTCCTTTGTTGTTCATTTATTTTTTTCATATTATATTTTATTTTATTTTTCACCATAATCTGATTATATATTTAATTCTAACTTCTTTCTTTTTCATTTTTTCTATTTTCTTTTTTATTTCCTTATTATTTGTTCCTTTTTTTAAAAACAAAATCTTTATATTTTCTGTTTTATCTCCATAATCTAATTTCATTCACCTTTTCCTCTCTTTTTTTTTTTAATTTCAGGTAATTTTTATTTTTTTCTCCGTTTTAATTGTATTTTTTTCAAATTATTTTTTCTTCCTTTTTGTTTTTCATAATATAATTCTACAAACTTTTTGGCTCCTTTTTCTTTTTCAATAAAATGGATAACTAATATATTATCTTTTCTAATTTTATATCTCAAAAATAATTTATTTTAGCATATAGTATATCAAAGCGATGTGATTGAAGTATACCTTTCTGAGATATTATGAAATGCGTTATACGAATAACAACACTAAGCAATAACATCGACATCATCGTAATGACGATGTATGTACACTGGCATTAAAGTCGCGTTCAAAGACTTGCATTCTGACAACATCAGATTTCGCTGAAAACAACATCTGCATTTGCTTTGATTTCATCATTCTTTGTCGCAAAATCAGTATCTACTTTATCATCATAACTAACCGAGACATCCTCATAATAGAAACCTACTAGTTCAGCAACCTCAACATCAACTACATCAGCATTAGCCATAGCTGAAGCATAGTGACCAACAACAATACTACCAACACAAAAAATAGTCCTGCTGAGCCTAGCAGCAGCACTGGCATCAGTAGTGCCACCATCAGTGCCACCATTAACATGTAACATCAGGAGCCACAACTCAAATTCCAGCAGCAGGTCCAACAGTTAACTATGATTTCAAACAAGACAATATATAGAGCTTCAACACATGGCTATCAACTCAGATTTCAGTTTTTTTTCTTGCATTTTCAGAAGCCATAATAGCAGCACCAGCATCAACATTTGGTGCCTCAATAATAACGAAGAACCCCTCATTCTCTAGTCTCACTCGGACTAGAGAATTCCTCAATTCTCACTACGCAAGCTTTTATAATAAGCTCGGACATACAATGGAGTCTCCCTCAATTTCTAGTCCATTTTCGGCTAGAAATTCCTCGATTCTCATATCCTGAGCTATGCATATAAAAATAGGCAATCTAATACTTGATCGACCTGTGAATAACTTCTGTAAATTGAGCTTCAACTCAATCCATATTGTCTCCGACGAAGCATCCCTCAGTTCTCAGTCAATTTGTCGCTGAAAATTCCTCGATCCTTCCATCAATCTATTGAATATGCAACCTCAAATATGCAATTCTAACAATTATACACTAATTGAATTCAACTGATGCAAAATCTCTCGATTTCCGACCTCTATTTCTGCATTTTCAACTACAACAACACTGGTAGCCACAGCGAATCCATCAGCCTCAAAAATATCATGATATACATTAATAGCAGCTGATATTGATATGGAAAGCAATCTTAGCGACCTCGGCGATTACTACGCGGTCAGTCGTGATATTTGTTGTAACAAATGCATTTCCACCAACACAATGCAAATTCACCAACACGTATCACTACCACATCAATGCATCCAATTCACCAACACGAATTCAATTTTAATAATACAAAATCGATTCACCAACACAGAACCAATACAAAATAAAATCGACTTTCTAGAAATTCACAAATCGATACCTAATTTGATCATTCCGCGCATTGGAATCTGAATCACATCAACTCGACTAACATACCCCAGAAACACAAACATTCTCGGCGATCCTCGACGTCGCAATGATAGCCAAAGGCGGTTGAACACGCGAATTGGACTGCTCATGAATTGAATTTTGATTTCTCGCAATTTACTGATATGAGCCCTAATTTTCGATTTGCATGTGCTTGAATTTGATTTCTCAAGTATCGAATCTTCGATCTCTATTGCGTTGATTCTTCGATTCTCACTCGACTTTGAATCACGAACAACTCAGAAGTTCGAATTCGAAGTTTCGATCTTCAATTGCTCGATTTCGATTTTCAATCACATTAATCCTCCTCTTAGTGATCGAACATCAGTGACTTTGATACCATGTTAAAGTTTGCAGGAGCAGTGATCGAGCACATATAATAGGCACAAACAATCGAGAAGAGGAGCAGAGTAAGTAAAGAGAGAAAGATATTTTTGGGCTCCAAAAAGAGCTTCCGTGCGAATTTTCTATTAATGATTTGCTCAAGAAAACTAATTACAAAGTAGTCCTATTTATAAGCTGGAACTAAGCAAAGCTAACTTAACTAAAGCTACAAATTTAACTAGTGTTAACTACTTCTTAACAACTAACAACTTTAACCAACTATATATCTCAACAGTATATACCATGATAGTATCATGAAGGACTGCTGAAGCCCTTGAATAAAAGTCCTTAGTCCTCCATGATATCATCATGGTATAAAAATATACTGAAATGGTATCATGCAAGACTACTTGAATCCTTCAATGAAACACTCTCAATTGTCCTTCATGATATAAAGCTAGTTGGATAGTCAAGAAGATCATGGAAGCGAGAGAGATTTGTGCTCTGATCCAACATCAAGTGGTCACAGGTAAAAGTGTGATCAAGCAATTTTATCTACAACTTCTTGAACAAACTGTCAGAGTACCTTGAAAGTGTCTCTTGTTTAAGAATGATGCAAGAGCCAAAACTATGTTTACTCTCTGGTTGTATCTACAAGATAGATTACCTACTGGTGATAGGCTTCTAAATTGGAGAATGAATATTGATGCTGGATGTGTGTTTGTCCATCTTTCCTATAAATTAGAGATCATCGTTTTATATAATGCATTTTTGTCAAAGCTTTCTGGACCAGGCTGATGCAGTGGCTCCAGATACGTGGATTTGAGTTCAACAATTGGGACCTGCACCTATAGTGGTGTATTAGGCATGCTAAAGGGAAGTCACCAGCAACACAAGTTTTTAAACTAGTTTATACAGAAGGAATATATGCTATATGGCTAGAGAGGAACCAAATAATTTTTTAAGGAAAACAAAGAGCTATGTTAGAGCAATTGTTGCATTTTTAGGCTGAGTAATGTTAGATGTTGAGTTGCTGTGTAAATCTATATTTAGGGATGCATTCGTGGAAATCCTCCCTAGGAGATGTGCCCTGATCTCTCTATGATTTAGCATAGGTAGTGTAAGTTCATCTGCTTGTTCACGAAAAAGAATTTCGTCTTTCAATTATCATACTCATGGACTGGGCTAGAGTAACAAATCACAGAGCTGGCCCGTTTAACTTTTAAATGGGCCAAACTTCTTGGACTTGCATTTGTATTAGGTATTAGACCACAAACAAAAAGGGATCTTTACGCAAATAGTCGGTCGATTCACTATTACTCTCCCTTTTAAATTATTTGTTTTTTTTTTTGCTTTACATATCCCTTAAGAAATGTATTAATTAGAGCGAGTATTTTACTACTTTACCCTTATTTATGTCTAACTTATATTCTCTCTCCGTTAAATGTTTACTCTATTAATGTGTCATCTACATTAATGACAAAATTTTACGAAGGGTAAAATCGAGAAAATATAATTAATTGTACCTTGAACTTCTAAAATGACCAATAATTTGAGATAACTATTTTTAGTAACCATGACAAATAATTTGAGATGAAGAGAGTACTTTTTCTAACCGATATATACGAATAATACATTGTTATACATAAATTACATATATTATATATCCGCTAGCTATTTATAATTTAAAGGGTTGGGTGAAAAGATATTTAGGTTAATTCTTCAAACGTTCTCGATTGGACTAGAATAGAATTTATTCGATTTTCACTTCTAAACTTTGATTTTGTAAATTAAGCATATTTTATTAATAAAAATATCTTAATTGTTATTCTGTTTCTTAGTTGATGCGAATCCAAATATTTGGTCTTCAACTCAAATAAGTTGATTCCTCGGCTAATTTGACTTAAATTATGTTGCTAATACACTGACAATGGATTAACAATAAGTAATTCGTCAGTATACTCTCGTAAATGTTTTATGTATTATAGCATTGCTCTTTCTATACTCCTGGTATGATGTACAAGTAAAAAGAAATTGCTACGACTGTAAACTACTAAAAATAGCACAATATTAGCTAATTTATCTGGTTAAATGGCATTTTGTCAATTCACCAATACCTTACCCACACATTTCTGCTCACTAGTAGGGGTAGGGAGAGAGGGAGTCGATAGAACATTTCAAGCCACTGGCGGATTTTTCCCGGATCTGATCTCTAATTTTTGTTCACCTCATATTATCGTGTTAGTTGAATTGTGACCTCGTACAGTCGCACGATTTTCAACATCATGTTAAGACAGTCATATCGATGGTAGCACCCAATCTGAGCATAACTAAAAGCCGATACTGTAGTAATTTCTTTAGACCCGGTAGAAAAGGAATGCAAAACCAACACTAATTAACCTCTTTTCTTTTAATAATAAAACGTTATTTATGTCAAAATTGGACCACTAGTTTTGGTAGGTCACTGATCTCTCTCAGCCAGTCTCTTGTTTGAATACTCAGAGTCATATTGACTCTTAATCAATTTTAGCTTATTCTAAGGGTTTAAAGAGTCTACATCACAAGAGATCATCTAACAAATTCATCTTAACATCAACTGTCAATATTTAGAGTGCTTAAAGTCCAAATAGCAACAAAAAAAGGCCAAATCCTTTATGAGATAGAGACTTTTGAACCCCTCAATAAGTTATTAGACATATATCACTCTCTCTTAAGGGCCTAATTTGTTGTTCATTTCTTTTGTTGTCATATGTTGAATATTGTTGTCAAAAGTATTTTTCGCAACAACAAAAGTTATTGCATGCCGTTGCAATAACCTCAGATGTGAAATTTTTCTCAACAAGAAGTTTTTTTTTTGTTGTCATTTATGTTTTTAACAACAATTTATTAATTTTTTGTTGCCATTTAAGTTTTTAAGCAATAACATATTTATTATTGCTAAAATTTTATTGCAAACTCTATAATTTCTTGTAGTGTTTCATCATTAATGTCCCACCTTGTTACTAAAATGACATTAGCATCTGAAAAGATAAAAGAAACGAACACTCGAACCTGATTAGGGGTGTAAAATGAAATGAAGTTGACCAAAATGGATTAAATAACAAGTCAAAATTCAACCAGGCTTAATAGGTTATAATCTCTTTGTTTGTTTTATTATAATTTGTTTAATTATCTAATACGTTTTTTTATTATACATGACTATATATGCCATATTTTGATAAGATTTTTGGATCAATTTGATTAGCTCAAATCGTTCTAACTTCTAAAATAAACTAATTAAATGAGTTAATAATATATGAATGAATTGTTAACCTACTCAAAATTTAAACAAATTAATCGAATATATTTTTATAAATTAATTAGCCACCAAAGTCGCTTTAAGTAATAAAGACAAAAGAGATAAGTAGTAAAAGGAAGAGGTCCAATTAGATGGTTAGAGGCCTTATCACTAGAGAAGTGTTCAATTGTGTTTGTAACTACTAACATAAATTTTATGTGATACAGAAATCATCCAAATGAGATGATGCAATTATCAGAAAAATTTGAATCAAAGAGAGGTATAGAAACATCCAAATTATCAGATGTAAAGCTAAGACATGCACTTGAAGACACTATCATCATCCATGTCTTATTTCACTACCTCATGACCGATTTTGTCCCCTTTTTCTGCAAAATCAAGAAATAGGAACTCTCCTTTCCATAAGATAGAATACACTATCTCTAATTATTAAGAAAAAAGAAAGAAAATAATTATCACTACATATTAATATTAATACGTGATAAGTTTTTCTAAGAAATATTCTTCCTTAATTATTTCATTAATGATTTACACTATATATAATTGTACAAAAATATTTATCTTGCTATAAACTAGGTAATTAATCAATTCTAATTACAAGAGAAATCAAATTCTACCTAATATAAGAGAGGTACAATTTTAAATGCAATCTAATTCTATTACACCCATGATCGGCGGGAGGTCGGCGTATCTTTGAGAGCGTCGAAAGTCTTCAAATAAAACCAGCGGAAGACCTTTTGTAAAGATGTCGGCAATCTTATAACGTGACGGGACATGTAAGACACGTACTTGTCCACGGGCAACCTTTTCACGAACAAAGTGAATATTCAGCTCAATATGTTTAGTGTGTTGGTGGTTAACCGGATTCTCTGAGAGACAATAGCACTAACATTATCACAATAAACCAATATCGCCTTGGGATCGGATAGTGAAGCTCTAAAAGAAGGTTCCTTAACCAACAAGATTCATACATCACATTGGCAAACTCCTCAGTATTCTGCTTTGGCATTGGATCTGAACAAGATTGCTTGCTGTTTTGAGGACCAAGAGATCAAATTATCACCAAGAAATACCTGATAACGGGCGTGGGCGTCTGCTATTGAACAACCACTGATCGGCATTTGTATATGAAATAAAGTGGTTGTCGAAAGCGGATATAAATCTGATCATGATTGAAGTACCACGAATATAACACCAATGCGTTTAAGAAGCGTCGTGTGATCTCCATGGGTTATCGTTAATAGAAAAACATATTGTACAGTATAAGAGATGTTGGGCGTCGTGAAGGTGAGATATTACAGGGGCCCTGCAAGACTGCAGTAATGTGATGGATCGAAATATGGATTGCTGGAAGAAGCATTCAACTTCGGTTTAGTGTCAATCGGAGTGACAGACGGCCTACACGATAACATGATAGCTCGTTCAACAATCTCTGATGCATACTTCTTTTGGGATAAAAATTGTCACGACCCAACCGGGGCGCGGCGGTACCTGCCAGGTACCTGTCGGTATATGTCGGATAATAGCGTGAACATACACACACATCTGCGTAAAAAGTAACATCAGCGGCGTAGGTAAAGTCGCCTTAAAACATACTTAACAAAAGTATAATAGTCTGTTGGTTCTTATAGCCCCAAAACACATAGGTGGTCACGGACCTTAAAGATAACAAGCGTGGCGGGACGGGGCCGCCATACCACTGAATATACAAAGTACCTATGGCGTCGAAATATCCATACGATAAATAAGCTTAGGAGAATGGAGCTTCGACAGGAATATTGATCCTAGAAGCGAGGATCCTCGATCGCTTACCTGCCTGCGGCGTGAGCGCGGCCCAGGAAGTCGATTACTGTGATATGTACCAAGTATGTAAAGGTGGGAAAATCTTGTAATATGATATCAAAGTCTAAAAGCAAAGTGAGTCATGGAAGACAATAAAATACCTTTTCTTGTGCCTTACTAACAATGAGAGTGACAAGTATATATATATATATAATCTTTGCGTAAAATAGGAGGCTCATGATCAAAGCAGGTACCTGCCAGTAGTATCAAAAAAACCATCCTACTCAGGACTATTTCACCCGCGTGGGTCTGTGGACCGCGTGAAGTACTTTCACCGCATCATGTACTGCCGGCATGGGACTATTTCACCGCGTAAGCCCATAAGGACTCGCGTGAGGTATTCGCCGCGTCATGGGTAGCAAATCCACGGGCAATTGGTATAACGATCTTGGGGACTTTCCGCCGGATATACTCTTACCACAAGCGGATGGTATAACGATCTTGGAGTACCTCGGATATACTCTTACACCTGGGCGGATGGTATAGCGATCTTGGGGCTTGCCGCCGGATATACTCTTGGGTAGTGCGGATGGTATAACGATCTTGGATCGCCCGCCGGATATACTCTTTGCTGACGGATGGTATGGCGATCTTGGGGTGGCCCGCCGGACATACTCTTTGCTGAAGGAGGTGGTATGCCGATCTTGGGGCTTGCCCCTCAGACATACTCTTACCCTATCTCAAACTGTCATCATATCATAAATAAGTTAAGCAAACTTATAACTTCTTTTAGTCTTGTTCATATACTCTCTCATTTTAGTTTATTTAAGGCACTTCATCATATCTTTAAATAAAAGAAAACAGAATTTAACCCAGTACTACATACCTAAATCTCTTTCAAAAGTGACTCTTCTTTATACATAAAGCCTTTGGGATTGATGCCTTTAAATCAAATTGCCTCTTCATATAATTATCTTACTTAGAGTAAATCCCTTCATTAACCTTTTATGAAGCTAATAAACCAACTTCCCATAAAGTTGTTATATTAACTCTATACTTTAGTAAAATCATACTTTTCCTTAACGAGGACTTATACATTCTTAAAAGCGAAACAAGTCATTTTATACTCAAAACAAGTAAGAATACTAAATCGTATGCGTCTACCGTACTACATAGTTTTATCTATTCATGCTCAAGAGATAGGAAAACTTCACATACCTCTTTGGTCAATCCACTTGCCAAGTCCAAACTACATGATAATATTTCAACCTATAATAGTCATGATCGTTTATTAACCTCTAATCTTAATGTAGAACAATCGAGTTCAAAGTCACTAAATTCTAAGGAAAATTGGCGGCGTTTCCTTTGTTTCTACTCACTTTGCCACCTTTCTCAAGGCGAATTTATCATCAAAAACACCACCTTTAAGGCTCACTCGATCCAACAATTCAAAGGGATTTCACGCTGAAATTCTGCCCATAGGTTTACAACAATTCACTTAACAATTCTAAGGTGGTTTTAGGCTACAACATGCTCATAATTTCTTCTTAACCCATTCTTCATATCGACCACATTTACTTGCATGCAATGACTCTAAGTGCATTATTTTACTACCACAAGATCTTGCTTTCTAAGCGTGCGACACTAGAACTAAGTTTAAAGGAAGAAATGTTACCTTAAAGTTTTAGCCAAAACTTATTCCAAATATTGCTAGCTTCCGCAAGAACACTACCACAACAATGCCAACAAGCTAGCTACAAGCTTCCTATTCTTGTTCTTAACTTTCGATTTTTCTAAGGGTTTTAGAGAGAAGGGGAGCGATTTGAGAGAGAGAGAGAGAAGATGAAAGATAGAAAATGTTCAAGTCTTGGTCAATATATTGCATGCAATGAGAAAATCGGATGGGGACACTTGTCACCTCCCATGGTCTCTTTTAAAACAAAAATCAGATTTTCTAAGTTTTTCGCCCAAATTTCCCGCCTCGGCGCGCGGCCATGCGCGTGGCCCTTGTGTCATGACCTCTGCGAACTTTGTGGCTGCGACCACAACATCTGGGCAGCGGCGCTGCAACTTCAGCGACCCCTCGATGCTTTAGCGCGCCTGCGTCGGCCCGGCGCGGCCATGCCGCTTTAGTCCAAACGCATTTACGTCCATTGCGCCTGAACTTGTAACTCATAACTTTCTACTCAGGCGTCCTATCGGCGAGCGGTTGGTTGCGTTGGAATCGGACTCAACGAACTCGCCCTAGGCCTTTAAAACGCTTAGGAACTCTCAATGTACGGGTCATAACCCGCCTCAAAGTTGACTAAAAACCGTCGGAACGACGTCAACTGTCGCCCGGAAATTTTAAGTCTTACATACTTTAAATGCGTTTCCATCGTAGGGTCAGAACTACGATTGTATAACATTCTCCCCGCCGAAACATTCGTCCGAATGTTCCTTCTTAACTTACTCAAATCACAACATCGACATAGACCTCTTAACTATTCATTCGTAATAAAGAAGCTCGCGAGCCTGACATCTGAAGCGTAAATGCTAAATCAAAACTAACAAGCGGGAAAGTAGGTTACGGAGGTATAGGGAATAAGTGAGGATACTTCTTCATCATGTCATCCTCTGCTTCCCGTCATTTCCTCCTGTTTTCGTTCGCCATAGGACCTTGCGGAAGCCACGTCTTTCGTCGAAGTCGTCTAACGACGATCGAGTATCGCTATGGGACTCTCGCCATACGATAACTCCTGTTACTTGGACATCCTGAACCGGGTGCACTATAGATGGATCTCGATACATTTCCGCAACATGGACACATGAAAAGCTGGATCTGCGCCTCGAATCGGACGGAAGATCTAACTCATGTGCAACCTGCCTGCCTACGGACAATCGTCGATGCGGCCCGATGTACCTTGGGCTAAGCTTCCTTTCTTTCCGAATCTCATCACGCCGCCGTGGCGTACGCTAGGAAAACCCAATCATCTATCTCAAATTCCAAGTGTCGGCCGATGATCTGCATCGACCTGCGACTCGAGCCGCCAACAACCGCTCTGGATAAGCTTCGCTTATCCACGGCCTGTGAACTAAGTCGGCCCGACTAAGCTGGACTTCTCCCACCTCGAACGACCTATCGGTGACTGCGCTTTCTCCGTATAAGGCCTCGTAAAGCGCCGTCGAATCTTTGGAATGGTAGCTATTGTTGTAAGCAAACTCCTGAGGCAAATGATCCTCCGGCTACCACGAAATCAATAACACAAGCGCGGCATATCCTCGAGTGTCCGGATAGTGCGCTCGGCTGTCCGTCCGTCACGAGGTGAAAGCGCCGTCTTGAGACTCACTGTGTCCCTAATCCGCCAGAAAGGACCTCGGAAGTTAGCGAGAAGCGGGCTCCTCTATCGATATAATCGACACGGGACCCGTGCGGTCTCACAATCTCCTAATATATAATCTGGCATAGTCCTCGGTGGCGTCGTTCGGCCGGAAGAAAATGGTGATTTAAATCGACTGTCGACAATCACCCAAATGGAATCATGCTTCCTCGAGTGGTAGGTAGCCACATAATAAAATCCATATTTATCACCTCCACTTCCAGTCGAATATCGATGGCACTGCAATGACCACCGACTTCGGTGCTCAATCTTAACCTGGCGACAATTCGCACGCGTGCCACGAACTCGCAATGGCGTCCTCTTTGGCCGTCCGCAATACACGCATCCGAGGTCATGGTACATCTTAGTCGACCGGATGAATAGAATAACGAGCACCTTTGTGTGCCTCACGAGAATCTTCGGCGAAGTCTGTCACATCGGGAACACCTGATCGGCCTCGAACCTTAGCACCCGTGCTACCGCAAATAGACTCTTCTCATGCGGAGAGCTGCGTCGATGCGTACCAAAATCGGATCCTCATCTGTCGCCTCTTCCTCGCCGGCGATGAAAGACTCGGCAACCTCTATAACCCGAATACCGTCACTAACAGAATCAACCAAAGCGAACCCCGAGGCTTGCTGGCGATGTAACTCTCGGACCATATCCCTCTTCTGCGGTGAACATCGGACGGACTACCCATCGACACTGCGACTAAGGGCATCTGCAACCACATTGGCCTTCCCGGGTGGTATAGAATATCAACATCGTAATCCTTAAGTAGCTCGACCACCGTCTGCGCGAGTTCGGCTCCTGCGGTGAAGATGTCGGAGACTCTTGTGAGTGCGTGTAAATGTCCACGTGGACTCCGTATAAATAATGTCTCCGGATCTTTAAGGCATGAATCACTGCGCGACTCAAGTCATGCGTGGGATAGTTCTTCTCATGCTTCCTAAGTCGAGATCATAAGCTATAACTCTGCCGTCTTTGCGTGTACGCGCACCCAAGCCCGACACTGGCGTCGCGATAAACCACGTATCCATCTAGGCCTGCGGAAGAGTAAGGCTGGGGCGGTCGTCGACTTCTCCTTTAGCAACTGAAAACTTTCCTCACAAGTATCCAGTCGGCGGAACATAGCGCCACGAGTCGACTTAGTCAAAGGTGTTGAAATAGAAGCAAACTTCTCTACAAACCGATAATAACTGCGAGGCCCAAAATTGCGCCTCCGTCGGTGTAGTGGAGTGCAGGCCAAGTCTTGGCTCTTCAATCTTTCTTTGTATCAACGAATACCATCGGCCCCGATAACATGCCTAAGAAAGCCACCTTGGCCCGAACTTCGCGCCGAGAACTTGACATCTGTTTGCCGGTCTCGGAGGACTCGTCACCGTCGCCGAATGATCAGTATGCTCCGGCTCGTGCGCGAATACACCAAGATATCATCAATGAAAACTATAACGAACATATCGAGAATGGCTGAACACCTATTCATCAAATCCATGAATCTTCTTTGGGCGTTGGTCAACCGAAAGACATCACCACGAACTCATGGTGCCCATCTGGGTCCTGAATGCGATCTTTGGGATATCTACCTCTAACTCGTGCACTGATGATAACGGACCGCGGTCTATCTTGAAAAACACTTTGCACCTGCAGTTGGTCAAACAAATCGTCAATCACGGGAGGATATCTATTCTTGATAGTTACCTTGTTCACCGCTGTAATCAATACACATCTGTGGCGTCCCATCCTTCTTCTTTACAAATAACATGGTGCTCCCCGAGGAGAAACACTTGGCCTAATAAAGCCTTTCTCCAAGAAATCTTTGGTGGTCCTTGACTCCTTCATTTCGGCGGGTGCCATCTGTATGGCGGAATAGATATCGGCCGAGTATCGCGCCAAATCAATGCAAAACTCGATCTCCCTTTCGGGAGGATGCGGAAGCTTCATGCGGGAATACATCCGAAACTCTCTAACGGCCGGGCCGGTGAAGGTCGGTACCTCGACCTCGATGTCGAATACGAACCATATGGTAGATATACCCTTTCGCGCACCATCTTCCAGCCGAGGTAAGAAATAAACTTACCGCCGGCGATGCGATATTCCTTCCACTCGATAACAGGCTCGTAGAAGCTGAACCGAACTAATCTCTCTCTACGGTCCACGTTGGCATAGCAAGATGTTAGCCAATCCATACCCATAATCACATCAAAGTCTGCATATCCAACTCTATCAAGTCGGCTGAGTCGGCGGCTATCTATAGTCACGAGGCAAGCCTTATACACTCGCTCATTTACGGCTGAATCACTCTTGGCGTAGCCACCTCAAAAGGTCTTATGGACTCGGGCTCTATCCCTATTCTCGGCAATATGAGGAGATATGTAGGACAAGGTAGAACTGGATCTATCAAAGCATATACATCACAAAGAGAAACAATAATGTACTGCGGCGACATCCGCGGCGCCTCACGGTCTGTCGATGGACATAGCATAGATGCGGTTACGAGGACCGCTAGAATCGAACCCTACCACGACCTCTGCCGCGGCTCGCGGCCATAAGTACCACCCTCCGGGCGTCTAACCATCGGCGATGAAGATCCGAAGAATGCACCCGTTGGTGAGCGTAATGCTCCGCCGCCTGGGGCGGACAATCCTTCTTGGATGACCTGCGGCCCACAAGAGTAACATGATCTCGAACCCATACGGCGCTCGCCGGATGAGACCTACGCGTCGAGCGCGCGCAGAGGTAGGTGGTCTCGATTAGTCTTTGATCTCGCCTCGCGAAAACGGCGTCTTGGAGCCACGGCACGCTCGCGAATAACCTGGCGATCGGACCTCTGCCGGAAAAGCGTGAAGGAGCACTCTGTCTTGGTGGAAGGTGGACCTAACTTTCTTTGAAATTGCCGCCTCAGCGCCACGAGAACCCGATGTCACGGCCTCTTGGGTGGCCCAAATCTAGGTGATCCTGCTCTCTCTGTCCGATCCACGTGCGTATGCTGCATCTGGCAATATCCGTCCCTGGTGAAGAGCCACTCCTAAATAGCGATGTCGTGTGACGGTCTAGTCCCATCACGTATCTATGAACCATGCGCCGCATATCGCTACAATGGTGTGTGCATATCGGCCAAGGAGTCAAACTCGGTGTACTCCACGATAGTCCTCGTCTGTCTCGAGGTCAAGAACCTATCTCACGGGCTCTCCTCACCTCGGGAGGCAAGAAGTGGTCTAGGAACGCCTCTGTGAACTCCTCCCAATCGGTGGAAGAGCATCATCACCCTCGACAATACCCATGACTCAAACCAGTTCAGCAATATCGCGTAACCGGTAGAAGCTAGTGTAACAGACTCGGTCTCGATGCCCTAAGAACTGCATGGTCCGTAGCTAGGACAAACTCCTGCGGATCCTCATCAAATCTCGAACCATAGAACTTCGGGTGGGTGACAACCGAGAAATCCCGAATCAAGTAAGCTGTCGGCTCTAGGGTTGGCGCTGCTCTGTCGTTGCCACCGCCTATCTTTGTCGATGGCAGAATCTGTTCCGTAATCTCGTACTCGGGCCACATTGTGGAGCTTGAGGCTCGTCTGCGGTCTCGATGGCGCGTCCATTGCTCGAACTCTGCTGGTGGCGGCGGCGTGGAACTTCGCCGCCCTAAACATCATCTCGGTAAGGATTGGGCTGTGCCTCGTGATTCTCCGCGTCCACTAGCGGCACCACCTCGGTGCCTTGCCGCCACGGGCGCGGTTGCCTTGCGTGGAGGCATAAGCGATACATAAAGGAAAACATCGGGAGATTCAACCTATAACTCGGCTCATTGCACGATCTTGAGTGAAAGAATGAAACCAATCCTAAATATCCTGCGACCTCACGATTATAGATGTGGTGCGCGACACCGCGATAATCAAGACTCTACTAGACACGGTGCGTGGACACTTTCCGAGGACTAAGCGCTCTCGATACCACTTTTGTCACGACCCAACCCGGGGCGCGGCGGTACCTGCAGGTACCTGTCGGTATATGTCGAGAGAATAGCGGAGAACATACAACACATACGCGTAAAAAGTAACATCAGCGGCCACGGTAAGTCGCCTTCCATAAAACATACTTAACAAAAGTATAATGAATCTGGTTCTTATAGCCCAAAACACATAGGTGGCCGCACTCTAAAGATAACAATGGCGGGACAAGGCCCGCCATACCCCGAATATACAAAGTACCTATAGCGTGGAAATATCCATACCGATAAATAAGCTTAGGAGGAATGAGCTTCGACACCGGAATAGTGATCCTAAGAGCGAGGATCCTCAATCGCTTACCCTTACTGCGGCGTGAGCGGCCCAGGAAGGGGTCGATACATGATATGTACCAAGAATGTAAAGTGGGAAAATCTTGTAATATGATATCATAAGTCTAAAAGCAAGTGAGTCATGGAAGACAATAAAATACCTTTTCTTGTGCCTTACTAACAATGAGAGTGACAAGTATATATATATATATAATCTTGCATAAAATAGGAGGCTCGTGATCAAAGCGAGTACCTCGCGTAGTATCAAAAAAACCATCCTACTCGCAGGACTATTTCACTGTATGGGTCTGTGGACCCGCGTGAGGTACTCACCGCATCGGTGTACTGTAGGCGTGGGACTATTTCACCCGCGTAAGCCCATAAGGACTCGCGTGAGGTATTCCTCGCGTCATGGGTAGCAAATCCACGGGCAATTGGTATAACGATCTTGGGGACTTTCCGCCGGATATACTCTTACCACGAAGCGGATGGTATAACGATCTTGAAATGTACCTCGGATATACTCTTTGCTGGAGCGGATGGTATAACGATCTTGGGGCTTGCCCGCCGGATATACTCTTATCTTGGTGCGGATGGTATAACGATCTTGGATCGCCCGCCGGATATACTCTTTGCAAGCGGATGGTATGGCGATCTTGGGGTGGCCCGCCGGACATACTCTTACATGAAGGAGGTGGTATGGCGATCTTGGGGCTTGCCCGCCGGACATACTCTTACCCTATCTCAAATGTCATCATATCATAAATAAGTTAAGCAAACTTATAACTTCTTTTAGTCTTGTTCATATACTCTCTCATTTTAGTTTATTTAAGGCCTTCATCATATCTTTAAATAAAAGAAACGGGAATTTAACCCAGTACTACATACCTCATCTCTTTCAAAAGTGGCTCTTCTTTATACATAAAGCCTTTGGGCAATTGATGACTTTAAATCAAATTGCCTCTTCATATAATTATCTTACTTAGAGTAAATCCCTTCATTAACCTTTTATGAAGCTAATAAACCAACTTCCCATAAAGTTGTTATATTAACTCTATACTTTAGTAAAATCATACTTTTCCTTAACGAGGACTTATACATTCTTAAAGCGAAACAAGTCATTTTATACTCAAAACAAGTAAGAATACTAAATCGTATGCGTCTGCGTACTACATAGTTTTATCTATTCATGCTCAAGAGATAGAAAAACTTCACATACCTCTTTGGTCAATCCACTTGCCAAGTCCAAACTACATGAGTAATATTTCAACCTATAATAGTCATGATACGTTTATTAACCTCTAATCTTAATGTAGAACAATCCAAGTTCAAAGTCACTAAATTCTAAGGAAAATTGGGCGGCATTTCCTTTGTTTCTACTCACTTTGCCACCTTTCTCAAGGCGAATTTATCATCAAAACACCACCTTTAAGGCTCACTCAATCCAACAATTCAAAGGGATTTCACACCCAAAATTCTGCCCATAGGTTTACAACAATTCACTTAACAATTCTAAGGTGGTTTTTAGGCTACAACATGCTCATAATTTCTTCTTAACCCATTCTTCATATCAAACCACATTTACTTGCATGATGACTCTAAGTGCATTATTTTACTACCACAAGATCTTGCTTTCTAAGCGTGCAACACTAGAACTAAGTTTAAAGGAAGAAATGTTACCTTAAAGTTTTAGCCAAAACTTATTCCAAATATTGCTAGCTTCCTTTCCAAGAACACTACCACAACAATGCCAACAAGCTAGCTACAAGCTTCCTTTTCTTGTTCTTAACTTTCAGATTTTTCTAAGGGTTTTTAGAGAGAAGGGAGCAATTTGAGAGAGAGAGAAGATGAAAGATAGAAAATGTCAAGTCTTGGTCAATATATTGCATGCTGTGAGAAAATCAGATGGGGACACTTGTCACCCTCCCATGGTCTCTTTAAAACAAAAATTAGATTTTCTAAGTTTTTCCCAAATTTCCCGCCTCGGCGCGTGCCACGCCCGTATGACAATGAACCTCCATGACCTCTCTGAACTTTCGGCGCGCGCTGCATCCGGAAGCGGCGCTGCAACTTCAGCGACCCCTCGATACTTTAGGCGCGCGACCTGCATCGCGCCGCGCGCCGCCTTAGTCGAAACGCATTTTACGTCATTGCGCCCGAACTTGTAACTCTCATAACTTTCTACTCGACGTCCTATCGGCGAGCGGTTGGTTGCGTTGGAATCAGACTCAACGAACTACGCCCTAGGCCTTTAAAACACTAGGAACTCTCAATGTACCGGGTCATAACCGCCTCAAAGTTGACTAAAACCCGTCGGAACGACGTCAACTGTCGCCGGAAATTTTAAGTCTTACATACTTTCGTACGTTCCCATACGTAGGGTCAGAACTACGGGGTATAACAAAAATAAACTACATGCATGACGTGTCACAACTATCCCCAAGAAGTAACTCAGTGGCCCTAGATATTTTATTGCAAACTCAGAGTCAAGCAATGACATGATAGAGTTGCAAAAAGCATCAAATAAGGTAGTTAAGATAATATAATCCACATATAAAAAATATATGCAATATCACTACCCTAATGATAGATGAATAGAGAATAATCATACCTGTTGTTAAAAAACCTAATATGTGAAATGTAATCTGCAAACCTCTTGTACCATACCCTATGAGCTTGTTTAAGCCCATATAATAATTTCTTCAGCAGGCACACATGATTAGGATAAGTAGGGTCTTTGTACCCTATGGGCTGTTACATGTACACTGTTTGTCTGAGATCTCCATGCAGGAAGGCATTTTTAACATCAAGTTGATAAAGCGGTCACTCCTTCGAAAGAGCCAGACTGAGGATCATCATAATAGTTGCTGGTTTGATCACCGGACTGAAAGTCTCACCATAATCTACACTAATCTATTGAGTCTTCCCATCACCTATAAGAAGGATTTTGTGTCTCTCAAATGTACCATCAGATTTTCTTTATGACTAAAAATCCATATATACCGAATCACATTAACATCATGGGGACGTTGCACCAAATCTCACGTCCTATTATTAATAAGAGCATTAAATTCATCATGCATAGCCATTTTTCAATTTGGATCATTAAGGACAGACACATGATTACAAGGCAATGCTGACTTGAAAACATGGGTATGAAGCCCGTATTTTTTGTTTGCTAAAAAAAATTGTGTTGACTACGAGTGACAGACAATTGTGCTAGAACTGGAGTTGGTCCAGGCGAGAAGGACGAACTGTCTGTTAGAAGGTCTTTGGCAACCGGCGAAAGAGAATTATGGTTAACCGCGATCGGATTCTTGATGGATTTATGCTACTATTTCAAGCGATTGTTGCATATAATTATTGAGTCTGATTCCATGACGATGGAGGCTTGAGATCGCTTACGCAACATATTCCAAGACAACAAAAATTCCTGGGCCATTACTCTTGAATAGGAATTCTCCACCACCGACATGACAGACTTTTCCAATGCTTCCGCATATTGTCAACGACTCAAGGTGTTGTCGGACAAACTCAAGAACGTCGTTGCGCCAGTCACTAACAATTGACTTATTTTACAACTAGTGGTCGACCTCAACGACTCATATAGTGGAGTGGATACACTCATCCATTAAAGCAATCCTCTTCCACCGTTTACCAAGCCCGCTCTATGCTCATTCTCGAATAAGTGATTTTGCCAAGAAGACAACCACTGTATCAATTTTGCCTTGGTTGCTGCTCCGTTTGATGAGAGTTCATCACAATTTGAAAATTTGATGTCAAATTGTGGCCAGAAGGGCCGAAACAGCAGTAATTGGAGCAAAAATCATGGTGGCAGCCACGGTGGTGGTAAAGGCAGCGACAGCCGCCACAGAGGAGGTGACATCAGCGGCGGCAGGGACGCCGACCAACAATAACCGCCGGACGGTGGCGGCGAGGCACGCGGGAAATGGGCCAACACCATGGGCTGGCGGTGGCGCTGGCGTGTCGCCTGCCACCATCGGCCGACGATGGCGGCGGTCGAGTCACGTCCAAAGACCAGCGTAGGTCGGCGGCGGCTTCGAGAATTCTTGGGCGGTGCTGAGCGGCTCGGTAGTGGCGATCCTGACAGATATCGATGCCATGATGCTCACTCTTGGGCTTACTCCGCTTGATGTAAATTGGTACATGGACACCGGTGCAACGTCTCATATGACGTCCTCACAAGGTAATCTCTCGTCCTATTTTAATTTGAGCAATAATCGTGGTATAATTATCGGAAATGGTCATTCAATTCCAATTCATGGTTATGGTACTACAAACGTATATCCCCCAAACCCACCATTAATTTTGAAAAATGTCCTTAACGCACCTAAATTCATTATAAACTTGATTTCAGTTAGAAAATTTACCATTGATAATTGGGTTTCTGTTGAATTTGATCATTTTAGATTTTTCGTGAAGGATTTTCAAACGGAGATGCGTCTAATAAGATGTGATAGTCGTAACGAGCTTTATCCAATCACCATAACCACACATCAAGCCATTTACCATCCACCTTTGCAGCTTTAGCTCATTCTTTATGGCATGAACGTTTGAGTCATGTGGGAGCACTTGTTTTTTGCTTCCCTTAAAAAATAATTATTGAATGTACTAGACCTCGTAGTTCTCATGTTTGTCACTCTTGTTCTCTTGGAAAACATGTTAAGTTGCCTTTTGTTGCTTCTAAGTATCGTACTGATATGTCTTTTGATATTATTCATAGTGATATTTGGATATCTCTCGTTTTGAGCTCTTCGGGCCATTGATATTATCTTCTGTTGGATGATTACTCTAATTTTTGTGGACGTTTTCTTTGTCTAAAAAGTCACAAGTTTTTTTCACATTTCTATCATTTAGAGCATACATTCACACTCAATTTGAACGGGACATTAAAAATATTCAATGTGATAATGGTAGAGAATTTGATAATGCACCTTTTGGGGATTTTTGCAAAACTAATGGTTTGTCATTTCGTCTCTCGTGTTCATATACATCATCTCAAAATGGAAAAGCAGAAGAAAATTTGAACCATTAACAATATTGTTTGAACCTTACTTGCCCATGCCTCTCTACCACCATCTTTGTGACATCACGCGTTACAAATGACAACCTATCTGTTAAACATGCTTCCGAACAAACAAGTAGCTTACCAATCCCCACTCAAAATTTTATACCTAAGGGACCCTTCATATTCTCATTTACGAATTTTTTGGTGCTTATGTTGTCCTCTCTTTCCTTATACCACCATTAATAAACTTCAACTCCGGTCAACTTCATGTGTTTTTGGGATATCCGTCAAATCACCGTGGCTATAAATATTTCAACTTATCCTCTAATAAAATTATCGTAAGTCGTCACGTAATTTTTTATGAAACAAATTTCTCTTTCGCCAAATTACATTATTCCGGGCCTCCTACCTATGAATTTCTTGACGATAGCATACCTTCATATTTGATCCATAAATTAGCCTCCCAAATAGGCCCAATGTTTCCCGGTATCTCAGCCCAATCATCGAGCCCAGCGCCTGCAGGCCTAGTTGAGTCTCTCGCCGGCAGCCCACTATCGCGAGGCCCAGTGGCTGGCAGTCCGTTGGGTCTCGGCCCACTGTCTGGCTTGAGCATCCCACTACCCGCAAGTCCACTGCCCGATACTTTTTTCTAGCGAAATTATGTGATGAATGACCCGGTGGGAGCGACAATGAATTTTGAAGAGCTCCGCACACGTTGCATAATGGATGTTTTTCATCTCAAGAGTGATGAAAACATGAGATTTGATATTAGAAACTGTAAGGGCGGGATGAAAAAAAAATCCGAGTCAAACATGACTGACGGGGAGAAGGGTGGTTGGTGGCAAAAATAAGAGGGTGGTGGGGGTGGACACAAGGAAACATGGTTAGAGTTTCAGGAACTTTCCCTAGACTACTGATAGTATGTAAGAAATATTCTTTCTTGATTATTTCATTAATGATTTACACTATATATAATTGTACAAAAATATTTATATTGCTACAAACTAGATAGCTAATCAATTCTAATTACAAGAGAAATCTAATTCTACCTAATATAGGAGATGTACAATTTTAAATGCAATCAAATTTTATTAGTTTTTACTCAACACCTAATTTTTACACTAAATCATATACTAATTCATTATGATTGAAGGATGAAACATAAAAAGTAGATGGTGCACCTGTCATTATGATCAATTGGTCTTAAGTAATATTTTACGTGAGCGACCCACTTGTAGTTTATTGTTTTTTTTTATTTCTTCTACTATATGTTGTAGTCTTTTTTTTTTGTACTTGGACTATCTCATTTATTTGTGGTGGCTATTACTTTTTTTTCAAACTGTTTTATCGTGTACTTATTCGCTTTCATTATTTTCTTTTCATATTTATTTTGAATTGATTGTCCTTATACTGAGGATCTATCGGAAATAATCTCCATATCTACCAAGACGGGAGTAAGGTATGCATATATTCTACTTTTTTCAAATCTCGCTCTGTGTGATTTCATTGGGTGTTGACCCACTTAGAAAAAGCTGACCTTATGTTAGAAAAGCACGAAAATGCAACTTCAATTGAATGCGAGTATCAAATTCCGCCACTGAGATGTTCAACATATTCTTGGGCGGCTTTGACCAATGGACGACCACATTTTACGTTAGAAGACCAAAAGGCACAGGCTGTAATAGGATGAACCAATGTGAATAAGTGTATGTTTTGTCGCCCAAAGGTGGATGCATATTAATTACTTATGATTTAGTAATAAGCGTATGTGTAAGGACATAGTATCATGTATTAGTTGTTTGATATAAATATTGAATATGAGAAAGTTACGTTTTTGCTCAAGTACTTCCAAATTTTACCTTAATATTTTACATTTCTTCATATTTAAGTAATTCAACATAAAGAAGACATGATTTCTTTCCATCTATGTCTAATATTATAGATATTAGACAATGAAATAATTAAAATACACGTAAAATCATCCGAACACCACTGTAAAGAAGTAAAATTTACAACAAAAGGCTAACTTAATGGAAAAGCAAAGTAAAAAATAAGGAAAGTGAAAGTATATGTATGTTCTAGAGACAATCTGTATTAGAACACAATGTACTTTATACACATTCGTATTTATATTAATGATGATTAATATTATGGCAATTTGCATTTGTTGAATTATTAGTTGATTGTTTATGATATTCTATAAATGCATTCCTAGAGGTTACGTGTTTATTAATGATGTGAGAATTATTGTTATAACATAACTTTTAAATTACCTCGACTAATGATCATCGAAATTGGGATATCGATGATATGCGATATGTCGACATGTGGTCTGCATCATATCCTTAGGGGATGTAGTATGTCTCACTTGCTACGAGTTATGGCAACTCATGATGGACACATGGATACTTGCTGAAGTATTGGTATGCCCTGCTGATGTATTGTTTTGTTATATGTCTATAATGTCATCGGCGTGTGGGAGATAAAAATCCTTAGACTTGAGGTCAATATCATCTTGTTTACGGAGTAATGTACTTTGATCCTGTCCTAAGCTCAAATGTCTTATAGGTTGAGACACGGCTTGTTTTGGGTGCATTACGAAGTAGATTAAAGGTGGTATGTGAGCCAAGAAAGGATTCATTCCTTGAATTTATATTCGAGTGAACACTCAGGTACTCATATGGTATTAGGTTGACTAAGTCATTAGCCAATGCAATGGACATGTCTGTGACATGGTCCTGTTGTCAACTAATATAGATGAGTTATAATAATCAAGTCATATGGATAGAAACTTGACAAATTCTAATCTTGATTGTGTGTGTCATGAATGAATGGATTTTATCTTTTCACATATAGGTTCAGTTCACATATTTTGTGTAGCTAAACTTTACATATTGGGTTCGTCTTCCGGCGTAGTCTAGGAGTTCCGTGAAGATCCTAATGTAATTAGTGACGATATGTAAAGGCCTGAAGGGTAACACTAAATCAAATGTTCCGTCGATTGAAGGATGTAATTAGAAGGAGATTATACCTAAATGTTCGGTTGAAGATCGGGACATTAAAATGGAAAAGTGGGCAGAAAATAGGACGGAACCGCGGTGCCTTGATTCAGGACCGCGGTGCCTCTTACTGAGGACCGCGGTGCGGGGCGTGGCACAGCGATCCGAATCTGCCCGATCTAATTTTCTCATGGGCCCGCCTAAACCTTAAGCCTTTGTTTAAAACTATAAATAGAGGGTTTACCCTCCCATTTCAATACAATACAAAACCTAAGAGAGGTAAATCTCTGCCAAAATTCCTAGCATTCCTGACTTAGCAATTACATCAAAGTTTTATAACTTGCAAATCGAGGGACGTTTGCGTGTGCACCCTCGAACTACACAAAGTTTCAGAAGATTCAACTGCTTGGCTGATTGCTTCGAGAATGTAAGTCTTCTGTTGAAGTTTTACATTATTCTTTGTGTTTGTATTTTCCATTACTTATCATACTGCAGTTCGACCGTCGTCGGGTTTGAAACATAAATTTTTAACTTTCGCTGCGTGTACGAACCCGACGTAAACACCTTCAGTGGTCTCAGAGTCTGGGTTGTTTCGTATGATTTGTAATGATATTAATGATAATATGAGTTAGGATTTGTTTAGATCTATGTTTTATGTATTTAAAAGCTTTAAAACCCTAAACCTTTAGAACACATGGTCCGTGTGACCAGATCTGTTAATGCAATTATGTATTCGAACAAGTCAATCCAATATATAACTCTTCTAAGTTGAAATGTGTTATCCAGCTTAAAACATGGTGCATTGAAACGAAGAACGAGAAGAAAATTGGATTTGATGGTCGAGAACATGTTGTTTTAATGGTGATGGTAATACAAGTGATATATCTGAAAGATCTGGCCCTAAACCAGTTTTAGGGGTTCAGAAATTTCGGATTTTGTGATTCTGGAGGAGAGGCACGCGATTCCATGATGGAGCAACTGCGGTCGCTAGGGTTTTATAGCGATCTTAGGATTCCACATTTGATACACCGCGGTCTTTGCGGATGAAGTCGGAGCACCACGGTCTGTTAAATGTGAGCGCGGTCTTTGTTCATCGAAGCTTAAAATTAATTTCGGACAATGCGCCTTGAGCACGCGGTTCCACCTATTAGGACGCGGTGCACGTAACAAATTATGAGGCAACTGCGATCGATTAATTTGCGATTCGGTGGCTTATCGCCTCGGAGGCAGCGGTGCCACTGTTGGAACAGCGGTGCGGCGGCAATTTAAAAAAAAAACGAAAATCAGAAACAGAGACTTAAAAGTTTCAGATTCTGAAGTTTTAGAAGTTTCAGTTTCTGAAAATAAATTTTTGAATCGAACAGATTTGGTCCTTTCGGGCAAATCTGTAATTAAAAAAAAGTTTTCTTAAAGTTGATTTTAGGTTCTGGAAATTTCAAACAGGTCCCAGAATTTTAAAAATATTTTCTGAAGTTTAGAATTGCATTTTTATGAATTTATAAGGGTTCAGAATTGAATTTTAAATTCTTAAGGGACTAAAGTGTAAATTCTAAAAATATACAGAATTCCCGAAAATCAGAATTTTAAAATAAGAAAATATTTAGGGACTGTTTGGCATTTACATAGATTATAGAGTTTAGACAAGTAGACTCATAGTTATCATTAATAGTATATTATTGAATAATATACAAATGTGTTAAGTGATTAAATGTGATGTATTTAAATTATTAGCATAGCGTCCGCAATTATTGTCTGGGTAGGCGGCGCCCAGTAATTGTTTAATTTCAAATGACCGTTGTAACTGTCTGGGTAGACGGCGTCCAGTATGTGATTAAAACCATCTTTTATCATGCCTATTGGGTTTGATGGTTTTTCATCTAATTGTGTTTAGAAATTGTATGATAGGATGTCATATGATGTATGACTTGATTGTTGATCTTGAATGAATCCCCGAAAACTAAAAATGCTCCCCAAACATTAAATACAAGTCTAATTATAACGCGCCGTCCATTATAATTGTTAGGGTGCTAAGTCTTTTTCGGTGATAAAGGTATTTTATGCCAAATCATTTGCTCTAAGTCTAAGAGGCCCTTTCATAGATATGTTAAAATGAAAGTAGATAATAAATTTTTGTAGGTATTTACACCAAAGTGTTTGCTTGCAAAGGCTAAATTTACTTAGGCATTTAATCTCAATCATGTAATGGAGTTGGCTTGTTTAGATGAATCTAGGCGCCAAAGTGTCGGACTAGTCTAAAGACGTAAGATTAAAATGAAAGATATTTAATCAAACCAAGAGTTGTAGAGTTGCTTTACAATTGGTTGAAGACCTACCAAAGTGTGCTATTGAAGTTATCAGCCAAAGCAAACGCAGATATAACATATGTTTGGATTTTGGCTCATTATGACCTTTATATTGATTTAGGCCTGTATTCTACCATGGGGTCGTAGAAGTATGAAAAATAGTGGGAGTTAATTAAACAAAAGGCCATGTTAAATTAGTCTATAATGAATGTGTATAAATTAGGAGAATGAATGTTGATTGCATTTTCCTGAGTCTATCTATATCTTCAAAACTTCAAAATGTCGAACCTATCGTTGAAATGAACAAACACACCAGATCGAACTATCTAGACTGGCTAAGAAAATTTAAGAATTGTCCTAAAAGCAAGAAAAGATAAAATACGTATTGGACAAAGTATTCCCCACAGTGCTTGTTGATGATTCTGCAAAATATGTCACATTTGATAAGGTAGCCTACCATAAGAACCTAGATGACGCCACTTCAGCACGATGCATCATGTTGTCTTCCATGTCAGTGGAACTACAGAGACAACATGAGAACATGGTCCCTAACGAGATGCTCGAACATTTGAAGAATCTCTATGACTCTCAGTTCCAAACTTTGAAATTGAGGTGTTAATAGAACTCTTCAAGTGTAAGCTAAGTGAAGAGAGCCAAATGTCTCAGCATGTGTTGAAGATGATAAGGCTGATAGAAAGGCTGACCTCGATTGACATAAGGCTGAGGAGTAACGTCGCTTCCACCCTCTGTCGGAACTGCATGACATGTTAAAACCTTTGAATCTTCAATTTCCAAGAGCAAAGTTGTGCTCATGATGAGCTTCTCTAGTCGGACCAAGTCGAAAGGTAAGGAATGACAGAAGAAGAAGGGCAAGGCAGTCACTGCGCCTTCAGCTATGAAGCCTAAGGGAGGGAAATGTGATTCCGGCCAAGGATGTATGCCTAACTGTAATAGGAAGGGCATTGGAAGAAAGGACTGCACTGCACTAGGAGGAAGAGCACAAGATGTTTCTACCTCTAGTGGATAAGGCATGTACATCATTGAAATTAAAGTACAAAATAAAATAGCTAAGTTAAATGAAAGAAATTCTACCTACCTATGGCATTGCATACTTGGTCATATCAATCAAACAAGGATTGAACGGTTGAGGAAATTAAATTACCTCGAACCATTTGACTTACAATCTTATGGTAACTGTGAATCCTGTTTGAAAGGTAAGATGACCATTAAACATCTTTCTGGAAGGGGGATTCGTGCCAAGGAGGTGCTTGAGTTAGTACATACGGACGTATGTGGACCATTTCTGACTCAAGCTAGAGAAGGTTTCTCTTACTTCATCACTTTCACAAACGACTTATCAAGGTTTGGATATGTGTATCTTATGAGACACAAATCCGAGACTTTTGAGAAGTTTAAGGAGTTTAAATGTGAAGTTGAGAAACAACTCTCAAAGAGTATCAAGACTCTCCGATCTGATCGTGGGGGTGAATACTTAAATAAGGAATTTCTTGACTACTTAAAGCTTCATGGAGTTCATTCCGAATGGACACCTCCTAGAACACCACAGATGAATGGTGTTGCCGAAAGGAGAAACTGAACCTTGCTTGACATGGTTCGTTCCATGATGAGCTTTTCAGCTCTTCCTACATACCTTTGGGGATACGCTATTTTGACCTCAATATATGTTCTAAACAGAGTTCCATCTAAATCAGCCGAAAAGACACCATATGAGGTATGGTGTGACAAAAAGTCATCACTTAGACACATGAGGCCCTGAGGGTGTCCTGCATATGTCAAGAAGTTGATCACTGATAAGTTGGAATTTAAAAGTGAGAAATGTTACTTTGTTGGGTATCCGAAGGAAACTAAGGGATACTATTTCTATCTTCCTGGAGAACATAATATATTTGTTTCTAGGAATGCAACTTTCCTTGAAGATGAATATGTCTACAAGGATGAGAGTTGCAAGGAGATAGAACTTGAAGAAATTCAAAAATAAGGTAATTGCCCAATAATGAAGGCAAGAATTCAGTGGGAACTTCTGGCGAAGATTGGGTATTTAGGGTACCCCCTTTCGGCCAGTGGGAGTGCTACAAGGAGTAATGCAGAAATGCAAGATCTTCAGGCACAGACCTTGGGAACAAGTGCGCCAGTTGCATTTCCTCCCATTCAGGAAAGACATGAAAATGATATTCCTGAAAGCTCTAATGTTGGTGGATCAACCAGCGCATAAGAACCTACTCACAGTCAGAACATACCTATAACTGAACTGCAAGACAATCAACTCTGTAGGTCCACTAGATCTCATCGTCCTCCGGAAAGACTAAATCTGCTTGTGGAAACACAAAATGAGCTAGATATTCCAGATGATGACGAGCCTAGAATCTACATCGAAGAAATGCTAGACATTGATTCGAAGAGATGGCAAGAAGCCATGAAATCCGAAATGAAATCTATGTATATCAATCAAGTATAGAACTTGGTTGATTTGCCGAATGAGGTTAAACCCATAGGATGCAAATAAGTCTTCAAGAAGAAGATTGATGCATCTGGCAAGGTTCAGACTTATAAATCTAGACTAGTGGCTAAAGGTTTTACACAGCGTCCTGGTGTGGATTATGATGAAACCTTTTCAACGGTGGCTAAGATAAAGTCTATTCGAATTTTGCTTGCGATAGCTGCACATTATGATTATGACATTTGGCAGATGGACGTCAAAACTGCATTCCTCAATGGTAATCTAATTAAGCAAGTGTATATGAAACAACCCGAGGGTTTTTCTTGTGAGTCCAGACCAAATGTTGTGTGCAGGCTACAAAAGTCCATTTATGGACTTAAGCAAGCCTCTAGGAGTTGGAACATTTTCTTTGACAATGCTGTCAAATCTTTTATTTTGTCAGAAGCAAAGAAGATCCTTGTGTTTATTTCAAACGCAAGTACGAGGGTATTGTCTTCATTATTATATATATTGATGACATATTGATAATGGGAGATAATAGGACCCTCATGCAGTCAGTTAAGGATTGGTTGTCCAAGACCTTCATGATGAAGGATTTAGGTAAAGCCTGCTACATTCTGGGAATTAGGATCTATAGAGATAGACCTAATAGAATGTTGGGGCTGTTACAGTCAGTCTACATAGACAAAGTACTTAGACGTTTTTCAATGGAGAATTCCAAAAAAGACGGTCTTCCAATGGGTCAAAGCATCAAGTTATCAAAGAAGGGTTGCCCTTCTAATGCTATTAAACTTGAGCGCATGAAGAGGTCGCATATGCTTCGACTATAGGATCAATCATATATGTCATGACCTGTACTAGGCCAGATGTGGCATTTGCACTTAGTATGACTTGCAAGTTCCAGCAGAATCCTGGTGAGAAACACTGGAAAGCAGTCAAGAGTATTCTCAAGTACCTCAGGCGTACTAAAGATTACTTCTTAATTTATGGTGGAGTTGATGAGTTGGTCGCCACTGGGTATACCGATGCTAGTTTCCAGACAGATGTTGATGTTTAAATCTCAGTCTGGTTATACGTTCATTTTCAACGGAGGAGCAGTGAGCTGGAAGAGTTCCAAACATGATACTGTTGCAGACTCGACTACTGAAGCGAAGTATATTGCTGGATCGAAAGTTGCTAAAGAAGCTGTCGCAATTTTGTCACGACCCGTTCAGGGCGTGGCCGTGCCTTCAAGGCACCCAGTAGTCATACATCGAGTAATCACGGAAATATAAAGCAAGACATAAACAGTTTATAAAATAAGACACGATTTATGTGAAAACATCGCTTTTCGGCGTATATATATATAATCATGGTTTAGCGATTCATCAAACCTGTGCAACATGATTCTGAGACCTCTGAAATATACAACTATGGCGGGACGGGGCCGCCATACCTGTATACAAAACTATCTACAACAGGAGATCATACAAAAGTAGAGCCTCGGAAGAGATGGAGCTCCGACACCAACGTAGAGATCCTAAGGATGCGGATCTAGCACTGCTTGCCACCTGCGGCATGACGCAGCGGCCCAGAAGAGTCGATCTAACAGTACTAAGTATGCAGCGTAAAGTACTTAAATGAAAACATATCATTTTTAAAAACCGGTTTACAAATATGTGTGAAACAACCAAGGAAAGCCGCGTAGTGCCACATCACAAACAAGAGCAATGATAGGTAATCGTAATAGGTATTGTCTGAGTGCGAATGATCGAAAGCAGGGCCACTCGCCCATATCATCATTCTGCAAGCCTAATCCTGAACTCCTGAGTCCGCATAGGCCACTCACGTGGGCGCGTGAGGTATAACCGCATCGAGGTGCTACTCCTCGGCGTCGCCCCTGGACTCGTTGTCGCGTAGCCACATAGGCCGCATGAGGTATAACCCGCATACTAACACGGAACTCGTAGCTCGCATAGGCCCCTGGACCCGCGTGAGGTATTCTCGAATCATGGTCCTGCATCGCGCGAGTCTACCGCGTCGGAGGCGGCTTAACCCGTGATCATCTCGAGGTGAGTGATAGTATACTAACATATCGAACTTATCTTTAAACAACATAACCACAACAAGAAGACTCTTTTTCACAAAACGTTACAAGACACTAACACACCTAGCATCATATCATGTCTACTTATCAAACCATCTTATTATTCTTTTCACAATTCAATATAAGTCTGTTATAAACACATAGGCAAATCGCTTCCTTTATCAATCTTAAGTGGTTATACTTAACCTCCCATAAGGTTAGTATAACTCTTAAGCTTCATTTAAAAACCAATTAGTCTTACGAAAAGATTCGGTATTCTTTAAAAATGCTTTGAGATCTTTATTATTGGGCTTAAGCGTGAGGCATTCTGTAGGTGTTATTCGAGCTTAAGTCAAAGACATTGCGTAGTTATATTTTAGTTAACACGTATGCGTCTACCGTACTATATATATTGTAAAATATCATGCTTTAGGAAGATTCACATACCTTCTGAAAACCACCGCGAGTTGAATATGTCGCGCAGAGAGTCACTATAATAGTCACAGATATCTATCAAAGACTACTCAAGGTCATTCTAAGCGGGGTTCATAATTCTACGGTAAGTCGGGCGACTTCCACTGCAGGTGAGCTATATAAGTCTCATGTGAAAGCAGTCTATGTAAATCTGATTTGATTATTCTTCTTTTAAACCCTTCAAGTGATTAATACTTATTCTTATACTTCTACGGTATGCATTCTCTAATACAAAAGAGGTTAGGATTATTACCTCGGTAAGCCCAATAATATCCTAGAAAAGTCGCGCTGAGCAAGGTTTTGCTCACAAGTTGTATGCTCAAGAACCTTAGAAGTTCTTCACAACTTCTACTAAGTACTAAGGTATTTGGGCTAGGGTATTTTGGGCATTATAACGATACAAGAAGGTAACTTTTCTACGAGGGAGGGGGTAGATTTTTGGCTAGGCTAGGGGGTATTCGGCGAGGGCCACTTAGGCTAGAGGGGAAGAGGGCTTGGGCGAAATGGCTAACAAGGGAGAAGGGAGGATTTTCAAGACTTGGAAAGTAATTTGTGGATGAAGAACTCTTCATCTTAAGGGGGTATTTATAGGTCAAGAAGTGGCGACAATGGCCAAGATTTAGACAAGTGCAAGGCAAGTGTAGGGTGAGGATTAACTATACACAAATATCCTACCAACTCGCGACTTGTGCACAAGGCACAAAAACGTGTTCCTCCTAGCCCAAATCGTCCAAATGGACGATTTCAAGTCCATCAATTGGAGGGTGACAAGTGTCGCCCTCCCGTTGGTCCAAAATGTTTCGTCTCTCGGAAAAATCCGCAAAAATTAGAAATGGCATAGCCGGAATTTACCCTACGAAAGCTGTGGAAACGTTTCGTCGGAAAACTATTCGTTTTGTGAGTTGTGCCTAAAAAAAACGTTTTGCCTAAACTTTAAGGCTAGACTTTTTGTACGTATTCCCTTACGTACATACTCTGGAAAATACGGGGTATAACAAATTTCTAAGTTCCTGAAGGAACTAGGGTTTGTTTCGAGTGCTGGTTGTCCAATAACCATTTATTGTGACAACACTGGTGCTATTGCACATGCAAAAGAACCAAGATCAACAAACAAAAACAAACATGTAACAAAGAAGTATCACATCCTGAGAGAGATGGTGGAAGCTGAAGATATCAAGATAGATTATATTTTCACAGACAATAATCTAGCAGACCCGTTTACTAAACCATTAAGTTTGGTGAAGCATAATGGTCATTTTGAGAACATGGGTATTAGATATGTTGGTGATTGGCTCTAGGCCAAGTGGGAGATTGAAAGTATATGTATGTCCTAGAGACAATCTGTATTATGACACAATGTACTTTATACACATTCGTATTTATATTAATGATGATTAATATTATGGTAATTTGCATTTGTTGAATTATTAGTTGATTATTTATGATATTCTATAAATGCATCTCTAGAGGTTACGTGTTTATTAATGATGTGAGAATTAATGTTATAACGTAACTCTTGAATTACCTCGAATAATAATCATCGAAATTGGGATATCGATGATATGTGATATGTCGACATATGGTCTGCATCATATCCTTAGGGGATGTAGTATGTCTCACTTGCTACGAGTTATGACAACTCATGATGGACACATGAATACTTGTTGAAGTATTGGTATGCCCTGCTGATGTACTGTTTTGTTATATGTCTATATTATCATCAGCGCGTGGAAGATAAAAATCCTTAGACTTGAGGTCAATATCATCTTGTTTACGGAGTAATGTACTTTGATCTTGTCCTAAGTTCAAATGCCTTATAGGTTGAGACGCGGCTTGTTTTGGGTGCATTATGAAGTAAATTAAAGGTGGTATGTGAGCCAAGAAAGGATTCATTCCTTGAATTTATATACGAGTGAACACTCAGGTACTCATATGGTATTAGGTTGACTAAGTCATTAGCGTCACGATGGGCGTATACGTGACATGGTCCTGTTGTCAACTAATATAGATGAGTTATAATAATCAAGCCATTTGGATAGACACTTGACAAATTCTAAGCTTGATTGTGTGTGTCATGAATGAATGAATTTTATCTTTTCACATATAGGTTCAGTTCACATATTTTGTGTAGTTAAACTTTACATATTGGGTTCGTCTTCCGGCGTAGTCTAGGAGTTCCGTGAAGATCTTAATGTAATTAGTGACGATATGTAAAGGTCTGAAGGGTAACACTAAATCAAATGTTCTGTCGATTGAAGGATGTAATTAGAAGGAGATTATACATAAATGTTCGGTTGATGATCGGGACATTAAAATGGGAAAGTGGGCAGAAAACAGGTCGGAACCGCGGTGCCTTGATTCAAGACCGCGGTGCCAGCACCGTGGTGCCTCTTCGAGGCCGCGGTGCGGGACATGATGCAGCGATGCAGATTACGCGATCGATTTTTCTTTGCTGGGCCCAGCCCACGAAAACCCTAAGCCTCTGTTTAAAACTATAAATAGAGGGCTTACCTCTCATTTCAATACAATACAAAACCTAAGAGAGGTAAATCTCTTCTAAAGCTCTGTTAGAATCTCTAACATTCATGACTTAGCAATTACATCAAAGTTCTATAACTTGCAAATCGAGGGACGTTTGCGTGTGCACCCTCGGACTACACAAAGTTCCAGAAGATTCAACTGTTTGGCTGATTGCTTCGAGAATGTAAGTCTTCTATCGAAGATTTACATTATTCTTTGTGTTTGTATTTTTCATTACTTATCATACTGCAGTTCGACAGTCGTCGGGTTTAAAACATAAATTTTTAAATTTCGTTGCGTGTACGAACTCGACGTAAACACCTTTAGAAAGTAGTGGAAAAACAGTGATCAGCATCATGGTTGTTGATTCTTGAATTGAGACTGATGAAGAGAACTGATCAGGACGATTTTTGTAACGATATGGCCGCCAAGGCAAAATTGGATCAGGAGGTGGAGGTACCACACCATTTACATAGCCATTAGGTGGAGAGTTATATGGGAAATTATTATAACCACCACCTACTGGAGGTGGAAAATTATTAGACACTACTTGTGGTGGAGATGGTGGAGTTATAGCCACCGGCGGGTTGTTTCCGGAGCCGGTCGGCGGCGGATAACATGGATAAGAACACTCTTGGCCGGAGGTTCTTGATATGAAGTTGAGAATTAGTGAGAAGAATATTAGTAGAAGAGTGAGGAGTTTAATGAACATTTTTTTTTGTTGAGTAGGAAGAAGAAAGAACGGGGAGAAGAAGAAAATAGGGTAGTGAGGTAGTTGGGTTGGGAGGGGGTAGGAGGATTCTAAAGGATGTGAACTTTTGAGGGTGTTCTTGTGAAGATTGAAAAAGAGGCAAAGAAATAAAGAGAAGTATGCAACAAATGCAAGTGAAACGGTTTAGGTGATTTTTTGTATGCTTATATAACTTAGGTTCAAGAATTTTGTCTACCATGTAATCAATTTTTTTTAGTCTATGTGATATTCTTTTTTTATAAATATATAAATTCAGTTGAAAAGTACGACATACTTTTAAATTTAGAAACAATTAATTATATATTTTTTATTTATCTTTAATGAAAAGTTATATCACACAACACCACAAAAAATGACCTACCGTGACAGTTTGAATGTGACGGTTTTTAAAATCGTCACACATTATGATGGTTTTAACATTGACTTTCTGGTCAATGGGCCTTTGTGACAGGTATGTGACGGTTAAAATAACTTTCACAGCTTTGTAACAGCGATGTGACGGTTATTTCAACCGTCACATGTTTTTGTGATGGTTTTTAAAATACTAATTTAATTTTTTTTAAATACTATATACCCGACCCGACCCATTTTATTTCTAAACCCACCCAATTCCTCATTTGCTAAAACAAAAGAGCTTCTCTCATTTCATAACCTAAGTTTTTTTTATCTTCTCAAAGGGAAAGCACAACACAGCCGCGCCTTGCCTTCTCTCAAGGTCCCAAAAATGGCTATTTGCAGAGGTCATTTTCTCTCCGAAGTCGTTGTTACACGGAAGAGTAAATGGGCATTAATCGCCCTTCATCTCACTCGCCACACTAGCTCTGCGTAGGTAAACCCCTTTGGTACCGTCCGTCACTGTCAAAATTTATTACCTTTTGTTCGATTCGCATTTTGAATTTCGAGTTTCTATTGGTCGATTTAAGATTTTTTTTGCAATTTAAATCAAAAATCGATTTGTGGTAGAAATTTCGAGTCTTTGGGTTCCTATATAAAGGAACCCTTCCCCTCCTCTTTGGCTCAAGTCTTGAACATCCAAAGTATCGATTTTGAGTACTAAAAATCTCAAAAACTGAAATTTGAAAATTCGAGCACTAAGTTTCAAACATTGATTCTTTAAATTTTGTTATTGTTGGTCGAGTTGCCGAGGGAAATTCGTCGACGTAACGAAGGGTCGCCGCTCGGCGCTGTTAGCAGATTTCCAATTGCTCATGCAAGTGTACGTATCGTTACAAGTAATATAGTTTTGGTAAGACCGAATATCGTCCACAAAGACTGATTTCTAATTACCGAACATCTATTCTAGGTTATCTATTTGGCAAACGATGGTTGATTTGGATTTTTATATAACACTACTAGAGTAATTGCAAGAATTAAACTAAATTACTTTGGTTTAATCAGTTATGATGGAAATAGGGCTTCCAATATCCTCGACTATCCATTCTTTTCAATTCTTAATGCAACAAGAATGACTTCTTCTTCTACGTTAAGATAGCAGGTTAACTAGGTTGTCTTATATTCCGGTTAGGATATCTAATCACTCAACCACAGTGCAGAAATCTTCTATATTTCTATGATAGGTTTTACCACATAAGAGGATTAAGCACAATAACCTATAATGCTACACAAGTATCGAGGTACTTTCGTCCGCGATTTTAACCTATGTCTATTCAATTACAGCATATTCAAATCTCTCCTCTCGGTTCTTGATTCGAAATCATATAGATTATGATAATTAATGATCAGTTAACTATCAAACATTCATACCAATATTGAATAAATCTCAATCAAGTGAAGAAGAAACCAAACTAATGCATTAAGTCATGAAAAAGAGTTTCAAGCGATTCAATAGGAAAGCCCTAATAAAGTGTTTAGCTCCTAGCCATAGACATGCTAATAACTAATACAAATCCAAACATGAACTGAATTGAAATAAAGAAGAGAAAATACTTAGAACTAGGTCTCCAATCTTGTAGCCTCCAAGGTTGTGATATGTTGTCCGCTGCAAAGTATGATAAAAGGTTATGTACAAGATGCCTCTCCATAAGGTTAGGATTTAGGCATTTTATATCTGAGAAAAATTGCATTGTGGACCATGAAAACCCTCTGAAATTCGGCCCAAAAATTAAAAATCCCGCGTCGGCGCCGTAGCGCTGCAGGCTGGCGCCATGACGTTGAAACTCCTGCAAAAAAAATCAGACAGTGCAGGACATTTAGCGCCGCGACGCTGCTGGCAGGCGCCTGTGGCGTCTTCGGGCATTTTTTCGGTTTTGTGTCCTTTTTCCGTCCGGACTTCGTCAGATTTCTTCTATGCTTTCTGGAACTTCTTAGGCTTCATTTCTTGGCCCTTTTAGTGTGCAATTCCATCTCAATTATGTTCATTTCATCTTCTTTTTGTCATTTCTTCATTTAGGACCACTGTGACTCAAAAGAAAGAAAAACGACCCTAATACAATACTAATTTCAACGAAAATTGAAAAAATACTAACTAAAAATGACTCAAAAAGTGTATATAAAATATGCCTAACAGTCACCTCAAATCCGCTGCCCGCAAAAGTTTTAGTAATCCTATTTCCTTTTCGTCGCTTTGTTGATTTTAGTTTAATATGTAATATTATAATATGTTTTATATCAATTGACGTGTTAGAAAGCTTGAATGTTTGTTTGAGACTTATGCACAGACTGTTTGGTTAATAAAATCCTTAATATGTAAGAATTTGTTTTAGTTGTCTGGTCGATTTAAATAAAAAAAGTAGCCGAATTTATTTAGAATCTTTATTAGTTACTATGCAGACTGTTTGTGCATAACTAGTACTTGATTCAGTATTTATTTTTCATCTCATAGTTTGTAGTTCTATCTATTCGTTGTCATTTTTTTTAGTTTCAGTAAGCTCTCTTGCATAATAAGTTATTATTGTGTTGATTAAGCATATTTGGCTACATGTTTTAGATTTTAAGTTGATTATTGTGTTCCTTATAGCTGATGTAAGATTAATTGTATCATCCTTTGAGAATTAAATGACCAGTCCAACAGATCATATAATAAGAGGGTGTTGATCCTTGAGAGTTGATACAGTGGCCAAGGTCAGGTCATGTGTTGTCATGTTGGACCTAGAATGTCATAGGCTCATTAATGAGATTTGTCTAATGTAGGGTGAATTAATAAAAAATTATCCAAATCAAATATTGATGATAGAAAAACTTCCTAACAGTTGTACTAACACATTTCCAGATAAGGGTAACTAGTCTATAAAGTAGAAATACAAAGCTCTATTAACATAAAAAATCAAAGTCTTGAATAACCTAGAGGAATGTGCTACAAATTGCATGAAACTTTCATCATCCTCGCACAAGTTAAAACTAAGTGATTAACAGAATTTGTTAGAAAATGTGATTGTTAGGTGTATTTTATATACATTTTTGAGTCACTTTTAGTTAGTATTTTATTCATTTCGTTTATGTTTAGTATAATATTAGGTGTATTTTTCCTTTCTTTTGTGTCACAACGGTAAAAAATGGAGAAATGACGAAAAGGAAAGGAAATGAGCATAATTGAGATGGAATTGCACACTAAAAGGGCCAATAAATGAAGTCTCGGAAAGTATAGAAGAGATCAGACGAAGTCCGGACGAAGAATCAGAAAATTGTCCAATTAACGCCTCGTGCGCGGCCAATTTCTGCGAGTTACGATTTTCTTTGCGATAATTTCAGTCGTGGCGCCGATCTGCGAAGGCACGGCGATGCGGGATTTTTGAGTTTTGGGCGGGTGACACGTTTTGAGTCAAAGGGATAACTTTTCCTACCTACAAAACCTATAAAATTCCTAAAACCCTGCTCATTATAGATATACCTCCTTAGACCTTATTCTACAATCCATCATTCCACCATCTTGTAAATATTCCATAACACCATTCAAGGAGACAAGGCAACTTTGGAGGCTTTTCAGTACTATTTTCTTTTCTTCTTTCCTTTATTTTAATTCAGTTTATGTTGGTTTGTATTAGTTCTTAAGCATGTATATGGCTAGGAGCTAAACTTTAATTAGGGCTTTCCATTCGAATCACTTGAACCTCGTTTTTATGATTTAATGCATGGTTTTGATTTCTTCTTTATATAGTTGAGATTTATTCAATAATTGTTTTGATTTCTTGGTAATTAATTGATCACTAATTATCATCACATATATGATTTCTAATCGAGATCCGAAAGGGGAGATTGTGAATATGCTATAGTTGAATAAACACAGGTTAAAATCATGGACGAAAGTACTCCGATACTTGTGTAGTTTAATAGGTTATTGTTCTTAATCCTCCTTTGTGGCAAATCCTATCATCGAAAGATAGAAGAGTTCTGCATCGGGGTTGAGTGTTTATATATCCTAACCGGAATATAAAACGTCTTAGTTAACCTGTTATCTCAATATAGAAGAAGAACATTTATTATTGCATTAAAGATTAAAGCGAGCGGATAGTTGAGGAGATTGGAAGCCCTATTTCCATCATAACTGATTTAAATAAAAGTATTTTTATAATTAGTTTATTTCCTGCATTAGTTTTGATTATTAGTCTAAAAATCCAACCCAATTACATTGACCAAATAGACACCATAGAATAGATAATCGGTACTTAAAACCAGTCTCTGAGGACGATATTAGGTCTTACCCAGACTATATTACTTATCACAATACGTGCACTTGCGTTAAGCGTGTGGATAAATCGCTAACAAGTTTTTGGCGTCGTTGCCGGGGACTGACGTACTTTCAATATCGATTTATCTATTCTTATTTCTAATTTGGTTGCTCAAAGAACTTGTTCTGCGAGCATCTTTTTATCAGTTTTTTTTTTGTTTTTCTTATTTTGCAGGTAAAGTTCGTGTGTTCAAGAAAAAAAAACAGGACACATGGACTATTACTACTATCAGGAGCAGTGGAGTCATCAACAACTGCTTAACCCACAGGTTCTAGTGGATGATCTAGATGAGGTGCAGGCAGACATACTCAGGCTCACCAAGTGTCAGGCTCAGTTTATGGCTGAGACAAGGGTGTCCCTCAGCAATTTGGAGACACAAATAGGGCAGCTAATGGATAGGATGATCAATACACCTCAAGAAAATATGTCTAGCGACACCATTGTGGGAAGTGGTAAGCAAGGTGATGATCCTGAACCACACCAAGCTGTTGAGGAATTTGGAGAGATAGTTGGTGTAGAGAAAGATGAAGTTTCCGAGATCCAAATTTTTGTCTTTTTGGATTCCTTTTTCCTGTACCCATCCCTGAAGAAATACCATCAATTATCATTACTCAGCCCCAACCAGAGAGTCCATACCCTCAAGGCCACCCTCAAAAGCTGAGAGATGTAGGAAGTTTCACTGATTCCTACCTTATAGAGAGCCTAGAAGACAAGTTTGTCTTGTGTACTTGGGGGAAAATCTTAGATTTGAGGCCCTTGTTTGACAAAGGTGTTGTAGGAAAAGTGAGACCTGCAACAATAACTGTGCGGATTGCAAGCAGTTCGCAGAAGGAGCTGTCGGGCACTAGTAAAGGTTAACTGCATCCGGCTAAAAGACGTTAAAGACAGCGCTTGTTGGGAGGCAACCCAATATTTATTAATTAAGGTATTTCAATTTCTGTTTTTAGTTTATTTTATTTTGTCTTGAACAGTCTCACGGTCTTGGGTTCTTGTCTTGTGTTGTTGGATGGCAGGTGGACTAGGAGCAGACCTCGAACAGAAAAAGGAGCAAAAACGCTGAAAACAGGGAAAAGTCGTCATCAGCGTCGTGGCGCCCACATGCAGGGCCACGGCGCCAGAAGTTCAGAGAGCAATTCCCGTTGTGGCGAGTGGCGCAAAATGCGAGGCCCACGGCACAAAGTTCAGAGGCCAGGGCGATTGCAAATTCAGATTTTTCATCTCATACCTCCGTTATGACTGTTGTGTTGTGTCAGTAAGTTGTCCCTATTTTTTAGTCTTCACACATTGGGGAAAATGTGTCGATTAAGTTTGGGGGGGGTGTCTTATTTTGTTATGGTCTTGTTTTTGAATCTTTTTTTTATTTTTTTGTCTTTGTGTTGTTTTTTTGTGTTTTTTAGTCATAATTTTTTTTTATGGATCATGCGTGTTGTAGTTGCTAAAGATATTGAGTGAATAAAATTGGATAATGTAATGGAATTAAAAGTGACAATCAGTGTGCTTAAGTTAGATATGCCAAAAGGACCCTTCGAATTATCATGTGTAAACTCTCCTTATTTTGTGTTTCAGTATGTTAGCATATATCTTTTCTTTCTTAATCGTTGTTAGCATATCTTGCTTCACCGTACTATTATTTTTATTGTTTATATTTTTCGTCTAAATCAAATTATACATATGCTTAAATGTGTTATTATTGAAATGCTATGAAGTTCTAATACCCTCTTAAGAATTTGATATCATGGCATATGAAAATGAAATTGACATTCTAAAAACTGAATATATGCAGTTGATAATTAATTAAGAAATATGATCATATGTATGTTGTATCGTTAGAGAAATATTATTTTGTGTATAAAGGTCATTGTTGTACATATTTGTCGTATGTCAAATCATCAGAGATAATTTGATTATGTATCATTCTAAGGTAAAATGATACAAACTGTGTAGAATACTATCTATTATAACCATATTGATATATTATGGTTACTGTAGTATCTTTGATGATAAATATTCGAATGTTAATGGTATTCTCCCCTGAATAAGATGTATGAAATACTAAAGTTTAGAACTTACTTTTCATCATTTACAAATTGTATTGTCTTTAAATGTCCATTTGATTACTATTTACTTCACGACACCAACAGTGTCTAACTATAACTTCTTTTATGATACCAGCAATATCTAAGCAATATTTGATCGTACAAAATTGATAATCAAGTGCTCCAGAAGAGCTAACTATTTATCTAAAAGATCCTGACACTATTTATCTAGAAGATCATGACATCAACAGTGTCCAAACAGTATGTGTGATTATGGAGAATAAAATAGAGGCTCCTGAAAAGCCTATATATTATGTCATTCGTTCTAGATTGTAATGTACAAAGTTGTTATGATCGAAGCACAAGTTATAGTAAACCCGAAGTTTACAAAAGTAAATGATTATCATATTGAAGCTATAAATGATTGGATAACTAAATCATTGTGGGTAAGGAATATGTATTTGAAATGTTACCCTCTTTATTCTCCAAATTGTATTGCATAAATATGAGCATGATGAAATCACATGTCACGATAAATCAGAAGTTTATTGTACAAAATAAAATTCATGTAATAGTAAATCAGAAGTTTACTAAAATAAATTACACATGACATGGTAAACTTGAAGTTTACTAGTACAAATAATTTTATCAATTGACATGATAATTTTGGTTGTCCTGATTTAAATTTGATGTGCTAAGTTTGTATTCGGAATATAATGAAGAACTAGAAGATTCTTCAAGAATTAAAGTTTGTTTTCATGATAAGTTGATTACACCAACTAATGTTGGGATTGAATTCCCTAAATTCTGAAAAATATAAAAGGTGAATAAGGGCCCGTTCACCTGTTATGTGATGTCTTAAATAGATGCATCGATAAGACGGTCACATGTGCGTTTATTGTCAACCCGCAATTTGACATATGCAAAATTACTTGCTCAAAATAATTGAGTTGAGATTATAATTTTCAGATTATGTAATCAAGATAATTCATCTTGTTAATGCTGGTTTAGTGTTGAATGCCTCCAGTAAATAGTTAAATCATTGCGAATGAGAACAAAACTTCATGTGTTGATATGAAATATGATATATTGCATACAACGATGTTAGTATGCTTCAGACTAATAAATTATGATAAATTCTCCCCTCATAATTGGTTCAAGGTCAGGAACCAAATGTTTTCATCTAAAAGTTTTATTGTGCGGCATATGATTAATGAATATACCACGATGCACACAGATGGATTTCCCAAAGAAGGTGAAAATTATGTTAGTTTTTCTAACATAAGGGTAGAGAGAATAAAAAACTAAGAAATATATTGTGAATTATCACCGGTATGATCCTCGTTCAAACGATAATTCAAGTCAAATGCTAGAAGCATTTGCTGACCCAACTATTTCATATTTCAGCTGCAAGATGCTCCTAAATGTCCATGAAGGACATGATTTACAACATGCATGAATCACGGTAGACAATTCGGTTTTAAATGCAATAATCCTTAAAAGGGGAGAGGAGCAAATGATCAAAATGATCATAATAAGGAAGCAATGTGCTCTTGAAGAGCCTACGACATAACACTTCATAAAATCTCGTACGAGGTTCAGGTACCTGAAAAATAATAAAGTGATAAGATCTTAATACGTTGTGTCTAATTGCAAACCGATACAAAATGATATCTCGTCGATGATATATTTGATACAATATAGTGCGCAATATTGTATAATATTATGAGGATCTGAATTCTACGTCTCTTAAAGCATATTGATGTAGAAATAATTATCAAGTAGATGTATCTTGGTAAGAGTAAATTTACTGGACCTGCAGTCCTGACATTAGAAGATGTCGTGTAAATAAAAATTATCTCAGCCTATATGGCTTACGTGACAAAATTTATATGATTTTTTTTTGAATGATTCAAAATGTCTGAAGCATATTTATTGAAAAACTTGTTTGTAATCATTAAACAGATTAAATGAACTAAAGTTGATGTACTGAAATCACCTTAATAAATATTTACTGATGAAGGGTACAAAGATGACCATGTTTAACTTCTTCCCTTTATGATATTCAAAATCTTTCATAAGGTTGTGCAAGTTGCTGACTTAAATATGATTGGAGATTTTGAAATTTTTTCGAAAAGCAGCAGATTACCTGCTAAAAGTAGTTGAAATGAGAAAATTAGATTGATCTTAAAGTACCATATATTTGTTCAATTTATGAATTTATTTATCTTGCTATAACTATAAGCATGATATAATTTCTTCCTTACACGGAGATACTGAAATAAGATCAATGCATATTGACGATTTGATGAGAGAATTTTTCCAAAATTAAGGGGAGAGAATAATGAAATAAAAAGGGAAATTTTATGGAAAATCCATCATCGTCTCATCTTGATCTACGTGCTTCTATTAGTGAAAAAGAGGTCCAAAAGATTATTCACATACAGAAAATAGCACATCAAATGTCAGACGCATTTACAGATTTGAAAAGGATTACTGAATCACTTATCCTTGCAGAAAATGTCTCAATTCGGATTGATGTCCTTGTAGGACCATCTACTAGTGCCATAGTAAATAAATTCAGAAGCACGCCTGAAGTGTGATAGACCATTGTGTTCTGAGGATCGGAATCCTAGAAAAGAAAAACACTAAGAATGAATCTCATAAAGAAATGCAAGATTTGATCAATGCTGATATTCTTGAAGAAATCAATGAGCCGCAAACTCAAGAAAATGAAGAAACATCAATAAATCCAATTGATATTATGACTATTTGAATCGCTTGGAAGTAAATGTGGTTTGAAATGCCCACAACCTTAAAGGAAGGTAATACAACATGCATTGCTCAATTGAAGGGATGATTCATAAAAAGAGATAGGACAAATCACATTTCACCAAAATTGTTCTTCACACACGAGCTCCAAAAGAATGGTTATATCAATGTGCAACAAATTCGTTCAAGTGATAATATGGATGATATGTTCACTAAGTCTCTATCAATAACAACTTTCGAGAAGATGACGCACAAGATTGAAATGTGAAGACTCAAGCATTTGGACTGAAGTTCTCATCAGGGGGAGTTAATACATGTTGTACTCTTTTTTCCGTATAGGTTTTGTCCCATTGGGTTTTCCTTGTAAGGTTTTTAATGAGGCAACCAAAATGTGTATTATTAAAAATGTGTACTCTTTTTCCTTGACTAGAATTTTTCCCACTGAATTTTTTCTAGTAAGGTTTTAACGAGACACATTATCTATGGACATCCAAAGGGGAGTGATGAATTCATTAATTGAGAGTGGATGTCATTTAGATATACATGTATGTTTTTAATTGTTAGATAACTTATCTTATTAATACTCTCATAAATATATGTAACATTAAGTGGTTTCATATCCTATAAAAGGGATAGTTTTCATCCTTTTGTAAGATAGAAGAAATAAATACAAAAGGCATTAATTCTCATATTTCTTGTCAATATTTTTTGTTCATTATTTGTATATTTCACTCTTATTTTATAACAATATATATTTTATTATAATAATCATATTAATTGGTGTATAGTCTCAATAGACTTGAGAAATGATTTGAAAATGAGTAATTAATGTTAAGGGTAAACAAGAAAAAATAGTTTATCTTTCTTTTGATATGTTAAAGCGGACAAATAAAAATGAAAATATATTTTAGTATAGTGGACACATAAAGTGAACGGAGGGAGTACATAAATTTATTACTCGTAAAGGAAAAAGATGCCGGATTCATTACATGTAGAGGGAAAAGATGCTGGAGAACTCTAATACCTCAAGGGATAGTTTGGTTTGAAATCGGTATACTCCAGAATCTATAATCTTGATTCTTGATATTATTAGCATTATAATCAGAATAACTTATTATATGGATAATTTATCCAAATTATAGTTCTAATACCGGTTTTAGTTAATACTTTCAATCAAAGATGAAATAAATTTACTACCAAATTCTAAACGGGAATAACCCACCTAATTCCTCCAACCAAACAATCTCTGATTTTTTATGAACGTAATATGTTATATAAATCTTAAAGTTTTAGATGAGATGATAGAGAGGATGTATGGTAAGTTATAACTTATAAATATCTTAAAGTCAAGTGCTTATAAAATAATATCAATCAAAAGTCATGAGTTGATCACTCTCAACTTATGGCCTTTTGATTTATACGTATTCAAAATACCTTTCCAAACTTCTTCTTCATTTCATATTCTCTTATTCCTTCTTTTTCTTACAAAATACTATTATAACTTCCTTTGCAGATAAAGTTCAAGGGTATTTATTTAATTTATTAAAAGAACAACTTCTTGGCACTTTTATTTTTAACCAAACTTATCAATTGATGATAATCAATTTTATAATTTTTATTCAAACATGTATATAATTATTTATTTATAAAACTAATTTAACACTTAATACTTATCCCCCTTTTACAACTAATTAAACAAAACGAACTTTAAGCAATTCGACTTGGCAGCAAAGAAGACACAATATACACTACTAAAAATCTTTAATTTTTGAATGAAAAATATTTAGTGGCTATTTTTTACTGAATGTCGGATGGAAAAACCTAAATAGTAGTATTTTCATCCAGAAAAAATTATGAAGTTTCTGAGCGTTTCAATGACAATATGATTCCCACCATGCATTTTTTTAGTGAGCTGGTTAAGTGTACCAAGCTTGTCCCAGCAGTCAGATTTGGTCCTCCGGGCAGCAACCCGGCCGGTATACACCCCACAGAGGAAATTGGACTGTGAGGTGAGTAACTATATTCAACAATCATTTGCCAACATCGTTCTTAAGCCCATATTTTATAACATAAAATTTTCACTGAATGCCGATAGGAAAACCCGTTATTTCTAGTAGTGATATAAGCTTTGGGTTCCCATCAACAAAACATATATCCACGTACTTTTTGTAAGAACACGAATTAAGCTCGCAAGTGAGAGAGATGTTACCAACCTAAACGAATAAATAATAAAAATGTTAAATCTAATTAATTATACTTTAATTAGATAGAGAATTCATCAAAAAATATTTTAGACAATAATGAAAAATCAAATAAATTGTTAGAAAATGTTTTCTTTAAGATATTGAAAGTGAAAAGATTCAATGAACATTGAGATATTGAAAGTGAAAAGATTCAATGAATATCTCGTCAATATCATGACAATTTCTTGTGGTTATAGAACTCAATCCTATTCCCATCATTCAACTAAACCCCAAGGGGGGGGGGGGAGGAAGGATGTTCATTTGTTTAGAATTCCTTGAATGAAAAGCCATGAGTCATGATTACAAATAATAAGAACAAATAAATGTATGATATATATTTTCTTATAAACTCACATTATAGACACATACCAACGTGAGTTGTAGTAGAGTGGTAAGTACTCATTTATTCTTAATCAAATGTATCTGGTTCGAGCCCTGCTGATTATGAAGTTGCCTTTGTTAGGTATCACTTAATTTACCTCCTAATGTAGGACTTCTCGGTGTGAATTCAAATTTAATCGGAACCCAATACATATATTAAACACCGAATCATAAAAAACAAAAATAGAACATTATGGACACATGACATAATCTAGATGAAAAGAAAATTTGCTTTGATTGAAAGAATCAAGCTTGTTATGGCAAGGAGATGGACCAGAAGGTGGTACTAATCCTCTTGGAAGTTGATTTTGAAGCAAACTCTGATAATTCTTCCCTTCAATATCTCTTATGCTTTCAACTCTAGAAACCATTGCTATAAGTAGAAGAATAATTAAAGCCAAATCCCTCATGAGATTAAATTCCCCTCTTATCTTCTTGTTTCTTGTACACATCTGCTTGTTTTGAATGGGAAAACAAAAATTAAGAATGTGTTGAAGGTTATATTATTCAAGAAAGTAAAGAGTACTACTTCATGGGGCTTGTGCAGCCAAAGAGGAAATATTTCACTGCCGTTTGTTTTAGACCAATATATATACTATAATTTATTAAACCCGAAAATAGTGATTAGTTATTAATATAATAAAAATGTGTGGCCAATATAGCGGGTTTTGGACGACTTTAATTTGAAGTTGTAGTTTTTAGAATCGTAAGATGAATGTTATGAAGTAGTGGCCATTTTGAGAAGTCTAAAAATAGTTTATTCCTATGTTAGGTTGGTATACAGACTTCTATACAACATAACAAATTGTTAGGTTCCGGGGTTTTAACTATGGAATAACAAGAGACAAACTGGAAGTAAAATAAGATTGAATGCTAATACAGTTTGTAAATGTTAACGATAATGTCGTCTGACACAAGTGACAACACTTCGATAAAATAGAAAAACTTTTAAAAGTAAATGCAACGGAAATATAAAGAACACAAATATTTAATATTGTTACACCTCGTGGTTTTAAGACGATAATTAGAGAACATAATTAAGAAATAAGATTCGAATCTTGAATATAGAGTATATTTATATATGCAAATCCGGAAATTAGTATACAAAAGGATGTGATTCCGGAAAAGTGTTGGTTACAACGTGTGGGACGTTGGAAGTTGGTATTAATAAGTTGCATATTTTTCGTTATGAATTAGTGTCGTATTATAAGAATTATGACATTAAGAATACGAGGTCTTATGAGATTTTCAAGTTTTAAAAGGAGTGAGACTTAAGGTTGATTAATTGTGAGATGTGGACCTAATTGCAATTAAGGATTTTCAGATTTTTTGGACAAAAAACATATTAACCCTTATTTTCTATATGTTATTTTCTTTTTCCACACTTCATCTTTCAAACCTCTTCCCCCCCCCCCCCCTCTTCTCCATCTCTAGTTGATCCCCTCTCCTTTCCTTAGCAAAAATTTAAGCCTTTGATTCTTCTTCCTAGATTAAGTTATATTACAAAATTAGAAGCCTAAAATTTGACTCAAAACAGTGGCAAAATCACGCCACTGTTGGGCCGAAAATTGGGCAAAATTTCGAGTTTTTATGAGGGAATTTAAGGAAGAAAAATGTGTATGAATGAGAGATTAACATTGTAGAATGTATGCATGTCAATTTGGAGTTGAAGAAGTGTGAAATTGAAGCAACCGATGGAACAGTAGCCGTGAGTTTTGGGGACTGTTTTGGGCTTCGTTTAAGGTAAAAATTATCCTTTTCATTAAGTATTTGGAAGGTTAATTGGTATTGTAGTTAAGGGATAAAACTCATGTTAAAGAAGAATTGTAAATAAGAGAATGCATGTGACTAATATGTTGTTGTGGCCGATTGAGACTGATTTGGGGTACTTTGGAATTGATTGTTGTTGTTGTATCATCGTCGCTAATTGCATGTTGAAATTGAAGAGAAATATTGATAATTAAATGTGTAATTAGTTATATGGAAGTGTTGAAACATGAATTGGATTCTAAGGAATTAAGAAAAGAATTAGTTTTTGTGGATGTTGGTCGAAAACTTGCTTGAAATTGTTGAATATTATCGCGTCGAGTTAGGGGCTGTTTGTGGAGTTTTAATTCTTAAAATATACGTTATGAACATGTATACACGATGTGGTAATTGCTAATGTATGTCCCAAAAGAATTAAAGTGTAAAAAAGGTGTTATGTTGCAAATTATAGGACTCGAACTCTTGTTGTTGTCGCTAGAGTTGATGGACTGTTTTAAAGGTTGTTCTAATATAGATTAACATGAGATATAAGAATAGTAGTCACCTTCGTTGTTGTATTACCTAAATATAAAAGAGACGGAATGTGTTATGATGACGTAAATGAAATAATTGGGATCACTTTGGTTATATCCTTACGTTGTGATTGTTATTTGATATTGTTGACTTGGTTTGTAAGTTGTGGATATGCACATAAATAAGGAAAGTTCTGCCCGCATTTTTATAGAAAAGAGAGTCGTTATTCAATATAACTTACGTTAGAAATCATAGAGTTGACGGACGTGTTATCATTGTTATAGGTTGACGTACTAGTTGAGACGAATCCTAATTATCGAGTCGGTATAGACGATAAGGTATGTAAAACTATTCCTTTTTTTTTTGGCATGATTTGTATAAAATGAGCGTACGGCGAACGTACATGATTTCTATACGGTCTAACTCCTAATGATATTTGTTATGAGACATGTCTTTGATTTTCTAGAAAAGAATTCATTTTAATGATTTTATTGAGAATCGAATGATGATTTCACACCGAGTCCCATAATGGGTCAGGTACGGTATGTATATGATTTCACACCGAGTCTCATAATGGGCAGGGTACGGTATGTATATGATTTCACACCGAGTTCCATAATGGGCCGGGTACGGTATGTATATGATTTCACACAGAGTCTCATAATGGATCGGGTACGGTATGTATATATGTATATGATTTCATTCACACCGAGACCCTCACTGGGGGGGCCGGGTACGGTGTATATATGTACATGACTCTCATTTTATAAAGTACAGTTGACTCTCGTTTTTATATGACACAATTGGATTTGGTATTTGATTATTATACTTGTCTCATGTTATCTCTTGGCCAGTTATGATCTTAATTATAGTACTTCATGTTTTACATATTCAGTACAATATTTCATACTGACCCCTCTTTGCTCGGGGGGCTGCGTTCATGCCCGCAGGTACAGGTTCTCAGTTTGGTGATCCTCAGGCTTAGGACTCCTACTCAGCTGGTTGAAAAGCTCCTTTGATTCAGAGTTTGTCTTTTTGGTACAGAACCCTATTTTTTTACTTATGTATATTTAGGGGCACGACGGGGCCCTGTCCCGTCATATGTCGTTATCCTTCTCATAGAGGTCTGTAGACAGTTGTGGGTTGTATATGTGTGGGTTGGCTATATGAGGATTGTAGATATGTTTTGGTCAGTTGTATTACTGTTTTACTCTATTTTTGGGATGTTCCCATATATAAGTGATAGTATATGGTGGCAGCCTTGTCGGCTTGCCTATTTTGTTATGTTGAATTGTTGTGACTCCTCAGGAGACAGGTCTAGTCTGACATGTGTTATTATTATAGTGTTATGCTGTCGAATTTCTTCTGGTTCTTAGTGTCAGTCTGATTATACGTGACAAGTTAGTATAATGACGTCTAATTAGGGCGCCGTGTTCACGGCCCGTCGGGTCGGGTCGTGATAAAAGTGGTATCAGAGCAGTTAGTCCTCGGAATGTCTATAGACCATGTCTAGTAGAGTCTTGTGTATGGGTATGTTGTGCACCATACTTATACGCAGGAGGCTGCCGGATATTTAGGATTGGTTTCTATTCTTTCATCTCGTAGATCGTGCAATAGAGCTATGTCATTAGGATAATTCCCCCCTAACGAATTATTATGGTTACAACTATATCTCCAAATGAACCGACAGTGGCCAGAAGGGTAAATCAGAGACGTAGTGCATTAAGCCATAAGGGAAGTGGAAGAAATTGAATAGAGGTATAATTACCAGGTTTGGAGATGCTAGGTCAACATCAGGTAATGTAACTCTTCAGAATCTTCTACGTACCGAATAAGGGAATAAGTTAGTGATTCATCACTTAAGGGATGGTATCGTCAGGGATTGGAACCAGGAGCAATGTTCGAGATTAAGTATGTATACTAGAATATGTTGGAATTATGAAAAGTACGTCAAGTAAGGAATAAGTGAACAAACGTTAAAAGAAATGAAGTTGTTTATAATTACGAGTTGGGAGAAGATGTAAAAAAAGGGGGAGATCCCTTTCAGATCATGAATGAGGTGTCAACTTGTGAAATGTATTGCAGCATTCTCCATCTTACAAATTGGTACTCCATTATGCCACGTTATCTGCTCTATAGTCACAGAGATTGAACTTTTCCTTCCAAAGATAGAAAATGAAGCTTATCTAGTCTTTTCTCCTCCATACCTCTAATTAAATTTTGAGCTCTATTTGTTAGAACATGTAACTGTTTTATGGTATACCATGTTGTTGTACTATGTGAAGGTAGGAAACTGCAAAAGAATATTGTTCCCATGTAAGGATAAGAAGGGGTTATTACTTCTTGAATAATAATATTGTTATAAACGAATAAGGTGTCTTTTTATTTTTGGACCGAGTTCTGGGAAGTATTGGACATAGGGATTATTTGAGTTTCTTTCGCAAATGACTTAGAACTTGAGAATGATAAGCATCCTATTAGCGTATAGTTGTGTTAAGCCTTTAAAAATCGTAAAGAGTAGTGTTCAGCGCACAAAAAAATTGAAAAAAAGTAAAGCAAGGACGTGCAGCGAACCTCTGGAGTTCATATTTTCAGTTAAGAAGTTATTTGGAGGAATATGGTTATTGTGGAAGCCTCATCTTTATGAGGTAGGTATTAAAAATTGTACAGAATAATTGATACACTGCGGGGTAACACATAAGGGTACAAGAAATGTTTACATATGACCTTGGTGTGTGCATTCAATGATGTGGCTCTTAAAAGGGAATTGTGGATATATATTAGAAGGTTACGTGGCCAGGTACAAGGTCCATAGGCAATAATGAGTGATTTCAACTGGGTATTAAAGAGAAATGAAAGAGTGAAATGTCCAGTCACTATGACTAAGATAAGGGATTTTAAGCAGTGTATAACAGATTATGGTGAAAACATGTAGTGTGCTAAAAAGGGTGTATAGCAGTACTTACTAATCAAGAATGGGTTGATAATCTACATGCTTCTCTATGGGCTAACTTTCTAGGGAACAAGTACTCTAAGAAGCATTACCCTCAATATATGCAATGGAAAGGTGGTTCTCAGGTCTTGGAAATGATTCTTAAGGTAAGGGATAACATTGAACAAGAAATATGGTGGGAAACAAAGAATGGGACTGCTAACATTTGAATTGATAATCGTACCAAATTGGAAACATTACACTATATACTACTTCAGAGTTTCTTATTGATGAAAGGGTGGAAGATGTCAAAGAACTGCTACGTGGGGATTTATGGGATTTGTCAAAGCTAGGACAGTATCTACGAGATGACATTGTCTCACAGGTCACTACATACTTGATATATAGTATAATTATATACCATGTGGGATATTCCTTGGTGGATAATGACAAGTTCTAGTAAATTTACTGTGTCAAGTGCATGAGATTTGTTGAGATAAAGATCATATCCTTCTGATGTATATAAGTAAATGTGGGTTAAAAGAGTGGCATTCAAGATATATTTCTTCCTATGGACGATGTGGAAATTTAAAATTCTAGTGGGTGAAGTGTTGCAAAGTATTGGAACTAGTATAGTATCAAGATGTTGCTGATGTAATATTTTTCATCAAGATATGACAGATCACTTATTTCTTACAAGGAAGTTTGTCAAATCTATATGGAGCTATTTTAACAATGCAGCAGGTATACACATGAATTGTCATCATGTTAAGCATGCGGTACAGATATGGTGGAACACTACATGCCATTACAAATTGATGCAGGTGTACAAGGTAGTACCAGCTATAATATTGTGGAAAATTTGAAAATGGAGGAATATAGTACTGCATGGAAGCTCTTTAACTTTGTTCAAGGTGTTACATAAGATTCAGTTGAATATTCACAGGTAATTCCAATCCCTTATATAGTAATTGGTGAATTGTATATGTGTTATATTGTGGCCCTGTGAGACATTTGTTGGTTGGCTGAATATAAGTGGATAGGTATAGTTATAAAGGAGACTCTGCCGGATTTTTTATAGCATGAGACCTATTAAGAACATTTGAGGACAGATGTTTCTAAGGGGGGAAGGATGTTACACCTCGTGGTTTTAAGACGATAATTAGAGAACGTAATTAAGAAATAAGATTCGAATCTTGGATATAGAGTATATTTATATATGCAAATCCGGAAATTAGTATAAAAAAAGATCTGATTCCGGAAATGTGTTGGTTACAACGTGTGGGACGTTGGAAGTTGATATTAATAAGTTGCATATTTTCCGTTATGGATTAGTGTCGTATTATAAGAATTATGACATTAAGAATACGAGATCTTATGAGATTTTCAAGTTTTAAAAGGAGTGGAACTTAAGGTTTATTAATTGTGAGATGTGGACCTAATTGCAATTAAGGATTTTCAGATTTTTTGGGCATAAAACATATTAACCCTTATTTTCTATATGTTATTTTCTTTTTCCACACTTCATCTTTCAAACCTCTCCCTCCCCTTTCTTCTCCCTCTCTGGTCGATCCCCTCCTCTTTCCTTAGCAAAAATTTAAGCCTTTGATTCTTCTTCCTAGATTAAGTTATATTACAAAACTAGAAGCCTAAAATTTGACTCAAAACAGTGGCAAAATCACGCCACTGCTGGGCCGAAAAATTGGGCAAAATTTCCAATTTTTAAGAGGGAATTTAAGGAAGAAAAACGTGTATGAATGAGAGATTAACATTGTAGAATGTATGCATGTCAATTTGGAGTTGAAGAAGTGTGAAAATTGAAGCAACCGATGGAACAGTAGCCGTGAGTTTTGGGGACTGTTTTGGTCTTCGTTTAAGGTAAAAATTATCCTTTTCATTAAGTATTTGGAAGGTTAATTGGTGTTGTAGTTAAGGGATAAAACTCATGTTAAAGAAGAATTGTAAATAAGGGAGTGCATGTGACTAATATGTTGTTGTAGCCGATTGAGACTGATTTGGGGTACTTTTGAATTGATTGTTGTTGGTGTATCATCGTCACTAATTGCATGTTGAAATTGAAGGGAAATCTTGATAATTAAATGTGTAATTAGTTATATGGAAGTGTTGAAACATGAATTGGATTCTAAGGAATTAAAAAAAGAATTGGTTTTTGTGGATGTTGGCCGAAAACTTGCTTGAAATTGTTGGATATTGTCGCGTCGAGTTAGGGGCTGTTTTGTGGAGTTTTAATGCTTAAAATATACGTTATGAACATGTATACACGATGTGGTAATTGCTAACGTATGTCCCAAAAGAATTAAAGTGTAAAAAAGGTGTTATGTTGCAAATTATAGGACTCGAACTCTTGTTGTTGTCGCTAGAGTTGGTGGACTGTTTTAAAGGTTGTTCTAATATGGATTAACATGAGATATAAGAATAGTAGTCACCTTGGTTGTTGTATTACCTAAATATAAAAGAGAAGGAATGTGTTATGATGGCGTAAATGGAATAATTGAGATCACTTTGGTTATATCCTTACGTTGTGATTGTTATTTGGTATTGTTGGCTTGGTTTGTAAGTTGTGGATATGAACATAAATAGGAAAAGCTCTGCCCGCATTTTTATAGAAAAGAGAGTCGTCATTCAATATAACTTACATTAGAAATCATAGAGTTGACGGACGTGTTATCATTGTTATAGGTTGACGTACTAGTTGAGACGAATCCTAATTATCGAGTCGGTATAGACGATAAGGTATGTAAAACTATTCTTTCTTTCTTTTTGACATGATTTGTATTAAATGAGCGTACGGCGGACGTACATGATTTCTACACGGTCTAACTCCTAATGATATTTGTTATGAGACGTGTCTTTAATTTTCCAGAAAACAATTCATTTTAATGATTTTATTGAGAATCGAATGATGATTTCACACCGAGTCCCATAATGAGCCGGGTACGATATGTATATGATTTCACACCGAGTCCCATAATGGGCCGGGTACGGTATGTATATGATTTCACACTGAGTCCCATAATGGGTCGGGTACAGTATGTATATGATTTCACACCGAGTTTCATAATGAGTCGGGTACGGTATGTATATGATTTCACACCGAGTCCCATAATAGGCCGGGTACGGTATGTATATATGTATATGATTTCATTCACATCGACACCCTCACTGGGGGGCCGGGTACGGTGGTCGGTGTATATATATACATGACTCTCATTTTTATAAGGTACAGTTGACTCTCGTTTTTATATGACACCGTTGGATTTGGTATTTGATTATTATACTTGTCTCTTATTATCTCTTGGTCAGTTATGATATTAATTACAGTACTTCACATTTTACATACTCAGTACATTATTTCTTACTGACCCCTCTTTCCTCGGGGGGCTGCGTTCATGCCCGCATGTACATGTTCTCAGTTTGGTGATCCTCAGGCTTAGGACTCCTACTCAGCTGGTTGGAAATCTCATTTGATTCAGAGCTTGTCTTTTTGGTACAGAGCCCTATTTTTTTGACTTATGTATATTTAGGGGCACGACGGGGCCCTGTCCCGTCATATGTCGTTATCCTTCTTATAGAGGTATGTAGACAGTTGTGGGTTGTATATGTGTGGGTTGGTTATATGAGGATTGTATATATGATTTGGTCAACTGTACTACTGTTTTACTCTATTTTTGGGATGTTCCCACATATAAGTGATAGTATATGGTGGCAGACTTGTCGGCTTGCCTATTTTGTTATGTTGAATTGTTGTGACTCCTCAGGAGACAGGTCTAGTCTGACATGTGTTATTATTACAGTGTTATGCTGTCGAATTTCGTCTGGTTCTTAGTGTCAGTCTGATTATACGTGATAGGTTAGTATAATGACGTCTAATTAAGGCGCCATGTTCACGGCCCGCCGGGTCGGGTCATGACAAATAATACATATATTATATTGAAAATATAATCTATGACATCCAGTGACCGAAAGTATTGTGTATATTTATATACAATTGAATAAATTCCTTCTTTTACAATATTACCATATAATACAAAAAAGAATTACAAAGTTGAAGTCGCAGATGACTTCTACCTGAAAAATCTACCTAAATAGACATAGACAATATCTCATTACAATTGCTTCAATAAAGAACTAATATAGAATCTGGGCAGCAATTATTATGTTGGACAGAATGTTGTCGACACGCTCGGGCAACACTTGTGATCCAGTTTTCTGATGAATATATCGGAAAGCTCTCTTGATATTTTTCCTTAACTTTTTCTGGATATCAATTCACTGATGCAACCTCTCTATTTATAGTAGAGGGTCTTCCTTGAAATGCTCATTGAATCGTTGTAGAGGTTGAGAGAAAGATGGGCAGCCTATAAGGTTTGTTGGAGAAGAATGTGGAGTAAGATCCTCTAACTTCTTGGACTTGTTATCCAAGATTAGCAACGGCTTTGACTTGGTCCTCCCACGTTTTCATCAGCTCCAAAAACTCTTTGCCAAGTCACTTTTATTATCGTGGTAAAAATCCCACGAGATCTTCAGTTTCGTGAAGTTAGGCAAAACTGTTTCACAGAATGTTGATCCGAATATCGTGACATTTGTTCCAACATTTCTGATTTTAACTTAGAGCTAAAAATGATATATTGGGCAAAATGTCACAATACCGAACCCAACATTAACACAAATAATCACTTTCATAACAGTACCTGTAAGATGATATTAATCTCCCTTAGGGAGTCTTCTCATTAATATCAAAGTATATATATAGTACAATATTCATCCCTTCTACAGTAGGAATCCTAAGCCTTTCCAAAAGAGGAATCATAGTTTTACCATAATTATATTTACACAATATATGGAAATATTCTAATTATGGGTAGGAAATATTATGTTCTTTATATACACGTTTACACACACCCTCAGTCGGAGCGGGAGGAGGCCGGACGCTGAGACTGGATCTGAAGTCAAGAAATAATTGTCTGGGAAGTCCTTTGGTAAATATGTCTGCATACTGATAGGATGATGGAACATGTAACACTCTGACATGACCTAGAGCAACTTTCTCACGAACGAAGTGTAGGTCTATCTCAATATGCTTGGTTCGCTGATGTTGAACCGGATTGTGAGAAAGATAGATGCCAGAGATGTTATCACAATACACAATAGATTCCTGACGCAGAGGACATTGAAGTTCTAACATAAATTTCTGAGCCAACAAATCTCAGCTACCACATTTGCAACGCCTCTGTACTCAGCCTCGGCACTGGATCGAGATAGGGTAGCATGTCGCTTGGCAGACCAGGAATCCCTTAAAAAAACACAAAAGCCGGAGGTGGAGCATTGTGTGTCCGGACACCCTGCCCAATCTGCATCCGTATATGAAACAACTTGTTTAGTGCAGAGGGGTATATGTGTAAACCATAATCAAAAGTGTCCTTAATGTATCGAATGATACGCTTAAGAGCAGTGAAATGAGACTCTCTGGGGGCATGCATGAATAAGCACACCTGCTGAACAACATAAGCTATGTCTGACCTGGTAAAGGTGAGATACTGGAGTGCACCTGCAATGCTCCTATACAGAGTAGGATCAGAGACTGGAGCACCATCCATGTCACTGAGCTTAGATTTAGAATCAACTGGAGTAGGCACCTCTTTGCAGTTCGTCATCTTAGCCCTGTACACAATCTCGTCTGCATACTTACGCTGACACAAGAACATATGATTGGCAGACCTGGTCACTGATATCCCCAAAAAGTAACTCAGCTTCCCCAAATCAGTCATTGCAAATTCGGACTTAAGCAAGACAATAATCTCATTTTTCAATCCGTCGGAGGAGGCAGTAAGAATAATATCATCCACGTAAAGTAATAAGTAAGCAGTGCTACTACCTCGATGAAAAAGGAAGAGTGATGTATCACTCTTGCTGCATACAAACCCAATATGTAAGATATACCTGGAAAAGCGATCATACCACGCACGGAGGGCCTGTTTCAGGCCATATAGTGACTTACGGAGATGACAAACATAGTGAGGAACTGCTGGATGGGTGAACCCTGGCGGCTGATGCATGTAGACTGTCTCTCTTAGATCCTCATGTAAGAATGCATTCTTCACATCAAGCTGATGGATCGGCCAGTGTTTGCCCATGGCAATGCTCAAAATTGTGCGAATGGTAGCCGATTTGACAACCGGGCTGAAAGTCTCACCACAATCAATACCTTTCTGCTGATTTGTGCCATTAGCCACAAGTCGTGTCTTATACCTCTCAAGAACTCCAATGTCTCTGAATTTGTGGCGAAATAGCAACAGACAACGAATCAATTCACCCATCAGGTCTAGGCACTAGATCTCATGTGTGCTGTTTAGTTAAATCATTGAATTTCTCAGACATAACCGCATTCCAATTAGGGTCTTGTTTAGCCAATATAGGGTTCTTAGGAATTGATAAAATGGTTTGGGCAGACAAGTTAAATTGGACTTTGGGTTTGAAAAATTTCATGTTTTGTACGAGTTTCCATTTGGTGAGTGAGGATATTGGGAGGCTCCGAGGCGGAGGGATTTGTTGGATATGGAGAAGGAGGGGCTGACGTCAAAGGAGGCGCTGCGGTGCCTAGATCATGGACCGCGGTACTGTAAGGGGCCGTCGACGGCGTCGTGGCGCCGTGATCAAGGGTCGTGGCGGAGGATCGAGATCTCTACGATGTTTTAGCGCCGCGGTCTTTGTCGGTAAATCGACCTATTCACGGAGTTTTGCACGCATGATCGACCGCCGCGGCGCGATCTTTGAAGAAGGCTGCTATGCTTTAGTTGACTGAGGATGATGGGAGAGATGTCAGGATCGTCAAGGAAAGAGTAATCCAGTTTTTGGAACTTTTTAAGATTCGAAAACGCGAATGTGGTCTCGTCGAATGTGACGTGATGAGAGATGTGAATCTGACGAGTGGACAAGTCATAACATAGATAGTCCCTATGGTTCGGCGGGAATCGTAGGTAGACACATGAAGTGGACCGAGGAGCTATTTTGTGAGGAGTAGTAGAGGCAAGGTTAGGATAGCATAGGCAACTGAATATCTGAAGATGCTCATAAGACGAGACTCTATGATAGAGGATTTCGGTGGGGGTCATATTGTGAAGGGTGCTAGTTGGGAGAATATTGAGAACATATTCTTATATTTTAGCAACATAGACCCAGAAGGAAGGAGGTAGGGATGCATGAACCAATAGGGTGTGAATCATATTGTTAATGGTGCGGATGATTCTTTCAGCTTTACCGTTTTGAGGAGAGGTGTGGAGGCAGGAGAAGTAAAAGACCATGTCATTATTAGTACAAAAACGGTGAAACATAGAGTTGTTGAATTCACGACCATTATCGCACTGAAAAGATTTTGCGCCTTTTTCAAACTGTGTTTGAATGAATGTTCGAAACTCAAAAAATTTGGCAAACACTTTCGATTTAAATTTGAGAGGATACAACTAAACAAAGTGAGAAAAATCATCTATTAAGATAAGATATTATTTATGACCGAGAGAACTAACAACAAGTGATGTCCATAAATCGGCATGTATAATATCAAAAGGTGCAAAAGTAACACTAGTAGATGATTTAAACGGAAGACGAATATGTTTGCCTAAAGAAAACAAAACACAATTTTGGGCAAGCTTCCCATTACAAGTAATGAAATTATTACCTCTAAGAAAATTAAAGACTGGAGCTCCTGGATGACCAAGCCTATTATGTCATGTGGATGAAGAAATTGTCGCTAGAGAGACGGGAGAGCTAGATCTAGCAGCGGAGGTGGGAGTGAATGGATATAGATACCCCGTGCTATTGCATCTCGTAAGAGGTGTCCCCATATGAAGATACTTCACAGTGAAACTAAAAGGGTCAAAATCAACATACATAATTATTAGGAGTGAATTTGCGGATAGAGATTAGATTCTTAATTACATGTGGGGAATATAGGGTATTTTGAAGTGGGAATGGATTAGGAGGTGGTGTGTATAATGTACCAAAACCCTTTACTAGAATGCGGTGGTCACTACCAACTGTCACAAATTGAGAATGCTTTAAACCAAACAGTTTGGGAATATTACCTGCAGTCCGGGTGAGGTGAGAAGTGGCTCCGGAGTCCATGTACTAGTTGTTGTCAGGTTGTTGCATGTTGAGACTGTTGAAGGCCTGACCCAACTCAGTGGGCGTCATCTTTGGCGGGCTGCCAGGCTGATGCGTACGTAAGTGAGTTTCTTTGCGGTCTGGACTTGCCGGTGGGCGAGGACCAACAACCCGTGGTGGGAGTACTGGTTGAAGGGTTGCTGGTACTGGAACTGCGGCGGCGCTGCGGCGTTGTACGGATACTGTTGGGGCACCAAGTCGCTGGACTGATTCTGCGGTCCCTGTTGTTGTTGCTGCTGATTCTGTTGTCCGCGACCCCTACCACGACCACGGCCTCCTCTGCCGCGACCTTTGCCACCCTTGCCACCGCGTTCCTGCTGCGGTTGAGAGTTGTCTGGCAGCGTTGGATCTTGAGGGCGTGTTTCTACAGCTAACGCCTTCTGATTATGCTCATCCTGCTTAGCACGACGAGTCTCTTCGAGCAACAACTGCGAGCGAGCTTTGTTAAACTGGGAAGCGGATCCTCCTGTTGAATTATGGCGGCTAATGTGTCATAGTCGTCTTTGGGAAGACCTGCAATCAATTGCAGCACCATTTTAGTGTCCGAGACAGGCGTATCAACGTTGGAGAGTTGATCCGCCAGGAGTTTCAACTGTCTGCAGTACTCAGTCATGTTGGAGAAATTTCAATGCGTGTATTGTTAAACTGTTCCTCCAAATACACCGCACGAGTGTGCTTGTTTTCTTGAAAGATTTCCTCCATGCGGTTCCATAACTCAAGGGTTGTGGCGCCAGATTTCATGATAGTAAGAAGAAGATCCTGAGAAATACTATCATAAATCCACTGTTTGACGCCGGCGTCTAGACGACACCAAGTAGACTCATCAACCTCCGGAGGGCGCGGAATAGTGTCATCGATATGATCACGCACGTTATAGAGACATGCATGATTACGAAACAGTTCAACCCAGGGAGAATACTGACTGTTTTCTTGATCAAGAAGAATGAGAATATAGTTCTTGATGTTTGTAACAGTTCGGGCTGGATGAAAAGAGGATGACAACGTGGTGGTGGGATTTGTGGAGGTGGAAGCGTCAGAAGTATTGGAAGAATCCTGCGTATCCATTTAGAGAAGAGAGAAAATAGGAAGAAAAGTAGCACAAAAAATCGAGAAATTAGAAGAAGGGTCGCGACAGTGTAGTGGGGAGGGTCGGCGGCGGGAGAGGGAATTTCTAGGGTTTTGTGTGGTAGGTTCTTGATATCATGTAAGATGATATTAATCTCCCTTAGGGAGTCTTAATCTCCCTTAGGGAGTCTTAATTTCATTAATATCAAAGTATATATAGAGTACAATATTCATCTCTTGTACAGTAGGAATCATAAGCCTATACAAAAGAGGAATCTTAGTCTTACTATAATTATATTTACACAATATATGAAAATATTCTAATAATGAGTAGGAAATATTATATTGTCTGTATACACGTTTACAGTACCATTTTACTCTAATACATAAGTTTTTCTTTAGATAGATTTTTCTTATATCATATTTCACCTCTTTAGCAATTTGTATATCTATAATAATGTACCATTCATTATTATAAAGGTATATTGTTGTTGGATAGTTTTTTTGTAAAACTATTGTTTTATATCAATCTTACTAGCTTGAATATATATGGAACATAACGTCAAATTTTTTGTAAACTTGAAATATGAAAAAGTAAAAGATAAAGTTAGGAGCTTTTTGTTTTCTACCACTTTCTACACATTCCACCTTACATATATTCCGTCAATTCTATTATTTTTTTTCGTTATCATTCATGTCATTTTTTGGATATTTTATCTATGAAAATCAAATAAGATCTAAATGTGAAATGGTGTTATAAGTATATATCAATCAATCCTCATAACAAAAAAAAAGTCCAAAATATTGAAAGTATTAATGATAAATTTAACTGTTTTACATATCTCATTAAAATATCTCTTACTGAGACCAATTCCACGTGTATAAAGAAACGTGACATTTGTAGCTTGATAACTATAATATGAATTAGCTAGTTAGATGGTTGAGATAGATAGACTGGATTTACACTCTTAAACTCTAGACCTAATTTCGTTTTTTAGCCTAGTATCTTCAATCCATGCCATCACACGCTACTGCGACGTTTCTGAAGTTTAGTGCTAATTTTGTGTGAAATTTTGCTATCTTCAATCTATGCCATCACACGCTACTGCGACATTTCTGAAGTTTAGTGCTAATTTTGCTCGTTTTCTGCACTAACTTGTACTCTCCGTCTCAAATTATTTGTCTTGATTATTAAAAATATTTTTCTGAAATTACTTAGCGTTTTAAAAGTTCAAGGCCCAATTATTATTGTTAGTAAATTGTGTGTTTATGGTGAGAAATCTGAATATGCTTCAAGCCATGTACCTTACTTGGATTGTGGTGAGAAATCTGAATATGCTTCGTGTGATCACTCTCCAAAGAGAATTATTTGTCCCTTACAAATACTCTCTCATAATAGAATAAAGCAAACCCAAGAAATAATGAAAACAAATCTCCGAACTCATAAGAATTAATGTTGCATTCATTGCATATTTTCATAAGAAAGAATGTTGTACTTGGAATCATTCTTATAGCCCGTCATAAATAGAGATCTATATTTTAAATGTTGGCGCTAATTTGTAGTAGCGGCTAGTGTTAACAATCATATACTGAGAATAGAAGTAATCGGGAGATTGAGATAAGGTGAGGAGTCGAGAGAAGAAGGAAGACCAGAGTGCAGTTTTGGGGAGCAAAAATCTGCTCTTTTGTATATTTGATATTAACTCTCTATTTTCTTAAGTAAAGCAACACTATACAACTATTTATGACTATTATGTTGCAGAAATAACCACATTGCAGAAATAACCACTAACTAAACTAACTAACCACATATATATGCAATGTATATATGTGGTATATCTCAACACGCCCCCTCAAGCTAGGAGATATGAAGACATTTTCTTCATTCCTAGCTTGGACGTGAATTTCAGTGAGCACATAAACCTGCTACAAGCCTGGAAGCAGATGATGAATGTTCATTTGCATATGTATCAGGTGCAAAATAACTGGCAAGCATACGCCTGGTGATATCGACGACTTCAATATTCTCCACAGAGTGGACCATCTGGAGCTCTTGCTTTGTAATTTCTCTTGCAAGAATGGGATAGCACTTCAGAATTTTCAGTTACAGGCAACTCTGGTTGACAGCCTCTACAGGCATATATGGAGATGCAAAAAATCCACGCCTGAGTATCCCAGATTCTCTACGTTCTCCGCATATTTCACAATTGCTAACATCCTCGACATTGGCCATTATACAATTGATACAGAACCACTTCAGAACTTCTGCTCATGTAGGCGTAAAGTTTGAAACATTTCCACAGTCTCAATGTCAAACCTTATGCTTAGTCTTTGGCTTAGGAGGCTCAAAAGGACATGTCAAAATAGCAATTTTGGCATCCTCAATTTGCTTTGGCATCTGTGGATGACATATATCTTTGTCGACTATGAATTCTATTTTCCCTTAGCAGAAACAACACCATCTGGTGCCTCTGTTTCTGCATTTTTATCAACAATACCAACACAAAAATCAGCAGGAAACACCAACAAGAAGTGTAGGTAGAAGCAGCAACACTAACAGACAGCAGCTTAATATCAAGTCCAGGTGCATAAAGATTCAATAACACACTGCTTTGAGTCCTTTAAACTCTCTTCTGTAGTAGAATCAGGGGTTTGGTTTGACCCCAGCAACTAACTTTCATAAACAGCTTCTTCAGCAATAGAAATAACATCACCAGATTCATGAATGGCAGCAAGAATAACGCAAATCATACCAAAGAAGAAAAGTCTCGACCATCCGAATCAATGCGCAGCGGTAGCCATATCTGTGATGCTGTCCAAGCCTATTTTGGCTCTACGACAGTAGCCATATGCCCATAATACCATTTGACAAGTTATTAATATCTCTTACATGCCTTTATTGTTGTTGCCTCTAATTTCTTCTTGTCGTCTCCTTTTTTTTTTTTTTTTTATCATCCTCTTTCTTTGCATCCTCTTTTTTTTGGCTCATCTTTCTTCTTCTCCGGCTCTTTTGCTGGTCCAACAGAAAGTATCTCAGTGTGACATAGCTTCTTCACTTTCGAAACTAGTTTAACTGGATCTACATTTCCCGTTACTGTCAATTTCTTGTCCTTCGAGTCTATCGAAATTGAGTCTACCCCTTCCGCAACGGAAACTTTTTCATGACCTTTTGCTTGATTTTCTCATCAAGATACTCCAACTTCAGCACTACTTTCATGCCTTAACTAAATGGACAACAACCATCAAAACTTTAATGTATCAGAAATCATATTTTGTTGAAAGAAGCAATATCACAACTTTAGCAGCAGCAGTTGCAACATCTGCAACAACTGTACAACTGCAGAAACAATTTGTTCTGCCTTCTTTTATATGCAACAACTGTACAACTACAGCAGTTTGTTGTCATCAACACTACAAACAACAGCAGGCACATCTGCAAATCAGCTGCAAACAAGTAGATAAAGCAGCAGCAAACAGAAACCAAATCTCGAGTGAGAAGCCAACATATCCTCTGTTTGGAATTCTTTCTCCCATTTCCATCCAGTCCTGCAATACCTGCTGCATCTAAGGATGCAGTATCAAAAACTTGAACAAAGTGATTCAAGATGTGTATCACCAGCAGTAGCAACATATGCTGTCCAGCAGTAATATCTGCAGTAGAAACAGCAGCAATACCAGTGACACTATAATTTGATTCTGAACCAGCAGCCATCATATCAGCAGCTACAGGCCTTTTATAAACTGAATCTCTTAGTTTCTATTCTTAATTTGACAGAAACCATTGGATTCATCTTGACGGAGAACCCCTCGTTCTCTAGTCTCTCTCGGACTAGAGAATCTCTCGATTCTCTCTATGAATTTGTTCTGAACCAGCACCAGCAGACTACAATTCTGAACCAGCACCAGCAGAATTTGATAAGCGGCAAGAACCTCTTCGTTCTCTAGTCATTCTTGGACTAGAGAATCTCTTGATTCTCATCACGCAATCTATTCTTTGAATTGAGCTTCAACTCAATCCATTACTAGTCTCCGACGAAGTATCTCTCGGTTCTCAGTCAATTTGTCGCTGAAAACTCCTCGATCCTTCTATCGATCTATTGTTCTAGCCTTGCTCTTAGCCGACAAGGCAAGTGAAATATTTCTCGTAAAGCAACAGTAATATTTCTCGTAAAGCAACAGCAACAGTAACTCCATTATTTCTTTCACCAACTGCTTCAATACTAGAAACAGCAAAGTAAGAACAATAACACACGAATAGAAACTAACACAAAATCAGCGACTATTTCAGTCACTGACCAATTCACCAACTCTGGAAGCCACATCAACAGCAAGCCAACACAGCAGCAATATCAGCTGTGGTTCATACTTCATACTAGTCCAGTTCCTTTTGCATAAGGGAACCAGCAACACTTATTACTACCACACAGAACAGACAACCACATCTATCAACAACAACGAACTCGACACCTTTCACCAACACATAATAATATGAAAATAACCTCTAAAAATAATTTTGGCGATCTTCGACGTCGCAATGATAGCCAAAGGCGGAGTGTATCCGCACAAACCGATAACATATCCATATGACTCGATCGACAAAGACGATAATAGAAAATACCTCAATCTTCGATTCTCTGTTTTCCGAAAAATCGCAATCGCGATTTCGTTTTCAATTCTCAATTGCTGCGATTCGAGTGGATAGAAATTACTGTCCAATCGATCGATTCTGAATTAGTTTCTTCTGAACCAGTTACTTCAATTTCTCTCCTCTCGAACGATTCTGAATTTCTCATTGTATACTCTATTAGCTCCTTTGATTTCGATTTTGACTTCGAGTCGAATCGATTGCTTCGCGATTCCGCGATTCCGCGATTCTGATTTTCAGAACAGGAAATCGCAATTCTCAGAATCGATTGCAATATCACTGATCTTCCTCCAGTTTCAGTTTCTTCAATTCAGTTCCTTCGCATCAATTTCTTCAATCAGTTTCAATTTTTCTTCGATTTTGATTTTCTGATTTTTAGAAAATCTCTATTCGTTTCTTCAATTGATTGCGCGATATGAAGGTCCTACGAATCGGTAGGCTCTGATACCATGTTAACAATCATATACTGAGAATAGAAGTAATCGGGAGATTGAGATAAGGTGAGGAGTCGAGAGAAGAAGGAAGACGAGAGTGCAGTTTTGGGGAGCAAAAATCTGCTCTTTTGTATATTTGATATTAACTCTCTATTTTCTTAAGTAAAGCAACACTATACAACTATTTATGACTATTATGTTGCAGAAATAACCACATTGCAGAAATAACCACTAACTAAACTAACTAACCACATATATATACAATGTATATATGTGGTATATCTCAACAGCTAGACTATGGATTCAAGAATTTAATGGCCGCATGTCCCAAAAAGTCATCTCGTTGCAATATTAGGGTCTGTTTGGCCAAGCTTCTGAAAAAGTATTTCTATTTCTTAGAAGTAGTTCTGCAGAAACTGTTTCTGGAGAATCTGTTAGGATGTTTGACTTATAGTTATAGAAGTACTTCTCAGAAACAGAAACAGTTTCTTGTTTGACTCACATTTATGCAAATTTACTAGAATATTTTTTTTAATAGATTTAAAACTATTAAAAATATTTTTTTCTATCCTATGTTTCTAAAAATTAGTATACCTTTACAATTTAATAATTTAAAAAAAAATTATTTAATTACAACATTTAATCAAAAAATAATATTATATTGTACATAAGAAATGTAACGACAATATGATAGTTAGAGATGTCAGTGGGGAGGGTAAATGCGGGTACCGCCCCGCAATCGCTCCATTTGGGGCGGGTTTGGGGATGGTTTGGTGGGTGGTGGGGCGGATATGAATATCAAAAGTGCTACCCGCCATGGGTAGTGGGGCGAGGGTGGATTTCATATAAGACCCGCCGCACCGTATCCGCTCCGCCCTGCTACCCGCATTGTCCGTACCCGCTCCGTCAATACATGCATCGCCTATTAATTTAATTATACTATTTACTAATTTATTTGGTCATTTCTTGATTTAAAATTTGACTTCACCATCTATATTCTAAATCATATAAAGGCATCACTAAATTAAAGTACACCAACAGAATATAGTAACTTCTGTTTTTCATATTCTATTCTTGTCTAAAATATTCTGTCTGACTTGTAAAAATTCTCAAAATTGAGTAACCTCCTCAGTATCTTTTACAACTTTAACCTAAAAATCTACAATTCTTCTGTGGGTGGTAATGTGTAAAACGAGAAAATAACAACAACAACTATTTGTTAGAAATCTGGAAATGATCAAATATGAGGGTTTGTTGAGTCGACCAAATTCTTGATCTATCCTTTAGATAATATTGCCCCGTATATCCTTTCAACGGTTGTAATGACAACTTATATCTCAAAATAAAACAGCAATCAAACAAATGAGCAAAGAAAACTCAAGTGTTTGCTTGGAAGAAAGATCTTTGAGTGTTTGTGATTGCAAGAAAAGGAAGACAATTTCAGAAAATTGTTGAGTGTAAGATGTCAAATGTGTTTTGCAAATGAGCCAAAGGCCTCATTTTATAATGTTGAGAAGAAGACCTTCCAACTAGACAAGTTATGGCTTTGAATGACCAAGTAATGGCCATTAGTATGGAGTTACAATTCAGTCAAGTAATGGTTGAATTCAAGAGCAAAATAATGAGGAGTTAATCCTCCAAAGTCACCAAACGCCGCTTTATTCTTCTCAGCGGATCGAACGGTCACAGCGCGCGTGACGCAGAGTGGCGCCGTGGCGCCAAAATATCAGGGACTTGGCGACGCGGTCCTGCATGAAGGCGCCGCGGTGCTCCAGCACCACGGTTCTTGCCGTCGCGGCCCGATCATGACTCGTTTCATCTTTTAACACATTATACATTTCTTTCTTCATTTACCAACGTGAAACCAACGTCATTTGACCAATAACCGTCTATTACCTTACGTCTCAAACAATTCATATACGTACCAATATCTCTTCCATTTAAGAAAATTATGATCTTTGACATTGTATGTACACGTGTGTGGAAACGTTTCCGACGTGTGGAGCCCCTAATTGTTCGATTCGTAATTAAATAGGATTAACTATATTTCACGTTTAATAAATATTTCCAACAATTCCCTCTTGGAAGAGATTTTGGTGCACGCGTATGGTGTCATTCTAGCAATTACTCGGCGGAACGATGTTGCATCTGGAGAGGTAGTCAGAGCTTTGAACCTTCAATAGTAGAATACCATCGGACATATTTACTGCGCGGTGAACGTGATGTCTTGAACCGTCAGTGTTTAGTATATGCCAAGACAATGATACCAACACAACACATTTCCTACTCAATCTTTCTAGTGTTTTGTCCGTCGTGGACACACTTGGATTCTTAAGTACGTTCATTTGAGACGGTCTGTCCTCGTACTTAAATAGGCGGTCTCCTACAAGATATCCTACAATACCCGGCTTGTACGAGCGTTAGGAACCATTAAAAGTTTCCCCAGCCTAACCTCAATTATCGAGAATAATTAAAGGTTTTGGAAACTTATCATTTATCCCTCTATAGGTAGCACTTTTTGTCTATCACGGGAATGGCCTTGGATTATGTTTCTTAAGAAGAAATCATTATCCGAAGTGCTCTTGCTTCCACAGAAGCGCTCAACTGAACCTTTACAGTTTAGTTTTTCCATTGAATCTTATCCCTGGGATCTCCAGTCCGTAAGGTTGAGTGTCCACTATATTGATTCTTATTGATTGGGTTTTAAGCTCATTCCCCTAGACAGGCAGTTCATCTGATCTCTGGATATTTCCTTCGTCAAGGGATCTGCTATGTTTTCCTTAGATTTTATGTAATCAATGGAAATCACACCCGAGGTGATCAGTTACCTAACGGACTCATGTCTCCGTCGGATATGACGAGACTATTCGTTGTATATCTAACTCCATGATCTTCCTAAAACCAACTGACTGTCGCAGTGGATCATTACAGAATACATGGTTATATCCCAACATGGGACATCTTCAAAGAAACCATGAAGCCATTCAGCTTACGGATGAGTCTTGCCAATTTATTGACTGCATACGCGATATCAGGTCGAGTGCAATTTGTGATAGACATCAGACTCTCAATCTCCTGCGTATCGCTCCTGGCATACGGATACACCAAGATGTTTGTCAATCTTTTGACTTCTATCCAATGGTGTCGTTACCGGTGAACTGTCGAACATCTCAAATTTTTTCAGCACATCCTTAATGTAGTGAGATTGAGATGAGACCAATTCGTTAGTTGTCTTAGAGACCTTGATCCCTAAGATAACATCTATGACTCTCATATCTTTCATGTCAAAACATTATTTTTAGAACTTTCTTAGTCTCTAGGATTACCATAGGACTGCACCCAGTGATCAACAAGTCGTTTACATAGAGGAATGTCATGCCTAATGAATCGGTTATTACTTATGCCTAATGAGTCAGTCATTTTCTCTTCATGCAAACACACTCGTCTTACTTGTTAGTTGAGACCCCTTTCGATAGTAGGGTACTATCAAATTTCTCGTGCCATTGTTTAGGACCTATTTCAGCCTGTACAATGATTTGACAAGCAGGCAGACCTTTGTCTCTTATTACGGAACCACATACCCCTCTAGTTGGTCTATGTATATTTCTCCTTCCAAATCATCATTTAGGAAGACCATCTTGACATTCATTTGATGTATTTCAAGATCCCGCAAAGCGGCGATAGTTGTGAACATATGTATGGATGTCTTAGGTTTGTACTTGTCTATAGATCCATTGGCATTGTTGGTTCTCAACTTCTGCTTTGTAGCGTTTGAATGCTTCAAAGGCTTCATCTTTACTTCTTAGTAAGTAAATGTAACAAAACCCTGTGCCATCATCTATGAAAGTCACAAATTACTTGTTCCCCCCTCTAGTTTGAGCGAACTTCAAATCACATATGTCAGTGTGTATAAGTTCTAGAGGAGCGATTTCCCTTTCGACGGATCTAAAGGGACTCTTGGAAAGTTTTTCCTCTACGCACACCTTACACTTATGTTGAGAGTTTATGTCGATACACAACAATGATTCCAACTTTACCAACCTTATTATAGATTGATAGTTAACTTGTCTAATCTATGGTGCCATAAATTAGAAGACACAAACAGGTAAAAGAAAGGCTCGGGTTTATTGATAATAGAAGGCAATACAAGTACAGTATTTGCCTTAAAGAGGCCTTCACACGCGAAGCATCTTTCTAAGTAGACGGCATTATAGGTGTAACATTAACCTTAAGGAGGCCTTCACATGCGAAGCCCCTTCCTACAAATGTTCCGTTTTTAGTGATTACAAACTTATTAGCCTCTAACACTAGTCTAAAACCAGTATTCCCAAATAAATTTTTAGATATTAGATTTCGTCGAATTTCTGGGACATACATCACTTCTTTGAGAATCAGCTCTTTTCCGGATGTCATCTTAAGGATTACCTTTCCTACCCCCAGCACCTCTGAAGAGGAGTTGTTGCCCATGAATAACTTTTTATCTGTGACTGGTGTATACATGGAGAAAACGTCTTTATTGGAACAAATGTGACGGGTAGCACCCGTATCCAACCACCATTGCGTCAGATTCTCAACAAGGTTTGATTCTAGCACCACTGCTGATAATTCTTCAATCATATCATCTAGGAGCGTGTCTTCGATGATGTTTACCTTATCATTGCCTTTATCATATTTTTGCTTGCGGCAGTCTTTGGCCATATGACCAACTTTACCACAATAGTGGCATGTTCCCTTGAATTTTTCAGTTGTTTGGGATTGTCCATCCTTCTGAAACTTCCGTTTTTTGCTTGGATTCCCTTTGCCTTCCGTCAGATTTGCCTTAGCCTCAGCGGGTTGTTTCCCCTTTGATATGGCTTTCTTATTGTTTTCTTGAATCTGGAGTTTGACAATAAGTTCGTCTAAAGTCATCTCCTTCGTTTTGAGTTTCAAGTAATTCATAAACTTATTCCACGAGGGAGGCAGCTTCTCGATTAATGCCCCAACTAAGAATTTCTCGTTGGCCTTCAATCCTTCCAAGTCTATGTGATGTAGGATCATTTGAAATTCCTGGACTTGGGATGAAACACTTTTGTTGTCCACCATTTGAAATTTCCCAATGATGAACTTCTTGCTACCCGCATCTTGGGTATCGTACTTCTTTTGTAGTTTGTCCCACAACTGCTTGGCAGTTTCAATGGTACAATATATCGTGTAGATAGGATCAGATAAACTTTTTAAAATATAGTTCCTGCATATGAAATCATTGTGTTTCCATGCTTCGCGAACCACCCTCATGTCGTCATCAACATGGTTACCTCGGCCCCCTCCTGCCAAATCATTTGGCTGAGAGTCTATGTCTTCCCCAACTTATGGAGGGTTCTTCGGTTAGGAAACATTTTAGTCTCATAACCGTCAGGAAAAACAACATCTCTTGCTGTCATCGCTTAAAATGTGCACCCATGAACTTCTCGGGACGTTCATGGTGGAAACCAGCATGAGTTGGAGCAGGAGTGCTCCCTTGATCAGTAGCAAAGGCATTGTAAATACCTTGAGCAGCAGTGGGGACACTAGTTGTGCCAAACGTATTATTGACACCATTTGTGCCAAACGCAGCAGGTTGGAAGGCATTTGGAATGCCTGGATTAGTGGGAGAGTAGGCAGTGGAATTGCCTTAAGTAGTGGGATTGAAGGCAACGAGATTTCCTTGAGCATTGGCGTTGTTCAAAGCGTTGAATTGGTCTTCAGAATACATGTTGTTTGTCATGGCCCGACCCGACGCCCTAATTGGACGCCATTACACTAACTTGTCACATAATCAACTGACACTTAAGGGTAATAGAAAATTCGACAGCATAACGTTGCATCTATAACATATGCCCAAAGTAGGCGAGCCGACAAGGCTGCCTTACACAACTAATCAATATGTCACAACAGGATAGCGGACTAGGCTTCCACCAAATAGCATCACTTAGATAAGGGAACAATCAAATTAGGCAAGCCGACAAGGCTGCCACTATATACGGGAACATCCCAAAACGAGTGCAACAATACAGCTGGCTAAAACTCATAAATAATCTACACCAGTCCAAAACACATCTACCACCCACAACTGTCTACAGACCTCTAAGAGTACGATAACGACATATGACAGGACAGGACCCCGGCGTACCCATAAATATGTACAATCAAAATAAGAGAGGTTTTGTATCAAAATAACTGGCTCCGGAACAATGGAGCTCTCCAACAGCTGAATAGATGTCCTAAACTGGGGGATCACCTAACCGAGCACATGTACCTTTGGGCATGAACGCAGCCCCCCGGGGAAAAAAGGGTCAGTACGATAGATGTACCAAGTATGTGAAACCAACAGTACTGTAAATGAATTCATGACAGTCCAAAATATAACAGGAGGCAAGTATGAAATCAACATAACAGTGTAACTTTGCCTTACCAAAATGGGAGTAATGAAAATCAGTTCTTACCTTTTGTAAAATATGCAAGTCATGCCAAAATCAGGGTTTCCTACCCCCAAAATATAATAGCACGGGACTCGAACCCGCCTAAGTATATATATATATATATAATATGGGACTCAAATCCAAATAAGTATATTTATTGTGGGACTCGAACCCACGTAAGTATATAGAATAATGTAATGTCATGGGACTCGAACCCAAGTAATATAATAATAATAGTCGGGATTCGAACCCGAAATATACAACATGTTGTCGGCCCTCTATGTGAGGGACTCGGTGAATGTATAATAAGACTTGACACGAGTAGATATCATGAGCAACCATATGCAATTAGAAATCATTTTTTGACTTTCGATTGTATCATCATAATAAACTCTTTTATTGACAATCATAGACACTTATTATAACAACTATCCTTTAACACTAACTTTGTAGGAAATCTTGTACGTCCGCCGTACTTTTATTAAAGTCATGTCAAATGGAAGTCTTTCACAAAGTCATGCCAAAAGAAAGAATGAGAGCCTCACATACCTCTTATGCGAACTAAACAACTCAATATTAAGATACGTCTCGTCTAGTACGTCAACCTATAATAATGATAATTCGTTCGTCAATTCTATGATTTCTAACGTGAGTTATATTGAGTAACGACTTTCTTCTTAACACACATTCAATACTTAGGTTACAACAACATGCAACTTCAATTAAATCATAAGAGAAGGATTTAACCTTGATTTAATGCCAAAACAGTCCCTAGGACCGAACCCACTGCCCTTTCCGAAAGCCCACCGTTTTAGCCAAGTTCTTGTCCAATTTTAGCACTTCTTCAACTCCAAATTGACATGCATGTATTTTACAATGTTAACCCATTATCTTTACACATTTTCCTCCAAATTCTTCACTAAAAAATCTGAAATCGCGCTTCTTTTTCGCCCAAGGCAGCTTTTTGCTCATCGCTTTGTCTCACGAACTTGTAACGTCCATAATTATCTACTCCGATGTCCTATAGACGAGCAGTTTATTGCGTTGGAAACTAGACTAGAGGAACTTCATCTTAGGCTTTTGGAACACCTAAACACTCTTAATATACTAAGATATATACCCCTCCAAAGTTGACTGAAAATCTGCCCGAAATTCTGCCAATATTTCTTCTCAAAATCTTGTCCGAAAACTTGAATAAAACTGCTCTGATTTTCGGTCCTGGCAGACCCGAAATTCCTCATTGATTTTGAAAATTTTTGGTTCTAAATTTTTGCTTCTAATTTATAGATGATCAAAGGAATATAAGAAGAGAAATTAAACCCCAATTTTTGTAGGGAAGGGAGGGGGTTTTGACCTAGGGGAGAGGGGGAGAGGGAAAATGGTTCTTCTTTTGATTTGTAGAATGAAGAAGATGAAATAATAGTGCTTAAGTTAAAAGCCCAAAATCTGATTTTTCCTTATTACACTTAGGTCCCTAAAATATTACATTTTAGTCCCTCATTGTCTATTTAAGTAAAATCAATCCCCCACGTAAACAACATCTTAATCCCACTTCTTTTAATCCCGAAAAATTATATAAGACCTCGTATTCTCAATGTCATAATTCTTATAGAACGTTACTAATTCTTAATGGGAATATGTACACCTATCATTCTTAATCCATTGACGCGCTCGTAGTAACCAAAAAGAATTTTTCCGGACTCACATAACACCAACTTCCAAATTTAGCTTGTATAAATATACTTTATATCCCATATTCGAATCTTAATGACGTTCTTAATCATCATCTTAAACTTACGAGGTGTAACATTGTTGTTGTTGAAATAACGAATATTATCTTAAGTTTGTGGGTGGTAATGTGTAAAATGGGAAAATAACAACAACAACAAATATTTGTTAGAAATCTAGAAATGATCAAATATGAGGGCTTGCTGAGTCGACCAAATTCTTGATCTATCCTTAAGATAATATTGCCCCGTATATCCTTTCAACGGTTGTAATGACAACTTATCTTCTAAGATAAAACAGCAATCAAACAAATGAGAAAAGGGAACTCAAGTGTTTGCTTTGGAAGAAATATCTTTGAATGTTTGTGATTGCAAGAGAGGAATAATATTTTAGAGAATTGTTGAGTGTAAGATGTCAAATGTGTTTTGCAAATGAGCCAAAGGCCTCATTTTATAGTGTTGAGAAGAAGACCATCCAACTGTTATACCCCGTAGTTCTGACCTTACTTGTGAGAGCGTATGAAAGCATGTAAGACTTAAAATTTTCGAAAGATAGGTTGACGGATTGTTCCGGACAGGTTTTTAGTCAACTTTGAGGCGGGTTATGACCCGCTACATTGAGAGTTCCTAAATGTTTCAAAGGCCTAGCGCATAGTTCGTTGAGTCTAGTTTCCAACGCAACCAACCGTTCGTCGATAGGACATCGGAGTAGAAAGTTATGGGAGTTACAAGTTTAGTGCGCAGACGGACAGAAATGCGTTTGACGAAGCGGCGAGCATGGCGCCGGATGCGAGGGCAGCGCGGATATTCGAGGGTCGCTGAAGTTGCAGCCGCGCTCCGGAAGCGGTCGGCGCGAAAAGTCCTGAGAGGCGGCAGAAGTTTCAGCGCCGAGGCGGGTTCTGCGAAGTTGAGTGGGAATTTCTGCACTGTTTTGTTTTAAAAGAGGTCATGGGTGGGTGACAAGTGTCCCCCCATCTGAATTCTTGCATGTCTTATATTGACCAAGTCTTGAAGACTTGGTCATCTTTCAAATCTCTCTCTCTCTCTAAGCTAAAAGCTCTCACTTCTCTCTAAAATTCCAAGAGGAATTCAAAGCCTAAGGAAAATCTGAAAAGTTAAGGACAAGAAGGAAGCTTGTGGCTAGCTTGTAGGAGTTATTGTGGTGGTGTTCTTGGAAAAGAGGCTAGCAAAGTTGTTGGAATAGTTTTGGCTAAAACTTTAAGGTAACATTTCTTCTCTTGTGGTTAGTTATTAATGTTGCATGTGAAGAAGAAGGAACTTGTAGTAGTAAATAATGCTCTTAGAGTCTTTGCATGTAAGAAATGTGGTTTGGATATGAAAAGATTGGTTAAGAAGATATTATGAGCATGTTGTAGCCTAGAAACTACCTTAAACTTGTTGAGTTAATTGTTGTACCTTTTGGGGCAGAATTTTACACACCCAAGTTTAGGTGTGTAATCCTCTTTGAAATGTTTGGATTGTTGAGCCTTAAATGTGGTGTTTGAATGTTGAATTCGGCCTTGAGAAAGGTGGGAAAGTGTGTAGAAACAAAGGAAATGTTGCCCAATTTTCCAAAGAATTTAGTGGCTTAGATTATTCTACATTGAAATTAGAGGTTAATAAACGTATCATGGTTATTTTTAGGTTGACATATTACTTGCGGTAGTTTGGACTTAGCAAGTGGATTGACCGAAGAGGTATGTGAAGCCTTCCTATCTCTTGAGCATGAGTAGTTGTATCTATGTAGTACGGTAGACGTACAAGATTTGGTATTTTTTACTTGTTTTAAGTATATAAAGACTTGTTTCGTTTTAAGAAGTATAAGTCCCTTGGTTAGGGGAAAAGTATAATTTTACTAAAGTATAGGGTTAATATAACAACTTTATGGGAAGTTGGTTTATTAGCTTTATAAAAGGTTAATAAGAAGAGATTTACTCTAAGTAAGATAAGTAAGGACAAATGACTTGATTTATGAAAGACAAATTGATTTTAAGGCATCAATTGCCCAAAGGTTTTATATGAAAATGAGTCATTTTTAAAGAATATAAGTATGTGGTACTTTGAGTTAAATTCCCGGATTTTCTTTTATTAAGAATGTTAGTGCCTTAAGTAAACTAAAATGAGAGGGTATATGAACAAGACTAATAATAAGTTATAAGCTTTCTTAACTTATTTATGATTATGATATGATGACCGATTGAGCTAGGGTAAGAGTATAAATGTCACGACCCGTTCCGGGGCCCGTGACTGGTGCCTTACTCGGGCACCCAAGTAGTCATACATCAGAGAAAAACCAGCGGAATATAAAACAACCAAGATATGAAACAGTATAAATAAGACACAGTTTCTGGGAAAAAGTTGCCTTTCGGCATATATGTATATAAATACCCCAAAATGAACAGTTACATCCCAACCTTGCAACAGTCTAGACCTCTAAGAGTTTAAAACAACAATGGCGGGGCAGGCCCGCCATACCCCGAATACAAATATCTACAACGACGGGGACCATACCAAAATGCTAAGCTTAGGAGAAACGGAGCTTTCCCAACGCCAAACGGTGATCCTAAGAACGGATCAGCGGTAGGAGTACCTTTACTGCGGCGTGAACGCAACCCCGAAGGGTCGATCTGACAACAGTACCAAGTATGTGAATCGAAAATAAATCAGTAAATGAAATCATAGTAGTCTATATAAAGCAGAGACATGTATGATAACCAAACTACGATTCCTGATAAATAGCGATCATGTCAAGTCGTGACTCATGCCTCAAAGTCATCACAATAGAGCGTGCGGGGTAAATGCGAAGGCATAGCCGACTACTAAAACCAGCGATGCAACAAGGTCATAAATCAGATTACGAGATCTGTCTGCGTCACATGATCAAAGGCCGGTCACTCGCTCGCGCGATATCTAATGTGCGCATCTAGTCCTCGAACTTCCCGCACTCGCGTAGGCGTCGAATAGGCGCGTGAGGTATAACCCGCATCGAGGGTAGCTACTCCCGGCAGGCGTCTAGACTCGTCGTCGCGTAGCGCGAGACGCGTGACCACAAGGCGCATACTAACACGAACTCCGCAGATTCGCGCAGGCCATCTGCACCGCATAAGGTATTCTCGAATCATAGTCCATCGACCGCTGATCTACCCGCGTCGGAGGCGCTTAACCCGGAATCATGGTGATATAATATCAACGCAGCTTTATCGTTAAACAACCTAAGCACAATAAGGAAAACCCCTTTACACAACATCACAAGATACTAACTCACGTAATATCCTAACATGTTTACTTATCAAGTCAATGTGAAAGTATTACAAGACTATCAAAAATCAATACAAACAAGTTATTCACACAAGGTACTTTACATTATGTTAACAAGTTCGGTTGTTAGCCCAAAGCACTTCATGTATTACTCTTTTAAAAGATCCGTTTCTTTTACAAAAGTCACACAATACCCGTAGTATAAAAAAGAGTAATTATCTTTTGAAGTAAATTAAAATACTTCTCTTGTAAAATCAAGTAACAACATTCTTTTCCTAACGCTCAAGTTTTGCCTAATTTCAATTACTCAAGTCTCATTTTCGAAAGGTTTAGTAGTTCATAGTTTTAATCCTTTAAAACAATTTGAGAAACATATACCTTATGTGTGAGTAGGTTATTATTGTTCATAACAATCTTATTACAGAGTCATGATCTAGGAAATGTAATATCATTTTGTCTCATCTTAGCTCCTGCACGGATGGAAGTTTCTACTGGTTTTAATAATACAATATTAGTCAAAACATTTCCCTTTATTAGCGCTGCTGTGGTTTGTTCGACATTCATTCTGGTTTCCGAAATCAGTAAAACATTATTCCTTTTTATCACTCTTGGCCGTTATACCTAACTTCCCATAAAGCTAGTATGACTCTTAAGCTTTTAAAACCAAGTGTTACTCTTCTTTCCAAAAAGGGTTTCTTAATTCTTTTGAACCACTTGATTCTTTTTATTCGGGCTTAAGTCAAGACATTGCGTAATTATTATTCGTGCTTAAGTCCAAGACATTGCCGTAATTATTATTCGTGCTTAAGTCCAAGACATTGCCGTAATTATTATTCGCTTAACACACGTCGTCACCGTACTATATACATATTTTTTAAATATCATGCTCAAGATGATAGGAAGAATCACATACCTTCCGCGAAAACCACCGCCAAGTTGAATATGTCGCGCAGTATCGACTATATCATCAAATACGCCTATCAACGTCTAGATTATCGTATAAAGCTCTAAACAGAGGGTTCGCTATTCTATGGACATTTGGCGCAACTTCCCTACCCGTGAGCTACTCAGTTCATGTGAAAACAATCCCATGTAAGTACGATTCTATTATTCTTCTTTAAGCCCTTCTACTGTGATAACAGTTCAATTCTATTCTGCAATATCCTTCTAAGTATTTAATACTTATTCCTATACTTCTACAGTATATATATACTCTAATTACAAAAGGAGGGTAAGGTTATTTACCTCGGTAAGCCCAATAATATCCTAGATAAAAGTCGCGCTTGAGCAAGGTTTAGCTCCTATGTTGTATGCGCTCATTAGCTCGAAAACCTTAGAAGTTCTTCACAACTTATACTAAGGACTAAGGGATTTGGGCTAGGTAATTTGGGCATTATAACAATACTAAGGCAACATTTCTACCGAGGAGGGGGTAGTGTTTCGGCTAGGCTAGCTTTAGAGGGGGGCCTCGCCAACTTCACTAAGGCAAGAGGGGAGGGTGTTTGGACGAAACTCAACAAGAAAGGAGAGGATTTTTCAAGACTTAGAAAATATTTGGATGAAGAAGTTCATCAACCTGAGGGTATTTATAGGTCAAGCATTGGACCAACGGCCAAGATGATGCCAAGTGCAAGGCAAGTGTAGGGTGAGGATTTAGGCAAGTGTCCTTACACAAAATATCCTACCAACTCCAAGACAAAAATTGCCAACCCAATCGGCTGGGGCGTTTCAAGTCCACCAATTGGAGGTGCCAGTGTCGCCTCCCGTTGGTCAAAAATATTTCGTCTCTCGGAAAAATCCGCAAAATTTAGAACTGGCATAGCCGGAATTTATCCTACGCGAGTTGTGTAAAACGTTGCGTCGAAAAACGACTCTAAACGGGTGTTGTGTACAAAGTGGAATTCGTCAAGCCAACTAGGGGTGACACGTGTCGCCTCTCCTACTCATCCAAAATATTTCATCTTCCAAAATATCCACAATGGCCAAAATCTCAAAACAAAGTGGGCCCACAAAAAGCGTAAATTTTCTCCCGTGGGCCCCACGTGACCATTTCCGAAAAATAAAATTCCATAATTCTCTAATATTCCAAGAAGTCCGAATACCAAATCTGGGAATCCAATTCCCATTAACGAACCTTTTTCCTTCACAAAAACCGGAAATTTTTCCGTGGAAAAATCACCTCTTTCTTCTATTCCAATTTCAATGTCGTATTCTCGTACGTACGTCCTCGCATACATACCCTGAAACTACGGGGTATAACAATAAATGAGGGGCAAGCCCCAAGATCGTTATACCACCTTCTCCAGGGTAAGAGTATGAATGAGGGGCAAGCCCCAAGATCGTCATACCACCTTCTTCAGGGTAAGAGTATATCCGGCGGAACATCCCAAGATCGTTATACCACCGCCTTGGTAAGAGTATATCGAGGTAAACCCCAAGATCGTTATACCACTGTTAGTGGATTTGCTACCCACGATGCGAGGAATACCTCACGCGAGTCCTATGGGCTTACGCGGTGAAATAGTCCCACGCGCGGTATAGCCTATCACGAGAATACCTCATGCGGGTCCACGGGACCCGTGCGGGTGAAATAGTCCCGAGTAGGATTGCTTATTGATACTACAGGCGAGGTACCTATTTTGATCATGAGCCTCTATTTTTATGCAGATTATATATATCATTGTTACTCGTTGTTAGTAAGGCACGATGTCTTGTATTTTGATTGTCTTTCATGACTCGACTTACTTTTAGACTTATGATATCATTATTACGGTATTTTCCGGTTTACATACTTGGTACATATTGTGTCTTGACCCCTTCCTGGGGCTGCGTTAAATCTGCGGTAAGTAGCGGTGGTGGATCCTCGTTCTTAGGATCACTGTTCCGGTGTCAGAAGATCCATTTCTCCGGAAGCTTGTTTTGTTGGTACGGTTTTTCCCTGATGTTATAGACATTGTGTATATTCGGGGGTATGGCGGGGCCCGTCATACGCTTGTTATCCTTAGAGTGCGTGGTCACGTATGTGTTTTGGGTAAGAACAAGTTGTCTTCTTATACTTTTGATTAAGTATGTTTTATGGAAGCGGACCTTATCGGTGGCGGTGATGTTTACCTTTTTATAAGTTATGTGTTATGTATGTTCCGCTGCTATTCTCTGATGTTTACCTGATAGGGTACCCCGGTAGGGTACCAGTCGCGGCCCCGGGGTCGGGTCGTGACACCAACTAGCCAATTTATGGCTTTGAATGACCAAGTAATGACCATTAGTATGGAGTTATAATTCAGCCAAGTAATGGCTGAATTCAAGAGAAAAATAATGAGGACTCAATCCTCCAAAGTCAGCTCAAACGTCAGTTTTTATTCTTCTCCAACGGACTGAAAACGGTCACAGCGTCGCGGCCCTGCAGGGAGGCACCGTGGCGCCAGAACTTCAGAGGCGCAGCGCCGCGGCCCTGCAGAGTGGCGCCGTGGCGCCGAAACTTCAGGGACTTGGCGTCGCGGTCCTGCATGAAGGCGACACGGCCCGATCATGACTCGTTTCATCTTTTAACACATTGTACATTTCTTCCTTCATTTACCAATGTGAAACCAACGTCATTTGACCAATAACTGTCTATTATCTTACGTCTCAAATAATTCGTATGCGTACCGATATCTCTTCCATTTAAGGAAATTATGATCATTGGCATTGTATGTACACGTGTGTGGAAACAACGTTTCTGACGTGTGGGCCCCTAATTATTCTATTCGTAATTAAATAGGATTAACTATATTTCACGTTTAATAAATATTTCCAAATCTTCATGGAAATCAGGTTTACAATATACTCAAAGCCCCACTCTTTTCATTTTCTTAAAAACAAATCACCTAATTAATATTGGTAACGAACAACATATCAAGAAAAACATAAACTTGGAAACACAGTATCGGTCATAACACAATAAGTACAAGATTTTTTTTTATTTTTTCCTACTTAAACAACAATCAAATGTTAGTCATTAACGTGTCCACCCAATCTTGAAAATAAAAAACAGAGCAAAATGAAAGAAAAATGCATAAAGCTCCACAACACAAAATATAATATATTATAATGTTGTAATTTGTGGGAGCTGTTTAGGTGGGTACCTGCTGGGTAAGTGGGTACCCGCCCGAGGTAAGTGAGACGGGGGCAGGTGGAGGAATTACTACCCGTGATGGGTGGTGGGGCGGGGATGGGGGTGGGTTTTAGATGGTGGATACGAGTATGGGGTACCTCGCCCCCGCCCCACCCCATTGACATCCCTAATGATAGTCAATGACTCAAATATGTCCAAATCTATCCCTCTCCCCATACCCCTACCCCATCCTCAAATTTCTATTTCATATTTTTTGTTACTTTTATAAAAAATGATTGAAAATGTGAAATTTTTTTCTTACCTCCCTCTACCCCCTCCCCTTCACCACCCCCCTGTCCACCTACCACATTCTCAAATTTCTATTTTATATTTTTTTTACTTTTATAAACAATTTATAAAAAATATAAATTTTTTCTTACACCCCCGCCCTACCCCTACCCCCCACCCCACCCCATTGCCCGACCCCATCCTCAAATTTTTATTTTATATTTTTTGTTACTTTTATAAAAGTATATGAATTTTTTTCTTACCCCCCGCCCTACCCCCACCTCACCCCATTGCTCTACCACATCCTCAAATTTCTATTTCATATTTTTTGTTAATTTTATAAAAAAATATGAATTTTTTTACCCCCCCGGCCCTACCCCGACCCCACTCATTGCCTTACCCATCCTCAAATTTTTATTTCATATTTTTTTGTTACTTTTATAACAAAAAAATATTTAAAAATATTAATTTTTTTCTCCCCCCCCCCACCCTACCCCCTACACCCCACCACATCCTCAAATTTCTATTTATATTTTTTGTTACTTTTATTTAAATATATATATATATATATATATATATATATATGATTTTTTCTTACTCCCCGCCCTACCCCATTCCCAAATTTATATTTTATATGGGGATATTATATGAGATTAAAATGAATTTTGTGAAAAGAAAAGGATAAATGGGTCCAAAAAAATCATTTAATGAGCAAAAAAGGTTTCTCGAGAAGCACCAAATTGGTGTTTCTGCTTCTATTCCCATCTAGAAACACTTTTTGGCTTCTGAAAAAAGTGTTTCTGTTTCTGAAAAAGTGGTGTTTGGCCAAAGAACACTTCCAGAAGCTTGGCCAAACACCATATTAGATATTAAAATGGCAATATTAGTCTAATACGTTTATATGGAGTTAAAAGAAAGAGAAGAAAATAATGCAAAGTAAAGAAAACGAAATGACGAAAAAAATGTTTTAAACTGTTGAGTATTACTAAATAACCCAAATGTTTGACCAAAAGAAACACCAAATGACAACTGTATTATGGTAAAAATGTTTATATCAAAGCCAATAAATAATGAGTATATATACATAGACTTTAAACACTTAATTATGATTAATTAATATGTATTTTCATCACATTATATTACTTAATTATAACAAATTTATATAATTTGATGTAAACAGAGCATTATGCTGAAGAAAATTAAAACATATGAATTCCCTTTATAAAATGACAGTACCTTCCAAGGTGATAGTCATAAATGATGATAATAATAAAGAAAAACTAATTCCTAATGAACGGTTTTAAAATGGGCCATTTATGACCACATGAATGATATCGGAGACAAATTTGAGAATCTCTTAGGTGTTACCTGACATAAGAGGCTTGTGAACGCTTACCTGACATATTTCAAGTTAATAAAAATTCTTGGGCCGTCACAATTGAGCAAGAATTCTTCACCACTGACATGGCGGATTTCCCAATGCGTCCGCATATTAGCAATGACTCAAGATTCTGTCGAACCAACTCAAGAATGTCAGGGTGCCGGTAACTAACAAACGGCTCGTGTTACCAATGGTTGTCGGCCTCACCGACGCATATAGTGGAGTAGGTATGCTCACCCGCCAAAGCAACTCTCTTCCGTTGTTTTACCAAGCCTGTTCTATGCTCATACTAGAAGAAGTAGTTTTACCAAAAAGATAGTCACCGTGTTGATTCCGCCATGGTTGTTGCTCCGTCTCATGATAACTCTTCACAATTTGAAATTTTACCGCCAAACTGTGGTCAAAAGGGGCGAAATAGCAATAATGGAGGTAAAAACAGCAGTGATGGAAAAGGCAGCGGCCACTGATGTGGTGGATGTGGCGGCAAGTGCGGCGGCCAACAACGACACGCCCGGCCGATCGCGGTGAGGGCGATTAGGCGGTGGAACGACAAGTGGGCTCGACGGTGGCTTTGGGTCGTGCGCCGCGTCCCTTCCGCCGGGAAATTGGGCGACACGTACGAACCAAGACGGCAATGACCCAACGACCGAGAAATTCTTGGGCCACTACCGAATCAGTGGCAGCAGGCCCACTCGGCAGTGGCGACCCGACCAACATCGAGGCCATAATGCACACTCTTGGGCTTAATCCGCCTAACACAAATTGGTACATGGACATCAGAGCAACATCTCATATGACTTCCTCACAAGGTAATCTCTCGTTCTATTTTAATTTGAGTAATAATTTTGGTATAATTGTCAGAAATAGTCATTCAATTCCAATTCATAATTATGGTACGACAAACCTGTCTCTCCCAAACCCACCATTAACCTTAAAGAATGTCCTTCATGTTCCTCAATTGATTAAAAACTTGATTTCATTCAGAAAATTTACTACTGATAGCTAGGTTTCTATTGAATTTGATCCTTTTGGATTTTCCGTGAAAGATTTTCAGGCGGGGATGCGTCTAATGAGATGTGATAGTCGGGGTGAGCTTTATCCAATAACCACAACCACACATCAAGTCATGTTACCAACCACTTTTAGAGCTTTAGCTTCTTCTTTATGGCATGAACGTTTGAGTCATCCGGGAGCACCTATTATTGCCTTCCTTAAACAAAATAAATTTATTTCGTGTACTAGAACTCATAATTCTCATGTTTGTCGTTCATGTCCGCTTGGGAACACATGTTAAATTCTCTTTTGTTGCCTCTAATTCATGCAATGTTATGCCTTTTGATATTATCCATAGTGATATTTGGACATCTCATGTTTTGAGCTATTCGGGTCATCGATATTGTCTTATTTTGTTGGATGATTACTCTAATTTTTTGTGGACATTTCATTTATCTAAAAAGTCATAATTTTTTTTCACATTTCTCTCCTTTAGGGCATTCATCCGCACTCAATTTGAACGGGACATTAAAAATATTTAATGTGATAATGATAGAGAATTTGATAATGGGTCATTTTGGGATTTTTGCAAAGCTAATTGTTTTTGTTATCTCTCTTGTCCACATACCTCACCTCAAAATAGAAAGACGGAAAGAAAAATCTGAACCATTAATAATATTGTTAGAACCTTACTTGTCCATGCCTCTCTATCACCATCATTTTGGCATCATGCATTACAAATGACAATCTTCCTTCCACTACCATCACTAAACTTCAACCCCGGTTCACCTCTTGTATTTTTTTGGGATATCCGTCAAACCATCGTGGGTACAAATGTTACGACTTATCCTCTAATAAAATCATAGTGAGTCGTCACGAAGTTTTTGATGAATCAAATTTTTCATTTTCCAAAATGCAGTGTTTTGTACCTCCTACCTATGAATTTTTTGATGATAGCATACCCTCATATTTAGTCCACCAATTATCTTCACAATCAGTCCAAAACAGTTCAGACAACCCAATAAATTCGGGCAACTCAACCCAAATTTTTCCGCGGCCAAGCCCAGTTGCTTCGGGCAACTCGACCCTAATTTTTTCAGCCCCAAAGCAGGTAGTCTGGGACTACGAGATAGAACATGGGTTCACCCGCTCAAAACTACAACTAGACTATCAGTAGAGGAACTGAACGGGAAAGAAGACCTACTAATAGGAGGAAAATGTGCCCTTATCGGGGGTCACTATCGAAGCTAGGTTATTATAACCTCTTTCCTCTAATAGAATAGAGTGGGCTCATTAGCCAAAGAAAAGGAAAATTGCTTACGTTTCTTCTTTGTATTCTATAAGCTTGATGTCCTGATCATATAAATGAAATGGATAGCTAAGTCTGAGTGAATCCCTCTCGAAAGAGAGTTTGTGCCTACCCGAGATAAAGTGTATGAAGAAACATGTTTCAATGTTTCTCAAGAATTATTCTTTGATAATTTTTATTAATGATCCAGCTCTCTTAATTTAATACGAATTTTTTCAAATCTGGCTTATATATTATTTTGTATCCTCTTTGCAAATAAGAAAATTACAGAAAGTAGCCTTATAAATTTAAATAGCTCATAACATTAAATCCAATCATCCTCATTATCCATCAAATAAAAAAAATTGAAATATTTATTGCGATTCGAATAATACCAATTATAATTCTAGGTTTAACTACTGTTGCATTAAAATATTATAGCCTCTTTATGCTTTTAAAGGATTTACGATCCAACCTTTGTCTCAAATTATGCATATATCAATTCTTCTTTAAGATATATTAAACAAAATATATTACTTCATAAGATATAAATCATGGTATTTTTTTTTCTTTCCTTTTCCTTCTCATATCCATACCCTTCACAAACTGTTATCATTCCTTGAATAATCAAATCAATTTTCCTTTTATTTTCGAAAAGTTTTATAAGATTTTGTAATCAAATCAATTCTCATTTCACTTCTTGCACATCTTCTGGAACTCTTCAATAATCACTTTCTATCTTGACTAGTTCCTCATTTATTAATATCCTTTGCGTTGTTTAAACTAAGAAAAAACTTTGTAATATCCACACCAAAAATTCATTCTCGATAAATGATGGAAAAGTAAAGATGAATCTAGGCACAGAAAAGAACAAAAAATTCTCTCTCGGGGAAGAAAGTGAGGAGAGAAAAACAAACGGTTGGAAATTCAATAGATGTACGGGATTAGTGTACCACTATTACTAGTGCTTAAAAAGGATAAACAATTACAATACAACAGGTTTGAAGCCTAACATAAGTTGTTACAACCACAATGAGTGTTGAAGATCTTGATCTTCAGTCTTAAATTTGTCTTGGGGTCTTGGATCTTGAGGTTGGAACTGTTGCAAGCCCCTTGATCATTATAACCTGAAATCAAGAGAAACTAAATATGGTAATGTTATAGTTGTGTTGCTGAGTTCAGTGACATTCACTTGGTCCTTAAGATAATATTGCCCCGTGTGAATCCTTTAACAGCAATTGGCAACTTGTCTTCCAAGATAAAACAACAACTAAACAAATGAGCAAAGGAAACTCAAGTGTTTCTCAAGAAGAACCTTTGATTGTGTAAAAGATATGCTAGAAAGGAAGAGTTTTCAGAAAATATGAAAATATACAAGTATGGAGTGTGTCTACAATTGAGCCAAGAGCCTCAATTTATAGTGTGTGTAAGATGTCTTCTCATCTAGTCGTCACTACCCAATTCATAAGTCGTGATGACACCTACACTATTCTCCCCCGAGTAAGCGAACCACGTTCTCTGTAACAAGTTAAAATAAGCAAAAAATAAAGAAAAGAAACTATCAAGTCCTAAATACTTAAATGGTTACGACATCTCCCAAAATCTGGTCAAAATGGTACAAGAACGCTAAACAAAATCTGAAATAAAAGTCTGAAAAAACCCGAAGGCTACACAATGTCTGTCAACTAACAAAAGTAAATGGAATTAACTAGGAAGCCCTTCAGGGGCCACGGATGATCAAGTAGCTCACCCTGAATGACTGAAAGGTATCACCCTCGCGAATCAGCCACGGGACGTAGAGCTGGAAAATAGATCGTACTCTGCACTCAACAAAAGTGCAGCAAGAGTAGTATCAGTACAACACTAGTACCGGTAAGCATCATAGGCCGACAATGATTAGATAACGCATGAAGAAGTTGAAACCAACAAGAAGCGCATAGAGCACACATGCATGGTCATATATCATATACAAGTAAAGTGTAAAGAAGTCAAGAATCAATTAAGACAGATATAATTCACCAAATGATCAGTCACATAGAAGAGTGGATGAATGCAATGCAATGCAATAGTCACCTCTCTCACTCCACTCAGCATACGTCTAAGGGCAGTGCCTCAAAGCCATGACCCATGGGAGACCCGCGAAGTCCATGTACCACTCGTGCTCTCCGGCATAAACCTCGGAGGCTATCAATCACTCTCAATCTCCGGCAAAGACCTCGGAGTCACTCGATCACTCTCAATCTCCGGCAAAGACCTCGGAGTCACTCAATCACTCTCAATCTCCGACAAAGACCTCGGAGTCACTCGATCACTCTCAATCTCCGGCAAAGACCTCGGAGTCACTCGATCACTCTCAATCTCCGACAAATACCTCGGAGTCACTCAATCACTCTCAACCTCCGGCAAAGACCTCGGAGTCACTCAATCACTCTCAATCTCCGGCAAATACATCGGAGTCACTCAATCACTCTCAATCTCTGACAAAGACCTCAGAGTCACTCGATCACTCTCAATCTCCGGCAAAGACCTCGGAGTCACTCAATCAATCCCCTCACCAATATTACAAAATAATATAGAAAGTATGTCAGGCATGATATCAGTCAACACATATCACTAATATGCAATCGACAAGTACAAGACATATCACCGTCCTATGTCCAATTATCAAGATTACAATTTCTTTATTTTTCACGTGACAAATGAGCTAGTATGTGATGGAGATACAATCAAGTGACAATCACAGAAAAATAACGCATATAGCGACAAACCCCTTCGGCATCGCGGTCCTGCCGACGTTCTATCATGTTATTCCTGTCACTTCCTACAACTACACACAATTCTCTAATCAGAGTATAACTAAAGTAGACCATAACCTACCTCAATATCGAGCGGGTTCCACGAACAATCAAACTAATGTCTTCCCTTTGCGTAGAGCCTCTGAACGCTTAAAATCTAGAAAATATGTGAACTACGTTAGAATACGAATCTAAGGACACCCATATTGCTATATTTATTAACAAGATTTTTACCATTTAAATTGTATGACTAAACTCATACACATAAAAAATATTGGCATAACTTCAGAAATTCAAATAATCTTTCTTTCTTCCCACTTTCTCGTATCTCCCGCTTGTAAAGGATATAACATTAAATTCGTAACTCCAAATAATGTGTTTATTGTACCACATCGAAGGCAACACTAGGATCTCTTATTATGCCGAATTCCATATGACAGTACTTAGTGTAGCTGGTGAAAATTTACTAAAGAAACAATCCTATGAAATCTGTGTCGCCAGAATTTTTGTAAAATAAGGCAGAAACTTTAAACAGTCATAACTTTCGAACCATAAGTCGGATTTATCTCCGTAAGGTCTCAAACTGACAGGAACAGAGAACTCTATAACTTTTATTCAGCACATACTTTTATATTCTTTACGGATTTGTAAAGTTTTCAGATTTAACATGTTGTTCGCCTGGATTTTGGTTGATTCGAGGTAGAAATTTTAAACAGTCATAACTTTCAAATCATAAGTCGGATTTATCTTCGTAAGGTCTCAAACTGACGGGAACAGAGTAATCTAAAACTTTTGTTCAACACATACTTTTATATTCCTTACGGATTTATACAGTTTTCATATTTTATATGCTGATGTAATCATTATACCATGATAAATCCCTCAAGTTCTCTATTCAAGTGGTTGTGGAATTTCCGTGTAATGACCTCTTTGAAATTTGATTTCATTCTACCACACATTATTATAAGGATCATGAATAGATTAACTCAACCATATAATATAGAATCTAACCTGAACTTAATTGAGCATTTCCTCTTCGTCTAGTTACTAGCGTTTTCTTTCCTTCCTTCGTTGCTGCCGTCTTCCTCCTCTTCTAGCTAATAGGGTTTCTTTTATTTCTTTTGCAACTGTCTGCTACGTCCTCCTCCCTTTTCTTTTCTTTTTCCCATTTTCCCCCTCCCCCTTTTCTTTTGTAACGTTGTGCCCATCCAAAGGTGGGCTTGGCCCACTAACTTACTTAACTAATTTTCTGCACAATTTCGTATCTTAAAAATCATATAATTAAAATACCTTATAGTCTCATACCCCTTTATCGTAGTTTTAAGTGCTAAACGACCAAACGGGTCGTTACATTAGATACCAATCAAACAATCGCTCGTCCTCGAGCGACAAGGTAGGGGTGGAGGAAAAGAGGTGCCTGAACTGTCGAACAACTGAGGATATCTACTCCGCATATCCGCCTCGGTCTCCCAAGTATCATACCCCATAAACGTGACCACACAAGACCTATAGACTCGATCTATTATCACCGAATCCCCAACAGGACTAGAGAATGAGTTTGAGATACCAATCTGAACAATTTCGCACGAAAAGAATGAACCAGATACCAATCTGATTGAACTAGCATGAAAAGAGGAAAAGAAGTAGAGTGTTTCCTAAATGTCCTATAGCCTCTCGAGGATGGGTACGGACGTCTACGTACCAATCCTCAAGACTCTACTAGACATTGCTCTTGTACTCATTAGACCAATTAACCTAGGGGCTCTGATACCAACTTTGTCACGATCCAATTCACAAGTCGTGATGGCACCTACACTATTCTCCCCCAAGTAGGCGAACCATGTTCTCAGTAACAAGTTAAAATAAGCAAAAAATAAAGAAAATTAGCTATCAAGTCCTAAATACTTAAATGGTTACGACATCCCCCAAAATATGGTCAAAATGGTACAAGAACGCTAAACAAAATCTGAAATAGAAGTCTGAAAAAGCCCGAAGGCTACACATTGTCTGTCAACTAACAAAAGTAAATGAAATTAACTAGGAAGCCCTTCAGGGGTCACAGATGATCAAGTAGCTCACACTGAATGACTGAAAGGTATCACCCTCGCGAATCAGCCACGGGGCGTAGAGCTGGAACATAGATCGTACTCTGCACTCAACAAAAGTGCAGCAAGAGTAGTATCAGTACAACACTAGTATCGGTAAGCATCATAGGTCGACAATGATTAGATAACGCATGAAGAAGTTGAAACCAACAAGTAGCGCATAGAGCACACAGGCATGGTCACATATCATATACAAGTAAAGTGTAAAGAAGTCAAGAATCAATCAAGACAAATATAATTCACCAAATGATCAGTCACATAGAAGAGTGGATGAATGCAATGCAATGCAATAGTCACCTCTCTCACTCCACTCCTGTACACACATGCTAAGGGCAGTGCCTCAAAGCCATGACCCATGAGGGACCCGCGAAGTTCATGTACCACTCGTGCTCTCCGGCATAAACCTCGGAGGCTATCAATCACTCTCAATCTCCGACAAAGACCTCGGAGTCACTAAATCACTCTCAATCTCCGACAAAGACCTCAGAGTCACTCGATCACTCTCAATCTCCGGCAAAGACCTCAGAGTCACTCACTCACTCTCAATCTCCGGCAAAGATCTCGGAGTCACTCGATCACTCTCAATCTTCGTTAAAGACCTCGGAGTCACTCGATCACTCTCAATCTCCGGCAAAGACCTCGGAGTCACTCAATCACTCTCAATCTCCATCAAAGACCTCAGAGTCACTCAATCACTATCTCCGTCAAAGACCTCGGAGTCACCCAATCACTCTCAATCTCCGGCAAAGACCTCGGAGTCACTCAATCACTCCCCTCACCAACATCACAAAATAATATAGAAAGTATGTCAGGCATGATATCAGTCAACATATATCACTAATATACAATCGACAAGTACAAGACATATCACCGTCCTATGTCCAATTATCAAGATTACAATTCCTTTATTTTCACGTGACAAATGAGCTAGTATGCGACGGAGATACAATCAGGTGACAATCAAAGAAAAATAACGCATATAGCGACAAACCCCTTCGGCATCGCGGTCCTGTCGACGTTCTATCATGTTATTCCTGTCACTTCCTACAACTACATATGATTCTCTAATCAGAGTCTAACTAAAGTAGACCGCAACCTACCTCAATGACGAGTGGGTGCCGCAGACAATCAAACTAATGCTTTCCCTTTGCGTAGAGCCTCTGAACGCTTAAAATCTAGAAAATATGCGAACTACGTTAGAATACGAATCTAAGGACACCCATATTGCTATATTTTTTAACAAGATTTTTACCATTTCAATTGTATGACTAAACTCATACACATATAAAAATATTGGCATAACTTCAGAAAATTCAAATAATTTTTCTTTCTTCCCACTTTCTCGTATCTTCCGCTTGTAAAGGATATAACATTAAATTCGTAACTCCAAATAAGGTGTTTATTGTACCACATTGAAGGCTACACTAGGATCTCTTATTATGCCGAATCTCATATGACAGTACTTAGTGTACCCGGTGAAAATTTACGAAAGAAACAATCCTATTAAATTTGTGTCGCCAATTTTTTTGTAAAATAAAGCATAAATTTTAAACAGTCATAACTTTCAAACCTTAAGTCTGATTTATCTCCGTAAGGTCTCAAACTGATGGGAACAGAGAACTCTACAACTATTATTCAACACATACTTTTATATTCTTTACGGATTTGTACAGTTTTTACATTTCACATGCTGCTCGTCTGGATTTCGGTTGATTCGAGACAGAAACTTTAAACAGTCATAACTTTCAAACCATAAGTCGGATTTATCTTCGTAAGATCTCAAACTGACGGCAACAGAGTAATATACAACTTTTGTTTAGCACATACTTTTATATTCCTTACGTATTTGTACAATTTTCATATTTTATATGCTGCTATAATCATTATGCCATGATAAATCCCTCAAGTTCTCTATTCAAGTGGATTGTGGAATTTCCGTGTAATGACCTCTTTGAAATTTGATTTCGTTCTACCACACATTATTATAAGGATCATGAATAGATTAACTCAACCATATAATATAGAATTTAACCTGAACTTAATTGAGCACTTCCTCCTCGTCTAGTTACTAGCGTTTTCTTTCCTTCCTTCGTTGCTGTCGTCTTCCTCCTCTTCTAGCTAATAGGGTTTCTTTTCTTTCTTTTGCAACTGCCTGCTGCGTCCTCCTCCCTTTTCTTTTCTTTTTCCCGTTTTCCCCCTCCTCCTTTTCTTTTGTAACGTCGTGCACCAAGGGTAGTGGGCTTGGCCCACTAACTCACTTAACTAATTTTCTGCACAATTTCCTATCTTAAAAATCATATAATTAAAACCCTATAGTCCCATACCCCTTTATCATAATTTTAAGTGCTAAACGACCAAACGGGTCGTTACACTAGCCAACTAATGACAATCAAGACCATGTAATGACACTAAATGAGAGGTTACAATTCAGCCAAATAATGGCTGAATTCATGAGCCAAATAATGGAGAATTAATGCTCCAAAGTCAGCCCAAGAGTCAGTTATTTTTCGTCTCCAATGGTCACACTGCCTCCGAAGCGCCGCGACGCCTGAGCTGCAGTGACCAAACACGAATTAGCGTCACGACCCTACCATTGAGGGGCTGCTGAGCCGCGGCCCTTGGGGTGGTGGCGCCCCGGCTCTACGGCGACGTCGCGACCCTTTTCCGACCTCAGTTCGATCTTACACTTCGTACACTTCTTCCTTCATTTACCAACGTGGAACACGTGTCATTTGACCAATAATCGTCCATCATTCTATGTCTCAAACGTTTCACTTACGTACCAATATCTCTTTCACTTAATGAAATTTACGATACTTGGCACTACGTGTGCACGTGTGTGGAAACGACGTTTCCGGCGTGCGAGGCCTCAATTGTCCGAGTCGTAAATCATGGGTTAAACTTAATTCCACATTACTAAATTTCCAACACAAACAACTTAACTAAATCTTTTTTTACTAACCCAACATCTTTGGCTTTTTTTCTTCAAGTAGTAATTTCGAAGGGTTTAGACCGATAAACGGTTGTAATGATCTATGAAAATCTAAAAATTGAGGACTTTTATTATAACAAAAGATGAAAATTTTGAGGACTGTAATTTTCATGTCAATAAATAATTCTTTTATGAATTAAACTGTATTCTAAAAGTTACAAACTAATTTTATATTCTCATGTTCTATCAATAGACTTATTAAAAGTTGATCTATATAACTGCGGAAGAATACTTACATTCTTAAACAGCATGTATGTGTTGGTTTCCTCTCCCGACCTGCTTTCACTTTTAAAAAATATCCTAGCTTCGAGACACAAAAAATTAACCTTACCAATGGAGAAAATAAAACAGAAGAAAGAAATTAACTAAGTAAACCAAATTTGTAAAGAATACAATAATTATGAATTGACGGGAAAGATGAGCTACATATATTACAACATAACGTGATCTAATTATTTTAACAATGAAGAGAAAGAAAGACAAGAATTGAAATCACATTTTAAGGAATTTTTCTATTGATGCATCGACCAAGCCAAACCAATTATTATACTCTTATCAGTGGCTATGCTCATTCTTTTTCTCATTTAAATAGAAATAGCATTTAGGTGTGATTTTAAGGTGTCAAAAACTTGCCTATTGAATAATTGGAGTTATAAACATGAAAAGTTGTAGGATTATAGATATAATACTAATTAAGAGTGGAAGTTATGAAGAGATATGAGTTATAGATGTGAATTTTATTAAAAATAATTAGAAAAAATGAGAGAAAGAGTCAAAAAAAAAATAGAAAAATAGAATTCTTGATCATAAAAAGGTGTCACATATTATCTATTTCTAGCGTTATATTATATATAGATAGATTATTGTGTGTTTCTGTCAGCCAATGCCATATATGTCCCCTTGGCTTTTCAAATAATAGCATAATTATGCCTGTCCGTACTTGTTTGTGTATGAAATACGAAAAGTGCCTTAGTGGGAAGGCATTTCGATTGCATTATGTTATGTCAACAGCCAAATACATATTTTTTCTTGAAAATTACGTTTAAAATTTAGTATTAAAAATTAACCAAAACCAAATATAAATCCCAAATACACTAAACCAATATAAGCATGAAACATGTTTGCAGATACTTTTTTCTTAAGTATGGCATGTTAAATCACTTAATCATAATAATTTTGTAAATATCGATACGGATAAAGACACAAATAGCCATCCGGGTAAAACTATTGACACCCGGTGTCTCAAGAATCTTAAAGGTCATATTTTAGTCTTTTCAAAATAATCCATTTTATAACTATTTTTCAACTAATTACAGCATATGTATATAAAATGTATCATTGGTGTATATGTATCAATAATATATATATATATATATATATATATATAGAAAATGTATCATTGTTGTATAAAATATATATCACTACCGTATATGTATAGAAAAAATATCGCACATATAGAAATTATACCATTATCGTATATAATATGTATAGAAAATATATAATTATTGTATAAGTTGTGTATAATAAATATAACATTAACATATAATTATTGTTTAATAAATGTATAATTGATGTATACTTGCTAATTATACACATATTATACATGTTTTGAGATATTTTTTGAAAGCTCAATATACATTTTTTTCGTTGATCTTTAGTGGCGACTAAAGTCGCCACAAATAGTCATGTTCTTTTTGTAGCGGACCTTTTAGTGACGACGTTTTGATCTTTTGTGACGACTTTAATAGTCTTGTTAGCGAATCTTTTAGTGATAATTTTTCGATCTTTTGATGTATGGTTTTTTTTTATAGTAAATGAAATGACGGCTAGCGCTTGACAATACTTTCAGCCGAATAGCCAACTCTGGTATTAAAGCCCAAATGTGGCCTTTTTGGCTTTTTTTGTTGTTGCCTCTTAATGTCCTTTTCCCTTCATTAACCATCCCGATGCTATGAGGATAATGAAGAAAATGATTAAGAAAGGATTACTAAAAGGAAAGAAAATCCAACTAATAAGATTACGGTGGTATGCATAGTGTCTCCTCATCCTTAATAAGAGTCTCGGGTTTGAGCACTAAGTGTGAAAAAATCATGTTAGGAAGCGGTTTTCCCTTAAATGGGTCTTACGCAACGCAAATTTAGGTTATCGGGGCCCCAATGCGGAAATCCGATGCCAAATGGGAAATATAATTTTAAAAAAATAAAGGCAAAGCTAGAATTTGAAACTTAAGAACTGAGAGTTCTAATATTTTTGAGTTATTGACTTTTAAATTAATAATTTATGAATATTAAATATATTTTTTAAGATAAAATATTTATACCAAAGTTACTAGATTGTGCCCAACATGTAGTTTAGTTATTTGCACCCCTAAGCAAATCTCCACTAAATTATTGAGCACACGTAGAATTTCTAATCTCTGTTGTTTTTAATCTTAAAAATAAGGTCGACAAAAAATAATTATTTTAAGAAATATTAAGAAATATTCTTATTCAAGCAACTGAATGAGAGAAATGGAAAATTCATACAACACCTAAACTTCAAAATGTCCAAAAAAATGACAATATTACTATTTTAGGAATTGATTAGTCTTTTTTTATATGACTTAAAGATATTTTAATTTCACGTTTTAAGTGTATGATCTCTAATATTATTTAATGATTTTTGGGATTGAGTTATATTTTTACTATTTAAACTAAATTTTAATATTAAGTTAGGTCAAATATTTATTTTTATCATAAGCTTGCTAAGAAAATTAGGCAATTTGACTATACAGTCAAACCTCTCTATAATTGTTATTCGCTATAATATTATTTCACTATAACGATATGGTTTTCTCTGTAATCGTGTTTTCATGTTACATTTTACTTCTCTATAACAATATTCTACATATAATAACAATTTCATTCATTATAGCGGTACATTCTTTATAAAATTACCTCTCTAGCTATAACAGTCATACTCAAATATTGTGTGATAATATTTGTAAGAAGTATATTATGTATAAAAAATAAAATATCAAAATATTTATGACAATAATTAAAGGAAAGATTGAATTCCTTTTTACTGGAAGTTTAGATAAAAATCTTCGTCAATTCAAGCGTCATATTATCACTAAGAGACTGAAATATACGAAACAACTTGCAGTTGTAGAAATACTATTCTCCGTTATTGGAGAAATACCATAATTCTACCTACAAATGTAGTGAAAATTTAGAACTTGTTGAGGATGTTGGTAGTGTGTCATCACTTATAGCTCAAATCTCATCTCATAACACCAATCAAGCAATGGATGCTACCACTTATATGGAGTTTGACGTAACTCTTCCAATCCTTGAAACTTACACTGATGAAGAGATTATTGCATAAGTGATTGGAGTGGAAGAACAAGAGACAGCGGATACAGACAATTTGAAAGTGTTGATGAAGAGCCTCACCCTAATGCTACTTGGGGTGAGATAGAAGAGTCAATTGTTAAACTCTTAAGAAGTCTTCAAGGGAAAGTTATTGAATTTCCTTTTGCTGAAAGTTTGGATAAAATTCTTCGTCAGTTCAAGCGTTATGAAATTTACGAAATAACCTATAATTGTAGAATTCTTAGGTCGAACTTAAAATTGTATTTAAATTCTCAATTAATTTTAAATGCATATGTTCCTTACATTTCAATTATTTATCGGTATGATACAACTAGTCATGAATTTATTTGTAATTTATTAGTCTTTTTAATTTTTAATCAATGAGATATGAAAATCAATTAAAATTTTAAAATTAATAAGTATATTATTTTTGTTTATAGCATAAAAAGTACAGAAAAATAATTATTTTTATACTTTCGTTTATAACTGCTAAATGATATTCAAACGGAAATGTCAGTATACATATATAACACCACTTCAATATAGCGACCATGAAATTATTGAATAAATGTTGTCACTGTAGAGAAGTTTGTGTATATTAGTTTCCATGTTTTCTTCAAAAGGAAAGGAATGCCTTTTCTCTCTGCTAGCCTCAAGAAAAATAACAAAAAGGTTCCTTATGTTTGGTGTAGGTCCAAAGTAGTCTTTCAAATAATCTCTTCGGTGATTTTGGTTCTTTAAAATTTTAAAAAATGAACCCTTTGATGTTTTTCAAATATTTAACAAGCTCTAACTGTTTTTTGACAAGAAATATGGGGGGAAAAGATTTATCGGGAATGTAAATTTGGAGGTTTAGTTTTTGCAGTTTATGATAATTCTAGTCTATTTGCTAGAGCTGATGCACTCGTTTGAGGTGTAATTTTTACTATTTTTAATTTATTTTTGATGTTTAGTATACATTTTTTTATGTTAGAGTGTTTATGTTTGATAAAATTATCCTGATGTTTCTAGTTTTTTTTTAACGATTCCTCTTAAATCAAGCAAATTACAGTATTAATTTTTGAAAAATTTAATCAAAACTGTTTTCTCACTAACAATAATAACAATAATATATTTAGTGTAATCTCAGAAAGTAAAATTTAAAGAGAAAAGAGTCTATTCAAAACTTACCTTTAAAATTTTCAGCCATATAAGAGGAAATTAGAAAAATAATTACTTGGGCAGCATCCAAGCAAAGTGAGATGGTAACAATATTCCAACGTAATATTATAAAAAATAAAAACAAAAATCTCTTACAACTTGCATAATGTGGCTGACATAGCAGACAGAATATTTATTTCCATACTTTGTTCCTGACCAATACCAGTTCAAGAACTTCAATATCCTTAAAATACAGGGGAACAAAGGATTTAATATTATACTGTATTATAGTTTAATAATAAATCCTAAAGCTAACCAATGGCTGAGAAAAGAATATAGAACAGGATGAGATGAATTTAATGGGGCAGCCTGATGCACTAATGAGATGAATTTAATGGGGCAGCCAGAAAAAAAACTAATAATGCTAACGGTTAGCCAATATTTTTTAAATATTTACAATATATATTATATTTATTAGTATCATGTATTTAAGATAATTTAGAATTCTTACTATATTAAGAATCACTTTTGTACAGCTATATATATTGTGATTAATGAAATAAATCACTAAGGAAAATTATTCCAACATCTTACATGGTATCAATAGTCTAACATCCCAAAAACCCTAGAAATTCCCTCCCCTCTCGGCCGCCGTCAATCCCCCCACCGTGGTGCCTTCTCTTTCGGAATTTCTAACCTGTGACTATCATGTCTCCTCTCACTTCTCCTAAATCTAATGGTTCTACCTCTGGCATAGATGACACCCCACTTCCCTCCACAAAGTCGTCTTTTCATCCGGCTTTTGTTGTCACAAACATCAAGAACTCTGTCCCTATTATTCTTGATCAAGAAGACTGTCAATATTCTATATGGGTGGAACTGTTTTATATTCATGCTTGTGCGTACAACGTGCTCGACCATATTGATGCGTCAATCCCTCGCCACTCTGACATTGATGATTCAACGTGGCGACGTCTTGACCCTATCGTCAAACAATGGATCTATGGTACCATCTCTAAGGACTTGCTATGCACTATCCTGAAAACAAGTGCTTCGGCACGTGAACTTTGGGTATGCTTGGAGGAAATTTTCCAGGATAACAAAAATACCAGGGCGGTGTATTTAGAGGAGCAGTTCAACAACACCCGCCTTGAGAATTTTAACAACATGAACGGATACTGCAAGCAACTGAAATTTATTGTTGACCAACTCTCTCATGTTGGGACATCTGTTTCTGAGACTAAGATGGTACAACAACTTGTTGCAGGATTACCAAAGGGGGAATATAATACTCTTGCAGCAATAATTCAACAGGCTGATCCAATTCCATTCTTTAACAAGGCACGGTCTCAATTGTTGTTGGAAGAAACGCGGCGTGCTAAACAGGATGGACACAATAAAAAAGCATTAGCAGTTGAAAACTTGCAGTTGCCGACCACTGCTCCACCACCGCTAGATCATCATCAGCAGCAGAACCGTGGTGGAGGCAGAGACAACAGAGGTCACGGACAAGGAAATATGGGAAAAGGTCGAGGCAAAGGAAAAGCACAAAGAATAGCTTTACGCCATCGCGGCGGTGGCGAATACTCAGAAGAATAAAGAAGCGGTGGCGAATGTCCAAAGAATGGCGGCCCAAGACAAAGAATCGGGCCTGGCCAGAGCGATGGCGACCCAAGATCCTGGCCCAAAGACCAACAAGCCCATCTCATCAACAGACCCATCTGATGTCAGCCCAACAGTTTCCTTTAGCCCAGCAGATGCAACCCACTGATTTGGGCCAAGCTTTCAACATACTCACTCTGCAACTGCCTGACAATAATTGATATATGGACTCCGGCGCCACATCACACCTGACCAACTCTTCAGGTAATTTCTCCCAACTGCTTCAGTTAAAGTATCCTCAATACATTATTGTTGGCAGTGGTCACCGCATTTCAATTACAGGTTATGGCAATACACAAATCAAAAATCCTCATCCACCCTTCTCACTTAACCATGTCCTCTACGCCCCTCAAATTATTAAAAAGTTGATATCTGTTAGGAAATTCACTCGTAATAATTGGGTGTCTGTATATTTTGACCCTTTTGATTTCTCTGTGAAGGATCCCAATATGGGGAGAATTCTTACTCGATGCAATAGTGTGGGAGACCTCTACCCCTTCACAAACTCTTCCGCTGTCAGAACTCAACAACCAGGCTCCCTTGTTGCATTATCTCCATCCACCTGACACAATAGGCTTGGGCATCCAGGAGATCATGTTTTTTCTTTTCTTAGAAACAAGCAGCGTATTAAATGTAATAATGAAAAATTTGCCCAACATTGTTTTTCTTGCCCGCTTGGCAAGCATACTCGTCTTCCTTTCTTGTCTTCAATGAATATTACAGTTTCCCCATTTGACATTGTTCATGCTGACTTGTGGACCTCTCATGTTGTTAGCTCTCTAGATCATAAATTCTATCTTGTGCTATTGGATGATTTCTCACATTTTTATGGATTTATCCTCTAAAATTCAAATCTGAAGTTTTTGCTAAATTTCTTGAGTTTCACAGATTTATTAAAACTCAGTTTGAAAAATCCATCAAATCATTTCAATGTGATAACGGACGTGAATTTAATAATTCGTCTTTCCATAATTTTTGCGCAACAAGGCATGGTGTTCCACTTCTCTTGTCCTCACACCTCACCTCAAAATGGCAAAGCTGGACGAATTATTCGTACTATTAATAACATGGTCCGTACCCTCCTATTTCATGCATGTCTGTGCTATCCAATCTTACCTCCACCACCCCTCATAAGTTGGCTCCTCGAACTACACCCTGTGTATTCCTCGGTTTTCCACCCAACCATAGGGGTTATCTGTGCTATGATTTGTCCACTCGTCAAATTCACATCTCTCGGCACGTCACGTTCAACGAGATGATATTTCCGTTTTCAAACCCTCAGAAGTACCGGAAATCAGACTACTCATTTTTTGATGAACCAGTCATATCCCCAAACATTCTAAGTCAGCTTACCCATATTTCGACTTCAGAATCGCGATCCACAGTGGATGCACCGCGGTGCCATCCTTCTAGTGAGCACCCTCTTCCTGCAGAACTTTTAGAACCGCGGTCCCTCGAGGATGCACCGCGGTGCCCCTCTTCCAGTGAGTTCACTACTCCTCCCCCGCCTTCAGCACCGCAGTTCCCTGAGGATGCACTGCGGTGCCACCCTTTCAGTGAACTAACCTTTGAACCTGTCACTTCAACAATGCCACCACCCAATGTCCCCAATCACCGAATGAAAACTCATGCTAAACACAAGATTTTCAAACCTAAAGTCCAGTTTAACCTGTCTGTCCAAACCATTTCTCCACTCCCAAAGAACCCCAATTGGCCAAACTTGACCCTAATTGGAATGCAGCCATGTCTGAGGAGTATAATGCTTTAACTAAGCAGCATACTTGGGATCTTGTCCCTAGACCAGAGGGGATGAATGTGATCAGATGCTTGTGGCTTTTTCATCACAAATTCAGAGATAGTGGTGTTTTGGAACGCTACAAGGCTAGACTTATGGAAAATGACACTAATCAACATGAGGGCATTGACTGTGGTGATACCTTTAGCCCGGTTATTAAACCGGCTACGATTCGTACTGTTCTTAGCATTGCTATGGATAAGAAGTGGCCGATTCATCAGCTGGATGTCAAGAATGCATTTCTTCATGAGGATTTGAAAGAAACTGTATACATGCATCAACCACCTAGTTTTGTTCATCCGGTTGTTCCTCATTATGTCTGCCGTCTCAAGAAGTCACTCTATGGTATAAAGCAGACACCTCGTGCTTGGTATGACCGGTTTGTCAGGTATATTATGCATATTGGGTTCATTTGCAGCAGGTGTGACACCTCTCTGTTCATATTTCATCATGGTAGTGACATCACTTACTTGTTATTATATGTTGATGACATTGTTCTAACTGCCTCATCTTATAAGTTGAAAAATGACATTATTGCTCTTCTCAAAACTGAATTTGTTATGACTGATTTGGGCAAGCTGAGTTACTTCTTGGTATATTAGTCACTAGATCTGCAGATACTATGTTCCTGAGTCAGCGTAAGTATGCAGAAGAAATTGTGTTCAGAGCTAAGATGTCGAATTGCAAGGTTATGCCTACTCCTGTTGATTCAAAATTCAAGCTCAGTACTTCTGAGGGTGATCCAGTGTCTGATCCTACTCTCTATCGAAGTCTTGCAGATGCTCTTCAGTACCTCACTTTCACCAGACCCGACATTGCATATGCCGTCCAGCAGGTGTGTATGTTCATGCATGCTCCGGGGGAACCTCATTTTGCTGCTCTTAAGCGTATTATCAGATACATTAAGGGCACTCATGACTATGGGTTGCATCTCTACCCCTCCGCTCCGAACATATTACTTTCCTACACAGATGTTGATTGGGCAGGGTGCCCAGACACAAGACATTCTACTTCAGGCTATTGTGTGTTCTTAGGGGATAATCTGATCTCTTGGTCTGCCAAGCAACAAGCCACGTAATCCCGATCCAGTGCCGAAACAGAATATAAGGGTGTTGCTAATGTAGTTGCTGAGATCTGTTGGCTCCGGAATCTCCTCTTGGAGCTGAGTTGTCCATTGCGTAAGGCATCTATAGTCTATTGTGATAACATATCTGCTATCTATATGTCTCATAATCCGGCCCAAAGATCACGACCAAACATATTGAGATGAGTATTCATTTTGTTCGTGAGAAGGTGGCACATGGTCTTGTCAAAATTCTACATGTACCTTCCTCTTATCAGTATGCAGACATCTTCACAAAGGGACTACCCAGACAACTGTTCACAGACTTCAGATCCAACCTGAGCATACGGCCTCCTCCCGCTCCGTCTGAGGGGGTGTGTTAGCGGATATTCTTCAAATATTCACAGTATATATTGTATTTATTAGTATCATGTATTTAAGGTAACTTAGGATTCTTACTGTATTAAGAATCACCTTTGTACAACTATATATATTGTGATTAATGAAAGAAATCCCTAAGGAAAATTATTCCAACATCTTACACTAACCAAACAAAAAACAACATAATAACCAAGAAATAAAAATACTTAATTTCATAATCTGTTTCTGACCAATAGCAGTTAAAGAACTTCAATACGGGTTAAAGAAAAATCTAACTAGAATCGGTAGTGGAGTGACAAGTATTATTTTATGTTCGATTAGACAACCCTTTTCAATGTGGGATTTTCGGAAACAAATTCAGATTTAATCGCGCCTCAATACAATAGAGGCATAGTCATGATTTAAGTTTTATGGATCTTTAAGGGATTGATTGGCTGGAAACAAGTTATTTCAGGATAATTAATTATGGAATAAATTATCATGAGATTAGTTATTCCACCCTCTTATAGGCATAGTGATAAAATAATATTACAATCCAAGGATAACTCAGATTAGTTATACCATGATTCTATTCCAACCAAACATGAATAATCACATCTCAAATTTAATTTCGGGATTAATTATTCCTTATCCCTCATACCAAACGAGCCATAAGGTTCTTAGCATTAAACACATTATATTTTTTAAATTATGAATTCATACATATTATTTACTGCAATTTTAATTTATTTTAGCATATAAATATATGTTCTGCATCGAAAATATTGGGTGTAGATGAACCAATTGCATCTCTGCCACCGAATATAGATACAATGGGTTGTAGTGGAATATTATCTGATAAGTCCTCTAACAATTTTAACTAAAGATTTCGAATCTTGAGTATGAAGTTGCTTTTGTTAGGGACAATTTACCCTAATATAGAACAGATAAATGAAACTCTACTGACCCTAATTTGAGATCAATCTCGGTCCTTCTAATCCGTCCCGGTCGACATTCAAATTTAATTAAGTCCTAATACGAATATTGAACGACATATGGGAAATTAAAAAAGAGAAAAAAGATTGAGAGGCACAAAAGATTTACTCTTAGGACACGTTTGGTACGCTGGACTGCACTGGACAAAAAAATAAAATATCGTTTGGTGGGCGTTTTCAGCCAGACTGGACTGTACTATTTCTAAAAATAGTACACTCCAACGACCATTTTTGAGACCCATCTAGTAGATGACTCTCTCCTGAATTGTACTAAAAATAAAAAAAATAAAAAAAATAAAAAATACAATTCATTATATATTAATATTTTAATACCGTCCATTATATATTAATACAATCCAGTCTATTACAATACAATACAATTCATGCAAAATTATACAATTCAATCCGACGTACCAAATGAGCACTTATAGCTTCATAATATATCACTTGTGCTAACCAATGAGTGAGAAAAGAATATAGAATAGTTTGACAGGAATTTAATAACCATGAAAAAGAAAACAATTAAATAATGCTAACCAAATAAAAAATTAAAAAAACAGTTAAATAACCTAGAAAATAAAAAACAATACACCAACTACACAAAAGGTTGAAAAGGATGTCATTTTCTTGACATAAACCGTAAGAAAGATAAAGTGGATAGTGATAGAAACAAGCAAAGCTAGACAGATAAGTTATTGTACTGAAGAGGAAAAATAAATTGTATATGCATGTGGTTTTTGTATTAGCTAAAAGCTGCATGTTATAAACAATATACAAAGTGTATGTTTAATGGAGTATTTTAAATATTATGTTCGTGGAGATACGAGCCAGTAGTAAAAGAACCTTCACAATACTCTTCCTTTTTCTCCATTACATTCTTATACTCTTCATTCTTTAATTTAAACTACTCCTATTTAGTATTTACAATCCATTTTAGTACCACTAGGTATGTTGTTGTAATTCATTTTAGTACCAAAGATTTCATTTTTAACATACAACCACATACTTTTCTTGATCTGGGGTTCTTGTTTTCGACACTTTTTTACTTGTTTTTTTTTTAGGGTTTTGGTAAGTTTAACTCTTTGATTAACTAAAATACTTATGAAAAATTGGATCTTGACAACTTTTGTTGAAGATTCTGGCATTGATTGAGCTTGTGTGTTTAGGTCTAATTTCTAAAAATTGGTCAAAAGAACTTTAATTTAACTCCTTATTTGTATGATTTTATATACTTGCTCTAATAATTGTTATGCCATTGGTGTGACATCTAATTACTGTAATCTGTTTCCCCCTTTCCAATATTTAGTGATTTCTGGGGGAATTTAAGAAAAAAAATTAGTATATGTAGATTGCAGAAAGGAATAGAAGAACCCACTATTTTTATTGTGGGGTCTTACAGATTAGGAGAAAAAGTAATAAACTTTGATCAATTTGAGGTAAGAATTGGTATAATTCTTGGTGGGGTTACTTCCAGTCTACGGGAGTACCTGATTGTTCAATTCTTGATTTGATTGAGAAAGTTAAGTCTTGGATTTCGTGGGGAACGAGTGGTCCAACTTCATCGAATTGTAGAATAAACATGGATGTTGACAGTGGTAAAACTTGCTGGGAATGCAAGATGAAGTTTACTGATTCTTGCAAAAAGTATAATTGCCAAAGTTGTAATGGAGTTTTCTGTGGTGATTGTATGCATAGTTATGGATCTTTGAATGTTGTTGTTGCATCTGGATCAGAAGGGAGAGTGGTTGATATTAAGTCTTGCAAGTTTTGTTCTGAGTTAAGGACTTGGAATAATAAAGGTGCAAGGAAGTATAGGGACAAAACTTATCCTGAAAGCCCGGAATCAACATCACCAAATTTTAGTAGTAACAGATTTGATGCAGTTAAGAGTAGTTTTACAACCTTTTTAAGCCATCCATCTCCGATATCTCTACGACCCTCGCCAAGCAGGTACTGATGTGCTTTTCAAATCTGTTAATGTATTGAATGGAAGCACATATATCCTGCATAACCATTAAATTATCTTATTGCTGATTTAGTTTTTTTAGCCTCTAACATTGTTAGTATTAGAGCTTGGAATTATTATGCTTTCTCAAGATTTGTTCTGATTGGTAAAACCTATGTTGCTCAACTCTGTCGACACGACATGGATATTAGTGTGGGTGTGGTATCCATACCGGATTTGGTCAACTTACCTTGGGTACTTTGACCACATTCCATGACCTAGAAGTATAGATTGGTTAGGTATTTGGTTGATTTTTGGGTTTAAGTCATATATATATATATATATATATGTGTGTGTGTGTGTGTGTGTGTGTGTGTGTGTAGTTATAGTTATAAACTTATAATATATAGCTGTGTAAAGTATGAGAATGCTTTTTCTATTACGCAAGGTAAGAATAAAATATTGGTCTTTATAAAGAATGAAGTTACATTAGCTTTAGTTCAATAACTTTAACTAATCGAATTATATACGTTATATGTCGTAATATACATTTATTGCCCGTATCCCAGCACCCGTATCCCCATTTGGATCCGTACCCCCCGAATCCTAACATTTATGTGCTGAAAAATCCGACCTCTAGATCCGCACCCGGATCAAATACCCGCACCTGAGTCCGAGCAACATAGGGTAAAGCCAGAGTTGTTTTGTCTTGAAGTAGCAGATGGTGCAAATATCCAGGACATTCTACTTATAATTCTTTTGCTCATTTACCTATTTGCCTATTAAACAATACTCATATTTTGTTTCAGTTGATTGCGGACTTCTATCAAATTTATACTTATAAGCTGCTTTTGGGACTAAGAATTTGTTACTCTTTTGCTAATAATTTCAGGAGTTATGAAGACGAAAGAGGGGATTCAACAAGTCAATTCTTTAGTCCGTCAAGTAGCTATTTTCATGATAATTCAGATATAGATTCGAGTAGTGTTAGTACTAGACATGAATTTTACAGTTTAAGGTCCGCTGGATCAAGTCCATCGGACAGCCCCTCTAGGATTCGTTTTACTTCCAATAGAGTCGGGCATTCTGTACAGCAAGATCAAAATGAGACCCCAGGGCATTCTGTACAGCAAGATCAAAATGAGACCCCAACGTCTCAGAATGATGTCCCCTTTGATCAAGAAGCCTCGTATGTTTTAAGAAGGCTTGAGAAAGGGACAACGAAGGATCCAGAGACCGCTGATGACAGTGTTGAAAATTTTCCTGTGTTAGAGAAGCAGCAAAAGTCGTTCGATCTTAGAAATAGTGATCTCATATGGCTTCCTCCTCCACCTGATGAAGATGGCGAGGCAGAAAATAATTTCTTTACATATGATGACGACGACAATGAAATTGGAGAGTTGGGCGCAACATTTTCTTCAGATGCGAGCCTTATTACTGAGCATGTGGATTCCAAGGAACCCTTAAAAGCTGTTGTACAGGGCCATTTCAGGGCTCTTGTCTTACAGCTATTGCAAGGCGAAGGAATAAAATCAGGGAAAGAAAGTGGTGCTGATGACTGGGTTGACGTAGTTACGTCGTTAGCATGGCAAGCTGTGAATTTCGTGAAGCCAGATACCAGTGAAGGAGGCAGGATGGATCCTGGTTATTATGTAAAGGTTAAATGTGTAGCTTCTGGAAGCCCAAGGGAGAGGTAAATACTTCTTTTCTTTAATATTCCGGTCTTATAGCCTGTTTGGCCAAGCACCGAAAATTTGTTTATTTTGAAAAGTGTTTTTTGTACTTCTAGAAAGTAGGTGTTTAGTTAATCAGTTTGAAAACACACTTTTGCCAATATTATTAGCAGTAATTTGTTCTTGGCCAATATTCCAAAAGTGCCTCCGGAGAAAAGCTACCTTTTTTAGCTTATGAAAAACAGCTTAGCTTCTTCTACTGCTCAAATGCACTTTTTTTTTTTCTAAAGCTTGGCCAAGCACCTTAACTTTCTAAAATAAGCACTTTTCGAAAAAACAACAACGTACTTTTGGCTTCCTAGAAGCTTCGCCAGGCTATAAGGCTTGGTTTAGTCATGTCTCATCATTCAGTTTCGTTTCAATGCAGCACCATTGTTAAAGGAGTAGTCTGTACAAAGAATATTAAACACAAGCGCATGACTTCACACTGCAAAAATGCTAGATTGCGACTTCACACTGCAAAAATGCTAGATTGCTTTTGTTAGGAGGATCACTTGAGTACCAAAGAGTTCCCAATCAGTTGGCATCTTTTAACACATTATTGCAACATGTATTTGGTTGATTTGTCTATCTGTCTATAATTGTTTTTTGATAACCATGGTGTCCGGACAAGCTTGTGCACACCTCGACTAATTCCACGAGATACTTTCCACCTCCTAACTCCCACCAGCAACAGGTACCAGGTAACTCTGTCCACCAAGGCTAAGAAATCACCTAACAGATATGGTTCTCAACCCACTTCATTGACCACTAGGCCACACCCTTGGGTGCCTATCATTTTTTCTTATTTCAGTTTAAAAAAGTTAGGGGCAAGTTTATGAGTTGTATTATCCTAACAGGAAAGGGAACATCTGAAGATGATTGTTTCAAAAATTGAGGTCCATCATCCTAATGTGCTACTTGTGGATAAAAGTGTATCTTCTCATGCTCAAGAGCATCTACTGGAAAAAGAGATTTCTTTGGTGTTGAATGTTAAGAAGCCACTGCTGGAGCGGATAGCCAGGTGCACCGGTGCTCTTATAACCCCGTCCATCGATAACATAGCCGTGGCAAGATTGGGATATTGTGATCTCTTTCACTTAGAAAAAGTTTCTGAAGAGCATGAACCTCCAAACCAGTTCAACAAGAAGCCATCAAAAACTTTGATGTTTTTTGATGGTTGTCCTAGGCGTTTAGGTTGCACAGTAATTTTCTCTGCCTCAAACTCCAATGTTGGTTTTTCTTCTGGTGAAACTTTTAAATGTTTGAGCTCTAATTAAGACTTATATCATGCATATCTCATAAATGCATTGGATCTAAAAAATACTGTGCACTAGAATTTGTGAAACTCTATGGCTTACTCTTTATCATTCTCTTATTTATCACCTGCCTGTCATGTAAATTTATTTGGAAGTGCTTTAAACCAGTCTCTGAGCATGACATGTCTACTTCTTTCCACACTTTTGAATCAACAAATATATAACAACGGTTATAGTTGTGCTTTCAATTCAAAAGTGATTTGAATTCACAGACAAACTTTTGTGCCCTGAACATCTTAATTCCAATTCTGCGGTTTCATGTTCCCAAGTAAGAGCTATAATAACAAACATCCGAGAAATGCTTATTTCCATAGTGTCATTTCAGTCCTCTTAATGACGTAATTGAAAAGGATCAGTGGTCTTACTTTTCACGGTATACCTTGACATATTGTGCCAGCTATATCATGAAAGTGAGTTTTTTCTCGAAGAGAAGACAAGCTTTTTCCTTGGGAGCAATGAGAAAAGAGGAAAATAAGAAGACAGAATAAGCCAAAGAAAACCATAGATTGACATTGGTCAGTTCTTGTACACTCATGTTTGTCCAGTGTAAGAAAGCTCTCATCATCCTGTGTAGTCTATGAATACTTCTGTACAAAACAGACCTACGTCATACCTCCTCAAAAAATACCTATACTTTATAATATCACCTTTCTCTTTTAATTTTAGACTCTTTTGCCTCTACAGTCTACACTACTTATGTTGGGCTGTGTCTGATGACTTCTTCTGTGTCACCTGTACATTCTCAGTTCCAAGTAGTGGACATTTTACAAGAACTTGGTGAAATAGAAGTGATCACATATAGCGTACACCATCTGCCTTAGTGGATTATTGCTCTAGTAAAACTTTGTAAGTTGCTTATGCTTTGATCAGCTGTAGCTAATCATCAGGTACCAGTCTAAATGCAGTATTGATTTGGAATGAAAGTTCAGTAAGCATTCCAAATCTCTCTTCAATCTCAAAAAGATTTGGAATGCTTAATGCACTTTCATCCTGTTTTCTACCCATGAATGTTCTGTGAGTTTAAAAAAAAAAGATTAACAAAGGATAAAAAAGATCTCCAGACTGTGCATTCCCATAAAAGGATCAGCAGTTATATCTTAGCTTAAATATCAAGAGGTTGAATTTGTAAACAGATGTTAGTTATCCTTTTGTAGGTCTTGCTGAGGGGTTTGACTTGTGAAGAGCTCAAGAAGGTGAAGAAGGTCTTCCAGTATGCAGTCTTTGCTGCATATCATCTGTCCCTTGAGACATCGTTCCTTGCTGATGAGGGTGCTAGTCTACCTAAAGTTTTTGCAACACCCTCAATTGCCATACCAGAGATGACATCTGCTGATAATGCTATTTCAGTGATTTCTCATACTGATGAGAATCATTCCCCTCCTTTTAATAATCCACACACCCTAGAGGATTCTGGAGACAGATGTTTTCTCTACTGCATGCCTTGAAAATTCACCATTGTTTCGTGCACATGATATAAGACCTGTTGAAATCAGAAATCATACCAGTGAAGGATCACGAGTAACTTTTGGTCAAGAGGAGAGTCAACCAAGAGAATTACCAGAGCTGACAAAGCTTGAAAGATCAGATGACATTGAGCCCTCTAATGAATTATATTCAGCTGCTGAGGGTCATCAAAGCATACTAGTATCATTTTCTAGTCGATGTGTTCTAACTGGAAGTGTATGTGAACGTTCTCGGCTTCTTCGCATAAAGTTTTATGGCTCTTTTGACAAGCCACTTGGGCGATATCTTCAGGATGATCTTTTCGGTCAGGTAACTAAGTTGTTAGAAATCATCTTGTTATGCTCAACTTTAGTATTTTCAAGCTATTTATGTATGCGCTTCATATTCCAGATTCCTTCCTGTCAATCATGCAAGGAGCCAGCTGAGGACCATGTCATTTGTTATACGCACCAGGAAGGGAACCTTACTATAAATGTTAGACGGATACCCTCAGTGAAGCTGCCTGGTGAATGGGACAACAAGATATGGATGTGGCATCGATGCCTCAAGTGTGCGCAAATAGAGGGGGTCCCACCTGCAACTCACAGAGTAGTAATGTCAGATGCTGCTTGGGGACTCTCATTTGGGAAGTTCTTGGAACTTAGTTTTTCAAATAATGCAACTGCCAACCGTGTTGCTAGCTGTGGTCATTCTCTCCAAAGGGACTGCCTCCGGTTTTATGGGTGCGTACTATACCTTAAGAATGCAGTTTTCCGAACATTCAGTTGTTGATTTACACTGCTGCTATTTAGAGAATAACATTTTCCATTTGCCTTTACAGGTGTGGAAGTATGATTGCGTTTTTCCGATATTCGCCTATTGATATTCTGTCAGTTCGTCTACCCCCATCAACTCTTATGTTCAGTAGCTACAAGGAGCAGGAGTGGTTACGGAAGGAAACAGATGAGGTGCTATAAGTTCCAATAACATTTTCCATTATTTTAGTTTTAGCTTTCAACAACTCTTATTAATACTATCTTATGTTTCCTGTAGCTATTGTGCAAAGCCAAAGCCATGTATGCCGAGATATCCAGTGCTTTTCTTAGAATTGAAGAGAAAAGCTCCTCTTTAGAACAAGATCTATCTGATAAAACTGAACTGGATGACTACATCATGGAGTTAAATGAATTACTTACAAAAGAAAAGAGCAACTACCATGTAAGCAGCAATTCGAGATTAATGTCTAATACTTCCACATGTTGGCAAATTATGTATTCAAGCACGTAGATAAATTTGCTCTTCTGTTTGTTTCTACAACAGGACTTGCTTCAAGCTACTGATGCAGAAACTTCAGAACGAGGGCAGACAGCAGTTGACATTCTTGAACTTAATCGTTCGAGGCATTCCCTCGTGATTGCTTCACATATTTGGGATCGTCGGCTTTTATCTGTGGAGTCTCTCTTCCAAGAGAGCTCTGGCTCAGTGGGTTCAGAGGATACTGGATCTTGTAGTGAGCTGATAGATTGGAGAAATGACGTGTTTCTGAAGAATGACCCTCTCGAGCATGTCTATGAAGAGCCGGAACCATTCTCAAACTTAGATGAATATCCTGAGAAACCTTTTCAGTCTGAACAGGAGGAGACTCATGCACCTTGTGAGTTCGAGAAAACGCAGGACATGCGGAATGAAGGAGAGAATGCAGTTAATGGAACATCCTTGGAACGAGCTCCTTCAGGTGGTTCTGTTCTTTCTGATCATATAGATTCTGCTTGGACTGGTACTGGTCGATATCCCAACAAAGCTCAGTTAAATACGACATTACAACGAAATGGATCTGAAGCTGCTGCTCCTTTCAGGCAACTGAGTCAACTTGATTATCCTCATATTGTAAGGCTAAAATCACCAGCAAGAGTTAACTCCTTTGACTCTGCACTGAGACTTCAAGATAGAATCAAGAAGGGATTGCCGCCTTCTTCAATGCATTTATCAGCAATTAGATATTTTCATGCTTCTGGAGACTATAGAAATATGATCAGAGACCCTGTTTCCAGTGTTCAGAGAACTTACTCTCAAATGTCACCCAAAGAGGCTCAGAAATTTAATCCCCTAATGAACTCATCACCCTCGTTTATTTCTTATGCATCTCTTATACACGGTGGAGCCAGGTTAATGGTCCCACACAATGGCTACAATGACATTGTAATAGCTGTTTATGACAATGAGCCTACTAGCATTATATCTTATGCTCTTACGTCCAAAGAGTATAAAAACCGGCTAACTGAGAAGCCAAATGTGTGTGAAAGGAGTTGGAACACAAACGACATCAGGAAGGAGAATGGAGTGGCCTCTAATCATTCAAGATGGCAGTCTTTTGGCTCTTTAGACATGGATTATATCAATTATGGAGGCTGTGGTTATGAAGATGCTTCCAGTACTATTAGTTCCCTCTTTGCAGATTCCAAGACTTCCCCTCATATAAGGATCTCTTTTGAGGACGAATCTTCAAATGCTGGGGGAAAGGTGAAATTTTCTGTCACTTGTTACTTTGCTAAGCAGTTTGATGCTCTCAGGAAGAGATACTGTCCTGATGAACTGGATTTTATACGGTCTTTAAGCCGTTGTAAGAGATGGACCGCTCAAGGCGGAAAGAGCAGTGTTTATTTCGCTAGGTCAATGGATGAAAGATTCATAATAAAACAAGTTCAGAAAACAGAGTTAGATTCTTTTGAAGAATTTGGACCCGAGTACTTCAAATATCTAACAGATTCTGTTACCTCAAAAAGTCCAACTTGCCTTGCTAAAGTTCTGGGAATATATCAGGTTGGACTCCCTTTTTTCTCTTTCTGTTTTCTCCTTGTGTCTGCTATGTGTTGAAATATGTGACCATCTCATCTAGAAGCTTAAGCTATTAGAGAGTATACACTTTTATTTACTTAATTATATTCTCAACGCGCCTCCTCATGCGCGGGTGTTGCGATATTTCTGTATGCTTACGCAAGTGTACGTATCGCTCAAGTAATATAGTCTGTAAGACCGAGTTATCGTCCACAGAGACTGGTTTGTCAAGTACCGAATATCTAATCTATGGTATCTATTTGGTTGACGTTCTTTTGTTTGGGAATTATAACTAAGAATTAAAACTAAAGTAAAGTGCAGAAAATAAACTAATGATGATACTTAGGGTTGAAAACAATTATGATGGAAATAGGGTTTTCAATCTCCTCAACTATCCACTTTTTCACTTGTTAATGCAATGCTAATTCTTCTTCTTATTAAGATAGCAGGTTAACGAACATGTTCTATATTCCGGTTAGGACATATAAAATCTCAACCTTATGCAGAAACCTTCTATATTTCTATGATAGATTTTACCAAAACCTTAAACACTATACAAGTATCGGGGTACTTTCGTCCACGATTTTACCCTATGTCTAAACAACTACAACATATTCAAATCTCCCTTTTCAGATCTCGATTCGAAATCATATAAGTTATGACAATTAATGGCCAGTCAATTATCAAACAATCACTACAATATTGAATAGATCTTAATATAGCTGAAGAAGAAATCAATAACTATGCATTAACTGTATGAAAGAGTTTCAAGCGATTCGACGGAAAACCCTAATAAAGAAATTAGCTCCTAGACATTGTCATGCTAAGAACTAATTTAATATCCAACATAAACTAAATTAAATAAAAGAGAAGAAAAGAACTTGAACAATTCGATGTCTCCAATTGTAGCTTTGCCTCCTTTCTTGCCTCTCCAAAATATGATCTGAGATATGACAGAGTTTAAGGGTTTTATATCTGAGTAAAACCTTATTTCGGACCCTTTAACCTTCAGCAGATTCGGCCAAACTTTCTGAAAAAATACGTGTCGGCACCGCGACTCTAATTCAGCCGAAAGCACTGGAGGCTACTGGAAATATTGCGCCGCGGTGCTGGTGACAGGTGCCGCGGTGCCTTCGAAGGTGATTTTTCGTCCTCAGCTATTGGAATTTTTACGCCTCGGCTCAACACTTTTCGTCATAGCCCACGCCGCGGTCCTTCGCTCATACGCGCTTCTTCTCGCGCCCGATTTCACTGATTTCTTCTATTCTTCTCGAGCCCTCTTAGGCTTCATTTCTTGGGCTGTGCTTGTGCAATTTCATCCTCAATTCTGTATTTCCTCCTTTAGGACCGCTGTGACACTATACTAAACACAAACGAAAAGAGAAAAATACTAAACTAAAAAGGACTCAAAAGAGTATAAAATACACTCAACAACGGACTTGACTTTTTTTTGCCAAGCACGTGGAAATTCTTTTTTTGATAATGGGTGTTGTGAAATTCGATACCACAACCTCTACCTACTCTGATACCATGTTGAAGTGTTACCATCTCATCTAGAAGCTATTAAAGAGAGCACACTTTTATTTACTTAATTATATTCTCAATACTGTGCAGCTTGGTTTGGTGGTGAACGTCTCCTTTTATTTTGAAAATGTTAAACTTGTTGCAGAATCTTATTTGAATTTATGTTGCATATGCTAGGTTTCAGTCAAACACTTGAAAGGAGGCAGGGAGACAAAAATGGATTTGATTGTGATGGAGAATCTCTTTTTTGGAAGAAAAATATCTAAGGTGTATGATCTTAAGGGTTCTCTACGATCCCGTTACAATGCAGACAAAAATGGAGCAAACAATGTGTTATTGGACATGAATCTTTTAGAAGCATTGCGTACCAAACCTATATTTCTTGGAAGCAAAGCAAAAAGAATCCTGGAGAGAGCTGTTTGGAATGATACATCCTTTTTGGCAGTAAGCTGCTTAGCTTCCAACTTTGTGTCTCAAAGTTTCTTTTATATATTAAAGCAACTACTATTGTGCCTCAATTCAACCAAGTTGGGATCGGCTATATGAATCCTCATTGACCATTTTTCAACATTAAATCATCAACATTAACTTTTATCTATATATTTTACTAGCATAAGAATCTCTAATAGGCTAAAAGACTCCTAGAAAGCATAGTATCTTAAATACTATGAGAGAAATGTGATAATGGAGGAGGGTGCACTAGTCTCCTTTGGTTTGGTCAGCACTTTATCGAGGAATATTTTAATTATTTGTCTCTAAGTAATTTGAAAGCAGAACTTAGGATGTCCAGTTTGCTCATTTCAGTTATATTCCCTGTTAATGGATGTTCAAATACTAGCCCGTGCGTATGTGTAGAGACTGCTGGGGCTTTAGCACGGATTGGAGACCATATGCATATGGTTTTGCTGTCGTACTAATCAAATTAAGGAAATCCAGTAGAAATTGGCCTACTGAATTGAGCTTTGAACTGCAGAGAGGAGGGTAGCTGGACCTAAAGGCTTGAAAGCATAATTTATTATCAAACTTTTGAACTATGCAAAGTTAAATTAAAATGTTGACTATTAGGATTTTGCTCATCACACAGGCCACAGCGGGCTAATATTGTAAAGATTTGCTGACCAGTTTTAAACATTTGTTTTTGTTTACCTGACATGGCATTTCTAGAAATGTTCTGATTTTCAGCCTATCAATTGCATCCAAAAACCCTAGTGTTGCTGTTTTCACCTAGGATATTTGATTTGCACAATAATAGACAGTCATCTGAATCACTCTTTGTAACTGGGGAAGCATGTGATAGCGATATTGTAGTCTGACAGTGTTGTATGTTCACAGGAAGTTTCCTTAAAAGGGGTTTCCCCCTAGCCCAAGTAATGACTTTAGGGTGCACATTACGATATGATTTATTTTTGTTGGAGTAGGAGGCGCTAAACTGATTGAACAGTTCTCTTAGCTGGTTTATAGTTGTTTATTATGCTGAAGTAAAATGTGTTGTACATGAAATGTTCCATGAAGTTCAGTCACTCAATTTATTTGCTTTTACTCGTCTCTTCTTTGCGCGTATGGTTAAGTGATGACTAACAAAGTTGCTCTTGTTGGCAGTCGGTTGATGTGATGGATTACTCTTTGCTAGTTGGGGTGGACGAAGAGAGCAAGGAGCTAGTCTTAGGGATCATTGATTTCATGAGGCAATATACATGGGACAAGCACTTGGAGACATGGGTTAAGGCATCTGGGATACTTGGAGGACCAAAGAATGCATCACCAACTATTGTTTCTCCGAAACAATACAAGAAAAGATTCAGAAAGGCGATGACAAGCTATTTTCTCACCGTGCCTGATCAATGGTCATCATGAACATCTTAAATTTCATTAATATTCATTCGTATAGCTTTATGCCAATAAGCAAAAACTGAAATGGTAATTGCATTAGATTACACAGGACATAAAGTCGATAAATTCCAATTGATCCATTTTGTTCTTTTGTAATGTAGGATTGAAATAGCCCCTTGAAAAAGGTATAGAAATAGGGAAGGATCTATTACTCGGACTCTTCAAAAATGTCGACTGGTGCGTGTTGGTTCCTAAAAAAATAGTGTATTTTTTAAGGATCCGACACGGGTGCAACATCTTTGGAGAGTCCGAGCAGCTTAGTTGTTGTTAGCATGTTACTAGTCAGTGTATTATCAATGTTAACATTCTGTGTAGTTGGACTTTGATTTAGACTATTGTTTTCCTAAATGACCTACTCTAGGCCATGTTCCGACATTATGTCACCTAGTCGGTCCTTTGATGCACTGAGAGACGGGTAAAAATGACCTTTGTTTAAACTGACGGTTTATATTACTTAAACTAGAGATGTTTGTAAGTTTCTAACTCTTTCCTTCCACTTTTGTGTTTGAGTTTGAGTCAAATCGAGTGAAGAGCCACCATAAATAGCAAGTTCGCTAAGTATATTGGGGAGATGTCTCCTTTATACATTTGTTGAATCAACACCAACTTCAGCTACCCAACTCTCTTCTGCTTGAAATGTACTAATTTATTAGAAAAGTGTTTTTCTTTCCCTCAAAAAATGAGCTCAACAGTCTGGAGGGAACCACATCATGTGGAATACCTGCCTCTCGTTGTGAGCTGACTCATTTTTAATTGTGGGTCACAAGACGACAACTTTATATGATCAAGATCGGGCACAAGGACCCTAATACTATCCGGGTGCGAAGAACCTCATCATGAAGCTTGGTGTAAGGAAAAAAGTGAAAGGGGAAAAGGGCAGTCTTTTGATGCTTTTATGCAATCTAGAATGTCTTTCTTTTTCAAGCAGTAGACTTTTCCTCTTCCCTTTCCTTTTTTAGGTTTGTTGGAAATTTTATTTATTTGGTGTTGAAGCCTAGCAATGCAACTATAGCTTAATCTTGAACATGTGATAGTACCATCTCATGTTACCCCGTACTTCTCCTCTGTATCCCTTTTACTAGTGATCCAAAGCACGAGCCCAATGTTTATTATGGTAATGTATTTAGCTAAAAAAAAATCTTATTTACTAAGTACCATATATTATGGCCCAATGTTCATGGAACTTCTTACTCAAATTCCTTAATGCGCTATTTTCTGGAATTTTTTACTCAAAAGTTTTTAACGTTATACTTTCATAGTATTTGAATATTATGAAAAATAAATAATTTATACTCAAAAGCAAGTTGCTTTTTGAGTGATTGAAGTAGTGTAAACTGGTAAAACATGTATAATATTAATTTACTTATTTTAATTTCGGAATAACTAATTCCGGGATAAATTATTCCACCCTGAATGAGAAAACATAACACTACAATCCCGAGATTAGTTATCCTGAAATTTTATTCCAATCAAAATGGGATAAGGAAGTACTAAAATTTTATCCCGAGACTATTTTTCTTATCAATCATACCAATGACTACTGCCTTTTTTTGTTTTTTAATGCATGGAGGTTAACTTAAATTTTTTGTCATTAGAAAATCCTCTTTTAGTAATTTTGTGAAAAATTACTGTTAAATTGGTTAATTCTATTTTAAAAAATAGCAATAAGACAATTCACATATTCAGTTATAATTCACTATGCTAATACTAATTATAAAAACAATTAAATAGTTGATATAAAAAAGTTCAAATGCATTATGCGTACATAGTACATAGTAGGGCTGGCCAGTGGGCCGGACCGGACCCAGTGGAATCAGAATGGACGGGATCGGGACGGAGAGAAGGGGCGATGTCGGGCTGGGTTCACTCATCCAACAGTTCCTCACTATGTGTGTCATCTCCGTAAGTCACTATATGACTTGAAACAGGCCTCCGTGCGTGGTATGATCGCTTTGCCAGGTATATCTTGCAGATTGGGGTTGTACACCACTCTTCATTTTTCATCGAGGTAGTAGCACTACTTACTTATTATTTTACGTGGATGATATTGTTCTTACTGCCTCCTCCGACGGGTTGAAAAATGAGATTATTGTCTTGCTTAAGTCCGAATTTGCAATGACTGATTTGGGGAAGATGAATTATTTTTTAGGGATATCAGTGACCAGGTCTGCCAACCACATATTCTTGTGTCAGCGTAAGTATGCAGAGGAGATCGTGTACAGGGCTAAGATGTCGAATTGCAAAGTTTCACCTACTCCAGTTGATTCAAAATCTAAGCTCAGTGCTATGGATGGTGCTTCAGTCTCCGATCCTACTCTGTATAGGAGCCTTGCAGGTGCACTTCAGTTTCTCACATTTACAAGGCCAGACATTGCTTTTGTTGTTCAGCAGATATACATATTCATGCATACTCCTAGGGAGTCTATTTCACTGCTCTTAAGCGTATCATCTGATACATTAAGGGCACACTTGATTATGGTTTGCACATATACCCCTTTGCACCAAACAAGTTGCTATATTATACAGATGCAGATTGAGTAGGGTGTCCGGACACGTGACGCTCCACCTTCGACTTTTGTTGTATTTTTAGGGGATAATATGATTTCTTGATCTGCCAAGCGACAGGCTATCCTATCTCGTTCCAGTGCCGAGGCTGAGTACAGAGGCGTTGCAAATGTGGTAGCTGAGATTTGTTGGCTCAGAAATGTACTGTTAGAACTTCAGTGTCCTCATACGACATCTATCAGGTAATCGTGATAACATCTCTGTCATCTATCTTTCTCATAATCCGGTTCAACATCAACGAACCAAACACATTGAGATAGACATACACTTCGTTCGTGAAAATGTTGTGCTAGGCAATGTCAGAGTATTACATGTTCCATCATCCTATCAGTATGCAGATATATTTACCAAAGGACTCTGCATGCTTATTTCTTGACTTCGATCCGCCTCGCCCGGCCTCCTCCCGCTCCGACTGAGCGTGTGTGTAAACGTGTATATAGTAACAATTGTATCTCTACCCATAATTAGAATATATTTCATATATTGTGTAAATATAATTATGGTAAGACTAGAATTCCTCTTGTGATTAAGTTTAAGATTCCTATTGTATAAGGGATGCATATTGTACAATATATATACTTTGATATTAATATGAAGATTAATATCATCTTACACGGTCAAAATATTGCGCCAAGGGAAAATAATTTGAAGAAGAAGAAAGATTTTGAAATTAAATAGCTAAACGGGTAGGAGTTGTTTGATAAACAACAGAATAGACAAGGATATCTAATGTGATTAGCTATATGGGATAGCAAATCTATCTAATGTGATTAGCTATATGGGATAGCAAATCTCACCATTTTAGTACAAAATGGTTCCGCAGACTAATTAATACTCATAATCAAAGGCGGGATAAAATAATCCCACATTTTACTTCGGAACTGTTATTGCTTATTCTACCAACCAAACAATTTCGTAGAGAATAATCAATTTAGGAAGGATACTTAACTAGATTAACAGCCCATTTTAAGAAAATAACCACTCTTTATCACTTACAAATTTTTAGCCAGACGGTGCAAACGTATCTATTTTATTAACCACCTTTATTTTCTCTGTCTAAAATAATAAGTGTATAATTAACGTATAAGGTATACATATTGTTGGTTGACTACATGAACTCTTTCGAATCCCCACCTTAATTACGATATATTGGATCGGATTTTGCTGTAATACATCGACGCTGTAATTCCCTCCTCATTTCCCTTTCCCCTTCCCTTACCCCTATGTAATAAAAAAAATTAAAAAAAAATGTATGCATATTGATTATACATAGAATATGTAGTGATTATACATCAATTATACACTATATATTTATGTATAATGTGCGTAAGTAATATACAATAGTTTCAAACGAAGGTAAATATTGAAGTTTGAGAGATTTTTGAATTAATATGCCTTTGGTCTTGAATATTGTTAAATCAGACTTTTTGAGAAAAAAAGTTTAAGAATTGTTTTCTGATTGTATTATATTTTCTCATTTTAGTATATGATTATGAAGTTACAGAACAATTATTTTATTTTCCTTTGATTTGTTTTTTCTAGTTTTTTGTTGTTGTTAAGAACTCTTACAGTTACTGTGTAAGTCTGTGATTTTGAGAAAATAATTGGTTATTATTTTATTTTTTTGACTGGATTTATTGAAGCCGGTTAAGAATTTTAGGGCTATTAATTGTGAACACAAATTTAAGGCTATGAAGTCTATCAATCTTAATGGGCGCTGCTACTTGTGTTTTTCTCCCATTAAAATATTGGGAAGTTAGGTCTTTCCTCTTTCCAAATTACTGGATTTCAGCTTATAAATCGGTTGTACTATGACTCTATGAGTAGCTAACTCATTCACTAACTTACCCTACTTAAGTCAAGTGTTCACACTTTTAATTAGTTGCTCATATTTGGTGTTCATATTGGACTATAGGGATATCAAGCTGTTGAGCCATACGATGAAAGTATGGGAGAGAGTGGTGAAAGCGAGGATGGGGAAGATAGTGTCTATTTCGGAGAACCAATTCAGATTCATGTCGGGGAGTTCGACAACAGAGGTCATTCACCTTGTGAGGAGGTCCGTGGAGCAGTATAGGGAGAGGAAAAGAGACTTGCACATGATGTTCATCGACCTTGAAAAGACATACGACAAAGTTTCGAATGAGGTGCTATGAAAATGTCTGGAAGCTAGAGGTGTTATTGTAGCCTACATTAGAGCGATTAAGGACATGTACGATGGAGCCAAGGCCTGGGTGAGGTCAGTAGGAGGTGACTCTGAACATTTCCCTGTCATGATGGGTCTGCATCATGGATCCGCTCTGAGCCCGTTTTTATTTGCCTTGGCGATAGACGCACTTATACGTCATATTCAAGGAGAAGTGCATTGGTGTATGCTATTTGCTGATGATATTGTACTGATTGACGAGACACAGAGCGGTGTTAACGCGAAGTTGGAGGATTGGAGACAAACCCTGGAGTAAAAAAGTTTCAAGTTGAGCAGGACTAAGACAAAGTACATGGAGTGCAAGTTCAGCGGCGAGATCCATGTAGCGCACAAGGACGTGCGGCTTGATACTCAGGTCATCCCCAAGAAAGAAAGTTTAAGTACCTAGGGTCGATCATCCAAGACAATGGTGAGATTGGCGACGATGTCAAACACCGTATTGAGGCGGGTTGGATGATATGAAAGCTCGCATCAGGTGTGTTGTGCGATAAGAATGTGCCGCTTAGACTTAATGAAAAGTTCTACAAAATGGTGGTCAGACTGACTATGTTGTATGGGGCGGAGTGTTGGACAGTTAAGACAGCTCATGCCCAAAAGATGAAGGTAGCTGAGATGCGGATGTTGAGATGGATGTGCGTGCATACCAGGAAAGATATGATTCGAAATGAAGTGATTCGGGACAAGGTGGGAGTGGGAACCGTAGTGGATAAGATGCGGGAAGGAAGGTTGAGATGGTTCGATCATGTGCAGAGGAGATGCGCAGATGCTCCAATAAGGAGGTGTCAGATGTTGACGGTCATGGGCCTGAGGAGAGGGAGGGGTAGGCCAAAGAAGTCGTGAGGAGAGGTGATTAGGCAGGATATGACGCAGTTTCAGCTTATCGAGGACATGACCCTTGATAGGAGGGTATGGAGGTCGAGTATCAGGGTAGAAGGCTAGTGTGTTTCCGCGAGAATTTCTTTTTTGCACTAGGAGTTTTATTATCTTTGTGGACTAGCTTATACTGTTCTAGATCTCTATTACGATTTGATTGTTGCATTACTTCATTTATCTTATTATATTGTAGCTATTACTGTCTATTTACCTGTGGTAGTTACTGCTTCTTTTCAGAATGTTTTATCGCTTATTCGCTTTTGTTACTTGCATTTCCATAATGCTTTAAATTTCTTGCACGTGTTTGATCGTTTCTTTTGTTTTTGCTTTGCTTATGCGTTCTCTTGAGCCGATGGTCTTTCGGAAATAGTCTCTCTACCATGGTAGAGGTAAGATCTGCGTACACTCTATCCTCTCCAGACCTCACGCTGTGAAATTTCACTGGGTATGTTGTTGTTGTATTAGACTAGTTAAGACGACAACATTTTGGTATTGGAAAGGCTCCAAACTTTATAAATAAAGAAACATCTCAAAAGTTGAATTTTAATTTTACTTGGCAAGTTACAGATTAAAAAAAGTACTTGGTTTTCTCATATTTCTGTGAATTTCTTTCGTTTGTTATGTACTACCATGTTAGTTTAAAATTTAAACCTGTCAAGTGAAAGAAGTCACTTTCTTAACAAAGAACCACCACCTCATCCAGCTTAAAGAAAAAGTAAAGGAAATGGGCATATCTTTGCAACAATGAAAAATGGCTTTTTCTCCCCTAATAAGGCTGCAAAAACATCTTTGGTTTCTTTTCAAATTTTCCACATATTTTCCTACTTTAGCATAAATGTAGTAAAAGTTGGCCATGCAGACTGGATCATATGACAATTTTCTACAACTTTAGAGGTAAATTTCACGTCGACAAAACACAAGAAACTTGTTGGATATATAAAGAAATATGCGTTAGACCCTATTAACGTGATCTAGAGTTGTGTGCAGTGGCGGAACTGCAAATTCAAATAAAGAGATTCAAAAGAAATTGTTTATGCCAAGGAGATTCAACAACTTATATATATGGGGGAAAAAATCATTTTGACCTATTTAGATAGTATAATCTTTCAACTGAACCGCGTGTCTAGACTCAAGTCGGACAATATTACTAGCGGACTGAACTTGTACTTTCCTTGGAGGTTAGGCTGAATAGGCACTGCTCATGTTCTCTAATATGCTTATTGATCCCCACTAGTCCTTATGCATAAGGGACGCAACTTGTTACCGCACTGCTCTCTATCATGTCACAATACGATAATTCTTGGAAATAACTGCTAATTGATTGAGAGATCAAAGAGAAAGGAAAATCATTCCATGGAATTGGAGTAGCCCTGATATTGGAGTAGTTCTGAACATGTCAATGGAGAAGTCATACTTAACTAGAAGATAAATCAAGGGATATGAAGAGATTGAGACAAACCTGTGGGCTGTTGCCAGAAAAGCATGAAGACTTTTCTCTTGTAATTTTAACTCTTTTTTGTAATAACTGCAAATTTCGAGTCAGCTTGTACGCACCTCCACTAATTCAACGGGGTACCTGCTACCTTCCACCAACACAAATATTGGATACCAGCAGATAGCATCAGTCCATGCCATTAATACTATGGGAATGAAGAAGGGTCTGAGTAATAACCAAGGTTGTTCATCCAGTCACATTCGTTTATAATTTTGAGAGAAGGGAGAATAATCTATAGAAGCCAAAAATCATTATACAGATTCTTTTGCAGAAGTTAATGCAAGCATCAATTCAACAATAGATCTATAGAAGACATCACAAGCAAAAGGCTAGCATAAGGGGAAGAAAGTGTAATTCTTCACATATCAGAATGTTTCATTTATACAGACTTGATAAATTTTTGTCACACCTTAGCGTGACAAACATCAAATGGATCAATTAGTAACAAATAATGAAAAGAAACAGGTCAAACAAATCAGTGTCTCACTCAAAAACAGACTAACTAGATACACCGAGCAATGAGAATGACTTATTTTCTCATGCTCGTTTTCTCAGATTTTATCACTATAAATGGAATCGTGTAATTCACGGTCAGCCGGGTCAGGTAAGAATGAAAGAAGCACTTAATAAATCCTTCAACGCTGCTGAGATTTTCTAAGGTGCTCCAACAATGAAGTAGCCTTCCTCTTAGCCCTCTCTGTGCCAGTATTAGCAAGCTCCGAAAGTGGTATAAGTGCACCGAGCCTGCGAAGGCAAGATAAATTCTCGGGATCCCTCTTACACAAGGATAACAAGATAGCAGCTGCATTTTCCTTATTACGAGGTAAATCTGTCCTTAGTAGATCTATCAATACGGGAATCGTGCTAGCTTTTGCTATGGCAGCTTTGGCCTCTTGATGGCTGGCAAGAACTGAAAGAATAGTCAAAGCTTCATCGACCATGCAGCTGCTTGAATCGGTCAGCATTGTTAATAGTGCCGGTATAATCCCGGCCCGAACAGCCCTACCTTTATTTCCTTGATATATGCATAAATTGAACAAAGCTGTTGCGGCATCCTTTTTCCCTCTAGTGCTTCCGGATTGAAGCAACTCTACCAGAGCCGGTATGGCACCCGATGCACCAATTATTATTTTATTCTCATCTCCGAGCGACAAACTAAAGATAGTTGCTGCTGCATTTTCTTTTGCTTCCATGCTTCCAGCTCTGAGAACTTGAACAACTGAAGGAACAGCACCAGCAAACATGATGAGCCCCTTGTTGTTGTCAAATATAGAAAGGTTAAGAATAGAAGTGACGGCATTTTCTTGGATTTGACTGTCTTTGGATGTCAACAAGTTAACTAACACCGGGATTGCTCCGGCTTTAGCAATCAAGACTCTGTTGTCCGTGCTTCTTTTGGATAGAGACCGGATTTCAGCTACTGCAGCCCTTTGATACTCGGCGTACCTGCTTGAAAGTTTGCGTACAATAACCTCAATAGCTGCTATATCCCCACTAACATCACGAAACGATCCATCACTTCTTTTTATTCTCCCATTTGCTAATGCAGTTGGCTGCTCTATATTGTTCCTTGTACACCAATCAGAAATGAGACTTCGTAAAGCAATATTTGGTGTCAGCGTAAGATCTTCGAGTATTTGCTGAGTTTTTGGACATCTTGTGTTGCCACCGTCTATCCATCTTTGTATGAAAGATCTCTCATAAGTCTGTTGGAATAAGAAAAGCGTACATTAAGCATTACTTCTAGCATAACCACATCTGAAGATTTTCAACCCAAATGGAAAAAAACAAGTGATTTTTTCATTTTTGGCCCGTCAGCCGAAATTAATTACGGGCGCTAGCCAAAATATACAAAACCTATACACTGATTATGTATATTATGTGTATATTTTTTGTATACTATATGTATATTTATTCTTAATATACAAAACCTATACATTTGCTGGTCCAAAAATGTAATTATTCCAATAAACAATTATGATGAGAAAAGTTTCCATCTAAAACACAAAAAGAAGTGCACAGATGCAGTCAAATGATAATGCATCAGACTGATGGGAACAATACCTGTCCTGTTGCCACAATTACAGGATCCCTCAAGAGCTCGAGGGATATAGGGCAAAGATACTCTTCCGGAATTATAGCAGAATTAGGCTTCTTACTCTCCGCAAGATTCTTGCTGGGTGAGTCATCTTCCCTGGCCGAAGCAGGAACTTTTGGGGAAGTAACCTCAGAAACTTTGAATGAATTCCTTAGATTTTCTGGTTCGTGAACTAGTTTTGGTCTAACTTCGTGATCAATATTGCCAACATTCTCTAGATGTAAACTTCCAACTCCCCTACTGCCCGACTGAAGTGGATCGATCTCCTTATCTAATGGTTGGGACAATGCTCGAGATAATAGAGTTGAAGTCACAGGTCCACCATACCTCTCTTTGGATCGTTTCAACTGTGTTATGACCAACTCAACCTGGAAAAGTAGAAATATTAGGCGGGAAATACAACGGAGAAAGCAACATAAGCACGAAAAAAGTAAAAGCTCAAAACTAACCTGCTCTTGTACTTCTTCTGATATGTCGAAGTGGTCATATGGTAAGCTGTCTAAGGATTTCACCAATTTCCATGTCACACATTGAAATTGAAAAACAGCTTTCTTCCTTGCCGCGTCCTTAAATCAAGAAACAGCACACTTTTAGAAAGGCACACAATATTTGTTTGAATGAAAATTGCTACAAAAGAACTTCAGTGAACTGTCAGAAATTCAAGATTTCAATTAGAAAAGTTTCTTATATTAAATTACATGACTAGCTGATATTCCTAACGCTTGTAACTACTTTACTCACTGTTGGTCCATCTCACAATAGCCACCAGCAAATGGTAAAAAAACTTAACACCATTTTTCAATAAGGATAAGAAAAACTTAACACCATTACCTCACGTGAAACTAAAATCATGCTCCCACCCTCCGAAAAGTAAAAAAGGACGAAGTCAAATCCATCCTACAGAAGTTCATTTGATCATAAACTATGTTGCCGTACTTTCCAAAAATGTTGATGCACCCTCGTCTGATCCTCTAAAAATGCGCTACTTTTGGAGGATCTGACACACACCCGTCTACATTTTTGAAGAGTCTGAGCAACATAGATCATAAATGTTTAGTTTTTAAGGATCTGTGTCACTATGGATTTTGCACTTAATTGCAACAAACAACTTTAAATCTAAATAACTCCAAAAGGATCTCTTTGCCAAATCTTACATCAAAATTATCATATCTTGTCAATTCCTAACACAGAAAAAAGTAAAAAAAGACCCTCAATTCTTTCTACCAAAACTTATCCACCTTCAAACACAGAGCCACAAAAGGAGAACAAAATGATCAACACATCACAGAAAAAACAAGTACATTTCTAGATTTCACAATTTTCAACTAAAAACTTAGAAAATGCAAATTCACATCTACAAGTACATTGTTAGATTTCACAATTGTCAACTAACAACAACAACATCAACATGCCCAGTGTATTCCCACAAGTGGGGTCTGGGGAGGGTAGTATGTAAGCAGACCTAGGAATTCACATATATAATTTAGGAACCTAGCAATTCAAATTCACATGTCAAAATGATCAACTAATCACAAAAAAAATATTATTTTGTCTCAATTTATATGATACACTTTCCTTTTTAGTCCGTTCCAAAAAGAATGATACATTTCCTTATTTTGCAATAATTTAACTTTAACTTTTACCTTAGTGGGATGATCTATAACCACACCAATATCTTTGACTTGTTTTATACCACAAGATTCAAAAGTTTCCTTTATTTCTTAAACTACGTAACGAGTCAAACTATATCACGTAAATTGGGACGGATGGAGTAATACTAAGTACATGGCTACATTTCATAATTCTAAACAAAAAAACTTAGAAAATGCAAATTCACATGTCAATTTCACCCCCACCCCACCCAAAACTACCCAATTTTAGACATAGAAATGCAAAACAAACCAAGTAATTTTACTTTACACTTACAGGTGAGACCTTGGGATCAAAGTCATTTGCAGCTATAAGTAACCTTTTTGCAGCTTTAAGTGCTATAGAAAGATCAACCAAACAAGAATTGTGAGGGGGGTTAGATAAAGAACCCAAAAGGGTGTTTGAATCTCTGATTTCTTCAAGCAAATAAGCTAATAGTGAAATTCTTCTTGCTAAATCAGTACAGTCTTTCTTGAATAAACCAGAAAATCTTGCACCGGATATTTGACTGATATCGTGAATGAACTCAAGAGGGATCTTTGTGGAGTCGTCGGCGACGGCGGCGGCGGTGGTGGTGAGTTGTCCGCCGGCCATGGTGGTGGTTGGTTGGTGAAGATGGATTGCTGTAGCCTGTATGTTATGTATACAACTACAATGCAGGGATAAGTATGTGGTACCAAATGGGGTTTATGTAAGCTTGGGGTAAAAGAGTTGGGGATGAGGTGGGGGGATTTTGGATTTATTAATTATTTATTTTTATAAAGAAAGAGGGACAAATGTTGGAAATAAATCATTTTTGGGAGAAGAAATCAAGGGGCAACTAGTCAACTAATCATTTTTATATCTATCTTTCTTATTTTAATTTTGTGGAGTACTAATTAAGTGACAACGTTTTAGAATAGATAAAAAATAGATAAATGCTTTATGATTAATGCTCGTAAGTGTGTTTCTTAAGAAATCTATAAAAAAAATTAAAAAATAAATAACCTCAATCCCACAAATGAATCGTTAGTTGGATCTACATTAAATCTTACCGGATCGCCTCATTTATATTCTTGAGGAAGAGTTTGTTTCAAACCCTAAATTGAATAAGAGGAGTACGTCAAGTCAATGTGTCTTGAATGATCTACATGTAGCGCCAATGAACATTGATCTATTTGCATGTGGCCGAGAGCTCTTACAATCTAGACACAATGATGTAATTATTAGGGGTGCACTCGAGCTAATAATTTGTTATAGAAGTCTCTCATAAAAGGCTTGCGATGTCTAAAGCGGGAGAAATTTCATATCTCTTTCCTTTTTCCGCCTTCATATGAATACTAGAATGTAGATAAAGATTCCTATCAACTTGTTCTGATCTAGGATAATAAGTTCACTAAACATAATATCTGATATAAAGCTACATTGATGTTTTTGAAAAGGTAGATGATTTGGGAATTGAATGTTACAATTTTAGGTCTAAAAATATATAACTTAATAGGATTATACTTTAAAATTAGATAGGACCACACAAAATTTATAATTCGTTAATGGGAAATTTACATGTAAGAGAACCAAAAGGTTACTTACCAAAACAGAAAAAACTTTGTGAGCCAAATTCTTTTGTCAATTTGATTATGCAGTGAGACTCCTAACTAGGCTTTGAAAGTTTCATTAGTTTATGCTTTCTTGTTTAACTTTATGGGTGGACCATAGCTATTTCCTAATCTTTTCAGATTAGTGCTGAACAATGTCTTAGACCATATGTTAATCCAACATGAATAAGCACACACTTATTGCAAGTTGTAAGAGTTTAACTTGGAAAAGAAAGGCAACACAAGTCTTTTTTCTTTTCTTTTGGATATCTCACAGTGTCTTTATTTGTTCTTGTAAGCTCAAATAAGTTCATACAATACATAAGTGTTGCAATTAAGATCAGTAAGCAACTAGAAGAATTAAGACTAATACAAAATAGATGAAAACTTTCATGTATTACTAATCAACTTTTTTATTGTATTTGTACTTTGAGTTTTATTTTTCTTAATTCTTCCTAAAAGTCAAAGAAATCCTTTTCCTTCTTATTTTTATTGGATTTAATTTGATTCATTCTTTCAATTTCAATTGAATAAATCTCAAAATTCATAATGTTCTAAACGTTCTCTTACCTTTATGTTGGAAATCAAATGTGGATTTTCAATTGTAAAATTTAAAATTGAACTTTATGAAAATAGGAACCATTAACTATTAACTTAGAATGCGTGAATGACTCTTGAATTTGAATCTCTAAATTTTGTTTTCCTAATGACATAAGAAAATTCAACTTGATATATAACTGATCAGTATGTATATTTTCAATCAAAAAAGTCCGATCAAGTGATCCTGATAGTTGATAAGTACATATATGTAGAGTCGTCAAAATATGCTTGGGCCTTGAGGCCATCCCTGTCCAGCTCGCTATTGAGGTAGGGTTGGGCTAAGATTTCTCAAGCCCATTTAAAATTTTGGCTTATAAGCCCAGTCCAAGTCAGCCCGCTAACCTTTGAGGGCTGACTGAGGTCGGCCCGTGGGCCAAAATGCTATCTATATTAATTAAAATTTTAAAAGAAGATTATGAAAAAAGAAGTAAAAATAGGAATAATGATTACTGAATAAGGCTTAGTATCTTACACAATACTTTACTCATTTAACGTTAAATTCTAATCACCAAGTTAGAAATAGTATTCATGATTGCAATTTAATTTCAACTTGAAATTTAAAAGAAAAATATGAAAAAATAAATAAAAAATAGGCATAGTGATTATCGAATTAATTTTAGTATCTTACACAATACCTTTCTCATTTAACATTAAATTACTAATCACCAAATATACCCTAATACTAAAATTTCTAATCACACAGCATGTAAATTGCATCCATCATGAAATTGTCAAAAACTTGTTGTTACTAGAAATTACGTTGTAGAGCTTTACCAAATTCAAAGTGATAATATTTTTATGTGAATTTAAATATTATTAGTTTCTAAAATGTAGTTATTTGATAATGTTTAACTAATTAACTTTGCATATGAATGTTGAAAATTGAGATGTTAATTAAGGCAATTTTATCACAAACAAGTTTAAATGTGCTTGGCAATCTATAGGTGTTGAATATGATATAAGTTGTCGAAGAATTATGTACTTTCATATAAATATATGTTAGAAATATTAACAAATTAACCTACTTATAGGTTTGAATTTAGATTGAAAACAAATTTTCTTATAAAAATATTGAAAAAATGAAGGGTTGGCCCGCCCCAGTCCATGGCCCTTGTAGGGCTGGGTTGGGCTGGCCAAATTATGGCCTTTTCAAATGAAGGGGTGGGCCGACCTAGCCCATCAAATTCCTTGGCCCGCGAGGCTTGGGCTGGTCCGTTTTGACAGCTCTAATAATATGTGTGAGTTCGACTTCCTCAATCCTTCTCATTTTTCTTTTACATTATACTTACGTAATATACAAATGGTTATTTCCTTCAATTTATTTCACGAATCTTAATTGATTTGACACAAAGTTTAAGAAAGTAATGAAAATTTTGAATCATATAATTTAAATAAAATAACATATTGAAAACTATCTCTTAAATTTTGTGATCTCAAACATACAATGTCATTTTTACAAGGTATTATTAACAGTAAAATAAAAATCGTATAATTAAAATTTATTAGATAAAAACAGAAAATGCTTTTTGAAACAGACAAAATGAAAAGTAAAGTATAAGATTATGGTAGTCTTTGGACCCGTGCGAGGCGTGCTACCGCACAGGGGACTCCGAAAAACGAAAAAATTTAGGGCTCCTTTTTCATTTTTTATTAAGTAGTATTAACCAAAATTTACTGTAAAGACTCGTAATTCGCATGTCTTAGCCCAATTAAAGGTATATTTTTACGAATTAGAACAGGGCCCTAAAATGTTTGAGACTGACCTGTATGAGATATCGCAGTAAGAAATAAGGTAGAAAAATAGAAGATAATGTAAGTAAAATGAAAAACCAACAGAGAAAGAATTTTATAATTTAAGTTGTAAAACAAGTGGTGGAGAGATAAAGAGAGAGTATTTGTGGAGGTAGAGCAAAAAAACAAAAGAATACAGTTGGAAGTAGAATATTTGATGGTTCAATGGGCTGGCCAGTGGGCCGGGCCGACTCGACTCCGTCTCGGTCCCGACCCGACCCGACCCCGACACGATCCCGCTATAAAAAAATAAAAGCGACTGGCTCGATCGGCGATGTGGTCCGTCCCGCCGACCCGACCCCGCCCCAATCCCTCCCTTTGCAGAAAATAGTCGTTGTCCAACGGCCATTTTACATTTTGGCCGTTGGACAACGGACATTTTAGGCCTCCCCCCCTCCCCCAACCCCCCCTACTCCCTTTATATTTATTTTTAACCCCTAAGTTATTATATTTACACTTTAACCCAATTTTTCAACTATAAATACCTCATTCCTCTTCTTATTATTTTCACAAATCTTTCTACTCTCTAATCTCTCAATCAATTATCAATCAATCTCTATACAACATTGTCTACATATTCAATCTATTTATTAATTTGAGAATTGGGAGTGAAGTTGGCAACTAGCTTGAGGATTATCTATCGAGCAAAGTTTCAATTTTCAACCTCTCGATTACACGTCGACTCTACGTCGGCGTTTGGTACATTCGTTCTCTCATTAAATTATTATTTTGTCTTTATTTCATTTAGCACATTTAATTTCATTATCTATTTATCTTTAACTATTTATTAGCATAATTAAAATGAAAGGACTAAGAGGCATGTTGGGTAAGGGTAATGGTCAGACTTCTTCTAGTAGGGGTGGTAACAAGGGCAAGGGTACTTCTTCTAGTATTCTGCTCCAAATTATTCCTAGACAAGATGATTTTATAGATCCTGAAATGTTTCCTGAAATACCATATGATCTTGACACAAATGATTATCCTCAAATTGAAGAAGATTTTAATTTAGATGACACCCTAGATGATGATACACCTACTAATGAAGATGATACACCCACTAGTGAAATGTCTCTTATCCCCCGTACTATGAGACGAGGTCCGGCAAAACGACCATTAAAATCAGTTGTATGGAATTATTTTGACAGGGACGTAGCTAATCAAGTAGCTGTATGTAAAACTTGTAAAAATGTTTATTCTTTTAAAACTGGACAAGGTCACGCGGACGGGGTTTAGGAAGACACCTATTGCAAAAACACAAAGTCTTGCATGCCCAATACATGATTGAAAAAAATGGTGAGAAAGCGTCCTCTCAATCGGAACAAGATTCACATACTGTTTCGGAAAAAGTACAGGGTCAAATTAACCCTATGACGGAGTCAGAGGCCCTAAATACGATAAACATAAAGATAGGGAATCACTAGCAAAATTAGTCTTTGTGGAGGGTTTGCCTTTTTCATTTCCTGAATCTCCTGGTTTTATTCATTATATTAGAGATATGTATAATCCTGCTTATAAAGGTTTTCCTAGATCAACTGTTAAAAGAGATGTATTTAAATTTGCACATGAATATCAACAATATTTACGTTATGCATTATATCATTTAAATTGCAAAGTCGCTCTAACTTCTGATATAGGTCGTAGTACTAACGGCCATGATTATTTAACTAGAACTGTCATTGGATAGATTATAAATGGTCTATGCAAAACGTATTTTAGCATATAGATATATAGATAATAGTAGGCACAATTGGTGAGTTTATTTGTAAAATATTTATTCATCTGCGATTATTACTAATAAGCGATAAAGTTATGAGTATTACATTAGATAATGCATCTTCTAACAATTCTAAGTTAGTATTTTAAGAGATGTTTTAACTCCGTTTTCCAAAATATTTTCATATCAAATGCGCTATATTTATAACTTAGTTGTAAAGGATTTGTCTTTCACTTTTTCAAGATATTCTTGAAAAAATACAATTTACTATACACTTTATTTTTAAAAATAATAGAATTCAACAGAGAAAAGAATATAAAAAAACTTGCCACGATTGTGGACTATCTTACGTAAAAATTCAGAAGTACCAACTAGGTGAAATTCTTTATATGACCAACTAGTTGTTGCTTATGACTATAGAAAACCTATTACTTTATTTTTAACGCCCATAATCAAAATCCAAATGATATGATTGTGGATAATGATTGGGAGAAAATTAGAGAACTTATTGTATTTTTAGAAAATTTTCAACGAGCAACAAAATAATTTTCTACTTTATATTATCCTACTATTTCAACTATGTTGTTTTATATAGCTATAATATTTTTACTTCTTAAAGAATATATGGAAAACCTCGCCATACCGCAATTTATTAAAAAATGTTTATGAAATTAAAGAAATATTTTATTCCTATTCCCCTATTTATATTATTGGTTTGTATTAAACCCGACTATTAAAGTAGAGGGTTGTAAAAGTCTTATTGAAAATATTTATAATCAGATGGACGTACTACCACCTCCAACTCCCAAAAATTTAAATGTTGAGCCACCTATGAACTAACGCTAGAAGAAGTGTTGAATAGCGTAGAAGATGAATGCAAAAAGTATATCGGATTACCAGAAGAAAGTGCTAGTAACCAACCGACTTTTGTACCCTCTTCTTCTTCTTCAACACAAAGCTAAAAAAGGCATCTTCGGGACTAGTAGTATTAGTTCTATTGAAAGCCTCGTAAATAGAATGTGCATGGTACCAAGTATAACCAAATTAATGAAGTTCGATGTTTTTGTTTTGCAGGTAATTTACCTTACCAAGCGATTATCAATGAAGAAGAAAGGAAGACTTGTGAAATATTGGAGCGAATGAGAAGACATTTCCGACACTTTCAATGATGGCGAGATATTTTGAACATTGGCGTCATCAATCGCTTCGCAGTGATTTCAAATAGGAGAGCATGCACACTCATTAGCGGGCATACTGATGGCGGTACTATTCAGAGATTGATACGAGCGGAGGCGAAGGAGTGCGATCAACCGAGATTAACGAAGAAGACGACAACTACAACGACATTTTATCTGAAGGCATGAGTAGCGACGTGGAACAATTTGACCAAGATATACCAATTCCAACCGAAGAACCACAAGAAATTATAAAGAAACTAGAAAAAATATTTTCAAATTGGTAATTTATTTCATTGCAATTTTTTAATTTTTCTATGTCTTTTGCAATTTTTTTCAACAACAGTACACTACAATGTTGTAATTTTGAATCTTGTATATTTCAATGAAATAATTAATAATATAAGAGGCACAAAAACAGCTTTGGGATGTTTTTTTACACTCTTCTTGTCTTTGTTTAATTATTTAGTTTATACTTTATAGTTTATAGTTTATACTGTTATAGTTTATACTTTATAGTTTATAAATATATTATATATATGAGTATAATACTATAATTATAATACTATAAGTCTATAATATTATAGTATATGTATATGACTATATGACAAGTATATGTTAATGTTACTTTGTTAGTAATTTAGTATTTTTAATTTAGTAAAAAAATTTTAAAAAAATCAAAACTTGCATCAGGCCCCGACTTACCTAACGGATCGGCCGGGACGGACACGTTATGGTCCCGCCCACTCGACCGCTCCTTTTCTCACGACCCGCCCACTTCGATAGGCTAGGCCCACTAGCCAGTCCTAGACTTCAATGTTAGCTCATAAGAAGCTGTAAAGATATAACCAAAACTCTATTTATTAAATCATTTTAAGTTAATGATTGATCTAACTTTATTTTTATATAATATAAATATTTTGGAGATTGGAAGCCTTTGGTTTTCTATTATAAGTCTTTCTTGGGAGCAAAAGGTAAAATCTCTCGCCCATTGGCCTTACCCTCAGGCAGCGAGTTGGTGGAGGAAGGTAAATCATGATCTTTCACTGCCCACTGGTGGGAGGCGATCAGTGCTTGCAAAGAGTCATCCTCACAAAGGAGAAATGAACTCACACACTGCGCTGTCGAGCGAACTCGCTTTGGAGCAATCTGCCGCAGAACTAATCTGGCACCTGCGGGTATTATAAGCCTTTCTTAGATAGACGATGTAGTGGATGAGGCTGCTTTTCCCTTTATTAGAGGTCTTGAATTCGAGTTTTGGGTATGAAAACATTCTTGGTAGACAACGCTTCCCCGAACGGCCCTATACGACGGAAATTCGAATATTATTAGGCTTCAAAGTGGATATTAAACACCGAGTGAGATTTGTTTTTATTAAAAAAAAAGGCCTTTCTCCTCGTGGAATCTGGGGGTAATAACACAATAGGCGAATTGGAAGATAGCTGGAGAAGTCAGTCATCGTCCACCTCTCATTTGTCAATTTAATAATTGGGGTCCTAATTTAAGCAAAACATAATTTCTAATGGTAGGTCCAAACAAAATATGTTGTAAAGACAAAGTGAATGTGTCTATAGCTAATTAAGGAATAGAATCAAAAAATTTCAACTATATATGCCAATTATTCTAATTAGACAAGGATTATGGGTTTAATATTCACTAGCAAATAAGGGAAGAAATGGTTCAATTTTTAGACTGCCAGAATATATTTTTTATAGCAAAAAATAACGAAGGGTATTACTAGTATATTTGTCAAACAATTGATATGGTTCAAGTTATATTTAGGTTACAACATACTTTATGATTTTTAAGGTAAATTAAAAGTGCTATATATGAATTGAGTCTCTTCACTTTTAATTTTTAAATATCGTAAAATACACAATCTTCAACAGAGTTCACTATTTGCTTTTAGTGTTACATTCTATTTCAAAGATCAGGAAAATAGAAAACATCATGTAGTCGTAATTTTCGTAAAACAAAGAAAACATATCATGTTGAGACGGAGACGAGATGGTAAATTTAAAAAACAAATGATTTGGTGCATTAGATGAGGCTACTCATCCCTTAATCAGGTCTCGTATTGGAGTCTTAGGTATAGAAAAATGTTAGGAGTGCTTCTTCCAGAAATATGTCTTACGTGGCGTGAATCCAGATATAGTCGGACTCCAATAATATCGAATATCGAGTGGAAAAAAAAACAAGATGGTATATTTAAAACGAATAAGACTCCAAATAGTTATACTCCATAAGAAAGCTAATAATTAATTTTTAGATTTTGTGGCTTTTCCCATGTACTAAAAAGGTGCCTCAAATCACATCTTTCCAGATTAGTAAGTTTTTGTGTGTGTGTTTGTGCCTTTTATTTGTCAGAAAATTGGTACATTATTTTGCCTTCTTCCGGATAAATCAAATTGCGAGAAGATAGTTTCCACGTCCAAATCTATATATCCAATTCTTTTACTAATTTTAACCCTCTTTTTATGCTCTATAATTTTGTAACGTGGCTTAAAGTAAGTTTCATTTACCCAAATATCACAACGTCTTCGTTGATCATTTTTTGAAAATCCCTATAAAAATATCTCTAGATTGCATCTTCACATTACTATCAACGTTGCAGTTTAATTTTTCTGCATACTATGGAGACTAAACTATTTGTTTGAGAATAAAAGTTTGCTTACATGACTACAAATTAGGTAACTAAATTTTTCTAATTATAATAGAAATATAAATTTACCTAATATAAAAGATATATAAAATATGATAATATTTTAGCAATGATAATATATAATATATGGAAATATTCTATCACACCCCCGCAGTCGAAGCGGGAGGCTCCCATACTGACTCGGAAATCATTAAAAAAATGCGCGGAAGTCCTTTAGTGAATATATGAGCATTCTTATACCTGGAAGGAACATGAAGGACACGAACTTGGCACCGAGCCACTTTTTCACGTACAAAGTGATATTCATCTCAATGTGTTTAGTGCGCTGATGTTAAACGGAATTTTTGGAGAGATATATCGCACTGATATTATCACAGTAGACCAATGTAACCTTGCAGATTGGGCAGTGAAGTTCCAACAAAAGATTGCGTATCCAACAAGATTTAGAGACAACATTCGCGACTCATCTGTACTCGGTTGTGGCACTGGATCGAGACAGAGTATGTTGTCTTTTATAAGACCAAGAAAACAAATTATCTCTGAGGAAGACACAATAACCTAACGTGAAGCAACGAGTGTCCGGACAGCCACCCAGTCAACGTCAAAATAAGAGGTAAGACCAAAGAGTGTGGACTTGTACATGTGGAGGCCGAAGTGAAGAGTACTTTGTACATATCGCAAAATACGTTTGAGCGCATTCATATGTGCATCCGTTGAGTTGTGCATATGTAAGCATATTTGTTGCACGACATAGGATATATCTGGTCTCGTGAAAGTGAGATATTGTAATGCTCCTACTAAACTGTGATAGTAAGTTGGCATACAGAGAACCCGAAGAGGCACTAAGTTTGGAATTAGTGTCCACCGACGGATAGATCGATTTGCAAGACGTCATGCCTGCTCTATCAATGATCTTTTTGGCGTACTTTCTTTGACAAAGAAATAAGCCACCTGCATGTCTCGTAACATCAATGCCCAAAAAATAGCTTAGGGGCCCCAAATCCTTCATAGCAAACTCAGAGGCAAGGAGTGACATGTTGGATCTACGAAGTGCATCAGAAGATGTAGTGATGATGATATCATCAATATATAGTAGGATATATGCCATGTCATTACCCTTGCTATAGATGAACGGTGAATGATGAGATCTGCTATGTGAAAAATCGATAGAGGATACAAACTACAAAGTCAGCAAACCATTGGTACCATGTATGAGGAGCCTGTTTCAGTCCATAAGTTATTTTTCAAAAGACACACATAATCTGGATGAATTTGATCCCTGAATCTCATAGGCTGATGCATATATACAGTTTCATGAAGGTCCTCATGCAAGAAAATATTTTTGATGTCAAGCTGATGAATGGGTCAAGATTTGAATAAAGCAATACTAAGATTGATCCGAATAGTCGATGGTTTCACTATTTGGGCTAAAAAATTCAGCACAATCCACTCCCACCTGTTGAGACATGCAATCACCTACAAGACGGGTCTTGTGCCTTTCAAAAGAATCATCAAATTTTTTTATGTCAAAAAACCATATAGAACGAATAATATTAGCATCAGGAGGACGAGGTACTAGATTCCACATCTTATTTTCAATGAGAACATTATATTTGCCAATAATTGTATTTTTTCAATTAGGATCGGATAAGACATCTTTCGAATTACGATGGACAGGGGAAGGGGTAACCGAAGTGGACAAGTTAAATAGTCGTTTGGGTAACATGGCTTTCCATTATCCGCCAGGGTGCCGCTGGAGGTTGAACAAGATTGGAAGGTGGTGGCTCAGACGTAATAGCAAGACTGGGAATAGGACCGAGAGTGGGGGAGGTGTTACCGAGACGAGGCAATGGTGTCGAGAAGAGTAGTGGCTGGCCGAGAGGCAGCCGAGGCGGAAGGCTATGGTGGGCTTTTCTGAGGCTCGACTGGCCGAGAGGAAGTAGAGATGGAAGGTCGTGACGCGCTGGTCCGAGGCTTCCGTTGCAGGACTGGATGGACTGCTTACCTCGGGACGACATTGGTGGGGCTGATATCCGGTGATGGTAACGATTAATTTTGCAAGTGATGGATTAGAATGAGATTTAGACTATCATTTAGGAAGTAATAGGAATTCGGAGGTGGAGAATTGAGTTTGGCAAAGGAAAAGTGGGACTCATCGAATATGACATGCTTAAAAATGATTGTTTTTTGGCTAGACAAGTCCTAACAATTGTAACCTCTATGATGGGGGTGGGGGTAACCAAGAAAGACACACGGGAATGACCGAGGTTGCAGCTTGTTAATTTGAGTGGAGGGATGGATGGAGACATCAGAAAGTTCATAAATGCTCATAGGAAGGATACCGGAGATAGAGAACTTGAGTGGGTGACTTGTGTTTGAGAGACTTGTTTGGGAGAATGTTCAAGAGAGATATGTTGCCATTGAGAGTGCGTAATGCCAAAAATCGGGGGATAAAGGCGTGGACAAGGAGGGCACAAATTAAGTTGTTTATGGTTCTATTTTTCGTTCGGCTTTTCCATTTTGTGGAGATGTATGTGGACAGGAAAAACGAAAAACAAGGTCGTGTTTGGCGAATAACAGTTTGAATTATTGATTATCGAATTCCCCTCCATTGTCTCATTAAAAATATTTGATATTCTTTTCAAATTATGTCTTTATGAAATGAAGAAAAAAAATAGAATAGACTTGATACTTATTATCAATTGGAAAAATCCACAGAAAATTAGAATAATCATAAAAAAAACACATAATATATATGCCTGATTGTGCTTAAATGGGAGGAGTCCATAAATCACTATGTATTATATTAAATGAAATTAAAGTACATGTGAATGAAGAATAAAATAGTAATTTGATATGTTTTCCAAAAACTAAATTCACATACACTAATAGAGACATATTTGCATTGAAGAACCATTTTTTTTATATTTTCAGATAGTCTCTCCCTAATTGATTAGTTAGAGGACCACTTCTTTATGTCCTTTTTTTTTCAATAGATATAGCTTATAAACCAAATAGAGGCAGAGAACTAATATTTTTTTCTTTTGTTAAATTTCTTTTGGTCAGATGACTTTTGAGTTAGATTCTAGCATGATAATGTTGACAGTCTGGATATATTTTGGCAGAAGATTCTCTTTGGTTCTTCTTTTTTGGTATAAAGACAGTATCTAATGTAGTTTTTTTTTACTAGTTGAGTTTTATTTTATTTTCAACTATAAAAGTTTGTTAGGATTCCAAGTTTGGCAGGAGACTTATTTCTGGTAGTATATATGTACGTAATAAGAAATTCAAAACGTGGCATCGACAAACTTGCCAGCAAATAGCAACATTGGTCATGGCGGAATTTGTGGATGTTAATAGCTTTCTTTGGGACCATTTCAAAGAAACTATACAAGTCAAACAACTTATGTTTAGTTTTTTTTTCTTCATATAAGTCAAATTAACCCTTATCTCCAAAGAAAATAAGATGGATAAATACAAGACTATGTATATGTTTGTGTCGAATGGAAAAAAGATGGAAAAGTAAGATATATAAAGAAAAGGATTTATAGTGCATTTTTCTAATACAAAATATTTTTACAATATATATGTTGTGTGTCAATTATTCCACATGCATTGGTTAAATGAAACATTATAATAAGTTAAATGAGCTCTCTCGCCGAATAAATGAGTCATTTAGGCTAGGTTCCTATTTAATCTATAACAACTGATACTAGAACAGGTAGACAACACTTGAGGCCTCAACTCGAAGTGATGGCCTGGTAAAGTTCAGGACTAGTGGCCTGGATCTGATGGTATTATGTTTTTTTCTTCATATAAGTCAAAGTAATCCTTATCTCCTGTTAAAACTAAAGGAAAAAGCCCATGTATAAGTTGTATATACTGTGTATATTTGGTATGGCTATTTCTTGTTATGGTCACTGGCCTTTAATAAGTCTGGCCCAAAAGATAAAGGCCAGCCCATTAAAGGCCAGCCCAAGGTCTGACGCCCAGTTTATATTAGGGCATAAGTGTTCTGTCCATTCAGAGAATATTCGAGGCAACTTTCTTATCTTCCTCGGAAGCTTTCATCTTCCCGAGTACTTTTCTCTCAGAAAAGTTTTCTTCCTTTAATGGAGATAATGAATATGTTCTCAATTCTCTGCTCCAATTTCTCTTCGTCAGAAAGTGTCCTCTCCAAAACCAAGAGAACACAATGGTGAAACATCAAAGAACATACCGACATCACCTTCTCGCACTAGTGATGCGTTAATCGGCGGTGTCGGATTCCAACACGGTATCGTGAGCGCTATCATCCGCGATCGCGTATGCGTCGGATCTGAGTAAATCATCAAGAGTTATGTGTGTCTCGATCCGAGGTATCTTGTACTTTGAAATCTTGTTCGAATCTTGTTTGTGTATACGCTTTCTTATTCGTTTACCGATCGCATGCTTCATCGCTCCACTCCTATATGGTAGCACCCATCTTGATAAAACTGTGAAGATCGTGGTTATATCAGAACGATGGTAACAGATCCTCCTATTGAGAGTAGTTCCTCAAGATGGAGTAATCGTATTTATTCCCGTGAATTTGGTGGCTAGTACCTCTAAATCCACTACTCGACCACAACCACCCTTTGTTTTTACAAGCCTCGATGTTAGGTGCCTCTTTAATATCTTTTCGATTACTGGCTCTGAAAATTATACATCTGGAGCAAGTCAATAAGGATTGCTCTTCTTGGAAGAAATAAACTAGGGTTTGTGAATGGAAACCGCACTAAAAATCGGTATGGGATGGAATGGGAGCAGTGGGATGAGTCAATCTTTGTTCAAAGTTAATGAATCCGTCTCTAATAGCTTATTGTGGAGTACTATATGCAGAGACAACATATGAGATATGGGAAGACTTAAAAGAAAGATTCGATAAAATAGATGAGTTCAGACCTATGACTTGCATAGGAAATTGCTACACTTTCACGAGGAACACTAGCGCGTAATACTACACTAGACTTAAAAATCTCTGGGTAGAATACTGCCATTGTGCCACCACCTAATTGTGGATGCCCTACCTCTGGGGACTTTACTAGCTACCTTCGTGAGACGTAAATCAGATCAATTTCTTATGGGCTTAAATGAAAGTTACATGCAAGCTAGAGCCAAATTCTCCTCATGTCACCTCTTCCAATCACGATAAAGCCTACTCTATGATAGTGAGTGATGAAAACCAAAGGGATATCTGCCAAGAATGTAGGGATTCTTGAGTGGTCCTACTACTCTTTGCTATGTACTCTAAGACTGGAAATCGTGAGGTCAAAGAGGAATAACCTTGTTTGTGAAGAATGTAAGATGAGAGGCCACACAAAGGAATCTCGCTATAGATTAGTTGGATATCCCCGGTTTCAAGTCCAAATGAAAGAGTATCTTTGCTTCATAATGCTCACATAGGATCTGAATCCTCCTCTCAAGCATCTAAAACTAGCTGGGAAGTTGAAGGAACACCAAAGTTCTCCAAAATACAAGATGAGCAGATTGTACAATCTTTGAACAACAATCATACAGACAGTGCATTTCGAACTCTCAAGGTAGTTAAAATTCTGCAAATATGGCAGGTATTTCTGAACCCAGAGCTCTGCATGTTTTCAACACTAACAAAAATTGGATAATAGATACAGGTGCTACAAATCATATGGTATCTGACCTAAATATGTTAGATAAAATCACTGGTAATGATGAGTCTACTATGTCAAAGAAGGTATTCTTACCCAATGGCCAGTCTGCCCATGTTACACACACTGGTTTCAGTACACTCCCAAACAAGAGTACATTGGAAAATGTTTTCTATTTACCTCAATTCAAGTACAATTTACTATCTGTCTCTCAACTAACAAAAGAGCTGAAATGTACAGCCATCTTCTACCCTGACTGCTTATTTCGGATCTCTACGATGGAAGGTGAAGGAGATTAGTAGACTCGTGATGGGCTATATGTGCTAACTAATCATACACAAGACTCAATAAAGATCACCCTAAATGTGCAAGCTACTAAGCCAAAGATAATCATGACAAAAGAAGATATTAATCTGTGGCACATAAGGCTGGGCCACACCTCCAGCAAGGTACTCAGTAAACTGATCAATGCTAGTAATGACAAAGTTGCTGAGGCAACAAAAAACTGTAATGTGTGCACTTGTGCAAAAATGTAATGCAGTTACCCTTCTCTAATAGCACTACTTATAGTAACAATGCTTTTGATATTATCCACACGGACCTATGGGTCCTTATAAGATCAAACATACAATGGAAAGAAATTTTTCCTCACCATCAGATGACTACACCAGATGACTGGATTTACTCGCCGCACTCAAATCAAGTTTGTGTTGTTATTAAAGACTTTCTTAATTACATTTCTACTCGGTTTAACCAAATTGTCAAAATCATTAGAATCGATAATGGAACAGAATTTGTCAACGATACTTGTCAAAGTCCGCTTTGTAACTTAGGAATCATTCACCAAAGAAGTCGTGTTTATACCCCATGAGAATGGTGTCGCAGAAAGAAAACACAGACATATACTGATATTACCGGCAATAAGGATTCGTGCCAATATTCCTTTAAAGCTTTGGGCCTATGCGCAGCAGTCTGCCTACTTAATAAATAGACTACCTTCCTCGCCACTCATACTACACCCTATGAGGGCCTCTATCACAAAAACCTTCCTAAGTCATATAAGAACTATTGGGTGTTTATGTTTTGCTAATGACTTAATCATATCGATAAGTTACACCAAAGTCAAAAGTGTGCTCTCATAGGTTATTCCGAGACTCGGAATGGTATATCTTGTATGACCTGGAATCCATGTCCCTTGTGGTCAGTAGAGATGTTACTTTTAGAGAAACAGAATATCCTTTTAGAGAAAATATATTTGAGAATCCAGTCTTCCAGAACTTGGTTGATAACAATGAATACCACAATATATCCCAAGAAAACCTTCAGAAGAACACCGATAGCTCGTAAAGGAGGTATGTTGATGTTACTAATATTGAATCTGTTGAGGACATCACCTCCTCTCATAATAATTCAGAGAGAGAACACTGATACTACTCTGAAAACTACTGATCACTCAACAAGAAAGTCCAGCAGACACAAACAACCTCCTATATGGCTCAAAGACTTTGTCACCACCAATGCCAACAATGTAATCTACCCTATTAGCAAATATATTTCTTATGATAGCCTAAAACCTGCATATCAAGCTTTCTTAACTTCAGACGTAACCGGTTGAACCAAAAGGTTACTTGGAAGCCTCAAAAGATCCTAGATGGGTAGATGCTATGAAAGCTGAAATAGATGCCTTGCAAGAAAACCATACTTGGGAAATTGTTACATTACCAAAAGGAAAAAAACCTATAGGTTGTAAGTGGATCTACAAGATAAAATATAAAGACACTGGAGAAATAGAAAGACTGAAAGCTAGACTTGTTGCAAAAGGCTATAATCAACAAGAAGGCATTGATTATCAAGAAACTTTTTCTCATGTTGTTAAAATGGTTACTATAAGAACTATTCTTTCTATTGCTGCATCCAGAAGATGACATATCCATCAAATGGATGTGTATAATGCTTTTCTTCAAGGGGATCTTTTTGATGAAATTTACATGTCTTTGCCCCTGTTTCAAAGAGCTGAGGCGAGAACCTTGCTCAGACTTACTAAATCTCTGTATGGGCTGAAACAAGCTCCAAGACAGTGGAATTTCAAACTTACTGAGGCACTGGTTCAGATGAATTTCAGACAATCTGAATTTGACCATTCTCTATTCCTTAAACAAGGTAAGCAGGATATAATTATCATTCTGATCTATGTGGATGACATGTTAATTACAGGGAACAATATAAGTCTCATAAAGGAAACCAAGCAGTCTCTTCATAATATTTTTAAAATGAAGGATCTGGGGGAACTAAGGTACTTTCTAGGAATAGAATTTGCTAGATCCCCCAAAGGAATTGTTATGCATCAAAGGAAGTATGTCTTAGAACTTATTTCTGAACTTGGCCTAGCTGCTGCCAAACCTAGTAATACACCTACTGATGCTAATGTGAAACTCACCACAAAAGAGTATGATGAGTATGTAGAGAAGCAGAGTTCTAATGCAGGAAAAACAGTCACTGCTGATGATCCATTAAAAGATATCGCCTTATCAAAGGATAATTGGTAAGTTGCTATATCTTACTCTTACTAGACCAGATATTGCTTATAGTGTGCAAACACTTAGCCAATTCTTACAAAATCCAAAGAAATCACACTATGATGCTGCACTCAGAATTGTAAAATATGTGAAAGGTAATCCAGGGCAAGGGCTGCTATTATCTAGTAATAAACAAGAGACTTTAACTAGTTTTTGTGATGCAGATTGGGCTTCATGTCCACATACAAGAAAGTCTATCACAGGTTATTTAATCAAGCTTGGAGACACTCTCATTTCTTGGAAATCAAAAAAACAGAGCACAATTTCTCGCAGCTCTGCAGAAGCAGAATATAGAAGTCTTGCCAATACTGCTGCTGAAATTACATGGCTTCTGGGGCTGCTGAAAGACATTGACATAACTATCGTGCAACCAACATCGTGGTACACCGATGAAGTAGGGATGTCGCTGGGGCGGGTAACGCGGTACCGCCGCACCCGCCTCCATTAATGGGTATGGAGGATGGTTTGGTCAGTGGCGCGGGTATGGGTATCAGTGCTACCCGCCACGGGTAGTGGGGCGGAGGTGAATTTCATATAAGATCCGCACCGTACCCGCCCTGCCACGCTACCCGCACTGCACCGCACCGCCTGCACTGCCTTTTCTTCCTTTTTAATACCATACGTGCATTTCACTCTCAAGTTTAGCATCCTTTCTCCTTCTCCAATAAGTAAAACTCACTATATTTGCCTTACAAAAATCTCCTCTATACCACTTATTTACAAAGTACCAAACAAGTAGAGATATAAAGTATAACAAGACGGTTGTTGCATAAAAATGGGAATGATTGGCGCCATCGATAATAGCGGTGGGATTATTCATATTATCACACCGGTCATATTCCAGTTGCCTTCAAGAACAAGATTCTGCGAGTTCGGGAATATGTACACCAGTGAGATTTCAGTACTTGCTCATGCCATCTTATACTTTTGTATTTTTACCCTTTGTATTATCGCCTTTAATCTCCACATGGTCCGATTTTTCCTTCCCTCCAATCAAGATTTAGTAATAATCGTAACTTTTTTTTGTGTTTCTTCCCCGTATAGTTATACTATTTCACAGGTAATTCTAAAAGTGTTTTTCAGGGTGTTATCATGATCAGTTCATGCAAATGAAATTAACATTTTTTGGATCAACTTTTGATCATGAGATACTCTCTATATCTTCAAGATACTACACAGTATCTTTAAACTAGCTACTTAGGTTCATAGATGTTAGAGATTCATTACTAAAAAAAATAAAATTCTGCTATGCAGTTTCATTCAACTTATTTAGGTGGGTATCCGCCGGGTAAGTGGGTACCCGCCCGGGATAGGTGGGGTGGAGGCGGGTGGAGGAATTACTATCCGTGATGGGTGGTGGGACGGGGATGGGGGTGGGTTTTAGGTGGCGGGTACGGGTATGGGATACCCTTTCCCGCCCCCGCCCCGCCCCATTGACATCCCTAACAGTAAGTCAGCTATACAAATGGCAGCCAATCCTGTGTTCCATGAAAGGACTAAGCACATCGAAATTGACCTTCACTTTATTAGAGAGAAAATTCGACAAGGGATGATTCAAACAGAGTATATTCAGACTGCAGAGCAAATGCAGATATTCTTACAAAAGGGTTAACAAGATTACAACATCTACATCTTTGTTCCAAGCTAGGCTTGCTAGATATATTCGAGCAGCCAGCTTGAGGGAGACTGTTAAAACTAAAGGAAAAAGCCCATGTATAAGTTGTATATACTGTGTATATTTGGTATGGCTATTTCTTGTTATGGTCACTGGCCTTTAATAAGTCTGGCCCAAAAGATAAAGGCCAGCCCATTAAAGGCCAGCCCAAGGTCTGACGCCCAGTTTATATTAGGGCATAAGTGTTCTGTCCATTCAGAGAATATTCGAGGCAACTTTCTCTTATCTTCCTCAGGAAGCTTTCTCATCTTCCTGAGTACTTCTTCTCTGTAAAAGTTTTCTCTTCCTTTAATGGAGATAATGAATATGTTCTGACCCCTCTGTTCCGGCAGCCTTCTCTTCGTCTGTAAAGAAGTGTCCTCTCTGAAAACCAAGAGAACACAGTGGTGAGAAACATCAAAAAGGAACATACCGACATCACCTTCTCGCACTAGTGATTGCGTTAATCGGCGGTGTCGGATTCCAACATCTCCAAAGAAGAAGATAAAAAGAAGGATAAATACAAACCCATGCTTGTGTCGAATGGAAAAGGATAGAAAAGTAAGACAAATTAACAAAAGGTTTTATTGTGCATATCTAATACAAAATTGGTCTTGTTTTGTCTCTCGTAAAATACTATGTCTAAGCAATGTATTTTGTCAATAGGAGTTGAGCAATCCAATCCAAACTCATGTTTGTACAAAGGTCAAAGGGTTCATATATCTCATTGGAAGGCATATCTCTAGCTACTGGGAGCAGTAAAAAGCATAAGATCCCATTGGCTCTCCAATTTTTTTTTGACATATATTATAGTAACAAGAGCTTGAAAATACTACTTATTGTACACAGGCAAAAAGTTACTCAGGATCTATGTATAAGTACGATAGACGTAATTTTAAATAAAACACTCAGAGTTGAATATTTTATTTGGTAAAGTGTCATCCTTGTAGCTCAAAAATATCCACATCAACCTATCTTTGTGGTCCGATCTTTCCCCGAATACCGCACATAAAAGAAGCTTAGTACACCGGACTTGTCCCTGTAATCCAATTATAGGTAGCTTAATTTTTTGTGATTTCTTTGATCTCACTTCTTTCTAATTAAGTTGGACTTTCCCAAGTATTGCTTGCAAAGAAAAGATTGCGTTCTGGTATCTTTTACTATACTTTTACGTGTCACTCTTTGATATATGTAAGAATCAATTGACATGTGAGTATTTTTCAAAGACAATTCTGCGATTTCTACTTTAGGTTAGGTTAATAAATTTATTCTCTCCCTTGAGCTATATATATTTATACATAAAAAGAAGAGTTCCAATTCATTTTTTTGATCGTTATAGGCTGTTAGGTAATGATTTTATGAGTGGGAGTAAAGTGTAGTGCTGCTCGACATTGAGAGCCAACTCCCTTGATGAGCTCTCACATTTCAGCTTGTTAGTTCCGGATAAAATTCACAAATAGTTACTTGTCAATCTTATTAAAAAGAATAATCACTTTTATAAGTAAATTTATAGAATATTGTCATGAAATTCATCATACAACAACAACATACCCGGTGAAATCCACAATGTGGTATCTGAGGAGGGTAGAGTGTACACAAACATTACCTCTACCTTGGTAGGTAGAGCGGTTTCATATAGACCCTCGGCTCAAGACAAAGCACACGCCTAAGCAAAGTAAGACAAATAAAGTGAGTAAGTTATGATAACGAATTCTTCTGAAAGAGAAAAAGAAGCAATAAATAATGCAAGTAAATCAAACAAACAAAATAAATATAACATCATAAATCAAACGATAAGAGACTATAAGACAATACTGTGTCTACTAGTATGATAGACTAAGCGAGCTTACAATAATAATATTACAACTATCAATTTGTAAGCATAAGCATAATTACGTTGAACTACCTACTATCCTATAATAATCCTTTCAAAAACATTACTGAAAAGTGATCGGTGAACGCTTTTCATCCGTTGTGACTCCATCATTATTGCACTTTGGGCTCCCTAACGAGCCAAAGAAACCAGGCCTAGCTTGTTAAGCGCAAAACATTAGGCCCAGCTAATGGGTCAAATTGCTTCAGTTCTCTCTTCTTTTTTTTCCTTATAATTTTCTTTTGCTAGTCATAGACTCATATACACGAATAATTGACAAAAAATATTCGCAGAAAAAATGAACAAATTTGATTATCATAAATTTCATATAGGTTTATGTGGACTTCAATTTCTGTAGATGAACTTCGTTTCTCCAACGACTAACTCATATTCCCTTTGTATAAAAAAAATTGTCTTATTTTTCTTATTAGTTTGTTCCAAAAAAATTGACACATTTCTATATTTAGAAATAATTTAACTTTATGAAATGATTTAGAACCACATAAATATCTAAGGCTTGTTTTGGATCACATATTTTAAAAGTCTTTCTTTATTTCTTAAACTCAATGTCAAGTTAAACTAAGATAATCTTTTTGGAACGAATGAAGTAATTGCTAATATCATAAAGAATTTTAAAAAAGGCACTAAAAGGATAACCAAACAGATAGAAGTTCATAAATTGGAAAGAAATAGGAAAAATGTTAAAAACCTAAAGTAGGCTTGTTATTGCGATAATTGTCGTATAAAGTTACTTTGCCATAAGAACTAGACTTTCCAATAGACCTTTTTACTGTAAACTTTACTTGGTGATCACACACTTTATTTAAGATTTAAAGTAGTTGGGCCTTTCAGGATCATTGTTTTTCGAAACTTTAACAATTTAATCCATTCTTTTTGTAAACGTATATATAGACATTATTTCATTTCTACCCCATAATTAGAATATATTCTATATATTATGTAAATATAATTATGCTAAGACTAGAATTCCTCTTTTGTATAAGCTTAGGATTCCTATTGTATAAGGGATGAATATTGTACTCTATATATATTTTGATATTAATGAGAAGACTCCCCAAGGGAGATTAATATCATCTTACATGGTATCAAGAGCCTAAAACAAAAAAAACTAGAATTTTTTTCTTCTCCACAGCTGCCGCCGGCTCCCTCCCCCCCGGGCATCTCGCCGCGGCGCTCCTCCCCTCTCAAAATTCTTCTTCCTTCCTTTCTTCTCTAAATAGATACTCAGGATTCTTCCAATAATTCTGACGCTTCTACCTCCACAAATCCCATCACCAAGTCGTCACTCTATTTTCATCCCGCCTTAAATGTTACAAACATCAAGAATCATATCCTCATCCTTCTTGATCAGGAAAACAGTCAGTATTCTCCTCGGGTTGAACTGTTTCGCAATCATGCATGTCTCTACAACGTGCTTGATCATATTGATGACAACATTCCGCGCCCTCCGGAGGTTGATGATTCTACTTGGCGTCGTCTCGACGCCGGCGTCAAACAATGAATATATGGTAGTATTTCTCAGGATCTACTTCTTATTATCATGAAATCTGACTCCACAGCCCGTGACTTGTGGAATCGTTTGGAGGAAATTTTTCAGGACAATAAGCACACATGTGCTGTGTATTTAGAGGAGCAATTTAACAATACCCGTCTTGAAAACTTTTCCAATGTGATCGAGCATCGCAAACGCTAAAGCTCCCGACGATCAACTCATTGCCGACTACCACATCGACACCAAAGTGGTGTTACAGTTGATTGTTGGCCTCCATAAAGGCGAATATGATACATTGGACACCATGATTCAACAGACAGATCTGTTACCCAGCTTTAACAAAGCTTGCTCGCAGTTGTTGCTCGAAGAGACTCGACGTGCTAAGCACGATGAGCACAATCAGAAGACGTTAGCTGTCGAAACGTGCCCTCAAGATCCAACGCCACCAGAAAAATCACAACCACAACAGGGACGCGGTGGAAGGGGCGGCAAGGGCCGCGGTAGAGGAGGTCGTGGTCGTAGAAAGGGTCGCGGACAACAGCAACAACAGGGCCCGCAGAATTAGTTCAGCGCCGCGACGCCCCAACAGTATCCGTACAGCGCCGCGGCGCCACCGCAGTTCCAACACTAGCAACCCTACAACCAGTTCTCCCACTACAGTTTGTTGGGCCTTGCTCCCGCCCCTCGACAAGTCCAGTACCCGCAGGAAGTCCACTTCATGCACGACCAGTTTCAACAGCCATCATCCAACATGACACCCACTGAGTTGGGTCAGGCCTTCAGCAGTCTCAACATGCAACAGTCTAACAACAACTGGTACATGGACTCCGGAGCCACTTCTCACCTCACCTGGTCTGCAGGTAATATTTCCAAACTGTTTGGTTTATAACATCCTCAATTTGTGACAGTTGGTAGTGGCCACCGCATTCCAGTAAGGGTTTATGGTACATCCTACACACCACCTCCTAATCCATTCACCCTTAAAAATACCATATATGCCCCACATATGATTAATAATCTAATCTCTATCTGCAAATTCACTCGTAATAATTCTGTTTCTGTTGATTTTGACCATTTTGGTTTAACTATGAAGGATATTCATACGGGGACATCTCTTACGTGATGTAATAGCACGGGGGACCTTTATCCATTCACTCCCACCTTCGCAGCCAGATCTAGCTCTCCCGTCTCTCTAGCGACAATTTCTTCTTCAATATGACATAATAGGCTTGGCCATGCAGGATCCCCTATTTTTAATTTTTTTAGAGGCAATAATTTCATTACTTGTAATGAAAAGCTTGCCCAAAACTGTGTTTCTTGTTCTTTAGGCAAACATACTCGTCTTCCGTTTAACTCATCTACTAGTGTTACTTTTGCACCCTTTGATATTATACATGCCGATTTATGAACATCACCTGTTGCTAGTCCTCTCGGTCATAAATACTATCTTATCCTACTAGATGATTCTTCTCACTTTGTTTGGTTGTATCCTCTCAAATTTAAATCGGAAGTGTTTGCCAATTTTTTTTGAGTTTCGAACATTCATTCAAACCCAGTTTGAAAAAGGTATAAAATCTTTTCAGTGCGATAATGATTGTGAATTCAACAACTCTATGTTTCACCATTTTTGTACTAATAATGACATGGTTTTTCGCTTCTCCTGTCCCCACACCTCCCCTCAAAATGGTAAAGCTGAAAGAATCATCCGCACCATTAACAATATGATTCACACTTTATTGATTCATGTCTCCCTACCTCCGTCCTTCTGGGTCTATGCTGCTAAAATGTCAGAATACGTTCTCAATATTCTCCCAACCAGCACTCTTCACAATATGACCCCTACCGAAATCCTCAATCATAGAGTCCCATTTTATGATCATCTCCGGATATTCGGTTGTCTCTGTTATCCTAACATTGCCTCTACTTCCCCTCACAAACTAGCTCTTCGGTCCACTCCATGTGTCTACCTAGGCTTTCCGCCGAATCATAGGGGTTATCTATGCTATGAATTATCCACTTGTCAAATTCACATATCTCGTCACGTTACATTCGACGAGGCCACATTCCCGTTTTCGAATCTTAAAAAGTTCCAAAAACCGGATTACTCTTTTCTTGACGAACCTGCCATCTCTCCCATTATTCTTGAACAACTCACTGCTTTCGTGCCATCGCGGCTTTAATGATGAGCCAGCGGCTGATTTCCGAGAACATCGTCTGTCGAAAGTGCCGCGGCGCCATATTTCCGCAGAAGATCACGATCCAGCGCCCCGATCCTGGCCACGAACACTCCGGCGCTTTGCCTCATTCCCCTTACCCGACAATGCCTTCTATTTCGGATACCACCACTCAGACTCCGCAACCCACAAATGTCCCCACTCACCCAATGAAAACTCATGCCAAGCATGGAATCTTCAAACCCAAAGTCCAATTTAACTTGTCTGCCCAAACCATTTCTCCAATTCTCAAGAACCCTATATTGGCCAAACAAGACCCTAATTGGAATGCAGCTATCTCTGAGGAATTCAATGCTTTAACTAAACAGCACACATGTGATCTAGTATCTAGACCTGAGGGGGTGAATGTGATTCGTTGTCTGTGGCTATTTCGTCACAAATTCAGAGACAGTGAAGATCTTGAGAGGTATAAGACATGATTTGTGGCCAATGACATAAATCAGTAGGAGGGCATTGATTGTGGTGAAACCTTCATCCCGGTTGTCAAACCGGCTACCATTCGCACAGTTTTGAGCATTGCCATGGGCAAACATTGGCCGATCCATCGGCTTGATGTGAAGAATACATTCTTACATGGGGATCTGAGAGAGACAGTCTACATGAATCAGCCGCCAGGGTTCACTCATCCAGCAGTTCCTCATTACGTGTGTCATCTCCGTAAATCACTATATGACCTGAAATAGCCCCCCCGTGCGTGGTATGACGCTTTGCCAGGTATATCTTGCAGATTGAGTTTGTATGCAGCAAGAGTGATACATCACTCTTCATTTTTCATCGAGGTAGTAACACTGCTTACTTATTACTTTACGTGAATGATATTGTTCTTACTGCCTCATCCAACGGGTTGAAAATGAGATTATTGTCTTGCTTAAGTTCGAATTTGCAATGACTGATTTGGGGAAGCTGAGTTATTTTTTGGGGATATCAGTGACCAGGTCTGCCAACCACATATTTTTGTGTCAGCGTAACTATGCAGAAGAGATCGTGTACAAGGCTAAGATGACGAATTGCAAAGTTTTACCTACTCTAGTTGATTCGAAATCTAAGCTCAGTGCTATGGATGGTGCTCCAGTCTCCGACCCTACTCTCCTTCTTCTACTTGTGTTTCTTTTCCTTTTTCTTTATTCATATTCGTTACTATCGTGTTTAGTTGGTCAAGTATTAGCTTTAGTGTTGGTACTTAAGATACATTCCATAATTTTGTTAATTCTTCTCTTACTAGTTCTCGTGTTTGAGCTTGGCTATCTTTTATTTCGTTCATCGCATCAAAAAGGTTTTTTAATTTCTCCTTTAATATTAACTCTGTCCATATTTCATCTACTTTTTCATTAAAACTGCTCAGCTTTTATTTATTCTTCTTATCCATCCGTCTCCTATATCTATCCATTCCTTATTGGATTTATCAGTGATTACGATTTCAGTAACAGAGTTTATGGTAATAATTTTATTAAGAGTCACATAATGATTTTAATTGCATACAGTTGCTCATGATATCTACTCGTGCTAAGTGTTACTATTTCACTCCACTGAGTCTCGGGTCAGGTCATGTTCGTGCGCAGCCATGCATCATTCATTGAGTCCCTCACTAGAGGGCCGAGACACGTTATATATATATATACAGATTACATCGAGTTCCTCCATAGAGGGCCGAGATATGTTACGCACGCAGATACAGATTCCATCGAGTCCCTCCATAGAGGGCCGAGACATGTTATACAGTTTTATATAGGGACATGAGCATGATGATTTATGATTCAGTATATATGATATGATTTTCAGACATGATTCTCAGTTTTATGAAATTTGATGACTCTCTGTTTTGATTGGTACAGTTGTTATTCGGGCCAGATTTTATGTTTTACATACTCGACATTATTTCAGATCGAATTTCTCCCTGGGGAGTGGCTGCGTTCATGCCCGCAGGTTCAGGTGTTCAGATAGGTGACCCTCTAGTCTAGGATTTCTGTACAACAGTTGGAGAGCTCATTTGTTCCGGAGCCAGCTATTTTGGTACATACCTTTATCTTTCAGACTTATGCATATTTTGGGCACGACGGGGTCCTGTCCCGTCATATGTCAGTATTGCACTCTAAGAGGTCCAGACAACAGAGTTGGACTTTGTACCTTGTTTTGGGTTTTTGATGTTGTTATCTAGTGGCAGCCTTATCGGCTTGCTTATTTTGATTATGCCTTTGCGCACGTGATGTTGGTTAGTGGCAGCCTAGTCGGCTAGCCTATTATGATTGTTGTTTTGTTGTTGTTTTGGCAGCCTTGTCGGCTAGCCCATTTTAGGGATATGTTGTAAAAGCAGCGTTGTGCTGCCGAAATTTCTATAAATCTTTGTATTAGATAAATTAAGAGTGACGTGTCAGCAAGGACGTCCATTTAGGACGCTTAGTCGCGGCCCGTCGGGTCTGATCGTGACAGCCTTTGAGTTTGCTTTTGATTATTGATAATAATGAAAACGTAGCCTTGCAGGTGCACTTCAGTATCTCACATTTACAAGGCCAAACATTGCTTATGTTGTGCAGCAGATATGTTTATTCATGCATGCCCCTAGAGAGTCTCATTTCACTGCTCTTAAGCGTATCATCTGATAAATTAAGGACACACTTGATTATGGTTTGCACCTATACCCCTCTGCACCAAACAGGTTTCTCCCTTATACGGATGCAGATTGGGCAGGGTGTCCGGACACGCGACGCTCCACCTTTGGTTTTTGTGTATTTTTAGGGGATAATTTGATTTCTTGGTCTGCCAAGTGACAGGCTACCCTATCTCGTTTCAGTGCCGAGACTGAGTACAGAGGCGTTGCAAATGTGGTGCTGAGATTTGTTGGCTCAAAAATTTACTGTTAGAACTTCAGTGTCCTTTGTGTCAGACATCTATTGTGTACTATGATAACATCTCTACCATCCATCTTTCTCATAATCTGGTTCAACATCAGCGAATCAAGCACATTGAGATAGATCTACACTCCGTTCATGAGAAAGTTGCGTTAGACCATGTCAGAGTGTTACATGTTCCGTCATCCTATCAGTATGCAGACATATTTACCAAAGAACTTCCCATAAAGTTATTTCTTGACTTCAGATCCAGTCTCAGCGTCCGACCTCCTCCCCTCCGACTGAGAGGGTGTGTAGACGTGTATATATACATTATTTCATTCCTACCCCATAATTAGAATATATTCCATATATTGTGTAAATATAATTATGGTAAGACTAGGATTTCTCTTTTGTATAGACTTATGATTCCTATTGTATAATAATGAATATTGTATTCTATATATACTTTGATATTAATGAAAAGACTACCAAAGAAGATTAATATTATCTTACATTTTTTTTTTTTTGCAACAAATCAATGTTTTTGGTGCTCAAAGTCAGTGGCAAAAGCTCATATAGTGAAGGGCGGTCAATTGACCACAATACTGTATATATAAAAAATTATACGAATTATATAAATTTAAAATTATTTAATTTTGAATGTCTATAGTGAAATTCCTTCCTAATCGAAGATGTATGTTGACCTTGGTGTTTCGTCTCAAATATTTTGGGGCCCTGTTTTAATTCATAAAAGTGAGTTTTTAATTGAGCTAAGATCTGCGAATTATGAGCTTTTACAATAAATTCTGACTAATACTACTTAATAAAAAATGAAAAAATGAGCTCTAAATTTTTTCGTTTTTCGTAATGCTCTGTGCGGTATCACACGGGTCTAAAGACGTTACTGTCCGAATGGAATCCCACTTTGTACCTTTGGTGGACCGTTAGGTTATAAAATTATACAGTAATCACATTCACAAAGCACACCTCCTTTGCATCCTTCCCATGTTTGTGTACAGAACAAAAATTACTTAAACATCATCATGTAAACACAATAGTTCCCATTATCACCTTACGGCAGTATGTTATTTTGTCTCCTTGTACATTATAATTGTTTCTTTTTAACGTTCTATAACCTTGCATGTGTGAGTTTGCTTACGTTGATGATCTCAAACTCGAATAAAAGAGTATGATTGTAGTAGGGTGGCAACCAGCTGGAAAAAATTATTAATTCATGATGAATTTTCATAATAAGGTAGGTAGGATTGAGGTATAGTTGATATTGTTGTTATTATCCTATAAATTGGCAGGGGATAGGCTGACTACAAGAATATAGATGCATCCTATCAGTTACCAAGGTCGAAAATGTGAAATATTCAACCACGAAAAGATTAAAAACACTCCCTAACAAGACATTCTTCAATACCAAGGTCGAAAATAAAATAAAAAGATTAAATGCTCCCTAATGAGATATTCTTCAACACCAAGGTCGAAAATGAGAAATATTCAACCATGAAAAGATTAAAATGCTCCCTAAACGAGACAATCTTCAACATCAAGGTAAAAAATGAGAAATATTCATCCACGAAAAGATCAAAACGCTGCCTAACAAGACATTCTTCAGGTAAAAAAGAAGAAATATTCAACCACGAAAAGATTAAAACACTTCCTAACAAGACATTCTTTAAGTGAAAATGAGAAATATCAACCACGAAAAGATTAAAACGCTCCCTAGCAAGACACTTCAATACCAAGATCGAAAATGAGACATCTCAACAATCTAACTACACTCCTTCCTATGATCTGTACCTTTGAACTGCACCATGCAAAAATTGTCCGTTCAACTAATTCTAAACTAAAAATAACATCAAGTTGATCATGCTCTTCAAAGTGTTAAATGTAATTAATTGGTAATATTATGTTAGAATATTATGTTAGAATATTCTAGATATATAATTAATTAGTAATATTATATTTATGTAGAATCCTAATATATATGGTAGGAAGATATTATTAGGTAGGATTTATTAGTTATTATGAGGCATGATTTCCTCCTCATAATTAATGTATATTACTTGTATATATTCTCCCTTATGGGATGAGAATAATCAAGGAACATTTTCCAATTCTAAAGAGTTTTTACATGGTATCAGAAGATTATTCAAAGATCCTATTTTAAATAAAATTTTCCTTCCAAATTGGCCATCTTCTCCAACCGAATTTGTCTTCCATTGTTATACTTTATTTTTTTCTTTTCTCCATTATTGTTGTCAACCATGTCCGAATCAAAATCTTCGTTTCACTCAAATTTCTTACTATTTCCAACATCAAAACACATATTTCTGTCAAACTAGAGATGGAAACTGTTCACTACGCAACATGGGCGGAGTTGTTCAAAATATGTTGTAGGGCTCACAAAGTTCTTCATCATATAATTCCACCAAAAAATGGTACAACAACGGAACAATCGTCAAGGCATAAAGAATCGGGATACCCGATGCCACGTTCTTGGTTGATTTATGCAACAATATCCACGCACTTGTTGCATACAATAATGGAGCCAGATTCCTATCGCCATGGCGTACGGGAACGCTGAGAGACATTTTTCAAGATAATCAAAACTCGTCTTTGTTGCGTTGGAACAAGAATTTTCAACCATTGTCACGGCAGACTTTCCTAACGTTTCAACCTCATCAACGCCTCAAAGTGGTGGCGCATCAATTGAGAACGTAGTTCACCCCGCTTCGACAACCTGTTAGTTTTACGATTAGTTGCGGCCTCACGGATGCTTATAGTGGCGTGGGGACTCTAATCCGCCAAAGTAATCCCTTACCAAAGTTTTATCAAGCAAGATCCATGCTTGTTCTCAAGAATCGGGTTTGATTAAGAAAGTCTCAACGAATTCGCCATGGTTGCCACGTATTCAAATGAAGGTAATTATTTTGACTATTCTTCACAAAATAAGAGTCAAAGACGTGGTAATAATCATAATGGTGGAAATCGCGAAATAATAAAGGCGCGCGAACACCAAGCCGGCGAGGCGGCAAGCAGAAGAAGGCTATGGCGGCGGAAGAACTCGGCGGGCATCGGCAAGAACATCGGCAAGCCGGGCAAGAAATTTCACAGAATCGGCAGCAAAGAAGAAATAATGGCGACGGCATCGGGCAGTAAACCAATCGCCCAATGGCGAATTTCAACCCGCCCAAAGAGAGATCCAGCAGAAGAAGCAGTTAGCGTTTTGGCGAGCCACCAAGAAGAATGTGCCCAGCCCGAGTTCGAGATGTGCCCGTAACGCGTAAACACCGGCAAGTGGCAGCCTGGGCCACGGGCAAGACAGTAAGAGCGCTGGGCCTCCTCCGCCCAATGGCGAGGCCCATTCAACCATGACCCATCCTACGGATATTGAGCAAAGCTATGCACACTCTTGGACTCAATCCACCGGATTCTAATTGGTATATGGACTCGGCTCGTCACATATGACGGCCCCAAGGTACACTCTCACCCTATTATAATTTGAGCAAAGAAAATGGTATTATTGGAAATGGCCATACAATTCCAATAAAAGGTTATGGGACAAACACACTGTCACCACCACACCCGCCACTAGTTTTAAAAAATGTCCTGCATGCTCCCAAATTAATAAAAAATTTGGTTTCTGTTAGGAAGTTTACTAGTGATAATTGGGTTTCTGTTAAATTTGACCCATTTGGTTTTTCCGCATATGACTTTCAGACGGAAGCTTCTCATGAGATGTGATAGCAAGGGGAGCTCTATCCAATAAGTTTACCAAATCCACGCTAAAGTTCCTTCCACTTTGCGACCTTGGCTCCATCACTATGGCATGAACGATTAGACATCCGGAGTCTCAGATTGCCTCTCTTAAACAAAATAATTTTATTTCTTGTACTCAAACTCATGTTTTGAATAAGTGTCGCTTGTGTTCTTGGTAAACATGTTAGGTTGCCATTTACTTCTTCTACTTCACTACTTTGCCATTTGATATTTTACATTGTGATATTTGGACATCACCTGTTTTGAGTTCCTCAGGTCATAGATATTATTTACTGTTTCTTGATGATTACTCTAATTATTTGTGGACATTCCCTTTGTCGAAAAAATCACAAGTGTTTTCCACTTTCCTAAACTTTAGAGCATTTATCCGAACTCAGTTTGAGCGGAGATTAAAAGTATTCAATGTGACAATGGGAGGAATTTGACAATAATCGATTTTGGGATTTTTCAAAACAAATGGTTTACAATTTCGTTTATCCCGTCCTCACACATCTTCACAGAATGGGAAGGCGGAACGCAAAATTAGAACCATTAACAATATTGTGAGAACATCCCTTGATCATGCTTCTATACCCCCCATTTTTTGGCATCATGCACTTCAAATGGCAACCTACATGTTAAATATCCTTCCCCACAAAACATGTCTTACCAAGCTCCACTAAAAATACTTTATTTACGAGAGCCCTCATATCATCATTTGAGAGTTTTTGGATGTCTGTGCTACCCCCTATTTCCATCCACCACAATCACAAAACTTCAACTCCGGTCTACTCCATGTGTCTTCGGGATATCCTACAAATCACCGTGGTTACATGTGTTATGACATTTCCTCCAAACGTATGTTTATATGTCGTCATGTATTTTTGATGAGTCACAATTTCCCTTTGCCAAGATACATGACACAGGGACAAATACTTATGAATTTTTGGATGATGATAGGCCCCCGTATCTAACTCAGTTCCTCCGGCCGGGACTCACAAAAATACGATCCAACAATGGGCCATCGGTTCAAGGCCCGATGAACGAGAACCTACTTTACACCGGTGCCCGCCGGTGGGCCAACCTCCACTCGTGCCCAACTACATCCAGGCGATGGCGTTCACCATTTATTTCACTCCGGCGATGGCGTCGATCCAGCCCGCTAAACGGCCATCACCCGTAGTCAACATGGAATTACAAAACCCAATGCAAATACGATCTACACTCAAGTCTCCAAATCACCTTTGCGCGTAACCACGTATGCGCCTAAAAGATCCTAATTGGAAAATGGCCATGGATGATGAATATCATGCTCTAATTAAAAATAGGACATGGGAGTTAGTACCTCGTCCATCTAATGCTAATATAATTCGTTCTATGTGGATTTTTAGCCATAAAGAAAAATCTGATGGTTCCTTTGAATGCGTAAGGCCCGACTTGTAGGTGATGGCAAGACTCAGCGGTGGGATTAGATTGCGGCGAAACATTCATCCGATGGTTAAACCAAAGAACCATCGTAATTGTTCTCGGCTTAGCCTCTCAAAAGGATGGTTACTTCATCAATTGGATGTCAAGAATGCCTTACATGGACATTTGAGTGAGACGGTATACATGCACCAACCATTGGGGTACAGAGATTCTCGTTATCCCAATCATGTGTGTTTACTTAAAAAATCATTATATGGACTCAAACAGGCTCCCAGGACTTGGTACAAGCGGTTTGCAGATTTTGTGTTCAATATGGGTTTCTCAAACAGCCGTTCGGATAATTCACTATTTATTTATCAACAGGGAAATCATACTGCTTATATTCTCTTATATGTAGATGATATTATCCTAACAGCCTCTTCAGACTCTCTTCGCAAGGATATCTTGACACAGCTGAGTTCCGAATTTGCTATGAAGGATCTTGGTCCACTTCACTACTTTCTAGGAATAGCGGTGACACGTCATGCAGGAGGTCTATTTCTTTCCCGTAAGAAGTATCGTAAATCGTAGACCGGGCTGGAATGTCATCTTGCAAACCGTCTGCAACTCCAGTAGATACCAAGTCAAAACTGAGTGCCATATCCAGTAGTCCTTTTGCTAATCCGACATTGTATCGCAGCTTGGCAGGAGCTTTACAATATCTCACATTCACAAGGCCAGATATTACATATGCAGTACAACAAGTGTGTTTGTTCACGCAATCCTATGGAAGAACATATCATGCACTCAGCGTATTATGCGATATATTCGAGCACTTCTGCATTATGGATTGCATCTGTACCCATCTTCCATGACCAAGCTTGTCACCTACGGATCTGGTAGGCGGGATGTCCAGACACCCGACGCTCCACCACGGCTATCGCGTCTTCCCGGTGATAATTTAATATCTTGGTCCTCCAAAAGGCAACCACCGTATCACGTTCGATCTTTGAAGGCGAATACGTCGGTAGCGATGTATGTCGACTCATGCCGATTCGGAATCTTTTACTTGAGCTTCATTGTCTATTAAGCGGACCACCATGGTATCTTGTGATAACATTAGTGCAATTTATCTCTCTAAATCCAATCCATCATCAACGCACTAAGCATATTGAGTTAGACATTCATTTTGTCCGTGAAAAGGTGGCTCGCGGACAAGTGCGAGTGTTACATGTCCCGACGCGACATCAGATTGCAGATATCTTCACAAAAGGGCTTCCGCGGATCTTATTTGAAGAATTTCGGGACAGTCTCAGCATTCGCCCTCCTCCGGCTTCGACTGCGGGGGAGTGTTAAATGTAATTAATTGGTAATATTATGTTAGAATATTATGTTAGAATATTCTAGATATATAATTAATTAGTAATATTATATTTATGTAGAATCCTAATATATATGGTAGGAAGATATTATTAGGTAGGATTTATTAGTTATTATGAGGCATGATTTCCTCCTCATAATTAATGTATATTACTTGTATATATTCTCCCTTATGGGATGAGAATAATCAAGGAACATTTTCCAATTCTAAAGAGTTTTTACACAAAGTTCAAACTGCAAAGCAAAACCTTTGAGTATTTAATATAATTTCCCATTCCAAATTATAGATACTAATGGATAGAGAGACAATAATCTCAGCTGTCAGGGCTTAAAAGAGACAGTTATACAGCAAGACTTATAGTAGCTAGCAAGAAAATACATAAGCACAAAATACTATAGAAATCACCTGTACCCCCCACTAAATTCCCACAAATTCATTACATAACTGAACAGCTACTACTAGTGTTGTCATCACTAAACATATTGGCAGTAACAGAGTGATCAGCAGAGGCAAAACTAGGATCAACAGAAGAGGAAATGTATGGGACTTGGCCATAATTATAGTAATAACTGGTGGCCGGAGGAACAAAAGGAGATCTATTGTACATCATCTGAGGTTGTTGCATAGCATGCCTGTTCTGCAAATTCATCAGCATTGATGTTGTTGGATTGTACTGCTGATGCCCACCATTGTTCATGTTCATAAGCATAGAAGGATTAAAATGACCTGAAGATCCTTGTATGCCATTGTTTGGATGAACCTGAAATCCTCTAATTCCCATTAAGTTGGAATTTGCAACAACATTGTTAGTCCCATTCCCATGAAAACCGGCAAAATTCATCATATTAGGATTTATACCATTTCTCATATGCCCTGCCTCACCAAGATTGACATTTGAACCACCCCCTAATTGTGCACCATTCAACATGTTCTTTTTCAAGGCTGCCATTGTGTTGGGATCAATTACATTCTTGCAAGCACCAATATTTCCATTTACCTTCGCTACTAGAAAAAAAACAGGAATTAGCAACAGAAAAATCTGTAGCTAAATAACAAAATTCATCACCGTTATAAAAATTATGTTAGCTACGAGCAATTTATTGATGGATTAGCGATGGAAAAATTCTTCAGCTAAGCAGTAAAATTCGTCGTTAATCATATTTAGCAGCGGATTAACAAAAAAATATGTTAGGAAAATCCGTCGCTAATCCTGTCTAGCTATGAATTACTAAAAAGTTGTGTTAGCTACGAGTAATTTAGCAATAGATTAGCGATGGAAAAATTCTATAGCTAATCAGCCGGTAATCCTATTCCGCAACAGATTATCAAAACATCATGTTAGCTACGAGCAATTTAGCGACGAAATTCGTATTAGAACTTTTTACTGCTTATTCTTTACGTTACTGTTTCTATTTTACTGTTACTAGATTATTTACTCTATAGGTTGTTATTTTTGTTTTCACTATTTTAGGAGTCCATAATAATCTTTTCCTTGGTTTCTGGTGTAGTTCCACCGTAGGAGTTAACTTTGATAGTTTGTTTTGTGTATATATTTCAGTTCTTCATTAATTAATAAATTTCATCTTTCTCAATTTATTATATGGTATCCGAGCTCACTCCTTAACTCTCCCGAGTTTTTTTCCCGATCCTCTGACTGCCTGAAAACGTAAGGAATGCGGACTCCACTAGCAGCGACTCTAACGTTGTTGTTCAGTTCTATCCTGTGTCACAACTGCCGATAAAGCTTGTTGGCAGCCATAACTTCGCTACATGGAAAGCCCAGATTTCCATGCTCATGCGTGGGAAATCTGTTCGTCCATCTTAACGGCTCTTCTCCCGCTCCTTCGAAAACTCTCACTCAAAACATTAAAGAAGTGGCGAACCCAGAATACAACATTTGGTTCCGCCAAGATCAATTGATGATCCAGAATGCCATAATGGCATTTGTCGATCCGACAATTGCTGCAACCTTGGCCGCTGCCTCAACTGCTTGACTTGCTTGGCATTCCCTGAACCTAACCTACGCCAACAAGTCCCAAACACGAATATTTAGCCTTCGTGACCAGCTCGTGCATCTATCAAAGAACTCCCGCCCAGTCGTCGATTATCTCCATCAAGTGCGCAGTGGCGGATCCAGAAGTAATAATCTGGTGGTGCAAAATACGAAGTAATAATTTTTTGCTACGCAAAAAAAAAATTCGCGAGGCAATGTACGCATTTCAATTTTCTTACCAACAACCGGTGTCCAAATCTGGACAGCAAGTTAAATAAAGATGGTGCTTATCAACATGATGTAGAGACCTTGTAATTGCAAGAGCTGTCACGCAACAGAAAACTGCAATGATAGCATAGACAAAACTGCTTACAATTATGCAGAAATTTTAAAAAAAAAAGAAAGAAAGAAGAACGGCAGCCCGGTGCACTAACCTCCACTGTGCGCGGGGTCTTAAATAATAAGAAGCTTGTAATAACAGTGCAAACTACTGCACTTATAGAAGCTCATTAACAGTGCAAAGACAAACATTCATATTCATTCATTATTACCTGGTGTAAAAGATCCCAAAAGCTAACATAAGATAATTACTTAGTAAAAAAATTAAAAAAAACTTGCACCTGCAACTGCACCACCATGTTTTTAATCTGTCCGCCAATGAGTGCGCTCTATCTGCAACGAGCTCGCCACTGCCGGTGCTACAGTCACCAACGATGAGTTGATACTGAAAGTTTTGAGTGGTCTTGGATCAGATTTTGAGATTTCCGCTGCAATTCGGGCAAGAGATTCCATCATCTCATACGATGAGTTGTATGCGAAACTAATTGAATATGAGCTCTTCCTCCAACACGAGGAATGGAAGCAGGAATCCACTGCCATAACTGCTGCTATGGCAACTCATAACAGACCCACCGATTGCAACAATCGCACTGCTCGTCGACCCAACAACTCATAATACCGTTCCAATAATCGTACAAATGATTCCACGTAAGGGCGTTATACAAATAATCAAGTTCGCTGTCAATTATGCAACAAACAGGGTCATACTGCAAACGTTTGCAGGTCACAGTCTCACAATCATTTAGACGCAAAGGCACATTTTCTTTCGGGTAACCAAGATGCAGCAAACCAATGGATTGTCGACTCCGGTGCTACTCATTTCTCTATTACTATATGAGTAGTGCGTTGCGCTATCTCTTGTACAAGAAGAAACATTTTTTGTGATCATCCTCTATTTAATAAGATTACTGTGATTTTCATAAAATAACTTATCCAGCATAGAAGAGTTCGTTTGTGTGTGCACATGAAAATTGAGCCGAGAAGCAAGTACAGTAAATTTGTGTCTTTGCACATGACAAACATATATGACCCAATTTGAGTTGCCTATAAGAACTCAATGCTAACTACTTGCTACGATGTATAATTTTTTTTGCTTAATACATAGTTTATCTCCCAAATTTCTTTTACTCACCCTTCATCCATAAAACCCTTGTACACCCCATGACGTTTCCTCTAGCGTGTCTAATACAACTCAACAACTAAACACAATCGTTTTTCTTAGAAAAAAAAAACTAGTCTAAGACCAAAACTTTAGTATTGTCACACTTCCAACACACAAAATTCTAATGCATCTCCTTACATGATTGAACAAGCATTAGGATTTTCATCACTAAACATTGAGGTGAATCTCTCAGTAGGAGTACTTGGTGTATGAAAAGCTTGAGGAACATCCCTCACATAGCCAGAGGGTGCCTTCTTGTCATAGACTCCTGGGGCATATGGATATGACACCAAATTGTATTCTACATATGGCCACAATTCTGCTTTCTTTCCAGTGCTCTGCACCTTTTTTAACACCTTGTTTGGTTCAATATAACCACTCACCGTTACTCGACTTTGCTTTCTGCTTACATCCACTGATTTTACACCTAAAACAAATATTGAACGACAAAAAGATTAAACTCAATACAATGAATCAAGTGACTATTAGAGTTTAACTTCTCTTAGTGTGACGGTGAAAATTAAAAGCATTTTTATACTATCAGATCACCTAAAACATAATTACAAATAGTTTCCATAAAGTGAGATTAGTACAATATGAAAATTAAGGCCTGTTTACACTATAATAAAATGGAATTGAATTGATAGTGTAAATTACTATATAGACTATTTGGATGTGTAGCAATCATGCAAAGTGGTGTACAATAAATATTGAAAAGCGGTTTTACGATTAGTGGTGGAGTTACATAGGATGAAGGGTCAGAAAATTATAATTTATATATAGAAAAGTATAGTGTATCTATAAGAAATTATACATATAACTGGACCCCGGCGCCTTAGTGAATTTTCTGCCTTCTTTGCCATTGTTTGCTACTATATATATAAGGGCCTTTTTAAATTGAACATGTATATATTTCGTTTGTTGGGAATTCCAGTTGCATTAATATGATAAACTCTATATATGATATATCCAGCACTATTATAGTAGTAGTGAAGAGTGGATGGAGATGCTAGAAAGACATGAGAACATAAGAGTTTACGTAGGGTCGTCTCAAACATTTTGTGGGTCCTGTTCTAATTCATAAAAGTGTACCCTTAAAAAAAGCCTCTGGTATATTTTTTTGGACTGATATATTTTTTGAAGGCCCCTAAAATCTTTGAGCCCTGTGCTATAGCACAGTTGACACAGACCCAAAGACACCCCTGTGTAAAAGTTTGAACATATATTTCTTTAATCATATTCTGTAATAAGAAAAGAAATACGAGTACTATGTAAAAGCCAAGATTAGTCTGAAATGAACCTTTGATAGAGGAAACTGCATTAGTAACCCTCCTTTCACAGCCATCACAATCCATTTTCACCTTGATTTCAACAGTCTGAAATGAAAAAGACATTATAAGTTTCATAATAGACCATCAAACCAAGCCTCAAAATATTACTCCCTCCGTCCCGAGTTGTATTAAGGTTGATCAGTTTGGAGAGTCAAACAACTCTTTTTTACTACAATTTTCTCCAACTCTTTTCATAGTATTTTTTATGTAGTTTTTAAATATGCAAAATTTATTAGTATAAAATACTCGAAGAATCTATATTTTGAAATTGAGTCAAAGAAAGAGTTATTTGACTCCCCACAACTAGTCAACCCTCATATAAATTGGGACGGAGGGAATATTTAGAAGAAAATAAACAAAAACAAAAATTATTACCATGCAAATTTACCTGCATGGGTTTACGTTTGCTCTTCCTTGTACTTGTAACCTCAAACATATCTGATATGTGATCAATGATACCCATTTTTTCTGTTAAAAAAAATTATTTCTTGTATGAGAGAAGATAATAAATTAAAGGCAAGAAAGGGAGGTTAATGTTCAAGAATTTATAAAGCTTGCGGTATTATATAGGAAACTTGGTTGAAAATGCCAGTATTTATAACACTTAAAGTTATGAAAAAAACACTTGAGGAGTTGTCAACAAGCTGTTTTTAGAAGAAATTATTTTAAACTTAAGAAAGTGACTTATGTCGGCTAATCATAGCATAATCACAAAAAAATATCAAGCTAACTTGCACAACTAGGCAAATTGGGGAGTTTTTGCTTGGACCCAAATTAATCAATAACATAAACGGACTGCTAGCTAAGTTAATTAATTTTTGTTTATTTTTAGAAAATTGTTACTCCCTCGATCTCAATTTATGTGAAGACATTTGACTAACCTGAGCATAGACTCACTATTAGAAAAAAAATATTTTTTTCACCGACATTAACATTCGGTGAGGAATTTATGCTAGAAAACATAATTTTTCCACCTCATTTCAACCGAACCAACTCACTGGAAAAACGCATGGTGGAAAAATAAGTTCTCGTTGAAACACTGAGAAAATTCATACTTTTTTCGTGTGAATACACTACTATTTAAGATTTTCTCCCCGACATTCAGTGAGAAATAGCCACTGAACATTTTTAAGTGGAAAATAGAGATTTTTTAGTACTGAGTTTAAAAGAATAAAATTAAATTTAAAATTAAATTGTTACTAATTAATCTAAAAAATCATTCTTCCTTAAAACTGATTAATTATATATAAAAAGAGAATATTATATAAATTGGGACAGGAATACAAACTTAACATACTCAGCGAACAGATATTGCAATTTTCTTTGTTTAATGTTTTTTTTCCTTTGTCGCGTATCTTATATTCTTAATTATACATGATTATTTTGATTTTTGTTGTTCAAACATACACATTAACTCATTAATGTGAAGTACTAATCTGAACTTTTTGACTTATAACGAATTAATCAGTAAACTCGTTCATAATTCATTCATGTGATCATTACTATCCTCTCTGTCAAGGACCGACGCGTTTAGGCTAACTCGGCCTATGATCAGTGACGGATTAAATTCACAGCGTTGTATAAGGAAATGAAGATGTTATGTTTGTTCAAAAATGAAAAATAGCATTGCAAAAAAAAACCGATTGTTCAACTGAACAACCATGAACCTTAATAGGTTCGCGTCTGCCTATGATGGTTGTAACAAATTATGTAGCAATGATTTTCTTATTAGTGATACCTCCACACAAGGAGCTTGCTGTGAAATAGATGAATTTTTTTCATTCTTTAACACGTTTAGCCTATTAGGGTTTGAGTCAGTTTTGAGAATGAAAAACTACTAATATAAATTATTTTCTCTTTTAGTCACCATATTCTACTGGCAACGCAAAATTTATTAGTCGGGACAATGAATTTCATATATGCAAATCAAACAAAAAAATATTTTCTTTTCTATTTCCTACTAATTTTTTCTCAGGTCCATTATTTTATAAGCAATCACGGGGTTCAGATCAATTTTCTCATAACTCAACTATTCTATCATATATCTGTCAGACCATCACATATATTAAATAACTTTATGCATCAAAATTTAGGCGGACGGAAAGAAATGTATTTCATCTTTGCCAAAATTGAACTTTAATATTTATAATTTTCATTCACTTCATTGACTATTGTGTCACCCTTGAATGTCTCCAGTCAATCTTCAAAATTAAAATCTATTTTATGTTTAAAAGAACTACTTATAAATAAATTGAACGGGTAAAGTTTCTATTAATCGTGCAAGAAAGCTGCTAAATACATGAAATCTTCTAGGCCAACAAGGACATCTCTATTCAAACCCAACTCCCAAGTGCCAAGTGTTTGTTTTCTTCTATGTTAAGTCAGTTCTAATTTGTATAGTTGCTATTCACTAGTAGTGATTGAGATTGCTGATTTTAATATACAATTATACACTGGACTTGAAGATGTTTATACAATCAATGACCTGGACCCCATCATTTTGCATTATTTTGCTATGAATTTTCATATATAGTTGCAAAATCTTGATGTCCATATCCCACTTTCATCATTACTAACAGATGTGACATTCCTGTAAATAAAAAACCTATTACCCCACGTTTGTCTGCTTAATTGCAAGACATCTAAGTACAAGTCATCTATCAAACACAAAAATGTGTAAAGAAATAAAAAGTAAGAAGAATTATTTGCCACAATTGCTTTGTCCAAAATATGTGGAGTGCTATACAAATGAAGTGTAGGATTATACAATATGATGTGGCTATATTTAATGGGCTGAATGAATTAAATTATTTGAGAACTTAGATATTGCTGAAAGAAATGGAGAAAGAGGTATCCACTTACACTATTCTCAATTTCCTCTAGTCCTATCATTCATAAATTACTCTTTTCATTCAAAATCCATCTTTGTGATAAGTTTTTGAAATCTAATCTTTGGAGCTTCATCGATTCATGATAGCTACCGTTTGATAATAGATTTTGAATCAAATTTTAAAAAATTATCTTCAAATATCTGTTAGACTGTGAAATTTGATCAGATTTTAAAAATTTATCTTCAATATATTTTCAAGTTTTTTCATTTCCACTCATAATACTTTAATCTTTTTCCGGTAAAATACATGTTCAAATACAATTTTAAATTTTAAAAAACACAACTTAAAAACTTAAATTTTCAACACTCAAATTTCAACTTCAAAACTTATGGTCAAACGAGAATAAAATAATTATGATGCATAGACAATCATGATATGCGTCTAAAGGGGTTTCACTTTACCCCCTACTTTCTCAACACTATATTTCTAAAAAAAATGTTCACGCTATTTTATGAATATATTGGAAAAAGGAATAATTACTCCGCTATATTACTTGGCCAACATTACAACTAAATTAGGCCAATATTTTAAGTTGTTATCCGAATTGGGCCAATATTTTAAGTTGTTATCCGAATTGGTCCAGCTCATGTATAAACTGAAACCTACTGTCATCTGTTAGCCCACACTAAAGACATACTTCAAAAATATATTTTCCTCTTTTTTCTTATTAAAGTAATATGTGATAAATGATTTAAATATATATAAGGTTAATGTCTTGCAATTAAACAGACAAAAGTGGGGTAATAAACTTATGGTTTACATGCACGTCACATATGGTAGTAATGATGAAAGGGGTATATGTAATTGAAACATCAGCTATTAAAAATCTATGACACCTTAGCTAGGAGAATTTGACATCAAAATATGAGAAGAATGCTACTCCTATATAAAGAAGCATGTCCTATATTTTAGTAACGCATCGTAAAATCGTGCGAGACCTATCGGATTAAGATATTATAAAATTCATGATACAATCATTAACTTTACCAGTTAAAAAAATCATGACGCAACCATTTCTTCTTAAAAAAATACTCCACTCGTCCCAAACAAATTGTCTTACTTTCCTTATTTGTTTGTTTCAAAAAGAGTGACACATTTCTATATTTAGAAATAATTTAACTTTATGAGATGATTTACAACCACACAAATATCTAAGACTTATTTTGGACCATACATTTCAAAAGTCTTTCTTTATTTCTTAAATTTCATGTTAAGTAAAACTAAGACAATTTTTTTGAGACGGAGAAAGTATGCAAAAAAAAAAAAAAATGGGGTTCAGATCATTAATTGTAGAAACCTTTTCAACTCCAACGCAAAAAATGCTTCTTCCTTCTACAAGCTTTTCCTCCCCCTACAGCTTCTGAAAAATCTATACAACGTCTATCGCAAATCTAGGGCAAAAAATTACGGTGACACAATAAGCGTAGAGCTCCAAAGGTTATCACGAAAATTACGACCAAAACTCAGCTAGTTTGAGTTGATTTATCTGAAATTGCGCAATTGATTCATCATAATGACTTCAATTTTACCTTCCACTCTAGGTTTGGTCCCAATATTGATTCAACATGAGGTCGTTGGGTGAGCAACATTGAATTTGAAAATCATAGTATTAATTGAATTTTGATTATTCGGATTGTAGTTACAACTATTTTGTTGATGAGATATATAAGCAATTAGGTAAGAATTCATCTACGACTATAATAGATATTATGTGGTGAGATCTGGATCAATGCCTTTATACAATGATACGAGTGTCAAATTATATATGGTGATGAAGAAGTAAAACATAGATATCAATGAATATCCATTATGCATAACATTGAAAGATGCCGGTGAATGTTCAACTCAACTGCTATATAAAATCATGAAATAGGAGTACAAAATCCTACATTGGCTATAGAAGGAGTAGACATTGGTGATGCTATATGATTGATTACGAAAGTGAAGATGATTTTCAACACAGTAATGAAGGAAAAAATAATAAAGAATCCACTTCATAAGAAAATTGCAGAAGATCAATTGTATTGGGACAAGAATAAAATATCTAGTGTAATGAAGCACTATGCGATACTAGAGTGATTTCAGTTTAAAGATCATCTAATTCAAAGTGATTTATCTGTAATGTATAAAAACTGTATCATTTTGGTATAAGCATGTATAAAAAGGTGAAATCATATGTAAATTCAGAAGACATAAATTCTATTGCCGGAGAAATATTGATTCCAATACCATTATCATTTTTTTGCCTCACACTTGCTCATCAATAGAAGGCTATTCAAAAGTTGTCCAATTCTGCTCTTCATTTTGCATCTCCCCCTAAAGAGGTGAATTGAATACTGGTGGAGGAAAAAAAGTGTATCTCTAGGAAAGTAGCCTTCATAGTGACATAAGTCCGTCTGGTGTTAGGATCATAACACGTATGAAAAGTAATTACGAAAATGAAAAATCTCGTTTATTGTCATGACTCATGTATAAAGATAGTTCGACGTATGAGGGTCAAATTAATATGTACCTTTTCCTTTAGCTAGATAACATAATACTATCTCACTGGTGGTTACAATCTACTAAACTATTTTAAATTCTTTATTTCTTTCTCTTTGAATGTTGAGCGAATTATGTAGATCGAATCTGGAAAACACGTTTTCTCCCTTCCGACATTTTTCTCACTTTTAGAAAAAAAGTTTTGGTCCGACCAAAGGGATTCAATGAAATCCACTTAGGTTCGCCAACAACAACATATCCAGTGAAATTCAAACCGCGACACAGACCTTACCTCCACCTTGATAGGCAGAGCGGCTGTTTCCGGAAAACCATCAGCTCTAGACAAAGCATAATCAATCAAAACAAAGCACGAGTAGGTTCGCCACTGTTAAGAAAATACATTAAATAAAGATTAATTTCTATTCTTACAGCCACCATTAGGACTAAGTGAGGCCCCCACTCTGAAGGTAAATGTGAGATTTAACCAACCCCCTAATTTGTCCTAGAAAAATAAATCACTTACACTATTGAAATGAATAGCTCTGACTATATTAGTTGATTCATATAGCTGGTTCCCACTAGTTTGAACATGAAACTTGCTAGATTGAGTGATTGAAATATCTGAATATATGGTTCAACCCTAGAATCACTAGCAACTGTGAACAAAGTAAGGGACAATAAGCAAACCTTGAACATCCCCATCCGGCAAATAAATCCTAATTCTCAAAGCTACATCCAGCGTAATAATTTTGAAGATAGGAAATTAGGTACTTGAGATCTGCTGTCAAATTATGGCAGTTCCCAATTTGCTCACTCATATTACTTATTGAATCTCTTTTCTGGTCAACAAAAAAAATTTGGCTCATTTTACCGGCTCAATGAACATAGTGAATGAATAAGCATTAGTGTCAATCGTTTCTTTTCACTCAAGTGCATCAAAGTTCAATATACGATTGATTAGTGATGCCAAGGGCTTGTACATCCAAACTAAAAGTAATTTATGCACTATAGAGACCAAGAGGGCGAAGACTCTATAGAAACATTTGAGATTTTGCGCTTCACCTCAAGGCGCTAACCATCTCTTATATTCGCGCGCACAGCAAATTCTGCATATAAAAGATAAAACAATGATGTGACGTTTTAGCCAAGATGTTCAAGAATATTTGTTCCTCTTTCCCCATTTTATGGTTCAGCAATAGAAGCATATGGAAACATCCTTGCCTTTCCAAATGTCGCGTTACTTACTTCTGATAGAGGAACATAATGAACAGGCTCTGCAAATTTAAACAAGAAATCCAAAAGCATTTGCATACCTTTCAAAGCTCTGTATCCCAGCTATGTTTACATGGCCTGAAAATGCAGAGCAAGGAAAGTATCATAATGATCCAAAACGGGAATGATCTTTCAAGTCGAATACTGTGAGCTAAAGGAGGATGAAGAAAACCTGACATAATAGCACAAGTAACTTCCATGATTGTCTAACGGAAAAGCCTTGGCACTGATCCTTTTGGAATCTTGCCTTCAAGTTTTAGCCTTCTATATGCTTCTCTCATGTGACACGGCCTGATAGGCCCTGTATCCTTTCTCTCCGCCATCACCATTCTAGCTGGAAAAAATAATTCCAAGAAAGATGCAGCACAGTGAATACTTGGGAAAGATTGATGCACTAAAGGCCCTTAATTTTACAGTGTGAATTTTGATGAGTTGTCTATTGAAGCCATTTTAGTGCTATTTCTTTAGTAGTCAGTTTAAGAGCTAAAGTGAGCAACATGCTCATTCGCGGAGAGTTCTAGGGTCTGCTACTGCATTTTACCCTTTAATAAATGAACTAACTACGCCTCACTGGAAAAGATATTTTGGCTTTATTTGATATCTAATATAAGCTTGTAAATGTCTACCAACCTGTTTCAACAAGCTCACCAACAAACAATTTTGCTATACCAGACACCACAATTGTCATTGGGATAGATATCTTTGAATTTCCAGTGATACTGGTCAACAACTGCATAGACAACGTAGGCGAAGTGACAACACAAATAAAATCATGCATGAGAAATTATGAGAGTCAACAAACAAACATCTCAATGGCCCATGGGCCTGAACAATTTCCTTGTAAGGTAGCAAAGAAGTTCTCAAAGATATTCCCGAGATTTTGGCGTCAATTTTGAGGTTCTGAAACTATATATTCTCGGTGAAAGACAAACCTAACACCAGTTGCATTGATCTGCTAAATGTAAGGGACTGTTAAAATATCAGATAAGAATGCCCTCCAACCTCAAAAGGAATGGAAACAGAACTAGCATTAGACTAGAGGTGAAATGAAAAGGGAAATAAGAGTCTTCTAGCAAAGGAGACTAGCGCTTTTCTACTTATTCTATTTCCATTACATATTTATTTGTTTGTGTTTACTTAGAAAGCCTCAGCATGCATTAGAAAGATTAATCGACAGAAGACGAAGAACAATTACACAATTTGATTCTCACTATAGCCCATTTTGTCTAAACCCCCTCTCCCAGCTCAAGACAAAGAACAAGACACAAATGAATGGGGCCATAGATGCTCACAGGCTAAGAGAGGGCAAGAAACAGTCTCAGTATATCAGCTATGGTACTTTTGGGAGATAATACAAATCATATGTAACATGTGCAGAAAAGAGGCTAGAAGGAGGAAAAAGCAAAAGTACCTTCTTCATGTTAGATTTCTGAAATCCAGACCTACGGAAAGATTCGTACCTACTCATTTGCTCCTCTGTGAATTGGGACAATATAGACCTGCAAAAAAGAGAATAAATTGAAAAAAACTGCATAACAATGTATATACTCAGCAAGAACCTAAAAGGACTGAGGTAGCTGTGGTGTAAGGTCAATGCCTGTGGAGAGGGTAAGTTTCTGATTAGATATATTCAAGATTTTCATGATAAAAAAAAGCAGGCAATCGAGGTGGAGGCTATGGAAACTATTACTCCCTCCATCCCAATTTATTTGATATTTTTTCCTTTTTAGTCAGTCTCAAATAGAATGACACATTTCTATATTTAGTCACAATTTAACTTTAAACTTCCATTTTACCCTTAATGAGATGATTTATAGTTACACAAATATCTACGGCTTATTTTGCACCACAAGTTTCAAAAGTATCCCTTTCATTCTTAAACTTCATACTCAGTCAAACGCCTTCACGTAAATTGGGACAGAGGGAATAGCTTTTCTCAGAGGTCTGTTTATTTGCTAGAACGAGATTAGGATGACATGAATGGGCCTGTGAATGGAGTGGTGGTGCTGTCAGCAGCCACCATGATTCCAAATCTCAACCTCTACTTACGGCTTATGTTAGCCATTGAACTAGCGATATTTAAGACATGGGACAATTTTTAAAATGTCTTCCACAGGGAGGAAAAAACACCACAGGGACATGCTTTCCCATGTTGTTCTCCATTGTCTATAAAACAGAGAAAAAAAACATACTTTGTTACCTAACACACCCAAGAGTATGTTTCGAGACCAGGTTCGACCATCTTAAAATGTGAAAAGCAACTCTCTATTACCAGGTAGAGGACTACTGGAATTGCCCAAACAAAACTGCTCATGAGCTCAAGAATATACACCTATGTAGTTGTATCTACATTTTGGTTCAGGCGGAATAATTTTGACCAACCAAAACTACCAGTATACTAAAAGTCAGACCATAACTACTCCAATAAGCAAAAAACCAAGCAGTTTGGTCTGGAACGTTTCGGTGTACTGCCATCACGATTAGAGTAGTTTGGGCATATGCTGTAAGACTAACATATTCTTACTAGAAATATGCAATAAACACGGGGGAAAGAAAATTACCAACACTTCATAGTTCAAAATTTCAAAATACTCCCTCCGGATCAAAAAGAGTGTCCACTTAGCCATTTGCACACTCCTTAAGAAAATACTAACTCCTAGGCAAAAATAAGTAATTTGACTAAAATGCCGGTAACTAAATAGTATTGAAATTTGGTCACTTAGCACTTAATCAGGGCAAATCTGGAAAAGTAAGGTTAATTCTTTCTTGATTTGGTAAGTGAACACTCTTTTTGAACAAAAAATAAAGACTAAGTGGACACTCTTTTTGATCCGGAGGGAGTAATACAAATTGTTTTGGCAAAAAAAATAAATATATGAGAGACGAGCAAAGTTGATAATAACGAATTAGCAAACAGTGATGTTGAAAGTGAAAACAAGAAATTACAGCTTATGAGCTTACAACCTTTTTTTATAACCATGGTGATCGGGCCAGCTTACGCGCAATTCCGCAAGATACTTGTCACCTCCCCAGCAATAGGTACCAGGTAATTCTATCCACCAAGGTCAGGACAAATGGGAAGAAATCGCCTAGTGTTTTTGTCTGGGATTTGAACCTGAGAAACTTATAGCCTTTTTTTATAACCATGGTGACCGAGCCAGCTTACGCGCAATTCCACGGGATACCTGCCACCTCCCCACCTCCCCAACAAAAAGGTACTAGGTAACTCTATCCACCAAGGTCAGGACAAATGGGAAGAAATCGCCTAGTATTTTTGTCTCTGCTGGGATTTGAACCTGAGAAGCTTATAGCCTATTTTTTTAATCAATTATATATATCTACAAAATCTAAAATATTGTTTCCAGTTAATACTCTCTCAGTTTCAACTTATGTGACGTTTTTTGTTTGTTTTTGCACATTCAAAAAAGCTTTGACACATTCAGCTAATGATATGATTCTATACAACTTTCACATCTCTCAGTAATACAAATTTACATATTTAGACTTTGATTTGATGTTTTCTCTATCTAATTAACTTTTCAACCATCACTTTGATACTTTCTTCCCCTACCACTGGTGTAACGCAAAAGTCAAGGTAAAATCTTGAATTCCGCATTGAGCAACCAACGTAATATAAAATGAAAGAGAAGGACAATATAGGTTGAGAAAGCATCAAATCATGGAAACATCAAACCAAACATTTTACAAAAATATTAAACCATGAGTTTCAGTTGTCTTGAGGTTTGGCAGTTCTTTAGACATCCCTCACTGTCAAAAGGCAAAATCTTATCAGAAAAACTGCAATGAGCTTTTCCTATTTGTTGGTTGCTTTCTATAGGTACTTACTTGCATCATAAGAAAAATGCCTTATCAAATTTCTAACAGGTCTTAATACAAGAATCCAACTGGTTATAAACATATAATTATTCAGAAATTCATAAAGCTGATATCCTAAAGGTACAGGCGTGTAGCAACATACTAAAGATACCAATGACATTAGCAGTTCCTTAGCAAAAAGACAAGCAGAAAATAAATCGGAGAGGGAGAACATAATGTTAATGGGCTAAGAAAAAGAGTTCCAATGTGTGTAAGCGATAACACTGTATTAAGTAGTTCAGAATGAAATTCATAAAGCAGCATGCCACAGAACTACAATTGATTGACTTCTCGTTGATAAGAAGAAAAAAATGAAAGACTTACTGCATCTTCGACAGTTTATCAGGATCACTGCTTGATGCGAACTTTCCTAACTGCACATCCATGTTTTCTTCCTCGTCCTCCTCATCTTCCTCTTTGATTTTACTACTTGTACCAGCAGTACCAGCAGAAATTGGTACATTACTAGATGTCAAACGATTTTCAGTACCAGAATTGATATTAGCATCATCACCTCCATGACCACTAACATTAAGTGCAGTTTGGTCTTCAGTTTCATTCTCATCAAGGCCAACAGGAGATTCAGGGGGTGAAACCTCCTCTTCCTCAATGGAAGCTTCAAAAGGATCCTTTGAATGCTTCATAGTATTGTCTACAGAGAAAATTGATATTAAAATGAAGTATACTCCGAGCTTAGAACAAAAGGCGAAGCCAAGATTTCAACTTTATGGGTTCTGAATTTTAGAACGACAAATATAATGGGTTCAAAATTCAATAATTCTACTTATTTAATGATTTTCTTAACACAAATATATTCTTTGAGCAAAAGTTACTGGGTTCCACCGAACCCGTATCCAGGCTTCTAGCTCAAACCTTGCTTAGAATTTGTCCATCTTTAGTAAGACTACCAGCAATCTAATCACAAACTTTAGTGTGCCTTATGAAGTTACTTGTTCGATAGAGCCTAGGGAACGGTGTTATGTAAGACCCACTGACTAGGTTGATAGTAAATAATTTCCATCTCGATAATTCTTAAGTCATTTGTAATTGCAAGAATGAAAAAGAAAAAAGAATTAAAAATCCTTGTTTCTATGCTTGTATGCTCTTATAGCATGAGGACATGGGATTCCACTAAGTTCCCAAGTCCTACAACTACATTTCTTTGACATTAGATCGACAATGTGTGTTCAAACCCATCATCACCACTGAAATGGACAAACATAACAGATTCAAACACCACTATTTATACCACTTTTTTCATAACAGATTCGAAAGATCAACCTATCAGATAAACATGCACAACCAAATCTTCAAACACCACATAACACTGAATAGATTCGACTACCACAGATGAACTCGACATGAACCATAGATTAAATAGTAAACTCAATCGTCCTCGGCATCGGAAATTCAAACAAATGGAACAAATAGCAGCTAAAAAACAAAACAAAAGAAGTCGGCATAGTGTCGAAATTCTAGGCTCCTAACCTGGTCAAAAAAAAGTTACAGAAATTCGAAAATCAGAGACTTAGAACCATATAACTATTGATAACACATAAAATTAAAAAAATTCTAACCTTGAACGCGATTAGAAGATTGGATTCGGTTTTGGAAGCTTGAAATTTCGAACCGGAACACTGAAATCGACGAGTTTAGGAGTTTTGGACATGGAAATCGAACGGTTCTCTTTGATTTAAATTGATCCAATACGGGTTAGGGTCGGATTACGGGTCGGGTTTAATTTTATTGGGTTTGTGCACAGGTGGCGTCCATGTGGCGTCACGTGGGCAGATATGTTACTTTTGGACAAATACAACAAATTTAATAGCGAGACGCATATTTGTTTTCAAACTTTAATGGAGGGCACATTTTCTAAGTTTAAAGTTTAAACCCTTTTTTCAAACTTAAATATTATTTAAAAATGAATATCATTAAACCGCACATGCATAATAAAATATTTGAATACAGTTCAAACAATTACCAAAATCTAGATCCAAGATTTGTCAATTTATAAACCTCGGATCTAAAAATTTGTTCCCTTTAATGTTGGTCTCATCTCATGTCTTGTTCAATATTTATTATTGCTCTATTTATTTCGGTCTCTACTGGATCTCAGCGTGTAATTAATAAACAAGAGGGTGAGAAGCTGGACTTTGGTGTTGAATTGAACGCTACTAACTTCGATTCAGTGCTCAAAGACACTCCTGCCCCTTATGCCATTGTTGAATTCTTCGCACACTGGTCAGTTTACCTCATTGATTTTTAGACAAATTAGAAGCTTATTTGTTGTTTGTTTTATCCTACTCAATTAGCTACGTCTTACTGGGCGTTTGGACATAAAAATTGTGAAATGTAGGAGTAGTATTTATTTTCAAGTTGAAATTGGAGTTGTGTTTGGATATGAATACAAATTCGAGTTGTTTTTGAATTTTTTTGAGTGATTTGGAGTGAAAATTGCTTTTTGGAGTTTTTTTTAATTCCGGAAAAATTTATGTTGAATTCTGGAAAATTTGTTGGTATAGTAATCTGTATTTGGCTAAATAATGTTTCAAAACAATCTGTTAATCACTTAGTGAAACATATAACATTAATGAAACAATAAACGAAAACAGAATCTGTTTTGGAAAAATAATTTCAGAATGTAATCGAGCCCACTTAGTTCAAAGTGTGTTCTTAAGGAAATTATTCCCCTCAAGATTTCGAGGTTAACTAATATCGCCTCCCAGGATAGAACGATTATCTTACCAGAATAGTAGTACTCCAAATTCCGGTAGCAACGAACCACTCAACGACAGTATATCACACAGAATGAAATTTTCGAGTTGAAGAGCAACTTCAGAATTGAATCAGAATTGATTAGAAAATGAATGAATAAATTCTTGGAATAATCAAGAATTTATAGGGTTGGAGGTACTGATTCTGAATGGTTGCAACCATTCAGAATAGTTACCTAATTTTGGAGGGAAATTCGAAAAAGAGAGGAGAGCGGCCGGGTCAGTCGCGGTCGATCCGTTTGGATTTGTTTTTAATTAAATAATTAATTAATTAATTTAATTAAAGAAACGTTTGTCCAAAAAGATTATCAATCAATCGATCTTTTGACAAATCCAAATCCAAATCCAAAGTCGAGCCGAGCGAGCGACGACGACGGCGCGAGGGGTCCTTGCCCTCTCAACCCTTTTATCAGCTAAAGAAGGTGTAATGTAATATATACACCTCTCTTTCCTTCTTCTTTTTCGATGTGGGACAAAAGAGCATTTTTCCTTTAATTTTCATCCCATCATTTCCCATTCACCAATATCAAAACCCAACAATCCCCCACATGAATGGGGAATGGTTATAAGATAAAAGAATGTACGGACGAGTGTGATATACAAGCGAGAATTATGCGTCCGATAAGTAGGTTTCCCTTTGAACTTTCCGTAGTGAACTTATATCGGATATACTCGATCAATCGGTAGATTTGATATCTTTGAACCGTCGAACTTTGTTGTATACCTAGACAACATAAGACACACAATCAACTCTCAACCGTTTATGGTTCTCACGGTTGTGTTCGTTTCAGCCATGAACACCGCTGGTCGTGAGTGCATAGAGAATGGGCCTTTACTGTCATTCCCCTTTAAAGCGGCTTACACTTAACACTCACATAGGTGATTTCTAAAAATGTGGTCCTATAGCCACATTATCTGGTCATACATCGCCAGATTTAGATAACTATTAAAAAAACCTTAATGCTTTATTAACTCATTAACAAGCCATAAAGTCTTATCCTTATTTCTGAACATTGTCTTCATCCGAGAATGGGTTGAGTTATTTGACAATGTTGACCGTCGATCCAACTTTGTTTGATCTCCTCAACCTAGCTCTTGGGATCTCCACCGCTAGGTAGAGTTACCGCCGTGATGACTTGTCCTCGCCTTAACCCCATTCCGTTGATGATCTACCAACTCCTCTCTAGATAAGTATTTTGTAAGCGGATCCGCCACGTTATCTCTTGACTTTACATAATCAATCGTGATAACGCCACTAGAAGGAGTTGTCTAACCAGATTGTGTCTCCGTCGTATGTGATGAGATTTTCCGTTATACATTACGCCCCTCGCCTCTACCTATTGCTGATCGCCACAATGTATACATATAGGAGCCAAAGGTTTGGGCGAGAATGGAATATCTTCTAAGAAATTCCGAGCTATTCAACTTCTTCACCTACTGTCTAAAGCTATAAATTCGATTCCATTGTAGGCGGGCGTCGTATGCATGCTTTGATGATTTCAAGACATCGCTCCTCCGCCAACAGTGAAAACATATCCACTCGTGGATTTAACTTCAAACGATCCGGTGATCCAATTTGCATCACTATATCCCTCAAGTACTGCGGGATATTTATTATAATGCAAAGCATAGTTTTGGGTGTGTTGTAAATATCCCAAAACTCGTTTCATTGGAATTACTCGTGAATCGACTCAGCTTGCTTATAGCACATGCTATATCTGGTCGTGTACAATTCATAATGTACATCAGACTTCCCAAAACTCGTGCAAAGTCCAATTGTGAGTCACTTTCACCTTCATTCTTTTGAAGTGCAAAACTTACATCAATTGGAGTCTTTGCAACATTGAAATTTAAATACTTGAACTTGTCAAGTACTTTTTCAATATAATGTGACTGTGATAATGCTAGACCTTGTGGAGTTTTATGGATCCTAATTCCTAAGATCAAATCTGCAACCCCTAAGTCTTTCATGTCAAATTTGCTAGCGAGCATACGCTTCGTAGCATTTATATCGACAATATCTTTACTCATTATCAACATGTCATCAACATACAAACAAACAATGACTTCATGATTTGGAGTATTTTTAATGTAAACACATTTGTCACACTCATTAATCGTAAATCCATTTGCCAACATTGTTTGGTCAAATTTCGCATGCCATTGTTTGGGTGCTTGTTTAAGTCCATAAAGTGACTTAACAAGTCTGCACACTTTCTTTCCTTTACCAGGAACCACAAAACCCTCAGGTTGTTCCATGTAAATTTCTTCCTTCAATTCTCCATTTAAGAAAGCTGTCTTGACATCCATTTGATGGATTTCAAGACCATATACGGCCGTCAGTGCCACTAACACCCGAATAGATGCTATTCTTGTTACCGACGAGTATGTGTCAAAGTAATCAAGACCTTCTTTTTGTCTATAACCTTTGACCACAAGTCTTGCCTTATATTTGTCAATAGTGCCATCAACTTTCATTTTCCTTTTAAAGATCCATTTTGATCCTAAAGGTTTATTTCCAGGAGGAAGATCAACTAATTCTCATGTATGGTTGTTTAAAATTGATTCAATCTCACTATTGACTGCTTCTTTCCAAAATGTTGAATCAGAAGATGACATTGTTGCTTTAAATGTTTGAGGCTCATTTTCAAGCAAGAATGTTACAAAGTCTGGTCCAAAGGAAGTAGATGTCTTTTGACGTTTGCTACGCCTTGGATCCTCTTTGCTTGGAATACTTTCCTTTGGTTCTTCCCGCGTCGTTTAGATCTTTCACTTGACGACTCACATTCGGTTTTATACGGATAGATGTTTTCAAAGAATTATCTGATTCAATTACCGTATTAACATGAATTTCGGGATTGTCCGATTTGTGAACCAAAAACCGACAAGCTTTGCTGTTTGTAGCATAGCCAATAAAAACACAATCCACAGTTTTTGGTCCGATTTTTACCGCACGGGCAAAGGAACTTGGACCTTCGCTAAACACCCCCACACTTTGAAATATTTCAAGTTGAGTTTTCTTCCTTTCCATAGATCATATGGAATAGATTGTGTTTTGTTGTGGGGTACTCTGTTGAGTATTCGATTAGCTGTAAGGATAGCTTCCCCCCACAAGCTCTGCGGTAAACCGGAACTAATTAGTAAGACATTCATCATTTCCTTTAATGTTCGATTTTTCCTTTCCGCAATTCCATTTGATTGTGGTGTGTAAGGGGCAGTAGTTTGATGAATAATTCCATATTCCAAACATGTCTGCAAAAGGAGATTCGCACTCTCCACCCCTATCACTTCTAATCATTTTGATCTTTTATTCAATTGATTTTCCACTTCGTTCTTGCTTAAATGCATTAATTGTTTCATCCTTACTATTAAGCAAATACACATAACAAGATGTCGAGTGCAATCGTCAATGAAAGTTATAAAATACTTTTTCCCACGAGATGGTATTGACTTCATATCACATATATCTCGTGAATTAAGTCTAAAGGATTTGAATTCTATCAATAGACTTATATGGATGTTTAACAAACTTAGATTCAACACAAATTTCACATTTTGATTTGTTACACTCGAATTTAGGCAATACTTCTAAATTGATCAATTTTCGCAGTTTTATAATTGACATGTCCTAAACGAACATGCCATAAATCATTTGACTCAATAAGTAAGGCATTTGAATTTTTATTAATCACAACAACCATTACATTGAGTTTGAAAAGGCCTCGGTGAGGTAGCCCTTCCTATGAACATATCATTCTTACTTATTACAATTTTCTCACTAACCAACACGCACTTAAACCCGCTTTTGACGAGTAGTCCATGAAACTAAATTCTTCCGAATTGTTGGAACGTGCGTAACATTGTTGGAGTCGACCTGCCTAAGTCATCTTCGTAAGTATCTTCCCATATCCTTCAACTCGTCATTGCAAGATTTCCCATAAAAGACTCTTCTGTCCAATGAGCATAGGTTGCAAATGCTTCTTTTGCAGCCAAGAACATGTCGAGTGGCACGTAATCCACCACTCCTTCGGGTTTCCAACCAAATCGACTCGACAAAGATCGCACACGCATCATTCGATCATCATTCATTTCCACCATATCGCTTGTCTTTTCCCTTGTCCTTTTTCGAGACGACAATAACTGGCTTTGTGGCCGCCTTTCCCACAATTAAAGCGATTGCCCTTGAACTTTTTCTTGTTAGAACCCCTTCTTTCCGTAAGGCCTCTTTCTTTTCTTGTTCATTTTCTGAGCAAAGATCTTCAACGATGTTGGCCCCTTCAATCGTGAACTCTTACGATACCTCTTCTCAGCGGTTTGTTATCTTCCTCGATCTTGAGACGAATCACAAGATCCTCCAACTTCATTTCCTTTCTTTTGTGCTTAAGATAATTCTTGAAATCTTTCCACGAAGACGGCAATTTCTCAATTATTGCGGCCCACTGAATGCTTCATTCACTACCATACCTTCAAAGAATAAGGTCATGGAAGATAAGTTCAAGCTCTTGAACTGGTTCCAACGCTTTTTCCATCAACCATTTTATAGTCTAGGAATTTGGCAACCACAAACTTCTTCAAAAGCATCTTCTGCCTTGTACTTCTTTTCAAGTGCACTCATAGTTCTTTGGAAGTTTCTCGCATCGTAGACATTGTACAAGTCATCTTCTAAGGCACTTAAAATGTAGCCTTTGCACAAAAATCACCTGTTTCCAAGCCTCGTTAACCTATGAACTGGTTGTCGGGCATGTCGTGCAGTACGGGAGGTCCTCACCGTGAACTTTTGCAAACCAAGGGTGGTAAGCCAAAAGAACATTCTTTCTTTGTCATCCTTTAAAGTTGGCACCGTGAACCTCACAGTTTCTCAATGCGGTATGGGTTGTAGTAATGCACGTGCAAGATTTTGCAGAGGTAGTTCCAATTTCAATTGTCATTGTTTGTCACTGTCAAATCGACAAACTGTTTTAATTAATAAAACCAAAATAGCAATTAATTCACAGACTTCAACGATGAAGATTTTATTTCTTCAAATCGTAGTATAATTATGAAACTTTAGTATTCCAATGAAGTTTTTATATCTTCGAGTCAGAATATTAATATTCATATGGAGTAGAAAACTACACAAGTTTTAATCTCCTTAAACAGAACGATGAAGTTTTTATATTCTTCAAATCGTTGCAACAAATATCATACACAACGGTGAAGATTTTATTTCTTCAAACCGAATCAATTTTGATAGCAACAAATATAATACACAACGGTGAAGATTTTATTTCTTCAAACCGAATCAAAATTGATAGAAACGAAGTTGATGATTGTATGTTGTATACTTGATGAAGTTTTTATATCTTCAAATCAAGTATCCAAATGAGTAGAAAGTTATGAAAACTTTAATCTCAACCGGAGTAGAAAATCCGAAGATTTTAGTCTCCAAACAACATACAAGAAAAACACTTTTTTTTTCTTTCCTGAAAAAAACACTTTTTTTTCCTTTTTTGGAAAACACTTTTTCCTGGATTTTAATATTCCAACGAAGTTTTTATATCTTCAAGTTAGAATATGAAATTTCATACGGAGTAGAAAACCACACATGTTTTAATCTCCAAATCAGGATACAGATTAAAATACAATAAATATAATTTTCTTAAGATTGTTGGTATAGTAATCTGTATTTGGCTAAATAATGTTTCAAAACAATCTGTTAATCACTTAGTGAAACATATAACATTAATGAAACAATAAACGAAAACAGAATCTGTTTTGGAAAAATAATTTCAGAATGTAATCGAGCCCACTTAGTTCAAAGTGTGTCCTTAAGGAAATTATTCCTCACAAGATGCTCGAGGTTAACGGAATATCGCCTCTCAGGATAGAACGATTATCTTACCAGAATAGTAGTACTCCAAATTCCGGTAGCAACGAACCACTCAACGACAGTATATCACACATAATGAAATTTTCGAGTTGAAGAACAACTTCAGAATTGATTAGAAAATGAATGAATAAATTCTTGGAATAATAAGAATTTATAGGGTTGGAGGTACCTTGCGGGTTTCTTTGAGAATCGGTCTCGAACGAGCCTCATAAAACAGTGGCAACGGATTACTTTGTTGAATGGTCGGGTCGGGTCGCGGGTCGATCCGTTTGGATTTGTTTTTAATTAAATAATTAATTAATTAATTTAATTAAAGAAACGTTTGTCCAAAAAGATTATCAATCGATCCAAATCCAAATCCAAATCCAAAGCCGAAGCCGAGCGAGAGACGACGACGGCGCGAGGGGTCCTTGCCCTCTCAACCCTTTTATCAGCTAGAGAAGGTGTAATGTAATATATACACCTCTCTTTCCTTTTCTTTTTCGATGTGGGACAAAAGAGCATTTTCCCTTTAATTTTCATCCCATCATTTCCCATTCACCAATATCAAAACCCAACAAAATTGTAGCAATTCTATTTTCCAGTGAGAGTGAGGAGGTGTGAGGGGTGGACTATGAACAATTTTAGAAGAGCTAGAGGTAGGTTGAAGAAATATTGGGGAGATGTGATTAGACAAGACATGATGCCGTCCCATTATGGATTTGAACTTCTATCTCACATGGTTTTCATTTTGGCTTCATTGTCCGTTAGGCCTTTGTCGAGAAACAAGAGACATCTAAGTCATACCCATAGTTTCTTGCTCTTCGATTTCTGCTACTACATGTGTTTCTTGTGCTTCGGTTGTCGTATTGTTTTGTTGTTGTTATTGTCCTTTTTGTACTGCTTGCCTTATTAGTTGTCATATCACCGATATTTTCGTATTTCCTTTTTCGAACTACGTTGCTTGAGTCGAGGTCCTCTCTATCTCCATGAGGTAGGAGTAAGGTCTTCGTACACTCTACTCTCTCCAAACCTCACCTTGTTGGATTACACCGGGTATGTTGTTGTTGTTGTTATGAGACATCTAAGTCATACAAATAAAGAGATCTACTCATTATAACAAAAAGAAAGAACGTGAAGGGGAATTAATTGATGATAAATAAAATCCTGGGTCGCGAATTTGATTGATGATGAAGAAAGAGAATTCTTGGTTCATACGCGACAAAAAATTAGGATTGATCGAATTCTATTGAGTCTGACTCATAGTGATCATTTATCAAAGAATGACTCTGATTATCCAATGATTAGGTTCACCTAAATCCAGAGCTAGTTGGGATCTGCTATATAATTTCTTGTATCCATTCAGCTCCATGGGGGCTATTTCATTCCAACGGCCATTTTCTGGTACATCAATTTCATTCCAAAGAACCTTGTTGATTATAGAATTATAATTTTGCCTCAATCCCAAACTGGTTGGGGTAGGCTATATCAATAGTTTTTGGGTTAAAACCTCTATTTCTGTCCTGCTTTATGGAGTCCGTTTCATTCAAATGCTCCTTGGTGCTATTGAAAGTACCGGTGAAGATCTAAATTGAAAAGTGGAAAACATTCATAGTTGGAGGATCTAACTGTTCACCTATTCATTCCAAAGAAACCTTGTTAATTGGCGGAGAGAAAATTTCTGCTGCTGTGGTTTCAGCATGTTTATATGTATACAAAGAACAGAAAATGTTAAATTACAACAGTTGTTTGGAAAAGAAATGTTCTGGTATGACCCATTTCATTTCGTCGGGCAAACTTCTTTCTTCCTTGTCTTGGTTTTGGTTGCTGGACATGTTAAAAGGATCTTTTTAAAGTTTGGGGAACCGTGTATTGTTAGCGATTTTACAAATGCTCACGCAAGTGTACGTATCGTTCACAAGTAATATAGTCTGGTAAGACCGAATATCGTCCTCAAAGACTGGTTATCAAGTACCGATTATCTAAGCTTTAGTTTCTATTTGGTGAACGTAAATTTGTTTGTATTTTTATCTAATAACTAAGACTAAGTAATTGCAGAAAATAAACTAAAAGCTATAATACTTTGACTTAAATCAGTTATGGTGGAAATAGGGCTTCCAATATCCTCGACTATCCACTCTATTCAATCCTTAATGCGACTAGAATGACTTCTTCTTCTACGTTAAGATAGCGGTTAACTAGACTGTCTTATATTCCGGTTAGGATATATAATCACAACCCCAGTGCAGAACCCTTCTATATTTCTACGATAGGATTTACTACATAGGAGGATTAAGAAAGTAACCTATTATAATACACAAGTATCGGGGTACTTTCGTCTGCGATTTTAACCTATGTCTATTCAATTACAGCATATCCAAATATCTCCTCTCGGTTCTTGATTTGAAATCATATGAGTTATGATAATTAGTGATCAATTAACTATCAAGCATTCAAACCAATTATTGAATAGATTTTAATCTAAGTGAAGAAGAAATCAACTAATGCATTAATTCGTAAATAAGAGTTTCAAGTGATTCCAAAGGAAAATCCTAATAAAGTGTTTAGCTCCTAGCCATAGTCATGCTAAGAACTAATACAAAATCCAACATGAACCAATTTAAAGACAGAGAAAAGAAAAATAACTAAAAAGCCTCCAAAGTGTCTTGCCTCCTTCCCTAGCCTCCAAAGTAGAATGGTGGAATATGTACAAGGGTCCTCCAAAAATGAGTAGGGTTTTATAGCTGGGAAAAATTGCATTGCGGACCCTGAAAATGTGTCAAATTTCGGCCCAGAACATGAAATTTCCGCGTTGGCATCGCGGCGCCGGAAGTACTGAGGTAAATCTAAGGCTGCAGGTGTTTGGGCGCCGCGGCCCTGCTGGCGCCGCGGCACCGACACGTCTCCTGCTCGGTTTTCTGATTTTGTGTCATTTTCTCGTCCGGACTTCGTCTGATTTCTTCTATACTTCCCGGGACTTCTTAGGCTTCATTTCTTTGGCCTTTTCTTGTGCAATTACACCTCAATTAAGCTCATTTCATCTTCTTTTTGCCATTTCTCCATTTTTTACCGCTGTGACTCAAAAGAAAGAAAAACGACCCTAATACTATACTAAACACCAACCAAATGAGTAAAATACTAACTTAAAATGACTCAAAAAGGGTATATAAAATATGCCTAACATGTATACATAGAGAGGACTCTTAGGGGATTATAAAGATTGTAGCTTTTTGGATTCGGTTTGTCATCTAAAATTTGAGTATTCTGAATATGGAAATCATAAAGACGAAAAACATTTACTCGGCCCGAGTAAGAGAAGCCTGTGATGGTCATTAGAAACCGTCAAATTGGTTAATTTTTAGTTTCGTAAATAGTTATGTTTTTTTATTCACCAAGAATGTGTTTGTGTAATCCAGGAAATAACTGTTCATTGTATAATCTAATTCTTTTTTTTTTTTGGTGAGTTATGTAATATGTACACTTGTGGAATTCATATCAAAATTATAAAAAAGTAGGAAAAGATGAGCAAATTTATCCCTAACACGACTTTGAGGAAAAGCAAGATGTTGCCTATACTTGTTTCACCAATAGTTTGATCAACTTCTCCATGTTGTTCATCTTAAATTCTTAATATATTATTTTGAACTGAGTTTGCAGCCACGTGATACTCACTTAAAGCTCTTTTATTGGTCTGGTAGGTGCCCTGCTTGCTGAAATTATAAGGTATCAATCTGCTACTTATTATATGAACTTCCATTGTGATATTACTTTCTTACTTCGTCCACAAAAAACTTTCATTGTGATATTTCAAAAGACGAGGCAATACTTTTGCAGCCACAATATGAAAAGGTTGCAAGACTCTTCAATGGAGCAGATGCCAGTCATCCAGGAATTATATTAATGACGAGGGTAGACTGTGCATTGACGGTATTATTCTATGTTTTATTTATGCTTCCAAAAATTACTTCATCCTCTATTATGTACATAATATCCTCTTTTTAATGTGCTTTTGTCAATGGTCAGTAAGCGTATTTTGATACATTTCCCCTTTTTTCTGGTGGTTACTGGGATTTATAAAAAAGTGTTCATCTTTCTCTGATGTTCTTTTTCCAAATTTTGTAGTTGTTTCAATCAACTGTTATCCATGGATTATGCTCTCTATTGCCCTCTTATTCATCATTTTGAATGTCTTTATCTTACCATATACCTAACTTTTTCCCTCTTATTCATCTTTTTGGCAGCACAGATAAATTCTAATCTTTGTGATAAGTTCTCTGTGAGGCATTACCCGATGCTTCTCTGGGGGCCTCCTAAGAAGTTTGTTGGTAGTGGTTGGGATCCAAAACAAGAAAATAGTGAAATACGCTCAATTGAAAATGGACGCACAGCTGATATCTTGCTAGGCTGGATCAACAAACAACTGGGAAGGTACATATAATCTCCTTCATAGGTTTTGTAGTCATTGTCTAAGTCATGTCCTAAATTTAGCTGTCTAAGCTACTGTCACAAAGTAATAATTTTGAGAATAGATAATTTATGTTTCTCAATAATTCATTTGAGCTGCCTTCGTTTGGGTCTTTATGATTTAACGAATTTAAGTTAGATCCAGTTGTTACAAATTGAGTGTGCTATCTTAACCTATTCTGGTTGTTAAAAGAGGTGTTTAAATTGTTTTATCTCTAATAGTGATTGCCATTGACATAATAGAAATATTTTGCCAACTAAGAAGGGTTCCTTTAATACATGAGATAGAGATAACCATAGAAATTAATGGAAGAGCCTGTAGGGCTGATAAGTCTTTTGGGTTTTAAGGATAAAAAGGTAAAGGATTGTTTGAAAAGTATAAAAGTTAGTTCCATGTGGATTTTTGTTAATGTTGTACCAGGTGTAGAATATAGATTGTTGAAAGTGGATGTCAGATATAGGTGGAGTATTTGGAAAGTGTCACATAGAACTTGGGCAAACTTCATGAATTATGTACTGCATCAAAAAGTGTTCTAACATGGTCCATCAGTTGTATGCTAATAACATAATGGAATCCGATTTCACTTCTTTCACATTTGTTTTACACAAGTTTTATGCCTAATCAGCTATTCCTCCCCCCCCCCCCTGCATTGACTATGAACTTCAGCTCATATGGCTTCGATGATGGGAAGTATGAGAATGAGCATCTTCAGAGGAACTCTTCGGATCCTGCCCAGGTCATTAGGAGAGCATATGATATTGTTCTGATTTCTAGTTTTGCAAATTTAAGCTGTCCATTTTATGTGTCTCTCTCACTTACGTAATTTTTTTTCTTATGAACATTGCCAGAGCTATATATGACGTTGAGGAGGTAACATCTACTGCCTTTGGCATCATTCTAGATCTCAAAGTAAAATAGCTAACTCTCTCTCTCTCTCGTGGATAACTTGGTCTGCACGACTTAGTTTCAATGGCTTTGATCCTCATTTAATGCAGATGATTAAATCAGTGACTCGGGCCTCACTTATAAAATTCCTTCAACTTTTGGTGGCTCATCATCCTTCTAAGAGGTTAGCTCCTACATCTCAGTGTTCTCCGAATTGTAAAAGCATATCTCGTCTTTTGTTGATTTGTAAAATTTGGATATTTGTTCTAGGTGCCGGAAGGGAAGTGCAGATATACTGGTTGAGTTTGATAATCTGTGTCCATCAAAGATATTGTCAGCAAATAATGAGGAGGCTGACAGTTGCAGCAAAAAGGGCGCACTGGGAAATTACCAAATTTGTGGGGAAGAGGTTCCTCGTGGATATTGGGTGAGTACATAAATTTGCTCCTTGGTTGTAGCTGATGCATACTGAGTTCATCATGCACTTCTTTATTTAGTTGAAGTTGGACATTGCCCTATCCTGGCAGCAAGGAGTTGACCAAGAACCTTAGAGGGTGTTTGGCTAAACTTATAAGCTATTAACTAGCTTATACTAGCTTATAGGCACTTTTTGGCTTATCTATGTGTTTGGTAAAACCCAAAAGTATTTATAAGCCAAAATCTTATGATTTTACAACTTATAAGCACTTTTGGTTCAACCACGCCTTTTACGATTTTATTCTTAATATCTTTGTAATCTCCAAAATACTCCACCTAAAACATAACTTTTAAGTATATCTCTATTCTATTTCCGTCATTAGTGCTTTTTAAGTAAAAATACTTCTAAAGTTATGTTTTTTATAAATAGCTTTTGGGACATTTAAGTCATTTTAACAGAGAAGTGTTTACCAACATCTTTTTACCAACCACATTAACTGTTTTTTATCAGCTTCAACACTTTTATCTAAATATGTAACTACTTATTTATTAAATCAGGTCCAATACCTATAAGTGCTTTTAACTTTTAAGCACCTGATGTTTATATACTTTTGATCTACTAATTCAAACGGGCCTTTATACTGTGCACACAATCACTCAATCAATCAAATACGCCTCAATCATAAAATAGCTTTCTTCATAACCACCAATTTTCTTCAATTTTTACTACTTTAGTTTATAAGTAAATAAACTGTCAGAAATGATCTTCACCATCTTGGTGTTTTTTGTTAATATAACTCACCTGGAATTTAAAATAATAATAAACATATTGAACTCTAAACCATGAAAAAATAGAAGCTTTTGAAATAAAAACTTCCTTCGTTTATTATTGTTATTACTCCCGCAGTTCTGCTTTGTATCTCGTTTTATATGACATTTATGGACACAGTTTTAAAATGTTAATTTGGCTTATGTAATTATGTTAGTGGTAATGACAGAAACTGTTAAGGTAATGCCGTAATGGTTGAAAAAATTATTTTGAAGATGAAATATCACATCAAAGTTCTAAAAATTGATTTGGTAAATGAATCTGATTTCTTGGAAGTTGTGAAAGTTATATAGAATTTAATTATTGAAAGTGAGCAAACACTTTAGGATGTTCCGTTGTGGAAAGAGTGTCACATAAATTGAGTGGACATATTATTCATTTATTTTTAAGTAGGTAAACTACTGTTATTATATCCTATCATTTAACTAAGAACACATGCATCTCTAATTATATTCTATTAGTGCTCCCATTTGGAGTGTACTCATACCAATTATTCATAAATCTAGCTGTAGCTCTGTGGGAAAACTTATACATAATTCTTAACATCACTAATACAGAAAACTTGAAGCTTTTACGACACATAAGTTACTGGTCATTAGAAATCATGGTGAAATTACAAGGAGACAGAAAAGTGTAAACTTTGTTGTCCTTCATCGGAGCAGGTTAACAAATAACGAAAATGAATCTTCACAAATGTTTAGGAAATACTTTTGTGGCTTAAAAACTAAACTACAATAGTATTTATTCTTTTCATAATGTTCTCGTGGTAATTTATGATAGCTAACTTTTTGCTTGTCCAACCATCTCTTTTTATGTGTTTATATTTCAAGTCCTTTTTCTTTTTTATTTTCTCGGAGTGCGGGTTGTGGAAAGAATATGGGAAAGGGGAGTGGTTTGTGCTAAATGTTGAATGAAATATCTATTATATGTGTATAGATCTCTTTGAGTTTGATTTAGCTCGTCCATCTTCTGTGGCTGGACTAATAAACTACTTCTAAGCTACATGAAATGGAAAATTAGCAAAAGCTCCTCAAATGGTCCTAACTTTCACTATTCTGGTGGAATATGTAAACTGGAATTGTCTTGTGCACGAAGATACTCTCATCTTTATACGATATTAATAGCTTGAAGGAGATTCTTCATGTTGCTTTGCTGTGCGGTGCAAAGCATTTCTGATTCGTTTATAACAATCTGGGTCATGCAGATGTATTGTCGTGGCAGCAAGAATGACACCAGAGGTTTCAGGTAATGGATCATTCATGTACTCTTTATTCATATGTCAAATCTTGTACGTACAATTTTGTGATTATAGAAAAGTTTTATAGAAAAATTATAGTGAAGCAGATAAACTCATAGGCAGATTATTCATTACAGAGATGTTAAGTTGAGGATTTGCATTCTATCTATTTCTTTAAGCTATTTTCGGTGTTACTGTGTCAGAGGCAGTATGATTAGTGGCCTAAAGGGACAAGTGGGACATCGGATAGGGTATTTGAAAGGTCAACATCTAGGATTATTTTTATCTATTTGATTCTGGTGTTGGTTTGTACCCAAGGGTAACGGTCAATGAAAGGGTGAAAATTCTGAGAGACCAGGGTTCAAATCTCAACAAAGACAAAAGGTGATTTCTTCGTATGTGCCTAACCCTTGGTAGAGAGAGTTACTCGGTGCATGTGCGGGTGGGAAATTCCCTGTGGATTTTGGATTTTATTAGCCCCTGATCTTAGTATAGATCCACTAGTTATGGAGCTAACTGTCTATTTTTGTGTACTTTTTTGCATCTCCTTGATGCCTATTAATGAATTCCCCTTCATAAAAAAAACAGATTCCCTGTGGAATAGTTTGACCCAGTCACCAACTTTTTCCCAAAAAAAACTAGGGTTATTTGCAGGAGGAAGGGTGCAATGTCTGTAAGCATTGAAATTTAGTAGCTTTAGGCCATATAAAATTTGGTTGTAATTCCAAAATACAGTAGATGTTGGAACAAATCACGATTAGTTATTTAAATCCAAGACATGGATTTACTTAAAAGTGCAACTTGCCCCAAGGCTTTGGTCTCAAGTAGTAAGAGCGTAATTTGTGATGTGTGGGATATGCGCACGTCACCGGTTCGAACTTTGCCGCAGATCTAGTGAGTGTAACTTGGTTGAAGAGAAGAATCAGAGGACGTCCTTTGTAAATCTAATGACATCCTACAGATTGTAACCCATATTATCTCTTCATATTAAACATTGTAATTTGTTAAACTTTTCTTGTCCCGATTATTTTTCTGACTCGGAATTTTCTTAGAGTGGCAAATAGTTGAAATTCCTAAATGGATCAATGTTAATAATTTTTTTTTGAAAGGATGTAGTTATGTTTTTGTCATTCTGCTTAAAAAGTCCTCGGTAAAATTCCTTGGTACCCTGACTGACATACAATGCCGAGTTTTAAATCTTGGAGGCTTCAATCATCTAAATAACATACTGTTAAAGATGCAGAGGATTTTGATAAGTAGCGGAACATAAGTCAGCAACCCAAAGAAAATGGTTCAATTTAGTTCAGTGCTAAATGATTTTGCTATACAGTAGCTAAAGTAGTCGATGTCAAAAGTTTATCAATTGATGTTATAATATTAATTTGTTTTTTTAAAACTGGTAAAGTTGCTGTATTCCTCAGCATTAAGGACATGCTGGAGACCTCCAAAAAGTTGATCTAAAACAAAAACTAACCAATTACAAGGATCCTAAGTGATCTACTAACTGTTCAGCTTCCTCTATATTTTCTTCTTTACACCAAAAATAAAAGTTGTAATGCATTTCTCTTTAATCTTCTGAATCGAATTAGACTTATCTTCAAAACATCTGTTGTTCCTCTCTTTCCACACTGTCCACCATATGCAAGGTGGAATTAACCCCCGCCATTTTTTTCTGACTTTTGCTTCCCCCTCTCCTGATCCAGCAACTGAGAAGATCTGCTGTATGTTCTGGCATTATCCGCTTAGTTTCAATAAGACTAAGAAACAAGGTCCAAATCTGAGAGGTGATTTTGCAGTGTAAAAACAAATGGTTGTTAGTTTCCTTGGCTTCATTGCAAAGTAAACACCTAGATGCCAAATGGAATTTTCGCAGCCACATGTTTATGTCTTTTGCAGTTGCGGTTTGTGGGTGTTGTTACATTCACTCTCTGTCTGAGTTGAGGATGGAGAAAGTAACTTGGCATTCAGAACTACATGTGATTTTGTGCACAACTTTTTCATCTGTGAGGAATGTATGCAACACTTTTATGACATGTGCTCAAGGTAAAATGTCAATGAGGCTTTTTTTGTGTCTCAACTTTTAGCCTGTTTGGCCGAGCTTTTGAGAAGCCAAAAGTGATATTTTTTCCAAAAGCGCTTATTTTAGAGAGTTGAGGCGTTTGGTCGAACTTTTAGGGAAAAAATAAGTGTTGTTGAGTAGCAACAAAAGTTGTTTTTCAGATGCTAAAACTGGAAGCACTTTTGGGACCTTGGCCAAGCACAAATTACTGCTCTAGTATTGCAGAAGTGAATTGATTAGCCAAACACACATCGCTACTCTCCAAAAGTACTTTTTTGAAAGCAATTTGACAAAAAAAAATACTTTTCCAAAATAAGCAGATTTTGAAAGTTTAATCTATTTCCTCAATGTTATCTATTTGTTATCTCTGTTACTTTTTAAATGTTTGCAATTCCAGTGTATCTAATCCTTTCCAGAAAGTGCGTGATTTTGCCCTCTGGTTGTGGAGTGCTCACAACAAAGTTAATGAGAGATTAATGAAAGATGAAGCATCACTAGGGATAGGTGATCCTGAATTTCCATAAGTTATTTGGCCTCCAAAGCAACTTTGTCCATCGTGCTATCTCAACCAAGGCAAAACAAGCAATGAAAATAGTAAGATTGATTGGAACGAGGATGAGGTCTTCAAGTTTCTGGTTAGTTACTACGTGAAAGAGCTAGTGAATCTCTACAAGGACAAAGAAATGAAAGCAGGTGGTGGGACCGAAAAAGGCAGTTAATGAGGAGTTGGTAGCTTCAACAAATGCAGTTGTAGTTCCATTGGGAGCTGCATTGGCAATTGCGGTTGCAAGTTGTGGATTTGGAGCGTTAGCTTGCTTTTGGCGTTCTCAGCAAAAGAATCGGAAGTATAAATATCTCTACTATTTGAAGAATATATGACTTTTAGTTTTGACATAATTCAAGTTGGTATAGGAAATCCAATATAATTTTAAAGCAAAAATTGAAATGTAATAGGAACTTTAAAAAGTTGAAAGAATTTGTAAGAAGAGGGGATAATGGAGTTTGAGATCGTTGGAGGTTGACATTCTTGCTGTCTTATTTTTTTCTGTTGCGCAAATATTTTCAGGCTGGAACTGAGTGTGTTAAACAGGACAGATCTACACATGGTGTATGTATAATTCAGAAACAAGTCAAACGAGGCTCGATGTAGGAAACAAACTGAGGATTCTAAAGTGGATTTCTACTGCTAGAGATTTCCATACATCTTTTCATTTTTCCCTAATGGAGTGAACAGATTTACTTTTAAATTGTAATAGAAAATATGTTATTTGAGAACCTGCATTGTTATCCTCCAACTATTCTTCCTATCTGGTCTTGGATTCTTGATTTTACAAGTGGAGACAGTGTCAAATATGCTAGCATCGAGCAGAATGGTGTATCTAGAATTTAAACGTTGCTGGTTCTGAGTTAAGATAATAGGTTCTGACACGTATAATTAACTTTATATATTCTTAGTTTCTGCACATGCATATTTGATTTGACCTAGAAGCGCTATCCATTGTTTGATTTGTCAGTGCATGTGTTTGAATTGAAAGCCATTTGCAAGCATATTATTCGTATAAATTCGCACACATATTTCATGTAAACTAGTTTGGAGAGATGCAGTTGTCCTGATTCTTTTTGAAACAGCACACCATGGAGCATGATTATGCTATTATGACTGCATTAAGCTTCTACTTTTGTCTGAAGCATCTCAGCTACTAAGCTGCTCTCTACATATTCTTTCTGTTTAACCTCATAAATAAGCAAGATGAATCATTCCCCACTTCTTTGTCACAACCAATCCCTCATTGAACATGAATTAAAGAGTTGCGAGCAGAAATGTAAAACGCATCTCGCAACCCTCACTCAGAACTTGAGTGCTAGTAATATCAACCGGATTGGTGTCACATAGACTGCTACTACTCGAACCTTTGTGCGACCTCTTAAGACGAGCGTTGAGGAAAAAGAATACATAGGAGTCGCTTTAGTTTCTTGAAAATGTATGGTGTTTTGATAGACATCCCATTACGTTTCAAAGGGTTGAATCAAGATCAATATTTACAAATACTATTTTGGACATAAAATATATTTCAGTTCTTGCAAATTGAAGTTCAATACCAGCATTGTTGTATGGGGCAGAATGTTGGAAAGTCAAGAACGTTCAGAAGATGAAGATAGCGGAGATGAGGATGTTGAGATGGATGTGTGGTCATACTAGGAGAGATATGATTAGGAATGAAGTTATACGGGACAAGGTCGGAGTGACCTTCGTGGAGGATAAGATGAGGGAAGCGAGACTGAGATGGTTTGGACATGTGAAGAGGAGGTGTGCGAGATTGGCGGTAGTAGGAGTTAGGAGAGGTAGAGGTAGGCCGAATAAGAGATGGGGAGGTGATTAGAAAGGACATGACACAACTCCAGCTGACTGAGGACATGATCTTAGATAGGAAGATTTGGAGGTCGAGAATTAGGGTAGAAGGTTAGTGGGTAGTTGAGTTTTTGTTGCAATGTGTGGGATAGGTAGGGGGTTAGCCTCATATTATTCTTTTCTTAGTCGTATTGTTTAGGTATCGCGTAGATCTTTACTCTTTATGTGTGTATTACTATGTGTTTCTCCATTTGCGTTGTATTCTGATATTTTGTTGTCTTATTTTCCTTGCAATCTAACATCTATTGTTTCCTTTTGAGTCGAGGGTCTATCGGAAACAACATCTCTACCTCATAAAGGTTGAGGTAAGGTCTGCGTATATCCTACCCTCCTCAAACCCCACTTTGTGGGATCATACTGGATATGTTGTTGCTGCTGAGGGTCTATCGAAAACAACCTCTATCCCTTAAAAATTGAGATAAGATCTGCGTATATTCTACCCTCTTCAGACCCACTTTGTGGGATCACACTAGGTATGTTGTTGTTGGTTTGGACATCAGCATTTGCAAATACCGAATTTTACTAATAGTGAAAGGGAGAATTGTCGAACTTAAACTATGGAATAAATACAATCAGCAAAGAAGAACAGAGGTAAACTTAAAGACAGTAAGTAATGTTCCCAAAAATGTTCTGTGACATGAACTGGAACATTAACAAAAACGCAGAACTAAAAGCTGAGTTTAAGATGCAGCGGAAATAAATCAAGGACACTCAAGATTGTTTTTCATAAGTTATATAATTGTATATAACTTACAGTGGTCTCATGACCAAAAATTTATTGTATAAAACTTATACAATCTTACAAATCCCTTGAGAATGAATAGTAATCAAGTAAAACAAAAGGGATTAAAGAAGTTAAATCCTAACTTCTAAGCCTGAAAAATCTATCTAAAATAGAAGTGAAAAACACCCTATTACAATTGCTTTGAGTTGAAAGAACAAGTATAGATCTAAGAAAGCAATTCGTAATTTTTGAACAAGTGTAATCACAAAAACAGGCTGCTCGATCCAGCTGTGTTTGAGGCAATATTTGAGACGTCTCAGATCTGAATTTTGTTCTGCAAAAACTGGATATAAAAACCTTGGAGTGAACCCTCTATTTATAGTGGAGAGTTCACCCAAGAGGTTCCTTGATTCTCGGTGGAGGTTGAGCAGAATAGGGCTGGTTGGAGCTGTTCTTCAGCCTTAAAATTCTCACCAGATTTGACTTTGTCTTCCTGAGAATGCTCCTTCCGTTATGCACTCTCCTTGGACTTGGTCTTGTTAAGTATTATCGTGTTTCCCTTAGCTCCTAACCAAGCCAAACATTCACGTGATAAAATCTTCTCAGCTTCAGAATCTGCTCGTGAAGATAGGCACAACTTTTGCCAGAAATGTCCTCCCAGATGTCACGACATTTGGGATGACATTTTCCTGTTTTTACTTAACACCAAAAAGAGACATGTTACGGAAAATGTTAGGACACAGAACCTAACACTAACAATCTCCCCCTTTTTGCCTTTCTTCACAAAACTAAATAGGTTAATGATTTTATCACAGGCAAATATCTCAACCTTCATCCTGAAACATTTATAAAGCACGATATATACACTATGTGCCAGTAAGTTACTCGAATCAGAGTATGATGCAAAATGCGAGTATACATCTAAAAGATTAATGCACTGAAACCATCAATATACACATAAACAGTATAGAATAAATAGCAATATATAAACAGAATTAAAATGTCTCAAACTGTCGAGCCAAATAACTACAGTCCACAAATAAAAGTATTCAACAACTGCTACTTAGCAGCCTAAACACAGCAACACAACCTCAGAGCTATTTCATCTCCAGATGTCTTCTGGTTTCATCTCCCCCTGTATCAAGATCCCCTCTGGTTCGAGCATTCAGCTTTGTCAGTTGCTCCCCCTGGACCAGACCCATCTCCCCCTTTTTGGGAAGAAAGCAAAAATAGGTAACGTTCCCTAGCTTCCACCAGGGCTACTCGTACCTGGTCCACTCCTGCGATCTGGGCATTGAGCTTTGCAATCTCTTGCACCAGCCAAGCAGTTGTCAAGACGGCGTGAGATATTACCGAGATGCGGGACATTTACGTAACTAGCACTTCCACCGTATTCGCCCATGGAAGATCAATGACTCGCTCTTGCTCTTGTGATCGTCGATTAACGACGATACTTCGAGTTCTTTCCAGGCAGATCCTGGCCAGGGCTTGAACTCCCGTGAGGTTAGTACCTTAAAGATCAATGAGGAAAGGAAGGATGATACCTGTGTCCTTTTCTGCCATATTTACAATCTGTTGAAAGATTGTTTTTCCTATATCAACACTAAGACCTTTTCCTATTTTGTATAGGAACAATGCTTGTTCAATTGTTACAATTGATTTGTTCAAAGAACACAACCAATTGTGTATCATTAACTTGTGCAAAACAAAGAAATAAGGCGGTGAGTGCGGATGTTGGACACCTTGAAACCCATCTCTTCACAACTCCACCGTGAGGTATGAAATCACTTCATCCCTATCATTTATCACTTCCCGATTCGCCTCTCATCATCATTCACTCTATTCAAACATTGGTTAATTGTAGTCGTGTGAAGTCATAAAATTTGTTATAGAGAAACACTTTCCCAAAGTGTTTTGACTTGGGTTTCTATTTTACTTGTTAGATTTGCATAAAATAACTTCACCACCTTTTCTTCATAGGACATTTGTTATTTAATGAGTCTAGTAGATTTCTTGAAGTGAAGAAATTCACCGCATTGGCTACTACAAGACACAATGTCCAACACCTTCTCGGTTCGAATGGCTCTACCGTTGAACCAAGACCAATGTTTTGAGTGATTGGCTGTTAAAAACTTGGGAGAGAAAGGGTTTACCTCAGACGCAGATTCAGAGCTACTGCTTGTGAGACCTCGGATACTGGAATCTGAAGTTTTGTGGATAGATGATCCAGAAGATGTCATAACATTTTCAGTGACATCTTGGGGGGCTGATGATGATTTTGTTTCCCCTGAAGTATGACCAGATTTCTTGAAATAAAACTTCTTCAGAGGGGTGTCGTCTGGAATCTCATCTTCCTCACTGGATTCGCGGTTGTGAAGGAAGGTGAAGCAGGAGATTCAGGTTGGGACTCACCCGAAAGGGTCTTCTCTGAATCAGCAGAACTGGAGCTTGAAGAGGGAGGAGTCGCTGATTTCTTCCTTTTGGTGGAGGATTCACCACTGCCAAAGGCCTTCTCAAAGTTTCGGACCGATCTGCGAGTGGGAAAAGCTGCTTGATTTGTCCTCTTTGGGAGGACTAAACATCGTGGTTTCTAAGTTGATAGGATTGTTTGTCTCCCCGGATAGGCGATTTCCAGAGGTTCTTGGAAGTCACTTATCGCCAAATCATGCCTGATGGTGGACTTGTGCTCGTTAGAAGTGCAGATCGTGGTGACATTTTCGGTGACATGGGTGAGACATCCATTGGAGAAAAAGGGGAAGAAGAGAATGTGAAGTTAGGGTTTTCGGAGGTTACGGGAATGGGAGAGGTTTGTGAGGGAGATGTGTTGTGCGAGGGGTTCATTGTGGGTAATGAGCTAAAATTTTGTTCCCGCCCCTTTTTTTTTTTTTTTGTTGTTGTTTCTTGGAGGAATTTTCTTTGGAAGTGAGAATTAGTATTTTAGTGAATGGGTATTTATACACTTGGCAAAAACTATCTACATAAGTGTTTAAATTCTATACAAAGACTAGTTCCTAAGGTTTAGAGGTTGTTTCAAAATAGACATCAAAAACCAACTCAACATTAATCAACACACGTCTTTTGAACAAATCTGGAAATCTGAGTGTTATCATAAATGTTTTAGCACATTTTGTGTAACACGGGAGTCATTTTCTCATAGGAACAACAGTTTCGGCAACTAAACAAGACACTTTATAGAGTTTTGTCTCTACGTTAGTGGAACAATGTATATTGAGTCCAAATAGATAAGATCTTGTGTCTATCATAATATAAAGTATGTTGATACTCCTATAGAATAGGAACGGTATCACTTTTGTGGGCTTTGCCCAACATTTTACAATTGCCGAGGAATTTAAGGCTTTGCCTTATTTTTTGATACTCCCTTTTTATGATTTTTATATCATCGCAGAGAACGGTATCATTTTTTTTTTTTTTTTTTTTTTTAAAAAGGTGTTCCTTTGAGAAGTCATGACCCGTTAGAGACACAAAACAACTTTAACATTTACCGAAAAGATACAGTTCAGTTTTACATCGTGAATGTTACACATATGTCATGTACATTTCCGATAACACACCCCAGCAGTGTTAATTTTTATATTGAACAGAGACCGAGAGAGTTTTTCAATTTTGAAAACCTCTCATGATCTAAAGCTTTTGTAAAAATATCAGCTAGTTGATGAGAAGTGTCAACATAATCGATTCTAACTAGCTGTTTTTCAACCAAGTCTCGAAGAAAGTGATGTCTTATATCTATATGTTTTGTATGCAGAGTCTTTGAACCGGATTTTTAGATATATTGATGGCACTCATTATCACAAAGACAAAACTAAGATATTTTTGAAATGCCATAATCGTCTAACATGTGTCTTAGCCATATTAATTGAGAGCAACAACTCCCGCTACATATTCATTCAAAGTTGAGAGTGAGACACAATTTTGTTTACGATCGTACAGAAACTAAGTTATTGCCAAGGTAAAAACATCCTCCACTAGTACTTTTTCTATCTTCCACATCCTCACTCAATCCGTCACTATATCCTATTAGATTAGGATTAGTGTCTTTGGAATACCAAATTCCCAACTCACACGTGTCTTGAACATATCTTATGACACGCTGTGACAAAGATTTAAGTGGGAAATTTTAGGGCATGCTTGGAATCGTGCACACACAAACACTAAACATAAGATCTGGACGACTCGCGGTGAGATACAAAAGACTACCTATCATAGATCGTATAAAGTTGGGTCAACATTCTCCCAACATCATCTTTGGATATAGTGCAGGTTGATCCCATCTGAGTCTTCATGTGTTTGGCGTTCTCGATCCAAACTTCTTAACCGTGTTCTTGGCATATTTGCTTTGTGAAATGAAGATACCCTCCTCATTTTGTTTTATCTCGCAAGCCTAAGAAAAGGTTAGTTCCCTATCATGCTCATTTCGAATGTTGAGGACATAGCTTGACAAAAGTCTTAAGATGAGACATTGAAGTCGAACCAAAACTATGTCATCTACATAGATTTGAGCAATAACCATATCTGATCCATGGTGTTTTATAAATAAAGTACAATCACTACACCACGTTGGAAGCCAAATTCAAGAAGGAATTGAGTTAAACGACCATACCATGCACGTGGAGCTTGTTTTAGTCCATACAAGGCCTTTTTAACTTTGTATACATGTTGTGGATGGTGAGGATCTTCAAATCCTTTGGGTTGTTCAACATATACCTCCTTATCAATATATCCGCTCAAAAGGCACCTTTCACATCCATTTGGTGAAGAGTTATCTTTAAACAACAAGCTATGGCAAGTAATAATCTAATTGATTCAATTAGCTCTTTGGAGCAAAGGTTTCATCATAGTCGATACCTTTGACTTGAGAGTATCCTTGAGCCACTAGTCTAGCTTTATTTCTAATAATAGTTCCAGTTAAATCGATTTATTCTTAAAGATCCATTTAGTTCCTATTACATTAGTCTCATCGAGTATGGAACTAGATCCCAAACCTCATTTCTCGTGAACTGTTCTAGTTCTTCTTGCATGGCTTGTATCCACCAACCGTCTTTTAGTGCTTCATTAATGTTTTTAGGTTCCAAAGTAGAAACATAGCAAGATTGACTTACCTTGTGATGTATGGTGGACATACACGCATACTTCACCATGTCTCGGTAATTTTTGGCTCTTTTCTCCTTGTTTTTATTCCTTGAATACTTCTCCTATTACTGCTCATGGGATGGTTTCTTCGATTCGGATGAGGATCCTGCATCGAATCACGAAGTTCGATTTAATCCTCGTGAGATCCTGCAGTGTTCTCATCTTGATTCTGAGTGTTCTGCGCGAATGTTGTGACATTTGGTGTAACATCTGTATTTTCGTGGTCCGCCTCCCGTATTGTTACGACGGCATCATTCTTGGTGTATTTCTGCATAATCTGCATTATCATCAAAAACAATGTTATGATTCTTGTATGCATTTGGTTCAAGATTGTACACTCGGTAAGCATGACTATTTTGAGAATAGCCGATGAAAATTCCCTTATCACTCTTAGAGTCAAACTTTGCTCGATTATCTCTATCGTTTAGAACATAGCATACACACCCAAAAACATGAAAGTAACGTAGAGTTGGTGTCTTTCCATTCAAGATCACAAAGGCTGTCATTTTTGTTCCTGGTCTAAGATAGACTCTATTAGAGATGTGACTTGCAGTGTTTAAGGCTTCTGCCCAAAAACGTTTTGACAGTTTTTTAGAACTTAGCATGACTCTAGCCATTTCTTGTAGGGTTCTATTCTTCCTCTTGTCGCGCCCTTTTCCGGCCGCGGCATTTATTTTCTAAACTCCTGCTGCTCAAATTAAAAGGTTAGAAAATAAAATAATAAAAGCTAAAAGGTTAAAAATGCTACAATTGCAAAAGGTGCTAAAAGTGCAGAAGAGGCTAAAATGCTAAAAAGGCTAAAGTTTAAAAGGGTGCTAAAAGAAAAAGAAAAATGCTAAAGAAGTTTGCTAGAATGCTAAGGGATTAATTTTAAAGTAAAGGGTGCTAAAAGTTCTAAAGGGTCGCTAGAAGGTTAACTTTAAAAGTTAAAAAGATGCTAGAAAAGTGCTAAAAAAGAATGCTAAAGGTATGCTGAAAGTGCAAAAATGCTAAAGGGTTCGCGGGAGTCGCCACCTAATTAGTTTGGGTGAATTAGGACACCTAAATGTTTAACTAGTTTAAAGTAAAACGTTAACTCCATTTTTATGGTCTGCTAAACTTAGTGAGATTCTGGGTAAGGGTTCTTTATTAATCTAGAGGGAAGGGGTTAGGCACCCTCTAAGATCCGCTAACTTGCGGTTGTCCTGCCAAACCTAGGGTAATTATTATGCTAAGAGTGTAATGCATGTCTTGAAAAGTATTTAAGTAAAATAGGGGAAGCATTTTTTGCTAGCATAAAAATGTGAGATTTTGTTTTAAAATATATAAAGCTAGTTCTAGCTAAAATATTATTATGCGTAAAGATGATTTATGCATTTATGACGCACCAGATAAGATACATGTGTTGTAATAATGCAAAATCTTATCATGATAAATGTATACTTATAAAAATAAGATGTGAAATACCTATTATGCAAAGGCTAACAAAATAATTTTTAATTATGAATGTTAGTAAGAGTTTATGAAGAAATTCATTTATTATGCTAAGGATAGAGTGACACTTTAACTACGTGGATATTAATGTCATTTAGTATGGCTTAGGCAATGTATAACTAGTCATAAGAATAACTAATTTAAGAAAAAGTGAATTTCTAGCGTCAGGCCCAAAGTTTAATTATTCTAAATGTGTTACTAATAGTGTAATGTCAGACAAATAATTACAACAAATAATAGGGGGGAGGATATGAATTAATAAGTGACTCGAGGAAACGGCGAGGCCATCTCGCCTATGGTTTGAGTCTCGATCTGAGTGGAAATGCGTAGATGCGGGTGTTAAATTGGTTGCGACGAGTCTCGTATTGAGACTCTTCCCTTTGCTCCAAGGTATCATGCGTTTCATGTAAAAATAAGAAAAGATAAGGATTAGTATATGCCCAAAATACCGAATCAGAGTCTAAAGCATATAATTCAACTTAGACAACCAACAAATAGAGTAGTGCAAATTCATAAATAAAACTATGCAGTTACGTGAGAATGTTCTATTCAGATAGGCCGAATGGGCACCGCCATAAATGTAATAGCCGATGAGTAACAATACCATAACTAAATGGGCTTAGCCACACATGCAAAAACGAGACTTAAGGGTTACGGGCGGACATGTGTGGATCGCAAATGGATCAGTGGGCTTTTACCAACTCAACAACTAAAGCCATTTTATCAACACTTGCACAGATAGTAATTGCTAATGAAACGGTCGAATATACCCAAAAATACACCTGATATACCGAAGACTGCTGCAGTATATGGGTTCTCAAATATGTTGTAAATACACTAAAATTAGACTGTATACTCCTACAGGTGGTGGTTAAAGGCTTAAAATGCTACATGTTGTCATTAAGGCATTACACTTTTAGGCAAGCAAAGGGAAATGTATGACCAATTTGAATACACACAGAAAATCAACACAGGAAAACAGATGATGAACCATTTACGGTTCCAGGCAACAACTAGAGGGCGGGTAGAAGGATGACTGACAACATTTATGTAGGATCAGTGAAGTAGGCATACTCATAAGTAAACAAATTCAGTTGCCGCAGGGGAAGAACCAGACAATACATATTTTCAAGAATCAAGCATTGAATTAATACTGGCACCGAGGATGGTCGTCTACAGGAGGTGATGTTCACATAGCTTTATGCTATACCTAGCTAGTTTTCCAACAAATTCATATGCAAGGTTCAGGTAGGATGCAAAAGACCATATCTGTCTTTCAAACCAATCACAGTTTCAATGCCACATTATATTACACCCATCTTTGCGTGATATGACCGTGAGCGGACATGCAGCGGATGGAGTTTAGTAAATATGAGATGTCGATGTGAATGTCCCTTAGATCCCTTAATTGGTTAACATGACACACAGAAGGGTACACTGGAATTCTGTCACTGCTAAAGGATAACAGGATACGAAATACAGTCATATATTGTGTTTCGATCGACAAGGGGTTATAATCTGATTTTAATAACATGCGCGACTTGATATTTGAATCTTTAGTCCAAGAAATGCGGATAATATCAACTAACAATTGAAAGGAAAATGCTTTACATGGACAATTTAGAAACCAAGATACAATGAACACACGTTTATAGTAGACAAATTAGACACATGTGTGCAACATCCCATACACATAAAGCTTATTCAAGTCATTTCAACTAAACCCCCTTGACAGCTTTGATGCCCAATCATAACCTAGGCATATCGATATATGAAGACATAATCATACACCAAGATAGTTCTAAACATAAATAAACTAACATAATTAGCCTGCTTAAACATTAAACACTACATACCACTAAATCAGTAGCAAACACACCAATGACCAAAGAAATGAACTAGGGGGTTCTTTTCATATCATTCCAGACCTATATCCGATACGCATATAACCAGTTACTGGAAGACATGCGGGAATACCATAGACGACATTCGATTAGTTGTTAACACGCACAAATGCGATCGCGACATTTATAGCGAGATAATATCGATTAAAAAGCAGTTGAAACAACTGTGACATAAACCATTGCCGAAACAACACTACACGCATATGTGGACCGTCGTCGACACCAACTAAACTTAGACATGACTTGTCACAATAACACACATTTCACGCCAAAGGAAATCAAATACGAAAGGGATGATAAATTACCTTCTCCGAGCAGCGAACCAGGGCAGTGTATCAAGTCGTCGGATTCGCTCGGAGGTTTGGTTTTTGCGATGCGAATAAAGGGGCAGGGATAGCTTGCTGACTTCCCGACTCTGTTTATGCCTATGTGAGAGGAAGGTTCTCGGATTGTTGACTGCTGCTAGGGGGTGTCCCGTCGATTGCTACCCGACTTCCCCAATCGAGCTCGTGTCGATCCTCGTGAGTTCTATTGCGTGTGTTTTTAGATCTTTGTCGAGGTGCCCTATCGATGCCTTTGCATGTGTTTATATAGCCATGTTTTGGGTTCCCTATTAGGTAAGTAATAAAAGGCCGATTCTGTGTATTGATAATTCGTGCTGATTCGTGCTTGAATCGTGCGATTTGTTACTGATTTCGTGTCATTTTTAGGACGAGATTTGGGGTGTGTTTATGGTAAGAAATCACTGAAGACGTGTGTGCGGTGAAGGGAAAGGAAGGTGGGAGTGCGATATTCGCGAGAATCGCGGCGTGGAGTCTTTGGCGGTTGCTTTAGGTTTAGGGTTCTTCTTGTTTCCTTTGGTGTTGTCGATCAGATAAGAGAGAGAGCTGAGGGGAAAATAAAAGGGGTGAGTTGGGCGTGGGCTGCGGGTTGAGGCTGCGTCGCGGGTCGTGGGTTTTGGGCGGGCGTGGGCGAATGGGCTGGTAGTTAGTAAATGGTAGAGTTTAAGTGGGGCTGGGGTATTAGTTTTAATTAGGGGTTAATTAGTTTTAGGCTAGTTAGTTTAATTAGGTATTTAATTAGGTAGTGTTTAATTAATTAGTGCTAAATAAACTAATAAATTGTGATTAAATTATTTAGGCGCTTTAAAATTATCTAGGTGCTACGTTAGTCTAATTATTTAGGTGCTAAATTAGTCTAATTATTTAGGTGCTCAATTAGTCTAATTTCGAGTTATAAAACTATTACGATAATAAATGCGGGCGTGTTGTTTAATTAATGCTTAATGCTTTAGAATGCGACGCTATTATTTAAAATTTTATTGTTATGCATTATTGCGAAGTTGAATTAAAATTAAAATGAGCTTTGAATTATTTAAATGCTAAATGCGAATATGATTTTTAAGAATTGTTTAAAGCTTTTATAAATGCGACGCTATTAAATGCATGTATTAGATAAAAATTGATTTTAAAGTTACCAATGATTACTAATAAAAGCGGATATGCTACCTTACACCAAGTTATCGCTAAATTATTTATTTTATGCATTTATTAATTATTTAAGAATTACGACAAAGCTTAAAGTTAATAAGTGCGGGCGCGGGACTCTAAATGCTTAAAACTCTACGTAAGACGCGATGTCATTATTAAATTAATTATTTATGCCTGTATTTAATGTTTTATTCGCTGCATTTTATTATAAAAATCCTAAAAATTATTTTACAAAATTAGTGTAATTTTATAGTTAATGGTGGGCGGGAGGGTCAAAATTGGGTGTCAGCAGATGTCCTCTTTGTATGGAGATGATGGAAGAATCTTGGACAAAGACGCGTTGACTCATGCCAATTTTGTCTCGATCTTCGAGTGCGAAATCTTTGGCGGGTAGATAAGGCTGACGCAAAAATCAAAAACTGTCCCAGTGTCGAGTTATGACGACACTGGGTTACCATGGTCTAAACACCAGGGCGGGCTAACGCGGACTAGCAGTCGCCCCAAAGTGTCGAGTTATGACGACACTGGGCTACCATGGTCAAAACACCAAGGCGGGCTAATGCGGGCTTAAAGATGTCCCAGTGTCGAGTTATGACGACACTGGGTTACCATGGTCTAAACACCAAGGCGGGCTAACGCGGACTCAAAATTTGTCCCAGTGTCGAGTTATGGTGACCCTGGGCTATGGTGCAAAAAGTAAAAGAATATAACTGGCTTGAACCTGGGTGTACTGCTATGGCTTGTGGTGCTGGGTTCTATGGTGATGTGGAGCGAGTGGACCGACGCTTGAGGCCGCTTCTGCCAATCGTTGGGAAGGTTGGCCCCCCAACAGATTGCCCCGGTTCGCTGTAAGAGAAAATCCACGTTGTGCTCCTGCTGCTGCATGCTAAGACTTGAACAAACGGTTAGTGCATAACTGTTAAGGCAAAAAATGATGATGTATAATTTTAAAAGTAATGCAACTGTGAGTAAAAAAATGTTATCCTGCAAAAATATGATGCCTGCTGTGTTGATGCGATGCTGTAAATGTTGTGATTTCGCCGCACGCGGGCGTGTTGCGATTGTGAATGCGGATACGTTGTCCTTGCTGCAATTGTCCCTGTGTACTAAAGCTCAAGAAAGAGTTAGTGCATAACTGCTAAGACAGAATAATAAAGCATGAATGATAAAAATGCAATTTTGAGAACAGAGAAAAATCGTCCCTGTGCAGATGTGATATGCTGATGATGGCGTCGTTTTCGGACTTCTTTGTCTTGATCGCGTCGTTACTGGGCGTCTTCTTGTTGGCGTCGTTGCGTAGATGCAATGCTGATGGTGTCGTTGCACGGACCTGATGCTCATGCGTCGTTGCTGGGCGTGTTCTTTCTTTGGCGTCGTTGCGTGAAGCGCAATCTTGATGGTGTCGTTGCCTGGACACGAGGCTGAATCGTCGTTACTGGGCGTATTCTTTGAGGCGTCGTTGCGTAGGCGCAATCGCGATGCGTCGTTACTGGACGTGTTGCTGCTGGCGTCGTTGCGTAGACGCAATGCTGATGGTGTCGTTGCTTGGACACAATGCTGATAACGTCGTTGCCTGGACGTATTGCTGCTGGCGTCGTTGCGTAGACGCAATGCTGATGGTGTCGTTGCCTGGACACAATCTTTGTGCGTCGTTACTGGGCGTATTCTTCTTTGGCGTCGTTGCGTAGGCAATCTTGAGATGTCGTTGCCTTGACACAATCGCGATGGCGTCGTTGCACGGGCGTGTTCTTCTTTGGCGTCGTTGCGTAAACGCAATCTTGAGATGTCGTTGCCTTGACACAATCGCGATGGCGTCGTTGCACGGGCGTGTTCTTCTTGGCGTCATTGCGTAAACGCTTGCTTGAGGGTGTCGTTGCTTGGACACACAATGCGATAACGTTGCCGGGCGTGTTCTCTTTGGCGTCATTGCGTAAACGCATCTTGAGTGTCGTTGCTTGGACACAATCGCGATAACGTCGTTGGGCGTGTTCTTGCTCGCCGTAGAATAAATGCTCCTGGTGAGCTTGAGAAAACGTTAGTGCATACCCGTTTAAACAAGATGATAAGCATATAGGATAGGTGCATTTTTATGGATAGAGATGTCGTCCCTGATATGCCTGACGAATACTGGGATGTTGCCCTTGCACTGCAACTGACGAATTGTTATGATGCCTTTGTTGTGTGCGATGCGCTGGTTGCAAGTTTGACTTTATGCCCGAGTTGACGCGCTAGGTTTTGTTGCAGACCTCTGAACTTTGATTGCCGATACTTGATGCCCCTTTCTGCTGCTGCTGCTCTTGCTGCGGAATTTGGATTCATGTCATCCTCTGCTTTCGCTTTCACCTTGCGAAGAGATCTTTCGTCGTATTTTACGCTTGGTATTGCACTTTTCGCTTACATTAATATTAAAAGACTGCGCTCAAAGAAAATTTTGTGAGTTTTGGGGGTCGATTCATATTTGACCATTGCGCCTTGTTCCTTGATATCTGCGTGCACAGCTTGTTTGGGACTTACAACCCTGTCGACCTCTTTGAGATGTTTAGTAGTGCCCCAAAGCATTTTCCAAAATGAAATGTTTTCATGAAGTATGCACAAAACATCTTTAGAAATAAACATTTATATGACATGCGTAAAAATGTAAAAGCCTCGTCTAATTTGCGAATATGACATGTATTTTGACCAGTGAACATCCTTTGGAATCCTTGTTATTGCCTTCCTCACAATGCGCCAAAACGTCTCAATTTCAATGTGTGTCGCGTGGCGGAACTTAACCGTGATGAATTGCTCATATCGTTTTTGGACTAACCCAAACCCCTGTTGCTGTAGACAAATGGGAAGATTCCTAACGGTGTGGCCGGCCGATTTAGGCCGCCACGTATCCCACGAGAATCAGTCATGACGTAGTTCATTACAAGCGAAATTGGGTAAAATTCTAAAAAGTGGGACCGAAGCCGATATGGCCGCCTACGTATCCGCCAAGGGAATCAGGTCATGACGTAGTTCAGATTACAAGTAAAGGGCTTTTGATTTGCAGCGGCGAGACCCTATATGGGCTCTATGCATATCCCACCGAGGGAATGCAGCTTTTACAATATAAAGGGGATTACACGGAAAACAAATACTCCTAGACGTAATATCTCTTCACTGCATCTGCGTTGATAGCCTTGGGCCATACCTCGCCATCCATCTCAGCTAAGATTAGAGCCCCTCCACTTAAAACTCGATGAACCATGTAGGGCCCTTGCCAATTAGGGGCGAACTTTCCTTTAGCTTCACTTTGATTCGGAAATATGCGTTTCAAAACCAATTGTCCCGGTTTGAATAACCTTGGCCTCACTCTCTTATTAAAAGCTCTAGCCATTCTGCTTTGATATAGCTGTCCATGACAGATTGCATTCAACCTCTTTTCGTCAATCAACATCAATTGCTCATAACGATCTCAGATCCACTCCCGCTCAACTCGGCTTGGATGATTCTCAACGATGGTATTTACACCTCTGGGTAGCACGCTTGCTCCATACACCAAAAGATACGGCGTTGCCCGGTAGAAGTTCGGATTGTGGTGCGATAACCCAAGAGCGCAAAGGCAAATTCTCGTGCAATGTTTGTAGTTCTTGATCATCTTGCGCAATATCCTCTTGATGTTCTTGTTGGGTCAACCTGCGCTCCATTCATCCGAGGTCGATGCAAGTGGAATTACGGTGAGTGATCTTGAAATTTCCACATATCTCACGCGTCAAATTATCGTTGAGATTGGTTCCGTTATCGGTTACAATTGATTCGGGAACCCCAATCGGCAAATGATGTTGTTGCGAACGGTCGACCACCACCTTTTCGTCATCGATGCGTGTGATGACGCTTCTACCCATTTAGTGAAATAGTCAATTGCTACGAGGATGAATGCGCGCCCATTTGAGGCAACGGGTTCGACGGGGCCGATGACATCCATGCCCCAAGCTGCGAATGGCCAAGGAGAACTTGTCACATTAAGCTCACTTGGAGGCACTCGAATCAAATCTCCATGAATCTGGCATTGTCGACATTTCTGCACAAAACGAATACAATCTGTTTCCATCGTCATCCAAAAGTAACCTGCTCGCAGAATCTTTTTCGCCAAAGTGAAGCCGTTCATATGAGGTCCACACGTCCCTCCGTGTATCTCTTCTACTAGCTTGCCTGCCTCTTGAGCATCGACACATCTCAATAAGCCCAGATCTGGAGTCCTTCGGTACACAATTTCCCCATTCAAAAAGAAATGATTTGCTAGTCTTCGAAGTGTCTTCTTCTGGATGTTGGTTATGCCTTCTGGATATTCTCCTGCCTTGAGGTACCTTTTGATGTCATGGTACCATGGATTACCGTCTGTTTCTTCACCTATATGGGAGCAATAAGCCGGTTGCTCCAGCACACTTACTGTGATTGGATCGATGTAATTCTTGTCCGGATGCTGAATCATGGAGGATAAGGTTGCCAATGCGTCAGCGAATTCGTTCTGGATCCTCGGAACATGCCTAAATTCTATGTGGCTGAACCTCTTCTGTAATTCCTTCACGCAAAATAGGTAGGGAAGTATCTTCATATTCTTGGTTGCCCATTCACCTTGTACCTGATGGATCAGTAAGTCTGAATCGCCTATGACCAGCAACTCTTGTATGTCCATATCTACGGCCATTCTGAGCCCCAATATGCAAGCTTCATATTCCGCCATATTGTTGGTGCATGGAAATCTGAGCTTCGCGGAAATCGGATAATGCTGACCTGTTTCTGAAACCAACACTGCTCCAATGCCGACTCCTTTGAAATTTGCCGCTCCATCGAAAAACATCCTCCAACCCGGGTAAACCTCTGAGATATCTTCTCCGACAAACAATACCTCTTCATCAGGAAAATAGGTTCGAAGGGGCTCGTACTCCTCATCGACTGGGTTCTCAGCAAGATGATCAGCTAAGGCCTGTCCTTTTACGGCTCTCTGCGTGACGTAGACGATGTCAAACTCGCTCAACATAATTTGCCATTTCGCTAGTTTTCCGGTGGGCATGGGCTTCTGAAGGATATACTTAAGCGGATCCATCCTCGAAATGAGATAAGTAGTGTATCTTAGATAGATAGTGTGCGAACTTAGGCGACCCAGTTAATCGCGACAAATGCGTTCAGAGTATAACGAGCTTCATATCGTGAACTTCTTACTCAAGTAGTATATGGCACATTCCTTTTCCACTGTTTCATCGTGTTGCCCCAACACGCGTCAAAGCATTTTCTAACACGGACAAATAGAGTAGCAAAGGTCTCCTGGTTCGAGGCACTAGAATCGCGGATTAGGCAGTATTCTTTGATTACTCAAAAGCACATTGGCAACTGTTGTCCACTTGGTAGTGCATCCTTTTCAATAATTTGAATATCGGCTCGCATATCACGGTAGGCGGGCTATGAACTCTGATGTAGTTGAGGCGACCAAGGAAACTCATCACGCCCTTTTGCTTTTGAGGAGGTAATTCTTGGATGGCTTTTATTTTCGAGGGGTCTAGCTCAATCCCTCTCCTGCTCACTATAAAACCCAACAGCTTCCCTGCGGGAACGCCAAATGCGCACTTTGCAGGATTCAACTTCAAGTTATACTGTCTTAGTCGTTGGAAAAACTTCTTCAAGTTTGCCAAATGGTCCTCCGCTTTTCGCGATTTGATGATGACGTCGTCCACATAGACCTCAATTTCTTTATGAATCATGTCATGGAAGATGGTGGTCATGGCTCTCATGTAGGTGGCGCCTGCGTTCTTGAGACCGAGCAGCGCATAACCCGATAATAGTACACCACGGGGTAGTGAATCTTGTCTTTCTGCGTCTCTTACGCCATAAGGATCGATGATAGCGGCAAAGCAATCGATTTAACGATCAGTAGTTCATGCTTCGCACAATTATCGATGAGTATATGGATGTTTGGAAGAGGAAAGTCATCCTTCGGGCTGGCTCTGTTGAGGTCTCTGTAATCTACGCAGACTCGGACCTTTCCATCTTTCTTCTTTACCGGCACGATATTTGCTAACCAAGTAGGATACTTTGCAACTCGAATTACCTTTGCCTCAAACTGTTTAGACACCTCTTCTTTGACCTTCAAACTCATGTCTGGTTTGATCTTTCTCGGCCTTTGTTTTACGGGGAAACAAGATGGTTCAATAGGTAGCCTGTGTGCGACGATGTCTGTACTCAAACCTGGCATGTCCTCATATGACCAAGCAAACACATCGATTATCTTGTTTGAGCTCAATTAATTCTTCTTTCTGTGTGACGTTTAGGTGGGCGCTGACTCTAGTCTCTTTCATGGTTCCCTCATCGCCTAAGTTTATTAACTCTGTTTCTTCCAAATTTGGTTTAGGCCTATTCTCAAAGTTTTCCAGCTCTTGGCTAAGTTACATTGCGGACATTCCTCTTGTTCCTGGTTATGCTCGTCATTTGAACTTTGTTCGTTGGTCTCATTACATGTCATATTCGCGTTATCAACAGGTTTATTAATATGATCGCTGAAAGAAAAATGCTTAAAGAATTTAATTTTAACACAAACAAAGTCTTTTAAAAAGCTGCGAAAATGTCCTGGAATTTATGATGAAAGTAAAATTGCGAGATTAAAAACATATTAAGAATCATAAATGCATGTCTGTTTTCTTTCTAGATAAAAAGGCCACGCTGCTAGAACTAATCATAAATTCTACCAAGCTTCTCGGACGGTCAGGACAGGGGTGCAAGTCCAATTATTCAGGCTGTATCCATGCTCTGCATCCCAAATGGTGAGCTCCTCCTTGTGATCTCCTGCGATCATGCAACAATCTGCCTCATCATCACCTATGAACAGTTCGGAACCCTGCGCAAGATCATCCGGTCATCTTCTCGGCATCTGGATGGTGTAGGCTTTGACGAATGACTGACTCAAGGGCGGAATGGGCGCAGGCAAGGGAATGTATCCCTTCTTCCGGAGGTTCGTGGTCACCAAATCCTTCGAAGTGGGCTGGTACCCCAAACCAAAAGTGTCTCTCTTCCCAAATAACTGGATAGGCTCTGTGATCCCCTTCATACTGACTCCAAGACCTCTGCCGGGCTCGTATCCATTTCTTAACATTTCCTTGGCCACCATTTTGAGAGAACGTGGCAGCTGCAATGGTCGGACCCTACTTGCTCTCTTGATCTCATTAATATGAAAAACCGAACCATCCGACTGTTTCACGTCTTCTATGACAGGGATTGCATAATCAGTGTTGATGCTCCCCTTTTTATCTCCAAATACTACCACTTCACTGTGATTCCATATAAACTTTAAGCACTGATGCAAGGTGGACGGGACTGCACCAGCCTCATGGATCCACGGCCTTCCTATCAACAGGTTGTAACATGTAGCAATATCCAATATTTGAAATTCCACAACGAATTCTGCAGGTCCGATCCGCAGTGAGGTCCATTACGCGCCGACTTCTATGGACTCCGTCGAAAACTTTGACTCTGTGATGACTTTCACGAATTTTCTTACGATTTCAATTTCAACAGTGTCGCTGGGACAAATGTTGTGGTGAGCCACCATCAATCAAAGATCGTTGAAACAATCTTGTCTGCGACTTGGATGGTGATATTCAATGCAAGGTTGTGTCTGACGCCCTCAGCGGGTAACTCATCATCGTGAAAGGTGATTCTGCGGGCCTCTAGTACCTGTCCGACCAAAGCTGCCAAGTTCCCGTCTGTTGTACCCTCCGGAACGTATGCATCCTTCAACACCTCCATCAATGCAGTCCTGTGTGAGGCAGAATGCATTAACAATGATAGTAGAGAAATATGCGCTGAGGTTTTCTTTAACTGCTCTACGACGGAATACTCTTTAGTGGGCATCTTCCTCCAAAATTCCTCGACTTCAGCCTCTGTCACGGGCTTCTTTTGCGGTGCCTCCTTGGCTGCCTCTATAGGTGTGTAATACTTCCCTGACCTGGTTATACCCGCAGCGGTGACTTCTATGACCCGCTTCCCACTTTCTCCGCGATCCATCTTGATCGGTGGCCCCTTCCCGGGCGCCTGAATAACTGTGATTGAACCTTTGTGTCTCGGCGGTGCCCTTTCTAACTCAAATACTGCTTTCTTTCGAGGATTGGTGGCGGCGTAGCGAAGGTTCGACTCTTCCTCACGAATCGATCGGATGGTTCCTCAAGTTGTATTCCTCATCGAGGCTATCAGTGCACATTGGCGTTGCTGGTTTGGCAAGGGATTATCATGCACGTTTGGGGCAGGATCCTTCAGTTGAATTACTCCTTCTTTGATCAACTCTTCGATTTTGTCCCTGAGGGTGTAGCAACTTCCGGTGTCATGCCCTGGGCTATCAGAGTGATACGCACAACGCTTATTCTCATCATACCATCTTGGGATAGGGCTGGGAATCCTCCCTGTAATTGGTTGGATCAAACCTGCGGCTCATGATCTTTTCGTATATCCGGGTATGGGTTCAGCCAGTGGGGTGCGGGTTCTGGATGGTTTTCCTTCAAAATTCGCATTTGGTCTAGGCGCATTGGGTGCTCTATGTTGTTGGCGGGCTTGATGGGCGGGTTGTGAAATTTGGATAAATGGGTGCTTAGGAAGCGTTATATATGGTGTGTGTGGTAGGGTGTGGGCGGTGTATAGTGCGGTGTAAAGTTTTGGCTCTTTGGTGTGGTAGTATGGGGTTTGATAGGGTGGGTTCGTATGTTATGAATGCCGGGTTTGCGTTCTTGTACAAACATGGAAGAAGCGCTCTCCTTCCTTCAAGTACCGATCGCCCCTGATCGATCGCCTTATTGGTTGGTCGCAATGCCGCGATTCGTAATCTGCGGTTTAATACCTTCCTACGGTCACCCATTCGACGACCTCTGCAAAATTTCGCCTGATGACGCTTATCATCCGCTCGTAATAGGTTGCATCCTTCAAAGATTGTGCGAATAGTGTGGTCATCACTCTCACGTGGGTGGTTGTACCTTCTTTGCCTCTGAACGCCACCTCATGGCGTACTCTCTGAAAGTCTCCGTAGATTTCTTTTCCAACTTCATTAGATAGAACCTGTCCACACCGGTTTCTGTGTTGAATCCGAACCGCTCCACAAAGTCTTGGGCCAATGCATTCCAACTATGCCATTTACGCGGATCCTGGCTAGTGTACCAATCTATTGCCTCGCCGGTTAAACTTCGAATGAACAACTTCATGATGACCGCTGGGTTCTTCCCTACCCCGATTAGCTTGTCGCAATATGATCTCAAGTGTGCACGAGGATTTCCCTTCCCATCAAATAAATCGAACTTCGGCACCTTATATCCCACTGGCAGTTCCACATCTGGATGCATGCAAAGATCTTCATAATCTAGTCCTTCGTGACCTTTATCCGATCGCATGCCACGAACTGCTTCTTTCAGGCTGTGAATCTCTCGGGCGACGTCATCGTCCATTTTGGCTCGGACTTCCCTTTCCATTTCCTCGTAATGATCCACTTCTTGGTGAAGCGCGGGGACGGTAAAAGGTTGGGTTTCTGTTGTGTAAGTTAGCTGTCTGGGTGGTTTGCTGGGGCTGGTAGTGGGTATGGTGCGTGGGCATTGGTTGGCTTGGCGATTAGGGCTGATTATGGTGAAGTGAGTAGGCGGAGGCGGAGTGCGTGGGCGATGAAGGATCATTTTGAAGGTGAGGTTGATGATTGGGTGGCGAGGCGATTGGGTCGATGGCGCGGCCTTTGTGGGAGTTTTGGGAATCTGTGGTGGTGGAGTCGGTCAGGGTGGTCTGGATAGTGGCCCTTTGCTCGCATGGGGTATTCAAACCGATGGATAGGTTGGTCGATTCGTAGCCTCTCCATCTCAACCTGCATATCGAGAATCATTGCGGCGGTGAAATACATTCTTCCCGATCGTGATATTCCTCCCTCAAGTTTCGTTTACCGACAGAACAATTCCCAAACCATTCGGCTCGGGCAGACGAACGATCATATCGTCATTTCTTGCCTTGGATCTGGTGAAGTGTGGATGCTCCGACATTGTTGAGTCAAATACGAACCGACCTTTGGGGAAGATGATAAAAAATGCAACAAACAGCGTTAGCATAAGAACATAATTTGCAATTATGTAGCAGATAATATTGCACACAACACATTCAAACGTTTCCTAACATGCAGGGGGACCTCTTTATGCCAGAGGTAGGCCTAAACGTCATATATGCGATAATGATGGATTGGTCCGAGCCATCGGAGAAATGCTTTTATTGGGACTAAAAATAATTAAATTGCAACAATGAAATGTTAAAACTAAAGCTCTATTCCTAATGCTATATTGTGCTGTTGGCGAACGTGGCGGTGGTGTTGCTAGGCCCTGCTCCTGCATCTTTCAAATATTGCATGATGTTTTGAAGTTGGTCCCACCTCTCAGGGGAAACGGTGTTGTTCCCTAATCTGCACACTTTTACCCAATTGGTCATGTCGATATCCTCGAAACCTTGCTTGCCTTTGGGGCTTGGACTGCTACAATCTTCCTTGAACCATGCACGATTCGAGCGCACCTCGCTTGTTCGTATTTGACATCTATTTTCTCAACGTTGTTCCATTCTTCAAGGATTTGCTTCTTTCTGGGGAAAGTGCAATTTGCCCCAAACGCGACCTCTGAATCCTTCATGTCTGATTGGAGCGGGATTACCTGTTCTTGACCAAACTGGCGGAGTACACGCAACGGAGCATATGGTCAAGTCCCTTAATCCGACGAGCTCGATGTAATAACGGTCCTTGCTCCTTACATAGGCTTTGTTGATACGGGATAGCAGTGGGTACCTCCATTGCACTTGGTTGCTAGTGCGGGATGCCAGAAATTCATACCAATCCCTAGTACCGACGGGCGAAACAAACCGCTTCATCCTGTCGTAAAAACTTACAATCCTATAATCATTGCTAAAACAAATGTCTGTCATATTCGATCGATAAAAGTGTTCCATGGCCCACATCCGTAAGATGAGATTGCATCCTCAAGAAATTGGTTTCCGTCGCTTGCATTTTCCTAGAGCTCGAAATATCTCAAGAATCATGGGAACCAAAGTAAGTTGCGTGCCATTAATGCCTTCAAAACCATCCGGTCACGTAACATATGCAAGATCGATCCGTCCCGTGTTCAAGGAAACACTAGAGTGCCTAATAGAGCAACGGTGAATGCGGTATGTCGTCTAGCTTTCCATTGTCCCAGACTGCAAGAAAACTCCTTTCGGAATGACTGATAGCTATCTTGGCGACCATATCTCTCGTACAGATAATCTAGGGAAACCCAATTGTTCTCGAAGCAACGGAGTTCCTTTGTGTTTTTTAGGCCCATGTAATGCAAGAATCTCTTTCCAGATTGATTATAAGGGATGATTTGCCCTCTGTCTTGGTAAGCTAGGCTCGTGAAGTAGTTGATCTCCTCCAACGTGGGGGTGAGTTCGAAGTCTCGAAATCTGAACACTGCCTTATCCGGATCCCAGAACTGGATTAAAGCCCTAACTATGTGTTGATCCGGAGCGATGTCAAACAAAGCCGTGAGACAACCTAATTTGCTTCTGATAATCATTTTACTGCTGCCGTCGAAATTCTCCCACCAAACCTTTAGCTTTGTCGGAACACCGCTTACCATTCTGACCTCCGGGATTGTTGGAATACTGCTCATCCTATACATAAACATAAGTAAAAATGCAAAAATTTCCCAATGTTAGCATGTCACGTTGGGCTCGGATTCGTCCATTAATATCACGTAGCACATAATATGTTGTTGGTCGTTGGGTCTTGAGAAACCCTTCGACAATTGGGCGGGCCTCCTAATCGGTGCCGATACGAGGGACCGACCCACCTAAGGTAAATGCATGTATGACTTAGTATGAAGGGTGGTATAGCTCTATCCTAAGTTGCTAAGATTTGGCTTTTCTAGGCTTGAGTTCCCGAGCGGACAACTCGAGCGAGAAGGCTACGCGGCCACCTGTTAGGCCCGCACTCCACGTATATTACCAACTCTCCTAAATTTGGATTTTGAAGAAAGAATTTTCTTTGATGCACCCAGTAGACCTCGCATGTAGTGTGTGATTGTGTGAATTTTCAGTGGAAGAAATATGAGCGGAATGCCAGTTTAAGGAAAGCAGTAAAGCAGGTAGCAATCAAAAATAAATAAAACAAAATACAACACACAAAAATTAAATGCCAAAGTAATTGCCAAATAATTATCCTAGATCTGTTGTGGTTAAGAACCTAAATTCCCCAGTGGAGTCGCCATTTCTGTCGCGCCCTTTTCCGGCCGCGGCATTTATTTTCTAAACTCCTGCTGCTCAAATTAAAAGGTTAGAAAATAAAATAATAAAAGCTAAAAGGTTAAAAATGCTACAATTGCAAAAGGTGCTAAAAGTGCAGAAGAGGCTAAAATGCTAAAAAGGCTAAAGTTTAAAAGGGTGCTAAAAGAAAAAGAAAAATGCTAAAGAAGTTTGCTAGAATGCTAAGGGATTAATTTTAAAGTAAAGGGTGCTAAAAGTTCTAAAGGGTCGCTAGAAGGTTAACTTTAAAAGTTAAAAAGATGCTAGAAAAGTGCTAAAAAAGAATGCTAAAGGTATGCTGAAAGTGCAAAAATGCTAAAGGGTTCATGAGTCGCCACCTAATTAGTTTGGGTGAATTAGGACACCTAAATGTTTAACTAGTTTAAAGTAAAACGTTAACTCCATTTTTATGGTCTGCTAAACTTAGTGAGATTCTGGGTAAGGGTTCTTTATTAATCTAGAGGGAAGGGTTAGGCACCTCTAAGATCCGCTAACTTGCGTTGTCCTGCCAAACCTAGGGTAATTATTATGCTAAGAGTGTAATGCATGTCTTGAAAAGTATTTAAGTAAAATAGGGGAAGCATTTTTTGCTAGCATAAAAATGTGAGATTTTGTTTTAAAATATATAAAGCTAGTTCTAGCTAAAATATTATTATGCGTAAAGATGATTTATGCATTTATGACGCACCAGATAAGATACATGTGTTGTAATAATGCAAAATCTTATCATGATAAATGTATACTTATAAAAATAAGATGTGAAATACCTATTATGCAAAGGCTAACAAAATAATTTTTAATTATGAATGTTAGTAAGAGTTTATGAAGAAATTCATTTATTATGCTAAGGATAGAGTGACACTTTAACTACGTGGATATTAATGTCATTTAGTATGGCTTAGGCAATGTATAACTAGTCATAAGAATAACTAATTTAAGAAAAAGTGAATTTCTAGCGTCAGGCCCAAAGTTTAATTATTCTAAATGTGTTACTAATAGTGTAATGTCAGACAAATAATTACAACAAATAATAGGGGGGAGGATATGAATTAATAAGTGACTCGAGGAAACGGCGAGGCCATCTCGCCTATGGTTTCGGAGTCTCTGATGCGGAGTGGAAATGCACATAGATGCGGGTGTTAAATTGGTTGCGACGAGTCTCGTATTGAGACTCTTCCCTTTGCTCCAAGGTATTGCGTTTCATGTAAAAATAAGAAAAGATAAGGATTAGTATATGCCCAAAATACCGAATCAGAGTCTAAAGCATATAATTCAACTTAGACAACCAACAAATAGAGTAGTGCAAATTCATAAATAAAACTATGCAGTTACGTGAGAATGTTCTATTCAGCAAGTAGACCGAATGGGCCTGGCCATAAATGTAATAGCAACAGTAACAATACCATAACTAAATGGGCTTAGCCCACACATGCAAAAACGAGACTTAAGGGTTCGGGCGGACATGTGGATCGCAAATGGAGCAGTGGGCTTTGACCAACTCAACAACTAAAGCCAATTTATCAACACATGCACAGATAGTAATTGCTAACAGAAACGGTCAGAATATACCCAAAAATACACACAATATACCTGAAGACCTGCTGCAGTATATGGGTTCTCAAATATGTTGTAAATACACTAAAATTAGAATGTATACTCCTACAGGTGGTGGTTAAAGGCTTAAAATGCTACATGTTGTCATTAAGGCATTACACTTTTAGGCAAGCAAAGGGAAATGTATGACCAATTTGAATACACACAGAAAATCAACACAGGAAAACAGATGATGAACCATTTACGGTTCCAGGCAACAACTAGAGGGCGGGTAGAAGGATGACTGACAACATTTATGTAGGATCAGTGAAGTAGGCATACTCATAAGTAAACAAATTCAGTTGCCGCAGGGGAAGAACCAGACAATACATATTTTCAAGAATCAAGCATTGAATTAATACTGGCACCGAGGATGGTCGTCTACAGGAGGTGATGTTCACATAGCTTTATGCTATACCTAGCTAGTTTTCCAACAAATTCATATGCAAGGTTCAGGTAGGATGCAAAAGACCATATCTGTCTTTCAAACCAATCACAGTTTCAATGCCACATTATATTACACCCACTGCTGCGTGATATGACCATGAACGACATGCAACGAGGAGGGAGTTTAGTAAATATGAGATGTCGATGCGAATGTCCCTTAGATCCCTTAATTGGTTAACATGACACACAGAAGGGTACACCGAATTCACATCGCTAAAGGATAACAGATACGAAATCTGATCATATATTGTGTTTCGATCGACAAGGGGTTATAATCTGATTTTAATAACATGCGACAGGCTTCAGTATTTGAATCTTTAGTCCAAGAAATGCAGATAATATCCCAACTAACAATTGAAAGGAAAATGCTTTACATGGACAATTTAGAAACCAAGATACAATGAACACACGTTTATAGTAGACAAATTAGACACATGTGTGCAACATCCCATACACATAAAGCTTATTCAAGTCATTTCAACTAAACCCCCTTGACAGCTTTGATGCCCAATCATAACCTAGGCATATCGATATATGAAGACATAATCATACACCAAGATAGTTCTAAACATAAATAAACTAACATAATTAGCCTGCTTAAACATTAAACACTACATACCACTAAATCAAGAGCAAAACACACCAACAGCATACAAAGAAATGAACTAGGGGGTTCTTTTCATATCATTCCAGACCTATATCCGATACGCATATAACCAGGTACTGGAAGACATGCGGGAATACCATAGACGACATTCGATTAGTTGTTAACATACGCATAAGCAATCGCGACATTTATAGCGATAATATCGCTTAAAAAGCAGATTCGAAACAAATGTGACAGACATAAACCATTGCCGAAACAACACTACACGCATATGTGGACCGTCGTCGACACCAACTAAACTTAGACATGACTTGTCACAATAACACACATTTCACGCCAAAGGAAATCAAATACGAAAGGGATGATAAATTACCTTCTCCGAGCAGCGAACCAGGGCAGTGTATCAAGTCGTCGGATTCGCTCGGAGGTTTGGTTTTTGCGATGCGAATAAAGGCGAGGATAGCTTGACTTCCGACTGCTTATGCCTATGTGAGAGGAAGGTTCTCGGATTGTTGGATCGCTAGGGGTGTCCGTCGATTCTTACCGACTTCCCAATCGAGCTCGTGTCGATCCTCGACCGAAGTTCTATTGCGTGTGTTTTTAGATCTTTGCCGAGGTGCCCTCTATCGATGCCTTTGCATGTGTTTATATAGCCATGTTTTGGGTTCCCTATTAGGTAAGTAATAAAAGGCCGATTCTGTGTATTGATAATTCGTGCTGATTCGTGCTTGAATCGTGCGATTTGTTACTGATTTCGTGTCATTTTTAGGACGAGATTTGGGGTGTGTTTATGGTAAGAAATCACTGAAGACGTGTGTGCAGGTGAAGGGAAAGGAAGGTGGGCGCGATATTTGCGAGAATCGCGGTGGGCGTGGAGTCTTTGGCGGTTGCTTTAGGTTTAGGGTTCTTCTTGTTTCCTTTGGTGTTGTCGATCAGATAAGAGAGAGAGCTGAGGGGAAAATAAAAGGGGTGAGTTGGGCGTGGGCTTGCGGGTTGGGCTGCGGGTCGCGGGTCGTGGGTTTTGGGCCAGGGCGTGGGGCGAATGGGCTGGTAGTTAGTAAAGGGTAGAGTTTAAGTGGGGCTGGGGGTATTAGTTTTAATTAGGGGTTAATTAGTTTTAGGCTAGTTAGTTTAATTAGGTATTTAATTAGGTAGTGTTTAATTAATTAGTGCTAAATAAACTAATAAATTGTGATTAAATTATTTAGGCGCTTTAAAATTATCTAGGTGCTACGTTAGTCTAATTATTTAGGTGCTAAATTAGTCTAATTATTTAGGTGCTCAATTAGTCTAATTTCGAGTTATAAAACTATTACGATAATAAATGCGGGCGTGTTGTTTAATTAATGCTTAATGCTTTAGAATGCGACGCTATTATTTAAAATTTTATTGTTATGCATTATTGCGAAGTTGAATTAAAATTAAAATGAGCTTTGAATTATTTAAATGCTAAATGCGAATATGATTTTTAAGAATTGTTTAAAGCTTTTATAAATGCGACGCTATTAAATGCATGTATTAGATAAAAATTGATTTTAAAGTTACCAATGATTACTAATAAATGCGGCTATGCTACCTGACACGACGTTATCGCTAAATTATTTATTTTATGCATTTATTAATTATTTAAGAATTACGACAAAGCTTAAAGTTAATAAGTGCGCGGGACTCTAAATGCTTAAAACTACGTAAGACGCGATGTCATTATTAAATTAATTATTTATGCTGTATTTAATGTTTTATTCACGATTTTATTATAAAAATCCTAAAAATTATTTTACAAAATTAGTGTAATTTTATAGTTAATGGCTGGACGGGAGGGTCAAAATTGGGTGTCAACACCTCTCTGCTACACCATTTTGTTGGGGGGTTTTGGGAGCAGAAAATTCATGGAAAATTCTTTTTTTCTCACAAAATGTAGAAAATTGATTATTTTCAAACTCCTTTCCATGATCAGATCTTATCCGAAAAATAGAGGAATGATATAGATTTCTAATTCTAGAGTACAATATTCTAAACATGTCAAACGTTTGAGACTTTTCTTTCAAAAAGAATATCCAAGAGTATCTTGAAAAGTCATCTACAATCACAAAGGAGTACCTCATGCCTCCTAGGCTATCTACCTCGATTGGACCCATAAGATCCATATGTAAAAGTTGAAAGCAATGAGACGTACCTGAGAAATGTCCATCACTCTGAACAACTTTGTGAGGGACACGGGTTTGCTTACCTTTGAGGCAATCTTCACACACCATGGTTTCACTCATAGGACTTAGTTTAGGAATGCCTTTTACCGCCTCATAAGATATCAATTTTCTAAGGTTGCGGTAATTGACATGTCCTAGTTTTTGATGCCACAATGTTGTGTCATCAGTCCTAACACTATTACATACCTTATGTTCTCCGACAAGATAACAATTATCACTTGTTCTTGTACCTGTCATTATGCATTTGTTAGTTTCATCATCAGACACGCATGTTTATCAAGCTTACCTCTAAGTTGTCATCACACAGTTGGCTTATACTAATTAGGTTAGCCATCAGACCATCAACGTGCAAGACATTATTTAGTGCTGGAATTCCAGGGACATTAACAGTTCCTTTTCCTATTATCTTACTCTTTCCACCTCCTCCATATGTAACATTTCCTCCATTTAGAGCTTCGTAGTTCTTTAGACAGTCTTTTGTTCCTGTCATATGGCGGGAACAGCCACTGTCAAAGTACCACGATCCAGAGATATTGGTCCTTAGTGCGGCTATGGCTACATTACAACTTGTTTTCTTGATGGGAACCCAAACCTTTTTTGTTACCTTACGATTTTTGTAGATAGAGGAGTCTCTTAGTCTAAGTTCTTTATGCAGAAGACCTTTTCTTTCTGAGTTTTAGTAACTTAAAGCAAAAAGGTTTTAAATGTCCAGATTTATTACAATAATTGCACACATAGTTGCTACCCTTCTTACGGTTCATTTCCCCATTTTTAACAAACAAGTTGGAGCATAATGTATTGATGGGATTCTTGTAGCCCAAACCAGTACATTGAGGTTGACTAATACTAAGGATTTCATCTAATTTGGAGGTGCTGTGTTAAGCTTTTTGAAGGTTGCTTGGCGGATCCAACTTTGCACTTATCTTTCCGAATTCAAGATCTTTTTGGTAAAGAGTCACTTCCGATGGTAATGGTACTTATCAAATGCATTCTCACGAGTTAGAGTTTTCACCTTTGATTCAAGTTGATTAGATTCAATGATTAAGTCCTTGCAAAGAGCTTGCAATTCCTTAATCATATCATCCTGTAGTCTTCTCGAGTCTTAGGATTAGAATCATTTTGAAATAAAACCACGTAAGCAATTGATATCGAAGAATTAAAAACTCATACATCTGTCATTGTCAGATTCTGCAGATGTTACGGTGATGTTCGGAAATGTCATGACATTTAGTGTATCACAGTCAGCTAAACCTTCATCATCTGACAGAGAATGTTCAAAAACAGTGGCCAGCATTGCTTGTGACTCTATTTCTGTATTCTCTTCCCCTTCACCTTCATCATCACTTGGAAATCCATAGACTTTTGCCAACCTTTCTTAGAGTGTTTGCACACTCGTTGGCATAATGGCCCCGTCCCGAGCGTGACATTGAATCTTTGTCAAGCTGCAGGATCGAACTCGATCGGTCGTAATTTATTCTCCTAAGTTGATTGCCTTTTTGTGCGGTGGGAAAATTCTTGGTAATTCGTGGATTGAGTCCTTGGTTTTGGTGCTCTTTAGACTTAGATTTATTCTTATCTTCGTTGAATCTTCTTAACATCGTATTGAACCTACGAGTAAGAAGAGCAACGTTGACACCATCCCCAATTTCTTCAAGTGTTTCATCCTCTTCATTGACTTAGTCTAAGGATTTTGCTTGAAGTGGCAACATCCTTGCCTTTGTATAAAGACCTTTGATTTTCCATGTTCATCTCATATGTTTTGAGAATGCTCATTAAAATATGTAGGTCCATTGTGGCAAGGCACAAATCTTAATGTTGAACTTTTCAGGAAGAGATCGAAGGGCTTTTTCAACAAGTTGATTGTTGGTCAATGGAGAACCAAGAACTTGACATTCATTAGAGATATCAATCAACTTTTCAAAATAGGTTTTAATATCCTCCGATTCCTCCATCCTTAAACGTTCATACTTACTCACGTACGAAGCTTCGTTCGTTGAACACTGAGCTACCTTCACAATGAGTTTGTAAAGTATCCCAAGCATCTCGCAAGAGAGCAATTTTGGATGAGTTTGAACATATAAAGATCAACCCATCCGAAAATAGCATTTAGTGCCTTTTCGTTGAAGCCTGCACTATTAGTTTCTTCAAAAGTCCATTCGGCCTCAGGCTTGACCAAAATGTCGCCTTCCTCGTCCGGTGGAAGCATAGGAACAGTGTATCCATTTGTAATAGATCTCCACGCTCTAACATCAATGGATTTGATGTGAGAACGTAGGCGAATCTTCCAATAAGGATAGTTTGATCCATCTAAAATAGGAAGTCTACCAATATTTGGATTAGCCGGATTCATAGTTAAGTAAAAGGACCTTAGCACTTATTATGTCAAGTGTCGGCTCTGATACCAATTGAAAGGGAGAATTGTCGAACTTAAACTATGGAATAAATACAATCAGCAAAGAAGAACAGAGGTAAACTTAAAGACAGTAAGTAATGTTCCCAAAAATGTTCTGTGACGAATCGAACATTAACAAAAACGCAGAACTAAAAGCTGAGTTTAAGATGCAGCGGAAATAAATCAAGGACATTCAAGATTGTTTTTCATAAGTTATATAATTGTATATAACTTACAGTGGTCTCATGACCAAAAATTTATTGTATAAAACTTATACAATCTTACAAATCCCTTGAGAATGAATAGTAATCCGTAAAACAAAAAGGGATTAAAAAGAAGTTAAATCCTAACTTCTAAGCCTGAAAAATCTATCTAAAATAGAAGTGAAAAACACCCTATTACAATTGCTTTGAGTTGAAAGAACAAGTATAGATCTAAGAAAGCAATTCGTAATTTTTGAACAAGTGTAATCACAAAAACAGGCTGCTCGATCCAGCTGTGTTTGAGGCAATATTTGAGACGTCTCAGATCTGAATTTTGTTCTGCAAAAACTGGATATAAAAACCTTGGAGTGAACCCTCTATTTATAGTGGAGAGTTCACCCAAGAGGTTCCTTGATTCTCGGTGGAGGTTGAGCAGAATAGGGCTGGTTGGAGCTGTTCTTCAGCCTTAAAATTCTCACCAGATTTGACTTTGTCTTCCTGAGAATGCTCCTTCCGTTATGCACTCTCCTTGGACTTGGTCTTGTTAAGTATTATCGTGTTTCCCTTAGCTCCTAACCAAGCCAAACATTCACGTGATAAAATCTTCTCGGCGAATCGCCGTGAAGATAGGCCTGACTTTTGCCAGAAATGTCCTCCCAGATGTCACGACATTTGGGATGACATTTTCCTGTTTTTACTTAACACCAAAAAGAGACATGTTACGGAAAATGTTAGGACACAGAACCTAACACTAACAAATAGTAATAGTGATGAAACATTGAATCTCCGTTTGAGAAGTACTTCAAGTGAAATAATGATTTTTTCATTACAAATCTTTTACTTTTTTCTTAAAGTCAAATTTACGTTTAGGCACAACTTTCAAATGCTCGTTTCAGCTTCAACTTCAAATACCTTTTTTCCCCAACTTCAACCATATACTGTCCAAAGACATGCTGACAAATCACTGGCATAATGTAATTCTAGATATTCTAATTAAATGGATTCTAAGCAAGTCAAAAACTTGCATTAGATAGATTAGGAGCTTCTCCTCACTGAAGGAAAGAGGTTTACCTTTAAACTTTGTAAAAGGAATTTGATCTTAAAGTTTTCTATATTGGCTTTCCCAAAAGATTTTTAGGTGTATCTGCCAAGTTAGGCTGACAACCTTTGGCCAAAAATACAACTCCAACCTCATATCAGTACTAAAATCAACAACTGTTTTGCTAGTTTTTTGTATTCCTTCAAAGTGTTCATACATACATATTAACTGTACACAGATTTTTCAGATATCTAGTTGTAAAATTGGATATCTTGTCTGGTTTTATCTCTTTTGAGTCCTTTCATTGTACCTTTATGCTTCTAAGTTGAATTTTCCTCACTGATCTCTTCAATATATAACTTCTTGTCTATTGATCATCCTTCATGACTTTGAAGGAGATGCGATCTCTTCAATATATTTCTTGTCTATTGATCATCCTTCATGACTTTGAAGCAGCATCTCCTTCTGCAGCATACTCATTGCAGGAAGAGGAGAGTAGTAACAGTGGGAAATATATTGGTTGGCTTGGCGATTAGGGCTGATTATGGTGAAGTGAGTAGGCGGAGGCGGAGGTACATGGGCAGTAGAAGGATCATTTTGAAGGTGAGGTTGATGATTGGCTGGGCGAGGGGCGATTGGGTCGGTAACTGGCGGCCTTTGTGGGGAGTTTTGGGGAATCTGTGGTGGTGGAGGTCGATCTGGGGTGGTCTGCGGGATAGTGGCCCTTTGCTCTGGCATAGGGGTATTCAAACTGATGGATAGGTTGGTCAGATTCCGTAGCCTCTCCATCTCAACCTGCATATCAGCAATCTGTTGCAGCAGCTGAGCAATACATTCTTCCTGACTGGTGATATTCCTCCCTTCTGAAGTTTCTGTTTCGCTGACAGGAACAATTCCCAAACCATTCGGCTCAGACGCCCCTGAACCAGTCATATCGTCATTTCTTGCCTTGGATCTGGTGAAGTGTGGATGCTCCGACATTGTTGAGTCAAATACGAACCGACCTTTGGGGAAGATGATAAATCTTTCTAAAAATGCAACAAACAGCGTTAGCATAAGAACATAATTTGCAATTATGTAGCAGATAATATTGCACACAACACATTCAAACGTTTCCTAACATGCAGGGGGACCTCTTTATGCCAGAGGTAGGCCTAAACGTCATATATGCGATAATGATGGATTGGTCCGAGCCATCGGAGAAATGCTTTTATTGGGACTAAAAATAATTAAATTGCAACAATGAAATGTTAAAACTAAAGCTCTATTCCTAATGCTATATTGTGCTGTTGGCGAACGTGGCGGTGGTGTTGCTAGGCCCTGCTCCTGCATCTTTCAAATATTGCATGATGTTTTGAAGTTGGTCCCACCTCTCAGGGGGAACGGTGTTGTTCCCTAATCTGCACACTTTTACCCAATTGGTCATGTCGATATCCTCGAAACCTTGCTTGCCTTTGGGGCTTGATCTACAATCTTCCTTGAACCATGCGGTATTCAGCGTACCTCGCATTGCTCGTATTTGACATCTATTTTCTCACCGTTGGTCCATTCTTGAAGGATTTGCGTCTTTCTGGGGAAAGTGCAATTTGCCCCAAACGAGACCTCTGAATCCTTCATATCCGATTGAGCGGGATTACCTTCTTGACCAAATCGCGGAGTACACGCAACGGAGCATATGGCTGAAGTCCCCTTAATCCGATGAGCTCGATGTAATAACGGTCCTTGCTCCTTACATAGGCTTTGTTGATACGGGATAGCAGTGGGTACCTCCATTGCACTTGGTTGCTAGTGCGGGATGCCAGAAATTCATACCAATCCCTAGTACCGACGGGCGAAACAAACCGCTTCATCCCGTCAGAAACTTACAATCCTATAATCATTGCTAAAACAAATGTCTGTCATATTCGATCGCTGATAAAAGTGTTCCATGGCCCACATCTGTAAGATGAGATTGCATCCCTCGAAGAAATTGGTTTCCCGTCGCTTGCATTTTCCTAGAGCTCGAAATATCTCAGCTAGAATCATGGGAACCAAAGTAAGTTGCGTGCCATTAATGCCTTCAAAAACCATCCGGGTCACAGAACATATGCAAGTACTGATCCGTCCGTGTTCAAGGGGAAACACTAGAGTGCCTAATAGAGCAACGGTGAATGCGGTATGTCGTCTAGCTTTCCATTGTCCCAGACTGCAAGAAAACTCCTTTCGGAATGACTGATAGCTATCTTGGCGACCATATCTCTCGTACAGATAATCTAGGGAAACCCAATTGTTCTCGAAGCAACGGAGTTCCTTTGTGTTTTTTAGGCCCATGTAATGCAAGAATCTCTTTCCAGATTGATTATAAGGGATGATTTGCCCTCTGTCTTGGTAAGCTAGGCTCGTGAAGTAGTTGATCTCCTCCAACGTGGGGGTGAGTTCGAAGTCTCGAAATCTGAACACTGCCTTATCCGGATCCCAGAACTGGATTAAGGCCCTAACTATGTGTTGATCCGGAGCGATGTCAAACAAAGCCGTGAGACAACCTAATTTGCTTCTGATAATCATTTTACTGCTGCCGTCGAAATTCTCCCACCAAACCTTTAGCTTTGTCGGAACACCGCTTACCATTCTGACCTCCGGGATTGTTGGAATACTGCTCATCCTATACATAAACATAAGTAAAAATGCAAAAATTTCCCAATGTTAGCATGTCACGTTGGGCTCGGATTCGTCCATTAATATCACGTAGCACATAATATGTTGTTGGTCGTTGGGTCGTGAGAAACCCTTCGACAATTGGGCGGGCCTCCTAATTGTGGTGTCGATACCAAGGACCGACCCACCTAAGGTAAATGCATGTATGACTTAGTATGAAGGGTGGTATAGCTCTATCCTAAGTTGCTAAGATTTGGCTTTTCTAGACGCAAGGTTCCCGAGCGGACAACTCGAGTGAGAAGGCTACGCGGCGGTTAGGCAGGACACTCCACGTATATTACCAACTCTCCTAAATTTGGATTTTGAAGAAAGAATTTTGCTGATGCACCCAGCGCACCTCGCATGTAGTGTGTGATTGTGTGAATTTTCCAGAGTGGAAGAAATATGAGCGGAATGCCAGTTTAAGGAAAGCAGTAAAGCAGGTAGCAATCAAAAATAAATAAAACAAAATACAACACACAAAAAATTAAATGCCAAAGTAATTGCCAAATAATTATCCTAGATCTGTTGTGGTTAAGAACCTAAATTCCCAAATGAGTCGCCATTTACATCAGCACTTTTCCGGCCGCGGCATTTATTTTCTAAACTCCTGCTGCTCAAATTAAAAGGTTAGAAAATAAAATAATAAAAGCTAAAAGGTTAAAAATGCTACAATTGCAAAAGGTGCTAAAAGTGCAGAAGAGGCTAAAATGCTAAAAAGGCTAAAGTTTAAAAGGGTGCTAAAAGAAAAAGAAAAATGCTAAAGAAGTTTGCTAGAATGCTAAGGGATTAATTTTAAAGTAAAGGGTGCTAAAAGTTCTAAAGGGTCGCTAGAAGGTTAACTTTAAAAGTTAAAAAGATGCTAGAAAAGTGCTAAAAAAGAATGCTAAAGGTATGCTGAAAGTGCAAAAATGCTAAAGGGTTCGCGGGAGTCGCCACCTAATTAGTTTGGGTGAATTAGGACACCTAAATGTTTAACTAGTTTAAAGTAAAACGTTAACTCCATTTTTATGGTCTGCTAAACTTAGTGAGATTCTGGGTAAGGGTTCTTTATTAATCTAGAGGGAAGGGGTTAGGCACCCTCTAAGATCCGCTAACTTGCGGTTGTCCTGCCAAACCTAGGGTAATTATTATGCTAAGAGTGTAATGCATGTCTTGAAAAGTATTTAAGTAAAATAGGGGAAGCATTTTTTGCTAGCATAAAAATGTGAGATTTTGTTTTAAAATATATAAAGCTAGTTCTAGCTAAAATATTATTATGCGTAAAGATGATTTATGCATTTATGACGCACCAGATAAGATACATGTGTTGTAATAATGCAAAATCTTATCATGATAAATGTATACTTATAAAAATAAGATGTGAAATACCTATTATGCAAAGGCTAACAAAATAATTTTTAATTATGAATGTTAGTAAGAGTTTATGAAGAAATTCATTTATTATGCTAAGGATAGAGTGACACTTTAACTACGTGGATATTAATGTCATTTAGTATGGCTTAGGCAATGTATAACTAGTCATAAGAATAACTAATTTAAGAAAAAGTGAATTTCTAGCGTCAGGCCCAAAGTTTAATTATTCTAAATGTGTTACTAATAGTGTAATGTCAGACAAATAATTACAACAAATAATAGGGGGGAGGATATGAATTAATAAGTGACTCGAGGAAACGGCGAGGCCATCTCGCCTATGGTTTCGGAGTCTCTGATGCGGAGTGGAAATGCACATAGATGCGGGTGTTAAATTGGTTGCGACGAGTCTCGTATTGAGACTCTTCCCTTTGCTCCAAGGTATTGCGTTTCATGTAAAAATAAGAAAAGATAAGGATTAGTATATGCCCAAAATACCGAATCAGAGTCTAAAGCATATAATTCAACTTAGACAACCAACAAATAGAGTAGTGCAAATTCATAAATAAAACTATGCAGTTACGTGAGAATGTTCTATTCAGCAAGTAGACCGAATGGGCCTGGCCATAAATGTAATAGCCAGTGAGTAACAATACCATAACTAAATGGGCTTAGCCCACACATGCAAAAAAACGAGACTTAAGGGTTCTGGACAGCTTATGTGTGACTGCAAATGGAGCAGTGGGCTTTGACCAACTCAACAACTAAAGCCAATTTATCAACACATGCACAGATAGTAATTGCTAACAGAAACGGTCAGAATATACCCAAAAATACACACAATATACCTGAAGACCTGCTGCAGTATATGGGTTCTCAAATATGTTGTAAATACACTAAAATTAGACTGTATACTCCTACAGGTGGTGGTTAAAGGCTTAAAATGCTACATGTTGTCATTAAGGCATTACACTTTTAGGCAAGCAAAGGGAAATGTATGACCAATTTGAATACACACAGAAAATCAACACAGGAAAACAGATGATGAACCATTTACGGTTCCAGGCAACAACTAGAGGGCGGGTAGAAGGATGACTGACAACATTTATGTAGGATCAGTGAAGTAGGCATACTCATAAGTAAACAAATTCAGTTGCCGCAGGGGAAGAACCAGACAATACATATTTTCAAGAATCAAGCATTGAATTAATACTGGCACCGAGGATGGTCGTCTACAGGAGGTGATGTTCACATAGCTTTATGCTATACCTAGTTTTCCAACAAATTCATATGCAAGGTTCAGGTAGGATGCAAAAGACCATATCTGTCTTTCAAACCAATCACAGTTTCAATGCCACATTATATTACACCCACTGCTGCGTGATATGACCATGAACGACATGCAACGAGGAGGGAGTTTAGTAAATATGAGATGTCGATGTGAATGTCCCTTAGATCCCTTAATTGGTTAACATGACACACAGAAGGGTACACTGGAATTCTGTCACTGCTAAAGGATAACAGGATACGAAATACAGTCATATATTGTGTTTCGATCGACAAGGGGTTATAATCTGATTTTAATAACATGCGACGTGCTTGATTTGAATCTTTAGTCCAAGAAATGCAGATAATATCCCAACTAACAATTGAAAGGAAAATGCTTTACATGGACAATTTAGAAACCAAGATACAATGAACACACGTTTATAGTAGACAAATTAGACACATGTGTGCAACATCCCATACACATAAAGCTTATTCAAGTCATTTCAACTAAACCCTCAGCGAACTTTGATGCCTAATCATAACTAGGCATATCGATATATGAAGACATAATCATACACCAAGATAGTTCTAAACATAAATAAACTAACATAATTAGCCTGCTTAAACATTAAACACTACATACCACTAAATCAGTAGCAAAACACACCAATGCAGAACAAGAAATGAACTAGGGGGTTCTTTTCATATCATTCCAGACCTATATCCGATACGCATATAACCAGTTACTGGAAGACATGCGGGAATACCATAGACGACATTCGATTAGTTGTTAACACATAAATACAATCGCGACATTTATAGCGAATAATATCGCTTAAAACAGATTCGAAAGCGACTGTGACATAAACCATTGCCGAAACAACACTACACGCATATGTGGACCGTCGTCGACACCAACTAAACTTAGACATGACTTGTCACAATAACACACATTTCACGCCAAAGGAAATCAAATACGAAAGGGATGATAAATTACCTTCTCCGAGCAGCGAACCAGGGCAGTGTATCAAGTCGTCGGATTCGCTCGGAGGTTTGGTTTTTGCGATGCGAATAAAGGGGCAGGGATAGCTTGCTGACTTCCCGACTCTGTTTATGCCTATGTGAGAGGAAGGTTCTCGGATTGTTGACTGCTGCTAGGGGGTGTCCCGTCGATTGCTACCCGACTTCCCCAACTGAGCTCTGTGTCGATCCCTCGACTGAGTTACGTGCATGTGTTTTTTAGATGCTGTCGAGGTGCCCTCTATCGATGCCTTTGCATGTGTTTATATAGCCATGTTTTGGGTTCCCTATTAGGTAAGTAATAAAAGGCCGATTCTGTGTATTGATAATTCGTGCTGATTCGTGCTTGAATCGTGCGATTTATTCTCGATTTCGTGTCATTTTTAGGACGAGATTTGGGGTGTGTTTATGGTAAGAAATCACTGAAGACGTGTGTGCAGGTGAAGGGAAAGGAAGGTGGGGTGCGGTATTTCCGGCGAGAATCGCGGGGGCTGGGGGCGTGGGTGCTGGCGGCGGTTGCTTTAGGTTTAGGGTTCTTCTTGTTTCCTTTGGTGTTGTCGATCAGATAAGAGAGAGAGCTGAGGGGAAAATAAAAGGGGTGAGTTGGGCGTGGGCTTGCGGGTTGGGCTGCGGGTCGCGGGTCGTGGGTTTTGGGCCAGGGCGTGGGGCGAATGGGCTGGTAGTTAGTAAAGGGTAGAGTTTAAGTGGGGCTGGGGTATTAGTTTTAATTAGGGGTTAATTAGTTTTAGGCTAGTTAGTTTAATTAGGTATTTAATTAGGTAGTGTTTAATTAATTAGTGCTAAATAAACTAATAAATTGTGATTAAATTATTTAGGCGCTTTAAAATTATCTAGGTGCTACGTTAGTCTAATTATTTAGGTGCTAAATTAGTCTAATTATTTAGGTGCTCAATTAGTCTAATTTCGAGTTATAAAACTATTACGATAATAAATGCGGGCGTGTTGTTTAATTAATGCTTAATGCTTTAGAATGCGACGCTATTATTTAAAATTTTATTGTTATGCATTATTGCGAAGTTGAATTAAAATTAAAATGAGCTTTGAATTATTTAAATGCTAAATGCGAATATGATTTTTAAGAATTGTTTAAAGCTTTTATAAATGCGACGCTATTAAATGCATGTATTAGATAAAAATTGATTTTAAAGTTACCAATGATTACTAATAAATGCGGCTATGCTACCTGACACGACGTTATCGCTAAATTATTTATTTTATGCATTTATTAATTATTTAAGAATTACGACAAAGCTTAAAGTTAATAAGTGCGGGCGCGGGACTCTAAATGCTTAAAACTCTACGTAAGACGCGATGTCATTATTAAATTAATTATTTATGCCTGTATTTAATGTTTTATTCGCTGCATTTTATTATAAAAATCCTAAAAATTATTTTACAAAATTAGTGTAATTTTATAGTTAATGGCTGGACGGGAGGGTCAAAATTGGGTGTCAACACCTCTCTGCTACACCATTTTGTTGGGGGGTTTTGGGAGCAGAAAATTCATGGAAAATTCTTTTTTTCTCACAAAATGTAGAAAATTGATTATTTTCAAACTCCTTTCCATGATCAGATCTTATCCGAAAAATAGAGGAATGATATAGATTTCTAATTCTAGAGTACAATATTCTAAACATGTCAAACGTTTGAGACTTTTCTTTCAAAAAGAATATCCAAGAGTATCTTGAAAAGTCATCTACAATCACAAAGGAGTACCTCATGCCTCCTAGGCTATCTACCTCGATTGGACCCATAAGATCCATATGTAAAAGTTGAAAGCAATGAGACGTACCTGAGAAATGTCCATCACTCTGAACAACTTTGTGAGGGACACGGGTTTGCTTACCTTTGAGGCAATCTTCACACACCATGGTTTCACTCATAGGACTTAGTTTAGGAATGCCTTTTACCGCCTCATAAGATATCAATTTTCTAAGGTTGCGGTAATTGACATGTCCTAGTTTTTGATGCCACAATGTTGTGTCATCAGTCCTAACACTATTACATACCTTATGTTCTCCGACAAGATAACAATTATCACTTGTTCTTGTACCTGTCATTATGCATTTGTTAGTTTCATCAGTCACTGTACACGCATGTTTATTGAAGCTTACCTCTAAGTTGTCATCACACAGTTGGCTTATACTAATTAGGTTAGCCATCAGACCATCAACGTGCAAGACATTATTTAGTGCTGGAATTCCAGGGACATTAACAGTTCCTTTTCCTATTATCTTACTCTTTCCACCTCCTCCATATGTAACATTTCCTCCATTTAGAGCTTCGTAGTTCTTTAGACAGTCTTTTGTTCCTGTCATATGGCGGGAACAGCCACTGTCAAAGTACCACGATCCAGAGATATTGGTCCTTAGTGCGGCTATGGCTACATTACAACTTGTTTTCTTGATGGGAACCCAAACCTTTTTTGTTACCTTACGATTTTTGTAGATAGAGGAGTCTCTTAGAGTGCTGTCTGAAGTTCTTGACAGCATTCTGGAAGACCTTTTCTTTCTGAGTTTTAGTAACTTAAAGCAAAAAGGTTTTAAATGTCCAGATTTATTACAATAATTGCACACATAGTTGCTACCCTTCTTACGGTTCATTTCCCCATTTTTAACAAACAAGTTGGAGCATAATGTATTGATGGGATTCTTGTAGCCCAAACCAGTACATTGAGGTTGACTAATACTAAGGATTTCATCTAATTTGGAGGTGCCTGTGTTAAGCTTTTTGAAGGTTGCTTGGCGGATCCAACTTTGCACTTATCTTTTCGAATTCAAGATCTTTTTTGGTAAGAGTCACTTCCAGTCGGGTAATGGTACTTATCAAATCTGCATTCTCACGAGTTAGAGTTTTCACCTTTGATTCAAGTTGATTAGATTCAATGATTAAGTCCTTGCAAAGAGCTTGCAATTCCTTAATCATATCATCCTTAGAGTCTTCTCGAGTCTTAGGATTAGAATCATTTTTTGAAATAAAACCACAGAAGCAATTGATATCTGAAGAATTAAAAAACTCATACATTGCTTTATTCTTTGTATCTGCGGATGTTACGGTGATGTTCGGAAATGTCATGACATTTAGTGTATCACGATCGGCTAAACCTTCATCATCGACGAGAATGTTCAAAAGCGATGGCGGCATTGCTTGTGACTATTTACGTATTCTCTTCCCCTTCACCTTCATCATCACTTAGGAAATCCATAGACTTTTGCCAACCTTTCTTAGAGTGTTTGCACACTCGTTGGCATAATGGCCCCATCGGCGGGAATGACATTGAATCTTTGTCAGTGCTTGGATCGAACCTGGATCGGTCAGAATTTATTCTCCTAAGTTGATTGCCTTTTTGTGCGGTGGGAAAATTCTTGGTAATTCGTGGATTGAGTCCTTGGTTTTGGTGCTCTTTAGACTTAGATTTATTCTTATCTTCGTTGAATCTTCTTAACATCGTATTGAACCTACGAGTAAGAAGAGCAACGTTGACACCATCCCCAATTTCTTCAAGTGTTTCATCCTCTTCATCGACTTAGTCTCTAAGGATTTTGCTTGAAGGGCAACATCCTTGCCTTTGTATAAAGACCTTTGATTTTCCATGTTCATCTCATATGTTTTGAGAATGCTCATTAAAGTATGTAGGTCCATTGTGGCAAGGTTATGTGTTCTTCAATCGCACAAATCTTAATGTTGAACTTTTCAGGAAGAGATCGAAGGGCTTTTTCAACAAGTTGATTGTTGGTCAATGGAGAACCAAGAACTTGACATTCATTAGAGATATCAATCAACTTTTCAAAATAGGTTTTAATATCCTCCGATTCCTCCATCCTTAAACGTTCATACTTACTCATGAGCATGCGAAGCTTCGTTCGTTGAACACTTGAGCTACGCCGCGTGAGTTTGTAAAGTATCCCAAGCATCTCGCAAGAGAGCAATTTTGGATGAGTTTGAACATATAAAGATCAACCCATCCGAAAATAGCATTTAGTGCCTTTTCGTTGAAGCTGCGCACTATTAGTTTCTTCAAAAGTCCATTCGCCTCGGGCTTGACCAAAATGTCGCCTTCCTCGTCCGGTGGAAGCATAGAACGATGTATCCATTTGTAATAGATCTCACGCTCTAACATCAATGGATTTGATGTGAAACGTGGCGAATCTTCCAATAAGGATAGTTTGATCCATCTAAAATAGGAAGTCTACCAATATTTGGATTAGCCGGATTCATAGTTAAGTAAAAGGACCTTAGCACTTATTATGTCAAGTGTCGGCTCTGATACCAATTGAAAGGAGAATTGTCGAACTTAAACTATGGAATAAATACAATCAAAGAAAGAAACAGGTAAACTTAAAGACGATAAGTAATGTTCCCAAAAATGTTACGTGATACGAATCGAACATTAACAAAAACGCAGAACTAAAAGCTGAGTTTAAGATGCAGCGGAAATAAATCAAGGACATTCAAGATTGTTTTTCATAAGTTATATAATTGTATATAACTTACAGTGGTCTCATGACCAAAAATTTATTGTATAAAACTTATACAATCTTACAAATCCCTTGAGAATGAATAATGTCAAGTAAAACAAAAGGGATTAAAAAGAAGTTAAATCCTAACTTCTAAGCCTGAAAAATCTATCTAAAATAGAAGTGAAAAACACCCTATTACAATTGCTTTGAGTTGAAAGAACAAGTATAGATCTAAGAAAGCAATTCGTAATTTTTGAACAAGTGTAATCACAAAAACAGGCTGCTCGATCCAGCTGTGTTTGAGGCAATATTTGAGACGTCTCAGATCTGAATTTTGTTCTGCAAAAGCGGATATAAAAACCTTGGAGTGAACCCTATTTATAGTGGAGAGTTCACCCAAGAGGTTCCTTGATTCTCGGTGGAGGTTGAGCGAGAATAGGTGGTTGGGTCGTTCTTCAGCCTTAAAATTCTCACCAGATTTGACTTTGTCTTCCTGAGAATGCTCCTTCCGTTATGCACTCTCCTTGGACTTGGTCTTGTTAAGTATTATCGTGTTTCCCTTAGCTCCTAACCAAGCCAAACATTCACGTGATAAAATCTTCTCAGCTTCAGAATCTGCTCGTGAAGATAGGCACAACTTTTGCCAGAAATGTCCTCCCAGATGTCACGACATTTGGGATGACATTTTCCTGTTTTTACTTAACACCAAAAAGAGACATGTTACGGAAAATGTTAGGACACAGAACCTAACACTAACAAATAGTAATAGTGATGAAACATTGAATCTCCGTTTGAGAAGTACTTCAAGTGAAATAATGATTTTTTCATTACAAATCTTTTACTTTTTTCTTAAAGTCAAATTTACGTTTAGGCACAACTTTCAAATGCTCGTTTCAGCTTCAACTTCAAATACCTTTTTTCCCCAACTTCAACCATATACTGTCCAAAGACATGCTGACAAATCACTGGCATAATGTAATTCTAGATATTCTAATTAAATGGATTCTAAGCAAGTCAAAAACTTGCATTAGATAGATTAGGAGCTTCTCCTCACTGAAGGAAAGAGGTTTACCTTTAAACTTTGTAAAAGGAATTTGATCTTAAAGTTTTCTATATTGGCTTTCCCAAAAGATTTTTAGGTGTATCTGCCAAGTTAGGCTGACAACCTTTGGCCAAAAATACAACTCCAACCTCATATCAGTACTAAAATCAACAACTGTTTTGCTAGTTTTTTGTATTCCTTCAAAGTGTTCATACATACATATTAACTGTACACAGATTTTTCAGATATCTAGTTGTAAAATTGGATATCTTGTCTGGTTTTATCTCTTTTGAGTCCTTTCATTGTACCTTTATGCTTCTAAGTTGAATTTTCCTCACTGATCTCTTCAATATATAACTTCTTGTCTATTGATCATCCTTCATGACTTTGAAGGAGATGCGATCTCTTCAATATATTTCTTGTCTATTGATCATCCTTCATGACTTTGAAGCAGCATCTCCTTCTGCAGCATACTCATTGCAGGAAGAGGAGAGTAGTAACAGTGGGAAAAATGAAGATCGGCAGTGTTGTTTAGATGTGTATCCGCTTTCTTGAAAAATAAACTTTTTTTGTTCAACAATGAAAACCATTCATTGGATTCCAATTATGGGAGGCTCCTGCTGCAGAGTCACCAGGCCAGCTTCTTCACGGGACAAAGAGATTGGCAAAGTAGCCTGTAGTGAAGGTCAAACAAAAGAAGAGAAATTAACATAAATAACCGCGACGAAAATAGTAGGCTAGCAAATGCATATTTTTTGTATATTGGTGTATTACATACAATATACATTTTTTATACATAATAGTGTGTATTGTTTTGTATATTTGGCTAGTGAATGTAATTATTTTTGGCCGACCAGCCAGATGCGTAATATATTAAGGTGAAGCTTGGAAGGAAAAAAAGACGCTCTCACACACCTGTTGGTGTTGCCGGTGGTGGTGGCAAGAGGTCACTGCTTTCATTACGATGTAGAGAGGCAGAACTATGCATGTAACTCTTAGAAGTAGCATCTGCAAGCATTGGGTAACAATTAAGAAAGCATTCTGTATAATAGGAATACTTACAATCTCATTTTCCCTATTCAACTACCTTACCGTAAGGTCAGTAACCAATGGAAGAGAGTAGTCCCCTGCTTGATTGATTATAGAGGGAAGAGCGTGACGTATAAATACAAGCAGCATAAACTATTAAGAATAAACAAAATGAAAAAAGAAGTTAGGATGCCACATAGTATAAATTAGGAAATTGCCAAACCTGGTTTCCCAGAGTAGAAAGAAGTCTTTCCAGATTCAGAATGGGTGAGTGATTTTAATACTTGTTTCTTATGTATCAGAAAATATGCTACTACTTGTTTGATATGTATTCTAGCCAAACACGGAAACTAGTGCATTGTATAATTTCATGTTCTTCGGAGTGATCACTTTTTGTGTCGTATCTCAATTTAATAAACTACATTCCTGTTCAGCTATGTTGCTCAAATGATAGTTTCAATTAGGGATAATTACATTTCTGGACCGCTCAAAAGAATAATAACCAACAAATTTATAGGTTTTGTATATTAAGTATAAATATACATATAATACATATGTATACACAAAATATACATAATCTGTGTTTAGGTTTTGTATATTTTGGCTAGTGGCCGTAATTAGTTTCGGCCGATGGACCAAAAATGAAAAAAGCCCCAATTATCATGGCTCATATTACCTGTTACGCGCATAGGAAGGTTTGAGTGTGTGTATCTATGAAGCACGGACACTTCATTTAGGGTGAGGTGTCCGTGTCGGACACCTCATCGGACACGAAACGCCACGGACACGCCTCGGACACGTGTCCGGGACGTTTCCCAGCAAAAAAAAAAAAAAAAATCGGACACGGCAGGGGGGACACGGCAGGGACATTTTTTTTTTTTTTAGAAAAAGTTTAGTTTTAATTTTATTTGATTTATTTTAAGTAAATTTATATTTATTTGAATTTGGGTATTGGGACATACTTATGTATTAGTTTATGGACTATGATCTTATAAATTATGTATTGAATATTTGATTGATTGTCAATTTGTTATGAATGTTTCTTTTTAATTTGGTACATATTTAATTTGGTATTTTGGTTATTTGGTTATTTGGTTATTTGGTATATAACAAATTTGAATTAAATTTATAATTTATGTATGAATGTGAAGCTTTAATAATATTAATTTTAGTATTTTATATATTATATTATATTATATTATATTATATATATATATATATAAATATTTTTTAATTTATTTTTACAGCCGTGTCCCTGCCGTGTCGTGTCCCCTATTTTTCAAAATTGTCGTTTCCGCGTGTCCGTGTCCGTGTCCTATCGGACACCTCTCGCGTGTCCGTGCTACATAGGTGTGTATACATATATACACAGATGAATGTGTATGGAGAGAGAGAGAGAGAGAGATTACTATTATGGCAAATACACGACAACACATTATGCTTCTTGATGTAGAAACTCCATCTTCAATAGTGTCAGAGTTGATGAGATTGTGATCAGTTGAAACAACTGCTATCACACGTTGATTATTCAAGTTCCTTCTGACAATTCGCCAATTCCCCCTGATAGAAACACCATATACATATGTTCTCAAGTGATCTAATGAGAAAGCAACATGGAAATGTGACAATGGGATATTCATATTCTCTATTATGTATAGTTACTATATATTTCGGAAAAGCGTGAAAGAAAAAAAGACACCTTAAGTTCATAGGAATACCCCCAAGGTGGAAAATAGAGGGTGGTGCTGTGTAACCAGGCCTGAAAGGCTAATAACACAAATGCAAATATAAGAAAATAAGATATCAACACTAACTGAATCAATTAACCATGTGCTAAACTACTGTAATGTACCCAAATAATCAAATAGGAAATTAGGAAATATGTCTGACCTGGTGGCAGATCTCACAAATGGTATCACCCTTCTCATTACACCACCTTTGAACGCATCTACGATGTGCATACTGGAAGAAAAAAGACAATCCAAAAGCAGTTGCAAAACAAGTTTAAGTAGAAAATACTATAATAATAGAAATGGAAGGAGAACAGAGTAATGCATTTAGCACACCCCTATCTATATCTTGGTCTAAGTTTACATCATATATCGCTCTGGAGAGATTTTTTATTGCTATTTGGAATTGGAGAAACACAGCAAAACACTAGACAATTATGTGGAGACAAGAAGATAAGTGAATCAGCACACACGTGGACACATCTGGCAAACCCCATCCCCCTCGGGACTGGGGCAAGGAAAGAAGAGAAGGTAAAAGAAGAACAATTTCAAAGAATATTCAACACCATTACGTTTCAGCGACAAAATATCCGTAGAGGTTCTGGATCACCAAAGCAAAACAATGAGAAAGGTAGAATTCAGGATCTTCAAGATTTTTTTCAAGTGGACAGATAGTAATTTCCAATAACAAACTGGTTTGAGGGCCCAAAAATAAAAGAAGAAAAGGAAGAAAAACATAGACGAGCCAACTTTCAAGATTAGAGATAAAAAAAAACAGAAATTGTGTAGAAGGCATTAAACAGTTATAACACTCAGAAGTATGAAGAAAAAACTAACTCTACTATGCATGCATAACACAAATTTGATTTTGAGCAAAAAATACAAAATATTTTACATTAATCTATCAGAAGCACAAGCATGCCAAAAGACTAAAACACCAATTGATAACATATTTGCATACTTTAACTGAAAGATAATGTAATAAACAAGGGTCGACGAACCTTCAAGCTACCACAACAAGAGCAAGGAGTCTCCATATTTGAATCAAAATCCTCATCTTGGCATATCCTACATTCTACCATTTTCCTTGGAGTTAAAACAACATCACAACTTTGGGAGGAGCAATCAGCGATTGGGTCATTGGTTGTCCATGTTGCTAACTGATTCTGGTTCCTGCTCTCAATTGCAGCCTCCAAAGTTGATTCAGTCAGCAAACGATCAACCAGAAAAACAAAGTGGTCTCCCATCCTTTGCTGATATGAAAAAGACACAAACTTATACCTTGAACAACCTGTTCGATACCAGAACTGTCTGAAATTAGAACATAAAAAAGATGTTTCTAAAGAATTTAAAAAAAACATATTATAGGAAGAGCAGTAGTACGAAACAAAGGCTGTTAGATAGTTTGTAATGTATATGAAGTGGGATTGTCCTACACCGGAAGACGAAATGAGTTTGAAGGCTCTATTAATTAGAAGCCATGGTATTTTCATGTTTATTTAGAACTTGAATTTAGATGGACATATCTGTTCATGAAATAAGATGGAAATTCAAAATAGTCACTTTTCTGACTCTATAAATTAAGCCTTCCTGTAGAAGGTTGCTAAAAAAATCTGAAGGTATAACCATAGGCTTTGTTGTATCGTAAAGAGAATTGCTTGTATTTTTCCCAATTTGTTTACGGGCAATATTTCTTTAAGAAAAGTCCGTGTTTTTCACGCATCAAAGCCATATCTTCTTCAATTATGTTTTTTTCTATTTTTCTAACAAAGTCATACAAGAAAACCAAATATTCATGTAGGAACTAAAAGAGCTGATTAGCTTCATCTGTAAAGAAGCTATAAGGAAACAACCACTAGGAAATAATTGAAGAGTTTAACTTAGAAGAATGAGACAAGTTTAATCAGCAATAACATAAGCTTATCAGATTGAAACATAAAAAAGTGCCCAGACAGCTGCCCAAGAAAATGACAAAAACAAAAACCAAGAAAACCCCTGCATAAAACATTAGCTAAAAGGAGACAAAAACATAGAAAATATACCTTAGCAAAGAACAAAATGAAAAAAAGATTGAAACTTTGGGGAAACCATATGGCAAAACTAGTGGGGGTCCGGGAAGGACCCGACTACAAGGATTGGACTATTTTCACCGCTTGAACAATTGACATGACAATAACTTTACCAGTTAAGGTCCCGAATAAAACGAGACAAAAGCAAGAAAAGAAAAAAGTACCCTAGCAAAGAACAAAATGGAAACTTTGGGCAAACCCAAATTGCAAAAGTAGCTTTTTAATCAATACCAAAATAAAATAGGAAGAAAGGAAGGGTATTTAAGAATACCCAGATGCCAAAAAGTGATCTTTAGCATAAATACCAATAAACAAACATCAAAACAAAGAGGGAATTCAAGCAAATATATGCATAGAAAGGAACAGAAAAGAAGATAAAGACTTACAACAAAGGGATTGGATATCTTCAAGCTAAGAATTAAAACTTTCAGAAAGAAACAAGAAATTAGCACTATTAATAGAACACAATTTATAGTATATGTAAAATATATTGAACAGACCAGCAAGTAGCCAAGTTGGTCAAGTTGTTGGGGGGAGTTGGAGAGCGCGAAACCGAATAGTCACGAGTTCGATTCACTCTGTCAACACCTTCTTAGTTGAGTCTGTCATACATGGCTTGCCAAGTATTGTTTACCGGCTGATGTTGCGGGTCCCGTCATCAAAAGAAATATATATATATATATATATTGAACAGTATAGTCTCTGTTTCATGCTACTCCACAGTAATCAATCATGAGCATTTTATAATGAAACCAAATTTGAAAATGCCCCACTTCTCCATGAGACCATGACTCGTGCCACCTTTGAGGGCCACACATACACACAACATATTTGATTTAATTTATATATAATCAAATTAATTATTCTAAATTACTTGAAATCCACTATGTCAATTTTTTGCATGAGTTTTATTATATTTGATTTTAGTGCGAAATTATGATTTTGTGCTTATAGATTCGAATCTAGACAAGATAATTTATCGGATACCAAATAAATTATTTGTACATATTAAGTTAGATTTTTAAGCACAAGTACATATAAAATTTGGATACAAGCTTGTAGCTCCGCTCTTATGGAAGACTCGTTGTATCTGATTTCTGGGCTAAATTTACTAAATACTATCTCAAACTTGACATTATTTATCAGTTAGACGTTCAAACTTACTTGCTAACCAAATAAATATCTCTACTTACTTAGTGGCTGAGTTATATAGTAGTAGTAATTTAGTCTTGGTTATTTTTCTAGATAACATAACTTTTAGTAAATTTGATATATGTACTCCCTTTGTTTATTTTTTGTGGCACAAGTTTTTAAACAGAATAATATTTTTTATATTAAAAAATAATTTAATTTTAATTTTTTCTTTATTTTATATTTTTATAGCAATAAAAATATCTTGAAAAGTTATAAGTTTTAATAATGAAATATATAGTCAATCAAATACCATCACAAAAATTGAACGGGGAGTGAGTAAATATTTCAAAAATGAAAGAGGAGTTAGGGACTTCTCATGTTCCAAGATTTATGTAACATAGATTTTACTTCTAGCTGGTGGTTTAATTGAGCAAATGCTAAAGGTTTAGTACAGCTCAACATACGATGATTTTACCAATCAATCAAGTCGAATAATAATTGTCAATTTCAGTTACAAGTTACAACATAGTACATGATTAATACAACTCATATTTAGTAATAGTTTCATTAATTTAGTGATCATGATAGTGTACCCTATATGCTGGTTAAATTATATGTACCGAAACGTTTGCCTTTTATTTCACTTTTCAATAGATTATGCATTTATGGTAAAGCCTAATGGAATTTACAATACGAATATCAAGAAAAAGTCAGATTTTTTTTTGGTTTCCATCCAGTGTTCGTGATCCGTATTGGGGCCCGACTATATTCAGATTCGCGCCGCGTAGGGCGCCATTGGGGGAAGTGCTTCCCACCAAAAAAAATTCATACCTAGGGCCCGAACCCGAGATCTCTGATTAAGAGAGGAACAACGCATCTGATGCACCACGTCCTTTGATAATAGAAAAAGTCGAATTATTTGACAACTCCTATGGTTCATCGTCAGTTTTGTTATATCAAATCACTAATTAATCATTTCGTCTCTTAGTTTCAAACTAGTTTTTTTGTTTTTTTCTCTTCAAAATATTGCATTATACACTGGACATATTTAAATTAGTTTTGCAAGTGATTTTTTTTTTCGCTCACAAAATTTTAAATTTTTTAACGTGAAAAACATGTGCAAACATAAATTCAACTTCAAATTATTATTTTACAACTTCATTTTTGTGTTACATTTCAACTAAATCTATATCCAAACGTCTGCACAGTATTTGTTTCCTGGTTTTGGAAATACCTATGTTTTTTATCAATCATTATTAATTATTAAGATCAGGGGGAGGGGAGAGCTCTATGCTTTGCGTTTATGCCTTGTTTTGACATAATATATTTACTTAAACGTTATTTCTTTTGAAGAAAATGACTTAAATTTCAATAAATTAATATCTACAGTGTAAACATGTATATTATAGAAATAATTGTATTCCTACCTATAATTAAAATATTTTCATATATTGTGTAAATATAATTATGGTAAGTCTAGAATTCCTCTTTTGTATAGGCTTAGGATTCCTATTGTATAAGGGATGAATATTGTACTTTATATATACTTTGATATTAATGAGAAGACTCCCTAAGGGAGATTAATATCATCTTACAATGTAAACGTGTATATTATAGAAATAATTGTATCTCTACCCATAATTAGAATATTTCCATTTATTGTGTAATTATAATTATGGTAAGACTAGGATTTCTCTTTTGTATAGACTTAGGATTCCTATTGTATAAGAGATGAATATTGTATTCTATATATACTTTGATATTAATGAGAAGACTCCCTAAGGGAGATTAATATCATCTTACATGGTATCAGAGCGAAAAAGGAGAAGGTGGGGGCGAAGCCGTCGGAGGCGCCACGACGCCTGGATCTAGCGCTGAGTGACAGGCCTCTCTGGAAATATGGTGCAGCGTCGCCTCAACACTGGGCTGCGGTGCTGTCGACGAGTCAGAAGAGATAAGCTGATCAAGGATGATGGGAGAGATAGCAGGCTCGTCAAGAGTGAGTAATCCGGTTTTTGGAATTTCTGAAGATTCAAAAATGAGAATGTGGTCTCGTCGAATGTGACGTGACGAGAGATGTGGATTTGACGAGTGGACAGGTCGTAGCATAGATAGCCCCTATGGTTCGGTGGGAAGCCTAGGAAGACACATGGAGTGGACCTAGGAGCGAGCTTGTGAGGGGAGGTAGAGCTAAGGTTGGGATAGCACAGACAACCGAAAATTCGTAGATGATCATAGGAGGGGACTCTATGATAGAGAATTTCGGTAGGCGTCATGTTGTGAAGAGTGCTAGTAGGGAGAATGTATGTAAGGTGGATTAGGAAGTCAATAGATCGAAAGAAAGAGAGACCAAAAACGAACCAAAAAACAAAGGATTAGATAATTGTCTCTTTAAAAAAACAATTATATTAACATATCTACAAAAATGAAAAAGGACTCCTCTCGTGAAGGCAGAATTTTAAAATATGATCATACACGATACAAATATGAATTAATTGGGCCACCAAATCAAATACCACATGCTTATATAAAAATATATATATTGAATGTCATTTTCAGTTATGATGGGCTTAATTTGCCTGACTGGTGATCTTCCAAAAAAGCCTATTTGTGTACCAATTGATTAGTTGGCTAACTTTTTGTAGAGTTTTGTATAATTATATATCCTTGTAAACTTGTTTTACGTGTTGAAAAACTTTAAATTTTGTTGACGAAGCGCCAATCGCTTTCTTTCGAGTGCGACAGAAACCTTGACGCAGAAAGCACGCAAACCACGCCAACATGTAAACCACACTTCTGGCAAGCCATGATGCGCCAACCAAGAAGGTTTATGCAGGATCGAACTCGTGACCTGGCCCGCGCTTCATCAAGCATAATTAACTCGCTACCCTCATGCGGGTTAAAAAACTTTAAATTAACGTTAAAGTCTTAGCTCTTTCATTGGTTTGGTTGGTAACCTCCCAATATCTCATGCATGCATGAAGTCAAGATCATGCTTCTCTTTTCTTCAATAATTTATTTTGGCATATACTTCTTCCATGCAGAGAGGAGCAGTTTATATATATATATATATATATATATATATATATATATATATATTTTAATTAATATGAGAAAATGGAAACACCGACGATGAGAATTGAACTCATATCTGTATTCTATGGTGCTAATGGCAAAACCATGCTTTTTATTAAGAAAGTTTAAAACATGAAGAAGTAAATACACAAAAAATTAAGAGGATTGAACATATATTATATCCCATGAGGTTCCAACATTTTCTCCTTAATTGACCTAGGAGTTGTTCCCGGGCATCCTAAAAAAAAGGTTACTATACACCCCAACCCCATCCCTTGGGAAAAAAAAGGTAGCACTGAAGAAAGGAAAGAGCGAGATGGTGATTTTTGTTGTTCCCGCGAAGCGAAATTTTCACTCCTTTTTTTTTCTTGCAGTCAAGAGAGGAGCGAAACAACTAGAGCACAGGAAGACGACGTTCTTTATAATACATAAAAATTATTTTAACTTTTTATATACAATGTGAAAGGGGATTATCGAACTTAAACTATGGAATAAATAAAATCAGCAAAGAAGAACAGAGGTAAACTTAAAGACAGTAAGTAATGTTCCCAAAAATGTTCTGTGACATGAACTGGAACATTAACAAAAACGCAGAACTAAAAACTGAGTTTAAGATGCAGCGGAAATAAATCAAGGACACCAAAGATTGTTTTTCATAAGTTATATAATTGTATATAACTTATAGTGGTCTCATGACCAAAAATTTATTGTATAAAAATTATACAATCTTACAAATCCCTTGAGAATGAATAGTAATCCGTAAAACAAAAGGGATTAAACTAACTTCTAAGCCTGAAAAATCTATCTAAAATAGAAGTGAAAAACACCCTATTACAATTGCTTTGAGTTGAAAGAACACTTATAGATCTAAGAAAGCAATTCGTAATTTTGAACAAGTGTAATCACAAAACAGTCGCTCGATCCAAATTATGTTTGAGGCAATATTTGAGACGCCTCGATCTGAATTTTGTTCGCAAAACTGGATATTAAAACCTTGGAGTGAACCTCTATTTATAGTGGAGAGTCCACCCGAGAGGCTCCTTGATTCTCGGTGGAGGCCGAGAATAGGGTTGGTTGGAGCTGTTCTTTAGCCTTAAAACTCTCACCAGATTTGACTTTGTCTTCCTGAGAATGCTCCTTCCGTTATGCACTCTCCTTGGACTTGGTCTTGTCAAGTACTATCGTGTTTCCCTTAGCTCCTAACCAAGCCAAACATTCACGTGATAAAATCTTCTCAGCTTCAGAATCTGCTCCGTGAAGATAGGCAAAACTTTTGCCAGAAATGTCCTCCCAGATGTCACGACATTTGGGATGACATTTTCCTGTTTTTACTTAACACCAAAAAGAGACATGTTACGGAAAATATTAGGACACAGAACCTAACACTAACAATCTCCCCCTTTTTGTCTTTCTTCACAAAACTAAATAGTTCACTGATTTTATCACTGGCAAATCTCTCAACCTTTAACCTGAAACAGTTATAAAGCACGATATATACATTATGTGCCAGTAAGTTACTCGAATCAGAGTAAGATGCAAATGCGAGTATACATCTAAAGGATTAATGCACTGAAACCATCAATATACACATAAACAAAGATAGAATAAATAGCAATATATAAACAATTAAAATGTCTCAAATCACAAGTCAAATAACTACAGTCCATAACTAAAAGTATTCAACCACTGCTACTTAGCAGCCTAAACACAGCAACACAACCTCAGAGCTATTTCATTTCCAGATGTCTTCTGGTTTCATCTCCCCCTGCATCAAGATCCCCTCTGTTTGAGCATTCACCGCTACCGCTCCCCCGACTGCACTCCATCTCCCTTTTGGGAAGAAAGCAAAAATAGGTAACGTTCCTAGCTTCCACCGTGGCTTTTCGTACTGGTCCACTCTCGCGATCCGGGCATTGAGCTTTGCAATCTCGCACCACCAGCTTGTAAAGGACGATCGCGTGAGATGTTACCGAGATGTGCGGGACATTTCTCGTAACACTAGCACTTCCACCGTATTCGCCCATGGAAGATCAATGACTCGCTTTGCTCTTCAGATCGCCTGATTAACGACGATACTTCAGTTCTTTCCAGAGCAGATCCTGCCAGGGGCTTGAACTCCCGCGAGGTTAGTACCTTAAAGATCAATGAGGAAAGGGAAGGATGATACTGTGTCCTTTTCGCCATATTTACAACTGTTGAAAGATTGTTTTTCCTATATCAACATTTAAACCTTTTCCTATTTTGTATAGAGCAATGCTTGTTCAATTGTTACAATTGATTTGTTCAAAGAACACAACCAACAGGTATCATTAACTTGTGCAAAACAAAGAAATAAGGCAATGAGTCCGGATGTTGGACACCTTGAAACCCATTTCTTCACAACTCCACCGTGAGGTATGAAATCACTTCATCCCTATCATTTATCACTTCCCGCTCGCCTCTCATCATCATTCACTCTATTCAAACATTGGTTAATTGTAGTCGTGTGAAGTCATAAAATTTGTTATGAAATACTTTCCCAAAGCTTTTTGACTTGGGTTTCTCTATTTTGCTTGTTAGATTTGCATAAAATAACTTCACTACCTTGTCTACATAAGGACATTTGTTATTTACCGAGTCTAGTAGATTTCTTGAAGTGAAGAAATCCACCGCATCGTGGCTACTACAAGACGCAATGTCCAATACCTTCTCGTTCGAATGGCTCGACCGTTGAACCAAGACCAATGTTTTGAGTGATCGTCATTAAAAACTCGGAGAGAAAGGGGTTACCTCGCACGCAGATTCAGAGCTACCGCTTGTTAGACCTCGACACCTGAATCAAGATGATTCGTAAGATGTCATAACATTTTCTCGTGACATCTTGAGAGTTGTTGATGATTTTGTTTCCCGAAGTATGACCGCATTTCTTGAAATAAAACTTATTCGAGGGTGTCGTTCGAATCTCATCTTCCTCACCGGATTCTCGCAGATTTGTGAAGGAAGGTGAAGCGGTGATTCCTGGGATTCACCCGAAAGGGTCTTTTCTCGAATCGCCAGAATCGAGCTTGAAGAGGAGGAGTTCGACTTCTTCCTTTTCAGTGGAGGATTCACCATCGCCAAAGGCCTTCTCAAAGTTTCTGACCGACTGCGAGTGGGAAAAGTTGCTTGATTTGTCCTCTTTGGTAGGACTAAACATTCGGGTTTCTAAGTTGATAGGATTATTTGTTTCCCTGGATAGGCGATTTCTAGAGGTTCTCGAAAGCACTTATCACCAAATGCGCACAACGATGGTGGACTTGTGCTCATTGGAGAGTGTTCGACCGTGGTGACATTTTTGGTGACATGGGTGAGACATCCATTGGAGAGAAAGGTGAAGAAGAGAAGGAGAAGTTAGGATTTTCTGAGGTTACGGGAATGGGAGAAGTTTGTGAGGGAGATGTGTTGTGCGAGGGATTCATTATGGGTAATGAGCTAAAATTTCGTTCCCGCCCTTTTTTTTTTTTTTTTTTTGTTGTTTCTTGGAGGAATTTTCTTTGGAAGTGAGAATTAGTATTTTAGTGAATGGGTATTTATACACTTGGCAAAAACTATCTACATAAGTGTTTAAGTTCTATACAAAGACTAGTTCCTAAGGTTTAGAGGTTGTTTCAAAATAGACATCAAAACCAAGAGAAATTTTTCAACAAAACCAACTCAACATTAATCGACAAAAACTGAAATCTCGGTGTTATCGTAAATGTTAGCACATTTTGTGTAACACGAGTCATTTTCTCATAGAATGTTAGCTTTAAGAACTAAACAAGACACTTTATGTAGTTTTGTCTCTAAATTAGTGGAACAATGTATATTGAGTCCAAATAGATAAGATCTTGTGTCTATCATTATAAGTATGTTGATACTCCTATAGAATAGGAACGGTATCAATTTTGTGGGCTTTGCCCAACATTTTACAATTGCCGAGGAATTTAAGGCTTTGCCTTATTTTTGATACTCCTTTTATGATTTTTATATCATCGCAGAGAACGGTATCATTTTAAAAAGGTGTTCCTTTGAGAAGTCATGACCCGTTAGATACACAAAACAACTTTAACATTTTACCAAAAGAAGCGGTTCAGATTTTACATGGATGAATGTTACCACAAATGTCGTGACATTTCGGATAACACACCCCAAAAGTTGTTGATTTTTATATTGAACAGAGACCGAGAGAGTTTTTCAAGTTTGAAAACCTCTCATGATCTAAAGCTTTTGTAAAAATATCAGCTAGTTGATGAGAAGTGTCAACATAATCGATTCTAACTAGCTGTTTTTCAACCAAGTCTCGAAGAAAGTGATGTCTTATATCTATATGTTTTGTACGAGAGTGCTGGACCGGATTTTTAGAAATATTGATGGCACTCATATTATCACAGTACAAAACTAAGATATTTTTTGAAACACCATAATCGTCTAACATGTGTCTTAGCCATATTAATTGAGAGCAACAACTCCCCGCTGCTACATATTCAGATTCAGCAGTTGAGAGTGAGACACAATTTTGTTTACGACTGTACCAGGAAACTAAGTTATTGCCAAGGTAAAAACATCCTCCACTAGTACTTTTTCTATCTTCCACATCCCCAGCCCAATCCGAGTCACTATATCCTATTAGATTAGGATTAGTGTCTTTGGAATACCAAATTCCCAACTCACATGTGCCGGCAACATATCTTATGACACGTTTGACAGCATTTAAGTGGGAAATTTTAGGGCATGCTTGGAATCGTGCACACACACAAACACTAAACATAAGATCCGACGACTCGCGGTGAGATACAAAAGACTACCTATCATAGATCTCAGATAAAGTCAGTCAACATTCTCCCAACATCATCTTTGGATATAGTCTGGGTTGATCCCATCGGAGTCTTCATATGTTTGGCATTCTCCAATCCAAACTTTTTAACCAGGTTCTTGGCATATTTGCTTTGTGAAATGAAGATACCCTCCTCATTTTGTTTTATCTGCAAGCCTAAGAAAAAGGTTAGTTCCCCTATCATGCTCATTTCGAATGTTGAGGACATAGCTTCGACAAAAGTCTTAAGATGAGACATTGAAGTCGAACCAAAAACTATGTCATCTACATAGATTTGAGCAATAACCATATCTGATCCATGGTGTTTTATAAATAAAGTACAATCAGCTACACCACGTTGGAAACCAAATTCAAGAAGGAATTGAGTTAAACGAGCATACCATGCACGTGGAGCTTGTTTTAGTCCATACAAGGCCTTTTTTAACTTGTATACATGTTGTGGATGGTGAGGATCTTCAAATCCTTTGGGTTGTTCAACATATATCTCCTTATCAATATATCCGTTCAAAAAGGCACCTTTCACATCCATTTGGTGAAGAGTTATCTTTAAACAACAAGCTATGGCAAGTAATAATCTAATTGATTCAATTCTAGCTACTGGAGCAAAGGTTTCATCATAGTCGATACCTTCGACTTGAGAGTATCCTTGAGCCACTAGTCTAGCTTTATTTCTAATTACAGCCTGCATTCGCGATTTATTCTTAAAGATCCATTTAGTTCCTATTACATTAGTCTCATCAGGGCGAGGAACTAGATCCCAAACCTCATTTCTGGTGAACTGTTCTAGTTCTTCTTGCATGGCTTGTATCCACCAACTGTCTTTTAGTGCTTCATTAATGTTTTTAGGTTCCAAAGTAGAAACATAGCACGATTGACTTACCTTGTGATGTATGGTGGACATACACGCATACTTCACCATGTCTCGGTAATTTTTTGGCTCTTTTCTCCTTGTTTTATTCCTTCGAATACTTCTCCTTACATTGCTGGGATGGTTTCTTCCGATTCGGATGAGGATCCTCGCATCGAATCACGAAGTTCAGTTTCAGAATCCTCATCAGTGTTCTCATCTTCGGTTACAGGTGTTGCTGCAGATGTTGTGACATTTGGTGTAACATCTGCATTTTCTGTGGTCTGCCCCTCCTGTATTGTTACGACAGCATCTGTTACTGGTGTATTTCCTGCATGATCTGCATTATCATCAAAAACAATGTTAACAGATTCTTGTACGGATTTGGTTCGAAGATTGTACACTCGGTAAGCATGACTATTTTGAGAATAGCCTATGAAAATTCCCTTATCACTCTTAGAGTCAAACTTTGCTCGATTATCTCTATCATTTAGAACATAGCATACACACCCAAAAACATGAAAATAACGTAGATTTGGTTTCTTTCCATTCAAGATCTCATAGGGTGTCATTTTTGTTCCTGGTCTAAGATAGACTCTATTAGAGATGTGACTTGCAGTGTTTAGGGCTTCTGCCCAAAAACGTTTTGACAGTTTTTTAGAACTTAGCATGACTCTAGCCATTTCTTGTAGGGTTCTATTCTTCCTCTCTGCTACACCATTTTGTTGGGGGGTTTTGGGAGCAGAAAATTCATGGAAAATACATTTTTTCTCACAGAATGTAGAAAATTGATTATTTTCAAACTCCTTTCCATGATCAGATCTTATCCGAAAAATAGAGGAATGATATAGATTTCTAATTCTAGAGTACAATATTCTAAACATGTCAAACGTTTGAGACTTTTCTTTCAAAAAGAATATCCAAGAGTATCTTGAAAAGTCATCTACAATCACAAAGGAGTACCTCATGCCTCCTAAGCTATCTACCTCGATTGGACCCATAAGATCCATATGTAAAAGTTGAAAGCAATGACGCACGAGAAATGTCCATCAATCAACAACTTTGTGAGGACACGGGTTTGCTTACCTTTGAGACAATCTTCACACACCACGGTTTCACTCATAGGACTTAGTTTAGGAATGCCTTTACCGCCATAAGATATCAATTTTCTAAGGTTGCGATAATTGACATGTCCTAGTTTTTGATGCCACAATGTTGTGTCATCACCCTAACACTATTACATACCTTATGTTCTCCGACAAGATAACAATTATCACTTGTTCTTGTACTGTCATTATGCATTTGTTAGTTTCATCACCATCGTCATACGCATGTTTATTGAATCTTACCTCTAAGTTGTCATCACACGGTTGGCTTATACTAATTAGGTTAGCCATCGCACCATCAACGCAAGACATTATTCATCTTTGGAATTCCGGGACATTATGATTCCTCTTCCTATTATCTTACTCTTTTCACCTCCTCCATATGTAACATTTCCTCCATTTAGAGCTTCGTAGTTCTTTAGATGCCTTTGTTCTGTCGCTATACGGGAACAACCATCACAAAGTACCACGATCCGAGATATTGGTCCTTAATGCGGTTATGGCTACATTACAACTTGTTTTCTTGATGGGAACCCAAACCTTTTTGTTACCTTACGATTTTTGTAGATAGAGTGAGTCCTTAGAGCGCTGTCTCAAGTTCTTGACAACATTCTCGAAGACCTTTTCTTTCCGAGTTTTAGTAACTTAAAGCAAAAAGGTTTTAAATGTCCATTTATTACAATAATTGCACACATAGTTGCTAATTCTTCTTACGGTTCATTTCCCCATTTTTAACAAACAAGTTGGAGCATAATGTATTGATAGGATTCTTGTAGCCCAAACCAAGACATAGAGGTTGACTAACACTAAGGATTTCATCTAATTTGGAGGTGCACGTGTTAAGCTTTTGAAGGTTGCTTGGCGGATCCAACTTTGCACTTATCTTCCGAATTCAAGATCTTTTTGGTAAAGAGTCACTTCCAATGGTAATGGTACTTATCAAATCTGCATTCTCACGAGTTAGAGTTTTCACCTTTGATTCAAGTTGATTAGATTCAATTATTAAGTCATTGCAAAGGGCTTGCAATTCCTTAATCATATCATCCTTAGAGTCTTCTTGAGTCTTAGGATTAGAATCATTTTTTGAAATAAAACCACAGAAGCAATTGACATCTGAAGAATTAAAAAACTCATACCTGTCTGCTGTTGCTGTATCTGCAGATGTTACAGCTGATGTTCCCGGAAATGTCATGACATTTAGTGTATCACAGTCAGCTAAACCTTCATCATCTGACAGAGAATGTTCAAAAACAGTGGCCAGCATTGCTTGTGACTCTATTTCTGTATTCTCTTCCCCTTCACCTTCATCATCACTTAGGGAAATCCATAGACTTTTGCCAACCTTTCTTAGAGTGTTTGCACACTCGTTGGCATAATGGCCCCATCCCGAGCAGGCATGACATTGAATGCTGTCGAGCTGCTTGGGATCGAACCTGGTTCGGTCAGAATTTATTCTCCTAAGTTGATTGCCTTTTTGTGCGGTGGGAAAATTCTTGGTAATTCGTGGATTGAGTCCTTGGTTTTGGTGCTCTTTAGACTTAGATTTATTCTTATCTTCGTTGAATCTTCTTAACATCGTATTGAACCTACGAGTAAGAAGAGCAACGTTGACACCATCCCCAATTTCTTCAAGTGTTTCATCCTCTTCATTGACTTCCGTCTCTAAGGGTTTTGCTGAAGGCAACATCCTTGCCTTTGTATAAAGACCTTTGATTTTCCATGTTCATCTCATATGTTTTGAGAATGCTCATTAAAGTATGTAGGTCCATTGTGGCAAGGTTATGTGCTTCTTCAATCGCACAAATCTTAATGTTGAACTTTTCAGGAAGAGATCGAAGAGCTTTTTCAACAAGTTGATTGTTGGTCAATGGAGAACCAAGAACTTGACATTCATTAGAGATATCAATCAACTTTTCAAAATAGGTTTTAATATCCTCCGATTCCTCCATCCTTAAACGTTCATACTTACTCATGAGCATGCGAAGCTTCGTTCGTCGAACACTTGAGCTACCTTCACAATGAGTTTGTAAAGTATCCCAAGCATCCTCGCAGAGAGCAATTTTGGATGAGTTTGAACATATAAAGATCAACCCATCCAAAATAGCATTTAGTGCCTTTTCGCCAAGCCCGCACTATTAGTTTCTTCGAAAGTCCATTCGGCCTCGAGCTTGACCAAAATGTCGCTTCCTCGTCCGGAAGCATAGGAACAGTGTATCCATTTGTAATAGATCTTCATGCTCTAACATCAATGTATTTGATGTGAGAACGTAGGCGAATCTTCCAATAAGGATAGTTTGATCCATCTAAAATAGGAAGTCTACCAATATTTGGATTACCCGGATCCATAGTTAAGTAACAGGACCTTAGCACTTATTATGTCAAGTGTCGGCTTTGATACCAATTGAAAGGGGATTATCGAACTTAAACTATGGAATAAATAAAATCAGCAAAGAAGAACAGAGGTAAACTTAAAGACAGTAAGTAATGTTCCCAAAAATGTTCTGTGACATGAATTGGAACATTAACAAAAATGCAGAACTAAAAACTGAGTTTAAGATGCAGCGGAAATAAATCAAGGACACCAAAGATTGTTTTTCATAAGTTATATAATTGTATATAACTTATAGTGGTCTCATGACCAAAAATTTATTGTATAAAAATTATACAATCTTACAAATCCCTTGAGAATGAATAGTAATCCGTAAAACAAAAGGGATTAAACTAACTTCTAAGCCTGAAAAATCTATCTAAAATAGAAGTGAAAAACACCCTATTACAATTGCTTTGAGTTGAAAGAACACTTATAGATCTAAGAAAGAAATTCTAAATTTTGAACAAGTGTAATCACAAAACAGTGCTCGATCCAAATGTTTGAGGCAATATTTGAGACGTCTCGATCTGAATTTTGTTCGCAAAAACTGGATATTAAAACCTTGGAGTGAACCTCTATTTATAGTGGAGAGTCCACGGAGGCTCCTTGATTCTCGGTGGAGGTTGAGCAGAATAGGGTTGGTTGAGCCGTTTCTTTAGCCTTAAAACTCTCACCAGATTTGACTTTGTCTTCCTGAGAATGCTCCTTCCGTTATGCACTCTCCTTGGACTTGGTCTTGTCAAGTACTATCGTGTTTCCCTTAGCTCCTAACCAAGCCAAACATTCACGTGATAAAATCTTCTCAGCTTCAGAATCTGCTCCGTGAAGATAGGCAAAACTTTTGCCAGAAATGTCCTCCCAGATGTCACGACATTTGGGATGACATTTTCCTGTTTTTACTTAACACCAAAAAGAGACATGTTACGGAAAATGTTAGGACACAGAACCTAACACTAACACAATGGATTATAATTTTTCGTTGAAGTACCTCTACCTGGCTCCGCCCGTATAATGGTGGAGAAACTTTTACCGACACAACAAAATTGTAAGTGTTGCAGATGAGAGAAACAACTCAATATCACTTTCTTGAACATTTTGTTTTCAGTTCAACCTCTTTTATCTAATTCGTTATATTCCAACTTTATAGGATAACATGTTTTAAAGTTGTTGGCCTTTCAAATTAAAGACCAAGAAATAAAAATAATTAATTGTTAGGTTTACTTTCAAGTTTGAATCAAATTTGTTTGATTCAACTAAGTTTCTCAAGTTTTTATGACACGTGTCTTATTTTGGGAGAGAGAGTTAAAACGACAGAGAAAACATTAGTGAAATTACCAATATTCTCCATATAAAAAAAAACAACGAAAGGAGAGTTATTTTTTTAAAACTTTTATGTGGGGTGGGTAGAGGGGTAGAGTGAGGTCAGCTTTAAGCAAATATTAGGTATGGTTGACCAACTAGTTTACATTTGCAATTGCATCTAATTGAATCGAGAATCATGGAAGTATAGTCATAACGCTAAAGATGATGTTATCATATACTCCTAGGTGATTTTATTTTGCTGGACGTATAGGTGATCTTCATTTTCGTCCTTTTTAGTATATTATTATTCAGGTTTAAGTAACAAAACCTGTATCTATAGGCTTAAAATCCTGCCACTTTGCCACATCTTTCCTTTTATTCTCATTAAAATCACCCCTATTTATCATTATCTAATTTAGTAGCAGTAATATGTATATATATTTATGGCATCTATTCTAAGCCGGTCACAAAGGAATACAATATGCAAAGCCTGCTACCAGGGAGCTAGAGCCATTATTTCTTTGGCCAACATACAAGCTTGATCATATTGACAACAACCTTTGGCAGAAGAAAGTGTTGGAAATTTACTAAACCTAAAATAAAATTAATCCTATTAATTATAACTTGAATAATTGGGGTCTCGCACGTCGGAAACATGGTTTTCACACACGTGCACATCAAGTACCAAGGATCGTACTTAAATAGAAGAGATATTGGTACGTATACGAATTGTTTGAGACGTAAGAGAATAGACGGTTATTGGCCAAATAACAATGGTTTCACATTGATAAACGAAGGAAATACGTGTATAAAGTGTAAAAGATGAAACGAGTCTGAAAAATACGCGGTGCCAGAGGGCCTCCCTGCAGGGTCGTGGCACCGGCGACGCCCGAAACTCTCTGAAGTTTTGGCGCCGCGGTGCCAGCCTGCAAGCCCACGACGCCAACTCTCTGGAGTTTCAGCGCCACGGTGCCAACTCTCTGAAGTTTCGGTGCCACGGCGCCAGCCTGCAAGCCCACAGCGCAGCGGACGTTTCAGACCGTTGGAAGATTAGCGAAAACAACTTTTTGGGTTGACTTTGGAGCATTAATTCTCCATTATATGACTCATGAATTCAGTCAATATTTGGCTGAATTATTACTCCACATTTAAGGCATTATATGGTCTTTATTGATCATTACTAGGCTATGTGGAAGATCATCTTCTCTACATTATAAAATGGAGCCTTGGGCTCATTTGGAAATACACCATTGACACTTAACAATTCTCTGAAATTGTCTTTCTCTCTTGCAATCACAAAACAATCAAAGATCTTTCTTCCTAAGCAAACACTTGAGTTCCCTTTGCTCATTTGTTTGATAACTGTTATATCTTGGGAGATAAGTTGTCATTACACCGTTGAAAGGATATACGGGGCAATATTATCTTAAGGATATATTGTTCATCCAATCGACTAATCAAGACAATTTACTTTGTTCATTTTCAGATTCTAACATATTGTTGTTGTTGTTACATTTTATATTTCCTTGTTTCTACACTTGATTACCATAAACTTAAGATAATATTCGTTGCTTTCAACAATAACATGTCTGTTGAAGATCAATTCAATGCTATGAACAACGTCACTGCTCAAAGCAATCCCACTGCTCAAAGCATTACTAATTCTTTCACTTCTGCCACTCAAGGCGATAAAATTTCTTACAACCCAACTAATCCAGGCATTCCTAATGCCTTCTGATCGGTGTATTTTATATACACTTTTTGAGTCGTTTTCAGTTAGTCTTTTGTCCCTTTTTGTACAAATAAGTGTCGTATTAGGATAAATTTTCTTTCTTTTGAGTCAAGTTGGTTAAAATGGCCCAATGGCGGAAAAGGAGCTAAAAGAGGGCAAAAGTGGAGGTTCCAGAGCTTAAACGACGAGAACGTGGCGAACGAGGCGTCACGAACCAGCGCGGCCCTACTGCGAGCAGTGCGGGCGCGGCGCCTAATATCGAAGGCGCGAAGTTGCGGCCGCGCGGCTGCATGCAGAGAGCGAGGCGCGGCGCCAAATCATCCGAAGGATCACAGAACTTTCCGGCGCGCGGCTGATATCGAGTGCGGCGCCGACGCGGAAAATCGAGTTTAATGGCGATTTTACGGGCGAACTGAAGGGAAAAGTTAGAGGCGGTTTGAGCCTATAAAGAGAGAACCTAGGCGATTTTAAGGGTTCCTTTCTTGCACAACACAAGAATTCTTGGATTGAAGATTGGAGACCATAGTTTAGTAACTTTCTTTTCTTTTCTTTCCTTTATTTCAGTTTTTATGATGAACCTTGAATTAGTTCTTGTCATGTCAATGGCTAGGAACTAATTCCTTTATAGGGCTTTCCATGTTAAATCACTAGAAACTTATGTTATGAATTGATGCATGTTATGGTTATTCTTCTTCTTGTTGAGATTTATCCAATAATTGCTTTGAATGCTTGGTAATTAATTGATCACTAATTATCATTACTTATATGATTTCTAATCAAACTTCGAAAGGAGGAGGTTGTGAATATGCTGTAAGTTGGGTAGACATATTTTGGATTGGGGATGAAAATACCTCAATTACTTATGTAAGCGTTAATGAGAGGCTTAACAACCAATTTCTGGCATGACGCGTGACGGTTAACTAGGTTTTGGTCTTAATCCTCCTATAGAGTCATCCTTATCACGAAAGGTAGAAAGAGGAGCAATCTTTGGGTTGAGTGTTTATATAGCCTTAACGGGAGTATAAAACGATTTAGTAAACCTGCTAGCTCCAAGAGAAGAAAACCATAATTCATTGCATTAATAAGTAACATAAGCGGATAGTTGAGGAGACGTGGAAGCCCTATTCCCATCACTACTGAAGTAAACATATAGTTAATTAGCTTTTATAATTGTTAGTTATAAACAACAAAATCAATATCGGTTACCAAATAGATACCAAAAGATAGATAGTTGGTACTTGAACACTAATCCTTGTGGACGATATTCGGTCTTACCAAGACTATATTACTTGAGTCGACAACGTGCACTTGCGTTAAAGTGTGTGCATCTTTTCGCGCATCACCTTCCAAACTGCTGGCTTTGGCAAAACTAGTGTCAACATTGTTTTTGGCACAATCAATGCCTTCACTGCTGCTCCGGGCACTTATAGTGCCAATGCTACTGGTCAAGGCCCCAGAACCCCTATGCTCCTATTAGAGGCGTTCTCAACGCCTTTGAAAATACTCAAAGGGGCGTCACTACCTCTGCACCCGCTGGTTTTCACCATGAGCATCCTGAAAAGTTCATGGGTGCTCACTTTTACGCTATGGCAGCAAAATAAGCTATTTTTCCTTACGGTTATGGGAATGTCACATTTCCTAACCGAAGACCCTCCACTAGTTGGGGAAGACGTGGACCCTCAGACAAATGATTTGGCGGGAAGGGGCCAAGGTAACCATGTCGCTGACGACATGAGGATGGTTGGCGGAGCATGGAAATATAGTGATTTCATGTGTAGGAACTATATTCTAAACAGTTTGTCCGATCCTCTCTACACGGTATATTATACCGTTGAAACTGCCAAGCAGTTATGGGACATACTTCAGAAGAAATACAACACCCAAGATGCAGGTAGTAAGAAGTTCATCATTGGGAAGTTCCTGAAATTTCAAATGGTGGACAACAAAAGTATGTCATCCCAAGTCCAGGAATTTCTAATGATTCTACATCACCTGGATTTGGAAGGATTGAAGCCCAACGAGCAATTATGGTTGGGGCATTAATCGAGAAGCAGCCTCCCTCGTGGATTGAGTTTATGAACTATTTGAAACTCAAAACGAAGGAGATAACCTTAGACGAACTTATTGTCAAACTACAGATTCATGAGGACAATAAGAAGGCCGTGACAAAGGGGAAACAACCCGCTGAGGCTAAGACGAACCTGACGGAAGTCAAAGGGAACTCAAGCGAAAAGCGGAAGTTCCAGAAGGTAGGCAAGACCCAAGCAACTGAAAAGTTCAAGGGAAATTATAACCATTGTGGTATAGTTAGTCACATGGCCAAAGACTGCCGCAAGCTCAAACGTGAGAATAAAAAGAAGGCCAAGGCCAACATCGTCGAAGATACACTTGTAGACGATATGATCGAGGAGTTCTCAGCGGTGGTTCTTGAAGTAAACCTCGTTGAGAATCCGGTGCAGTGGTGATTGGACACAGGTGCCACCCGTCACATATGTTTCTATAAAGAAGCCTTCTCCATTTATACACCAGTCACAGATAAGAAGTTGTTCATGGGAAACAATTTTTCTTCAGAGGTGCTGAGGGTAGGAAAGGTGATCCTAAAGATGACGTCCAGGAAGGAGCTGATTCTGAAGGAAGTGATGCATGTCCCAGAAATTCGAAGAAATTTAATTTTTGGACATTTGTTAGTAAATGTTGGTTTTAGGCTAGTGTTAGAGACTAACAAGTTTGTAATCACTAAAAATGGAACTTTTATAGGAAGGGGATTCGTCTGTGAAGGCCTCTTTAAGTTTAATGTTGCACCTGTAATGCCTTTTGTTTCAACTATCAATAAAATTGAGCCTTCTACCTACTTGATTGAGTCATCTAATTTATGACATCATAGATTAAGACATGTTAACTATCAATCTATCCAAAGATTGGTAAAGCTGGAATTATTACCATCTATCGACATAAACCCTTAACGTAAGTGTGAGGTGTGTGTATCGACAAAACTTTCCAAGAGTCCCTTCAGATCCGTCGAAAGGGAAACCGTTCCTCTAGAACTTATACACACTAATCTATATGATTTGAAGTTCGCTCAAACAAGAGGGGGAACAAGTACTTTGTGACTTTCATAGATGATGGCACAAGGTTTTGTCACCTTTACTTACTAACAGGTATAGTGATGCAAACTGGATATCTGATAGCGACGACATCAAGTCCACCAGCGGATATATTTTTACAATCGGTGGTGGAGCTGTGTCTTGAAAATCCTCTAGGCAAACTCTTATTGCCCGATCCACGATGGAGTCAGAATTTATCGATTTAGATAAAGCGAGAGAGGAAGCTAAGTGGCTTCTTGATTTTCTAGAGGATGTCCCATGTTAGGATAAACTCGTGTCTTCTGTAATGATCCACTGCGATAGTCAGTCGGCTCTAGGAAGGCACGAAGTTCTATATTGATGCGCGAAAAGATGCACACACTTTAACGCAAGTGCACGTTATCGTAACAAGTAGTATAGTCTTGATAAGATCGAATATCGTCCACAAGGATTAGGGTTCAATTACCAACTATCTATCTTTTGGTATCTATTTGGTAAATTGATATTTGGATTTGTTGTTTATAACTAAGAATTATAAAAGCTATTTAACTATAAGGGTTTACTTCAGTGGTGATGAGAATAGGGCTTCCATGTCTCTTCAACTATCTACTTATGTTATTTATTAATGCAACGAACTATGGTCTTCTTCTTTCGGAGAAAGCAGGTTTACGAAATCGTTTTATACTCCCGTTAGGGTTATATAAACACTCAACCCCAGTATCGCACCTTACCTACCTTTCGGTGATAAGGATAACTCTATAGGAGGATTAAGAGCAAAAACCTAATTAACCGTCACGCACCATGCGCAAAATTAGGGTTGTTAAGCCTCTCATTAACGCTACATAAATAATTGAGGTATTTTCATCCCCAATCCAAGAATGTCTACCCAACTTACAGAATATTCACAATCCCCTCCTTTCGGAGTCTGATTAGAAATCATATAGTGATAATTAGCTGTCAATTAATTACGAAGCATTCAACACAATTATTGGATAGATCTCTTAAAGAAGAATAACCATAGACATATGCATTAATTCATAACATAAGTTTCTAGAGAATTAACATGGAAAACCCTATAAGAGAATTAGTTCCTAGCCATAAATATGACAAGAACTAATTCAAAGTTCATCATGCAAAAACTGAAATAAAGAAAAGAAAAAGGAAAGAAATTACTAAGTTTAGGTCTCCAATCTCCAAGCAAGAAAATCTTGTGTTGTGCAAGAAGGGGAACCCTTAAAAACTGCCTAGGGTTCTCCTTTTATAGGCTGAAAACCGCCTCAACTTTTTCCTGCAGGCCTGGCTCAAAATCCGTCTGAAAACCTTATTTTTCCGCGTCGGCGCCGTGGCGCTGCTGCGAGCGCCGCGGCCGGAAATTCTGCAATCCGTCCGGATGATTTGGCGCGCGGCCGATTTATCTTTGTCACGAGGCGCCTGCAGCTCAGTAGCTTCGGATGTTTAGGCGTCGCGGCCTGCGCTGGCGGCGTAGGCGCGTGCCGAGTCTTCTGTAGCCTCTCTGGATAGTGGCGCCGCGGCCCTGCTTCTAATCTGCGGGGCGCGCTGGTGCGGTTTCAGCCTCATTCGCCACTTTCTCTGTTTTCAGCTCTGGAATCTCCTCTTTCGCCCTCTTTTAACTCATTTTCCGCCAATTGGCCATTTTAACCACTTTGACTCAAAAGAAAGGAAAATTATTCTAATACGACACTTATATGTGCGAAACGGGACAAAAGACTAACTAAAACTGACTCAAAAAGGTGTATATAAAATACACCGATCAAATACCCCCAAACTTAACATTTGCTCGCCCTCGAGCAAAGATAGAAAGAAATAAATAAAGACTCAAAGAACGAAAAATGAAAGACTCACTGACATTGATCACTTTTGCTGCATAAATGTTAACTAGAAAAACATGAAGGTTAGCAAAATAATATGCAGGAACATATAGCATGAAATTTCAGCACATTAAGCTAGATATTTCGCAAACTCATATTCATCATGCTTAATGGAAGTCAATATACTAAATCATGCATATAAATTCAAGAATTCCTATGGCATGCTTACTTGCTATTCTCCACTAATCTTGGATATGCATAATAGAGATCTTCAGGACTTTAAGGGTTGTAATATAGGCTTAGGTATAGGTAGGTAAAAAATAGGTTTTTTAGGCTCATTCTGTGTACCATAAGCTCTTTAGCTTTTCAGTATTTCCCTTTTCTTTTTGTTCTTTCCTTCACTTCGATTCTATCTTTCCCCTCTTTTGTTTTGGGAGAGTGAAGTATATAATAATGACAAGCACCCCCAAACTTAGGCTTTTGCCTATTTCTTATTACTTTTTTATTGGGGTGCAACAAGCTCATTCACTCTTTTTTTTTTAACACAATGTATTCCACTATTTCATATTTTTACTTATGGCACAATTTGTGAGAATATAGGGTGTCAAAGAAAAAGTTTCAATTTTTGGCTCAATGGGGCTGACTAGGGATACTTTTAAAGTATTGGATAGAAAAGAATGGTAAGAATTGGCTATCAAAGAAATGCCTGAGTCATCTCCCTAACATGCACATCCTAACTATTTCGCCTCAAACAGCAAGCAATCATAACACATAAGTATTTATCATTTAGCATGCATAATTCAAGCAAGAAACTCCAAATAGACAGATTCTGTGAGTTTTTGGCATATCTAACCTAAGTGTTTAGATAGTTGCTTCTATTCCGTTATATTATTCCACCTTAATTCACTAGGTGTTTCTAGCAACTACAACATACATGATCTTTGAAAGACAATTATGACTCAAAAAGAAAAAAATTTAGTGACTCAAAATAAACATAAAACAATAAAAAAGACTTAAATAAAACATAACATGACACAAATAAAACAAGACACAAATAAAATAACACCCCCAAACTTAAATCACACATTGTCCCCAATGTGTGTAGACTCAAAGACAGTAAAAGAAATAAGACATTTACAGACTTTGGCTAAAATGGTGGTGGTGGCGGTGGCATGGGATAGTGCATGGACCACTGACTGAACAAGGAACTCATCTCGTTGATTTGTTGCCTCGTTTCTTGTTGTTCGTGGATTACTGTGTCCAAACTCTGCATCATCCTCATCTGATTCTGAAGCAATTGCTCCATCATGGGCACTGAAGGTTCTGCTTCTGTGGTTGGCTGGTGGCTAGGTCCTGTCGCATATTGAGCCCCTATTTCAGGCTCATCTTCGTTCATTGCGGCCTCTGCTGCTGCTGCTGCTGGTTGTACTCTCCTTCCGCTGGGGGCTTGGAGTGCAGGAGCAGTGCACTATCCCACAGGACACCGACAGTTGGTTTCTCTCATGAGTGTCAGTGGGTAGGGTTGGGACCCCTCGGAAGGTGCATAAATTAGTGATAAGTGAGTCGTGTCCCAATCCACCTGTTGTCACTAACCTGCTGATTTCTTCAATGCTCTGCACTATCTCTTTCCCCACATCAATCGTCATTCCCCTCATAATTCCATATATCAGTTTAATCCTATCATCTGGCACTCTGGTGAAGTGCGTGGATGGAATCATGCGGGCGCTGACGAAATATAGCCAACCTTTGGCTGCTTTATTGAATTGGCACCTGTTCAGTGCTCTTGACCCATTTCTTCCAATGTCAAAAGCAGCCCCATGGTAGCTCACGGTGTTTGCAACGACATTCCAGTCGATGTGGTCGGTGCTTCTAGACCATGTTCTAAAGTAATTCCAATCATTTCTTTCTTCAACATCAACCGTCTTTAATTGTGCATTTACATTCTCTGTTGTCACAGGCACATAAACTCCCCTTACAAAGCATCCCCATTCCACCTTCTCCGGAAAGTTGGCATAGAATTCACGCACCATTGTTGAGTTCACTGGTGCTATCTTCTCCGGATTTACAAATATCCTCCACCCCCTTAACTCAATCATTGCCCGAATGGGCTCATAAACATCTTCTTCCCCATATGACTCCCTCTGGTAGTCCATTCCCCTTTCCGATATTAAGGGTCTGGTATCAAGCTTTTTGTATCTTTGGAAGGCTTGGTAGCTCACAAACCTAGTATCATCGTATTGTGGGGTTGGGGTGGATGTGAAGGATCTTCTCTTTCTGGTGGACATTTTTAAAACAAGTTCTGCAGCTTACAATTTAGTGGCACAAATGTTTCCTACACAATCAACAACTAGCAGCGAACACATGATGCGCGAAATATGCACACACTTTTAAACGCAAGTGCACGTTATCGTATCAAGTAGTATAGTCTTAGATAAGACCGAATATCGTCCTCTGGGATTAGGGTTCAAGTACCAATTGTCTATTTTCTAGTATCTATTTGGTGAATTAAAGAGTGATTGGTTGTTTATGACTAAGAATTATAAAAGCTAATTAATTATAACGATTTAATTCAGATGTGATGAGAATAGGGCTTCTATGTATCCTTACTATCCGCTTATGTTACTTACTAATGCATTACTTATGGTGTTCTTCTTTTGGAGAAAGCGGGTTCTGAAATCGTTTTATACTCCCGTTAGGTTATATAAACACTCAACCCCGTATTGTTCCTTACCTAACTTTCGATAAGGGTAACTCTATAGGAGGATTAAGCACAAAACCTAGTTGGCCGTCACGCACAAGGCGCAAAAGTAGGGTTGTTAAGCCTCTCATCAACGCTACCAATCTAATTGAGGTATTTTCATCCCCAACTCGAGACCGTCACCCAACTTACAAAGATATTCACAATCCTCCTTTCGAATCGATTAGAAATCATATAGTGATAACTAGTTGTCAATTAGCTACCAAGAATTCAACTCAATTATTGGATAGATCTCTCAATAAGAATAATAACCATAAGCATGCATTACTTTATAACATAAGGTTCAAGAATTCAACATAGAAAGCCTATAAGAGAATTAGTTCCTAGCCATGAATATGACAAGAACTAATTCAAAGTTCATCATGCAAAAAGCGAAATAAATAAAGGAAAGGGAAAAGAAATTACTAAGCTAATGGTGTCCAATCTCCAAGTCAAGAATCTTGAGTTGTGCAAGAAAGGAACCCTTGAAAACCGCCTAGGGTTCTCCTTTTATAGGTTTAAACGTCTCCTTCTTTTCCTTCCGTGCTGGCCCAAAAATCCGTCAAAGACCTAATTTTTCAGCGTCGGCGCGCGCCCTGCTGTCGGCGCCGCGGCTAAAGTTCTGTACCGGGTGTTTTGGCGCGCGGCCCGATATCTGGCTGCGAGCGCGGCCATGCAGCTCACTCTGTGGCTTCTCGGATGTTTAGCGCCGCGGCCTGTTTCGTCTTCGAGGCGCCGGCTGGATCTTCTGCGACTTCTCGAATAATAGCGCGCGCCCCAGCTGACTGCGGGAGCGCCATGCGCAGTCCGGATTTCACCTCGTTTGCCACTTTCTCCGTTTTCACTCTAGTACTCTCTTTTGCCCTTTTTTTTTGCTCCTTTTCCGCCATTTGGCCATTTCAACCACTTTGACTCAATAGAAAGAAAAACTATCCTAATACGACACTTATATGTGCAAAATGGGACAAAAGACTAACTAAAACAGACTCAAAAGGTGTATATAAAATACACCGATCAAATACCCCCAAACTTAACCTTTGCTCGCCCTCGAGCAAAGATAAAAAGAAATACAATAAAAGACTCAAAAGAATGAAAAATAAAGGACTCCCTGTCATTAATCACTTTTGCTGCATAGATGTTAACTAGAAAAACATAGAGGTTAGCAGAATAATATGCAGGAACATATAGCATGGAATTTCAACACATTGAGCTAGATATTTCAAAACTCATACTTATCATGCTTAAATGGAAGTCAATATACTCAGTATGCATATAAATTCAAAAATTCTTATGGCATGCTTACTTGCTATTCTCCACTAATTCGGATATACATAGAAGAGATCTTGAGGACTTTGGGGTTGTAATGTAGGCTTAGGTAGGGGTTGGTAAAGATAGGCATTTAGGCTCATTTTTACGTGCGAAGCTCTTTGGCTTTTCAATTTTTCCCTTTTTCTTATGATTCTTTCCTTCACTTCAATTCTATCATTCCCTCTTTTGTTTTGGGAGAGTGAAGTGTATTATACAAATAGGCACCCCAAACTTAGGCTTTTGCCTCTTTCTTATTACTTTTCCATTAGGGTCATCAAACTTGTTCACTCTTTTGTTTCTTCTTTTAACACAATGTACTCCACTATTTCATATTTTCACTTATGGCACAATTTTGTGGGAATATGGGGTGTCAAAGAAGAAGTTTCAAATTTAGGCTCAATAGAGTGACTAGGGATATTTTTAAAGTGCGGGATAGAAAAGAATGGTAAGAATTGGCTATCAAAGAAATGCCCGAGTCATCTCCTAACATGCATATCCTAACTATTTCGCCTCAAATAGCAAGCACTCATAACACATAAGCATTTATCATTTAGCATGCATAACTTAAGCAAGAAACTCCAAATAGACAGATTATGTGAGCTTTTGGCATATCTAACCTAAGTGTTTAGATAGTTGCTTCAATTCCTTTACATTATTCCACCTTACTTCCTTAGGTGTTTCTAGCAACTACAGCATACATGATCTTTGACAGGCAATTATGACTCAAGAAAGAAAAAATTTTGGTGACTCAAAATAAACATAAAACAAATAGAAAAATTTAAATAAAACATAACATGACACACAAATAAAAACTAAAACACAAAAACACACCCCCAAACTTAAATCACACATTGCCCCCAATGTGTGTAGACTCAAAGACAGTAAAAGAAAACGACACTTACAAACTTTGGCTAAAATGGTGGTGGTGGCGGTGGATAATGCATCGACCATTGGTTGAACAAGGCACTCAGCTCGTCGATTTGTTGCCTTGTTTCTTGCTGTCCTTGTACTACTGTTTGCAAGGTCTGCATCATCTCCTTCTGGTGTTGGTACAATTGCCCTATTGTGGGCTCTGAAGGTTCTGCTCTTGTGGTTGGCCGGTGGCTAGGTCCTGCCTCATATTGAGCCCCTATTTGTGCTCATCTTCATCCATGGTTTGCCTCTGCATTGTTCTTTCTTTGCTGTTGTACTCTTCGTACTCTTCCGGGCTGGTTCGGGAAGTGCAGGAAAGAGTGCACTATCCCATGGGACACCGGCATTGGTTTCTTTCATGAGTATCGTGGGTAGTTGTGGGATCGCACTCATGTGGCATAGACTGGTAATAAGTGAACCGTGTCCCAATCCACCTGTTGTCACCAACCTGCTGATTTCTTCGATGCTCTGCACTATCTCTTTTCCCACATCAATTATCAGCCCCCTCATAATTCCATAAATCAACTTAATCCTGTCTTCTGGCACTCTGGTGAAGTGCGTAGATGGAATCATGCGAATCGACGAAATACTGACCAAGCCTTGGTGCGCTTTGTGCTTTGCTCAGTGCTCTAGATCCATTCCTTCCGATCTCAAAAGCAAATGGTAGCTCATCGTGTCTGCAATTATTCGATCAATGTTGTTCTTTGCTCAGACCGTGTTCTAAAATGGTTCCAATCGCTACTTTCTTCAACATCAATTGTTTTTAGCGTTGTATTTATTATACTGCGATCCACAGGCATATAGTTTCCCCTTACAAAGCACCCCCTTTCTGTCCTCTCCGGAAAGTTTGCATAAAATTCCCGCACCATTGTTGTATTCACTGGTTTTATCTTCTCCGGATTGACAAATCTCTTCCACCCCCTTAGCTCTATCATAGCCCGGATGGGCTCATAAACGTCTTCATCCCCATAGGATCCCCTTTGGTAATCCATTCCCCTTTCTGGAATTACGGGTCTAGTATCAAGTCTTTTGTATCTTTGGTAGGCCTGGTAACTCACGAACCTATTTTCATCGTATTGTGGGGTTGGGGTGGATGTGGATCCTCTTCTCTTTCTGGTGGCCATTTATAAACAAAATCTGCAGCTTCTAATTTTTGTGGCACAATGTCTCCTATACACTCAACAACTAGCAGCGACAACACCCCCAAACTTCAACAATGCCCACAACCTATTTTTCTACTCTTTTCTCCAACTTCACAACCAACTTTTCAGTACCCAAACTACTCCAACTACAATACTCTTCCCAACTACTACCTCCTATGACTTGGTGAAAGGATTCAAGAACAAAGATAGGGATTACCTTTTGATGAGAAGACTCAAGCTTGTTCTTGTTTCAATTAGTGGGTTGAGGCTATGGAATGGAGCTTTGTTGTTTGAGATAGTTGAGGGTTTTTTTGGGAATTTTAAGAGTTTAGGTTGTGGTTGGGTTGGATTTGTGGAGGTTTTGTGGGCAAATTTCTGGAATTTCGTGGGTTTTTGGAGAGGGAAGGTTAGGTTTTGGAAGTTGGAATTGGGAAAATCTGATTTTTGGGCGTTTTAAATTTCGATTCGACTTGTGCCACTGCTTTTAGCGCGGCTGAACATCTGCGCTCGCCCGGGACTTTCGCATGACCCTGCTCTGGCGCGGCTAAACTCGCCAACTTTCTGAATTCTACCGCGGCCTGCTCGCAGGAAGCGCGGCGCTAAACTTCCGAGCCTGCTCAGATCTTTTTTGGCGCGCCTGCTCCATGCGCTTCGCTGAAATCCTTGCTTTTCTTGATTTATTTCGTCCCGGTTTAATTTCTTGTACTACAATCACAAAACAACAAGATCAATACCGTGAGGCGTCTTGACAAACTAAAATAAAATAACGAGAAATTAAAATAACATAATTAAAAAAGCGTTGGGTTGCCTCCCAACAAGCGTATCTTTAACGTCTTTTAGCGGACGCAGTTCCTTAGACTTACTAGCCCCAGGGTGGATTAAGTCCCCAACTAATCCATTTCCGCCACATTTGGCGTTTCCTTTTCTCCTTTTCTTTTTAGCATTATCGGTAGTAGGAGTTAGAACAATTACCTCATTTAGTGTCATCTCAGCAAACCATGCTTGCTTTCTTGGGCTCATCCTTCTTTGGTTGCATTGCAATGGCTCGCATGGGGGTTTGGTGGTGTTGATTGCAAAACACCCACTTACAGTTCTTGGCTCAATGACGTGTTTAAAGACTTTAAACACCATCTCTTCGTTCTCCACTCTTAGCGTTAGCTCTCCTCTTTCAACGTCAATCAAGGCTCTGCAGTTGCTAGGAATGGCCTCCCAATATGATCGGGATTTGCATCTTCTTCCATATCCAGAATGAGGAAGTCTGCAGGAAAGAAAAATTTTCCTACCTTCACAATCACATCCTCGATCTTCCCTCGTGGATGAACCACTGTCCTGTCGGCTAGTTGCAGACTCACAGTGGTGGGTTTAACTCTCCTAACTCCAATCTTTTGAAAACTGATAGGGGCATCAAATTTATACTCGCCCCTAGATCACACAAGGCTCTGTTGCAAGTCACCCTGCCCACTGTGCATGGTAGTGTAAAGCTTCCAGGGTCCTTTAGCTTTGGTGGCAATTTCTTTTGTAAGATAGCACTACACTCTTCTGTTAGTGCTACTATCTCATATTCGGCCGATTCCTCTTTTTCCCAAGATTTCTTTCATGAACTTGAAGTAAGATGGCATCTGCTCCAAAGCCTCTATAAGCGGTATGTTGATGTGCAACTTCTGAATACCTCCAAAAATTTGGAAAATTGTTTATCGGCCTTCCTTTGTAATCTCTGGGAAAGGAATCTTTTACGTATACTCATTCTCCGAGTTTTCTCTATCAACTGGCTAGGTTGATCACCTTATCTTTTCTAACTCTGCTTCCTCTCAACTATTGGTGGTAATTTGTTGCTCCAATTGTTTTCCACTTCTCAACCGCATCGCTTACATTGCTCCTGATTTACCTCGGTATTGCTTGGCAATGTCCGCGTGGCGATGTTTGCTGCTTTGCTACCGCCCTACTGTGTTTCCAAGTTTACGAGCGAGGATCTAGATCTGTTATAAAGCTGCGTGCAGGCGTTAGCGAGTCTTTGTCATGGCTTTAAGCTCATCTCGTTTTTCTTGCGACTGGTGCGTTGGTGTTGAAATTTGGGGCTTGAGTGAAGAGGCTGTTGATTACAGTGATTCTGCACGTGAGAAATTTGGGTGATTCCTCCACTGGATTATAAGTGTTTGAGTAGGGGTTGTTCGTTGCCTCTGGTAGTTACCTACTGCTTGCCACGCTGCCTGCTCCCGGGGGCTGGTGTTGGGATCCGCTGACGGACCCCTCTCCAATGGGTGTGGGCCGCCACATATCTCACGCTTTTTCAGCGATTTGCGGATTCACCGACACGATATGTTCTTTGCAATTGTTTCGCTAGAAGAGCCACTTGCGTTCAAAGCGAATAGCATCTACCTCAGGGACCCCCCCAGGTCTTCTCCCACTGGTTGCCCTCTCTTCAGTGACATGGTTGTTAGTGGCCATATCTTCTAATAACTCGTGGGCGTCATGGGCTGTTTTCCTCATGAATGCCCGCTGCGCATCTATGATGGTTACGGTTGTCTTGCTCGGCCGTTGTAGAAAATATGAACCAAGTTCCACAACTCAATGCAATGGTGTGGACACTTCCTCTGTAGATCCTTGAATCTCTCCCATGCTTCATATAAGGACTCTCCATCACTGATAGAAGTTGTTCAACTCCTCTTAATTTTCTTTGCTTTACGGTGGAAAGAACTTGGCTAGGAATTTACGTGCCATTTCGTGCCATGTAAATATCGAATCGGTGGCGGGGAATTCAACCATACTTTTGCTCTATCCTGAGTGAGAAGGAAAGAGCCTCAATCTGACGGCATCATCGATGCAGATTATATCGAAAGTGGCACATAGCTCCAAGAAATTTGCTATGTGCGTATGTGGATCCTCAGATGGCGATCCTCCGAATCGCATCTGTGTCTTCGCCCATGCTCGTAATCGTGGTTTTATTTCAAATTGTTGGCTCTATTGTAGGGAGCCTAATGCAATCTGTGCTCCATTCACTCTTGGTAGCACATAATCTCCTGACTTCTTTTCTTGGATTCGAACCTGTCCTCCATATCTATTGGCACTGTGAGGATCTCACAGGTTAAGTTGATTTTCACCTAACCCTTCTCTCATCCTGTTATTGTTGGGAGCACCGCCCATTTCTATCAAGCGTTGCAATTGATTCTTTCATTACGTTTGCGTGCTTTCTCAATTTCCGGATTGAAGGGAACAAGAGTGTCAGCTCCTCTTCTCCTTCGCATAAACTGATATCCTGAGAAAGATCAAAAACAAACAAAGAATCACGGCACCCTGATTTTCGTAGAAACTAAAAATAAATAATAAAAAAAATGAAAATTAAATCCAAATTAGAAATTAAAAATAGATAATTTGATATTGAACTATTGCCTAATCCCCGGCAACGGCGCCAAAAACTTGATGCGCGAAATATGCACACACTTTTAAACGCAAGTGCACGTTATCGTATCAAGTAGTATAGTCTTAGATAAGACCGAATATCGTCCTCTGGGATTAGGGTTCAAGTACCAATTGTCTATTTTCTAGTATCTATTTGGTGAATTAAAGAGTGATTGGTTGTTTATGACTAAGAATTATAAAAGCTAATTAATTATAACGATTTAATTCAGATGTGATGAGAATAGGGCTTCTATGTATCCTTACTATCCGCTTATGTTACTTACTAATGCATTACTTATGGTGTTCTTCTTTTGGAGAAAGCGGGTTCTGAAATCGTTTTATACTCCGTTAGGTTATATAAACACTCAACCCAGATTGTTCCTTACCTAACTTTCACGATAAGGGTAACTCTAGGAGGATTAAGCACAAAAACCTAGTTGGCCGTCACGCACAATGCGCAAAATTAGGGTTGTTAAGCCTCATCAACGCTTACAAATCTAATTGAGGTATTTTCATCCCCAACTCGAGACCGTCTACCCAACTTACAAAGATATTCACAATCCTCCTTTTCGTAATCGATTAGAAATCATATAGTGATAACTAGTTGTCAATTAGCTACCAAGAATTCAACTCAATTATTGGATAGATCTCTCAATAAGAATAATAACCATAAGCATGCATTACTTTATAACATAAGGTTCAAGAATTCAACATAGAAAGCCTATAAGAGAATTAGTTCCTAGCCATGAATATGACAAGAACTAATTCAAAGTTCATCATGCAAAAGCGAAATAAATAAAGGAAAGGAAAAGAAATTACTAAGCTAATGGTGTCAATCTCCAAGTCAAGAATCTTGAGTTGTGCAAGAAAGGAACCTTGAAAGCGCTAGGGTTCTCCTTTTATAGGTTTAAAACGTCTCCTTCTTTTCCTTCCGTGCTGGCCCAAAAATCCGTCAAAGACCTAATTTTTCCGCGTCGGCGCGCGCTTCTGTCGGCGCGCGGCTAAAGTTCTGCAATACCGGGTGTTTTGGCGCGCGGCCCGATATCTCTGGCATGCGAGGCGCGCGCTGCAACTCACGTGGCTTCTCGGATGTTTAGCGCGCGGCCTTTACGGTCTCTGAGGCGCGCGTACTGGATCTTCTGCGACTTCTCAATAATAGCGCCGCGCCTAGCTTGATCGCGAGGGCGCCATGGCAGTCCGATTTCACTCGTTTGCCACTTTCTCCGCTTTCACTTTTGCCCTCTTTTTGCTCCTTTTCCGCCATTTGGCCATTTCAACCACTTTGACTCAATAGAAAGAAAAACTATCCTAATACGACACTTATATGTGCAAAATGGGACAAAAGACTAACTAAAACAGACTCAAAAGGTGTATATAAAATACACCGATCAACACAACACCCCCAAACTTCAACTTTTCTACCCAATACCCACACTCCTTTTCTACTATTTTCTCCAAACTTCACAATCAACTTTTCAGTACCCAAACTACTTCAACTACAATACTCCTTCAAACTACTACCTCCTGTGACTTCAGTAAAGGACTCAAGAACAGAAAAAGATTACCTTTTTATGAGAAGATTCACGATGTTCTTGTTTCAATTGGTGGTTTGAGGCTATGGAATGGAGCTTCGTTGTTTGAGATAGCTAAGGGTTTTTAGGAATTTAAGAGTTTTGGTTGTGGTTGGGTTGGATTTGTGGAGGATTTGTGGGCAAATTTTGGAATTTCGTGGGTTTTTGGAGAGGGAGAGTTAGGTTTTTGAAATTGGAATTGGGGAAAGATCTGGTTTCTGGGCGTTTTAAGTTTCTGGATTTCGCCGCGTAGCCCTAACTTTTGGCGCCGCGGCCAATATTCGCACTCGCCCGGGACTTTCTGCGCGGCCATTCTACGCCGCGGCGCCTAAACTTGGCAAATTTTCTGGAATTCTGCCGCCGCGGCGCTTAAACTTCAGCGCCTCTTCAGTTCTTTTGGCGCCGCGGCCCTGCTCCTGGGCGCCGCGGCGCTTACCCATTTTTTTTCAGGAAATCCTGGCTTTTCTTCAGTTTTTCGCCCTTCAAGTTATTGCCTATACCTGTCAATCACAAAATAAACACTAGAACCCAAGATCGTGAGACTGTTCTAGACAAAATAAAATAACTAAAGACATGATTTGAAATAACATAATTGAAAACATTGGGTTGCCTCCCAAGTAGCGTTGTCTTTAACGTCTTTTAGCCGGACGCAAGTTCCTTAGTTTAATAACCGTGGGGTGGATCAAGCCCCCAATTAATCCATTTCCTCCACATTTTGCGTTTTCTTTTTCTTCTTTTCTTCTTAGCATTATCAGTAAGGGGGAGTTCAGGAACACATACCTCTTTTAGTGGAATTTCGGCAAACCATGCCTGCTTTCTTGGGCTCATCTCTCTTTGGTTGACTTGTATTGGCTCGCAGAGGGGTTTGATGGTGCTGATTGCAAAGCACCCACTCATGGTTGGTGGCTCAATGACATGTTTAAAAACTTTAAACACCATTTCTTCATTCTCCACCCTTAATGTTAACTCTCCTCTTTCAACATCAATCAAAGCTCTCCCCGTTTCTAGGAATGGTCTCCCCAATATGATAGGAATTTCCGCATCTTCTTCCATATCAAGAATGAGGAAGTCTGCAGGAAAGAAGACTTTTCCTACTTTCACAATCACGTCCTCGATCTTGCCTCTTGGATGAACCACTGTCCTGTCGGCCAGTTGCAGGCTTACTGTGGTTGGTTTGGCCTCACCCAACTCCAATCTTTTAAATACTGATAAGGGAATTAGATTTATACTTGCCCCTAAATCACACAGAGCTCTGTTGCAAGTTACCCTGCCCACTGTGCAAGGTAGTGTAAAGCTTCCTGGATCCTTTAGTTTTGGTGGCAACTTCTTCTGCAAGATAGTACTACACTCCTCTGTCAGTGCTACTATTTCATACTCCGCCAACTTCTTCTTCTTCCCCAATATTTCCTTCATAAACTTGAAATAGGAGGGCATCTGCTCTAATGCTTCTATGAAAGGTATGTTGATATGCAGCAATAACATCTATTTCGTGGACTCCCACTGTTCTTCTCCCATTTGTCGACCTCTCTTCTGTGACATGGTTGTTGGTGGCCATATCTTCTAATAGCTCATGAGCGTCGTGGGTTGTTTTCCTCATGAATGCTCCACCTGCTGTTGCATCTATAATGATTTTGGTTGTACTGCTCAGCCCGTTGTAGAAAATGTGGACCAAGTTCCACAACTCAATGCAATGGTGTGGGCACTTTCTCTGTAAATCTTTGAACCTTTCCCAAGCTTCATATAAGGACTCTCCATCTGCTTGGTAGAAGTTGTTCAACTCCCCTCTCAGTTTTGCTGCTTTACACGGGGGAAAGAACTTGGCTAGGAATTTCGTGCGTTTCTTGCCATGTAAAAATCGAATCGTGACGTGAATTCAACCATACTTTTGCTCTATCCCTGAGTGAGAAGGGAAAGAGCCTCAATCTGACGGCATCATCAGTAACGCCGTTATATCTTAAAATTGCACATAGCTCCAAGAAATTAGCTATGTGCATATGTGGATCCTCCGATGGCAGTCCTCCGAACCATGCTCAGAATCGCTGGTTTTATCTCGAAGTTGTTGGCTCCTATTGCAGGGAGCCTAATGCATGTTTGTGCTCCATTCACTCTGGGCAGCACATAGTCCCCCAAACTCCTTTCTGGCTGGATTTGGACTCTCTCCTCCACGTCTATTGGCACTTGCCGAGGCACTCCTGGGTTAGGTTGATTTTCTCCTAACCCTTCTCTCATCATGTTATTGTTTTGACCACCGTCCATCTCTATCAAAGTTGCAATCCGCTGATTCTTTCTGTTCTGTTTGCAGGTTTTCTCAATCTCTGGATTGAAGGGAACAAGAGTGTCTGCTCCTCTTCTCCTTCGCATAAACTGGTTTCCTGAAATAGATCAAAAACAAACAACCAATCACGGTACCTCGAATTTTCTGAAAATAATTAAAAAAAACGTAAAAATTAAAAATAACAGTGAAAATTAAAAACCAAATTAGAAATTAAAAATAAACAAATTTGATATTGAACTATGCCTAATCCCCGGCAACGGCGCCAAAAACTTGATGCGCGAAAAGATGCACACACTTTAACGCAAGTGCACGTTATCGTAACAAGTAGTATAGTCTTGATAAGACCGAATATCGTCCACAAGGATTAGGGTTCAATTACCAACTATCTATCTTTTGGTATCTATTTGGTAAATTGATATTTGGATTTGTTGTTTATAACTAAGAATTATAAAAGCTATTTAACTATAAGGGTTTACTTCAGTGGTGATGAGAATAGGGCTTCCATGTCTCTTCAACTATCTACTTATGTTATTTATTAATGCAACGAACTATGGTCTTCTTTCGGAGAAAGCGGGTTTCTGAAATCGTTTTATACTCCGTTAAGGGTTATATAACACTCAACCCGATGTCGCGCCTTACCTACCTTTGGTGATAAGGATAACTCTATAGGAGGATTAAGAGCAAAAACCTAGTTAACCACACGCGTGCAAAATTAGGATTGTTAAGCCTCTCATTAATGCTACATAAATAATTGAGGTATTTTCATCCCCAATCCAAGAATGTCTACCCAACTTACAGCATATTCACAATCCCCTCCTTTCGGAGTCTGATTAGAAATCATATAGTGATAATTAGTTGTCAATTAATTATCAAGCATTCAACACAATTATTGGATAGATCTCTCAAGAAGAATAACCATAGACATATGATTAAATCATAACATAAGTTTCTAGAGAATTAACATGGAAAGCCTTATAAGAGAATTAGTTCCTAGCCATAAATATGACAAGAACTAATTCAAAGTTCATCATGCAAAATCAAATAAAGAAAAGAAAAAGGAAAGAAATTACTAAGTTTAGGTCTCAATCTCAAGCAAGAAAATCTTGTGTTGTGCAAGAAGGAACCTTAAAAAGCGCCTAGGGTTCTCCTTTTATAGGCTGAAACCGCCTCAACTTTTCCCTGCAGCTGGCCCAAAATCCGCTCAAAACCTTATTTTTCAGCGTCGTAGCGCCAGGAAGTCCTAATCCGTCGGATGATTTGGCGCCGCGACCACGATTTCTGGCATGCGAGGCGCGGCCTGCTCTGTAGCTTCGGATGTTTAGACGCCGCGACCTGCACTGGCCGACATGGCGCGCGGCCGAGTCTTCTGCACCTCTTCGGATAGTGGCGCCGCGACCTCGCTTAGCTGCGGGAGGCGTACGTGGTGCAGGTTTCAGCCTCGTCCACCACTTTCTCTGTTTTCAGCTCTGGAATCTCCTCTTTTGCCCTCTTTTAGCTCTTTTTCCGCCAATTGGCCATTTTAACCACTTTGACTCAAAAGAAAGGAAAACTATCCTAATACGACACTTATATGTGCGAAACGGGACAAAAGACTAACTAAAACTGACTCAAAAAGGTGTATATAAAAATATAATAAAATACACCGATCATATATACAACGGTAAGTCTCGTCATATTCGACGGAGACATGAGTCTGTTAGGCAGCTGATCACCTCGGGTGTTATTGTCATTGATTACGTAAAATCTAAGAAAAATATCGCAGATCCCCTGACGAAGAGAATGACCAGAGATCAGATGTACTGCATGTGTAGGGGAATGGGCTTAAAACCCAAACAATATGAACTGATATAGTGGACACCCAACCTTACAGACTGGAGATCCCAGAAATAAGGTTCAATGGGAAAACTAAACTGTAAAGGTTCCGTGAGCGCTTCGGTGGAAGCAAGAGCACTTCAGATAATGCTTTCTTCTTAAGAAACATAATCCAAGGTCGTTCCCGTAATAGACATAAAGTGCTACTTATAAGAGGGGTAAATAATAAGTTTCCAAACCTTTAATGATCTTCAATACTTGAGGTTAGGTTGGAGAAATTTTTAATGGTTCCTAACGCTTGTGTAGCGGGGTATTGTAGGATACCTTGTAGGAGACCACCTATTTAAATGCGAGGACATGCCGCCTCAAATGAACGCACTTAAGAATCCAAGTGTGTCCACGACCCACGATGGACAAAAACATAAGAAGAATTAGGTAGGAAAGGTGTTGTGTTGATATCATTGTCTTGACATATACTAAACACTGACGGTTCAAGACATCACGTTCACCGCGCAGTAAATATGTCCGATGGTATTCTACTATGGAAGGTTCAAAGCTACAGCTACCTCTCCAGATGCAACATCGATCCACCGAGTGATTGCTCGAAAGGCACCATGTGTGTGAGCCAAAATATCTTCCAAGAGGGGATTGTTGGAAATTTACTAAACGTGAAATAAAATTAATCCTATTAATTATGACTCGAACAATTGGGGCCCCGCACGTCGGAAACATGGTTTCCACACACGTGCACATCAAGTACCAATTATCGTACTTAAATGGAAAAGATATTGGTACGTATACGAATTATTTGAGACGTAAGAGAATAGATGGTTATTGACCAAATAACAATGGTTTCACGTTGGTAAACGAAGGGACGTATATAAAGTGTAAAATATGAAACGAGTCTGAAAAATGTCGCGGCGCCGGCGACGCCCGAAACTCTCTAAAGTTTCGTCGCCGCGACGCCAGCCTGCAGGGCCACGACGCCAACTCTCTGGAGTTTCGATGCCACGACGCTGCGGACGTTTCAGACCGTTGGAAGATTAGCGAAAATAGCTTTTTGGGCTGACTTTGGAGCATTAATTCTCCATTATAGGGCTCATGAATTCAACCATTATTTGGCTGAATTATTACTCCACATTCAAGACATTATATGGTCTTTATTGCTCATTACTAGACTATGTGGAAGATCATCTTCTCTACACTATAAAATGGAGTCTTGGGCTCATTTAGAAATACACCATTGACACTTAACAATTCTCTGAAATTGTCTTCCTCTCTTGCAATTACAAAACGCTCAAAGATCTTTCTTCCTAAGCAAACACTTGAGTTCTCTTTGCTCATTTGTTTGATAGTTGTTTTATCTTGGGAGATCAATTGTAATTACACTGTTGAAAGGATATACGGGCCAATATTATCTTAAGAATAGATTGTTCATCCAATTGACTCAGCAAGACAATTTACTTTGTTTATTTTCAAATTCTAACATATTATTGTTGTTACATTTCTCATTTCCTTGTTTTTACACTTGTTTACCCCAGAAAGTTATTGTAGAGAAGATGCACTTACTGATTGTTCAACTCAGAGTATGTTGATATTGATACGATTCTTAGAAAGTGTAGCTCATTTATCTGTAGTTATTGCGTGTTGCTTTATGAATTAATGAATTGTAGTTTAGTTTATAGTAACGAATCTTGATTTTTTGTGCTGGTATGTTTTTACTTTCGGTTTTTTTGTTTCCTTCTTTTCAGAGTCTTTTAGGTTTCATAATTTGTGCTTATTTTAATCATCTTGCGTTATTGTTCCTTCGGAAGATGCTAATATGTAGTAATTTCCTGAACATGTAATGATTGCTTTCATTTCTTTTTTTCAACAAATGAAGTGTCGACAAACGGCGACTTAACCAAAAATTGGTATGTAAGTCTCACAAGTTAATTATACCACTAAATATAGTTAGTTAATTAGATACATTCTATATCAGTTTTTCTACCGACAGAGATTTCTACAGCAAGAGATCTTTCTTCGAAGATTTTTTATTGTCGTTACCGATGTACCAATCATTGAGCTTTATGGTTCTTAACTGTGCCGCCACCATCGACTTTCATGGATCAACTGAGAGCTTTGCTTTAAGATATGGACATTTAGATTTTTCCTTTTTCTTTAGAATTTTATTATCAAATTGTTCATTATCAGTTATCAATTCAACAGTCATTTTTCCTTTCGATACTTGAACCGCTAACGTATGTAACCTTTCAAAACTTTCACAGATATACAAGAACATATCCAGTGAGGCAAGCTATTTCGGAGAAGGTTCATGCATATCAACTTCAAACTATCTCAAACTCTGAGGAAAAGGTCCTTATGAAACTCTGCGAAAAGGACGAACAAGTTGAAGATATTGATCTAAAAAATGTGAAGCTTGAACTGTATTTAAGAAGAGGATTCATGGATCTTTTGCACTAAATTATTGAGCATTGTCTGAGATTTTCGACATATTTTTGTTATTTTTTTTATCTTACCACACAAAATTAAATCGCTACACCAAATGTAAAATGTTGGAAATTTATTAAACGTGAAATAAAGTTAATCCTATTATTTATGACTCGAACATTAGGGGCCCCTCACGTCGGAAACATTGTTTCCACACACGTGCACACACAGTATCAATGATCGTAAATTTCCTTCGTAGAAAAGATATTGGTACATATACAAAATGTTTGGGACATGAAATGATAGACGGTTATTGGTCAAGTAACAATGGTTTCACGTTGATAAATGAAGAAAGAAAAGTACAATGTGTAAAAGATGAAACGAGTCAGGAAAATGCGTGAAGGGCTGCGACGCCTTCTCCCAAGGGCCACGACGCTTGGAACGGTAAATCACAGCTACTAGAGTTGTAGCGCCTCGGCTCCAGTGAGAACTGGACGTGAGGCGCCGCGGCGCCCTCCCGGAGGGCCGCGGCGCTACAGTTTCAGTGTGACAATTGGAGACGAGATTTAACTGACTTTTGAGCTGATTTTGGAGCATTAATTCTCCATTATTTGCCTCATGAATTCAGCCATTATTTGGCTGAATTGTAACCTCAAATTAAAGGTCATTATATGGCATTGAAGGTCAACCATTTGAGAAGACATCTTGATCACACTATAAATTAATGTCATTGGCACAATTAAAAATATACACTTCATACTTGTATGATTTCAAATTTTCTGAAATCTCTTCCTCTCTTGCAATCTTCCACACACTCAAAGATCCTTCTTTTCTAGCGAACACTTGAGTCTCCTTTGCTCACTTGTTTTATTGCTGTTTTATCTTGGGAGATAAGTTGCCAACACATCGTTAAAGGATTATACGGGACAATATTATCTTAAGGAAAGATTGAATATCAATTGACTCAGCAAGCCATTTTCCTTGTTCATTTTGTTTATTCATTTTAAGTACTAGTAATAATTGTACACTATTTTCGTACATTCATTGTATAACTCACACTACCTTTACTCCGTCCCAAAACACTTATCGCTTCTCTGCTTCTTGAAAACATTTGTTACTCTATCTTTCCCAAATTAACTATTTTTTTTCTTATGAGAGTTAATTTGATTAATCTTCAAAGTTAAATTGGATTAGATCAATTCAATATTTTATAAATAAAATTTAGATATTCAAAAACTATATGAAAAGTACTGCAACTTTTCTCATGTCAATTTGATAAAAAAATAAATTTTAAAATATTGATCAAAATTCGTGAAAAAAAATTATGACAACTAATTATTTACTCCTTTTGTTATTTCCTATGAGTATTCATGAAATCTTATATTATCGTTTGTGAAACTTTTTATTGAGCAATACCATCTACTGTTATTTAGTACTTAGGAAATAGTGTTTATTTTATTCTTTTCAGGAAAATTATATAGACTCTTGTATCAGAAATGAAAACCTTAAGCAGTAGAGCTTTTCTCCCTACAACTTTAATTTTCTAACCCGCAAGGGTAGCCAATTAGTGTGATGAAGCGCGGGGCCATGGTCGCGAGTTCGATCCCTGCATAAACGCTTTCTTGATTGAGCGCATCGCACATGGCTTGCCAGTGTGGTTTACATGGTGGCGTGGTTTGCATTTCTGCGTCGGTCGGGGTTTACTGTCTTGTACTTCGAAAGAGTAGCGGTGCCAGATTCGCCGTCAAAAAAAAAAACTTTAATTTTCTATTTGAATTTTTCTTTTATTTGTACTGATTAGCCACGTGTTCGAGAACTAGTATATATATATATATATGGATGAGTGACATAGTTCCCTTCGTCTAATTTCCACCACTTTTGTGATATTCTACTTTCAATATATTAGTGATTCTCAACAAACTTTGACGACTTTATTTTAATAATTATATCTACCATTTTAAAGATTAATTTACTTGATATTCTCCTTAAAATGTGTGGGTGTAAAATCTACAACCGTACCATGATAGGAAAGCATGTCTCTGACTTCTGTTTACTTAATGTTCATTAATTTAATATATGGTCGTGATTGTTTATTTTGACAATGTTCATTATTTAAAAATGTAATGGCCGTCCTTTCATAATCCAATAATCACATCAGTGGAAGAAAATATTCTCCAAGAATCATCAGGTCATTGTGCTGCAACTAGACTAATTTTTATTAATATAATCATTCATTACAATAAATTAATTTTTATTTAATTCAAGAATATGTTTGAGAATAATTAAAACTAAAAGAAGAAACAGTTTTCCTGTTATTTAATTGTTTGACTAGCCAAATTAGTAACTTTGCCTTTGCATGAATTTTCTTTAGTTAATTGCTCGAACAACTTTGTGGGTGGAAGGAGTTTGTCACAGCGTTAGTGGGAGGTTTGGTCTATCACACCTGAAAGGCTAGAAATGGAACCAATTCAAAAACAAGTGTACAGCCAGAGATAGCAGCAAAACAGATACAGTTGGAACTTGGAAATACAGGAGAAGTTAGGATACTTTAGACACTCAAAGAGAGCAAAAAAGTGTAGTTATTTGCTTCAAAAGTTTTGTAATTAGTGGTATATTTTCTGTTTGAGTCCTTGGAGATGATTTCACCCTTCCTGGACATTGGTAATTAAGAGTCTCTGGGGTGCTCTTTAGTTTGTATATATTTGTTTGTCTATAGTAATATTTGTTGGAAGGAATAAAGTTTATCCCATTATTTATGACTCGAACAATGGCCTCGCACGTCAGAAACGTTATTTCTACACACGTGCAAATATTGTACCAAGGATCGTAAATTTCATTAGTGAAAGAGATATTGGTACGTAAGTAAATTGCTTAGACATAGAATGATGGACGGTAGTTGGCCAAATGACAAGTGTTACACATTGGTAAATGAAGGAAGAAGTGTGCATAGTGTAAAGATGGAACGGGTCGGAAAGGGTCGCGGAGTCGAGAAGGGTCGCGGTGCCTACGAGGTGAACCGCAACGCTAATTCAATGGAAAGTTACTAGAGTCGTGGCGCCGCGGCGCTCAGAGGCTCAACCACGACGCCAATTCGGTTTCGCCTGACAGAAAGTCTGAAACGGAAAGTTTGATGTTTGGAGACTTTTGAGATGCCCTCAATGACATTCATTCCTGCATTATTCAGTCATTGCTTGACTGATAAATGAGTGACATTACTTGGGCAATTCATGACCATTACATGGGCGATTCAATGCCATTATTTGGCACTTCAAGAGACAAAATGTTACACTATATATTGAGGCCTTTGGCTCAATTGTCAAACACTTGCAACACTTACAAAATCAGAAATTCTGAAAACTTATTCTTCCTTTCTAGCATATTTCAATACTCAAAAGTTCTTCAAGAGAAACACTTGAATTTACTTTGCTCAAATATTAGTAGATGTTTTATCTTGGGAGACTATTGCCTATCAACGTAAAAGATATATAGGGGACAATCTTGTCTTAAGACAGAGTGTCATCACTCGACTCAGCAAACATTCAGATCAAGTGTTGGTTCTTGTTTCAGTTGTTTGTTAAGATTATTTCTTTGGTTGTAATCTTTTGTTTTTTATTTTCCTAGTACTTGTAATAGGTGTTTACTATTTTTCGTTTGTTGCTTTCATTTTTACTAATTAACAATATTTTCACAGCTTATTACCAAAAACAAAACAAAAAAATGTGGGTGGAAATTAATTAATAATTTGGTCTTGCCAAAGTAGTAACTTTGCCTTTGCATGAATTTTCTTTAATTAATTGCTGGAACAACTTTGTGGGTGGCAATTAATTATTTGGTCTTATGTTTCATCCTACGTTGGACGAACATGGACTCTTCGAGATACTGAACAAACTAGTTTTATTTCTTTCTGATAAACCAGAAAAGAAGTTATTATATGCATACTTTAAGAAGTAAAACTAATTAAATACAACAACTCGGATCATTACCAATTAAGTTTCAACAAAAGAAGCAGTCCCAATTGTTTGGGGTAAGACCTCATTTGTTTTCATTAAGATTAAAACGGAATTTGAATACACATCTGAATATTAAAATATGTATTAAGATTTAGATGTCTAAATATGAATACACATATTAATGTTAAGATATTGTATTAAGATCTGAATAATTAAGCCTGTTTTACAACATCTGAATATATAAAATTTATCCTTTTTAGAAAAGTAATTGTAAAGAAATAGATATTGGGCCTAACTCAACCCCAAAAGCTAGCTTATGAGGGGAGGATTGTCCAACTCCATATAAGAAGTCAAAATTCTCATTCCATTTCCGATGGGGGACTCTTAACACTCCCCGCACGCCCAGACCTCGTTAACTGGAGCGTGAATGACATAATTTGGGACCCAACATCGGTGAACATAGACTCGAAATGAGTCGCTTTGATACCATGTAAATAAATAGACATTGGGTTTAACTCAACTCCAAAAGCTAGCTTATGAATGGAGGATTGTCCAAGTCCATATAAGGAGTCCAAATTCTCATTCCATTTCTGATGTGAGACTCTTAACAGTAATAAGTATAAAATTTAATAAAATATTAAATTAATCTAATACTCTATTAATAAATATTTTACAGAAATTAAATGGCGGTTGGCTGGTGGTGGTGATAACTAGTGGTGATGGTTGTTGATGTTGATTGGGGATGGTATTGATTAATTGTGGTGTTGCGGGCAGTAGCTGGTGGTGATGGTAGCTGTTAATAATGGTTGATGGTGGTAGTTGGTGGTGGCGACTGATAGTTATGGCGGATGATGGTGATAGCTAATAATGGTGATTGGTGATATATAGTGGTGACTGATGGTGGTGATTGTCCATATGATTGTAATTAAATGGCCGCTAGTGGTGGTGTTGACTGATTATAGTGATTGCCATCAATGGTGGGTGGTGGTAGTTCATTCTGGTGGACAACGACGACGGTAGTTAATAATTGTGGACAATAACGATAACGGTGAATTAGTGGAATTGATGAACTACATCTTTAGAAATCTTTGAATAGATATCTTAATGATATTAAGACTCTGTCACGATAGTAATTTAGATTTATTCAGACTCAAAGTGATTGTAACATAAAAAAATATATACTTAATGATTAAGATTTAAACCTGAAAATAAACTTAATAACTGAAATCTGATTGATTAAGCTTAAGATCTTTATTTAGTGCAAACAAAAATCTCTCATAAGACATTGTGATAGAAATTTTTAAACCAGAACAAAAATGAACATGTAGAAATGTAGAAAGGTGATGTACAACATTTTCAAAGCAATCTAAATAAAGTCGTGTAGGGTATTAGCAGGTTATATTTTGTTCTTTCTTTAAGTTTGTCATATTCAAAATTGGAGTCGCAATGAGGGATGGACTCAAAATTTGAATTTTATGGTTTCATGTCACTGACCGACCGACCGTTTGAATTATTGAGTTAAAAATCTAATATTTCTATGTATTTAGTAGATTTCCTATCAACAATACATAATCTATGCCAAAGCTAATAAGTTCAACCGAACTAGAAGGTTCCTCTATGTATCTACCCCGGTTGTGACCGTAGAGGCAGATTCATGATTTGAATATTATGGGTTTGAGTTCAGAATTCTACAACAATTCATTTGATTTACTGAGATCATGAGTTATTATTTGTACTTATTTAGTTAATTAACACAGAGACAAAGTTTTAACCAAAGTTACTGGTTCAGATGAACCTTTAACTAAAGCATTGCATTCGGGCGATACGGCTCTGCGTGACCTGAACTTAGCAAGAAATATTCTACCCGCCAAGCGAACCCTGAACGTCCATACATATGCTGTTCTAACTAAAGTAAATGATGGGACTCCAGGTGCATCTGTACCATCAAAAACAGGCAAAATGGAACATGTCCTTTGCCAAATCTTGATCTTGCAAAGCTTTAGTATGTTGCTACATAGTAGTGGTCTTTAAAGATGGGAAAAAACACTTGAACACTGTCCATTATAAGTCCAAAATATCAGAGGTTAAGAGTAGTACAGAAATTCCATTACAAGTTTCTAACAGCTTCAAAGCAATAGAATTAGCTTTAAAAGATTAGACACATTGTTCTTCTCCCACTTTCCAAATATAATAGGAGTAATACATTAAGGCAGAGAAAACTGGTCTTTCTTTCCAAAGTATAAGCATAAGATGCCTAAAGTGATGCTTAATGTTGTATCTGCATCCACTTTCTTATGTGCTCACAACTTTTATTAGTAAATTATAATGCCTTGTGACAAAACCATAGTGGTTGTGGAGTCAAACTCAACACTCATTGGGAGCAAATTAAAGCATGAGAAACTTGCATATAATTTCTGAGGTCATGAGTTGATGTTGCATAGAATATTAACAAAGAAACTGATTCGACCGATTACCAACACGAGAGATTCAATTAAAAAGTAGTTGACAGTGGCTTCAAGAACATTATAAACATGGAGATATTTGACAAAAAAACAATGATGATGTATGAGAATCAATCTCATATTCACTCTGCTTCCTGATGTTTACTATATATACTGGAAGTCATGTGTCTATGCACCAAATGTGGCTTAACAATCAAGAAAGACGAATTAGAAAGGACACTGAGTTAATAGCAATGAGTTTTTTTCAGAGATGGAAGGCAGTAGCTGCAATGATTTTTGTTGAATTTGCTCTGGCTGTTGTAAATGCTCTATTCAAAAAGGTACTCAATAAAGGAATGAATCAATTAGTGATAACTACATACAGGTTTTCAATAGCTGCGATTATGTTAACCCCCATGGCATGCTTTCTAGAAAGGTATGGCTTTTTACACATTGTGCACTGATTAGAAGATTTTTACTTTCCAAATCAGCTATAACAAGAAGAGATCATCTCCCTTGCCTTGCAGGAATTTTATATCGAATTTGACAGGTCGCGTTGTCTGTTGTCTATTTTTCAGTGCACTTTTGGGGTGAGTTTTCTCCTCACTCTATATGCTAAAGAATCTTCATCACATTTATTTCAGTAAAGATTACGGTATGCTTTAGCCAACAACGATAAACTCTGATAAAGATCGCTCTTTTCAGGGGTACACTCACTCAATATTTCTTCCTAATTGGGCTAAAGTACACCTCAACAACATTTAGTTGCGCGTTCATCAATATGGTGCCCATTAACACATTCATTATGGCATTGCTACTCGGGTAAGCACAAACAACTACCAGGCTTGTTATTCAACAGTGTAACATGACTTATATACTCGTGTGACCGTGTCAATCAAGGTGTATGTTTTTTTTCATATTGAAAAAGTAATGAGAATGAGAGGTGTTAACCTTTTTATCTTCCCGGCTTTGTGAATGATCAAAATTCTTGCAGGCAAGAGAACATAAATATTAAAAGCAAAAGAGGGAGAGCTAAGGCATTAGGAACCTTATGTTGTCTTGGTGGAGCCCTAATACTTACTCTATACAAGGGAATGCCAGTGATAAACCAGCCAGCATCAAAAGTTGAAGTGATCAACCACAACACGAAGAGTTGGATTGTTGGTTCATTGTTTCTATTCGCGGGGAGCATCGTTTGGTCTTCGTGGTTCCTCATACAAGCTAGGATTGGGAAAGACTATCCTTATCAATATTCTAGCACAGCAATAATGTCATTCCTTGGGGCCATTCAATCTGCAATCTTGAGCTTGGTTATTGACAGAAACACATCCGCATGGTTTATGAAAGGAACTTTAGAGATCTCAACTGTCATATATGCTGTGAGTAATCTCCTATTTTCTTGTTTATCATTATATCTTATTATACAGTCAAATCCTTCTATAACAATATCGTTTGTCCTGATATTTGTTTGTTGCGATAGCGAAATGCTGTTATCGATTACATATAATATAAGATAGCATGAAACATCGGTTCCACAAAATGTATGGCTGTTATAGTGAAATGTTGTTATAAAGAGGTCTGTAGTTGATTATAACCATAGTTTCATTTAAGAATGTGAAAATTTGAATAAAAATGTTTGTGTATGTACAGGGAGTGGTGGGATCAGGCTTATGCTATGTGATCATGTCATGGTGTGTAAAGCAAAAGGGTGCAGTATTCACCTCTGCATTTAGTCCCTTCATTCAAATATTTGCTGCTGTGATTGACATCTCCATACTTCATGAACAAATTCATCTTGGAAGGTAGGAACTGATTTTCTTGAACACTTCTTTTACTCCCCAAAAAATGGAATAACGAATCAACAAAAGGAAAAGGAAAAAAAAACAGGCTCAATGAATTTACTGAAAGTATCTACTCCATTCGCTTTAGTTTATGTGACACTATTTCCTTATTAGCCTCTAAAAAAAGACATATTTTATAGTCACACAAATGATATGAAATGTTTAAACCACAAGTTTCAAAAGTTATCATTTCTTTCTTTAACTTCCACACCGAATCAAACGATGTCACATAAATTGAAATTGAGAGAGTAGATGCTAAACCTTACTTTAAATTTTTTATTTGATAGACAGACAAGAGATTTCTCCTGTCTATCAAATGATGGCCCAAAATTCAGAGAAATGCATGATTTTACCAACTTGTAAATCACAGTTGGAGATTACTACTTTTACTAAACATCTTTTTGTTCTTTAACAGCATTTTGGGCTCCATTTTGGTTATCATTGGGTTGTATATTCTTCTATGGGGTAAAATCAAAGAAGCAGAGAATTTGAAGAATTCTCCAACAACCGACAAGAATGGACAGGATACACTACCAGTTACTTCCAGTCCATCTCATACTTAACAAGGTTACATGCAACAAAACAGAAGGATTTTGATGTTGCTGAGATCTCTGGTGCACGCTGTGTTATCTTAACGTCGATGATACTCATCCTATTTCTGTAGGATTTCGTTCAAATATACCACAGTTTGCGCGAACATTTAGACCAGTAACTCAATTTTTTGCTAGAAGATTGCAGTGAGTAAATTTCTAGTTTCAATAAACTCAATGTTTACTCCAAAAAAGTTATAGTTAAATTTGTAAGTGATTTTAAAGATACATGGAATAAAAAGTAATAAACAATTAACAATAAGTAAACCAATAAAAATGACAAGTAAAAAAATTAGCTTGAAATGTTGTGATATTGATTGAAACTACTCTGTGAGTTTGGTTCAATCCTTAGCTGATTTGCCTCGGGTTTGAGCCAACAATGAGTACTAAGAGTTGTAATTGTTGTAAATAAATCGTGCAAGTATGAACACTGAGAATGAGATTCCCTCCAACATGAAGATTAAACTCCTTTTATAGCTATCAATTCATTGCATTTAAGCCCATGAATCATTCTCTCATTTAATGCAATTAAATGACAATAATGATCTCTTAATTAACAAGGAGTAACACCATATCCGGAACGGGTATGCGCTGACCTCCACCGATTCTCCGCTCGGTGCCAATTGGTTTGGCCCCTACCCATTCTTGCCTTGCTAACCGAACTCATCTAGATGTAACTTCATCCGATACAGAACTTTGCCACCTCCTTCGAACTCCATATCAAAAACTTGTCATGTGTCGTGCCAGTTTTCACCGTATACAGATAGTCCCCATACTTTTTGGATCAAAGTTTACCGAAGTGATGGGAAGTGAAAATGATTCCTCGTTATCTTCTCTTACAAGCTTCATTTTTAAATTACCCCGAAACAAGAAGGAAAACGAAACACTACCAATTCTCCCAAAATCTGACTCACGTCTTATCATTATGCTACTTCGAACACGTGTCACTCTCTTATTGAATTGTCACTTCGGTTCGCGAACCGAAATATTTCGTAATGATAACGATGCCCCTATAAAACTCATTTTCTTTTTTTTTCATAATTTTCACTTTTTGCTAACTTTCCCCAAATCTTCAATCCTTCAAACATTCATCCTTCAAATCTTCATATACTCATAACTTCGAGCCTTCAAATCTTCATACCTTCATAACTTCAAATCTTCATATCTTTATCACCATGTCTAAAACCACTCGATCCTCTTCATCCGTACCCAATTTGAATGAGAAATTAAAAACATTCAATGTGATAATGAAAGGAAATTTGATATTGGGTTGTTTCGGGAAATTTGTGACAATAATGACATTACTTTTCGATTTTCGTATCCTCGTACGTGCTCACAAAATGGGAAAGCCAAAAGAAAAATTCGTACCATTAATAATATTGTCCGAACCTTACTAGTCCATGCTTCATTACCATCATCTTTTTGGTATCATGCATTACAAATGTCTACTTACCACCTTAACATACTCCCGAGTAAAGGATTAGCATATCAATCCCTACTACGAATTCTTTATCATAAAGATCCCTCGTATTTTCATCTTAGGGTGTTTGTGCTATCCATTTTTTTCGTCTACTACAATTAACAAAGTTCAAGCATGTTCTACCGCTTGTGTGTTTTTGGGTTATTCGTCTAATCATTGTGGTTATAAATATTTTGATTTATCCTTTAATAAAATTATAATTAATCGTCATGTTATTTTTTTATGAGACCCAATTTCCATTTGCTAATTTGTATAATTCCGTGTTTCATTCTTATAATTTTTTGAATGATGTACTCTCACCGTATGTTATCCATCATTTAGCCCAATAGTCCTATGACCCGAATCTGCCAACATACTCACTTCCTGCTGGCCCAATTGTCCCGAGTACATCTTCGATTTTCAGCCAGCAGGCCCACTACCTGCTGGCCCAACTTCCCAGTCCACTGGTCTAGTGTCACGGCCAGCAGACCCACTGCCTGCTGGCCCAAATATTTGTCTCCCTGGTCCAGTATATCGGCCAGCAGGCCCACTGCTTGCTGGCCCAAATCCATCATCTCTACGCCCTATTACTGGGCCAACGTCCCACTACTAATATATATATATTCATTAATGAAAATAATTAAGAGATTATTCTCTTTCACATGCAAATATCTTGTTCTATATATTTTAACAATTGTCTATTTTCTTTAAAAAGGTGAAGTATAATTAGAAATAATAAACTATCTCTAAAAATAAAAATGTAAGATTATATTAAAAAAATATCAAAGTTGAGAAAATTTTATGTCAAAAAAAATCATAGACACTTTCTAATATTCCAAATTTTAGAATTGATTATAAGAATGATATCTTTTAATTTGAAAGATCATATAATTACCTCATGGTAAGTTATTCTACACACAAATGATATAAATACTATTATTGCTAGATCTGAATTCTTAGAAAATAATACATTATTTTTTTTCCTTGAACTTTTTTTATGAAAATAAGCAAATTAGAGAACTTTTACAATGTGTACAGTCAAATGATATTTCTAAAATTTTAAGTATTTTTTAAATATTTTAAATTGTTAACTATTTTAACTTATGATACTCTTTATATAATTTAATACTCATAATCTGAATTAAGACTATCTTTTTGATCTGACAGTCACAGAGTTGGTACAATACAAAAAGTAGACAACACCAGCGGGCACAATCAATTTAGTACTAGTAACACATATCAGGCATTTATTTAAAAAGAGAATTTTTACAAATATAAAATATCTTTAAAGATGGAGGATTCTTGTCAGGATATGATGCTGCGATTAACAATATGCCACTTGTCATATCTATTTATATAAAATGTGATTTGGTCTGATCTCTTTGCACCCAAAATACCAGACTAACAAATATCTTTGCGCCAACTAGCAATTAACATATTAAAATATAGTAATCAGACATTACAAATCTTTTACTAATTGGCTGGATCAGTTGCCTCTGTACGTGCACTTTTTTGCTTGCACAAACACATCACATAGAAAAGTGGAGATGTCACCATCAAAGGGTCCCGTAGGACTTTCCCATGTTAAAATCAGAATATTCACTAAGGAAAATTAAAATATAAAGAATACATTCTAACATCTACGTGATATACATAAAGAAATTATTTTGAAACTGTATATACAATATAATTTTCAATAGAATAGGGTTCATATCAACACTCTTGCATCCAGTGGCGGATGAAACATGGAGACACCGAGTTCGTCTGAACTCATTACTCTTAATGAGGAGCATAAATTATATATAAAATTCGCTAATATAGCAACAAAAGTAGATTTGAACTCATAGTTTTAAAAATTATAGTAGGCTCAATACTAAAACTCTTATAGATTAAATCGACAAAATTTAAATTGGAGAATCCGGACTACCATTACTAAAAAATCTCTAATTTTCAACTGAAAAATGTTCGATAGTGGTTATTTCTCACTGAATGTCGTGGGAAAACCTTAAAAATAGTGTTTTCACACAAAAAAATTAGGAAGTTTTTCAGCGTTTCAATGAGAGTTTGTTTCCCATCACGTGTTTACCCAATGAGCTGGTTCGGTGGAAATAAAGTGAAAAATTATATTTTATAATATAATTTTTACATTAAATATCAATGAAAAAACCTCTATTTCTAATAGTGTACCCCTTTCAGTAAGCTACATTAAATAAGTTTATATCACACATGCCTAGATACCTCTTATTAAGTAGGCTAGAGATATGATTCATAATCAGGAGGCGAAACTAGAGTATAGCTTACAGATTCACTCGAATTTAATAGTTTTGAGTCAAACTTTATATATTTCTTTTAAAAAATTATTGAATTTTTATAAAATTTTAATTTAAAACTCAGTAACTCAAAAGAACAAAAATCCTGAATCATAAACTTTAAATGCTGGCTCCGCATATATTTATAATGCGACTAAGTATGGATCAGGGTAATCATATCTTTCGATAGGGAGCTATTTATTCGGAGGCGAATTTAGAATTTTTAGAACATGGATGCACAACTAAAAAAAAAGGGAAAATGTATTAAGTGAGAATTGACCCTCAGAAACCGTCTAAGTAAATAACACATTCAACCAAGTGCATCATTTAGTCTTATTATAGCATGAATGCCAAATAATATTATACTAATTTTTAAAATTATATACTTAAAAGTACTTAGTTTTACGGATAAACAGTTTAAGTGCTCATAATTTAGCCAATAAATTTTCCCGTCTTTATCCTCTATAATAGTCCTATACTTTACAAATTGAGAAGATTCAACTTATCAATGAGTTTCATATACCAAACGTTTAAATCGAAAAAATCAATTAGTGTGTATATAGATAATTAATTATACTATGTACATAAATAAAAAATTATATATATATATATATATAAAATATTCTTAGCGAAATTTCTAAATTCACCACTAATAATCTGATATATTTGTTGAAAGTTGCAACTTGCAAACGTAAGACTTATTATTATAAGCTCCGACTTGACATTGAACACTAATGAAGCTTTTCTAATTGAGACTGGCTAGTTTCCCACATAGTTGTGGCTGATAATTAGTAAAGTGACTTGGCTAGTAATTACTATGCCCGAGCTGATAGGATTAATAATTTGTTTGACAAGCATTTTAAAATTGTTTATTTTGTAATGTGTTTTCCCCAAAAATATTTGTATTTGACTAATCAATTCGAAAATCACATTTGATATGATTAGGCAACATTATGCTTGATTAATGTTCCAAAAGTGCTAATGGGGAAAAACTATCTTTTTCAACTTCATAAATTGTTTCTATTAAAATTTGACCAAACATCTCAACTTTTTAAAATAAGCATTTTTTAATAAAAAAACACTTTTGGCTTCCCAAAAACTTGACCAAACAACCTATAACTGATCACATATCTACCAACACAAGGAAGTTGGTGGGGTTCTATACAGTGGCGGAGTTACTGCACCACCAGTTTTTTGGAAATTTTCGATCAAAATGACGTCGTTTTGGATGAAACGGTGGGTGAAACAGTGCGTTTTAATTTTCTTCGATCAAATTTTTTTTGGCTGCACAAAAACATCTCTGCACCACTAGAATTTACTTACGGGCTCCGCCACTGATTCTATATATATGAGTGGCACTATATATCTTCTTAACAAATATTCAGCCCATGTCCTTGTGTTATGAAATATGGCTGCCTCTCCAGTACCTCTCTTTTGTTGCTTAATCAAACTGCGGATGCCTAAATTACAAAACTATCATATTATCATCTCTCGAAGCTTCCATGGTGAAGGTATATCTACTTCTCCTTAATCACCCATATATCCTACCATTTTATTAATCTTTTCTTTTAATTTAATTACCTCAAGAATTAATCAGCTTTTCATACTCAATTTGTTTTCTATTGTTTCATCTTTCTTTATCTTAGAGTTGCATATTGGGGAGAGGCCAACCTAGGATTTAGAGTCGATAGATTCAAAATGAGCGTTATCTTATTATATGCATCTTTAATATGTATATATTATACACACACATAAAGTTTAACCCAAAACTGTAAGGTTGATAGCTAGTTCACTTGGTGAATTTTGTTCTTGAATCTCCTTGGCATAATTGTTTTTCTTTGAATCTCCTTAGATAAATTTCTAGCTTCTTTAGTGCCTCCTTTGATATAATAAATAAATTAAACACACACACAAAAATAGTGAGTTCAATTGAACTAATTGACTCGCCCTAGATTCGCCTCTAATTTGTTCAAGATTTCATTTCTTATAAAGTGGGCTCTAAAATGGAATAAGTAAGCGAGGACATAATTTTGCTCTTTCTCTTCTAAAATTTGCAGGGAAGTCGGCTTATAATATTGATGATTCAAACTTAAATACTCTACGGCAAAGAATAGAGATACTAAGTAAGAAGGACAAGTTGATCAACACAATTTACAGACGTGAAAATGGTTGGAATTACACATGGGAATACGAAGACGAACACAAGAAACATTCCTTGGTATTGGAGTTTGTTGAGCTCGCAGGTTTAGCAGGCAGCAACATAGCATTTGTTTTCCTAATTGGTTCTTTATGCATGTTTCTTGTTTCCTTCATACTCCATATGCATGGCTAATCTATATTGTTTGAACTTTTCTGATAGCGAATATATTACTATATATTTTGTAATTAATATTTGTGTACAAGATTAATCTTAATTGAATGAGGATCTCTATTTTACATAAATGAGGATCTCTATTTATATATATCTTCAAAAATGTTGACGAGTATGTGTCGAATTCTCCGAGAACTATTCATTTTTAAAGGATAAAACAATATATCATATATGCATGTACTTTGAAATAGATGACATGAGTTTGTCAAATACTTGGCAAGTCTCTACATTTTTTTTCCACATCAGTGTGACAAGTCTCTAAATTAGTGGTGCATATGTAGGTGTTTGAATATAAAAAATGGGGAAATTTGGACAAAATAATAGTATTTATTTTCAAGGTCAAAATGATATTTGAAAATTTGAATTATGTTTAGACATGAATATTCATTGGATTTGTTTTCGAATTTTTGTAAGTTATTCAGAACGTAAATTGTGAAAATAATTTTTTGAAGTTTCGAATTCTGAAAAATTCCGATTCTATGTCCAAACAGTTTACGGAGTAAAAAATATAAACTATCCATGGCCAAACGGACACGCACACACACGCCTATTTTGTTTAGTGACCGTAAGCTTATTAACTTAATCTCAATTCTATAAAATCGTAAGAAATGGAAAGATCGAGGAAGTTGTAAGAGTATAATTAATTTGTGTTTCTTCTTAATATCTTATTCACGTCTTTGGATCCAATCCCTATATGGAGAAAATATGAGAATTAGCTACTTTAAAAAAAAATAGAGTCGGACTCGAGGCATGATCATCCGATCATAAAGTATCTCACGTTTAAATTTTAAAATCTATGTGTTTCGGAGTTTAGCTCTTTAAAGTTATTGTTCTCAATTTTAAAATAAATATACATAATTTGAAACAAAACTATTAAATTTTGGCAAACTCATATAGTAAACGGTACATCCGATTGATAGTGCCCCATGGAAAGGACAAAAGTTGGTATGAGGTTAGCTTTTAGGGTTAAAAATCATATATGAAAAATTCTAAATTAAGCAAACCATAAGATTAGCAAAGACAAACTCTAACAATTTGTCGCCATTTACTTGGACAAAAGATATTCTATATTTGGTATAGTATAAAATTGGTACGCAAGTACGCAACTAATATAATAGTGCAGGGCGATGTATTAGAAAGTGGCACATTATGCTCAGGTAGTACATATATATGAAGCCAATTAAATGGGAACACGAGTTACAATTGGTCTGCTTTTGTTATTAATTTGTTTGTCCTTATATTCTCTATCAATTATGTTGCAAGATTCGTATTCTTTGTTTTAGAGGGTTTCATACCTCTTCCATCGGACATAAAATCAGAATTTGAAGCTTATAAATTTAAAATTTAACTTTAAGTTAAACCTGCCAAGTGGGCCAAGTTCACCCGAATTCCGCCCGGTAAACCCGGCCTACCATCGGCCCGGAACGATGAGTAGGGGGCTAGGCTAGGTGGAAAATTTTAGAGGGTTGAGTCGGACAAGGTGGACAACCCGATAGCTCAGCCCACCAATGAGCCCTGTGATATCCGACCCACTTCAAACTAATTATTGAGTCAAATCTTAATTCCATCTATGTTTCGTAATATTAAAAAAGTTACTTGTAACTATAATTAATTATCATTCTATTTGAAGCACGTGCGCAACTTTCTGTTAGTGCAATAAAAACTTGTCATACACACATGGCTTGCCAAATGTGCTTAATCGGCTGACGTGGTTTGCGCTATCGTACACCGGTTTTCTGCATGCACTCGAAAGAGTAGCGCGTTCCTTCACAACAAAAAAAATAAAAATAAAAATAAAAACTTGTCATGGTTTAAATGTCTCACCTTAACTCATATGTCGTACGCGAGTTGTTATAGTATATTTTTGGTATTTTTAGCTGTCGTGGTTATGTCCTAAAAATATGTTACTATTTATTATAACAAAAGAAGAATAAAATTAAAAAGATACAGAACTTTTTTTTTTTTTTTTTTTGTTTTTTTTTGTGAACCCGCAACCGCTACTCTTTCGAGTGGTAAACTCGGACCGACGCAGAGCGCAAAAAAAAAAAAAAAGATACAGAACTTCTTATTATAGTTAGATGTAAAGTGTCGTTATGATTATGTATTACACTATAAAAGAGCGGATCCACTGTATATTACGATACTTTATTTCTTTGAATTTAATACTTTTAACGCGTAGCATAATTAATATGTATATACTTACTAAAATTACAAGAAATAAAATATATGAATTTATAACTTTAAAAGAATCATAGGTTCATGTAAAAAAATCCGGTCCATTAACTATATCCGACTCGACCTAGTAGCCCAAGATGTACCCCTATCTAGTAGGGGGCAGGGTCGGACACCCTTTCCTCTCCCCAAGCCCGAACCCCAGCTCGACCCCTTAACTACAACCCGACCCGATCCCAAACCGGCCCCCGTGTGGCCTATGTTTATATGGACCAAGCCACCCAACCCATTTGATAGGCTTACTTTAAGTTAATAGATTCTTAGTTTGATAACACTCGTAAACTGTATTCTACTTCCGCCCCTTGTCTCCAACTTGTGTGTGTCATCTCATCCATATTTTTTAGCAACATGATAGAGAAGCTAAAATACAAGAAATAAAAAGTGATAAGTGTAGTTAACCAGTAAAATGATATATTTGAATTTATATATGTGGTCAAAGACACGTAGATCTCAAGTGACACGTTAAATATGAAAGTACAGAAATAAAGACAATATTAGTAAGTATATTGTAATAGCTAAAATCTGATAAGTTACAATAAAATAATGTGTCCTATTTATACATGAGCTATACGGGTACACAACCCACAAAATATGTCTTCATTAATGCAGGAGAATGAATGTTGCAATTATTGGATAATCAATATCTCAATAAATGTCATTAAAGCGTCATTGGAAGACGTACAATCGATTTTAGTGATGGTCATCCGTTACAATTCAAACGACTCTCAATCTTATGTGTTATCGGTACCAGTGTGCTCGTGTCGCAGCCGGTACAAGCATACCTAATCGGTTGTGCCTTAGGTTGATGTGGTTCTGACTCAGCACAGTGCTCCGCGTGTCATATTATAATTCATACAACTATGTTATACGTATTTTACCCTATACAGATAGTCCCCACACTTTTCAATTGTGACTTTTGTGCAACCGGGAAATGGATTTAAAATAACAACCAATCGATACTTTGTGATTTGGCGGAAAACTTAGGAGAATATTGTCCACATATTTCACTACTCCAATCGTCATCTTGATGAAACAACGATAACTTTCCGACTTTCCTCGATTAACAGAAGGCTGCAGAGGTGTGCCATATAATCACCCCCTACTATGACACGCACGTGCTGCCGCCGATTAGCATTCGGCACACACTTCCTTCAAGAGTCGTCATCATTTTTTCCCTTATAACTATTCCACTAATTTAAGGGATTGGCCACTCATCTCTCATTTACAAAGAAGCATCCAAATTTCTAATTGTTATCCCCTCTTTCTTCATCACAAATATGACCAATCCTTCTGATCGTAGAAACACTTCTTTAAACAGGAAGAACCCTAATCTCAAAATACATTACATCATGTTTGGCCAAATTTTTGAGAAGTCAAAAGTGTTTTTAAAAATAATAAAAAATGCTTATTTGAGATAGTTGAGGTGTTGACCAAACTTCTAGGGGAAAACAAGTATTTTTTAGTAGTATCAGAAGCACTTCTAGCTGGTAATAAATTGTTACTCTAAAAATACCTTCCGACAAAAATAAACAGATTTTAAAAGTTTGCAAACGTGCTATACATTTGTCTCGCTTATCTTGCTTTTTTGTTTTGTATGTGTGTATACCAAATATTTTCACTTATTTATCATTAACGAAAAAAATAACAATATGACTAATTTTGATTTACTAGATACTTGTTTCTAGTTTACTACCAGCTATTAATTAGTAGAAGATATATTTTATCAGTTGTAGAAGTAGATGCATAGAGTTAAAAACAAACAATACTATTAACTGCATAAAATATCCCTAGAGCACTAGAGCAGCTGGTTAATTTTGAGGAGCATTCGGCAATTGTCAAAAGAATTTGGTTTGTTTGATCATGAAAGTACAACCTAGGAGGCAAAATGTACAATTACATTAATAAGCAAAGTAATTGAAAATCGGTAAATCCCCCGACCCTGTTAAGCACACAGCTCAATCTGTGGCTTTTGTACGAGTAGTAAAGTGATTTTTGAACTTTACATATATAGAAAAGAAATAGAAAGAGATAGACTAGAAACGACATCTGTTATGTCAATGACATCAAAGGAATATTAAATGAATGAAATTGAGATATGGATGGAATATAATGAAATAGAGCATACTCCTTATGTCCATATTTATTCGACACCGTTTGAATTCGAGATCAAAAGTTTAAATTTTAATTGTGAGTTTGGATATGTCATCTTTAAGTTTTTAATATAAAATTTACATATTCTGAACATAATATAAATCTTTTAAAAGGCATATGAAAAAAACGCTAATACTTTTCTTTTTCTGGACTGAATGAATTGTTCTAGTCATCTTTTTTCATATTTTTTATAGACCAAAGGTTAACCGAGGGTATTTCTGAGTCACTTTAAAAATGCTAGGGATAGAATTGAAAGTATATATGTCCTAGAAACAATCATTTTAGGAGCACATGTACTTGAACACATTCATATTATTAATAAGATTAATATATACTTGACATTTGCAATTATTGAATTATTATTTGATTGTTTATATTATTCGTTAATGTGCATCCCTTGAACTTACATTGTCATTAATAGTGTGTGAGATATTAATGATAGAGTGTAGTTCTTAAAATAACCTAGACTAATGATCATTGAGAATGGGATATCAATGATATGTTATAAGTCGACATGTGGTCTGCATCACATTCTTAGAGAATGTAGTATATCTCACTTACTGCAAGCAATAGTTGCTAGTGATGGACACATGGATACTCTTAGAGGAGTATTGTATACCCTGCTGATAAACTATTTGTTATACATGTCTAGAGTATTATCAGCATGTGGGAGATAGAGGTCCTTAGACTTGAGGTCAATATCACCTTGTTTACGGAGTAATGCACTTTGATCCTGTCCTAAGCTCAAATGCCTTATAGGTTGAGACGCGGCTTGTATTGGGTGCATTACGAAGTAGATTGAAGGTGGTGGTTGAGCCAAGAATAGGATTCATTCCTCGATTGGAATTTCGAGAGAACACTCAGCTTCTCAGAGATGTTAGGTCGACCAAGTCATTGGCCAATGCAAGAGACATATCTAGGATATGGTCTAGTTGTCGACTAATATAGATGAGATAAAGTGATCGAGCCATTTGGATAGACACTTGGAAAATCTTAAGCTTGATCGGTGTGTCGCGAATGAAAGGAATTTATCATCTCACATAAAGGTCTGTTTACTTGGTCTTGTAAACGCACTTCACATATTGGGTCAGTCACCGGCACCGTCTAGGAGTTCCGTGTGAACCTTGAGTTGATCAGTCTTGGATGTGTGAAGGCCTAAAGCGGTCACACTAAGTCGATTGTCTTTCGGTCTAAGGGTATATTGAGAGAATATAAAATATCGGATTTTGAATCAAGATATTTTATTTTATAATAAATTATGGGATAATTTTCATTTGATGAAAATTAATTAATTAAGTTAAAATTAAGTCTTGGATTTAATTAGAACTAAAACGTGCAGAAAATAAATAAAGGAATCAAGATAACAAATGTGGGCCAAGATCGCCCATCGCAATTTGGATTTGGGGTTGAGCCCGATCCAAATCGATTAGGTTTAGGGTTTCACTATATATTTGGCATTTAACCCATAATTTCAATAAAACTCATTTTTCCACTTTCTGAACTTAGAGTTCAGGAAATAAATTCTCTCAAACCTCTGCCAAGATTTCCTAGCTTTCTTGGGCAAAGGAATATCTTGAAGAAGGCTTGCACCCGGATTGACAATCGCGTGCGCACCTTTTAGTAGAGACTGCATTAAAAGCATAAACTGTAAGTTTTCATGTTTTTGCAGATTTGAATTATCGCATAATCATACCAGACGATCTTTGTTGGAGCAAGTAAGTAAACAAAATTTTAAACTTCCGCTGTGCCTTACTTGTATGTTTTACATTCAACAAATCCCTACAGTGGTATCAGAGCACAGGCTGGTTTAATGATTATACGATAATCTTTAATAACAATATGTGGGAAATTAATTGTTTTGATTTAGAATTGATTTTCGGAATTTAAAAAAAAAAAAATAAATAAAAAATTCGAGCAGTCACATCGCTCACGATGAATGATCACATCGCTCCGACGCGAACAAGCGCTGATCGCTCCGGCGAACGATGCGATTTAAAAAAATTGGGGCGGTGAAGAATCGCGATCGCTCATGGCGAACGATGATCGTTATCGCTCACGACGATACAAAAAAAAAAAAAAATTTGTCGCCGAAACGCCGACGGCGGACGGTTTCCGCCACCACGGCGCAATCGAAGTAATAATACCACCGTGTTCGTCTCGACGAGAGGAATCTAATGGTGGTAGTGTTACGGCAACGATAATGAAAAAGGAACACCACCGACGGTTTTAGAATCACGTGGCGTCCCGGTTCCCACCGCGTGGGCCACCAAATCGGTGGTGAAAACCACCGGTGAGTTCGTCCCGACGTGTGCCATCGTTTGGTGTGTTTTAATTCCGTCAATTTCGCCCCGAAATCAATCCCAAATTTGATTTGGAGTTGGATTTGATTTTGAAAATTTGAAATAGTGTAAGGACCTTTTGCAATTAAAATTAGGGTTTTTAAATTGTAGATTGGTCCTTTAACAAATCTGAAAATATTTTAAGTTCGAAAATTACAAATTAGTCCTCGAGATATTTTCGAAATTTTAAAAGTTTTAAAATCGTGATTCAGATCCACAGGTCAATCAGAAATTTAAAAGCTTATTTGGTCCCAGGTAAATCAGTAAATATTTTAAGGTTCGAAAATTGCGAAATACCCCAAAATTAAATTTTAATTTCGAATTGTTAAGGACTGTTTGGATGAGCATAAAATTCAAAATTGAAAATTGAGTTTAAATTTTGAATTTAAATATTTCCTAAATTGAAACAAAATTAATTAACCCACAATTATTGTTATTTAGCATATTATTTGATAATGTGTGCACAAATTAATTGTTTCTCCTAATTGTTTAATTGATTGTCATTTAAATAATTAGAATAGAGTCCGCAATTATTATGCAGGTAGCGGCGCCCGAGAATTGTTTACTTTCAATGACCGCTATAATTGTGCAGGTAGGCGGCGCCAAAGATATGATTAAAACCATCTTATATCACGCCATTGGGTTTGATGGTTTCCCATCTAAATGTGTTTAGAAATTGCATGATAGGATTTCATATGATGTATGATATAATAGTTGATTCGTCATAACCACGAATTAAAATGTTCCCCAAATTTAATACAAGTCTCATTTAAAATGAGCGCGTCGTCAGTTATAATTGATTGTGGTGCAAAATCCTTTTCACGAGATGAGTATTTATGCCCCAAAGATTTGCTCTAAGTCTACGAGGACTCGCACTTTCATAGATGCATATAAATGTTGTAGTAGGTGATAAACCTTCGTGAGTATTTACACCCGGTGTTTGCTTGATGAAGGCTAAGCCCACTTAGATACATAATTGCGATAATGTGAGGTTGACTTGCTAGGCTGTCTTGGCGCCCCAGTGTCGGACAGCCGAGGGACGCAGATCGAATTGTTTAGAACATTCGGTCAACCAAGAGTTGCAAATTGTTTGCAATTGGTTTAGAGACCTACCAGATCGTGTTGTTGAAGTTATCAGCCTCAGCAAACGCGGAGACAACATGAGTTTGGATCTTGGCCCATTATGACCGTATTTGATATGAGTCCGTATTCTTTATGGGGTAAAAGAGTATGTTAAAATAGTGGGAGCTAATTAAACTAAAGACCATGTTAGTTAGTTAATGAATGTGTTCAATAGAAATTATATTAGAGTATTAATTTCAAGTCTATCCTTTCTTCAGTATAAAATGTCGAATCTGTTACTTAAAATATTGGTTGAAACAAACAAGTTGACTGGAGCAAACTTTCCTAACTGGTTAAAGAAATCTGCGATTAGTGTGAAAACTAGAAAGAATTGAGTATGTGTTAGACACAACATTCCCAACAGTCCCTGCTGATGATCCTGCTGAGTGCCTTGTTTGACAAGATGGCTTATCAGAAGCATCTAGACAATGCTCACCTGGCACAATGTATAATATTGTCATGACTGTAGAGTTACAGAGGCAACATGAAAACATGGATCCCAACGAGATGCTAGAACATTTGAAGAGTCTTTATGAATCACAGTCTCAGACAATGGTGTATGAACTGTTGAGAGATCTCTTTAAGTGTAAGTTGAACGAATGGGGTCCAGTATCAGCGAGTGTTCTGAAGATGATTGGGTTAATAGAGGCCGCTTCGATTGAACGGCCGCCTATAAATGTCTCTGTCAACCTAATCCTAAATTCATTTCATGGTCCATTTGAGAATTTCATTGTGAACTTCAACATGAATGGAACCAAGGTGAATCTTCTAGAACTTCACAACATGCTGAAGGTTTATGAAGGGGATTGCAACGATCCAATAGGACACAAGGCACTAGGTGCTTTTTGGACCTGCTGGACAAGGTATGTTTGTCATTGAAATAAATATGTCTGTAACTAACTCTCACTGCTGGGTATTGGATACCGTCTGTGGCTCTCACATTTGTAATAATGAGAAGGGTCTAACTGACAGCAGAAAGGTTGGACCGTGGGAGGTTGATCCGCGCATTGGAAATGGAGCACGAGTGGATGCTAAATGCGTGGAAATTTATAGACTGGATTTACCCTTTGGCTTTTGTTTAGAACTTAATAATTGTTATTTTGTTACCTCGTTAACGAGGAATATTATCTCTATCCAAATGTTAGACATTGAGGGGTTTTCTTCATTCATTGCCAATGATAGCGATTATGCATCGCTTTATTGGTTTTGTTTGTGGAAATGCTCCGCTTGTGGATGGATTGTATGTTCTAAACTGTAGCCATGAAATTTTCAATATACAAAATAAAAGAGCTAAAATAAGTAATCAAAGAAATCCCACCTACTTATGGCATTACAGACTTGGTCACATCAATGAATCAAGGATAGCAAGATTGATGAAATTAGATTACTTAGAACCATTTGACTTAGAGTCATATGGTGATTGCGAATCTTGCTTAAGAAGAATGATGACAACCAAATCACTTTCTGGGAAAGGAGTACGTGCCAAAGAGGTGCTTGAGTTAGTCCATACTGATGTATGTGGGCCTTTTCAACTCAAGCTAAGGGAGACTTTCTTTATTTCATCACTTTTACAGACGATTTCTCAAAGTTTGGGCATGTGTATCTTATGAAACATAAGTCTGAAGCTTTTGAGAAATTCATGGAGTACAAGTCAGAAGTAGAGAAGCAACTTGAAACAAGTATAAAACTCTTCGATCAGATCGAGGAGGTGAGTACTTAAGTAAAGAATTTCTAGATTACTTGAAGCTTCATGGAGTCCATTCAGAATGGACACCTCCCGGAACGCCACAAATGAATGGTGTTCTTTGAGAGGAGAAATCGCACTTATTAGATATGGTTAGATCCATGATGAGCTTCTCAGCTCTACCAACATACCTATGGGGATATGCATTGCAAAGCTCAATCTACATTTTGAATAGAGTTCCATCAAAGTCAGTTGAGAAAACTCCATATGGAATGGCAAGAAGCCAGCACTTAAACACATGCGACCACAGGGTGCCTGCGTATGTAAAGAAGTTGCTCATTGACAAATTGGAATCTAAAAGTGAGAAGTATTATTTTGTAGGGTATCCTAAGGAAACAAGAGGGTACTACTTCTATCTTCCTGAGGAACATAAAGTAATTGTTTCCAGAAATGCAACTTTCCTTGAAGAAGACTATGTCTACAAGGAACAGAGTTGCAACAAGATAGAACTTGAAGAAATTCAAGAAGTACAAAATAATGTAGAGAATGACCTCTTGTCAAATAACCTAGACAAGGATTCAGTGGGAGTATTTGATGATGATTGGGTACTTAGAGTACGCCCTTCAGCCAGTGGGAGTGTTGTGAGGGATACTGCAGAAATGCAAGACCCTCATGCACAACCAATGACAGATGACACAATAGTTGTGCATCATCCTATTCAAAATGATATTCCTGAAAGTTCTCAAGGTGGTGGATTGTCCAACACACAAACATCTTCTCAAAATCAAAATACAGCAGACACTGAAACGCAGAATGTTCAACTCCGTAGGACCACTAGGACTCATCGTGCACCTGAAAGACTTAATCTCCTTGTTGAAACACATAATGAGATAGATATTCCTGATGATGATGAGCCTACTACCTACAACGAAGCAATGTTAGACATTGATTCACAGAGATGGCAAGAAGCCATGAAATCCGAAATGGAGTCTATGTACATAAACCAAGTATGGAACTTGGTTGACTTGCCAACAGGGGTTAGACCCATAGGATGCAAATGGGTCTTCAAGAAGAAGATTGATGCATATGGCAAAATACAGACTTATAAAGCAAGATTGGTGGCTAAAGGTTATAATCAACGACCTGGGGTCGATTATGATGAAACTTTTTCGCCTGTTGCAAAGATTAAGTCCATTCGGATTTTGCTTGCTATAGCTGCATACTATGATTATCATATTTGGCAAATGGATGTTAAAACTGCCTTCCTCAATGGTAATCTAATTGAGGAGGTGTATATGATACAGCCAGAGGGTTTTACATCTAAGACTCAACCCAAAGCAGTATGCAAACTACAAAAGTCCATTTATGGACTTAAGCAAGCCTCGAGGAGTTGGAACATTTGTTTTGACAAAGCAATCAAATCGTTTGACTTTGTTAGAAGCAAGGAAGATCCGTGCGTTTATAGTAAACGCACAAATGAGAGCATTGTCTTCATTGTTATATATGTAGATGACATATTGATAATGGGAGACAATAAAACTCTCATGCAATCACCAAAGAATGGTTATCCGTAACCTTCATGATGAAGGACTTGGGTGAAGCCTGCTACATTCTTGGAATTAGAATCTACAGAGATAGACCTAATAGATTGTTGGGGCTGTCACAGTCCGTATACATAGACAAAGTGCTAAAACGTTTCTCTATGGAAAATTCCAAGAAAGGGAATCTTCCTATGGGTCAAGGCATCAAGTTGTCAAGGAAGGATTGTCCTTCCACGGTTGCAGAACTGAGCGCGTGAAGAGAATCCCATATCTTGGTATAGGATCAATCATGTATGCCATGACTGCATAAGGCCGATGTGGCCTATGCGACTTAGCATGACTTGCAAATTCCAGCAGAATCACGGGAGGAACACTGAAAGCGATCAAGAGTATTCTTAAGTATCTTAGACGAACTAAAGAATACTTCTAGTCTATGGCGTCTGAAGAGCTAGTAGCTACCGGGTACACCGATGCTAGCTTTGCAGATCTTGATGACTTCAAATCTCGATCCGTTATGCCTTCATTTTAAATGGTGGAGTAGTTAGTTGGAAGAGTTCCAAGCAAGCTACAACCGCCGATTCGACAACGTGCCGAGTACATAGTTGGATCGGAAGTGGTAAAGAAAATTCGCCGCGATATCCGAAGTTCTTAAAGGATTGGGGTTGTTCCAGTACCGTTGTCCAATAACGATTTATTGTGACAACATCGTGCGATTGCTCGCTAAGGAACCAAGATCAACGAATAGAAACAAGCGTGTACCAAGGAAATACCACATTCTCGAGGAGATGGTGGAGAGAAGAAATAAAGATAGACTATATTCCCACCGAAAATAATCTAGCGGACCGTTTACTAAACCATTAAGCTTGGTCAAGCATAATGGTCATTTCAAAATATGGGCATTAGATACATTGGTGATTGGCTCTAGGCCGTGGGAGATTGAAAGTATATATGTCCTAGAAACAATCATTTTAGAGCACATGTACTTGAACACATTCATATTATTAATAAGATTAATATATACTTGACATTTGCAATTATTGAATTATTATTTGATTGTTTATATTATTCGTTAATGCGCATCCTTGAACTTACATTGTCATTAATAGTGTGAGATATTAATGATAGAGTGTAGTTCTTAAAATAACCTAGACTAATGATCATTGAGAATGGGATATCAATGATATGTTATAAGTCGACACGCTGTCCGCATCACATTCTGAGAATGTAGTATATCTCACTTCTGCAAGCAATAGTTGCTAGTGATGGACACATGGATACTCTTGGGAGTATTGGCATACCTGGCGATAAACTATTTGTTATACATGTCTAGAGTATTATCAAGTGGGAGATAGAGGTCCTTAGACTTGAGGTCAATATCACCTTGTTTGCGAGTAATGCACTTTGATCCCGTCTAAGCTCAAATGCCTTATAGGTTGAGGCGAGCTTGTATTGGGTGCATTACGAAGTAGATCAAGTGGTGGTTGAGCCAAGAATAGGATTCATTCCTCGATTGGAATTTTGAGAGAACACTCACCCGGAGATGTTAGGTCGACCAAGTCATTGGCGATCGCAAGAGACATATCTAGGATATGGTCTAGTTGTCGACTAATATAGATGAGATAAAGTGATCAAGCCATTTGGATAGACACTTGGCAAATCTTAAGCTTGATCGAGTGTGTCGCGAATGAAAAGGAATTTATCATCTCACATAGAGGTTTGTTTACTTGAGTCTTGTAAGCGCATTTCACATATTGGGTCCGCCACCCGCGCCGCCTGTGAGTTCCGTGTGAACCTTGATTTGATCAGTGCCGATGTGAAGGCCTAAAGGGTCACACTAAGTCGATTGTCTTTTCGGTCTAAGGGTATATTGAGAGAATGTAAAATATCGGATTTTGAATCAAGATATTTTATTTTATAATAAATTATGGGATAATTTTCATTTGATGAAAATTAATTAATTAAGTTAAAATTAAGTCTTGGATTTAATTAGAACTAAAACGTGCAGAAAATAAATAAAGGAACCGCATAACAGTGGGCCCAGTTCGACTGGCCCACTGCAATTTGGATTTGGGTCAGGTTTTGAAGCCTGATCCAAATCTGATTAGGTTTAGGGTTTTCTCACTATATATTTGGCACTTAACCCATAATTTCAGGGGAACTCATTTTTCCACTTTCTGAACTTAGAGTTCAGGAAATAAATTCTCTCAAACCTCTGCCAAGATTTCCTAGCTTTCTTGGGCAAAGGAATATACTGAAGCAAGGCTTGCACCCGGATTGACAATCGCGTGCGCACCTTTTAGTAGAGACTGCATTAAAAGCATAAACTGTAAGTTTTCATGTTTTTGCAGATTTGAATTATCGCATAATCATACCAGACGATCTTTGTTGGAGCAAGTAAGTAAACAAAATTTTAAACTTCCGCTGTGCCTTACTTGTGTGTTTTACATCCAACAAATCCCTACAAGAATAGTCAAAAGAGTTCAGCGACAATTAAATATGACACATATTAAAACTTGTTGGTATAATAATTTGTGTATGGCCAAAATAATGTTTCAACACAATTTGTTTAAACACTTAGTAAAAAGCAGATTACACAGTATAGAAATTACTTAACAGTAAATTAATCAAGAAAAACAGTAGACGAAACGTAATCTGTTTTAGAAAATAATTTCAGAATATAATCGAGAACACTTAGTTCAAAGTCTTTTGCCAAATCCAAAGCCGAGCGAGCGACGACGACGGCGCGATGAGTCCTTACCCTCTCAACCCTTTTAGCAACTAGAGAATGTGTAATGTAATATATACACCTCTCTTTCCTTCTCTTTTTTCGATGTGGGACATGTCGCGCCCTTTTTCGGCCGCGGCATTATTTTCTAAATATCGAACCCTGCTCAAAAATGCCATATGTTAGAAAATAAATAATAAAATGCTAATAAAGTTTAAGGGGCTTGAAGGTTTTAAAAATGCTAAAAGGATGCTAAAATTGCCAAAGATGCTAAAGTTTAAAAGGGTGCTAAAATGCTAAAGGGTTGCTAGAATGCTAAGGGTTCGCGGAGTCGCCACCTAATTAATTTGGGTGAATTAGGACACCTAAATGTTTAACTAGTTTAAAGTAAAACATTAACTCCATTTTATGGTCTGCTAAACTTAGTGAGATTCTGAGTAAGGGTTCTTTATTAATCTAGAGGGAAGGGGTTAGGCACCCTCTAAGATCCGCTAACTTGCGGTTGTCCTGCCAAACCTAGGGTAATTATCATATTTAAGAAAATGCAAAATAAAGCTCTTTGCTTAATAAAATGTTAGGAAATAAAATAAAGTCTAAAATGTTAAAATGTTAAAGGTGCTCAAGTCTAAAAGGGCAAAAGGTGCTATATGCGAAAGTACAAAGAATGCTAGGAAGGTGCTAAAATGTTACTAAAGTTTAAAGAGGGGCTAAGAATGCAAAAGCTAAGATGCTAGAAAGTGCTAAATGCTAAAGTGTTTTATAGACTAATTATATGCTCACGCTAGCTAAATTAATCTTGCCTACTGCGTACAATGTTATATAGCGATGCTTTAAGATGATTTTGAGAGTTTAGGAAGAAACCTGTTATGAATTTTAATACGCAAAATGTTGGTTTTATTAATGCAAGTTAAATCATTTTGGCAAAAATTAGACATGCATGACAATCTTAAAAGGCAAGTAAATTAAGCGATGAACTTTAAATTACCTTCCCCACTTATATGTTTAAAGGCTAATTATTCTAGATATCCTATTAATTACAAAGTTAGATAATTAGGCAACAAATTTCAGACAAATAGTATATAGGGTGGATATGATCGCGGCTTCCAAGATGCGTGGCGACATCGTCTTATCCTATTTTGTCTTAGGAATTTCTGAAGCGGGAATGCAAATGCGGGTGCGGGTTGCCATTTGAAATGACTTGCGATGAGTCTCGCCGTGAGACTCTTTATTTTGCTCCGGTGCGTGCCATGTAAAAATAAAGAAAGATAAGGATTAGTACATGCCCAAATTCATTAAACAAAAGCAAGCACTTGACACGTAGTTTGCATTTAAGCGACACGTGTATATAAATACCAAACAAAAGCGATATCGGATAAGGATGCAACCATAGTAGTATTGTACATAGCCACGACAATTCCAAGTAAGGCGGTATGCAAGCAGAAGTAAGCGATGGCAAAGACACTAGCGATATCTGCAAACGAGACGATGGCGGCGAGGCGATAAAACAATGGGCGATGGCGTAGCGATAGCAAACAAGCGATGGCATGCTTATGAACCACACTAACACATTATATGTGCCTTAATGATCAGTGATACCGGGACAGAGACACCAAACATGGGTGAAATAATATGGCAACACATAACACGCTAGTTTAATTTAAGATACATGACTCAACATCGAAACAAATGGCTAGGACTGAAGTAAATCCATTTTCCCCAATCATATGCCCAGATTTCTCAACGGTTTGACTATGTTAGCACCAAACTATCCCTCATAAATGCTTAATAGAGAATGCGACCAACGGCCCGAATGATCCCTTACTTGTTAAAAGAAAACAGTGATTGGGCCCTAAACTCAAACAGAACAATTTTCATGATTTTATTATTCAAGCCAGCGTATTGAATTCAGTTTTCCAACATCATTAACACATGTAACTTGACACACAAATTGATCTGCTTTGCACGCTTTACTATTATGGGCACTATTTAGCATTTGACCTTGAATAGATGCTTAATCTAAGGGCAGAAATGAGGATATGCCAGCAGGTTTTAGAATGAAGCCATCATAATAGCATCAGTGGATAGTTTAGGCAAATAAGGTATCTATCTTCGTCTTGACATAGGAATTATTCATACTATATGGTAGATCACATCATACCTCATTGTATGGAACTGAATTGAGCACACAACATAGGCAAGTAACTCAACATGGCATTCCAGTTATAATATTTGCAAATAGCCAAGAACAACTGATCTTAGAAAATCGAAATATGCTTGGTATATCAGAGAGATGCTAACACTAGTAGTTTTGGTATTAGACATGGTGCAATCGATACCGCTGCAATAAGTGCTCGAATCACGCTCTAAATGCGCGATTGGGTATAAGCGATGGCGAGCATTGCGGGAGAGAAACATAATGCTAACATTCCTCTATTTAGTTATTCTAAAGAAAAAGGAGGACATCCTTACATATTTTCACTGATAGACATTGCAGGACAGATTCAACAGCATGCAGGCGACTTAACAATCAAGTTATGATGCAATATGGACTTAACATGCTAGCATGGAGGCAGCTTATATTCAAGCGAGAAAAAAGCGAGGTATAATCGGCGCTTCTAGACATGGCCAAACATACGTAAATAGTTAAATGACCGCTTAGAACAATACGATGGGTCATACAGGCGCTAATGATGCGTGACTTCAACATCGGTTCCCAAACATCATTTTAAACATTTAATGAATACAACACACGAATGAACTAACACATACTAACACAAATTCGCGCAAAGAATACGGTATGAGCGAAGGCGAGGAGGAGTAGATTTTACCTTCTCCGCAGGCGTGGCAAGCGGCGTGTCAAGTCGTCGGTCGATCGACGGGTTTTGGGTTTGCGACGCGAATAAAAGGGCGAGGTTCGTTTGCTGATTTGTGGCTGGAATTGAAATAAGGAGATTTGAACTACCTATTTCGTGTTATGCTAGTGATGCTCTGTATCTGAATCGATGCTATCGGTTTTTCCGGGCTGATATTGAAAGGGAAAGTTTCAGACTCCCTACTCTTTGCGATCTTTGATTATGCAGGTGTTGGCTTTGCTAGAGGTATCCATGATTGCTATGGAGTGCGTGCTCTGCTCTGCCTTACTCTCCCCTAAATTGTTATGTGGTTCCTAACTGCTGCTAAGGTGTAGAATGATTGCTATCTCACTGAGCCCTTCATCGATGCTATGGGTACCCTCTCTAGCTCTGTATTGTCGCCTGACTCTCAACTGAGCTCTCTTCTCTGTCCCCCCTCTATCGATGCCTTTGCATGCTCTTATATAGCCCCCCCATTGAGTTCCAAGTTAGGTAAATAGTAAGGGCTGATTTGTGCTTGATTCGTGCTATTTAGGACTGATTTCGTAGTGATTCGATAAGGTACGATTTGAAGGATTTATGGTAAGTTGCGATTTTTCGATTTGGGCAAGATTTTGTGCTGGTTCGTGTTATGGTAAGGGCGAGCTGACTGGGTGCGAGGGTAAAGGAAAAGGAAAGTCGCCGGATTCTCAGGCGAGAATCACGGCGACGAAGGCGTGAGGTGAAGGCGGCGATTGAAGGTTTTTAGGTTGCTGGTTTCTAGGGCTTCGTTTAGGCTTTTGTGTGTGGGAGAGACGATGGGTAAGGGCTGCTGATAAGGCTGGGGCGGGCTTAAGAAAAGGGTGTGGGTAGGCGGCGAATTCGTGGTAGAGGTTAATAGGGTGTTGGTGTGTGGGTTTGGGTAGTGGGCTGCGAATTAGGGTATTAGACATCAATTCTAGGTATTAGTTTTAGGTTAGTGTTATAATTAATTATTTAATTCTAGGAGTTAATTTTAGGTAGTTAATTAGTGTTAAATTAATAACATAAATTGCTTATATTATTTAGGTGCTTTATTAAAATTATTACAAGAATAAAATGGGCGTGCTATTTAATTAATGCTTAATATTTTAGAATGCGGCGTTATTATTTAAAATCTTATTATTGTGCATTATTGCGAAGTTAAATTAAAATGCATTGAGTTTATATTAAATTACTTAAATGCCGAATGCAAGTACGATATTTAAGAATTGTTTAAAGCCTTATAAATGCGACGCTATTAAATGCATATATCAGATTAAAATTGATTTTTAAATTACAAATGATTACTAATAAATGCGGCTATGCTACCTGACACGACGTTATCGCTAAATTATTTATTTTATGCATTTATTAATTATTTAAGAATTACGACAAAGCTTAATGTTAATTAATGCGGGCGCGAGACTCTAAATGCTTGAAACTCTACGTGAATGCGATGCCATTATTAAATTAATTATTTATGCCTGTATTTAATGTTTTTATTCGCTGCATTTTATTAAAAAATCCTAAAAATTATTTTACAAAATTAGTGTAATTTTATAGTTAATGACTGGACGGGAGGGTCAAAATTGGGTGTCAACAGATGTCCTCTTTGTATGGAGATGATGGAAGAATCTTGGACAAAGCGTTGACTCATGTAATTTTGTCTCGATCTTGAGTGCGAAATCTTTGGCGGGTAGACAAGTGTATGCAAAAATCAAAAAGCGTCGATGTCGAGTTATGGCGACCTTTGAGATACCATGGTCAAAACACTAAAGCGGGCTAAAGGCGGACTCAAAGTTGTCGATGTCGAGTTATGGCGACCTTTGGTCACCATCAAAACACTAAAGCGGGCTAAAGCGGACTTAAAACATCCCGATGTCGAGTTATGATGACAAGGTTATGGTCTAAAAAGTAAAAGAAAATAAGCGGCTTGAACACGGGTGTCTTCTATGGCTTGTGGTCTTTGGGTTCTACGGTGATGTGGAAGCGAGTGGGCCAAGCGCTTGGCGGCTACGCGTCGGGGAAGGTTGGCCCGGCAGTTGCCGGTTATTTGTAAGAAAATCCACGTTGTGCTCGCGCTCCTGCGTACTAAGACTTGAACAAGCGGTTAGTGCATGCTGTTAAGGCAAAATGATGATGCGTAATTTTAAAGTAATGCAATGCGAGTAGAAAAGGTTATCTGCAAAAATATGATGCTGCTGTGTTGATGCGATCTTTGCCAAATCTTTGTGATTTCGCCGCGCGGGCGTGTTGCGATTGTGAATGCGGATCGTTGTCGCTGCTGCAATTGTCCTGTAGACTAAAGCTCGAAAGAGTTAGTGCATAAGCGCTAAGGCGGAATAATATATGAGAGAAAAAAAATGCAATTTTGAGCGGAGAAATCGTCCTGCGTAGATGTGATATCTTGACTTGTAAATGCGTTTTGGACTCGGCGTTGTTTTCGGACTCGGAGTCGTTTTCAGACTCGGCGTCGTTTTCGGACTCAGCGTCGTTTTCGAACTTGGCGTCGTTTTCGGACTCAGCGTCGTTTTCGGACTCGGCGTCGTTTTTAGACGTGACGTCGTTTTTGGACTCGGCGTCGTTTTGGACTTATTCTTTGCTGCTCGCGTAGACTAAAGCTCGAGGAAGAGTTAGTGCATGCTTGCTAAAACGAGAATAATAAAGCATGAATGATAAAAATGCAATTTTGAGAACAGAGAAAATCTTCCGTGTGTAGATGTAATATGCTGATGATGGCGTCGTTTTCGGACTTCTTTGTCGCGATAACGTCGTTGCACGGGCGTGTTCTTTCTTTGGCGTCGTTGCGTGGACTTGGTGATCACGTCGTTATGCGGGCGATGTTCTTCTTGGCGTCGTTGCGTAGACTTGTTGTGCTGATAACGTCATTGCCTGGACGTATTGCTGCTGGCGTCGTTGCATGGACTTGTTGATTACGTCGTTGTCTGGACGTGTTGCTGCTGGCGTCGTTGCGTAGACTTCTTTGTCTTGATAACGTCGTTACTGGGCGTGTTCTTCTTTGGCGTCGTTGCGTAGACTTCTTTGTCTTGATAACGTCGTTATGCGGGCGTATTCTTCTTGGCGTCGTTGCGTGGACTTGCTGATCACGTCGTTATGCGGGCGTGTTGTTCTTTGGCGTCGTTGCGTGGACTTCTTTGTCTTGATAACGTCGTTACTGGGCGTGTTCTTCTTTGGCGTCGTTGCGTAGACTTCTTTGTCTTGATAACGTCGTTATGCGGGCGTATTCTTCTTTGGCGTCGTTGCGTGGACTTCTTTGTCTTGATAACGTCGTTACTGGGCGTGTTCTTTCTGGCGTCGTTGCGTAGACTTCTTTGTCTTGATAACGTCGTTATGCGGGCGTATTCTTCTTGGCGTCGTTGCGTGGACTTCTTGATCACGTCGTTATGCGGGCGTGTTGTTCTTTGGCGTCGTTGCGTGGACTTCTTTGTCTTGATAACGTCGTTGCACGGGCGTATTCTTCTTTGGCGTCGTTGCGTAGACTTCTTTGTCTTGATAACGTCGTTGCTGGGCGTGTTCTTTGCTCGCTGTAGAATAAATGCTCCTATGGCTAAGCTTGAAAAGCGTTAGTGTATACTGTTTAAACAAAATGATAAATATATATGAAGTGCAATTTTATGGATAGAAATGTCGTCACGATATGCACGGCGAATCTTGAGATGTTGCCACTTGCTGCAACGCGAATTGTTATGATGCCTTTGTTGTGTGCGATCGCTGGTTGCAAGTTTGACTTTATGCAGGGTTGTGGCGCTAGGTTTTGTTCGGAACTACGAACTTTGATTCTTGATTGTTGATGCTCAGCTACTGCTGCTTTGCTTTTGCTGCGGACTTTGGATTGTTGTCATCCTCTGCCTTTGTTGCCTTTCTTTACGCTATCTGAAGAAACCTTTTCGCCGTATTTTACGCTTTGTTGCACTTTCTGCTTCTGTTAATATGAAAAGACCTGCGCTCAAAGAAAAATTTATGAGTTTTGGGGGGGGTCGATTTGTATTTGACTTCGCCGCCTTGTCCCTTGACATCTGCGTGCCTGGCTTGTTTGGACTTGCAACCCCGGTCTGGTTTCCTACATTGTCCCAGTTTTGAGAAGGTGTCATGCTGCTCTTCTTTTCTGAGACCCCTGCTTTACTATAGGAACGAGCGAGTTCACTCGTTCCGCTCAGATGCCCTTGAATCGGTAATGTCGCTGGACCGTGCCTTTGATCTTGCGAAATATTGCTGCTCTGTCATTGCTTAGTCAGATACAAATCGACCCTTGGGGAGATGATAAATCTTTTCTAAAAATGCAACAAACGGTGTTAGCATAAAGCACATAATTTGCAGGTATGTAGCAGATATATCGCACATAGCACATTCAAACGTTTCCTAACATGCAGGGGGACCTCTTTATGCCAGAGGGAAGCCTAAACGTCACTTATGCGAGATTATGACGGGTTTGTCCAAGTCGTCCAACTATAATGCCTTTGTTGGAAATGGCGACCAAATGACGGTGCACTTTTTTCCAATTTCAGCATGTCATGATTGGGCTTGGATTTGTCTGTCATTGTCACGCCTACATAATATCTTTGGTTGGTCGTTGGGTTGCGAAACCCGTCGACAAGTTTGGTGTTTTCCTAATTGTGGTGTTGATGCCAGGACAGGCCACTAAGGTAAATGCATGCGTGCCTAAAATAAGGGTGGTATAGCTCTATCTTAAGTTTCTAAGATTTGGCTTTTCTAGGCCTTGAGTTCCCGAGCGGACAACTCAGTGAGAAGGCTACGGTGATCGACGAACCGATCTAACTCACGTGCGCCAACTCTCCTAAAATTTGGATATTTTGAAAGAAATTTGCGGGTGGTGAGCACACGCGGTAGCGTGAGTGTGTGATAGTGTGAATTTTCCAGAATGGAAGAAATATGAGCGGAATGCCAGTTTAAGGAAAGCAGTAAAGCAGGTAGCAAAAAATAAACAAAATACAATACACAAAAATTAAATGCAAAATAATTGCCAAATAATAACCCTAGGTCTGTTGTGGTTAAGAACCTAAATTCCCCAGTGAAGTCGCCATTTCTGTCGCGCCCTTTTTCGGCCGCGGCATTATTTTCTAAATAGCGAACCCTGCTCAAGAATGCCATATGTTAGAAAATAAATAATAAAATGCTAATAAAGTTTAAGGGGCTTGAAGGTTTTAAAAATGCTAAAAGGATGCTAAAATTGCCAAAGATGCTAAAGTTTAAAAGGGTGCTAAAATGCTAAAGGGTTGCTAGAATGCTAAGGGTTCGCGGAGTCGCCACCTAATTAATTTGGGTGAATTAGGACACCTAAATGTTTAACTAGTTTAAAGTAAAACATTAACTCCATTTTATGGTCTGCTAAACTTAGTGAGATTCTGAGTAAGGGTTCTTTATTAATCTAGAGGGAAGGGGTTAGGCACCCTCTAAGATCCGCTAACTTGCGGTTGTCCTGCCAAACCTAGGGTAATTATCATATTTAAGAAAAATGCAAAATAAAGCTCTTCTTGCTTAATAAAATGTTAGGAAATAAAATAAATGCTAAAATGTTAAAATGTTAAAGGTGCTCAAGTCTAAAAGGGCAAAAGGTGCTATATGCGAAAGTACAAAGAATGCTAGGAAGGTGCTAAAATGTTACTAAAGTTTAAAGAGGGGCTAAGAATGCAAAAACTGTTAAGATGCTAGAAAGTGCTAAATGCTAAAGTGTTTTATAGACTAATTATATGCTCATGCTAGCTAAATTAATCTTGCCTAGCCTGCGTACAATGTTATATAAGCGATGCTTTAAGATGATTTTGAGAGTTTAGGAAGAAACCTGTTATGAATTTTAATACGCAAAATGTTGGTTTTATTAATGCAAGTTAAATCATTTTGGCAAAAATTAGACATGCATGACAATCTTAAAAGGCAAGTAAATTAAGCGATGAACTTTAAATTACCTTCCCCACTTATATGTTTAAAGGCTAATTATTCTAGATATCCTATTAATTACAAAGTTAGATAATTAGGCAACAAATTTCAGACAAATAGTATATAGGGTGGATATGATCGCGGCTTCCAAGATGCGTGGCGACATCGTCTTATCCTATTTTGTCTTAGGAATTTCTGAAGCGGGAATGCAAATGCGGGTGCGGGTTGCCATTTGAAATGACTTGCGATGAGTCTCGCCGTGAGACTCTTTATTTTGCTCCGGTGCGTGCCATGTAAAAATAAAGAAAGATAAGGATTAGTACATGCCCAAATTCATTAAACAAAAGCAAGCACTTGACACGTAGTTTGCATTTAAGCCAACACATGTATATAAATACCAAACAAAAGCGATATCAGATAAGGATGCAGCCAGCAAGTAGTATTGTACATAGCCCCTGACAATTCCAAGTAAGGCAGTATGCAAACAGCAAGTAGAAACAGTAGGCAAAGACACTAAGCAGTATGCAAACAGAGACGATGGCGAGGCGATGGCGATAAAACAATGGCGATGGCGTAGCGATAGCAAGAGCAAACAAAAGTAAGAGTTTATGAACCACACTAACACATTATATGTGCCTTAATGATCAGTGATACCGGGACAGAGACACCAAACATGGGTGAAATAATATGGCAACACATAACACGCTAGTTTAATTTAAGATACATGACTCAACATCGAAACAAATGGCTAGGACTGAAGTAAATCCATTTTCCCCAATCATATGCCCAGATTTCTCAACGGTTTGACTATGTTAGCACCAAACTATCCCTCATAAATGCTTAATAGAGGAATGCAGCCAACAGGCCCAGAACAGATCCCTTACTTGTTAAAAGAAAACAGTGATTGGGCCCTAAACTCAAACAGAACAATTTTCATGATTTTATTATTCAAGCGTATTGAATTCGATTTTCCAACATCATTAACACGTGTAACTTGACACACAAATTGATCTGCCTTACGCTCTTACTATTATGGGCACCTATTTAGCATTTGACCTTCAAATAGATGATTAATCTAAGGGCAGAAATGAGGATATGCCAGCAGGTTTTAGAATGAAGCCATCATAATAGCATCAGTGGATAGTTTAGGCAAATAAGGTATCTATCTTCGTCTTGACATAGGAATTCTGCATACTATATGGTAGATCACATCATACCTCATTGTATGGAACTGAATTGAGCACACAACATAGGCAAGTAACTCAACATGGCATTCCAGATTATAATATTTGCAAATAGCCAAGGAACACTACAGTACTAGAAAATCAGAAATATGCTTGGTATATCCGAGAGATGCTAACACTAGTAGTTTTGACTGTTAGACATGGTGCAATCAGATACCTGCAATAAGTGCTCGAATCTGCTCTAAATACGCCCGGTTGGGTATAAGCGATGGCGAGACATTGCAGGAGAGAAACATAATGCTAACATTCCTCTATTTAGTTATTCTAAAGAAAAAGGAGGACATCCTTACATATTTTCACTGATAGACATTGCAGGACAGATTCAACAGCATGCAGGCGACTTAACAATCAAGTTATGATGCAATATGGACTTAACATGCTAGCATGGAGGCAGCTTATATTCAAGCAGAAAAAGGCAGAGGTATAATCGGCGCCCACTGTATGGCCAAACATACATAAATAGTTAAATGACCTCTTAGAACAATACAGTAGGTCATACAGAACTGCTAATGGTCTGTGACTTCAACATCAGTTCCCAAACATCATTTTAAACATTTAACAGATACAAACACACGAATGAACTAACACATACTAACACAAATTCGCGCAAAAGAATACAGTATGAACTGAAGGCGAGGAGGAGTAGATTTTTACCTTCTCCGGGCAATAACCGGCGTATCAAGTCGTCGGTCCAATCGACGGGTTTTGGGTTTGCGACGCGAATAAAAGGGCGAGGTTCGTTTGCTGATTTGTGGCTGGAATTGAAATAAGGAGATTTGAACTACCTATTTCGTGTTATGCTAGTGATGCTCTGTATCTGAATCGATCTTGCTCGGTTTTTTCCGTGATATTGAAAGGAAAAGTTTGGACTCACTACTGCTGCGATCTTGATTATGCAGGTGTTGGATCGCTAGAGGTATCCCGTCGATTGCTATGGGTCTGTGCTCTGCTCTGCCTTACTCTCCCCTAAATTGTTATGTGGTTCCTAACTGCTGCTAAGGTGTAGAATGATTGCTATCTCACTGAGCCCTTCATCGATGCTATGGGTACCCTCTCTAGCTCTGTATTGTCGCCTGACTCTCAACTGAGCTCTCTTCTCTGTCCCCCCTCTATCGATGCCTTTGCATGCTCTTATATAGCCCCCCCATTGAGTTCCAAGTTAGGTAAATAGTAAGGGCTGATTTGTGCTTGATTCGTGCTATTTAGGACTGATTTCGTAGTGATTCGATAAGGTACGATTTGAAGGATTTATGGTAAGTTGCGATTTTTCGATTTGGGCAAGATTTTGTGCTGGTTCGTGTTATGTTAAGGCGAAATGGAGTGCGAGGGTAAAGGAAAAGGAAAGTCGCCGGATTCTCAGGCGAGAATCACGGCGACGAAGGCGTGAGGTGAAGGCGGCGATTGAAGGTTTTTAGGTTGCTGGTTTCTAGGGCTTCGTTTAGGCTTTTGTGTGTGGGAGAGACGATGGGTAAGGGCTGCTGATAAGGCTGGGGCGGGCTTAAGAAAAGGGTGTGGGCCGGGGCGACGGGTCGCGGGTAGAGGGTTAATAGGGGTGTTGGGCTGACGCTGGGTTTGGGTAGTGGGCTGCGAATTAGGGTATTAGACATCAATTCTAGGTATTAGTTTTAGGTTAGTGTTATAATTAATTATTTAATTCTAGGAGTTAATTTTAGGTAGTTAATTAGTGTTAAATTAATAACATAAATTGCTTATATTATTTAGGTGCTTTATTAAAATTATTACAAGAATAAAATGGGCGTGCTATTTAATTAATGCTTAATATTTTAGAATGCGACGCTATTATTTAAAATCTTATTATTGTGCATTATTGCGAAGTTAAATTAAAATGCATTGAGTTTATATTAAATTACTTAAATGCCGAATGCAAGTACGATATTTAAGAATTGTTTAAAGCCTTATAAATGCGACGCTATTAAATGCATATATCAGATTAAAATTGATTTTTAAATTACAAATGATTACTAATAAATGCGGCTATGCTACGACCTGGCGTTATCGCTAAATTATTTATTTTATGCATTTATTAATTATTTAAGAATTACGACAAAGCTTAAAGTTAATTAATGCGGGCGCGAGACTCTAAGTGCTTGAAACTCTACGTAAGATGCGATGCCATTATTAAATTAATTATTTATGCCTGTATTTAATGTTTTATTCGCTGCATTTTATTAAAAAAAATCCTAAAAAATTATTTTACAAAATTAGTGTAATTTTATAGTTAATGGCTGGACGGGAGGGTCAAAATTGGGTGTCAACAGGACAAAAGAGTCTTTTACTCCCTTTAATTTTCATCCCATCATTTTCCATTCACCAATATCAAAACCCAACAAAACTGTGGAGCAGATGGGACTATGAGGAGGTCTAGCTTTGTTTTGGAATGACAACATTCAGGTATGCGAATCACATTCTTCTCCTTTTTATATTGCAACGCTGATATAGTATACTTTATTTGATTGCAAATATTGGTTTATATTTATGTATCTAAGTACGAATAGAGTTACTTGTGGATCTCAAATGCATGAATTAATTAATCAGCCCGTGGATTGGGGTCCTTTATGAGTCTTAGCGGGTGATTTTAATGACATTGTTGATGGTTCAAAAAACTAAGGAGGAAGAATTAGAGATAATTGAAACTTTAGAGATTTTATATGGAATTTAGGTGCAATTGACTTAGGATATAAAGGAAAACTTTGGACATGGTGATGTTACAGGGAAAATGAGGGGAGAGATTAGATAGAGCCTTAGTTTCTCCTAATTGAAAATGCGAATGTGACCCATATTGAAACGGAGGCTTCCGATCATTCTATACTAATGGTGATGCGTATCAAATTAGGAAGAAAAACGTTTTTACTTTGATAAAAAGTGGATTGAGAGTAAAGGAGTTCAGAATATTATTTCCAAAGCTTGGTCCTATGATTATAATGATTCCGAGTTAGTTTTAAAATCAAACATTGTCGTAGATCATTGGTGGCTTGGCTAAGAGGGGGTAATGGTAATGCTAGAAAAAGAATTATTGGTATTAAGAAAAAAATTGCAGCCCGTAGAAATGACACTAATAATTAGTAAAAGTCTAGAGCCTTATGGTTACTTGAAGGGGATAAAACTACTTCATATTTTCACATGGTTACCATGCAAAGAAGGAAAAGAAATATGATAAAAGGTTTTCAAACATCTGATGGGAGGTGGGTGGATGACCAAGTTGATATAGTGCAAGAAGTAGAAAAGTACTATGACAGTCTCTTCTTTACATCTAACCCGAAAAGCTTGGACTATATCCTGAATCATGTTAATGCATGTGACTATTAGCGACTCTATAAATCAAAAACTAATTAAAGATGTCGACAGTGGCGGATCCAGGAGACAAAATTTGGTGGTGCAAATTTTTTTTTTAATTTTTTTATGCCTAGCAGATTTTTTTTTTTTTTTTTATGCCTAGAAGGCAAATTTTTTTTAAAAATCTGGTGGTGCAACTGCACCACCATGTTGCTTGTCTATCCGCCAGTGGATGTCGATGATGAGGAAATAAATGTGGTGTTTGCTATATATTCTCTTAAAGCATCAGATATTGATGGTATGACACTACAAGAAAAAAAAATATACGGTGACAGTCAGAGTGTGACCGTTTTTTCAACTGTCACATAGTGATAATTTTTCCCTTGACTTCTTGGTCAACATACACTTATGACATTTGTGTAACAGGTATTTAAGCTGTCATAAAATTATGACAGTCATATGATGGCTATTTGCACCGTCACATGTTGTGTGACGATTTTATAGAGTTGACCCATTTTTTTTAGTTGACCCGACCCAACACGTAAAAACCGGCCCATACCTAAAATGGCCTAGACTCAGCCCATGCCTAAACGTACAACGTAAAGGAATAAGTGCAAAAGCCCCATTCCCTTGATTCTTCACGATAAGAACCCTAGGGTTCTCTTTCTCTTCTGAAGTTCTACTGCGCCGTCGCCATTTTAGGCAAGGTCAGAGCTCGTACATCTGAATTTTGTAGAATGGAGTGGCCGTAAAAGGTAAGAGCATTAATTTCTCGTGCCAAATTTCACCACAACCACCCCAGCATCATATAAGGGTTTCCTACACAGATTTGAGGAGCTCTACTAGGGTTTCATATTTCTCTATAAATATAGACCCTTTTCCTACAATTGAATGGTCTGAAACTCAAATCTCTGGCCTTTTATTCTTAAAAGCCATTTTTGAGTTAAGATCTGGTTGATTTTTGCATAATAGGGATCTAAGACCTTTGGTGAAACCCTAATTTGCTTAAGTTGACTATCACAATTAAAACTTTTTTTTCATTTTGTGTATTTGCGAGTGTCAGAGGTCCGGAGTTGAAGATTCAAGCTCAAACTTCGATCCTAGGTTGTGCCTCCACACAAGATAAATCTCATTTTCTTAATAATATTTTGTCTAATTTACATTATATGGTCTGTTATGAGGTGTTATGTGACTGGTTAGCATGTTTTTAGTTGATATTGGTCATTGTTTGTGTTTATTATGATATTATTAGACAGACAAGATGTTTACTATATTGATTTAGGGCTAGTTTAAGTTGTGTGTAGACACTTATAAATCAAAATAGGGTTGAGCATGTTTGTTGTTTAATCATGTGAAGGTTTTTTAAATAACTTAATGCTTAATCTATGCTAGTCTTAGTTGATTGATTATATGTGAGCTGCTTAGATGTTGTTAAGCCGGTTAACATGTTAGTTTTGAGTTTGTTTTGGTTAAAAATTGGTAGTTTAAGGTAGTATACTGTCCAAATTGGTAGTTAATGAGCTAAATGTGTAAACGTGAGACATGTTTTACCCATATGGAAACTGCTTAGTCCTCACACTGTTCAAAAAATGTTGGTTCACTACTACATTTTTGGACTAATACGACGCCTCAAAATCGTCGCAATAGGGCCCTTTGGCCGTCGCATTAGGGCAAATGCAACGACAAGGAGTCGTTGCATCCGATGGCGTTGCATTAGACCTAATGCAACGGTAAAAGGACCCTAATGCAACGGCTGTTGGAGCCGTTGCATTAGATATGAACCTAATGCGACGGTTGTACTAGGCCATCGCATTAGCTTCATATCTAATGTGACGGCCAAATAGAGTCGTTGCATTAGATATGCGACTGATTTAAGAGGATTTTGAGCCACCTAATGCAACGACTATATATCTAATGTGACGACCAATTACAGCTGTCGCATTAGATATGCACTTGTTTGGCTATATATCTTACTACATTCAATACAAAGTTTGGACATAAAATACCAAGTTCCATTCAATTAAAAGTTGTACAAAGCAGCACTATTGAAGGACATTGTCATATGCAAATTAAGTGACACTGAGGGTCATTGTCATACACAAAATAACTGTACAACAGCATCACTATCGACAAAAACTACAAAGCTACATAGTTTGCTTACATATCCAAGGTTCACAAAAAATAGCTAGCTTAAATATAGAAATATAAGACTACTTCTTGATTGGAATTTTCCAGTTCTTGATCTTGTTTGAACTCCAACAGCCTTTGATCTTGTTTGGATTCTTTTGTTAGCACTTTGATCTTGGAGTTGTCTTTGTGTCATTGTTTCCTTTCCTTTCCACTTTAATCCCTTGCTGGTTTGTATCCAATATCATCTGTCACCACTGTTGAATTAGTGCCCCTGTCCAACAACTCTTGGCCTCTTGTACTTACTTCTGCTTCCTCCCATATTTGTAGATGTTTTTTTAGTGTCAAGGAAACTAAATTCTTGTACTTTCAGTCAAGGACTGCTGGGAAGCATTAACCTAACAGATAACAAGTTAATATTTGATCAATTAATGGTAATCAAAGCAAAGTATATTAGAGTTATCTTTGTAGTTAATTTAGGCCTTGGATAGACTGGTGGCTTTGTGTATTTTCTCCTAGAAGGGTCTGCAGCAGTTGGTGCATTTGCTAAAGCAGTTGCTCTTATTGTTCTTGCTGCAAACAACATGTTTAGTGGAGCTGTGAATCTTGCAGGTATACTGATTTGTTACACTTCAATTACTTAAATTGGTAACTATTATGTAAATGCATGTAAAATTAACTGCTAATTCAAGGATCATAGATTCAGAAACATCACACCACATACTTTGCTTACAATAGAACACTAACGAGGGCTAACCAAAATCAACTTACATTTAATGCAAACATCATAAGAGAAAGTGAATACTCACATTCAAATGCCGAAAACTAACATAAACGTGGGGAAGTGGATAATACTGAAATGAAACCTTCAACACATATTTTGCACAAAAAAAAAAACCTATCTAACTAGTGCGAAATTTAAGCAGAAACAGAGTCAAGATAAAAATGACGAAATGCTAAAATAAAGAGGAAAATTACCATTTCGACAAATAGCGACTGAGGCGACGAGTGTCGTTGAACCAACCTCTTACAAATAAACAAAATGTGGGAAGAACAATGAATAAAATCTGAGCAATTCGACGAAGCAACGACGGTAAAATCTGAGCAAATCTATACACATACAGAAGGAAGAGCAGTTCGATGAAGTGGATGCGACGATGAGTGGAAAAGGGCGACGATGTGCAGTGGGAAGGTGATGCGACGACGATGAGCAGTGGGGGAAAGAGGTGTGACGGCTGACAGTGGGAGAAGGGGGTGGCGACGGCTGACAGTGGGGGAAAGGGCTTGCGACGACAGGGAGTGTATAAAATTTGTGGGGGTCGATCCGATGAACGGGAATATCAACAATACCACGCTGAATCTATATATAATAACCACGACCGTCGACTGTAACCCCGTAGGCCGGAAATGGCGGCCCCTAGGGTTACGTTTTGGACTTGGTGTTCCGTATATCGGATATCCAGTTTGCATCACTGTACCCCTCTAGTATAGCTGGATATCTTGAGTAGTGCAATTCGTATGACATGGAATATTTCAAATACCGGAGTATTCGATTAAGATCTTTCCCATGGTCATCTCCGGGATTACGTGTAAACTTCGCCAACTTATTGACTGCATAAGCGATATTAGGTCGGGTACAGTTTGTTATATACATCAAACTACCGATTATCTTGCGCATATCGCTCCTGGAGCACGGGTGCACCATGATTCTTGTCAATCCTTTGACTCATATCCATTGGTGATCATAATGGCGGACAGTCAAACATCTCAAAATTTCTCAATACACTTTCTATGTAATGAGACTGATATAACACTAGTCCGTCAGTTGACTCAGAAATCTTAATTCCTAAGATGACATCTGCGATACGTATGTCCTTCATGTCAAAATATTATTTCAACATGTTTTTTGTTTTCAGGATCAAGGTTCGACTACTGCATGTGATCAACATGTCATCTACGTAGAGGAAGATCATGACGAAGGAGTCAAAGTCTCATTTCACGTAGACACATTTGTCACACTCGTTAATGGAGAAACCTTTTGACAGTAGTGTACTATTAAATTTTTCATGTCATTGTTTTGGAGCTTGTTTCATCCCATACAGAGACTTGATAAGTCTACAGACTTTCTTATCTTATCCTGGAACTACATACTCGGGTTGTTCCATGTATATTTCTTCTTCCAAATAACCATTTAGGAAAGTTATCTTAACATCCATTTGATGGATTTCAAGGTCATACAGTGCTGCAATGGCAATGAACACCCTTATGGAAGTCATTCTCGATACTGGGGAGTACGTGTCGAAGTAATCAAGACCCTCGGTTTGTCGATACCCTTTGGCTACCAACCTAGCATTGTTTGTCTATAGATCCGTCAGCTTTGTACTTACGTTTAAGTACCCACTTACAACCTAGTAGTTTGTTTTCCGGAGGAAGATAGATCAACCAACACCCAGGTAGGATTGTGCATGATGAACTCTATCTCACTTTTCATAGCTTCTTTCCAAAGCGGTGCTTCTGGAGTTGACAATGCATCAACAATTGTCTGAGGTTCATTTTCAACCAAGTAAGCTAGAAAGTCCGGACCGAAAGATTTCTCTTTCCTGGCCCTTTTGCTTCGCCTAGGTTCTGTTTCCGGATCAGTTGGATTTTCATCCACATCTGTATTATTTTGATCAGACTCGTTAGATCCCGGGGAATCATGGCTCCTTTTGCGCGAGGCGTCCTTATTTTCCTTCTTATGAAAGATTGTCTCAAAGAATTCAGCATTCCTTGACTCTATGATTGTACTCCTGTGGATATCTGGTATATTTGACTTATGTACCAGAAAGTGATAAGTACTACTGTTATTTGCGTATCCGATGAAGATGCAATCTACAGTCTTAGGTCCTATCTTGACCTGTTTTGGCTTAGTTACCTCGACCTTAGCCAAAAAACTACATACATTTAGGTAGTTGTAAGAGGGTGCCTTTCATTTCCATAGTTCAAATGGAGTTTTATCCATGCTTTTCTGTGAGGGACTCTATTGAGTATCATGTTGGCAGTAAGAACTGCCTCTCCCCATATATTTTGCGCAAGATCGAAATTGATAAGCAAAGCGTTCATCATTTCCTTTAGTGTACGGTTCTTGCGTTCTGCCATACCGTTTGACTGTGGAGAGTATGGTGCAGTTGTTTGATGGATTATGCCAGTTTGGGCACAGTATTCCTCAAACGGAGCTACATACTCTCCCCCTCTATCGTTACGAATCGCTTTAATTCGTAGACTTAGTTGGTTTTCAACCTCGGCTTTATAGCGCTTAAAGGTATCGAACGCTTCGTCCTTACTTTTGAGTAAGTAAAGGTAGCAGTACCTTGTACTATCATCTATGAAAGTCACAAAGTACTTATTCCCCCTCTAGTTTGAGCGAACTTTAAATCACAGTTGTCGGTGTGTATAAGTTCTAGAGGAGCGGTATCTCGTTCTACGGAACGGAAAACCAGTTTGGTATGTTTTGCCTCTGCACATACCTCACATTTGGATTGAGGGTTTATAGCATCAGACGATAATAACTCCAACTTTACCAATCGTTTAATTGACTGATAGTTTACGTGTCCCAGTCTATGATGCCATAGACTAGGTGACTCAAGCAAGTAAGAAGATGCATTTTCATTAATGTTTCGAATTACAGACATGGCGTTCAACTTGAAGAGACTTTCACAGGCGAACCCCTTTCCAACAAACACGCCATTATTAGTAATAACAAACTTACCGGATTCGAACACAACTCAAAATTCGGCCTGAACTAAAACATTAACAAAAATTAAATTCTTCCAGATGTCCGGAACATACATGACGTTCTTCAACTTGAGGTCTTTGCCGTACGACATCTTGAGTACTACAATACCTCCCCCCAGCAATCTGAGGTAGCATTGTTTCCTATGTATAGCTTCTTACCGTCAACAATTGCATTGGTAGAGAAAGCGTTTCGGTCGGAGCATATGTGACGGGTCGCACCTGTATCCAACCACCACTGTTTTGGATTTTCCACCAGATTTGCTTCTAGCACGATGGTCGAGAAGTCTTCACAGAGATCATTAAGGATTTTGTGTTCAACTATGTTGACTTTGGCCTTCTTCTTTCCTTTGGCCTTCTCCTGCTGCTCACACTTCAACTGACGACAATCTTTGACCATGTGGCCAGCTTTGCCACAGTGGTGACAGTTGCCCTTGAATTTCTCAACGGCCTGAGTTTTTCCTTCCTTCAGAAACTTGCGTTTCTTACTTGGGTTTCCTTTGGTCTCAACCAAGTTAGCCGTGACATCAGTTGTTGCCTTGCCTTTGATCAAGGTCTTCTTATTGTCTTTATGGATATGAAGCTTGATAACAAGCTCTTCAAAACTCATCTCCTTGGATTTGAGTTTTAGATAACTAGTGAACTCACCCCACAATGGAGGCAGTTTCTCAATAAGTGAAGCGTCCAAGAATGATTCATTGGGCTTCATCCCCTCTAGATCTAGGTCATGGATGATTAACTGAAACTCCTATACTTATGACATGATTGATTTGTCATTCACCATTTGGTACTTCAGAAACTTTCCGACTATGAATTTCTTTGCACCCGCATCATGAGTGATGTACTTCTTCTGCAACAGATCCCATAGCTCCTTTGCGGTATTTGTAGTGCAATATAACGTGTAGAGTGGTTCGCACAAGCAATTCAGGATATAATTCCTGCACATATAGTCGTTTTGACTCCAGGGGTCACATTTCATCATCAGGCCACTAGTAGCCTGGGTATCCTGACCCGTCTGAACAGTGTTGTCGGTTTGGACGTCCATATCATCTCCAACAGTAGGAGGATCCTCAGATAAATATTTTGCCATACCTAGTACGGTGAAATAAAACAACATCTTTTTCTATCATCTTTTGAAGTTGGTGCCCGCAAACTTTTCGGGTCTTTCGGCTTGGAAGTTGAGTGGAATCATAGTATTTCCAATAGTACCAAAAGTGATACCAGAGGCGGTAGCAGTGCCAGAAGATGTGGCGTTGTTGGAAGCAGAGACTTGTTTCTTTTCATTCATCATCTTTAGTTCTTTGTAATAATAATTTTGTCTTAACTGTTGTAAATTTGTGGGTACGAACGGGAACAAAATAACTGAAAGGTTAGACACAAAGAGGTTTAGTGCAATGTTTGTCGAGTCGATTTTTTGACAATCTCTCCTTAAGACAAAATTATCCCAGAATATAATGGCTTACGGTAGATGAAAAATAGTCTGCCAAGATAAAACGACAGTACTTTCTCAAGCACAAGCCAAATACTTGAGAATCCTTGTAGAAGAAACAAGAACAAAAGATTGCTAGTAATAGAAGAAGAGCTTTCAACAATTTCAGATTTTGTAGTTGTAGTGAGTATATCAAATCTGATTTTGAAGCCTCTATTTATAGGTGCAAAGTTATGATTCACAAGACATGTGAATGCCTTAAATGGGGTACCTTGATCTCCTCAAAAGACACTTAGATCATGCCAAGAGTTTGTGAAAATCATATTTGTGCGACATTGTACGACGTATGCATGTTTGTGGAAATCATATTTCCGACATGCGGGGCCCCATGTGTTCAAGTCATTAAGGACGGGATAACTCAATACCACTAGATAAATTTTCCAACATTTTCTTATTACCAAAATGTCACTCAAATTTGCTAAGTATCACATAAAATCAGAAAGTTATCAACAAAAAATAAAAGGCACCGTTTATATGATACTTAAGCAAAGTTGAATGACTTTTTTGTTACAAAAATATTATCTAGTGACTTGTTATAATTTTTAGGCAAAGTTGAATGACGTTTTTGTTACGAAAAATAATTTAGTGATTTTATGTAAAATTAAGGGATTCTTATAATCACAAAAATAATTTCGTAACTCTAATGCAATAAAATAAAAATTAAAGAGGGTCTCTTGTGCGCAGCGTGGTAGTGGTCTAACCTTTGAAATCAGTTGAATTACCATAATTAACTCTTTCACAATCCTGTCGGACCGGAGTGTGGGGACTCCTGGGATGGGATATCCACCTTTAGGAAAAATGATCATCTATGAAATTAACTCAAAAGATATTTGCTCTTCGTTTGTATTCCCTAATTAACTTAAATAACTGACATAAAGCGGGAGAAAATAGAATGTTTTCAATTTCAATTTATTTACATGTACAGTTCTAGGAAGAAAAGTAATGTGGTTCTATAATATCCGAAACCAAATTAGAATTCCTTAAATCAACTATCACATTATCAAATCAGATTTGGATGCCATCATATCTTAGCAATAACACATCGAATTTCATCAAAACTCCGAAGCTAAAAGTGTTTAGCAAAAATAATACTTTTGAAAAGTCCCCGTATTGCATCCTTACGTTATTCTCGAAAAAAATCGCAAAATCAGACCTTTGCCTTCTAATTAAAAGAACAACGATGAAACTGAAAAATTGGAAGAAGTTGATGAGGTCCCTTAGATTGCATTGTTTTCCATCACTATTTACGTCGTCATCAGAGCCCCACAAGACACAAATACTATACAATAAATGTATACCAAGTTGTAGTAAATAATAAAGCTTTTAAGGTCAAAGAAAGTGTTCTCCTAATACCAACTTACATTGAATGGTATATACCTGCTTCTGGAACAGATATATGTATCAATTTCAATCCTCAAAATTTGAAATTAATAATTTCTTATTGAAATTTCATGTTAATATCTAGAGTGGAAAACAAACTTCTGTCTCATTCAAAATCGTGCATGAACTTTCATCCACACAAAAGAAAGAAGAGCTTATTTTCTTTCTTTTTGATTATTTTCTTCGCGTATATATAAGATCGAATTCACTCGGTTTGTAAAAAAGAGTTAATTCTTAATTTTTGCAGGAGCTTTTATCGGTGATTGTGAGTAGTTGATTTTTCAATTTTTTTCGACTTGATTTCGTAGGAGCAAGTCAGAGAGATTGTGAAATAGCATTATCTGATTTAATTTATTCTCAACAGTAGATGTGTTACCTTAATTATTGATTCACGATCATATTAGCAATTTCTGGGTACACATATAAAAACTAGACAAAAAATACTAAACTCGTGTGAATAAGTTACAGTTAATTGTATCAATAAGTTTATTTCACAAAATAAATATAGGTTCACTTTTCATGATTCATATTGCATGATTGCTCATAGAATACTTCTTCGTCCCAATGTACCACTTTTTTAAATCTTTTTTTTAAATAGCATTTTTCTTTCTTTAATTAATTATTTAATTTTAAATTTTTTTATTTTAATTTAAAATGATTTTATATGCACACAAATATCTACAATTTATTTTAGACCACTAATTCAAATTAAAGATCTTCCTTTTATTCTTAACATATGTACTTTAGTCAAACCCTTTCAAATAAATTGAGACGATAGAAATATTAAATAATTATTTTTTTAAAAGTTCCAAAATTGCCTTTTTAGGTTGAGTTTTGGGGCTCATAAATCATAATTCATAAAGCAAAGGGCTAAACTTTCGATTAATTAAAGTAGGATATATTTAAGAAAATTAAATCGGCTCACGGGTACTTTTTTAATTGCTTAAAAGTATGGCCGTCTCTAGGTCTATCCTTTCTAAAAGTTTATACTTATCTTAGCATAGCCATTATGACATTCATGTTTACAAAACCCATGACATATTAATGAATATATCTTACATTTAAATTCCATGTGTTGGAATAATCATTTTCCAAAAATATTTCCCACAATATTGAGAAAAATAAATGTGCATATATATTATCTAAATTGTAAAATATCTTTCTTTTCACACTAATCTCTAAACAAAAATAAAACTATTCCCTAAATTATTTTTTTCACCAAAATAATTAATTAAAAATTTTAGGCCATTAAAATTTCTGTTGTGTGAATGATTATCTTGAACAAACTGGTTCTTCCATAATTGTCTCCAACGAAGGCTTTCTTGATCTACATGACAACCTATACTTCATTTCTTGCCCCACCGGAAACACTTCTACACCACCGGCGTTATTTTCCAGCGTTGACTCCGGCATTGACTCCGGCGATATCTTAACATTTCCATTAGAAATTCTCTTAGCAGCATTATTAGCAGCCAATAAAAGAATAGTCATATCAGAAGCCGTCACAACTGAATTAACTCTTTTCATTGGAAACATAATATAAACATTTCCAAATTCCAAATCTTCATCGGCAGATAAAGCTGAAAATCGACGTCCAATATTTAACGAACTCGAATTCACCAAGAAATTATTTGGATTTTCTAGCATGATTTCTGCTGCTTTTACCATGTCACGAAATTGCCTGATTTCACCACCTGGTAGAACAACTCTAGCAGCTTTTGAATTCTTGATCGTTGGTAAAACTGTACATGAAGTAAAATTTCCCATAGAGAAAAATTGTGATTAAATTTCAAAGTCGCGTTTCTTGTCACCTTTGGCCTAGGCCTGAGACCGGTCGGAAGTAAAGATCTTGGTTGGAAACTAATGCTAGTAACCGGTCGGAAGGAAAGATCTTGATGGAAAGAAATGCTAGTAAGGTTGAAAGACTATATCAAGAAAGTATTGACTTGTGTTGCTTGAAGAAATGTCTCTGTGTTTGTGTGAACCAGTTTTTATGTGTATATATATGAGGGGAAAAAGCACACGGGCAAAAAGAAGAAATATCTATTACTACTATATGGTTTTTGAATTATTAGAATTTTCCCACGTGTTGACTGTAGTGTCAAGGGTTTGACGAAATACACGCAATTGGAAAGGGGAGGAATGAGGAGAAGGTAATTCACAAAGGATCTCGGTATGATAAAGGCACTTACTAACTAGGCGTTTGACCATAGGATTTAGAACTCAAATTTAAAATATTAATTTGAAATAACCGTTCATTTGTGAAATGTGAGCAAAATTTCAAACATTAATTTTTCTCAGAGTAGGATTTTAATTCCCAAGTTGTGATTTTAATTATTTTTAAATCTAAAATATAACCCATAATTTCAAATTTGTAAAAAAAAGGAACTTATGCTACACGTGAAGATAAATAGTTATTCTCTTGGCGCGGAGTTTAAGAAATAAAAGAAGACATTTGAATATTGTGATCTAAAATAAGACAAAGATGTTTATGTGGTTATAGTTCATCTCGCTATAAATTATTGTCAAATAAAAAAAGATGTCATTCTTTTTTGACTTACTAAAACGAAAGGTATGTCATATAAATTGGGACAGATGGAGTATTGTTTCCTCTGTCCCAATTTATATGACATATTTTCCTTTTCAGTCAGTCCAAAAAAGAATAACACATTTTCTTATTTGACAATAATAACTTTAAAACTTTACATTTTACCCTTAATGGTTTATAACCACACAAATATCTTCAGCTTGTTTTATACCACAAGATTAAGAAGTTTTCTTCTATTCTTAAATTGCATGCCTATTCAAGCTACATCACGTAAATTGAAAGGATGAAGTACTATTGTTGATTTATTGGACTACTTAATCTTTGTAAAAGTATGTGTACATAGGGATGACAATTGTGGCAGGGCAGGGCGAGGCAGGGCAAACTCTTAACGGGGCAGGGTAGGGAAGACTTAAACGGGGTAGGGCAGAGCGAGGCAGGACAAGCTCTTAACAGGGCAGGGCAGAGCAGGACAGGTGGTGGATTTTGAAGAAAATCAGGCTCAAGTCCACAAAAGTAGTGACCTACTTCCCATGAAACCCCATTAAATCAATTCTACTTTTCTTTCCTTTTACTTGTTGGGCCAGTAATTTAGTTTTGTCTTTAAATCAACTTTTATCCATCTTTTATTTCAAAACAAAAAATATTTTTATAGAAGTGACACAACTTCATTTTTTACATCTTTTAACTCATCCATAACAACAAGAACTAGTTGAACAAAGTATTTTCTCTTATCATACATGAACATGATAAACATCTGAATCAAACACACACTACCACAACAAAAGAATAGATTTATTGATTTACACACCCGTCAAAGAGTTACTATATTTTTTTATAAGGGTCAGAGAGTAACTATGTTTTTTATAAAGGTCAAAGAGTTACTATATTGAACCTTATAAAATAGAAAAATATGTTGCATGTCATAAGTACCGTAAAAAAAAAAATATTAGTGCATTATTATCACTGCAATGCCCAAAAAATATATCAATGAGTTACATTTATAATTATACTTAGAAACTGATTAGAAAATACAACACTCTTAAGTCAAAGATAGATCTCAATTGAACAAATGAGGCGGGGCAGGGCAGTGCGAGACATTTTTTTTTTGACAAAATTAAACGGGGCAGGGCAGATCAAAATCTGAATAGGTCAAAGTTTGTCCCGCCCTATTGTCATCCCTATGTGTACATGAAAATTTTGTAATAGCATATAATCGCAAATAGTTAATAAAAGGAACATGGAGTTATGAGTCTTATTAATATGATGTCTTAGGATATATATTCTGATATGTTGCTTATGAACTATTGCTTGCTCATTTTTAAGATTGTATAAGAGTTGGAGAAATTTTGATAGTTTTCATAAATTATGAGATTTTCATGTTTATAAGAAAAGTTCAACTTTTGATATCCAAAATACATGTCCAAACAAAATTTCAACTTCAAACTAATAATTTCGAATAATGGCCATTGGAGCCCTAAGAAATTATATGTAAATCTTTTAGAAAGTAAAATTAGTTGTTAGTTAACCTACTATTACAAATTAATATTCATTATTCGTTGATGGTGAATTCAAAATTTTAAGTTTATGAATTCTATGTTATTATCTAGCATAGGTAGCCGGTGATTTTATCCATTGGCTTGAACAGATAAAAAGAAATCACATAATATTATTACCTTTTTTGTTCTCAATTCACTCTATTAAAAATTTATCCACAAAGAATATTTACATCAAAACAATACATATTTATCATACAATATAACTTAATCCTTTCTTTTTAATGCGTGTGGGGCTGCACTGAGAAAGTCCGTGGGGATTGCGTTGGCTAAATTCTGGATGAAATTAATAGTTTAAAAGTAGTGGAAAGCTCTTCTTGTTTTTTTCTTTTCTTTTTTGAATGCTTTCTGTCCTTTTCTTTGGTTAGGAGGAAACCTTTCGGTCGAAGTGTTCTTGATGTATATTTGTCATGTGATTTTGGTCTCCGTAATATTGAATAATAAAATATGATTTTCAAAATTATATTACAAGGGATATTGTATGCAGGATAAGATGAGATATCTCATAAATTTATATTGTGTTTGCTTGACAATATAAATTTATTTTTTCCTGAAATTTATAAATTTTCTTGGGAGACACAAAAAGAGTCATCCCCCACAAAGTATGAATGGAATTTATTTAATTTGTCACATTTCGAGCTGACTACCTTCCTATTTCGTCAATCATCGAAATCAATTGAAATTTCGCCAATGCGGGTAAATTTATAAATTTTCTTATACGACAAATTGTTGGTTGACGTGGACTTGCGGTTTGACATTTCTTTAGAAACAAATCCCATTCTCAACAATGCCATTGAAAATTTGCCACCAAGGGTAATCAACATTAGTTTTCATTATTTAATCATGCAAATAAAATAAAACCTTCAAGCATTAAAATATTCTAGGCAATATAATTGCGTGACATTTTGCGACGTCAGTGGATTAACTACAAATATATGATTTCTCGGATAAATTAAAAGGTTCACGAGTTGATAGGTAAATAATTTCAATTAGTTTGTATTTTTTAGGAAGAAAAGAGATTTTATTAATGAATATTTGTGAGTGTACTTAATTTTCTCCATTATTCGAAGACCGTTAATAACGTATTTTTCGAACGTATAATAATTTGGATCTCCTTGCGATATATTTGATCGTCGGACAGACTTTGAGAAAGACAATATTTATGATTAAATCTCTTTGTAAATATCTCAGAAGTTTATGGAATATTCTTTCAATTAGTTTGTCAGTATGGAAAAATTAGTTGTTTTGACAAGTGGTACACAATTGTGGAATTACTTTGATTTTTTTCATGGAGTGATAAATATAGCCCACGAATTGGGCTAATTGTTTGTATATAATTATGTAATAGTCTGTACCTTAATTAGTCTTGTATACTTACCATAATTGTATAGGTAATCGCCAAATAGAGATAATATTTTTATGTCAAATTAACAAAGAGGAGAAACTTCTCTATATGCTACTAGTCACGATAATAAAAATAAAAACGGCTACATGAAAGCAAACACGGAAAAAATTGAAATCCCAAACTACTGTTCTCTCTTCAAGAGTTTTTCCTTTTTGAAGGTTCACTTCTTGTACTCACGAGTTCAATTTTAAAGGAAAAAATCAGAGATAAGTAGTGGGACGAAATTAGTTTATGAAAATATGATTCGTATAACTAGTCTAAGTTTGGGAATATTTTTACCTGTTTAATTCAATCTATTTAAAAATCGAGCTGATATATAATTCAAATTGACCATGAGATATTTTGTCAAAATATTTTTTTTAAAATATTTTTTATTTGATAGGTTACATTAGCCATAATAAAGGAGAAAAAAAAGATTTTATTAGGTACTTCAACAAATTATTAAAAAAAAAAGATAAATAAAAAATATTAAAATTTAGTAAGAATTGATCGGGTTGATTTTGACTCATATGTTAGCCTATTTCAGCCTAATTTACTTCCGTCTAGTAACTTTTGGGCAAGTCAAACTATTTTAACATGTCCAATTCAACCCAATCCGTTCATTTAACACACCTAATAACAAGATAAAGCAAGAACAAAGGTTAGAAAATGAATCTAAATAAGAAGCACCAACTAATTGTTTCATCGTTGCTTTAACAACAATATGATTAGGACATAATCCTCAGCCCAATTACTAAAAGTTAATCAACTCACATAGCTCTAATCAAGAGGTGCGGGGCCGCAAGGTCACGAGTTCGATCCACTGTATAAATCTTTTTGGTTGAGTCTGTCACACATGGTTTGCCAAGTGTGATTAATTGACTGACGTGATTTGCAGACTATTGCGTCAGTCCGGAGTTTACCCAGAGCGGGTTTCTTTGTCCAAAAAAAACTAATGGTGGAACTTAAAAAAATGCCAATTAGGTACTTTTCACTTAGTAATACTATGTAGTGCTAGGACTTTTTCACTATTTCTAAATAACGTGTACGTTTTTGGGTCATGAAATTGACCTTATTAGGAGTCAGGACAAAGTGTAAACTTTCCACTGAATTTACAAATGCTGACATTACCAATAAACTTGTTACAACTCCTATGTGGTCCATTAACTTTTTAATTGTTTAAGTTACAAGGAAAATTCTTTAGTCTCTGGATTTATCAAGTATCCGAAGTATTCCATACAGCTGTAACAAATTGTGCAATTTGAGAAATATATTATATGCATTACATAAAGACCATATATAAATTTAACCACAATTTGTGAAACTCCATTACTTAGCTTGCTACGCTGCACTATCATCAAATAAAGTCTTCATTGGGGGTGTGAACAAAAGTCATATTGAAAATTGATAAGAAGAAAAGAAATTATATATAAAATGTAGTAATATTCTTAATAATGTTAGACTATTTAGAAAAAATTATGCAAACTTGATTTAAAGTAGATAATATTATTTTCATACCATGTTAAGAGTGTCTTTGATGTGGGCTGACTTATTCTAACAACCGATATTAGAGTCAATGATTCAGCGAGACAAATATAAAAATACGGAGTGATTGTGTGGGGCTTGACTTAGTGGCTTTGTCCATCTACAGGTGAGTCTACTATCTTTACGTGTAGTTTCGAGATGTGCATACAATAAAAAATTGTGGATTTTGATGATCATGAACACTCGAATGATACAGGTGGCATATAGTGAATCTCCGATAAATTAGTTGTGGTGGTTCATGTGCAACTTGATTCAAGAGGAGATTGTTATATGTGCGAACAAAAAGCATATGTTAACAATTTTTAATAAGAAAAAGAAGTTATATATAAAAAAGTAATGATATTCTTAATGTAACACGATCATATGTTGAGAAAATCAAATGTAATTTTTATTGAGTATATCGCTGAATATATATACAGCTGTTTAACAACAATGCACATAAGAATAGAAAGATAATGTAGCTAACAAAACTTAACCATATATCCTAAAATGTAGCTAATAGAACTTAGCTATCCTAATAAAGATTGTTATCCTAATTTATAACAATTGAACTTTATTTTTAACATCCCCGTCAGACTAAGTGCATGTTTGGATTGGGTATGCTGAATCACTTGTGTGTACCTACTTTCGTGAAGATCAGAAAATTGACATGTTTGAATTGCAAGAATAGATCTTGGCAGAATCAATTTTGTCATTTATTTAAATTTGAATTTTACCATTTCCTTTATTACCTCTTTAATTTTCATCAACAACTCTATTCACTTTTATTACTCTCTTTAAATATCTAGAAAATATTACTAAAAAAAAATCAAATATACAACTTTTATTACCCTCTTTAAATATCTAGAAATAATTACTAAAAAAAAAAAATCAACTATACAACTTTCATTACCCTCTTTAAATATCTAAAAATAATTACTAAAAAAATTAAATATACTATTCATGTTCTGTTTTAATTAAAAAAAATCAAATATACTACTAAAGTTAACATTTGTTAATGTGTAATTGGAGATTGGAACTTTAAACTTCTCAAACATCCACTACTACATTTCAAGGCTAATGTGACGCCTCAAAGTCATCGCATTAGGTCCCTTTTGTCATTGCATTAGACCTAATGCAACGACGAGGAGCCGTTGCATCCTCTGGCGTTGCATTAGATCTAATGCAACAGCAAAAGAGACCTAATGCGACGGCCTTGTACAGCCATTGCATTAGGTGCATATCTAATGCGACGGCTCTACAGGGTCGTCGCAGTAGGTTCATATCTAATGCAACGGCCACTGGACCTAATGCGACGGCTCTGTAGCTAAAGGGCTAATGCGACGAATGTACAATAGATATGTAACTCGTTTTAATACGATATTACAAAATAAATGACAAAATAAATAATAAAAAGAGAAAGATAATAATAAAAAGGGATTGTCTTACTAATTATTCACAAAAGTACGATGTTACAATATTAGACTCCATAGGACATATTACAAAACAATTGTTCTCATAGGATTCTTAACATGCCAAACATATATTCATGGATCACACAACTGAAGGAATTCTATGCTGCTACTGAAGTTGGAGTCTAACTCCTGAACAAATTCACAAACGCATCAAGGATCAACGAAACAATTAGGGTACATGATGGCTTAATCTTCCTCAATACGAAGTTATATGTGCCAGATGAAACTGAAATTCAGCCTCTGTTAATAGAGAAATATCATTCGACACCCTGTGGTGGTCATTCAGGGGTGAAGGCAACTCTGAGTCGCATCTCGGCTGCATTTGTGTGGCCAGCTATGAGGAAGAAAGTTGAACGATTTGTGCGCGACTCCTCTATTTGCCAACAGAACAAGGCTGCGAATCACAAATCATATGGCCTGCTCCAACCCTTGCCTATACCAAATCAAGTGTGGGAAGACATAAGCATGGATTTCATAACCCATCTTCCCCTATCATCAGGCAAGACTGCGGTTTGGGTGATTGTCGACCGATTAACCAAGTTTGCCCATTTTATAGCCTTACCCACAAAATACACCGCCTCGTACCTCGCCTCAGTATTCCTCACTGACATCTACAAGCTTCACGGGCTACCCAAAACCATTGTCTCAGACCGAGACACTCTGTTTCTAAGGAAATTTTGGCAAGAACTCTTCTCACAATTAAGGACAAAATTGGCCTACAGCAGTGCGTATCATCCAGAGACAGATGGACAAACTGAAGTCATCAACCGCAGCCTTCAGACCTATCTACGTTGTTTTGTCAGTGACGAACCTAGCAATTAGACCAGATACTTAGCCCTCGCCGAGTATTGGTACAATATCAGTCACCACTCAGCGATCAAGACCACCCCTTTCCAAGCATGGTCGATCGCCACCCACAACAACCCCATACTTACCTGGGAGCTCCCAAAATGAAACCATCAACTCCACTCTCATCCACAGAAACACTCTCCTGACCAAGCTTAAAGAAGCACTCCATAAATCCAGGCAACAAATGGAAACCAGGCGAACCGCAAGCGTATGGCGAAGGAATTTTCAGTAGGAGATTGGGTGTATGTCAAACTTCGCGCCTATAGGCAAGTTACACTCCATCACACCAAATTGGCTAAGCTATCAAAAAAATATTACGGGTCATTTCGAGTGTTGCGAAGGATCGGCGCAGTGGCGTATGAACTGGAACTTCCAAATGAGTGTCGCATTCACCCAGTTTTTCACGTTTCGCTACTCAAACCTCACTCAGGAGGAGCAGTCGAGACAATTGCGGAGTTACACAGCATAAGCGAGGATGAACAAATGTATCTCAAACCAGAAGCAGTCATCGAAGAACGAACAATGTGAAAAAATGAAAGAAAGGAAGTCCAAGTTTTGGTTCAATGGGAACACTCAACAATCGCAGATCGAACATGGGAATCGAAGGAGCTTCTGGAAGTTAACCATCTGCAACTCTTCGATGACAACGATGGAGCTAAGGCTTGTCCCAACTCAAGCAAAACCTTTTGTGATAATTCTATGGGCCTTGAGGACAAGGCCCATTGTGAAGGAGAAAGAATTGTTATGGATGGCAGGCCCAACGGAAGGCAGCATACAGAGGCCCAAGCGAGTGAGAAAAGCCCCAGATTGGATCAAGGATTTTCAGCTCTAAATAGACCCTTTTAATTAGGTAGTTCTTTAGTATTAGTTGCAATATTTTAGTTCATCATTTTATTATTAATTCAGCATTTTCAGTAAGTGTATTAGTGGGTGTAGTAGTTGCTAAGTAGTGGACAGATTAGGAGATCATGGAAGGGTAGTCTTCCATTTAGAGAGTAGTGGTAGTAGTGGGAAGCTCTTAATTATGTATATAAATAGGTGTGTGTTATAAATGAAAAGGCTCAATTTTAGTTTGGCCAAAAACATTGCGTATTCCATTTACGTAATCTTGGAGTGCACGTTCCTCACTCGAATTTGGAACATCGATCCCAACACCTGACTCAATTGTACCATAATTTTCAACTTTCACATAATTCTGTTGATTCTTCTAAAAACAATAATTCTTGTTTTGGCCTATCATCTTCTAGCTAGTGCTTCTCAAGATCATATTAATTCTCCTTCAGAGAAGCAACTGGATGTCCTTCTAATTCTCCTATTGAGTCATCGATCACAACCACTTGGCCGTACTCATCTAATGGTTCTAAGACAAAATTCTAAGAAGAAGATACTGACTTTCATGTCTGTTTCGGATGATAAAGTTCAATCTTCCTCTGTTACTTTTTTAGAATCAACATGCCATAAAAGTACTCAAAAATTTCAACATGGACGATCGCTAGCCCTGTTGCGGAGCTTACTCACGTTGGGGAATAAATTTATGATATTTTAAAATAAATCTTGGATCTCCATTAACCTTGGTTAATGAGCACAGTTTCTGACCCCCACGCCCCTTCCTTTGCTTATTTGGTGTGCATGTGAAAACAATATGAGAAATAATCGTAAATACACATAAAAAGAAGGTGCATTTACCCCCAATTACTTTGGAAGACACTTACTTCATGGATAATCTTCAAAGTTAAAACTCAAAACTTGTTGCTTATTAAACTTAACGGTTTGTCCATTTCTGTAAATCGAAGTCACCCACTTTTAAGGCCATTTTTATAAATCACCCATAAAATAACCATAACATAATTAATGAAAAACAAGGACCCCACCCTCTAATTTAGGATTTTCAAAATACAATTAATTCTCTTACTAGTTAGTATTGAATGAGAGTTAAATCTTTAATTCGTAAATTGAGAGCATATGAACACCATAACATTCTGAAAAGAAAGACAAGGATGACCTCACTCTCAATTTTAAGATTTTCAAAAACACAATTAATTTTCTTAACTAGTGCTGGTCATGTTGGCTAGTGTTTTGAGATTCACAGGTCGAATTCGAGAATGAGTTCCGGACCACAATGCCTTTGAGATGAGTTTATAAGTGTGCTCTGATGGATGAAAATAATCCCAAAACAAGTGCTCATTTGGCTTTGCACATAACTTGTAACCTTCCTTGCCACATTGCAATAATCCTCCAAGTGTTCCATCACCACAACATGCATTTGTCACATCTGAAAAGCCTATATATGTGATAACAAATTAAATCATCATGAGTTAGTTAGAATCTCCCTTGACAAGTTGTACATACATTAGCTTAACATGATAGTTTAAAAGTTGAAGAAAATAATAAAAGCGGTCGCTTATCATTGAAGTAAGTTTAAAATAGTTCCTTAAATATATTTTTAAAAAGTTTTGATCCTTTAAATTCGTTTAAAACATTTTTTTCCACAGTTCCCATTAAATCTATCAATTAGAGTTTGCGAAATATTTTAAGAATATCAAAAGCGTATTTTGATAAATTTAAAGAATCAGAACTGCTCAAGAATATATTTAGGGAACTATTTTAAACTAACCTTCAAACATAAAAGACTATTTTTGTCATATTAATTTCTTGTTTAAATGACCAGTACCCTTAACATAAACTCTTGAAAAGTAAGATGGTGGGAAAAAACAAGTGAGTAAAGGTAACATTTCTGTTATAGCTTAAAATAAATAGATCAATCATAAAATGGGACTAAAGAAGTGTAAGAAATTACCATAACGTTTAGGATTAGCTCTGAAGATCTGAACAGTCTTGTACACAGCTCCATACACGGCAAAAGAACCGGGATACTTGGTTGGTATTGTTTTTCCCAAATTCTCTAACCCCATATTATAATTCTTGACCATTTTGTTCATCTTTCCATAACATTTGTTAACTGGTGCACCAGGCAAGAGGGCCCTGGCCGGGACACAACCAACGGGGCCTAATGAAAACAACGCGATTCGGCGAGCCCCTAACTTGCAAATTTGATCAACAAAGTTTGTGACTTCAGTAAGCATGGATTGAACATAGGCATCTGGGGTAAGTGTTGGGGCATCAAATGGATAGAAATAGCTGAAGATGTCGTTGGATCCCGACTCAAAAAAGAAGAGTGATATTTGGATTTGCTTCTTGGTTATGTGGTTTTGTTGGACTAAGGTTTTGAATTGTTGAATTTGATCTTGAATTGGTGTCACTCCCTATATGTTCCAAAAGTCAAAATTAATATCAGTTCATGAAAACAGTCGCTTTACAAGATAGCTACAAGTAATCACAAAGTCAAATAATCTGCTATAGCAGACTAAATTATAGTACTGATAGTTTAATGTAATACTTGACATTATTTGTGTAATTAAGTCAAATTCTATTAGTAACATATCCTTTTTCATACGATTACTTGTATTTATCTTTTAGGTGATTTAATTATGTAAAATAATATATATTAATTACAGTAATGTCAAAATAAATTAATTCTAATATATAGTTGAATTGAATTGTCGATAAGATTTAGGTCTAAAAGAGATATTTATGCATCTTATAACTAGATATTTACATATAAGTTCTTTTCAATCAATGTTCATTATCAGTTTTGAAGCTCCTACTAGTAATTTGAATTTTCGCCTCGTAAGGTTCATGGAGAACTGTTTCTTATCAAGATTTTTTCTATTTTAAGGACTCAAGTTTCAAATCACTAGTTAAAAATTGAAGAATTTTAAGGTACTTTTAAGGTGACTTACATGAATGTTTGGATATATATGACATGTAATGTTTTGTGGACATTGACAAGAAAACTATGCTCCTCTTCCCCACCCCTCCTCATTGCAAAAACAATTACTCCAAAAAGGAAAAATAGGGGTGATGTATTTTAGATTACCTTGTGGTTGATTACAATGAAATAACATATGTTAAAACAAGAACATCAACGAGTCCTTAATAAATTTCTTACCAAATCCTGATTTGTTGGTCGTAGAACACCACTACCAGCACTAGCAAAGTTGATTCCATTTGATGGATACTCTTTCCTACTTCCATTTACTAACTCAACCTGTGCTTCCAGGAATGGCTTTTGCAAAGGAATCCCAATAAATTCAGCTGCAATTTTCCACCAAACCAAAAAAAATAAAAATTAGATTCTTCCGACTCAAAAAGAATTACTACGAGAATTGTAGTTCAAGGGTAAAAACATCTCATTTTCATTGTGAATTTGGATTTAAAAACGTACTGTTTTTTTTTAAAATTTGACATATCTGAAAATAGTTTTTTTTTTTGTTTATCACCCGGTAATTATGTACCTACTTGGGGTCTATTAATCAAGATTCGTATCGCATAAGGCCCAAAAAAACGTTCCTATCAGGATTTTTTTCAATTTCAGAGCTCGAATTTAAGATATCTGATTAAGAATGAAGGGATCATATTCATTCCACCACAAACCTCATTGGTATGTTGGAAAAAACGTAAAAGTATTATAACCACAGTTCTTTCTACAAATATTTAGGAACTGCAAGAAAAAACTTGTAGTAAAAGAGAATATTGTTCAACTAAGCCAAAAAGATATAATCGATAATGCTTACCCACACAAGATATTGTTAAGAGTATCACATCAGATATAGAATGGGAACATGGACTCCTTATATGGACTTGAACAATTCTCACCCTATAAACTAGCTTTTGGGGTTGAGTTAGGTCCAAGATTCATTCTTTACATGATATTATAGTCAGAACCGTCCAATTCATTGTTTCCGATGTTGGGCCCCCTTCTTCTATTGTCTACGCTCCAGATGTCCAATCCTGGGCGTGAGGCGGGGTGTTGAGTGACCACATCGGTGGGATAAGTGGTCTTTGATCTCCTTATATGGATTGGACAATCCTCTTCCCTTTGCGCTATCTTTCTTCACCGATATTGGGCCCCCAAATTATATTATTCACGCTTGAGTTAACAAAGCTGGGGCCCCCAATTATATTATTCACGCTCCGGTTAACAAGGTATGAACGTGCGGGGGTGTTAAGAGTCCCACATAGGATATGAAATGGGAACATGAACTCCTTATATGAATTTGGACAATATTCACCCCATAAGCTAGTTTTTTGAATTAAGTTAGGCCCAAGATCCATTCTTTACAGATATTTACATCATACTAATGGAATTCATGATATTTATCTTAATTTACACTTCTATTACTTATATATGGTTAATTAATCCTGCCACCTCACTGTATCATTTAGTGATAGTATATTAATGTGGTCTAACTAGTAGAGGCGGATTCAAAATTTTAATTTGATATAATTTTATCATGGAACTCATTATATTTTTAAAATTATAGATACAGAATCTAACATTGTTAATACTTTAATAATTTTCTCATACATATATATATATACTCAATATAAAAGACATTGGGTTTAGATAAATTTTATTTTGTTTCCCACTCGGTGTTCAGATAAAGTCAATAATTAGAAAGGAGTAATAAGAACTCACAAATGAAGTCTGCAACAGTTCGACCATTAGTGAATCTACCAGTAGGATGGTGAAAGAAATTGGAACCATAAGGTGGAAAATCAGCTTGTGCTGTGCAGTTGTTGTTGTAGTGATTGTTACCAGCATCAAATATAGAGTCTCCAAATATGAATATTGAAGGAACATTGAATCCCAAAACACAACTACTAAAAGAGGCAATAAAGAGAATTAGCAATACTATTACTCTCTCCATAATTACTACAAGTGCTAATTTTTGGAACACAAGAGAGAATAATAATCAGAGATATAGAACAGATGGTGTGAGTTTATAGAAAAAAAGAAGAAAAGTCAGCCGAAAAAATGAAACGGAACACACGAGTTTAGTGCATGCATGACCAAAGACAAAAAATCCTTCACTAATTTTAAAGCTACTACTTGTTTACTACCAACTACTAGAATTTTTTGTCTACTAGTACTCCACCATTTACTTTCCTTTATTTATTTCTTTAATTTCTCTTGCAAGTTGCAAGTAACCTTATTGCTGAGTTATACATGTGTTCATTTGATTTTACACCAGGCCAAATGCATTGACATCCTTTTAAATTTATCACTAAATTTTATTTAAATACTCAAATTATGACATATCCAATTAAGCAGTTGAACACAAGATAACGTATTCCTATTAGAAAATGTCAGCACATGTTTTGGAAAATAAAAAGTGTGCATGTTCACAAGCGTCATTACATAAATAAGTTATCACATAAAATATATTTCCTCTTTTGATTATACACATCATCATGAATTGGAATATGCATCATGAACTTTTACGATTTATTAAGGTTAATGTGTGTAATTAAAAGATGTGACATATTTTTCAAAAGAGAAATACACCAAAACACACCAACTCACAAGAATCATTCCCCAACACATAATTTCCAGAGCTTAGAAGAGGGAGAACAAGCTTTGGAGGCTAGGGTTTCATCACCCATCACCTTGGAAGTGAAGACTTGAAGCCATAAATGATAATTTCTTACTCCAACTCTTTATTTCCTTGTTTTATATTGTTATATTTGGTGTGGATAATGACTTTGGACAGCAAAGTTGAAAGACTTGTTGGGTAGTTCTTTGTATTTGACTCATGTTGCTTATAAATATTTTATTTACCTTTGTTTATGAAGAAATTATGTGTTGCTTTAATTAATCTTATTCTTGATTGTTTTCAAAGAAATTAGCTAATCATAGGACTTTTCCATTTACTTTGATTTAAACTCGAACCAAGGCAAATCAAGATTGGGTTAGATTGGTTATCATGATTTGAGGCTTAACCCTCATCTAATGAGTTCAACCTTTAGATAGGAAAAATTCTAGCGTAGCCTAAAATTGAAATGTGATTAATACTTCTTAGTTTGATTCGAGAAAGATAACTAAGATAAACCCGCTAAATAGTCGAGAGATCTTAGTGGGTATTTGTTATTCCAAGGCTAAGAACACTTGATTTATAATAATTAGTGGTGGTTTAGTATTGTATTGGATCGTTATGAGTTTAAATTAAATTTATATGCTCCAACCCCGGAATTTCCATAGCTTGTGCTCCCCATTAGTTAGTTTTGTCTTTATTTATTTTTTAAACAAAATCAAATATTTGAAAATTATTTGACTTAGCTTAATTGGTAATAATTTCATAACTAGCTTAATTGCCCTAGTATATTATTTCCTGTGGGATCGACCCCGACTCATAGTTGGGTGAATTATATTGCGACGACCGTTTACATTTTCTCTTTGAGGAGTGGATTTGGACGTTATCAATTTTGGCGTCGTTACCGGAAAAAAATTGACGTATTCAATTAGTTTAGGAAGTAAACCGAAAAGGCTTTGTCCAAATTTTGTGATTATTTTTGAGTTTTTGTGAATATGTGTTTGTGATTTTTTGTGTTTCTTTGTGTTAGTTTTTTTGTTTGTTACTTGTGTCACTATGACATCTTGGATTGAGAATGAGTTTTATGGTTGCAACCCATATTTTTATGACCCATGTTCATATTGTGGAGGATCCCACTTTTAACAAAATTATGAAAATGCTCCCGGGAGAGAAATGTGTGCACCGTCTCATTCCTATAATGGAAATATTTACAATGTGTGTGGTGGTCTAGATGGGCATTGGGGGTGATTGTCCCAACTATTTTTCTCCACTTCACCTACGTTGTTCTAACGAGAATGCTAGTTGTGCTTTTGAGTTTGATAGGAACAATGACATGACAAATGAAGGACAACATGAAGGCATCCAAGCAATGCTCCAAACCTACATGTAGCGGGAATCTAGATTGAAGGAGGAGTGAAAACTTCTCCAACAATCCAGCTTGACAAATGGCAAGACATTGGAAAGAGCAAAAAGATTCTTTGAGGAAGTCAACTCCTCAATTGTCATGGAATTGTCAATTCCTAAAGATGAATTGGTTGAAGAAGAGACTTCAAGTCCAATAGATGAGCTCAAAATATTTTGTGACCATAACAAGAGTTATTGAAGTGAAGAAATGGAGCAAAATTGTGGAGAAGTCTCTAATTATCAAAATAAAGAAATTAAGGAGATGTTGAGTAGAATGACGGGAGGAATAAAATTTTTGGGAAAGACTTGACCAAATGGTGGAAAAAAGTTCAACGTTAAGATGATGAAACTGTCCAAAACATGGATTTCAACATGTATTAATTTTTACAAGCCTTGAACAAATTTTACCATAAAGAAAATCTTGACGAAGTGGAGATTGTGAGTGAAGATTGGCTATTGAATCAAGCTCAACAACTTATAGTCTATGAGGATCACTGTGAAGATATTTCATGGATGATGGAAGAATTTCTAAAGATAAAAGTTCAGCAAAGTCAAGAATTTGAGATACATGAAAACTCTATTCGAGACTTGGAGGCCGAATTAAATGCAAAAGTTGAGACATGTAATACAACAAGGGATTCCAATTCTACCATAATTACATAACACTAAATATTGTAAATATAAACATGGTACACTTGCTAATACACCCTCTCAATCGAAGCGGGAGGAGGCCGGACGCTAAGACTAGATCTGAAGTCTAGGAAGAGTTGTCTAGGAAGACCCTTTGTGAATATATTTGCATACTGATATGAAGAATGCACATGCAATACCTTGACATGACAAAGAGCAACCTTCTCACGAACAAAGTGGATGTTCATCTCAATGCGTTTGGTTCACTGATGCTGAACCGTATTGTGAGATAGATATATAGAGGATATGTTATCACAATAGACCAAATACGCCTTATGTAATGGACATTGAAGCTCCAAATGAAGGTTTCAGAGCCAGCAGATCTCAGCAACAACATTAACAACACCTATGTACTCTGCTTCTGCACTCGAATGGGATAATATGACTTATCTCTTGGCTGGCCAAGAAATGAGGTTATCCCCTAAGAACTCACAATAGCCTGAGGTGGATCGTCACGTGTCCGGACAACCTACCCAATCATCATCCGTATATGATAACAATATGGTCGATGCTGAGGGGTAGAGATGCAATCCATAATCAAGTGTGCCCTTAACATATCGAATGATACGTTTAAGGGCAGTAAAATGAGGCTCCTTAGGAGCATACATGAATAAGCATATCTGCTGAACAACATAAGCAATATTAGGTCTTGTGAAAGTAAGGTACTATAGTGCTCTATAAGACCCCCGTATGAAGTGGGATCTGACACTGGATTACCATCCAAAACACTGAGCTTTGATTAGAGTCAACTGGAGTAGACATGGTCTTGCAATTTGCTATTTTAGCCATGTACACAATCTCCTCTACCTACTTACGCTTACAAAAAAATATAGTATCTACAGATCTAGTCACTGAAATTACCAAAAATTAGCTCAACTTCCCCAAGTCAGTCATAGAAAATTCGGTTTTGAGCAGTACAATTATCTCATTTTTCAGCACATCAGAAGAAGCAGTAAGAATAATATCATCCACATATAACAATAAATAAACAGTGTTACTGCCTCTATGGAAAGTAAATAGAGAATTATCACACTTGCTGCATGTAGACCCAATTTGCATAATGTACTGTGTAAAGCGATCATATCACGCTAGAAAAGCCTATTTCAGACCATAAAATGACTTACGGAGATGACATATATATTGAGGGGCGACTGGATGGACAAAATTGGGCGGCTGGTGCATGTAGATAGTTTCTTTTAAATCTCCACGTAGAAAGACATTTTTACATCAAGCCGATGAATCGATCAATGCTTACCCATATCGATGCTCAGGACTGTACAAATAGTGGTCGGTTTAACAACCAGATTGAATGTATCACCACAATCAATGTCCGTTTGCTGATTAGTACCATTTGCCACAAGCCTTGTCTTATATCTTTCTAAGTCACAATTGTCTCTGTACTTGTGACAAAAAAGCCATATGCATCGGATCATATTCGCCCCCTCCGATCGAGGAACTAAATTCCAAATATGTTGTTTCGTTAACGCATTAAACTCCTCACACATGGCCACATTCCAATTCTGGTTTGGTTTGACTAATTTTGGGTTTTTGAGAATTGCGGAAATGATTTGGGTGGACATGTTAAATTAGACTTTGGGTTTAAAAATCTTGTGTTGGGCACGAGTTTCCATATGATGTGAGGGTGTTTTCTGGGTATGGTTGCGGGTTATTGGGTCGGGTGAACTGTTCTGGTTTGTAGACTGGTTTGGTGTAGTAAGGGTGTGCGAAATAGGGATTTGGGGTAGGGTGGTTGACTGGTGATTGGTATTTGTGATTGGTGGTGTTTTCGGTGATTCAGGTGGGTCGATGGCATGTGTTGTGGTTGTGAGGGGTTCTGTTGTCGGTGTCGGTGTATCGAGGCTGGCTGAGAATGAGAGTGTGAGGTATTGTGGAAGACTTCCCGAGATATTTCTGCAAGAATAAAGTATGGAAATTGTAATTACAATGGACATCAAATTAACATGAATTACTATCGACATATGCAAGATAAGAAATAGATCCACAAAATATCAGATCACATTTTTTTATCATTCACGAGATATCAGTGTACTTAGACCGGAAGAGTTTTAAAATATCGAATCAAATATGATTTTACAAGGAGATAGTACATGAAGAAATTCAAAATCAGAGTTCGCGAAAAGAATCCAAAGTGCAAAACACACTACGATATGAGAACTCGGCGGCAAATCCACAAAACACAAATATGAAGTATATAAGAAAACTGGAAAAAAAATCAACAAAGAAATTTAGCAAGGATACGATCGATCAGTCCAAGTTGAATCTAAGCTTTGATACCATATTACAATCTGAATTTTGGACATAAATTAATTTCAAAAGCTAGGTTATGAGTGTAGACACATAAATTTTTGCCCTCCCCGAACTTTTACACTTTATTTTTCAATTTGGGGGCTTGCACACACTTTACACAGTATCATACATTATATAAAATACAAAGATAAATATTTGAAGGGGCACATATGGGACAACAAAAAGAGAATAAAATGAGTGCACAATTCACTAAAAATGGAGATTACAAATCACATTGCACTAAAAAAATGGAGACAAGCATTAGACAAAAATATTATGGCCAATTTGGTGCTCTTATGTGGTTAGCATGTTTTTTTATTCATTATCTTAAATGGGAGTGTCAATGGTTATCTTGTGTGTTTAAATTATCCTTTGTTGTTGTGGTTTTTTATTTGGATTGATAATGGTTGATACAATTCAGAGATTGCTTTGTGTTGAAATAGCTAATTAGAATTTCATTGGTTGTTGATTTAATTATATGGGATTAAGACTTTGACAAAAGCACGCTTTTTTATGGTTCAGTGAAATGAATTCTGCTCAATTTTTGCCAACAAAAGTTAAAGGATTTGGCTTAATTTAATTTATCTTTTTTTAATCGTTATGTCATTATTCATGAAAGGTAATTGACAAATAGAGCAGTGATAGTTAATTTTAATCAGGGAGAATTAAGGCTTAATATGACTTGTTTTATTGCCATTCTTTAATGTTTGTTGGGTTGGTGAGCATATTTCTAAGCTCGTGGACAATAATAAGCAAGCGTTAGGATATATTGAGAGTTAATCAAAGTATAGGGGCACTAAAATATATTAACCGTGTGTTCATACACGATCCTTGATCGTTATTAAATTAATCGATCAATAAAAGGTCATGTGTGTCAACCCGCTCCTTGACCCTTTAATGATAATTATGTTGGCCATGTGTACAGAGTACAGACCTGTTCCTTGTTTAAACGCATACAACCAACGACAGACATGGTGTGCATACACGCTCCTAGGTCTAAACAATTAAATCACGTTTATCCTATAATTAATTTTAGTCAGGTACAAGTTCATAAAAGTGATCATGCTAAAATCACGGGACTTGAAAAATGTCTAATATCTTCTCCCCGGTCAACATAATTCCTTATCCGGTCTTTTATTTCCGCAGACCCAAAAATAAAGAGTCATTTCCTTTTGATTAGGGAGACAATAAGGTGATTTGGAACACCAAAACTCAATTTCAAGTGGCGACTCTGATTAAATAAATAATCCCTTTTCAAAATGTCACTTCAATTGAAAAAACTCTATTTAAACCTTTTATCGCAGGAAAAAAAGGGGGTGTTGTTGAACAAGCTGATGACGTGCAGGAAAAGATCAGCAAATAAGCAGTTACTAGCCTTTACAAAATATCTCTATCAAAGGGTTTATGTAGAATCACCCCACTATATATATGGGTGTATACAATTGTAAGAATAACTTCTTAAAAGAATGAAATTAGAATCAATTACTTACCTCTTCTTCTTCATCTATTCTTGATTTCTCTTCTTCTTGGTGACTTTTTCTTCTCTGGTCTTCTGGCTGAAATCGTCTCTCTCTTTAAGTGCATCACCCTCGAGTATATCGACATGCAGAGAAGCTTTCAACATGGTATCAAAGCCAAGATCTACTTTGGCCATTCTGCAAGCATTCTGAATTTCTGAATCTCTGGTGAAGTTGGAAAAGTTCTGTCTCATAAATTTCTAACTCTCTCTTCTTCTATATTCTCTGTTCTGGATATTGATCTGGTGTTCTTTCTATATCTTTTTTTCTAAAAAGTGTATTCTGGACATCAGTATATCTTTCTGGTGTTGATAGCTCTCAGAAAACTTGTTTCGAATCAACCAACACTAATATTGTCTGGTTAACTTCTGAAAATTTCAACTGAAAAACTTGATTGAGTATACTTTTTGATAAGTCAAGGTAGTTTCTGTTAACAAACCAAGCAAGAATTAATAGAGCCTTGAATATCACAATGGACACCACATCCACCACATCCACCACAACTGAAAATAATCAAGAAACCACTGTTAGAGTTGAAATAACAAGAATCTTAGACCATAACCATTCCCTATTCCTGCAGTCCTCTAATATTAGTGGAGTTTCTTTACTGTCCTTTCAATTGGTAGGTTCTAAGAACTATGCTCTATGGAGCAAGTCCATGAGGATAGCACTTCTTGAAAGGAAAAAGATAGGCTTCATCAATGGTAAATGCAAGAAAGAAGACTATCCAGAGGCACTATGGGACCAATGGGATAGGGTCAATGCAGTGGTTCAAGCTTGGATGATGAATTCCGTGTCAAATGGACTGTTGAGTGGTGTTCTATATGCAGACACATCACACGAAGTGTGGAAATACCTAAAAGAAAGGTTTGATAAGGTAGATGGTTCAAGAACCTATTATCTTCATAGAGAAATAGCCACCATAAGTCAAGGTAATTCAAGTGTGGCTGAGTATTTTTCTAGACTTAAAACTCTGTGGGTAGAGTTTCAGTCTCTAGTGCCCCCACCTAGTTATGGTTGTCCTAAGTCGAAGGAGTTTGTAGAGTATCTTCAGAGGCAGAAGTTGTACCAATTTTTGATGGGCCTGAATGAAAATTACATGCAAGCAAGAAGTCAGATTCTACTCATGTCTCTTTTACCTACTGTTAATAAGGCTTACTCAATGATAATTAATGATGAGAGTAAAAAATCAGTGACTGCCAAGGCTGCAGGGCTCCTAGGGGCTGTTCCAAGTGGATTCCGTCACAATGTAGGTCATGACCCTACAAAAATGTACTCTAGATCAGGGGGACATACACAGAAGTTCAAAAAGGCTGGCAACTTAGTTTGTGAAGTTTGTAAAATGAGAGGACCTGCAAATTTCAAATCTAAAAGAAAGAAGTATGTTGCACACAATGCTTATACAACATCCAACACTGATGGACAAGGACAAGGAGGAGTTCCACTGCTGTCCACTTCACAATATGAGCAGATCATGAAACTTCTGAATAACAACAAGGCTCAATAGGAACAAGAACCATCTGCAAATGCATCTGCAAATGCAACAGGTATGACTATTAGTACTCACAAAGCCGATGTAGCTAGCATCCTTAAACAGTGGATTATTTATACTGGGGCTACTAATCATATGGTTTCTGATTTAAGCATGTTAGATCAAGCAATGAAAGTAAGTGAAGTAGCTAAGCCTAAACAAGTACATTTACCAAATGGTGAGATGGTGAAAGTAACACACACAGGCTCTAGTAATATTTCAGAGAGAAGTACTCTAACAGATGTATTTTATTTACCTCAGTTCAAGTTTAACCTAATATTTGTGTCCCAACTAAATAAAGAATTAAAATGTGCTGCCATATTCTATCCTGATTTCTGTGTATTCCAGGATCTCTACAATGGGAGGGTGAAGGAGATTGGTAGACTACAAGATGGGTTATATGTGTTAGTAAGTCAGACATCAAGAAAGACTTTAGAAGAAGAACTTAAGTTAGGACTGTGTGGGAAGGCAATCAGAGTTACTTCTGCTGGTGTGAATAAAGAAGAAATTGAGTTGTGGCATAAGAGATTTGGTCATACTTCTAGTACTATACTTAGTAAGCTGATTAAAGCAAATATTAAGGATATATCTAGTACCTTAAAAGACTGCAATGTATGTCCTTGTGCTAAGCAATGTAGATTACCTTTTCCTATTAGTAGTAGTACAAGCATGTCAAGATTTGATTTGATTCATATGGATGTTTGGGGACCCTACAAGGTACCAAATTATAATGACAAGAAGTATTTTCTTACAGTAGTGGATGACTTCTCTAAAATGACATGGATTTACTTACTTAAACTAAAGTCTGATGTAGCTGTAGTTATTCAACAGTTCCTTACTTTTGTAAATACTCAGTTCAATAAGATAGTAAAGACAATCATGTCTGACAATGGCACAGAGTTTGTGAATGAAATCTGCACCAATTTATTCCTAAAGCTAGGAATTATACACCAAAAATCTTGCCCTTACACTCCACAACAAAATGGAGTAGCTGAAAGAAAACATAGACACATTTTAGAGGTAACAAGAGTTGTGAGACTACAGGCAAATATACTCATGAGGTTCTGGGGAATCTGTGTACAAGCAGATGTGTACTTAATTAACAGATTTCCTTCTTCTGTCTCCAATAAAACACCCTATGAAAAACTACATAAAAGAAAACCATCCATTAGTCATCTCAAAGTATTAGGGTGTCTATGTTTTGCAAGTAATCTAGCTATGTCTGATAAGTAACAATTTAAAGTAAAGCCTTGTGTTATGATGGGATATTCTGAAAATCAGAAGGGGTATATATTGTATGATTTACAAAGCAAATTCTCAGACAATAGAGTTCAAAATCTTGATGAAGGAACATATATATCTCTATACAATCATCAAACCACTACAGAAGAGAGAACACTCAACTGTGATAATAACAATACAAACTCAGCAGATGAAAATATAAACTCAGGATCTGAAATTCAAACACTATCTGCTGATATCAACAATTCAGAATCTCTAAATCCAGAATCTGAAAATCAAACACTACCTAGTGACAACTTCAACAACAATCTGTCAGTTAGAAAATCTACAAGATCAAGACAACCACCAATTTGGTTAAAATACTTTGTCACAAAAAATGCAAACACCGCAAATATTCCATATTCTATAGCTAATTATATTTCATATAAAATAATCTCTCCAAAATATAGTGCTTTTATCACTACATTCTTAGAAGTAATAGAACCTAAGAATTACATTGAGGCTTCTAAAGATTCTAGGTGGGTAGAGGCAATGTAATTAGAGATCAAGACCTTACAAGACAACCACACCTGGGAAGTAGTGAATCTGCCTAAAGGAAAGAAACCAATAGGCTGTAAATGGATATATAAGATAAAATACAAAGAAACAGGTGAAATAGAAAGACTAAAAACTAGACTTGTAGCTAAAGGATACAGTAAAAAAGAAGGAATTCACTACATGAAACATTTTCTCCTGTAGTAAAAATGGTAACTGTTAGAATGGTTCTATCTATGGCAGCTTCTAGGCAGTGGCATATCCATCAAATGGATGTGTACAATACTTTTCTACAAGAGGATCTTAATGATGAAATATATATGGAATTACCACAAGGTTTCATTAGCCAGGGGGATAAGGTATGCAAACTAATTAAATTCTTGTATGGCCTAAAACAAGCTCCAAGACAATGAAACTTTAAACTTACAGAAGCATTACAAAATATGAAGTTTAAACAGTCAGAACATGATCACTCTCTATTTAGAAAAAATACAACCAAAGGTCTAATACTTGTACTAGTGTATGTGGATGACATGCTCATCACATGAGACAATATAGAACTAATAAGAGAGACAAAACAGGAACTACAACAAATGTTTAAAATGAAAGACTTAAGAGAACTTAAATACTTTCTAGGAATAGAGTTTGCTAGATCAGAAAAAGGGATTCTAATGCATCAAAGAAAATATGCACTAGAATTAATTGTTGAACTTGGTCTAGCTGCAGCCAAGCCCATAAACACACCTATTGACTGTAATATGAAACTCACTACCAAATAATATGATAACTACACTAAAAATAAGCAACTTACGAATCTGGTAAGGCAACTACATAAGATGAAATATTGAAAGACATAAGCTTTTATCAAAGACTAATAGGTAAACTACTATATTTCTCTATCACAAGACCAGATATTGCATATAGTGTTCAAACACTCAGTCACTTCTTACAACAACCAAAACAGTCACACTACAATACTGCTATCAGAATTGCAAGGTATGTAAAAACCAACATGGACAGGGTATATTGTTGTCTAACAGTGAACAAAACACAGTCACTACCTACTGTGATGCAGACTGGGAAGCTTATCCACACACCAGAAAATCTATCACAGGATACATTATCAAATTTGGTAAGTCTCTTATATAATGGAAATCAAAAAAGCAAACTAAAATCTCCAGAAGTTCAGCCGAGGCAGAATATAGGAGCTTAGCAGGAACAGTCGCAGAGCTCACCTGGATACTTGGTCTGCTGAAAGAAATTGACATCAACATCAAACTTCCAATAATAGTGTTCTCGGACAACAAGTCAGCAATGCAGATTGCAGCAAACCCTGTATTTCATGAAAGGACTAAAACCATAGAAATCGATCTTCGCTTCATAAGAGAAAAAATTCAGAAAGGTGTGGTTAGAACAGAATACATAAACACAGTGAACCAACCTGCTGATATACTGACTAAAGGGCTAATCAAAGCACAACACCAGCACTTATGTTTCAAGCTAGGATTGCTAAACATTTTCACAGCAATCAGCTTGAAGGGGAGTGTTGAACAAGCTGATGACGTGCAGGAAAAGATCAGCAAATAAGCAGTTACAAGATTTCAGCTAGGCAGTTACTAGCCTTTACAAAATATCTCTATCTAAGAGTTTATGTAGAATCACCCACTATATATATGGGTGTATATACAATTGTAAGAATCACTTCTTAAAAGAATGAAATTAGAATCAATTACTTACCTCTCCTTCTTCATCTATTCATGATTTCTCTTCTTCTTGGTGACTTTTTCTTCTCTGGTCTTCTCTGGCTGAGATCGTCTCTCTCGAGTGCATCACTCTCGAGTATATCGACATGCAGAGAAGCTTTCAACAGGTGTGACAATAAGAGATTGTCCACGACCATATAAAGAGATCAAATAACCTTTAATCCAGTGATGTGGGACTTCAACTCCCCCCGTCCGCGCTTCGAGTCCATGACTAGATATTTGAAGCACAGACAATATAAGACAGAGGCCCAACACCGAAAATAATAAATTGAGAGGTGTCTGACTCTATTATCATGTTGTGAAGCAGAATCAAAGAGGAAAACCAATTGAACATTAATGAAAATTAGTTAAAACAGAAACCCAAAATTGGGACTTCGTTCTCTCTTTCAATTAATGGTGAAGTACATGGCTATTTTGCGGGAAAACGGGGTCTGGGGCAAGGTGACCCCATGTCACCTACATTATTTTTGCTTTGCAATGAATACCTCTCACGGCTCCTTAAGAAGAAGGCACTGGCTCGGGAGTTTTCCTATCATCCTAAATGCAAAAGTTTGGGCATTACTCATCTTGCTTTTGCGGACGATCTCATGCTGTTTACAAAGGGGAATGAGGCTTCGGTTGGTATACTTATGGAGTGCCTAGAGAACTTGGAAGCGGTTTCAGGCCTATCTTTGAATCCCTCCAAGTCCTCGACGATTTAATGCGGTGTCCCGAGTTTCATCGTGATGTAACGCTTCAGCGGTCGGCTTCTAGAACGCGAGTTTCCGTGACGTTACCCTGGGTTCCATCGCCCTCTTTCGCCTCCTGTGAGAACAGTTTGATCCATTTACAAATGTCGTATCTGGCTACATTCAAAAATGGGGGCATCACTCACTATCATATGCTGGGAAACTAGAGTTGATCCGATCGGTTATTCAGGGTGTTGAAGGCTTTTGGTTTCAAGCTTTCCCACTCCCTACTACAGTCCTCAATAAGGTGCACAACGTTTGTATTCAATTCTTATGAGGAGGCAAGCCAGCTCGTGCTGCCTGGGATGAGATATGCATTCCTCAATCAGAAGGAGGCTTGGGGCTTATGGATGTAAGGATATGGAATCAGGCTTTACTCTCGCAACCTATTTGGCTATTGCATACGAATGCGGACTCCTTATGAATAAAATGGGTGCATTCGCACTATCTACGGGGTAACTCCATCTGGGATTATGAGGTACGCAACATGGACTCCAACTTGTTTAAAAAACTATGTGGTATCCGGGATAATTTCAAATGCATTTTCGGTACCCTTGAGGATACTATAGTCGGATTGGAAAAGTGTTATCTCAATGGGAAGTTAGACTCTAGCCTTGTGTATGATGTTTTGCGCACCCCTCGGGAGCGTAAGCTATGGATATCCCAAATATGGAAGAGCTTTATCCCACCTAAATTCTCATTCGTGGTCTGGCTTAATTGCCGAAAACGTCTTGCCACCAAAGACACTCTCTCGTACATGAATCTTAAGGATGTATCTTGCGGTTTTTGTGGAAGGGATCCTGAGACTCGTTCTCATCTCTTCTTTGCTTGTCCCTTCTCACATAATATTTGGAAACATATCAGAGACTGTTTGGGGATTAGACGGGACATGATCACGGTTGAAAGTGCCCTCAAATGGATCAAAAAAGACCACCGAGGTATAGGCTTTCGGTTTAAGGGAGTTCTGCTTGCTTTCTGTGTAGTGGTTTCAGAAATTTGGAGGGCCCGAAATGCATTACTTTTTTAGGGTGCAAGATCGACTGAGGATGACGTTATTGCTAGAGTCAAGCTAGCAACATAAAGAGTTCTTTTCTACTTGTTCCCTACTCATGTATGCTAAATGTCACCCCCTCCCCTTTCATGTTGAGTTCATCTTTGTTTTGTTCTGCGTTGAGGCTTGAGACCCTCAATGATTGATTGTAACAACTTGGATCTCTAGTAATAAAATTATTTATTTATCCAAAAAAATAAACTATCTATATATACAACTAACCAGCTTTTCACTAAACTAAACATAAAATACATAATGTTATGTGGGAATATCTAAGTAATTGGGCTTCGGATCAGGTCCCATAGTCTGAAAAAATCGCCTCTGCGCTTTTACTTATTTGACTATTCGTGGAAACATTAATTGGTCGAACTCTTGATAAACGAAAGAGATGTTGTGTATGAATCACTCACGTATTCTTTTGAATTATATGTATTCGCGGGATTAATTTGGAAACATAGTAGGGATATGCATAAACAATGTGAATATATCACTATTCCTGATATCATAAACCACTCTATGAGGAAAAATGCTTTGATTTTATTTAAAAAGTAGTTTTCATGCTTCAAGCACATCTATGATTTTGGAGAAATAAATAGTAAAAGAGTTGGCCTGATCAATATGAGGGAGTCACACTTTGGACTGCTTTTTTCAAAAGAAATTTTCTGAAAACCCCTATGATTTGATGCTTCCAAAATCTAGTTGTCAGGACTTGGAGTGAAATCAGTTCTATTTTCAGCAGATTTGGAAACAACATGAGAAATAAAGAAATACACATGAACTCCATAACATTCTAAAATGAAACACATGGAGTTCTCTCTATTATAAGATTTTTAAAACACAAATTAAATTCCTTAATTAGAGCTGAAGGGGGTCATGTTGGCTAGTGTTTTGAGATTCACAGGTCGAATTCTAGAATGAGTTCCAGTCCACAATGCCTTTGAGATGAGTCTATAAGTGTGCTCTGATGGATGGAAGTAATCCCAAAACAAGTACTCATTTGGATTTGAACATAACTTGTAACCTTCCTTTCCACATTGCACTAATCCTCCAAGAGTTCCACCACCACAACATGCATTTGTTACATCTGAAAAGCCTATATATGTGACAACAAATTAAATCATCATGAGTTAGTTAGAATCTCTCTTGACTTGTACATACATAAACCTAATATGATAGTTTCAAAGTTAAAGAAAATAACAAAAAATGTCCCTCATAATTGGAGCAAGTTTAAAATATTCTTGAAGGTCTTTTAAATTTGTCTAAAAGTGAACACTATTGTTAGATTTAACAGGACATGCAAAAAGAAAATTATTTAACGAAAACTCATATTTGAAAGTGCATTTTTGTAGATTATGCAATTTTATGTCTATTTCTAGTGTCGGGTGCAGTTTATGTGATTTTTTGGTCTATTTGGTGTATGGTGCAGTTCTGATATTGTAGTTTCTATTATTTGATGAGACTTTCCTAGTATTTCTTGTTAATTTTTTTTACGGTTCCCGTTAAATCTAACAAGAGCTTGTTGAATATTTGACGAATAACAAAATTGTGCACTTTGACAAACTTAAAGGATCAAAACTGTCCAAAAAAAATATTTTTAGGAAACTATTTTAAATTTACCTTCAACTGTTGTTATCATTGTCTCGTTTAAAATGGTGGGAAAAACAAGTAATTAAATGCATCAGAAAACTGAAAGATTAACATTTAATTTTTATAATAGCTAAAATGAAATAGATCACTAATAAATTGGGACTATAAAGAAGTGTAAGAAATTACCATAACGTTTAGGATTAGCTCTGAAGGTCTGACCAGCCTTGTACACATCTCCATACACAGCAAAACAACCAGAATATTTCATTGGTATTGTTTTCCCCAAATTCTCTAACCCCATATTATAATTCTTGACCATTTTGTTCATCTTTCCATAGCATTTGCCAACTGGTGCACCAGGCAAGAGGGTCCTGGCCGGGACACAACCAACGGGGCCTAACGAAAACAACGCGATTCGACGAGCCCCTAACTTGCAAATTTGATCAACAAAGTTTGTAGCTTGAGTTAGCATGGCTTGAATATAGGCATCTGGGGTGAGAGTTGGGGCATCAAATGGATAGAAGTACTTGAAGATGTCGTTGGTGCCAGACTCAATAAGGAAGAGTGACTGTTGGATTTGTTTTTTGTTGATATGATTTTGTTGGACTAAGGTTTTGAATTGTTGAAGTTGATCTTGAATTGGTGTCACTCCCTATGTTTCATATGGCCCAAAAAAACAAGATTAGTATAAATAAAAAAACTTAGATTGCAAAACTCTCATCATATATATTTTTTACATTATTATGTTTGTTGGCTGACAATAACAGGTAAATTTTTATAGCAAGTTTGATATGATAATATGAAAAATAGACTAATAATTTGCTATGATTAATTAAATTAGATTGATAATGTAAAATTTTTATACACTATCGGTGCATTTACTTAAATCCTTAATTTATTACTATGAGTTTAGCTCCTATAGGTTGATAGTGTAGAAGACTTGTTATAGTATCAGATAATTTAAAAGATAGTTATAACTTATAAGTAGTTGCAAAAATAAGTTAGGTAACATACTCTATCAAGTCAAATTACACCAATAATATAAGGATATTTAAATTATCATGATATCAGTGTATCTTAATATGTCATAGTAACATACTTTCTTTCTAGCTAAGTTATTAATCTCACTTATTATAGATAATTAATAGCTAGGTTATTAATCTCACTTCTTATAGATAATTAATTATATTATTTTTGGGTGATTTATTGGTGTATAAAATTATATTATCAGTGCATTATACTAGTATATATATAACTCTCACACTCACCCCCGTTAATTTCTCTGTATGCCAGACATATTCCATATATCTGGATTTCTTTGCTACCGAGAACTGCGTGAGAGAGAAAATGTCTATTTATTTTGAGTGTAGTACTTGGGAGCAATCTGCCATCCTGGAACCAACTGAGCTACACCCATGCGGGTTTTTGAGTGTAGTACTTGACCACTTTCAAGTACAGAATTACAGATAATGTCAAAATCAATTAATTCTGATGGTTGAGTTGAATTTCGATAAAATTTAGGTCTATAATTAAAAGATATTTATGCATCTTATAACTAGATATTTACTTTTGGAAAAAAATTATTGCTCGTGTATGATATCTATTTTGAAGCCCCGGTTAATTAGAATTTAGCCTCATTAAATGAGAAATTTTTCCTTATTGTGCTAGAGCCACCCTTGTCCAAGGGACGTCAATTGACGCTCTTTCGCTAGAAAATTATACTATGTAGATAGGTAAACGAGTATTCTATACATCACCCTAATATGCATAAATGTTATATGTTTTATTTCCTTAACTTTTTGTATGTTAACTTTTTTATGTTTTACTTCAATATTATTGAAAATCATGAATCCGCCACCCTTCTTCATTGCAAAAAAAGTACTAAAAATGAAAAAGAAAAATAGGGTTGATGTATTTTAGATTGGTTAATCACAGTAAATTAAAGGATGTTAAAACAAGAACATCAAGTTAATTTCTTACCAAATCCTGATTTGTTGATGGTAGAAGTCCACTACCACTACTAGCAAAGTTGATTCCATTTGATGGATACTCTTTCCTACTTCCATTTACCAACTCAAGTTGTGCTTCCAGAAATGGCTTTTGCAAAGGAATCCCAATAAATTCAGCTGCAATTTTCCACCAACCAAACCAAAAATTAAAAATTAAAAGAATTACTATGAGATTTGTAGCTAAATATGGTACTCAATGGTGTATTGAAAATGATTTTAATAGATTTCATGACCAGGAATTGGACTAATTGGTGATTACTAATATGTTGATTAATAGTGATATTTCTAATCCCAAGCTGAAGATCATCTCTGACGACACCAATCATATTATCAGGGGGGGGGGGGTAATGTTAATATTTCTCATTGTTGTAGAGAAGTCAACCAAGAGGCTAACTACTAAGTAAAATTGGCATCCACTAGTGGAACTGGAACTTTCTATTCCTCTTATCAGTAATTTTCTAAGGAGGTTAAAGGTTTGATTCAACTAGATAACTGACAATTTCTTTCTAGGAGAATAAGATATGAAAAGTTCGCATGGGCATAGCTCAGTTGTTCCGTAGATTGCCCTCAATAGGTTTAAGCCCTGACAATCGCAATGTGGGAGTTTTATTCCTCATTTGTGGGGATGACTTCTGCGACACTGCACATCGTGTCTCACCTAATGGAAATACCATGATTTACCTCCTCCACCAATCTCTGTCGGGCCGGGGAGGTTGGGATCCTGTGGGCGAGAGATTTCGCCTTTTTCCCCCAAAAATAAAATATGGAAAACATTTTTTTTTCGTTGGTTAACATGTTTCATGCTTGTAGGAAAGAATATTGTGTAGGTTAAGCCTTTTTAATTTTCACCTTTTTTGGATCTTGTACGTTAGAGGTTTAGTTCATGTACCCGATCCTCGAACTTTGTACCTTTCTTGGAGATGAATAGACACGGTAGGAGTCAATCCTACCCCCCCAACCCTCAAATATCAAGGTTACACAATCTTTGATTTATTAGAAAACATAATTAATCTCCACCTTTGACACAACAATATACGCTTCCCTCATATTAAGGGGAATTTAAAAGCTTATATATATACCCGCTTCCCTCATATAGTATAATATTTTTAACAAAAATGTGCAAATATATTTCTTAACTTTGCGATTTAAAGCAGATATATTCCTTGTTAAAAAAATAGTGCATATAGTTTTCCGTCATTATATAAATGGTGCAAATATAACTTTTTTGCTGAAGATTTTTTTTTAAAATCATTTAGCTTATTTTTTAATTAAAAAAAATGTCACGTGGCTTAAAAAAAATAAGTCTACACATTAATTTTTTTAGTACACATATTTTTTAAAGCCACGTGATAATTTTTTCTGATGGGCCGGGTCTGATTATTTTATAAAAATGGATAGACTTTTTTTTTTTAAAGCCACAAATATTTTTTAAAACAAATCAGACAATCCTCTAGAAAAAAATTGCCACGTGGCTTTTAAAAAGTAAGTCTACTAAAAAAATGGGTAAACTTATTTTTTCAAAGACATGTGACATTCTTTAATAAAAAATAAGCTAAATAATTTTTAAAAATATATTATGTGCAAAAAGAATATATTTGCACCATTTGTGTAACGACAGAATAGATATGCACTACATTTTTAACGAAAGGTATATTTGCTCTACATCGTAAGTTGCGGGGAGGGGGTATATAATATATAAAATGGGACAAATAGAGTAGATCATTGGATTTCTTTTTCTGGGTTTGGTTCATTAATTTGGAGTGGGGTGTTAGGAAGGAGTAATAAGAACTTACAAATGAAGTCCGCAACAGTTCGGCCATTAGTGAATCTACCAGTAGGATGGTGAAAGAAATTGGAACCATAAGGTGGAAAATCAGCTTGTGCTGTGCAGTTGTTGTTGTAGTGATTGTTACCAGCATCAAATATAGAGTCTCCAAATATGAATATTGAAGGAACATTGAATCCCAAAACACAACTACTAAAAGAGGCAATAAAGAGAATTAGCAATACTATTACTCTCTCCATAATTACTACAAGTGCTAATTTTTGGAACACAAGAGAGAATAATAATCAGAGATATAGAACAGATGGTGTGAGTTTAGTGCATGCATGACCAAAGAAAAAAAAACTTCACTAATTATAAAGCTACTACTTGTTTACTGCCAACTACTAACATCATTTTTTGTCTACTAGTACTCCACCATTTACTTTCCATTTATTGAGGAGTTAGACATGTGTTAATTTGATTTTGCAGAAAAAACCGTAGAGACTGATCCTTGATTTGAAGTTTTGTGGATTCATGCAATAATCTGAAGTTAATATATAACAGAAAAAAATAGTAATTGAGCTCACAATTAAATATTTATAAATAATATATTGCTATAGGATCTACACGTAAGTTGCTGAATTCTCGTGAACTCATATATTATACACTAGCTTCGCCTCTCCCCGTATGTTATTTAATTTTGTGAGGTGGTTAGCAAGTATTAGAAAAGAAAAAGTTAATGACTTGATTCATGTTGACTCATATTTATGTATGACGTTATAAAACAAGAAACGACAGCATGCGCGTACTCGTATGTTAACGTAAGACTATAATTGAAAGATAAATTTGCTATTTCTTCTATCCTGATTTTTGTAATGCTCTTTTTGTTTTAGTGTCTGAAAAAGATTAATATGTTTTTATAGAAATAATTTTTTTATTTTTTTATTTTACGCTTAATGAAATGATTCATAGTCGCACAAATATTTATGACTTAACCACATTTTTTTTCTTAAACTTTGTGTCTAAATCAAGTATAGGACATAAAATCAGACAGTATTTCCTAAGATCCACAAATAAAATTCTGGAAAGCACTGATCTAAATTAGGACTCGTTCCATCCAGGTGAGGTGAGGCTGTAAAGTATAATAACTTGTGAGTGCATCTGAACTCAAAAAATATGTTTAAAAAATTCACTAAATAAGTAAGAGTAATTGATTTTAACATCAATAAATCAAATAAATTGTGATAAAATCCCAAGCTCGAACCCATAAAGTCGAAATCTTGAATCCGCTCGCATTTTCATCTTAGAATTGTGCTTGGCCTCCTGAAATTCTGTACGACATAAATGCATCACAGTGCATTTCCCAATTCAAAATTCATTGAAGTTAGTGTTCCACTTTTAGAGAACTTCCCTAAATATCTCTGCTTAATAAAGAATGCAAATTGGGATTGCAATGGACATTCGCAAATTACATGAATTACTATTGATATATGCAAGACCAACAGATTGATCCAAAAGATCGCAATTTTTTAATCACTCACAAGATATCACATCTCATATTGTACTTAGACAGGAGAGTTTTAATTATTGATCTTGTATTTTGGTCATCGTATCGAATAAATATGACTTTACAAGGAGATACCCTGTACATGCAGATAAAGCTAGCCGCGCTTCATTCAAACTTGCTTACAACGTATAATAATGTATGCAAATGTAACAAAAAACTTGCCAGACAAAAATGAACATGAGATGCACACGGAAAAAATATTGTAAAACTATCATTGCCTGTAATAACCACTCTGATGGGGAGGAGGAGAAGGGGCGGTGTAGAGAGAACGAGGCATAGCTCCGGGTTGCTGATGAGGTGCATTATAGTATGGACCCCACAACCCAGGATATGCAGGTTGGCCGTACTCGTGATTTGGTGGAGGCTGCTGCTGTTGATGTTGAGGATGCGGATATGGTTGACTTTGACCTGGAAAATGGTAAGGCGGTGCAGGTGGTTGTGGAGAACTACAAGGAGGAGGGGTTTGACTATATCCAGACGTTGTTGGTTGTTGAGGAGGATGGTATGTAGGAGTCTGATGGGGTCGAGCAGAATTGGGTATATTTCCAGTATCAGTTGGCAGCTGGGGATTTGTTCTCGGGGCTGATTAGCCTGCCCAACTGAAGGATAAGTGTATCCACTCGAATTTTTATTATCCTGGAAACTGAGACCTGAGATTTGCCTCTGTACCTCGTCAATCATTTCTCGGCACTGTATGTTTCTTGTCATCACAAAATCACTACACTGCTGTTTCACATTAGTGATCGCCTCCTGTACACCAAAAACGAATTTATATGAATTCATTTCCTGGAAATGTGTAAATAGATCTAAGATGTTTGAGATATTCAGGAAGGAAAAAGACATCTAGTGATTTGTCACACTGCACAAATAAAATGAATCTTGAAGTGCAGAATAGCAACTTTGAGCTGCAGTTCTCATCCCCCAGAAGGCCTCCACCAAAGCCTCATACTGACAAACATAAATAACTACTACCGTTAGCATGTGAGGTTATACAATTTAATGATCCTTGTCAGATTTGCAGGAGTACTTGGGTGTTTGACACCATTGACTAGGCTCTTATATGAGAAGATCCAAAGGGTTCTTTGACTTGCACATTTAAGGGTAGATTATCATACAGTTGAATTAGAGTGAAAATGGAGAATGTGATTATAATAAGGGGTTCTTGGTAAGATTAGTGGGATGCGATTGTGTAAACATTATCATGTTTGATTCACGGATTAGGTGAGAGATTATATCTTGGGCTATTCTTTTAATAATCCGCCTTGATAACTTCTTTATAAATCAAAGAAAAAGGAAGACGAGGTGGTGGATCTGGTAAAGGACCACGCAGGACAGCCAGGGGCAGCGGGGGGGGGGGGGTAGATGAACAATGAATCCAATGGAAACAAATGGGTGAGCAAATCTTCCAATTTCCAACCCCCTCCCCTAACCACTCCAATAGAAAGAGATGAAAATTCTCATACCTGAAGTGTTACATAGAACTTAATCCCTCATTGATGTTTTCCTTGATTTCATGATATTTAAAAATGGCAGCTTCAATCTGCTTATAGATTCTCTCGCGGGAAGCTGTAACATCGAGAAGAAAGAGTTTAGAAAATTAAGAGTGACTAGAACATCTGAAATCCACAGCCGTACTTGAAATATGAATGGGCCATGCTGAAAAGAAATGACAAAGTAGACAGATTAGATAAACTAATAGATAATGCAGATAATAAATGGCCAGCATATCATAGTAGTAAGGGCTGGCTAGCACTTAACCATCAATTTTGAAACTGATAATTGCAACATCACTTTAAGAAGTCATTTTCATATACAGAAAAACAGAATGAAAGGTAGCCCATCTAAATTAGCGCACCTAAGTTATTTAGATAGGACAGAATATGTTTGTGTATCAAATATCTAAGCTTCAATGTTCTTCAGCATATATTGCAAAATGATTATGGGGATTAAAAACACACCTTTATAATCCTCAAGATTGAAAATAGAAGCAAACTCCTCATTTTGAGCCTGCAAAAGGAATACCACGTTGTTAGAGAGCATTCAAGGAGATGCAGCTTCAATAATGAAGTCCAGTGCAAGTAGATTGTTCTTCCCAAAAGAGGGACTTCTTTCTCTATGTTTGCACAAAGAAACCTCAACATGAAGTATTTATGGTCGGCAGGAACGCAATACTTTGGTTAAGCATGCCTTTTATGCCATAATCTGTGCACCACAACTCTTAAATTTCCAAAGTAAAACTTCCCCTCCGTCCCAAACAAGTTGGGTTCGGCTATATAAATCTTCATTTACCATATTTCTCCATATAAAACTCATCTTAGGCACTAATTATGACATGCAAATCATGGGGACTTGAACATATGAAATAACAAGTATTAAATAAGAAAAAATACACCACAAATATAACTGCAATTAAGGAAATAACAATTATTCTATGATTTTCTTCCCACCCCCCACTTCCAAACATTCTCTTTAGCACTTTCTAGAAAACAAGTTCAAAGGTCAGATTAACCTGTGTAACTCAAAATAGTTTGGAACGAAAAGACGTGCCATAGGTGATATCTCAATTAAGGATGTCCTTGTATTATGTCTAAAATGCTTTCCAGATACAGCGTAAGTAATAGAGAATCATAGTTGAAAACAAACCACCAGGCAATGAAAAAAGGGATTAAAAGAAACAAAAGGGAAAATGTCTTGCATCCCTCGCTTTGTGACCTGTAAATAGTATTCTGCAGAGCAATCCGGAAGCTGACAATATGGAAATATAAAAGGGAACTCCTGCTATACATACAACCTCAAATTTACCAGACAAGTATTCAAGCTTTAAAGCTTAAGGAGAAGCTCCTAAGTTGAAATGAAAAAGAGCAGCAAAACTAAAAAGGTCTATCCCTGGAAAAGACATGAAAATTCTGAACCGAATTTGCAGTAGCAACTGTTCTTGTGCCTCAATGTTTTGAGAAATTTCTTCACAAATATGATCATATTTTGCTATCTCCTTCCTGAAAAGATCCTCATGGGAGCCCGTGGATGTCATCAATTTCGGAAGTATATCATCCTGCGTAACATCACACAACAGATATAAAATCAAATTGCATATTTAGATCCCTCAATGGTTAAGCAGAGCCAGAGCAAATGCCAAGAAACGAGCATGTCACAAATGGACACACAATGTCAACTTAGCACAAAGGCAAACTCCTAATTGCATTATCTGCTCCTGATATGATGAAAAGCAACGACTAATGCCAGTGGAGTAGTCTTAAACCTATGTCACCACTTCTTTATGAAAAGCCCGATCTATCCCTCTTTTTCATATATTCAGAAGGATTTTTTTTTCGAATTCCCTAGGAAATGGAAGTTGCGAGATCACATTCTGAGACATAACTAAAAGATCTTATCAAGTTGCAAAACCAAATAACCTTTCCTCCCGCCACCCAACAATGAGTTCCTCAATTTAATGAAGAGCTTCCCTTGATGTGATGTAAGCAAACTATCCAATTTTAATTTGTGAAGAAAATGGATCTTAGGCCTAACTCAACTCCAACAACTAGCTCAACTCATGAGGTGAGAATTTCCCAAGACACAGGACTGGACATCTGAAGCATAAACAATAAAACAAGGGAGCCCAACATTAAATGAACCGAGAACAGGGATAGTTCTGACTGTAAAGAAAAAGAATCGTGGATTCATTCAACCCCAAAAGTTAGCTCAGGTGAGGATTCCTCAAAACCATACAAGGAGACAATAGTTCATTCCCTCAACACACGTGGGATATTCTAATAGAATTATTAAGAGAGTGACCCTCATTCCTACTGTTAGGGAGTAGATTGAAGGGCTTATCGCTTCTACTACTGCGGCTCCAGCCTCGTCACCCCTTCAATAAGATAAGGAAATATGAAACGTTGGACAAAAAGCCAATCCACTGATGGAAGAACCTGCCCACAGTGAACCATCTAATCTAAGGATTCATTCTGGGTGGTAACAGTGAGTTTCCACACCAAAATATGTTTATCCATGGCTTATATAGTTGAAGTATGAACTAATGTTATTACAATCATGATAATAAGCTCAACAACTGTAGAGCAGCAGAATAAGAGGATGTGCAGCAGCAAAGGATTATATTTTCATCACATGATAGGGTAAAAGAAATAATACTTGTTCAACCCTTCTATGAGAAATTTTAAATGGACCAAAGATGGTCAAAGTTTCATTCCCAAAAAGGTGTCTAACTCTACCTAATTGAATTCAACTTTACAGAGCATATAGTTCAAGAGGAATCTTATTATACCTTACTCTTCATCTCGTTCAGCATATCTTCCAGACCAGCCCGCTGAGCACCAAGAGTTTCTAGTTGCCTCTGCATATATAAGCAACAATGACTTGAGGGAGACCACTCAAATAATTTAAGTTGCAACAACGTAAAGTTTCTACGTCTGTAAAGAAATGGATCTTGGCCCTAACTCAACCCCAAAAGCTAGCTGATTGTCCAAGTCCATATAAGAAGACCAATTACTCATCCCATATCCGATGTGGAACTCTAACAATGTCGAAATAAGATAAATAACTCTTTTTAAAACAGATTGGAGTAAAGTTCTGAAGTGTCGTTCTACCGTTCATATATCCAAATATTTACAGACAATTTCCTTCGGTAATTTTTAGATAACTTTGTAACATGCATATTATCCTAAACATTTCATGTTACTTAATATCCAAAGATGCCAGCATAGTATAATTGTTTTCTAATTTATTTTTCAAAGACCACTTCTCAATTGCAAAATGGGCATAAAGGATTTCAAACTAGAAACAATGTGCAGCAAGTGCTAAAAAATAAGCCATGAAGGTTGCTTCAGAAATATGATATTTTTCAATGTTTTGATTAGTAGTATTCACTAATAAAAGATTATTAATATTCACTAATAAAATATAATGTTAATGCACAACTGACATCAATTTTCAAATTATCTCCTCGTGACAAGAAAAAAAAGCAGAACGATATCCTGATAAGAAAATGCCATCAGAAGAAATTAATCATTTCTCAAACTGAAAGAACTCATGCTTTTATCCCAAAAAGAAAAACAGGAGATGATATATATGTCGACCACGACCAGTAAGGCCTTCCGACAGAATAAGCTTTAGTCACTCAAGAAACATGGTTGCAACATAAATCATCGGCTAAGGAATACAAAAAAACACAAACGTAACCCCACTAATTGATATTACCAGGCTCTGCTTCAGGGCTCCCACAATGGCATCTTCAGTGGCGTCCAAAGACATGATTGGTCTTGCCAAGGTTGGAAGAGCAAATTCAATCTAACAAAGAGAAAAATGCACATCTCAGGACTCAACTTGACAGTCATCACAGAGAGAAATAAAGCGCTATCACATTGTAAGCACTAGATCAAGTGATGAACTTCTTTGCAACAATAACATGACATGCATGTACAATAAATCACAGATTAAGCCAAGTTCCAAAATGAGAGGATCAAAGACTTCAAATCTAGTTTGCATTTTAACCTGTTGAAAATCCTTGGAAGTGATCTATGAGAGAAGATTCGAAATATATGGTATAGAAGCATTGATCATATTACTACGCCCCGTAATGGTACAAGCTTGTCAAGAGATTTATCTAATTCACTACCCTCATTACCAGATAGGTTTTGATAATTATCCTTAGAAGTACCACCTAATACTATGTGTCTACAAACAAATCCAAGAGACCCCTTGACAAAGCCAAGTACCAATAGTTATGAAAAATAAAGTTCGAACAGAGGTCCAAATAATAAATACGTACTGAACGGCGGTCAAGGATTGACATGAGTGTTGCATGATCCCTTACTGATCACTCAATCCTGGCATCACTTTCTGCAGCTTGTTTCAGGTTAGATGCAAACCTGTTTAACCTATCCTGCAGGCTTTTTGTTAGAGTAGTAGGCCTTGCCATCGGGTTCCGAATTGAGTTCTAAATTGTGTATCCTCCGTCACTTCTTTTTGCAAAAGCTCCTCAGTTTGGACGAGCAACTCCTGGTTCACCCTCTTCAGATCTCTGAGTTGCTGCAGCTCAGCATCCAAACCAGCTGGACCACCACAAATTTGCACTGTCTATCTTCTTTTAAGGCCACGGGTAGAGATAAATTTCCCTCAAAAGCAAGAATAGAATCAGGCAAGTCCATTTCTCTGAGCCTGACTCGAGCTAGCTCGCTTTCCTGTTGTAACTTCTCGGCTTGAGTCCTGATGACATCATCAACCATCTCAGTGTACCTAGAAAGAGCTTTTGCACTGTTATCTGGAACAAGACTGGCAAACATCTTCTCCTTGCTTGCATCCAGAATATCATTCATCTGCATAGGCTTGACCAAGGAAAAAGCTGCAAGTGGTGTCAGAGAACTGGCTGGTGGAACCCTCATGAGGTAGACTGTCATTTTCCTTCATAGCCCTCTCCAAGTTTAGATTTAAAGTAGCTTCTAGCTTATCAAACTTAACTCAAAGCTAATGAGAGAGGCTAGAACTAATCACACTCATTTCAGGCTAGTAGAATACTATATATGAAATACTATTCCTATTCTAACACTCTCCTCGTGCATACAAGTCATATGTACCGAGCTTGTTACAAATGTAATTAATACGAGGACCAGTGAGGGATTTGGTGAAAATATCTGCAAGTTGATCACTCGACTTCACAAATTTTGTAACAATATCACCAGAGAGTATACCTAATAGCAGTCTCATTAGACTGAGATCTTTAGTACGAGTCATGCCAAACTCCTGAATATTTCCCAAACCAGGCTATGGGAGACAATTTCAGACGACCGACACAATCGACACACCAGATTAGACGCCCCCTGAGCAACAAAACCAGGTGGTTGGTCCATATAAACTTCCTCCTCAAGGTCACTATGAAGAGAATAACATATTTTACGAATGTGTCCAAGCCTATTACAATAACTACACCTAGGTCGAGATCTTCCAAAGCATATAGCTAGCTCGAATAGAAGCATAGAAGTGTAGGTTAGGGAGAGCCCGGACAGGGCGTTCCATGCCTTGTTCCATTCGAACTGCTGACTTCTTCATGGATTGTGATGTGCGATTTTCCGATCTCCTCCTTAAGGGTTTTGAAGTAATCATAGGACTTGAACTACCAATTCCCAAGTTTTTGGAGTTAAACATATCAAAATCGAGAAAACGTAGCGAAATCTGACTTGAAAGATGGATGGAGTCTGACGAACACAACCCAAGAAAAAAATCACCGAGATTTTGCTGGAAAAAGGTGCATGCGCGGCGCGTGAATCTGGCCGGGAAAAGGTGCATGCGCGGCGCGTGAATCTGGCCGGGAAAAGGTGCATGTGCGGCACGTGGATACTATTCCTATTTTAACAACTCCAAGAGTGGCTATAACCTTCATTTTGATGGAAAACCTTTAAACAAGAGATTATGCTATTCAACAGTTGCCTTTTAACAACAAAAATGCACATCTTTGATTACTAAAAAGAAGGATGCTAGCAATCCCATGTTTTCTAGTTTCTACTCAAGCAAAGACTCTAATATTCAAATATCAACGCACTTAATCATTCCTCCATTTTTCTAAAATAGAAAAAAACACAATAATGACTACATGAATCTAACAGGGAGCGAAAATTGCCTCTTTGTAAGAAACTGACAATCCCTATAGTTTAGCTGCTTACATACACTAGTTAAGAGGCAGAGAAAATTGCCTCTTTGTAAGAAACCGACAATCCCTATAGTTTAGTTGTTTACATACACTAGTTAAGAATCAGAAATCGGAGTATATGTTTTCGAAATAAATCTATTAGTGACATACAAAATAACAGCCATCTATTAGTGACGGAAAATGGTGGCAGTGGGGATGATGACTACCAGGATGAGAATCAGGAGAATTATAATAGCAAAGATCATGCATCTCCTGCTGCACTTCTGGCGCTTCTTTGCAATCCTAAGGTTATTGGCTCCATCATAACATATTGGACTGCATTCACAACATGGTGCTCAATATCATCGATCATATCTCCTTGTGCCTGAACAATGACGTCCAATTCCAAGAACGTCTGGTGCAGCTCCGAACAACCCTTTGCTATCTCCATTACAGCAAGGTGACGCTCCTCTATCTCCAGCGCAGTTTCCCACACCTCCCCCTTACCATGCTCCTGCACCCCACCAACAAAGTTTGTTAGTCAATATATAATGGAGTATATGAATCTTTACTATCAGTTCGGAACACTCCAAAACTCAGTAATTCGGGGGTCCCCCGTATAAAGCCTCACTATGAATTTGAACTAGTAACACTCCAAAATTGAATAATTTGGTGGTCCACTATACGAATTCTCACTTTTGATTTAGATTAGTAACACACCCCATCTTGTGAAATTATATTGGGTATGTTGTTGTTGTTGATTTAGATTAGTAACACTCCAAAATTCAATATTATATTGGGTATGTTGTTGTTGTTGTTGATGATGATTTAGATTAGTAACACTCCAAAATTCAATATTATATTGGGTATGTTGTTGTTGTTGTTGTTGATGATTTAGATTAGTAACACTCCAAAATTCAATATTATATTGGGTATGTTGTTGTTGATTTAGATTAGTAATAACACTCCAAAATTCAATAATTTGGGTTCTTTGACACAAGTCAACAAACTGTACATCCTAAATTTGATAATCCCATAAATCTTGATACTTCAAACAGAACCACCATGAAATAGTTCAACCATACCTGAATAGCTATAGAGAGAGATTCTTCGTCACACTGGCCATAGCCAATCTCCTTACACTCATCCATCCTGGTTTTCTTCAGCCCCTGAAAATCCATCATCAGTTCCTTAAGCTGCTTCTTTAGCGCACTCATGATAGATGACCGAATCCGATCGACATGTGTCCCTTCTTGACACCCAAAAAGTTGGCCATCTCTTTCAGCTGAGACCCAATAGCGTTGGCCTTCATCAACGCAACTAAGATATCCGAATTTATTTGATTTCAGAACTTTACTGTTGTGTACTGACTTCATTTGTTTGTTGATGTCATGTGAACGATGAATAATGTCATTCATTGATATTTATCTCTAGTTTGACATTTTCGATTTCATGAGGTTTGGATTTTGATCATGGGTTATACCCATTTCTAAACTACTGGTCCATGACTGCAGAGCTTGTGAAAGATTTTGCCATCACATGATTCATCTTGTATGTTTTACAGAGAGAACGTTATAAGGAGAAAGATAATCCCTCTTTATAGCTCCCCTCAATTTCAAAAAAATCATTATAAATCGCGAGGGATTGTTACCAAAAAATCAAAATAAGAGAATTAAGCATAATATTGTAAATGGCGAAGCAGAGAGGGCAATGGATGCTGGACTCGATCCGGATTCGGTGGATTCAGATCCGTTTTATAGGATATGAATATTCAAAGTTTGGACCCGACGGATCCGGATCGGACCCCGATCCGTTTATGATGTATCAGATCTGGATCCGGATCTTGTCTTTGAGATCCGTATCCGATCCAGATCCGACCCGTAAATCCATTTTTTATTAAATTAATTATACATTTATTATTTATACATCATGACACCGAATCCTTTGTAATCTTAATTTTATTTTATATTCAAAGGGCCGAAGACCATTATTTTTTTAATTGAGACACGTTTTGCGTGTTATTATTTAATCATTATATTAATCATTTATGTGGTACTTTTGTAGTAGGTTAGGTATTGAGAGGATTGTTTCCAATAGGTATAACAATTGTCAACAATGTCATTTAGTCATAATTTACGGATACATTCTCCATGATTCCGTTAAATTAAATTGACTCTTTTTCTAGAAAATTTGGACTGATTAGAAGGTATAACTTAATAATCAGTCACTTTGATTTGGATGCATATCCGATTCGTGGATCCGGTAGATCCGATGGATCTGAATTTAGATATGATTTTATGGACCCTATGGATCTGGATCTAAATATGAATACATGTATGTAAAACAAATCTGGATCTGAATCTAGTAGGATCCGGTCCAGATCCTATCCGTTGTCATCCCTATCCCTATCGCCAAGTGTTATTAAGCCAAGATAGATAAAATTGATTTTTTTCTCTATATAGATTAAATTGATTGATTTAGTAAAAATAAGAACTTCCAAATTATTCGCCAATGTTTTTGGAATAAAAGCAAAAAAGGAAAAAAATAAAATTCAAACAGCTCATTCTCTCACACACACTCACTTTGGGGTCTTGATAAATCAGCTCTACACATTTCCCACAAACCCTAGCAGTTCTTTTCTCTCTCTACACCTCTCTTTCTCTTTCTGCACCTCTCTTTCTCTCTCTAAACTAAATGGCTTCTCGGAGGCTTCTCGCCTCTCTCCTCCGTTCATCCACTCAACGTGGTGGCGGCGGCGGTCCAATTTCCCGATCCATCTCACGCGCTCCACGCGCCTCACCTGCAGGCTTCCTCCTAAACCGCGCGGTAAACTACGCCACCTCCGCTGCCGCAGCTAAGCCGCCGCCTTCAACGCCGCCGCCGAAGACATCGGGAACTGAGCCGAGCGGCAAAATAACAGATGAGTTCACAGGTGAAGGTGCGATCGGGAAGGTTTGTCAGGTTATTGGTGCGGTTGTTGATGTGAGATTCGATGACGGATTGCCGCCAATTCTGACGGCGTTAGAGGTATTGGATAATCAGATCAGGCTTGTGCTTGAGGTTGCTCAGCATTTAGGTGAGAGTATGGTTAGGACTATTGCTATGGATGGTACTGAAGGACTTGTTCGTGGTCAACGTGTGCTTAACACTGGTTCTCCTATTACTGTGAGTTGTCGGAATTCCTTATTACTTTTTTTTCTTTTAGTTTTCATAGATTTGTGCTTTACTTGCTTAAAAAGTTTCAATTTTTAACGTTGTAGGAGGTGTATATGTGGTACGTTGATTGGAAGTGATTTCAGATCTAAATGCATGAGATCTGTCGTTTTATTGTAGTCCTTAATACTGAAATTTGGTTGAATCATCTAATGATATAGATAGTATATTTTTAGGATTAGTAAGTCAATGATCAATCAGGATTATTTGGGGTATTCATTCCTTTCCATTTGGCACATTGCATTCGAACACCTTCCATATGTTAAGGACTATATCAAGCAAAGCACCTTTTTAGAAGAATTTCAATACAAATGAAAACATTCGCCAAAATTAAAACATCAGTCAGTGTTGTCAAGGGCGCTCTTAAAGAGCACTTAAGCCCTGAAGTGAGGCGTGAAGCACACTTTATGCGCGCTTCAGTCTCGTCATCAAACTCTGAGGCATACTTTTCCTTGCAAATGAGGGTAATCCTGAAGATGAGATATTGAAGAATTGATATCTCACTTTATCGTAATCTTCTTTTTCAATTTACAACAACATATCCCGTGTAATCCCACAAGTGGACTATGATTATTAATCTTAGACTACACATACATATTTGTATTTTTTATTCACGTTGTGCCTTATTTATTAAAGCTCACGCTTTATTTTCGCTTTGCACTTAAAGCCCCAAACGACCTTAGAATTTTTTTGTGTTTTTCGCTTTTGATAACACTAACATTAGTAACAACCAAAACCAAACATTTCTCATTAGCGCATTGTTGTGTATGTGTACATAATTATAAACTAAAGCATCAATTATAAATGATGAATTTTCTATAACAACGTCATTTGTTCTAGTAAAATAAATACATAATTCCGTAATTTTAGTAAGAATCTCATCACCCCTTATAAAGTAGAAAATGATTTCATATCTTTTAAATACAATAAAAAGAAACTAAAATTTCACTTTATTACAAAATCAAAAGTAAAAGATCTTGATCTGATAAAAACATGTTCAATACATGAAGAAAAAATCATATCATCTACAAGTATAAGAGATGATTTTCCTTTGGGGGAGAGAAGAAGTAGAATCCAGTACACTCCTAACTACTCCGCTAATACTTATTTCAAGTTTATTTTTAATTTATCAAATCATCTATATTTTCAAAACATTACATTAAAATGGATTTTTTACAAAATGATTCTTAGAGTTTTTTACTTTAAAGAAATGTGTCCTAAAATTCTAACCCGTGATTCCCTCAAATTCCCTATAAAAAGCCACCAAATTCCTGACAATAACCACAAAACAACAATGTCATACCATTGCCCCATACCCCACGGGCTACAATGACAAGATATCGAGGAAGAACATGCGTGAATGTGGGAAATACTGTCCGCATGCAGTGTGTGGAGCCTTACTCCAGAAAGAAAAGACGAAACTCCTCCGCCAATAAATACACCAGTTATTGCACCACAACAACAAACAAATTCCATGGCCCCGAAAAAATTCATAAACTCCACCACTACCAAACTAGTAAAAGAAGAAAGGAAAAATTTCGTACAAAAAAACCCATGACATAGTACGACGCAGTCATGAAGGAAGAACAAGAAAATTCAAGCAGCGCAGAATCTGTGCAAAAGACACTAGTAAATCCCGCACCGAAAATAACTGTTGAAAACCTTTTACAGCTCCTTGCAAAATCCCCGGAGCTACAACACGTATTGATACAACTTTGAATTCCTAAACAGCAAGCTGTTCAGACTACAACAGATTTATCTCTTGTAATTTTTTATTCATTCTACGGTATCTTGACGTATGTCCTTTTTTATTACATTTATAACACGTCTGATCTTTGTATTTAGAATCTTTTTTTTAGGATCTCTAGTATTCTTGTTATTTTTGGGACGATCATTTTTATAAGAATTTTTATTATAATCATCGTTATCTTTACGATTCTTATAATTTTTTGTTGGTTTCCTATGGGATTTATGAGTTTTACTACAGTTTCCTGTACAACTCAGAGAGGCTTTTACGGAGTTTGTATCAAATTGTTTGCAAAAAGTGCCTAATTCGCCGTTTGTTCTTTTTAATTCAATTTTAAGGTGTTTTTGCAATTTTAGGTCTTGACAGATCTTTAATTTATACTGACTAATTGTCCGCATGTAAACTCATTGTAGGGTATTATCTGCTTTCCACAATTATCTTTAATTTTATTTCTAACCTTTTCTCCTAAGAGAGTAGGTAATCCGGCCAGGAATTTTTCTTTCCAAAACGGCTGGTTGGAATCTTATCTAAGCATTATCCTAGTTAAGAATGTATTCTTATACCATTGGAAATCACTTAGTTTTTTGCATTTTAAACTTGGCTCTGATACCAAGTTAGCCTGAGGACCTAAAGGGGATAATATATAGCGAAGGGACTACTATATAAGGGATTGAATAATTAATAGATAGTATAAAAATACTATAAGTAAAGTCATATTAATTTACGAAATATGGTTCCTGTGGAGGAATCCAGAATTCAATTCAAAACAGGTATTTAAAGTAGGCAGTTGAACCGACCATGTATTTAATGTAGAATTTAATGTAGGAATTTAAAGAATTTAAAAGCATGAAATATTTAAAAAATTAGGAGGTAGTACCTTCCATAATCATTTTTATTTAAATATTAAAAACTTACAAATTCGGGTAATTGAAGGTCATATGAGATTCATCATATGAGGGGCATTTTTGTTCATATGATATGAGTCATATGTGTCATATGAGGAATTTAGGAAATTTGGGGAATTTCTCTAACCTACTAAGGAATGTATATATACATATATATATATTATAGGCCTTTGAATTCTACATTTTTTCTGACATAACTCTTATACTTATCCTTGTGATTTGTTGTGAGAGTTTTGAGGAAAATAGAAGAACATGCGTGAATGTGGGAAATACTGTCCGCATGCAGTGTGTGGAGCCTTACTCCAGAAAAGAAAAGACGAAACTCCTCCGCCAATAAATACACCAGTTATTGCACCACAACAACAAACAAATTCCATGGCCCCGAAAAAATTCATAAACTCCACCACTACCAAACTAGTAAAAGAAGAAAGGAAAAATTTCGTACAAAAAAACCCATGACATAGTACGACGCAAATACGGCGAAGAACAAGAAAATTCAAGCAGCGCAGAATCTGTGCAAAAGACACTAGTAAATCCCGCACCGAAAATAACTGTTGAAAACCTTTTACAGCTCCTTGCAAAATCCCCGGAGCTACAACACGTATTGATACAACTTTGAATTCCTAAACAGCAAGCTGTTCAGACTACAACATATTTATCTCTTGTAATTTTTTATTCATTCTACAGTATCTTGACGTATGTCCTTTTTTATTACATTTATAACACGTCTGATCTTTGTATTTAGAATCTTTTTTTTAGGATCTCTAGTATTCTTGTTATTTTTGGGACGATCATTTTTATAAGGATTTTTATTATAATCATCGTTATCTTTACGATTCTTATAATTTTTTGTTGGTTTCCTATGGGATTTATGAGTTTTACTACAGTTTCCTGTACAACTCAGAGAGGCTTTTACGGAGTTTGTATCAAATTGTTTGCAAAAAGTGCCTAATTCGCTGTTTGTTCTTTTTAATTCAATTTTAAGGTGTTTTTGCAATTTTAGGTCTTGACAGATCTTTAATTTATACTGACTAATTGTTCGCATGTAAACTCATTGTAGGGTATTATTTGCTTTCCACAATTATCTTTAATTTTATTTCTAACCTTTTCTCCTAAGAGAGTAGGTAATCCGGCCAGGAATTTTTCTTTCCAAAACGGCTGGTTGGAATCTTATCTAAGCATTATCCTAGTTAAGAATGTATTCTTATACCATTGGAAATCACTTAGTTTTTTGCATTTTAAACTTGGCTCTGATACCAAGTTAGCCTGAGGACCTAAAGGGGATAATATATAGCGAAGGGACTACTATATAAGGGATTGAATAATTAATAGATAGTATAAAAATACTATAAGTAAAGACATATTAATTTACGAAATATGGTTTCTGTGGAGGAATCCAGAATTCAATTCAAAACAGGTATTTAAAGTAGGCAGTTGAACCGACCATGTATTTAATGTAGAATTTAATGTAGGAATTTAAAGAATTTAAAAGCATGAAATATTTAAAAAATTAGGAGGTAGTACCTTCCATAATCATTTTTATTTAAATATTAAAAACTTACAAATTCGGGTAATTGAAGGTCATATGAGATTCATCATACGAGGGGAATTTTTGTTCATATGATATGAGTCATATGTGTCATATGAGGAATTTAGGGAATTTGGGGAATTTCTCTAACCTACTAAGGAATGTATATATACATATATATATTATAGAGCCTTTGAATTCTACATTTTTTCTGACATAACTCTTATACTTATCCTTGTGATTTGTTGTGAGAGTTTTGAGGAAAATAGTACCTTTGAAGTGAAAAGTGGGTTACTACTTAGGGTGTTGAACAATTCTTCTTTGCTCATGATTTAGTGTACAGTTTGAAAGAACTTGGTATTGTTAAGCTGTAGTATTTTACCATCTGAGTGAATCACTCATGTTTGCTTAGGATCTCCAAAAGACATCTATGACTCATATTTCCTTGCATTATTTTGTTCTTTTTTTCTTTTAAATTTGTACTGGAGCATAGAGACTGTGCTTTGGCTTCTTTTGATGGTGTGTTCTGATTGTTTTTGTTTTTAGTATCTTATTTTGGGTGGTGGTTAGACCAACTATGTTATATGGGGTGGAGTGTTGGCCAGTCAAGACTTCACATATACACAAGATGAAAATTGCGGAGATAAGGAAGTTGAGATAAATGTGTGGGCATACAATGAGAGATATGATTAGAAATGATGATATCCGGATAAAGTGAAAGTGAGCTCGGTGGAGGATAAGATGCGGAAAGCGAGGTTGCGATGGTTCGGGATTGTGCAGAGGAGAGACACAGATATCCCAGTGCGGAGGTGTGAGAGGTTGGCTATGGACGGGTTCAGGAGTGGTAGAGGTAGGCCGAAGAAGTATTGGGGAGAGGTGATTAGACGGGATATGTCGCATGTGCAACTTATTGAGGTAGGCCGAAGAAGTATTGGGGAGAGGTGATTAGACGGGATATGTCGCATGTGCAACTTATTGAGGACATGACCTTAGAATAGGGTGTTGTGGAGGACACAAATTATGGTAGAAGGGTAGTAGGTAGGTGAGTGTAGTCCTACTTACGCTTACAAATGATAGTTGTAGTGTTATTGCAGTAGGCCCGATTAGTCTATCACACTTATAAGTGCAATATTGTTTTATAGTCCCCTGTAGTTTGATTTCTGTTATGTGTTATTTCGTGTACTTTGTTTATTTTATTTAGATGTGTTAACTACTGTTGTTAGAATGCAATATCATGACGTACTCGATTTTGTTATTAGTATGTTCATACTGTCCAACTTTAATTTCCTGTCTGAGTCTGACCGTTTCTCTTGCCTTGCTTGTGATTATGCTTTGTCTTGAGTCGAGGGTCTTCCGGAAACAACCGCTCTACCTACCAAAGTGGAGCTAGTGTCTGCATACACTCTACCCTCCCCAGATCCCACGTTGTGGGATTTCACTGGGTATGTTGTTGTTATTTATTTTGGCTGCCATCCGTCTTGTCCAAGTTTTCCTTGTATAACAGATTGTGTACGTTTAGTTGAGCGTGGAATTATTTAATTTTGTTTGGAGCTTGATGGTTCCCCCTTCTTGTGATGACAGGTTCCTGTCGGTAGATCCACACTTGGCCGTATCATGAATGTCATTGGAGAGCCAATTGATGAAAGAGGCCCAATTAGTAAGTGATAATTGCTGTTGGTACGCCATATTCTAATTTATCCAGGGGACCTTGTCAAAAAATTATAATTTATCAATGAGAATGGTTCTGATAGTTGCTTCTTATTCTGTAAAATGGTTACAGCAACCGATCACTTTTTGCCAATCCATCGTGAAGCTCCTGCCTTTGTTGAGCAAGCCACTGAACAACAAATTCTTGTCACTGGTATTAAGGTACTCCCATTAGTTCTTGTTTCTTGGGCGGTGTATTTTTGCACTATATCCGAAATGCTACATTCACTACTGATTCTTCTGGTATTTCTTTTTATTGGACTTAATAATGATGACTATTCTATCATTATTGTGCTTCCGGTCAGGTTGTTGATCTTCTTGCCCCATACCAAAGAGGAGGAAAAATTGGGCTGTTTGGTGGTGCTGGTGTCGGGAAAACTGTGCTTATTATGGAACTGATTAACAATGTCGCAAAAGCACATGGTTAGGAATGGTTTCTTTTTACCTGCTTATAAAGGTCATATAAAAGTCACTGCAGAGCTGATAAATTGGGTGTCTTTACTATACAGGTGGTTTCTCTGTCTTTGCCGGTGTTGGTGAACGCACTCGAGAGGGTAATGATTTGTACCGAGAAATGATTGAAAGTGGTGTCATCAAGCTAGGCGAGAAGCAAGTTAGTTTAATCAAAATTATTTGCTCATAGATCTCATAGTGCTTTCTTTATGTTCCTGACATATTATGAACTCAACTTTTTCAGAGTGAAAGCAAGTGTGCCCTTGTATATGGTCAAATGAATGAGCCCCCTGGTGCTCGTGCACGTGTTGGACTTACAGGTTTGACCGTGGCCGAGCACTTCCGAGATGCCGAAGGGCAGGATGTGCTTCTCTTTATTGACAATATTTTCAGGTTTACTCAGGTAGGCTTACCTCTATGAGTCCATGTATAAATGTTTGCTTATTTATAAAACCTGACTGTGGCGCTATGTGCATCCTGTATTGAAATAGGCTAACTCAGAAGTGTCTGCTTTGCTTGGTCGTATCCCATCTGCTGTTGGTTATCAACCAACTTTGGCTACGGATCTTGGAGGTCTTCAAGAACGTATCACCACCACCAAGAAAGGTTCTATCACATCCGTCCAAGCTATTTATGTGCCTGCTGATGACTTGACAGATCCAGCTCCTGCTACAACCTTTGCTCACTTGGATGCCACAACTGTCTTGTCCCGTCAGGTATAATGCTATTCTTTGATCTGGTGCTGTAACTTTATTAGTAATAAACTTTGATGGTTGATGGAGTTGATTTAACTTTGGTCATTTCATTGATGCTAGATTTCTGAGCTTGGTATCTATCCTGCTGTCGATCCACTTGATTCTACATCCCGTATGCTCTCACCTCACATTTTGGGAGAGGATCACTACAATACTGCTCGTGGGGTACAGAAAGTTCTTCAAAACTACAAGAATCTTCAAGATATTATTGCCATTTTGGGTATGGATGAGCTTAGTGAAGATGATAAGATGACTGTTGCCCGTGCACGTAAAATCCAAAGGTTCCTTAGCCAGCCTTTCCATGTCGCTGAAGTTTTCACGGGTGCCCCTGGAAAGTATGTCGACATAAAGGAGAGCATTAACAGTTTCCAGGTAATAAATCTCTTCAATTTTCAACTTATTTTTCAGTTTATATACTTTGTCGTTTGGACTTTAAATATGATATATTGTACGTTCGTTGCATCCAATTGATGTATGGAGGTTTTCTTGTGTTGCTAGTCTGCTATGTGACTAGAAGTTCCTTTTACCTTCCTCACTTCTGTATGAGATCAACTACTGCATTTATTAGTTGCTCTCATGTTATCAGGCATGCAGTAAAACCACTTCAACTAGTTATATTCTGAATTTTTTCCTGCATAGCAACTTATCCATACTTTTTCTGCTTATAATTGAAGTTGTGTATCTGCCATTACTTTCCCTTTTCTACTACAAGAATGTGCAGTGCTTGTATGTGATTGTTCTTTCTTTCTTGCTTTTATGATGCTAATGAATGCTTATCAATTCTCCGTAACCCCCACTCCCTGATGAACTTTTTTTTTGCTCTTGATTGAAGTTGTGTCCATCTTTAGTACCCTCTTTCTGTTGGTTGATTCTACTTTGTTGCTGTTTGGTCTGATTTTGATGAATGCTCTGTTAATATCTTCTGACAGGGAGTGTTGGATGGCAAATACGATGACCTTTCAGAGCAATCGTTTTATATGGTTGGTGGTATCGAAGAGGTCATTGCCAAGGCGGAGAAGATTGCCAAGGAATCTGCAGCCTAGATAGATTGATTATAAACATCAGTGACCTTTTGTTCTCTTCACCAAAATAATTTAGTTTGTGACGTTTTGGGTTCTTTTTGGGAGGACCAAGGGGTCCAGAATTCTGGTTTTGTTTTATATCCAATGCGGAGTGTAAGGTATGTGTACCTCCCCGGACCTCATGTTGTGTGATTTCAATGGGGATGTTGTTTATGCTGCAGCCGAGGACATTGTCGCCAAACTCCCTGCTCTGTTATGTCACATAATAGGGGGGGGAGGTAAAAATGGCGAACTTGTATATTTTTCTTTCATGTCTTTTTCGAAAGTTTTTGATGCGTAATTATCAAACGTCTTCTGAATCACATTCTTTTCCAAATATGGTTCACTCCGTGTCCGTTGTTATCCATGTTTCATTACGCCGTGATCATATTGGAAATGGATATTGTGCTACAGATTTAAAATCTATTTTCACTTAGTCAGCAGTCTAATAAATTTGAACCTTATTTTTGCTAAATTAATTATGAAATATTATTCTCAAATATATATGTTTTATGTTTTTCTCTCCGAAAGTGTTCAATTTTCATAAATCATCTTGTCGTTATTAAAAGAAGTACAATACTAGTAATTACTAGTAAGAGTTGTTTCATCTAAAGTGAAGCAGACCATTATCAGTATTAAATTATTCTATTGCCAGACGTCACATGACCACTAAGCAGTAGGACGCATGTTGAACAGCACTCGAAGTCCAAAAAAATCCTGAGACTTATTCTGTAAAAATTATGTGGGAAAAAGATGAGTAAACCCATGTTGAATAGCACTTTGAGCAATTCGTATCTCCGACAAACTCTTCACCTTCCGTACCTCCGGCGAACTCTTCGCCTTTCTCCGGTGAGTTTTTTCCATTTTCTATCCTCTTGTGTCTTTGTCGATACAAATGTTTGAGATCAGTTCATATGATATTCTCGCCATGGAATCTGAGCGCAATTAGGTTAGATTACCAAATTCGAGTGATTGTTTTGAAGATTCATCTATATTATTAGAACAAGAAATAGTCAGTTAACTAGAAGCCGGTGATGGAGGACTTTAACGCCGGGGACAGCTCCGGTAACGTTTTCCGATCATCGAGCAAACAGAAGCGGATAGTTGAGTCTCGAGGCTCTACGAAGCTGCTTCCTTCATTGATAACTGCGAGAATGATTGACGCGGAAGACTGCCGTGGTGCATTTGAGAATGGCGGTGCTTTTGAGAAGAAGAGTAAGCCGAAGAAGGGAAATAAATCGAAGGTTACTGTTGCTGAGTTGTGAATTTGAAAAGTCTGATCTGTTGTTTCATCTGTGATTTTTTGTTGAATTCCGAATGTGTAATTGTGGAATTTTCTTTGAATTTTGCAGCGTCGTATGATAAGCAGGAAGATATACAGATAATGCGATTTGCACACTATTTGGATGTGTATTTGCAAAAGTGAGTTCATCCTACTTCCCATTAATAAGATTCTCAGGGAGTTCTCAGTTAAGAAGAAGATTGATGTGAGTTTCTCTCTGTTTTCTGTTAGGTGCTTGACAACACATAGACTAAGCACAAATATCTTAAATTAAACCTGTCAACCGGTCCGGGTTGACCCGAAACCGGACCGGTTGACCCGGTAGTTTAACCGGCCCGGCCCGGACCGGTAAGGGCATACCGGGTTGGGGGTTGGGTTGGCCCCCAACCCCAACCCGCACGGGTTATTTAAAAACCCAGTAGGCTTGACCAGTTAGGCCAACGGCTTGGGAGAATGGGGCGGGCGGTCATTCGGCCATTTTAATGCTGGTCGATATATTATTTTTTTGTTTTTTGTTTTTTTGTTTTGTTTTATTATTTATTTTAATTCCATTTTTACCCTTTAAAAATCTATAAATTCTCTACATTTTCTTCATTTTTATCACACAACATTTCTCTCAATTCTCTTATTCTCATACTCTCTTAATCATCTTTATTATCAATTTTCAAGTTATTAATATTATTAGTTTTCAAATTCAAAGTAGCAAGACGCAAGACTTCGAGCTTCGAGTTTCTATTGAATTGAATCCCAAGTTTGGTACACTCGTTTCATTCTCTAATTATTTTATTAAATTGTCATATTTATTTGTTGATTATTTAAATATTTTATAATGTCTTTACTAAGGAATTGCAGATCGCACAGTAAATCTAGTTCAAGGGTAAAAATCAGAGTTCTTCATCATCTAATCAAAATATAGATTATGATCAAATGCAAGAAGATTTTGGAATAAGATAATGAATGTGATAACGCTCAATTAGATAATATTGTTGAACTTGAAGAACAAGAACAAGAACCTCCTACACCTACTAGTGTTCTTCATCAATGTTGCATCGCTAGTGGTAGTCGTAGTCGTAGACCTCCTTTACCGTAACCAGCAAGAAAAAAGGAGTAAAGTGTGGCTCTTTATGATATAGTTGTAGTACTGATAGAGTTAAATGTAATATTTGTAGGAGAACTTATAAACATAAGGCGGGGTGGTGCGACGGGACGCACTATAGGTAGACATATAAAACACGATCATACTACAATAGGATGCTGTCTCGATTTAGAACCCGGCCAACAACAACTTAATCCATTAACCTGGTTGGCTAAGTGCGATCCAAAAAAGATCGCATTGAATTAACAAAAATGATTGTCGGAGGTTGTTTGCCTTTTTCTTTTCGCTTCTTCTTCATATTTAATTACATATATTCAAAGAGTATATAATCTTTTTTAAAGGTGTTCCTCGTAGTACTACTAGAGCCGATATTTTTAGACTTCATAATGATTATGTTATTTTCTTGCAATATTTGTTTGCTAACCTTCCATGCCATGTTAGTTTTACTTCAGACATTGGACACGCATTGAGCAGTTATGATTATTTAACAATTACTTGTCATTGGATTGATGAAAATTTTAAAATGGAAAACGATATTGCTTTTTGCGTATGGCGAGGATCAAAGTCATCTTTGGAAAATATATGCGAAATTATTTGTTTTATGCCCAAAATATAATCTTTATAATAAAATACTTTGTGTATCATTTGATAATGCATCTAATAATACTTTGTAGATCTTTTAAAGCGGAAGTACAACCACCACTTCGATATATTTCATGTTCGTTGTGTTTGTCATATTTATAATTTAATTGTTAAAAGTGGTCTTGATTTATTTTCACCAAATAAAACTTGTCAAAAGAGTCATTGGAGTTATTCAGTAATAATATGAAAAATAGAATTATAGAATTTAAAGAAAAATGTAAACAATTTAATTTGAGACCTAAATTCATGCCGTAAGAGATTATTACACGGTGGAATTATACTTATTTATTTTTAAAAGAATGTTATAAGTATAAAGACCATAACACATGTTGCAAATGCGCATTGTAAGAACGTAATGTATATGTTAACAAGCGAACATTGGAAATCAATTGGTGAACTTTTAAAATTTTTACGTAAATTTTACATCGCAATCATGAATTTTCAGATCTTATTACCCAACAGATTTGTAATGCTTTAGCTCATATATTTGAAATTTCCTATTTACTTTATGGTTTAAAATCAAATGTGAAATATACTGATGATTCTGATTATGTTTGAAAAGTTTAAAAATATTTTTTCCTATTCACGATGTTTATTGTATTAGTGCAGTCTTAAATCCTTCTATTAAAAGGTAGATTGTCATAATCTAATATTTAGTTTATATACTTATATGGAAATAGGTGGAATGAAACTCCATCTTCATTTGATTGCATAAATAAACTTGATACTAATTTAACAACATTATATGAATATTATGCTACATTACATGATAACACCAACTCTGCTACTAATATTCCTTCTAGTTCAGTTGCGTGTCTACACCGCAGGATTCAATGATGATGACGATGAAGAAGAATCTTTAGACATATGGAGCACTTTTACAACACAACCAACCGATCTTGCGATGAGATGCAATTTTATTTGCAAAAGCCAATGAGCAAGAAGAAAATTTTGACCCTTTACAATGGTGGCGGGATAACAAAAGACAATTCCGGTACTTGCAGATGGCGGGATGTTCTTAATGTGTCGATCTCAGCGGTGGCTTCGAAAGTGCATTTAGCCAAGCATGAGATCAAATAGAGACACACGTCACTCGTTGGGTGGAAGCACATTAGAAGTGTTAGTCCGCTAAGGATTGAATCGGATCGAGAGAAGAAATCAAGGATGGAGACGTTAATTCTCCGTAAGATGAAGAAATAGGCAATATTTTGGAAGGCGGAGCGAAGGCGGGATCGAATTAATACTCGATTTAGAGGCTATGGAGCATAACCAATTCAATCAACCTATAGATTACGAAGAACTTGCAAAAGGATGCATAATATGTAAATAAAATTATTATTACTTCATTATGTACTCTTATTAACGTTATGAAAGTTCAAAAGTTTACATCTTATCATTAATTTTAATTTTACTATCTATTTAGTTGTTAATCATATTACTTATAAGTTATATGACTTATATCTACTAATCTAATAAATTAATAAAATTATAATTACAAATTTACAATATAAACTATAAAGTTATAAACTATAAAGTATAAAGTTATAATCTATAATAAAGTATAAAGTTATAAACTATAAAATAAAAAGTTAACTTTAAAGTTTCAATTTTAATATATACAACTAAATTATATATTATATTATTATATTACATATTTAAATTGAATTTAGTTTATATTATAGAAAATAAATACTAGAATTTAAAAAAATTAAAAATAATAATAAGAAACCTGACCGTTGGACCGATTCGACCGAACCGCAGACGGCCAACACGGAATCGTGAACGAACCGACGGTTGGTCTTAGTCCTGAACCGAACCAGGTTAAACCCGATGAGGGCTACCGTCGGTCCGGTCGGCCAGTAGCGGGTATATCTTAAATAATTAGATTTTCATGAATTCTTGGCATATCTAACTTAAGCACACATATTTTAGCTTCTAATTTCATTACATTATCCTCTTAATTCACTAGGCGTTTCAAGCAGCTACAGTATGCATGATCAGAAAAAAAAATTGACTCATATAGACACAATAAAAGACACAATAACTCAATCAAAAAGACTCAAAACAGAAACACAAAAATAAAAAAGTACCCCAAATTTAAAAGACACATTGTCCAAATGTGTAACGACTCAAAAATTAAAAAGGGACGACTTACAGACAATAGCGGCTCAAGATGGTGGCGATAGCGGTGGATGTTGCATTGACCATTGGGTGAACATGAAACTTAAACTATCAACACGCTGGGTCAGGTGTTGATGGTCTTGCATCATTTGCTGCTGATTCTGCATCATGTTCTCTTGGTTTTGCAGCATCCTTTGTTGATTTAGGAGCAATTGCTCTATCATTGGCATTGGAGGCTCCAAAGTCAAGGTGAGTTGGTAGCTGTTTTCGCCTTCTTCATAGTGTGCAGCTGTCTCAGGCTCTTCTTCCTCCATGGCGGCTACGTCTCTCCCAACTGGGTCTCTTCTTCTCTCTCGGTCCTGTCGCAGGGTCAGGGAAGGAGTGCACTAAACCGTATGTCACAGCTGGCTGAATTTTCTCAAGCATGTCTGTGGCGAATGTTGGAACTCTATGCCTAAAACATATGACAGATATAAGTGATCCATGTCCCAATCCGCCTGTGGTGTTCAACCTGCCGATCTCGTCTATACTTTGCACTATTTCATGCCCGATATCAATCGTCTTGCCCGACATGATGTCATACACAAGCTTGATTTTGTCTGTGGTCACCTTGGTAAAATAAGTTGATGAAATCAAGCGAGCACTTATGAAATATAGCCATCCTCTAGTTGTTCTGTTAAATTGGCACCGGACAAGTCTCCTGGACCCGTTACGAAAAATGTTGAATTCAGTGCCTGGGTAGCATAAAACTGCTGCAAATGTGTCCCACATGATGTGGTTGACGTCTTTCGACCAATTTGTGAAATGGTGCGGGTTATAACCTTGGTCCGCACTAGTTGTCCCAAGCATCGCATTCACCGCCTCAGCATCGACGGGCACATACCACCCTCTCACGAAGCACCTCCCATTTTCTTGTTCTGGATAATTAGCATAGAATTCTCGAACAAGACTTGCATTCTGAAGTGGGATTTCTTCTGCATCTACGAACCTTCCCCACCCATTTGCCTCGATCATGGCTCTGATGTGCTCGTAGTCATCATTATTATCCAATGGCATGACCTGGTAGTCCATGCCTCTTTCGGGTATCAACACTCTAGTTCTAATTTTGTTATATCGATTCTCCGCCCTTTCGTTGGTGAATCGAGTCATATCATAGTCTGGAGCTGTTGAAGATGGAGTAGCTCGGGCAGTTCGTTTTCTAGAAGCCATTATGAGAAGTGTTGGGAAATTTTCGACAACGTTTCTTTTGTTTCCTTAAGGTTCCCAACAATATCACTTCAACACCACAACAACCCAGACAACAAAAATACACCGCAGCAACCAAGAACAACCCACAAATCACAATACCCACAAGTAACCAACCACAAATTACAGCAACACCAACAATACTACCCCAAATTTGAAATTCAAAGATCCCCCACCGTAGTAATCTTCACGATAGCCACAACCCAAACCACTAGTAACAACCCAAGAGTAAGGTCCCAAGTAGTTACCTTTTTGAAGAATCTTGTCAAAATTGCCCTAACCCAAGTGATTGAAATGATTGTGGAGAAGGTTGAAAGGTTTTTAATGGTGATAGTGTGTAGGATTTGGAAGAATTGAAGTCGATTTGTGGATGATTTTTGTGAGTGAGAGTGGGGATTTTTCGAATTTTGAAAGAGAGAGATGAGGGTTTGGTGATCGTGGGAAGACGTGGGAATTTTAGGGCTTTTTATTTTCTGAAATCGTGCTTCGGAACCGCGATCCTGCAGAATGGCACCGTGGTGCCGAAAGTACTGTGACCTCTCTGAACATTCGATACCGCGGGCCTACAGAATGGCACCATGGTCCCGACCCAATTTCGTGTTTTCCACTCTTTTCTTCGTGCTTAGTCTCCAATTCCCCCACCTGCCATCACAACACAACCAAAAATACCATCAAATGAGACTGTTCAAGTTAAACTAATTGCATAATTTAAACATTGGGTTGCCTCCCAAGTAGCGATGTCTTTAACGTTTTTTAGCCGGACGCAGTTCCTTTATTCAACCACTGGGGTAAATTACCCCCACAACCCATCCATTTGAAGATCATTTTTCTCTTCCTTAATCTATTCTTCTTTTTCACAGGATTGAGTTTAGCAAGATTTATGTCACGACCCGACCTCGGGTCCGCGACTGGTGCCTTCTCCCGGGCACCCTAGTGATAATACATCAGAGAAAATCAGCGGAATAAAACTCATAGATATGAAACAATGTAATACAAGAAGCATGCTAACCAAAACGGTCACCTTTCTGCATATATATATAAAACCCGAACAGTTATCCTTTACAAGCCCAACTCACAACAGTACTACAGACCTCTAAAAATTTTATAACAACTATGAGGGGACAGGGTCCCGTCATACCCCTGAATGTACAAGAACCTACAATCTCAGGGAATCATACCAAAAGATAAGCCTCCGGAGAAACGGAGCTTCCCAATCTGTGACCGTGATTCTATGGCGAGGATCAACAACCGTGTACCTACCGCAGCGTGAACGCACTTCAAGGAGGTCGATATCGGTACCAAGTATGTGAAATCAAAATATCAGTAATAAAATCATAACGATCTATATAAAGCGGAGACATGTATGATGACCAAACTATAATACCTGATATATAGCGATGTCAAGTCGTGACTCATGCCCTCAAAGTCATCACCCAAATATAACCATGGGTCTCACACCCACAATATCAATCATGCCCGTGAAATTCCTTCCTCACTGCCGGCAGTCTATGATATTATATAACACCACAATGTACACATGAACACTAGGTCCCACCTGTGTCATAACAACCGTGACGCAGTAGGAAAACTAACCACGCATCAGCGTAAAAGCGGCGGGCAGAAATGCGAAGGCATAGCTACGGATCCGGCGTCATCAATCGACGGGCAAGTAAAAGCTACCTACGGATCCAGATGCGTCGTCACGAGATATGGCCAAGGCAAATCGGAAGCCATCTACCGAGCCTACCGTACTAACTATGCTATAAATCGACCGGCAAGTAAGGCCAACTACGAGTTCGCTTTGCGTCGCGCGATCGGCAAGTACGAGAGCCAACTACCAGATACCGCCTGCGTCAACAACCAGATTTCACCTGCGTCACGGCGGCGAAGGCGGTCTGGCTAACTACGGATACCGCTGCGTCACGTCGATCGGCAAGTACTAAAGCTAACTACCAGGTACCTCCTGCATCACGTGACTTCGCCATAAAACTGACCGGGGCAAGTACGAAGGCCGACTACCAGGTACCGCTTGCATCACGCCAATGACCGGGGCAAGTACGAAAGCCAACTACCAGATACCGTCTGCGTCACTAAACCTCATGGAGAGCTAGTCCATGGAATAACAATAATAATGGAAGCATACCCGTGGGCCACCCAACGTGTCAGTATGTCAAAGGAAATAACAAGATAACACTCATAGTGGACGCATACCCGTGGACCATCCAGCAGTGTCGGTATGTCCAAGTAAACAACAAGATAACCGACCCTCCATCGAGAGACGCGGTAGTATAGAAATACAACACTTGCACAACAAAGGCTATCACAACTAGCATAGGCAAGTTTAACATACTTTTAGACTTTCATTTTATGCCAACAATCAGGTTTTAACCCCAAAGTACTACATACTTCAATTCTCTTAAAAAGATCCCCTTTTACGTAAAAACCACACGATACTAATACCCGTAGTATCTAGACACTTTCATGTTTAAATCAAGTACTTTATACTTTTTAAACCAAGTGGCTTACACTTTTAAAACAACGTCAACTATACTTTTAAAAACCCAAGTAACTCATTCTTTTAAGATCAAGGCACTTACACCTTTTAAAACCAAGCCACTATACTTTTCCCATCAAGACAAGTTCAATATTTGAAAACAAGTTACTTACACTTCTAAACTCAAGTAACTTACTCTTTTAAAAAACAAGTAACCTATACCTTTAAATCAAGTTACTTCTCCTTTCCCAAAATCAAGTCGTTTATAAATTAAGTCTCTTATCTTTTAAGATCAAGTCTCTTATCTTTTAGAATAATCAAGCCATTCTTTTATCTTCATAAAGTCGCTATAACTAACTTCCCATAAAGCTATTATAACACTTTATATTTTAAACCAACCAAAGACAACCAAATTCATTTAACACACGTACGTCTACCGTACTATATAGTTCACAACAATCATGCTCAAGAGGATAGGAAGAATCACATACCTCCTCGGCTAATCCACTTTGACAAGTCGAATATGCCGCCCGTAGAATATCAACCTATAATAACCATAACACATCTATCAACTTCTAGTTTTTCTTCGTAGAATATTTCTAAGTATAGGGTCTCTTATTCTACGGAAAATCGGGCAGCACTTCCCTTGTTTTTACGTACTTTTCCACCTTTTCAAGGCCCGATATTCAATAACCAACATGCCACATTTAAGGCGCAACAACACAACAAAACTAAAGAGGATTACACGCCTAACTGAACGTGTAAAATTCTGCCCCACAATAAACAAAAAATAGTCCACTACTCCAAAGTAAATACAGTCCAATGTAAATACAGTCCAAAGTAAATACAGTCCAATGTAAATACAGTCCATTAGTCTATTAGTTTGTGTTCTTGGCCAACTACTACAATCAAATTAATCTAATTTTCGGCTAGCATGCCGGAATTACTTCTTTAATCTTCCAACTTATATTCCAATCTTTATATAAGTTATAGTTACTTTGTTATTAATCACAATGATTAATAGATACGTTTTTACCATTTTAATGGCTAGCATGCCAATTTCTCCATTTTAGCAACTTAACAAGGTCCAAATCTTTTCCATCTTCCTTTCATGTATCACATACTCATTTATATACTTCCAACATATATAATATCCAACTTCACAAAGAGGACAAAGTTCATTACCTCAAAAAGCCCAAAATAATTCAAGAACTAAAAGTCGATCCGTAGTACGTTTAGCTCCTAATCCTTACGTTCCAATCCGCTCCAAGCAACCCTTAGAAGCTCCTAACCAACTCCTCTTCAAGATCCAACTCCAAAAAGTGAAGAACACCTTAGGTTTCAAACTTGAAATCTTGTCCAACACTTGGTTAACAACCTTCCTAACACATCAAGGAAGAACACTTAAGAGTTTAAGAATTGTTGGACAAATATTTGGTCAAGAAATTGGCCATTGCCGAGAGCAACATGTCAAGGGAGGGAGTATTTTCAAGTCTTGAAATAATTCTAAGTGTGGAAGATTTCATCCTACTAGTGTGATGATATAAGACAACCAAGGGCTAGGATTAAAACATGTGTGTGGGTCCCACAAGCCACTTGTCCACACAAATATCTCACAAATATCTAGCACAAGACTTGTCCCACTTGTCCTCATTTTCGCCCCACATGGCCCCACTTGGGGTGACACGTGTCGCCCTCATATTGGTCCAAAATATTTCATCTACCGAAAACATCCATAATGGCCAAAACCTCAAAAAATAATGTGGGCCCCACAAAACCGTAAATTTCTCCCGTGGGCCCCACGTGATCAATTCCGGAAAATAAAATTCATAATTCTCTAATATTTCAAGAAGTCCAAATACCAAAATTGAGAATACAATTCCCAATAATAAACTTTTTTCCTTCACGAGGTTCGGAATATTTTCCGTCGGAAATTCAAAATTTTCTTCCCTTTCGTACTTAGTGTTATATTCTCGTACGTACGTCCTCACATACATATACTGGAACTACGGGGTGTAACAATTTACCTTTTTGTCAGCTTTCATCTCATCAACTTTTATTTCAGCACTCATACTAACCTGTGGGTTCACCGCTGTCGCAGTGATCCCCCTGCCTTTGGATTGTTCTCGATGAGCTAATGCGTCAGTTGTGCTCACCGCACAACATTTGTTGCTGGCCTGAGATTCAATGGTAGATTTGAAAACCTTGAACACCATCTCCTCTTCTTGGACCCTTAGTCTCAACTCTCCCTTCTCCACATCAATGAGAGCTCTGCCCGTGGCTAGGAATGGTCTTTCCAAAATAATGGGCATGTCCTCATCTTCCTCCATATCAAGAATGAGGAAATCTTCTGGAAAGAAGAACTTGTCCACATTGACTAGCACATCTTCCACTATACCTCGGGGTGCGCGTGGATCGTCGCCAGTGCAGATTAAGCGTGGTTGGCTCGCTTCCCAAACTCAATCTCTTGAACACTGATAGAGGCATAAGATTTATGCTAGCCCCTAAGTCGCAAAGTGCCCTGTTGCAGGTTACCTTTCCAATAGTGCAGGGCAGGGTGAAACTTCATGGATCTTTCAATTTATGAGGCAGTTTCTTTTGTAAGATGGCGCTGCACTCCTCTGTCAGCACTACTGTCTCATAATCCGCCAATCTTCTCTTCTTCCCAAGTATCTCCTTCATGAATTTGAAATATGTGGGCATTTGTTCTAACGCCTCAATGAAGGGGATATTGATGTGGAGCTTCTTAAATACCTCCAAGAACTTGGAGAACTGTTTGTCTAGGGCCTTCATTTGGAGCCTTTGAGGGTAAGGGATTTTGTTAGTGTATTCCCTCAAAGGTGCTGGAGCTTTCATCAGTAGGCGGTCCTCAGTGACCCCCTCATTTCCTACATCAACTGTCTTCTCACACTCTTTCTCATTCACCACTGCTGGTTGGGGAGCAACCTGCTCCAACTGCTTTCCACTTCTCAACAAAATTGCATGGCACTGCTTTCTCGGATTAACCTCTGTGTTGCTTGAGAGTACCTTGTGGTCTGCTATTACCATCTTCGCCAGTTGCCCCACCTGCGTTTCCAAGTTTCTGAGAGAGGACATTGTTTCGGACATGAACTGATTCTGCGAATTGGTGAGTGTAAGCAATGCTGCTCTCAGTTCATCAGGCTTCTCCTGTTGGGTAGATGGTCTAAACTGTTGGAAATATATAGCCTGATTATGTGTCTGCTGGTTTTGGTAATTACTTTGATATGGTGGCTGCTGGGCTTGGTCATTCCTCCACGAAAAGTTAGGGTGATTTCTCCACCCAGGATTGTATGTCTTGGAGTTATAAAGGCGCTGAAAGTTCCCCACTTCTTGAACCTGCTTCATGGGCATATTATTAGGATCCACCGCTGTGCATCTGTCAAAAGAGTATGGGTCCCCGCAAATCTCACAATTCACCGGCATCTGGACTGCATTCACAGACATAGTATTCTGCTGCAGCTGCTTTGTCAAGAGGACCACCTGCACATTTAATGCAGTGATATCATCTATCTCATGTATGCCCATAGTTTTCCTGCTACTCACTGATCTGTCATCTGCCCCTTGATGATTATTGGCAGTCATGTCTTCTAGCAACTCATGTGCCTCATTGACACTCTTCCTCATGAACGCTCCCCCTGCTGCAGCATCAATGATGGTACGAGTAGTACCACTCAACCCATTATAAAAAATGTTGACCAACATCCACTTCTCTATGCCATGATGTGGCCATTTTCTCAGCAAATACTTGAATCGCTCTCATGCATCATACATCGACTCTCCATCTACCTGATAGTAATTGTTCAACTCTCCCCTTAACTTTGCCGCCTTTGAAGGAGGGAAGAACTTTGCAAGGAACTTTTGGGCTAAATCCTGCCAGGTGGTGACGGAGTTGGCAGGCAGTGAGTTCAACCATCTCTTGGCTCTGTCCCTAAGTGAGAACGGGAAGATCCTCAATCTAATGGCGGCGTCAGTAAAGCCATTGTAATTGAAGTGGCACACAACTCCAGAAAATTGACAATATGTATGTGGGGGTCTTCAGACGCCAATCCCCCAAATTGTACTGTGTTCTGGACCATGCTCAGGATGGCTGGCTTGATCTCAAAATTGTTTGCCCCTATTGTTGGAAGTCGGATGCATGTCTGTGCACCAGTAACCGTGGGCAGAACATAGTCTCCCAAACTTCTTTCCGCTGAAACCTGGACTGGCTCCCCTGCATTTTCAAGAACCTTATTGTTCGCCCCATTCTGATTCGGTTGGTTGTCCATGGTCACTGAATCAGATATCCTCTTATTTCGCCTATTTTGCTTGCAAGTTTTCTCAATTTCAGGATTAAAATGAACAAGTGTATATGCTCATCTTCTTCTTCGCATAAACTAAGTCCCTGAAATCGATCAAAATCAACAAACAAATCACGGCAACAGGGTTCTAAAAAACAAAAATAAAAACCAAAGTAGTAATAAGAATAAATGGTTCGACATTAGAAGTACGTCAGTCCCCGGCAACGGCGCCAAAAACTTGTTAGCCGATTTTCCAGTTGCTTAACGCAAGTGTACGCACCGTTACAAGTAATATAGTTTGGTAAGACTGAATATCGTCCACAGAGACTGGTTTCTAATTACCGAACATCTATCTAGGTTATCTATTTGGCAAACAATGGTTGATTTGGGTTTTTATCTAATACTACTAGAGTAATTTCAAGAATTAAACTAAATTACTTTGGTTTAATCAGTTATGATGGAAATAGGGCTTCCAATATCCTCGACTATCCACTTTTTCAATCCTTAATGCAACAAGAATGATTTCTTCTTCTACGTTAAGATAGCAGGTTAACTAGACTGTCTTATATTCCGGTTAGGATATATAATCGCTCAACCCCAGTGCAGAAATCTTCTATATTTCTATGATAGGTTTTACCACATAGAAGGATTAAGAACAATCTTTCGTCTGCGATTTTAACCCATGTCTATTCAATTACAGCATATTCAAATCTCTCCTCTCTTTTCTTGATTCGAAATCATATAGATTATGATAATTAGTGATCAGATAACTATCAAACTTTCATACCAATATTGAATAAATCTTAATCAAGTGAAGAAGAACCAAACTAATGCATTAACTCATGAATAAGAGTTTCAAGCGATTCAATAAGAAAATCCTAATAAAGTGTTTAGCTCCTAGCCATAGACATGCTAAGAACTAATACAAATTCAAACATGAACTGAATGAAAATAAAGAAAAGAAAAGTACTTAGAACTAATGTCTCCAATTATAGCCGCCAAGCGTTGTGTTGTCTTTTTCCCAGAAGAAGATTTCCCTAAAATCTGTCCCAAGGGTTTATATATGTTGTCAAAAACGTGTGCCTTGGACCCTTTTTCCCCTTGCCAATTCTATTTCGGACTGGAAATTCCCGCATCGGCACCGCGGTCCTGCAGAATGGCACCGTGGTGCCGAAAGTACTGCGGCTTCTCAGTAATTATGGCACCGCGGTCCTGCAGTCCGGCACCGCGGTCCTGCAGTCTTTCGTCCGGATCTGCCAACTTTTGGCTTCTTTTTGCCATTTTGTCATTTAGAATCGCTGTGACTCAAAAGAAAGAAAAACAACCCTAATACTATATTAAAAACAAACGAAATGAGTAAAATACTAACTAAAAATGACTCAAAAAGGTGTATGCAAAATGCGCCTAACAACGAGATCCCAGTTGAATTTTGGAAGAGCGTAGACATAACAGGTTTGGAGTGGCTGACTGAGTTGTTTAACGTCATTTTTAAGACGACAAGAATGCACGAAGAATAGAGGTTGAGTACAATGATCCCGTTGTACAAAAACAAAGGTGATATCCAGAGTTGCAACAACTATAGGAGTATCAAGCTGTTGAGTCACACTATGAAAGTTTGGGAAAGAGTCGTGGAGATGAGGGTAAGGAAATGCGTGTCTATTTTTGAGAACCAGTTTGGATTCATGTAGGGGCGTTCGACTACTGAAGTCATTCATATTATTAGGAGGTTGGTGGAGCAGTATAGGGAGAAGAAGAGATACCTACATATGGTTTTCATCGACCTAGAGAAGGCATACGACAAAGTCCCTAGGGAGGTTCTATGGAGATGTTTGGAGGTTAGAGGTGTACTTGTGGTATACACTAGGTCGATCAAGGATATGTATGATGGATCCAAGACTAGGGTACGAACAATAGGAGGAGATTCGTAACACTTTCCAGTGACAATGAAGATGTACCAGAGATCAGCGCTTAGCATTCCTATTTGCCTTAGTGATGGACGGATTGACACGACAAATCCAATGAGAGGTTCCATGGTTTATGTTATTCGTAAACGACCTAGTCCTATATGAGACTCGTAGCGGAGTGAACGTCAAGCTGGAGGTTTGGAGACAGACTCTAGAGTTTAAAGGGCTCAGGTTGAGTAGGACCAAAACAAAATATTTGGAGTGCAAGTTCAGTAATGGGAGAGACCATGAGACAGGCGTGAAAGTGTCGATTGGGACTCAAGTCATCCCAAAGAAAGGAAGTTTCAAGTACCTCGGGTCTATTATTCAAGAGAATAGAGAGATTGATCACGATGTCACACATAGTATTGGGGCAGGGTAGTTGAAATGGTGGCTCGCATATCGAGTCTTGTGCGATAAAAAGTGCCACCAAAGCTTAAAGGCATGTTTTCTAGGGCGGTCGTCAGACCGACTATGTTGTATGGGTGGAGTATTGACTAGTCAAGACTTCGCACACCCAAAAGATAAAAGTTGCGGAGATGAAGATGTTGAGATGGATGTGTGGGCATACAATGTGGGATAGAATTAGAAATGATGATATCCAGGACAGAGTGAGCATGACCTCGGTGGAGGATAAGATGCGGGAAGTGAGTTTGAGATGGTTCGGGCATGTACAGATAAGAGACACAAATGTGCCAGTGCGGATGTGAGAGGTTGGTTATGGACGGGTTCAGAAAGGGTAGAGGTAGGCCGAAGAAGTATTGGGGAGAAGTGATTAGAAGGGATATGACGCATGTGCGACTTACTGAGGACATGACCTTAGATAGGGGGTTGTGGAGGACACAGATTAGGGTTGAATGGTAGCAGGTAGTCGAGCGTAGTCCTACTCACGTTCATAAAATGATAGTTGTAGTGTGAGTAATGTATTAACGCAATATTTCTTTATAGTCCCTGTAGTTTGATTTCTGCGGCTATGTGTTCCCTAGTGTACTTTGTTTATATTATTTATCTGAGTTAGCTACTACTTCTTTTTGGCAGAATGTGTTACCATATCGTATTCGATTTTTGTTACCAATATGTTCATATAACTTTAATTTATTGTCTCTGATCGTTTACACTACAAGAAATTTGTCTTATACCAACGGACACTTTTAGTGTGCCAACAAAATCGTTGGTATAGATAGCATATACCTACTGAAATTTTTGGTCTTTGGTATAGAGCAAATGTGGATATCTCTTTTATATTTTAACCCAAACTCATTTTAACCCCTAACCCATTTTTATTTCCCTCACCCACCAAAAATCAGCCGCATACCCTTCCCCCCCTTAAAAACCTACTCTCATTTTTCATCCAAATCTCTCCCGTCGCCGCCACCCATCGTCGGAGCTCGGAGCTCCGGCGAACCCCTCCAACACCATCACCCTTGACACCCCTTTACCAGCACAACACTCCTCTTAAACATCACACCATCGACGACCACCACCATCGGCCACGAATTCGAAATCTCAACATTTTTAGATCTGCTGGAAAGTTCTATTGTGGGAGATATGGCACATAAACCTGCATACTTTGTTCCCGGTAATTTAAAATACTTCATGCTTATAAATTAAATTGCATACATTGTGCTCTTGTTTTCTTTGCACACTAGATATTACCCAAGGAGACAAATAATAATCTTGTAAAAATGCAGATTCTATGTCTGTGTGGAACCTTCTTAGAGAGTTCCGGATCAGAAAAGTACACATGGTTGTTGTTCTTAATGAATATGGAGGAACCATTGGAGTAAGTATTCTCTCTCATCTTTTCTGTTTCTTGGTTGTAGCTCTTTGTTAATTCTATCAAAATTTCTTATCATTGTGTATCTATTATTTAATTGTCCAGAATAATGTCTTCTTTACATTATCTTTCTTTATCTCTCCTATGAAACAGATTGTAACCCTTGAAGATGTGGTCGAGTCCAGCAAACAGATTGTAACCCTTTAAGCCATTACATGGTGCTTCATATGTTTTCCTAGATCTGAGGAATTAAGGCGTACTGCCTCTTTTTAAGGCATACTGCCTCTTTTTTGTTGGGGAAGGAAAGAACTAGATCTAATGTGGATCTTATATTTTGAAGGGACACTTGGGATATCTTGAAGGGATGACTGCAAAAAGCCTCTGGTAATGTACATTCCTCTCATCACAGATATGGTTTTTGGCATTCTAATTTATTTTACTTTATGTTTCTGTTAAATCTAATTATCACTGCATCTCGCTATTATCCAGTCATCTCAATTCTTTTAGCATGCGAAAATGCTCCAAACCAGGATCCCGAAAAGAACTGAGTTCTCTGTGAGATACACTTTGTGATTGTAGGGTGATTTCTAATTGACAATGCATTTGGTAGAACGTGGTGAAACTTATTTTGCCTCCTAAAGTTTGTTTAAATGGTAAATGCATCAGAATATTTGATTAGTAGTTTGTGTAGTGAAGGTACCTGAATTAGAGAATTGAGTAATTTACATGTCATAAGTATTCATATGTATTGCTTGTACGCTTTCAAGTTTTGTATTGAAGTGTATGGTGACTAATTTAGTAGTATGATATCCATGATGTGCTCTTTATGTGCAGGTGGGTTAGGGTCGTTGATGAATTTCTGTGTGTTTTGAACTCCAACTCATTGATCCGTAGAGTAAAAGTAAATAGATTTTCACACTCACTCGCCTTTAAATTGCTCATGATTTAATTAAACATAAGCTTACCAATGTAGATAATTGGCTATATTGAATGATAGCTACTACTTGTAAGTTATTATGAAGGCTCCATAAAAACAACAGTGAATTCCTCTATATCAGCATGATATTTTGAGAACCTTGAAAGTTATGTCTTATGTCATTGTATTATGCAGATACAAAATACCACAGTGGACAGTCCCCTGAAGATGGAAGAGAGGAAGATTAGAAGCTGCTTTTATCTAAATAGATTTTTGCTCATCTACTGTATTTTGTGTTTAGAAGTTATTTTGGTGGTTATTATAATTAACACTACTTTGTTAGTTTGATATGTTTGTAAGACTTGTAAGTTTTACATGTTTGTAAGACTTGTTAGTTTGATAATATAATTGAAATTTTCTTTTATTTTGTTTTAAATTTTGTGTGGTGCATATAAAAAATATTCTCAAATTTTTATTATTAAAAAAATATATATTTGAGGCAAAAATATTATTTATAAAAGAAATCAGATATATACCAACAGAAACTGGCGTAGGTATAGGCTATACCAACGGCTAATTTATCGTTGGTATAGCGAATCAAAGTTGACGAAACTAAACTTCCGTTGGTATAGGTTTCATGACCTATACCAACGGTTTTTGGGCCTTTACCTACGGATTTCTGTCGTTGGTATATGGAAAATTCCTTGTAGTGTTATCTTGCTTTGCAATGATTGCTTTGATTGTGATTATGCTATGTCTTAAGTCGAGAGTCTCCTAAAAACAACCGCTCTATCTACCAAGATAGAAATAAGGTCTATGTATACTTTACCCTCCCCAGACCCACGTAATGTGATTTTACTGGGTATATTGTTGTTGTAATATAAATAAGTAGATATAAACCTATACTAAAAAAACATAAAAGTTGAATTTATAAAGTTTAAATTGATTCCAAGCCCTAATCAACTTGAAATTTTGTTTAGTCTATCCTATAATTAATATATAATTTATCCAATCCGTTCACTCGGTTAATGAGCCTCTCATTATTAGTTTTGTTTATGTTTATCCATTCAATTTGGTTGGTCCAAAAACAAGGTTGATCTGAGTTAAAATGTATTAAATTGACCTATGAAAAATCTTATAAAAATATCTTTAAAATGTTTATTTTGTGTGATATGTTATTTATTGTCACTAATAAATAAAAATATTATTAGGTAATAAATAAATTATAAGAAAACAAACAAATTAAATTTGGTAAGAGTGGGGCAGGGGTGAGGGTTCGGTTTATAACCTATTGTTTAATAAATCTTGACCCAACACATATATTTATTAATTCAGTCCTTTTGATCTGCTCAAATTCAACGCAATTTATCTATTTAACACCCCCCTACATAGAACCCAACAAACTTGAGACTATTTAATTAATGCATAATTGGGCAAGCAGGTGAAGGTTGAGAAAGGTGCAAACGGCAACTAAGCAGTACAAGATTATATGTATTCACACCAAATCCGTAAATGCATAATATGTTTTTGCATAATTTTTTTTATTATGCATGACTAATTACTACTATGTATTTTCATCTTATTAACTCACTCGACCATAATAAATAATTAAGATACAAATACTTTATGCAGATAATTTTTATCATATGACTATTATGAAATATCGAAATCCCGGAATACAATTAGCATTCCAAATAAGTAATTGCTTCATAAGCTCGCACCACCAGCTATTTAGGTGTCGTTTCGTAGCTGATTAGAGTTATGAAGATATTAGGTATGTGAGAATTTATGTTTTATATATTTTATGTAGGGAATAGTTATGTAGAGTTTAGTTATTCATGTATTAATTATTCAAATTTCTATCATGTATAAAATAATTCATCGACTCCTTCATAACTTATACATGTATAGTTATGTGAGTTTTTAAATTGCAAACCAAATACCGTATTAGGTGTGTTAAATTTTATACATAACAGAAGAATGCTATCAAACATAATATTACTTATGCTAAATTTAATGCATGAATAATAGCTTCTAACCATCTACCAAACGACTCATTAATTTATTATGAGGAAAAAGTGACTCTCAACAACTTGGAGGAACAAGAAACGGATTCCTTTCAAATACTCCCTTCCTCTCAACTTAGTTGTTATATTTCGCTTCTCAAGAGTCAAACTATGTTAATTTTATTTAATATTTTAAATGCATTTTTTTATCATATTGACATGAGAAAAACGGAAATGACAACAAATTTGGAAAAAGAAGTAATATTTAATATAGAGAAAACCAAATTCCAGGTAGTGAGAGCATATTCCAGCTTAGAGTTTCTTTTTTAATCCTCCGAAAAATTTGTTGATCTTCTTGTTAAGAGTCCCATATCGAAAATGAAATGAAAATATGGGCTCTTTATATGGATTTGGACAATCCTCACACTACAAGTTAGCTTTTGGGGTTGAGTTAGACCAAAAAATTCATTCTTTACATGGTTTCGGAGCTAGACCATTCCACTTCTTTGTTCACCGATGTTGGACCACCAAAGTATATTGTCCACGCTCCAGTTAACAAGGTCTGGACGTACGGGGGAGTGTTAAGAGTTTCACATCAAAAATGAAATGAAAACATGAACTCCTTATATGAACTTGAACATTTCTCACATGACAAACTCGTTTTTGGGCTTAAGTTAAGCCAAAAATCCATTCTTTACGGTTTCAACCCGTTCCTGTATCAATAACTTTACGAACTTATCTTAATCTTTGTCAATGCTCCTGCCACGCTACTAAAAAATAAAAATCAATATAACTTGTAAATACAGACAAGATCATTAAAAGTCGTGCAGATGATTACAAGCAATTCATATGATCACTTTCTAGTATTCCTGGGAGAAGTATAAGAATCACACAACAGAATACTTACTTCATCCCAATTTGTTTGCCGCTTTTTCCTTTAGACGTTGTTAGAGAAATTAATTGAAAAGCATAGGTGAAAAAATAATTTTATTGCTTGTTGCTTTAATTTAAAACGGGTTTTTATGTTGGGTTGGGTCATGGATGGGTTGGATCCTTTTGGATTGAGTCAGAATTTACGTGAATCAGTTAATAAAGGCAGCATGTTTAATTGAAATTTAATTTAAATATCATATCATTGTGTTGTTAATGGAGAGACAACGGTAAAGTTGTCTCGGTGTGACTCATATGCCACGAATTTGAGCAGTGAAAGCAGTCACTAATGCTTGCATTAGAATATGTTATCTGCATCACACCCCTTGGGGTGCAGCCTTTTTTCGGACTGTGCTTAACGTCGGATACTTTTTGCACCAAGTTACATTTTTTTAGTGGAGGGGCAATTCTAAGTCTAAAAATAACATTAGGAGCAAATATGATCCATTAGGTGAAAGGACATTTTTTGGTCAATTTATGATACATGAAGGGCATTTTTTATCTTATAGATGGAAGAAAGGGCAAATTTGATTCAATAAGTGAAAGGAGAGCATTTTTGGGTCATTTATAATACATTAAGGACATTTTTACTCTTTTCTGTTTTAGGTTTAGCTCCTTCAGAAGATTTAAAGAAAAATTAAAAGGGGTTAATTACACATGTCATGTCCCTCGCATTTTTTTTTACTCTTTAAAAATAAATTCCACACTGGGCATAACAGTCATTAACCTTATATTTAACGTTGAAATCGCCTAAAATTTTGTGTACTAAATACTTCCTTATTAAACTAGGTAAGAAGTCCTAGTATTTTAGTAGTCTTTTAATTTGGACAACCTTGTCTTCTCGAGCTTGGAAAGTTTTCTCAAAATTAGCTCTATTTCAGTATATCAACAACCAAGTTTTAATAATTGATCCATGTTTTTTGCAACTTAATATTTGCTCCGTTCACTTGTTATTTTTCGTTTTTCGAGAGTCAATTTAACTAATCTTCTAAAATAAATTGAATTAGATTAATTTAATATTTTAAAATTAAAATTTTGATATTGAAAACTATACTAATCATTCAAGTTTCATCCTTAGCTCAATCTTGTATGAATTATGCACTTGGTTGTTGTTGGCCACTCTTGGATATTTCCACTCTCTTTTGACAGTCATGTTCAAGTATCCCAACGACCTCATTATCCTCGTGCGATACTGCACGTACTTCAAAAGCCATATTAATTAACCTTTTAGCAGCAACGGTATTCCAAGAGAGAAACAAGAGGATCTTTCAGAAGAAACAAATGGGTGTCCAGTGCATTGTGAGGTTAATAATACCTGAAAAATATTAATTTGAACAAGAATTTTGGAGCATCGAAAATTTGTGCCTAGATAATGAATTTCATAATTTATATATGGATTAAGGGGTCTTATGTCCAAAAATAGATTGTTTTACTTTTTTGGAAACTGAGCATAGTTTAATGACCTTTTTGTCCAAAAAAATTTAAAAGGTACTTTAGTAAATTTAAAACTGTACAAAAGTCGTATCACTCTGTTGAAATTATCTTTACATAAACAATAACTAAAATGACCACAAATATCGCCTTCATGTCACCAACAGTTGTATCAATTTTACCAAGAGACAGATTGCAAACGAAAAGAGAATGACTAGTTAAAACACGAATGATTTTTTTAGATATAGAGATCTAAACACTTGGCGGAGTTGATCGACCCAAATCGAGTCATTTGATAGCCACGAGAAAATTATAAGGAACAATCTCTTCACGGCCAACTATTGCAGAGTGGTCGATTTAGGTTTTAAAGGGAGCAAATTTACGTGGATAGCGAACTTAATAATACTATAATGACTCAATAGAGTTTGTAAACGTGTAAATATAGAAAACAATATATTTCCTACCTAATATTCGAATATTTTTATATACTGTGTAAATATAAGTATGGTAAGACTATGATTCCTCTTTTGTATAGACTTAGGATTCCTATTATATAAGGGATGAATATTGTACTATATATATACCTTGATATTAATGAAAGACTCCCCAAGGGAGATTAATATCATCTTACATGATATCAAGAGTCAAAACACCCAAAACCCATGAACTCTTTCTTCCTACCGCGGCCCCTCCTACAAATTCTAGGTTTTCTTCTTCATTCCTCTCTTCTCTAAATGACTATCCCTGAATCTTTCACACTTTCTGAATCTTCTACCTCCACAAATCTCACCACCACGTTGTCATCCTCTTTTCATCAAACCCTAACTTTTACAAACATCAAGAACTCTATTCTCATTCTTCTTGATCAAGAAAACAGTCAGTATTCTCCCTGGGTTGAACTGTTTCGTAATCATGTATGTCTTTATAACGTGCTTGATCACATCAATGACACCATTCCGCGCCCTCCGGAGGTTGATGAGTCTACTTGACGTCTTCTAGACGCCGGCGTCAAACAGTGGATTTATGGTAGTATTTCTCAGGACCTTCTTCTTACTATCATGAAATCTGGCGCCACAGCGCTTGAGTTATGGAATCGTTTGGAGGAAATTTTTCAGGACAATAAGCACGCTCGTACTGTGTATTTAGAGGAGCAATTTAACAATACACGTTTTGAAAACTTTTTCAATGTGGATCGAGCATCGCAAGCTTAAAGCTCTTGACGATCAACTTGATGTCGACGAGCACATCGACACCAAACTGGTGTTACAATTGATTGTTGGCCTTCCTAAATGCGAATATGATACTTTGGCCACCATGATTCAACAGGCAGATCCGTTACCCAGCTTTAACAAAGCTCGATCGCAGTTGTTGCTCGAAGAGACTCGACGTGCTAAGCAGGATGAGCACAGTCAGAAGGCATTAGCGGTCAAAACGTGCCCTCAAGATCCAACGCCGCCAGAAAACTCTCAACCGCAGCAGGGACGCAGTGGAAATGGTGGCAGGGGCCGCGACAGGGGAGGCCGTGGTCGTGGCAAGGGTCGCGGTCAACAGAACCAGCAGCAACAATAGCAACAGGGTTCGCAGAACAACTGGGCCGCGGATCTCGCCTGCACAAGCACCACGCGCTTCGATGCAGCCGCGGCGCCCGCCCGAGCCGCAGCACCGAGTCCATTCTAGTACTAGCAGCCCTACAATCCGTATTCTTACCCCGGTTTGTTGGGCCCCGCTCCAGCCTCGCAGCAGGTCCACTTCATGCAAGGTCAGGTTTTGCAGCCCTCATCCGACATGACACCCACTGAGTTGGGACAGGCATTCAGCACCCTCTCCATGCAACATCCTGACAATACTTGATACATGGACTCAGGCGCCACATCTCACGTCACCCAATCTGCAGGTACTATCCCTAAATTGTTTAGTTTAAAGCATCCTCAATATGTTACAGTTGGTAGTGGACAACGCATTCCAGTTAAAAGGTATGGTAACTCATACACACAACCTCTTCATCCACCCTTCTCCCTAAAAAACACCCTATATGCCCCACACATGATTAAGAACCTCATATATGTCCGTCAATTTACTCGTAATAATTCTATCTCTGTGGATTTTGACCCTTTTGGTTTTACTGTGAAGGATCTTCATACGGGGACACCTCTTACGAAATGCAATAGCACGGGGGGTCTTTATCCATTCACTTCCACCTCCGCTGCCAGATATTGCTCTCCCGTCACTCTAGCGGTTGTTTCTTCTTCAACTTGACATAATAGGCTTGGTCATCTAGGAGTCCCAGTTTTTAATTTTCTTAAAGGCAACAATTTCATTGCTTGTAATGGGAAACTTGCCCAAAATTGTGTTTCTTGCTCTTTAGGCAAACATATTCGTCTTCCGTTTAAATCATCTACTAGTGTTACACTTGCTCTTTTTGATATTATACATGCCGATTTATGGACATCTCTTATCTCTAGTTCTCTCGGTCATAAATATTATCTTGTGTTACTTGATGATTTTTCACACTATGTTTGGTTATATCCTCTTAAATTTAAATCGGAAGTGTTTGTCAAATTTCTTGAGTTTCACAAGTTTATCTACACACAATTTGGAAAAAGTATAAAATCATTTCAGTGCGATAATGGTCGTGAATTCAATAACTCTATGTTTCACCGGTTTTGTACAAATAATGACATGGTTTTTCGCTTCTCCTGCCCTCACACCTCACCACAAAACGGTAATGCTGAAAGAATCATACGTACCATTAACAATATGATTCGCACCCTATTGATTCATGCCTTCCTCCTTCCTTATGGATATATACTGCTAAAATGTCAGAATACATTCTAAATATTCTCCCTACTAGCACTCTTCACAATATGACCCCTACCGAAATCCTCTACCATAGAGTGCCCTTCTATGATCATCTACGGATTTTCGATTGTCTGTGTTATCCCAACCTAAGTTCTACCGCCCCTCACAAGCTTGCTCCTAGGTCTAGTCTCTGTGTCTTCCTAGGATTCCCGTCAAACCATAGGGGCTATCTATGTTATGACTTGTCGACTCGTCAAATTCACATATCTCGTCATGTCATATTCGACGAGACCACATTCCCGTTTTCGAATCTTCCAAAATTCCAAAAACCGGACTACTCATTTCTTGACAAGTCTGTCATCTCTCCCCTCATCCTCGAATAGCTCACGTACTCTGTTCCGTCGTCAGAGCCGCGGCCCCAAGGGGAGGCACCGCGGCGCCTGATTTCCAGTAAGAAATCTTCAGGAATATCGTCGACAGCGCCGCGGTGCCCAAACTTCAGAGAAGCCTGTCAATCTTCTAGCGCCGCGGCGCTCGATCTAGGAGTCGTCGCTCCTCCGACGGCTTCGCCCCCACATTCTCTTTATCCGACCTTACCCACCATCTCAGACACCACTCCGCCACCCACTGTCCCTACTCATCCAATGGAAACTCGTTCAAAGCATGAAATCTTCAAACCCAAAGTCCATTTCAACTTGTCTTCCCAAACCATCTCTCCACTTCCAAAGAACCCAAAATTGGCCAAACAAGACCCTAATTGGAATGCGGCTATGTATGAAGAATTCAATGCTTTAACTAAACAGCACACGTGAGATCTAGTACCTAGACCTGAGGGGGTGAATGTAATTTGATGTATGTGGCTTTTTCGTCACAAGTTCAGAGATAACGGGGATCTTGAGAGGTATAAGGCCCGTCTTGTGGCTAATGGCACAAATCAGCATGAGGGCATTGATTGTGGAGAGACCTTCCATTTGTTAGATTGCTATATTTCTTCTCCATTTAGCTCACCAAACACTTACAAGTTAACATAATGAATAGTCATAAGTAAAAAATGGTAGACTAGCCAAAACATCATAAATAATAACTTCAATGTAGTTTACTCATATAAAAACATATACCTTCACAGTATAATAATATATAAAATTTCAAGCTCCAGAATATTACTATGTGTTGGAAAGAAGGGAAACACAAAAATTAACTAATTAACTGTCCCAGCAGACTGCCCATTGGTTCACTGACATGCGGTACACTAGACGAATTATTTGAAATTGATGGACTCACAAAAGAAGGAATAACAAGATTTATTCCAGGATTAGCTTCTTAAAGTTGTGATATAATCACTTATGCAACGGTCGGTGCAAGCTGTTGCACTAACTCAGCTTTCATACTTTGCAAGAATTCCTCCGGAATTATGAAACCTGATTTTTTCTCTTTTTTCTTCAAATCAGTCTTTGTCACACCTTTTCCGACAAGTCGTAAGCAATCTTTGCTTTTGGGACCTTGAAGCACTTCAGAATAAAGTGCTAGATCTTTAGAGTTGCTACCTTCTCCGTGTTGGGTGGACTTCATAGCATCTATCTTTGCCTATTTATAGAATGTTAAGTCATTGTCTTACTAAATTAGCAATAGTACGCAAATATATGATAATACAATTTGTTAACTCATAATATTCTGTTCAGTTTTCTCATTGATGGTATGGTATGTTCTCCCTGAAACTTTTTTCCTTGATTCTTTGTAGACCTTTGCTTGAGAAGGTTCTTCCATATTCGGATCTTTTTGTTGCTGTAATAAACAAAATGAAATTTAGCACACAAATCACACAAATACTTAAGCCTTAAATTTTTACAAATTAAAATTAGTGAGAATTAATGGAAGCAAAGAGATAATTCAATTATTGAAAAAGAAAAGTGTATACCAATTCATGACGTAACATTGCAAACGACTTACGACCCATCGTGTGCATATCATCTAACAATAGACGATTGTCTCTATTTGTCTTACATTCTGCCTGTGAGATAAAAATAATAAGTTAGAATAATATTACCTCATTATTACACGAAAACTTAAGCAAATTTAATTGAATACCTTAATCTGTTCACAATTCTAATAATTTAAGAGGTCCTGAAACTGAGGTACTGAAATAATGTCAGGTTTTTGGAACCATCTTAACTCATCACTATCATATTTATAGAAGTGGTTCGTCTTAAATCTGCATTTATAACTACGTCAACTTGCATTAACTGCCTCCATTACATATTTCCTTCCCTCTTCACCAACCATATATTTTTCCTATATATCATTAAAGCGACACATTAGTAATAGATAAAGGTCTAGAACCAAGAATATACTTGTAATATTTCAAAGAACAATATTGCAACATACTAAAACATAATCTCATATTTTGTCTGTGGGAAGACTTGGAAAACTGGTGTAATTCAGTGACGCAAGCTCGGAATCCTTCCCCAAAGTTCCCAAAAAAAATTTAAATTCATCAACTACTTCCTTCGTATGTCCAACTGGCTGGCCTAATGAGTTCAAAATAATAACTTGGCACTTCTCTTTTGTACGTGCATGAACCTTTGTAAGCTTTGTTGGCCCTCGATGCTTCTTCATTTTGGCAGTTATTTTAGATTCAAGTGTCAATTCATGTATTAATTTAGTATGCTAATAAGCTAAATAATTAATAGATACTAATGCGTACCTTTATTTTCGTCTTCAGCCACTGATTTCAAATCACAATCTGCATGGTCATGTCCCACATCATTGACATTATCATTTAGTTGGACATCATCATTATCATCTATTTTAGTATCTTGTCTTTCTGGTGATGCATTAGTATGAGTGACAATCTCATTCCTTTTTGCAACCATTTCATTATTTTCTACTTGTTTTTTCCGCAATTCAAGATATGCTGACATAGAACCTGGAGAACAAAATGACCTCTTTTTCTGTTGCTTTTGCGGTACAAGACTACGATACTCTATCTCAGAATTAGTATGATCAAAAGATTATTGATTCTTCTCAACTTGATGATGTTTCGGTTTTGTATTATTCTTTTTCACAAAATCCTCCATAGTTTGTGGCCGAGCTAAAACCTGTAATGGACAAAATTAGAGTATGTTTTGTCGACGAGGCAACAGTTGTCGAGGCCGGTCGCCGAGGCGTGGCCGTCGAGGTCGCCGCTTATCTTCTTCTTCGCGAGGCTCGACAACGATGAGTAGCGATAGAAGCCTCGACGATGGCAGCAGCATCGCCTCGACAAGATGACCAAAATCAGTCCAAAAGATGGTCGAAAATTAGCAAAAATGGCCAATAATCAACCCAAAAAAATGACCCAGAATCAGTCCACATAATTACCACAATCAGTCCAAAAAATAGCCAAAATGTTAAACATGAGAATCAACCTCAGCAACATGTTTACCTTTCTTTTTGCACCCATATTGCTAGTGGTTTCCTCCTCGTTACCGCCTCCATTATATTCAGACGTGGATTCATCATCTCTTTTTTCCAACAAGCCATTGCGCTGTCCACACCTAATTAGACGATCCAAACCAAGAATCTTTTTACGTAGTATTTTTTAGCCAAATATCCAGCACCTTGAGCATTCATTTTCAAATTATCGATCCGTTGTCGCTCATACTCTGGAATCTGACTTTGCGGAGCAGAAAATTTGGACGTATTAGCTGTCATCTGCACATAACAAAGAATATAAAAACAAGTACATGAGTCAATGTGATACAAAATTAATTAGAAAGAAAAAATAAGTTAAAACACGAGTAAATAATTAGATATTTTAATACCATCAGAAAATTCCCTATGAGGGATTTCAACAACCTACTGCCAACCCTTTTTGTTTAAATTTTCGACAAAAAATACTTGATGTGCATGAGATGCCAAGATAAATGGTTCTTCTGCATAAATTGTCTTATTCATATTAACCATGATAAACTCATCATCATCTTTTTCCGAGTGAAACTACAAACATTTGAATAAGACAACACTAAAATGCCTATGATAAGATATCTCAATGATCTCTTGTTTTGAACCATAATAATAGACATCTCCCAGTATAGTATTTTGATCTTTGGAACTTGGAAAGCTATGTGTTACGGCTGTGAGAGTGACTCAATTGTTTTGAGTTACGCATTCCGCTTAACGTTTCATGGTATGAAACCTATATCCGTTAGCAGAGTACCTTATGTACTTTTTAACAATATAAGAAAGTCCTTTCGATAACCATAAGATATGATTCGGAATAATGTCTTGAACTTCTTGAAGTTTTACTTCAATTTTCTCCCTAAACCAATCAATGAAATCCTTATTGTGATCTTGTGCACTATCCTATTTTCTTTTTCGTTTGGTGCTTACACACATTTTGTGTTGACTGTGATAAAAAATAGAAAAACAAATATCTTAATAACACAATACAATTGAATAATACATATAAAAAATTACATGATGGTTTGTCATCTTACTTTATGTATCTCTCAACTTCTTCACACCCGCAATTGAATAAGACATAGCGATGTGCTTGTGTCCATGTGATTTGATCAATCATGTGTCCACAATGCTTTTTCTTTGAGGTCCTTCCCTTTCCCTTGATAGGACGCTCAATCTTAGGTAAAAATGATTGTGCGACACTATCCTTATTAACATTAGGTGTGGATGAGTTAGATCGTTTTAGATGTCTAGCAATGAAGGTAATACATTCTTTAGTTTGGTATCCTTCTACCATTGAGCCTTCTGGACGACTATTGTTTCGAACATCCAACTTTAACTCTCGAAGATACCTCTCAATCTTATACATACACCTTGAACTAACCGGTCCACCCATCTTAATTTGGTCCACTAGATGTACAGGTAAATGCACCATTACGTCGAAAAATACAGGTGAAAAAATCTGTTCAAACAGGCAAAGTGTTTCAACTATCTCTGACTTGAGTTTCCAAGATGTCGAGGATCAATAGTTTTATTCCATATGCCTCTGAAAAAAGCACAAAGTCTTATCAATGGAGTAGCAACATCTTTGGATAATGTTATTTTCACAGCAATAGGGAGCAAGTATTTCATCATAAAATGAGCATCATGACTTTTGTAGCCTATGATTTTTCTTTCTTCAACATGCACACATCGAGCAATATTAGAAACATAATCTTGTGGTAACTTAACATTTTTTATGACTTGGCAGAACTTGCGTGTTTCTTCAAGTGACATCCAGAAGCGAGAGCATGGAATTTCTTCGCTACCATCTTCTAATTCTATTGGTTGAAGCTCGGGTATAATTTTAAGTTCTATCAAATCTCGATGAGCACTTACATGATCTCTAGTCTTTTCCGGTATGTCTAACAATGTTCCAATGACATTATCAAACACATTTTTCTCGATATGCATTGGGTCGAGATTATGGCGATTAAAACAATGCTTCCAGTATGGCAACTGAAAAAGTATGGATATCTTTCTCCATGGATTTGGATCATCATTATCATTACTCCTTTTTTTCTTTCGCTTCTTTCCAAATTCATTTGGAAAATCATGCAACATATTCTCAATATCAATTCCATTCAAAGGAATAGGTTCACTTCTTTCCTCAGTTTTTCCATCGAAATTCCTCTTATTTTGACGTCAAGGGTGAGTTGGATCAAGAAATCTACGAGTTGCCCTGTAACAATTCTTATTTCTATAAGGCAATCTCTCAGAATTTTTTTCATAATGACATGAAGGGCATGCTAAATATCCTTTTGTGCTCCACCCGGACAACATTGCATAAGCTGGAAAATCACTAACATTAGTCATCAAAGCTATACGCATGTCAAACCTTTGATTACTTGAAGAATCGTAAGTTTTCAACCCAGACACCCACAAATCCTTCAAATTCTTGATTAGTGACTGAAAATAGATGTCAATATCATTATCCGGGAAAGAAGGACCAGGGATAAGTAAAGTCAATATCAAAAACTCTGTCTTCATAATCATCCATGGAGGAAAGTTATAATTGATCAAAATAACAAGCCATATACTATGAACAATGCTCATCGAGTTGAACGGGCTAAATCCATCTGCGGCTAACCTCAACCTCACATTGCGCGGATCTTCTGCAAACTTTGAGTATATGATGTGCGAAAAGATGCACACACTTTTAAACGCAAGTGCACGTTATCGTATCAAGTAGTATAGTCTTAGATAAGACCGAATATCGTCCTCTAGGATTAGGGTTCAAGTACCAACTATCTATTTTCTAGTATCTATTTGGTGAATTAATAATTGATTGGGTTGTTTAGAACTAAGAATTATGAAAGATACGTAAATATAAAGAATTACTTCAGATGTGATGAGAATAGGGCTTCTATGTATCCTCACTATCCGCTTATGTTACTTACTAATGCATTACTTATGGTATTCTTCTTTTGGAGAAAGCGGGTTCTGAAATCGTTTTATACTCCGTTAGGTTATATAAACACTCAACCCAGTATTGTTCCTTACCTAACTTTGATAAGGAGTAACGCTATAGGAGGATTAAGCACAAAAACCTAGTTGGCCGTCGCGCAATGCGCAAAATTAGGGTTGTTAAGCCTCTCATCAACGCTTACAAATCTAATTGAGGTATTTTCATCCCCAATTCAAGACTCTACCCAACTTACGACATATTCACAATCCCCTTTTCGTAATCGATTAGAAATCATATAGTGATAACTAGTTGTCAATTAGCTACCAAGAATTCAACTCAATTATTGGATAGATCTCTCAATAAGAATAATAACCATAAGCATGCATTAATTTATAACATAAGGTTCAAGAAATTCAACATAGAAAGCCCTATAAGAGAATTAGTTCCTAGCCATGAATATGACAAGAACTAATTCCATGTTCATCATACAAAAACTGAATTAAAGTAAAGAAAGAAAAGAAAATTACTAAGAACGAGACTCCAAGCCAAGCATCCAAGGGTTGTGTTGTGGAATATTTACAAGATGGATTGGTGGGTGGATGGATGTAGAATGGTGAATGGTGGAATGGAGAATGAATTCTTCTAATGGTGTAGAGACTATTTATAGAGCAAGCATCCTTTAGGTGAAGGGTTAAGGATTTGTAAGTAGGAAAAGTTATTAGAATCCTTTTAGGTAAGGGTTTTTAGGTAGGAAAAGGTTTCCCTTTAGGTAGGAAAAGTTATCCCTTTAGGATTCTGAAACATGTCAAATTCGGCCCAGCACTTCACAATTCCCGCGTCGGTATGCGACCTGTGACTGGCCATGCTACTGAATTCAACAACTCTCGGGACTTTCAGCACTTTAGGCGCCATGCTCACTGCCGGCGCTTTGACATTCGTGAATTCCCGTTTTGAAATTTTTCTTTCCAGGACTTGACCGATTTTCTCTATAATTCCCGGAACTTCTTAGACTTCATTTCTTGGCCCTTTTAGTGTGCAATTCTATCTCTTTTATGCTTATTTCATCTCCTTTTCGCCATTTCTCCATTTCTGACCGCTGTGACACAAAAGAAAGGAAAACGACCCTAATACTATACTAAACATAAATAAAATGAGTAAAATACTAACTAAAAATGACTCAAAAAGTGTATATAAAATACACCGATCAGTATACATAATCAAACTCTTTCCAAGCTTGGTCATCCATTGGATGTTGTAAAATTCGATTTTTTTCACGTCCATCAGCATGCCATGTCATGTACTTCGCCCTCTCTTCGCACATAAATAACCTTTGCAATATTTTCTTTATTGGAAAGTACCTAAGGATCTTATTAGGAATCCTATGGATCTTTCCATTTTCATGTTGTGTGTCATTCTCTGTATCATTCGACTTCCATCGTGGCGTCTCACAAACATGGCAGCTTGTAGCATTTGCATGTTCTTCCCAATACAACATGCAATCATTGGGGCATGAATCTATCTTAGTATAATCCAACCCTAGTACTTTTAATACACTTTTCGCTTCATTAAAAGACTTAGGCAATTTTGCATCGGGTAACACCTCCCTTACAAGCTCTAATATATCAACAAATGCAACATTGGTAAGCCTATGATCACACTTCAAAATAAATAGTCGAATCATAAAGGAAAGCTTTGAATGTTTCTTGCATCCGGGATATAGTTCTTTCTGACCTTCTTCAATTAACTTTAAAAACTTTTTTGCCTCGTCATTTGGCCCCTCTGTAAAAACATCACGAGCATCATTCAACAACCCTGTTATGTCATCATTGTAATCATCCATATTTGATTGTTCATCATGGTCCAGATTAGTTCTTTCGCTTTCAATTTCGATCCCTAATTCAGATAAATTATCTGTTCTTGACACAAAACCATTACATATTAGGTGATCTCTCACAACATTCTCATGCTGCTAATAACGATAGTGACAACTATCACATGAACAACAAATTTAGTTTCCTTGAGACTTTGTAGCAAAAGCCTTTTTAATATATTCGTCTACTCCTCGTTCATATTTATCACTCAATTTGACAGCCATCCACCACTCCTTAGTTCCACAATCCATTTCCTCAATGTAATATTTAGGAGACTAATAAACAAAATCTGAAAATACATACAGTAAAGAAATTAAATTACATTTTCTGTAATTTAATTTGGAAATACAATTTACAAATAAACAAAATGTTGAAAGAACAATGAATAAAATATGAGCAATTCGATTTGAGCAGTTCGACGATGCAACGACGGTAAAATCTGAGCAAATCTATACACATACAGTAATCTAACCTTGAATTAACAATGGTAAAACATGAAAGGGGAAGGTAAAACGACGGTAAAACATAATCTAACCTTGGAGAAGAGGGAAGAGCAGTTCGACGATCAGTGGTGTTGCTGCTGAACGCGACGACGAGCAAAGGAAGGGTAAGACGACAACGAGGTATGGTAATGCGACGACGAGCTGGGGGAAGAGGATGCGACGGCTAGGGATTAGAAAGAAGAGAAGGGCTAAGTATCGCGGGTGCTGAAATGAAATGCGACCCATCGTGTAATTTGGGGATATTAAAACATATGAACCATCGCATTAGCCTTGGACAATCGTTGCATTAGATAGGCTAATACGATGGTCGTGTTCGGGTGTTGCATTAGACGATATGAGTTGTTGCATTAGCCTATCTAATGCAACAGTCATAAATTATAACTTGAACCCGTCGCATTAGCCACATCTAACGCGACAGTACTACAATTGGCATTGCATTAGACCTATATAAGTCGTCACATTAGGTCAGAAATGTAGTAGTGGATTATATGTTGTTTTAGTTGCTTGAGGACAAGCAAGAGTCTAATTTTTTGGGTGTGTTGCGATATTTCTATATGCTTACGCAAGTGTACGTATCGTTCAAGTATTAAAGATCTGTAAGACTGAGTTTATCATCCACAGAGACTGGTTTGTCAAGTATCGGTTATCTATTCTATGGTATCTATTTGGTTGACGTTCTTTAGTTTGAGATTTATAACTAAGGATTAAAACTAAACAAAAAATAAATTAAAGATTCTAATACTTTGGGTTTATAACAGTTATGAAGGAAATAGGACTTCCAATCTCCTCAACTATCCACTATTTCACTTGTTAATGCAATGCTAATGATTCTTCTTCTTATTAAGATAGCAGGTTAACTAATCTGTCATTATATTAGGTTAGGACATCTGAAGCTCAACGCGTGCAGAAACTTTCTATATTTCTATGATAAGTTTTACCACACATGAGGATTAAGAACAATAACCTTAAATACTACACAAGTATCGGGGCTTTTCATCCACGATTTTAACCTATGTCTAGACAACTACAACATATTCATATCTCCCCTCTCGGATCTCGATTCGAAATCATATAAGTGATGACAATTAGTGATCAGTTAATTATCAAGCAATCACAACAATATTGAATAGATCCTAATATGCTGAAGAAAGAATCAATAACTATGCATTAACTATATGAAAGAATTTCAAGAAGATTCGACGGAAAACTCTACTAAAGTAATTAGCTTCTAAACATTGTCATGTCAAAAACTAAATCACACTCCAACATAAACTGAAATAAAATAAAGGAAAGAAAAGAACTTGAACAAGTTTTGTCTCAAATCTTGTGTTGTAGCCTCCTTCTTAGCCTCCAAAAGTATGATAAAGAATGAATAAAAGCTGCCTCTATAAGGTCAGGGTTTAGGGATTTTATAGCTGAGAAAAATTATCTTTCGGACCCTAAAAACCGTATCAAAATTCGGCCCAGAACGTGAAAATCCCGCCTCGGGGCCGTGACGCCGGAAGTACTGAGACGAAATCAGAGCACGTAGGATATTTAGCGATGCGGCGCTGCTGGCAGGCGCCGACGGCGTCACTTTCTCGAATTTTGTGATTTTTCATCAGTTTTTCGTCCGGACTTCTTCTATGCTTTCCGGGACTTCTTAGGCTTTTCTTGTGCAATTTCATCCTCAAAAGTAGTATCTTCTCCTGTATGACTGTTGTGACACAAACGAACGAAAAACACACCTAACACTATAATAAACGCAAAATAAAAGAGTAAAATACTAACTAAAAAGGACTCAAAAGAGTGTATAAAATACACTCAACAGGGTGTTAATGAACCGTGAAATTACAGTACATTGGATGCAATTTACTTAATTTTCAGTTTATCTTAGAGTATATTTTATGCGTATATGTATTGTTTTGTAGGATAAGGAGTGCAGAGATGAAATGCAAGTGAAAAGGAGCAAAAATGCCAGAAAACATGACCTGCGAATTGGAGGTCATACCTGCAGACCGCAAAAGAACCGCAAACTACTGCAGGGAATTAGAAAAGATGGACAAGAGCAGGGTCTGCGACGTGATTGCGAACCGCATGTCATGTTTGCGAACTGCAGACCAACCGCATATCATGTCACTGAAGACTGGGATTTTGACACGGCCTACAGTGAAATTGCAAGACATGTGAATCGCAAGTCATGTCTGCGACATGATCTGCGGTTCCCCGATGGTGATGCGGGGATATTTTTACCCAATTTGTGTGCATGATTTTTGAGAATTATAAATAGATGTCTAGGGTTTTGGGTCAGATATTCCTATGATATATTGTTCCCAATAGTTCAATCACTTCTTAATTATTGTTTTTAAGCTTTTGAGGAAAGATTGACATCATTTTGATTCCAATTTCAATTCAACTTTCAACTTTTTTGTAAGTGACAATGATTTCTCATTTATTTAATATTTTTTGTTCAATTATTATGAGTAACTAATCATATATCCAGGGTTGTGGACCTCAATGATGATATTAATGTAATGGTTATTTAAATACTTGATTAGGTTATTTATTATGCTCCATTAATGCTTCATTGTGTAATGATATCAATGGTGGCCAACATTGATAGTGTCAATAGCCCTTTATTGCTTGGAAAAGAATAGTGAGTAGGAAAATCATTAATGGCAAAAATTTGGGAATCTAACTCCCATTTAATAACCAAAGGTAGGAATAAAATGGTTAATTTGATAATAAAATGGGTGTATTGAATTTCACATCCTATGGCTTGGAAAAGCCTAGTGATGATATTTATCATCTAAGTTGGAAAACTAATAATAAACTATTGATTGGTCTATAGTCTAGTATAATAGGTATTTAATTAACATCAAGCTTAGCCCCAATTGCATTGATTCACCTAGAGGGATCACAATCCTAATCCTTCCACAACTTGAATTACCAATTTGAATCTTTCCGTTCTTGAAGTAATTAGTAGATCATTATCAAAACAAATAATATTTTCTCAGTCACATTTGAAATTTAGACAAATTATTGAGGTTTATAATTAAATTATATTTCTCTCGTCGTATTCCATATGGGATTCGACTCCAACCTTAGTTAGGTTCTATATTTGCATTCGACGATTTACATTCTTTTTGGATGTGTAATTTGAGTGTATCAGTGATATCATCGTCAATCTCTCCATTATTTTGGATAATAGATACAAGATATTTGAAACTTTCTTTCTTTTGAATGGAGCAATTTATTATGATTAAATAATTTGATGTAGTGAAAACACGTATTAATCAACTTTAGTTAAATTATAGAATATATATTAAAGTATGTGATGTATTTATTGATTTGGGGCGAGGCAAATACCCGAATGGTCACGGAAACGCTTCTTCTTCCCAGCCGCCTTCCCATTTGCCGTAAGTGCATTGCGAATAAATGAGGGCAATGTCATAGTATTTGTAAACAAACAATTGACCTTCTGGAAAGAAAGAGTATCGTGTTATTCAGTGTATCGATCACTTGTGCAGTCCAGTCCCTGTCCATAATTCAAAGCACCCACGTACACTAGTAGTCTGATAAAATTATAAGATTTGTCTTCTTCTATACCTACGTACCATAATGATTCATGCAGATGCAGGCTCTCATAAATTACTCTACCAACTATCCACCAAATTATTTAATCTTTGTTTGTTGGGGTTTGTTATTTGCGAGATACCGCATCCAGCTCAGGATTTCCGACTTCTTCCATAATATTCTTTAAAATATAAAAGAACTTTGAAATCTTATTTTTAACCTGGTTTTGGAACATAATCGATTAATATCCTCCAACTTATTCTATTAGTATTGTTGGTAAAATATCGGACATTATTGATTAAGAATAAATAAAATAGTAAAAACCAACTTATAGAATCACAGTTGTGTCGTGATAAGTCATTGTCTTGAAAGCGATTTCAGACCGACTACGGTGTAAATTGTTTAGCCCGATCGCTCTTCAAGGTTCCACGGCACTTTCGGATACTTACACTAATGACTGAAAGTTTAAAGTTTGCACAAAGTAATTTTGCCCAGTAACAGAAGAAGGAAAAAGAACTTTGAAGAAGAAGATATATTTTTCCTTGTGTTAACAAGTGAAGTTTCTATCGGTATTTATAGATAGGTTGCAAGGTCTATGTAGTGAATATTGTGATCTGCAACATCTTGAAACATTCAGAAAATAAAAATTGAGATCTGAAACGTCTCCAAACGTTCAGGGAAATAAAACTGTCACTAAATTTGAGTATTTATGGATAATGACCGTTGCAACAATTAACTCTGAAGTAATGAGCTTTGATCGATTTCGGAATAATTGAATCCGTAGAATAAGTCTTGATCGGATTCGTAACAATCAATTCCGGGATATGAAATCTATGCCCGGACTTTAATCCGAAATAATTGGATCTGGTAGAATAAGTCTTGATTGGATTCTTAAATATTTGTGGCCCCCTTGTTTATAGATGTGGGCACTCTTTTTCTGACGGGACAACCTTCAGTAAAATTAACACTTATAATTAACGATTTTTAGGAGTATTGAAACAGCAAAATAAAGGGTTTGAAGCGTTGAAAACTTAGACTTCAAGTGATTTAATTTGATATATGGATCATAACTCAATTGATTATGTACTGATATATTTAATCATGTGAAATTAGATCATGTGCGACTATGATCTCTTTCTTCTCTTAAATCTTTTCAACTTGTTCAAAGCTACATTCCCCTTTTATAAACAACATCAGATTCAAGTATTATACCCTTTACACATTTTTTCCTTGTGCCAAATTCAAAACTTGAGCAAAGACGTAATACTTCGCTAAAACAATTCGGGGCTTTACATTAAAACGTCTTTGATGATCTTCCCTTGCTTCAATTTCATATGTTTGCCTTCTCATGTACGTTTTTGTTGTGATTGGCTGTCACGGCCCAATTTAGGACCATGACAGACGCTAAGGGTAGAATTTTAAAGCAAATCTTAACGGAAATTTATAGAAAATCGGACAGAATTTTTCCTGTTTTAGGACCATTCAAAAAAATTCCCGTCTCAAAATCATCAACAACCAACCAATATTGTCCATAATAAATCACTATCCTCATCAACTAACCATTCGCAAATCTATAATACTAAATTCATCACCATATACGAAGAAGTCTAATGCTACTCACAAGTCTATAAAATTTAAATAATACTCATGACACTAGTAAAATGACCAATAGAGTAACTCTAAGAGTTTTCAAAAAAAAAAAAGGACAATAGAAAATAAGTGACTTCTTGCCCACGCGAAGCAATGTGGGGATCACCAGAAACTGTCAACGAGTACACTCTAATTAGTGAAATCCTCACCAATGTCACCCGCGGTTTCTGTAAAAAACAAAATATAGCGAGGAGTGAGACGTTAGCTCAATAAGTAATAACACTTAACCACGATCGTTTCAATGGGGACAAGTAAGAAAACATGTTCATATAATATTCAAAGAATATCATGAGATAAATGCCCTTTCATAACAGTAATCAGTCTCGTCTATATTTATGTAACCAGAAATCAATTAACAAAATCAGTAATAAACTCTGTAAACACTGTCATATCAAATTTTATGTTTGGGAGGTTTTCAAGAAAGGATCATGTAATCAGTATCTATGTGGACCCCTTCGTAAAAGGAGCCAAATATGTCAATAGGTCCCTACTCGAGGGAAAACGATACATGTGTGCTAGTTCTACCTTCCCACTAGTGAGAGTTGTAACTGTAATCTGTAAATACAAGGTGCACCAGGTCTAACGAACCTGTCGTTAGCTACGGGATCCTTCAAGGTCTACTCCCATTTGAACTTTTCTTTGTAAACAGTAAATACTCGTATGAAAGCATTTTCAAAATAGTACAGGACATTTCAATTCTTATCAAATCATGTAATTTCATTTTGGTAACGGTAATCATATATTATGTACCAGTAAAATATGTCTGATAACAATGAGAACATCTAAAATATCGGTAACATCTCATATAGATATTTCGATATCATATCAAGTAAAAGAATTTGTCCTACATGTCGTTTCAAAGCATCAGTAAAACATTGATCGGTGTATTTTATATACACCTTTTGAGTCAGTTTTAGTTAGTCTTTTGTCCCGTTTTGCACATATAAGTGTCGTATTAGGATAATTTTCCTTTCTTTTGAGTCAAAGTGGTTAAAATGGTCAAATGGCGGAAAATGAGCTAAAAGAGGGCAAGAGAGATGCGAGTGAAAGCAGAGAAAATGGCGAGCGAGGTGAAATCGGACCAGCGCCTCGGCGCTCCTGCGAACAGCGGTCGCGCGCCAGACCGAGAGGTTGCGAAGACCAGCGCGCGGTGCCCTCGAGCAGCGAATCAGGCGCGGCGCCTAAACATCAGAAGCTACGAATTGCAGTGGCGCCGAACGAAGCGATATCGGCGCGGCGCCAAAACACCGACGGATTGCGGAACTTCCGCATGGCCCATCTGCGAGGCCGCGGCAGCCGGAAAAATTAGGTTTTGGGCGAAATTGCAGGTGGGCACGAAGGAAAAGAGGAGCGGTTTCGGCTATAAAGGAGAACCTAGCGATTTTAAGGGTTCCACTTTCTTGTGACACTGAGGCTTCTTGCTTAGAGATTGGAGACCATAGTCTAGTAATTTCTTTTCCTTTTCTTTACTTTAATTCGGTTTTGTATGATGAACATGGGATTAGTTCTTGTCATATCAATGACTAGGAACTAATTCCTCTATAGAACTTTCCATGTTAAATCTCTAGAAACTTTTGTTATGAGTTAATGCGTGCTTATGGTTATTTTTCTTATTGTGAGATCTATCGATATTTGAGTTGAATTCTTGGTAATTAATTGACAACTAATTATCAACTATATGATTTCTAATCAGTTAGAAAGGGGATTGTGAATATCTTGTAAGTTGGATAGACATTCTTGGATTGGGGATGAAAATACCTCAATTATTTATGTAGCGTTAATGAGAGGCTTAAAAACCCTAATTTTCGCATTGTGCGTGACGGTTAACTAGGTTCTTGTTCTTAATCCTCCTATAGAGTTATCCTTATCACCGAAAGGTAGGTAAGGTGCAATACTGGGGTTGAGTGTTTATATAACCCTAACGGGAGTATAAAACGATTTAGTGAACCTGCTTTCTCCAAAAGAAGAAGACCATAAGCTATTGCATTAATAAGTAGCATAAGCGGATAGTGAGGAAACGTGGAAGCCCTATTCTCATCACAACTGAAGTAAACCTTTAAAGTTAAAATAGCTTTTATAATTCTTAGTTAAAAAACAACAAATCTAAATATCAATTTACCAAATAGATACCACAAAATAGATAGTTGGTAATTGAACCCTAATCCTTGAGGACGATATTCGGTCTTATCAAGGCTATACTATTTGTCACGATAACGTGCACTTGCGTTTAAAGTGTGTGTGCATCTTCTGTAGCGTCAAGTTTTTGGCGCCCTTAGAAGTGATTAGGCATAGTTCAATATCAAATTTATCTATTTTTAATTTCTAATTTGGTTTTATTTTTTCTTTAAATTATTTATTTTATTTTCTTTTGAAAAAAAACAAAAAAAAAACAAGTGTCTTAGTGATTCGTTGTTGGTTTTGATTCATCTCGAGGATCCTTAAGACATGGATTTCTCTGTCAATATGATCGAGCTCGACCATAGAGGAAGAGAGGAGGAATTACGAGAAGCTATACTCGGTCTCACGGTACCAAAATCAATTCATAGGCAAGCGAGAATGGCCATGAAGAAGTTGGAAAGCGCAAATAGCGAGAACTTCGCGATCATATTCAACAAATAAACGAAGAGCAATCTGCACTGGGAAAGCAATGAGAAACACAATGTCGGGCAATTGACACGAAGGATGCGAATCGGGGAGATAGAGAGTTCGCAGCGGCAGTGAACCGCGCCGATGGCGGGCGCGGCGCGAAGATGCGAGGCAGTGCGGGAGAGTGAGCGCGGCGCGAAGAAGCGGCGCGGCGCGGAACCAATCGAGGTGATTTTGAGCAGCGAACAACAAATTGAGAGCACGAACCACGCTGACTATTGAGGAATGCGGTGAGATAGTTGGTGTAGAGAAGAAAAGATTGCGAGATCGATTATTTACCTTCTTGGATTACGTGGAAATTCTTTTCTTGCACCTATTACGGAAGAAACACCACTAGCTATCACGGTGATTTCCAATTAGGAAGCCCATACCATCAGGTACCCCACAGAGTTGAGAGATGTAGAAATTCAGTTCCTACATTATAGAAAGAATAAAAGACAAGCCTACTTGGGAGATAATTGGATATGTAAGGCTCTTGTTTGAACAAATGGTCGTAGGAAATTGAGACTACTGACAATAACTCTGCGGATTAAGCGATTCGCGAAGTATCAATGGGCACTCGGAAAGGTTAATTGCGTCAGGCTAAAAAGCGTAAAAGACATCGCTTGTTGGGAGGCAACCCGATGTTTTTAATTATGTTATTTTAATTTACGTCTTTAGTTTATTTTATTTTATCTAAGAAACGATCTCACGGTCTTGGGGTCTTGTGTTTGTGTTATTGTGAGCCTGAAAACAAAGCGAAAACGAAAAGTGAGCAAGCCGATTTCGAGAAAAGCGGGTAAGCGCGCGACTCGAGGCGAGCGCGGCGCCGAAGCGAGCTGCGGCGGAAAATTTCGAGAAAATTTGCTAAGTTTAGCGCGCGGCTGGCGCTCCATAACGGTCGCGTGCGAAAGTCCGAAGGCGCTTGAAGATTAGGCGCGGCGCCAGCGAGCAGCGGCGCGGCGGGAATCAAAACTTAAACGCCGAAATCAGATTTTTCCCAAATCAATTTCAAAACCTAACCCTTCCTTTCCAAAACCCACGAAAATCCGAAAATTTGCCCACAAAATCCTCCATAAATCCAACCACAATCAAAAATTCTTAAATTCCTAAAAACCCTTAGTTATCTCAAATAACAAAGCTCCGTTCCATAGCCTCGAACCACCAATTGAAACAAAAGCGGCTTGAATCTTACCGAGAAAAAGGTAATCTTTTTACGTTCTTGAATCCTTTCTTTGAAGTCACGAGGTAGTAGTTTGAAGGGGTATTGTAGTTGAAGTAGTTAGTACTGAAAAATTGATTGTGAAGTTTGGAGAAAGAGTAGAAAAGGAGTGTGGGTATTGGGTAGAAAAGTTGAAGTTTGGGGGTGTTGTGTTATTGCTAGTTGTTGATTGTGTAAGAAACATTGTGCCACTAAATTGAAAGCTCGAAACTATTTGAACCCATGGCCACCGGGAAGAGAAGAGGCTCACATCCACTGACCCAGCATTCACGATAATACTAGATTTGTGAGCTACGAAGCATTCGAAGATACAAAAAGCTTGATACGGACCCATAATACGAGAAGGGAATGGACTACGGAGAGTCATATGGGGAGGAAGATGTTTATGAGCCCATCAGGGCTATGATTGAGTTAAGGGGTGGAGGAGATTCATAAATCCGGAGAAGATAGCACCGATGAACACACAATGATGGTGCGTGAATTTTATGCCAACTTTCGGAGAAGGTGGAAAGGGGATGCTTTGTTAGGGAACTTATGTATGCGTGACGAGAGAATGTAAATTCACAATTGAAGGCGGTTGATGTTGAAGAAAGAAGTGATTGGAATCACTTTAGAACATGGTCGAAGCGCGACCACATCGTGGAATGCTGTTGCGAACAGTGAGCTACCGTGGGGCTGTTTTTGATATTGGGAGAAATGGATCAAAACGAGCAGTGCGATTCAACAAAGTGGCCAAAGGTTGGCTATATTTAAATCGGCGCGCGTGATTCCATCCACGCTTCACGCGAGTGCGGAGGATAGGATTAAAGCGGTATATGGAATTATGAGGAATGGCGATTGATGTGGGGAACGAAATAGTGCGAGCATTGAAGAAATCAGCGAGTTGGTGACAACGGTAGATTGGGACACGGTTCACTTATTACGATCCTACGCGTGAGTGCGGTCCCAAGACTACCCACCGACACTCGTAGAGAAACCAATGCCCGGTGTCACGTGGGATAGTGCACTCTTTCCCGGACCAAGCCCCGTGCAGAGACGGAATCTGACCGGCGGCGAATACCGCCGTGGGCGAAGATGAGCACGAAATAGGGGATCAATATGGCGAGGACCTGCCACCGGCCAACGCGAAGCGAGAACCTTAGCGCCGCGATGGAGCAATTGTTTCAAAATCGAGATAAGGATGATGCGGACCTTGGACCGCGATGGTACAAGGGCGGTGAAAGCAGGCAACAAATCAACGAGTTGAGTTCTTGTTCAACTTGATGGTCGATCGTTATCCACCGCCACCACCACCATTTTAGCCAAAGTCTGTAAGTGTCTTATTTCTTTTATTGTCTTTGAGTCTACACACATTGGGGACAATGTGTGATTTAAGTTTGGGGGTGTTCTATTTGTGTCATGTTATGTTTTATTTTAGTCTTTTTGATTGTTTTATGTTTATTTTGAGTCACAAAAAAAAAATTCTTTTTTGAGTCATAATTGTCTGTCAAAGATCATGAATGTTGTAGTTGCTAGAAACACCTAGTGAAGGAAGGTAGAATAATGTAACGGAATTGAAGCAACAATCTAAACACCTAAGTTAGATATGCCAAAAACTCACAGAATCTGTCTAGTTGGAGTTTCTTGCTTGAGTTATGCATGCTAAATGATAAATACTTATGTGTTATGATTGTTTGCTATTTGAGGCGAAATAGTTAGGATATGCATGTTAGGGAGATGACTCAGGCATTTCTTTGATAGCCAATTCTTACCATTCTTTTCTAGCCCGTACTTTAAAAATATCCTAGTCATTTGAGCCTAAAGTTGAAACTTAACTTCTTTGACACCATATATTCCCATGGTACCATAAGTGAAAATATGAAATAGTGGAATACATTGTGTTAAAAAAGAGACAAAAAGAGTGAATAAGTGCATTGCTTTGATACAAAAGTAATAAGAAATAGGCAAAGCCTAAGTTTGAAGTGCTTGTCATTATTATATACTTCACTCTCCCAAAACAAAAGAGGGGAAAGATAGAATCGAAATGAAGAAAAGAACAAAAAGAAAAAGGGAAATATTGAAAAGCTGAAGAGCTTATGGTACACGAAATGAGCCTAAATTGCCTATTTTTATCTACCTATACCTAAGCCTACATTACAACCCTTAAAGTCCTGAAGATCTCTTTTATGCATATCCAGAATTAGTGGAGAAAGAATTTCAGAGGTTTTCCCTGACTTTGTCCGTGTCAACAAACAATTCGAAATACCTCGACTTTTTTAGAACAGGTCCGAGTCAAATAGCAATGATTCGAAGCACTTCTTTTTACACTATTTCGGAAACCCAAGGACTCAATCGTATGGATATGTAAAATACAGGAGGATGCTTGCCTAGCAGGAAAGGGAGGGAAACGGATACTCAATTTAAAGTGAGTAAAGCAAGTAAGCATGCCATAGGAATTCTTAAATTTATATGCATGATTTAGTATATTGACTTCCATTAAAGCATGATGAATAGGAGTTTGCGAAATATCTAGCTTAATGTGCTGAAATGTCATGCTATATGTTCCTGCATATTATTTTGCTAACCTTCATGTTTTTCTAGTTAACACTAATGCAGCAAAAGTAATCAATGGCAGTGAGTCTTTTATTTTCGTTTCTTTGAGTCTTTTATTTTATTTCTTTCTATCTTTGCTCGAGGGCGAGCAAAGGTTAAGTTTGGGGGTATTTGATCGGTGTATTTTATATACACCTTTTGAGTCAGTTTTAGTTAGTCTTTTGTCCTGTTTTGCACATATAAGTGTCGTATTAGGATAGTTTTCCTTTCTTTTGAGTCAAAGTGGTTAAAATGGTCAAATGGCGGAAAAGGAGCTAAAAGGGGGCAAAAGAGGAGATGCCAGAGCTGAAAACAGAGAAAATAGCGAGCGGTGAAATCGGACCAGTAGCGCGGCCTCCTCTGATCAGCGAGCGCGGCGCCACTGTCGAGAGGCTGCGAAGACCAGTGCGCGGCGCCCTCGAGCCAGCGAATCTGAGGCGCGGCGCCTCGAACAGCGAATATCGGGCGCGGCACCAAAACACCCGACGGATTGCAAAACTTCGCGCGGCCCCATCTGCGGCGCAGCGCGTCTGGAAAAATTAGGTTTTGGGCGAAATTGCAGGCGGGCACGAAGGAAAAGAGGAGGCGGTTTCGACTATAAAAGGAGAACCCTAGGCAGTTTTTAAGGGTTCCCTTTCTTTCACAATACAAGGCCTCTTGCTTAGAGATTGGAGACCATAGTCTAGTAATTTCTTTTCCTTTTCTTTACTTTAATTCAGTTTTTGTATGATGAACATGGGATTAGTTCTTGTCATATCAATGACTAGGAACTAATTCCTCTATAGGGCTTTCCATGTTAAATCTCTAGAAACTTTTATTATGAGTTAATGCATGCTTATGGTTATTTTTCTTATTGTGAGATCTATCCAATATTTGAGTTGAATTCTTGGTAATTAATTGACAACTAATTATCACTATATGATTTCTAATCAGTTAGAAAGGGGGATTGTGAATATGTTGTAAGTTGGATAGACATTCTTGGATTGGGGATGAAAATACCTCAATTATTTATGTAGCGTTAATGAGAGGCTTAAAAACCCTAATTTTGCGCATTGTGCGTGACGGTTAACTAGGTTTTTGTTCTTAATCCTCCTATAGAGTTATTCTTATCACCGAAAGGTAGGTAAGGTGCAATACTGGGGTTGAGTGTTTATATAACCCTAACGGGAGTATAAAACGATTTAGTGAACCTGCTTTCTCCAAAAGAAGAAGACCATAAGTTATTGCATTAATAAGTAGCATAAGCGGATAGTGAGAAAACATGGAAGCCCTATTCTCATCACAACTGAAGTAAACCTTTATAGTTAAAATAGCTTTTATAATTCTTAGTTGAAAAACAACAAATTTAAATATCAATTTACCAAATAGATACCAAAAAATAGATAGTTGGTAATTGAACTCTAATCCTTGAGGACGATATTCGGTCTTATCAAGACTATACTACTTGTCACGATAACGTGCACTTGCGTTTAAAGTGTGTGCATCTTACCGCGCATCAAACATCTTATTTTCAAATCACGTATAAATCATGCAGGTTATGAAAACACAAAGTGCAGTAAGATTACTACTCACGGTACTCGTGTCGAAGAAACCAACTTGTCGTCTCGAGCAATTCTCATGACTTCCTTCGATCAATCTATAATCACATTATATCGCTTTCGTGTTAATATCCTCATTTTAGGCTAATTCATAACTGATCGGTGTATTTTATATACATCTTTTGAGTCATTTTTAGTTAGTCTTTTGCCCATTTTTGTACAAATATGTGTCGTCTTAGGATAGATTTTCTTCCTTTTGAGTAATAATGGTTTAAAGTGGCACATTGGTGAAAAGAGGGTAGAAATAGAGGTTCCAGAGCTCAAAAAGCTAAAAAGTTGGCAACCCGGGCGAGAAACAGGGCGGCGCCACCAACCAGCAGCAGCAGAGCGCCACGGCGCCCAAAGAACAGAGAGCCGCAGCAGTTTCGGCGCTGCGACGCCAGTTGCAGGGTCGCGGCGCCAAGGCGGGAAAATTGCCAAATCCGAATTGAAATGGGCCAAGGCCAAGAAGGAAAAGTTGTTGGACGTTTTTTAGGTTATAAAAAGGACCCTTAGGTCAGATTTTGAGGGATCCAACACTTGACAATTCATCACAACTTGGAGATCAAGATTGGAGACTACTTTTGTGTAATTTCTTGTTCTTTATTTTATTTCTTTTTAGTTTATGTTGGATATTAGTTTAGTTCTTGGCATGTATATGGCTAGGAACTAACTTAATTTAGGGTTTTCCATGTCGAATCGCTTGAAACTTGTTCTTACGAATTAATGCATGTTTTGGTTCCTTCTTATTATTGTTGAGATTTATTCAATATTTGTTTTGATTGCTTGGTAATTAATTGATAACTAATTATCATAACTTATATGATTTCTAATCGAAATCCGAAAGGAGAGATTGTGAATATGCTATAGCTGAATAAACATAGGTTAAATCGTGGACGAAAGTACCCCGATACTTGTGTAGTTTGATAGGTTATTGCTCTTAGTCCTCCTTTGTAGTCAATCTTGTCATCGAAAGATAGAAGGGTTCTACATTGGGGTTGAGTGTTTATATTACCTTAACAGGAGTATAAAATGACTTAGTTAACCTGCTATCTCAAAATAGAAGAAGAACTATAATTATCTGCATTGACGAGTAAAACGAGCGGATAGTTGAGGAGATTTGGAAGCCCTATTTCCACCATATCTGAAGTAAAATAAAGTAGTTTAGTTAGCGTCTATAATCATAGCTATAAATAATTCATCAAATTATTGGTTGCCAAATAGATACTACAGAACATAGGTTGATAATTGAACACTAATCTCTGAGGACGATAACTCGGTCTTCTAGACTATATTACTTGTCACGATACGTGCACTTGCGTTTAGTGTGTGCATAAATCGCGCATCAATAACTAATTTAAATTATCCACCCTTGGGGATTAAGTTTGCTTCTTAATTCGTCGTCTTAATGTTAGGTTCTGTGTCATGACATTTTCCCTAACATATCATTCTTCGTACTAAGTCCAAAACAAAAAATGTCGGCACAAATGTCTTGACATTCTGGCCGACATTCTGGTAGCAGTTTTTGCCTATCTTCACGGACAGTTTTCTTCAGGAAACTGATATTTGTTTTAAACGTGACAAATCAACTGTGCAAGGAGTCTTCAAAACTGATTAGGATCGATGAAGACCAAGTCCAAGAAGTTCCACAACTTGAGGAGCAAGACGTGTAAGAAACAGTCCACGCAGTTGAGAGTTTTCAGCCTTAAGCCACTGCTCACGTGCTCCACCTTTTGCTCAACTTCTACAACAGATCGAGGAGTCTTTTCAAGTGAACTCTCTACTATAAATAGAGAGGTCACTTCAAGGATTCAATGTCCAGAAAATTACAAGAGAAAAGATCGAGAGAGCTCTCCAGATTTTAAGATAAAAACTGGATCAACAAGTGTTGCATGTCTTTGTGACGACATTACAAGTGCGGCCTAGATTCTAGATTTGTTCTTTCATTGAAGCAATTGTAATGAGGTGTTTGTCAATTCTATTTTAGATAGATTTTTCAGGCATAAGTCATATGCGACTTAACCTTTTTATTCCTTTTGTAATCTATTGTAACATTGTAAAAGAAGAAATATTTCAATAGTATATATATATATATATATATATATATATATATATATATATATATATATATATATATATATATATATATATATATATATATATATATATACACACACACACAATACATTTGGTCATTGACCATCATGGGTTATATTAATATATAACCTATGAAAATTAAATTTTTGCGTTCTTTACTCTATTCTGCTGCATTTTAAACTCTTACAAATGTTTTTTTCTTAAGTTTTATCTTAGTGTCGCCACTTGTGTCAGACGACATTTTTGCTGACATTCGACACTGTTTCAGCATACTACTTTTGTCTGTTTTGCTGTTTTGATTTTAATTAATCCATAGTTGTACCCCGGGACCCAACAAGTGGTATCAGAACCGACACTTAACATAATAAGTGCTAATGTCCTTTTACTTTAACTATGGATCCGGCTAATCCAAATATTGATAGACTTCCTATTTTAGATGGATCAAATTATCCTTATTGGAAAATTCGCCTACGTTCTCATATCAAATCCATTGATGTGAGATCATGGAGATCAATTATCAATAGATATATTGTCCCTATGCTTCCACCGGACGAGGAAGGTGACATATTACCTAAGCCTGAGGTCGAATGGAGTGCGGAAGAAACCAATAGCGCAGGCTTCAACGAAAAGGCTCTTAATGCTATTTTTGGATGGGTGTATCTTTATATATTCAAACTCATCCAAAATTGCTCAACTGTGTCACGACCCGACCCGACGGGCCGCGACTCGACGCCCTAATTGGACGACATTACACTAACCTGTCACATAATCAACTGGCACTTAAGGGTAATAGAAAATTCGACAGCATAATGTTGTATCTATAACATATACTCAAAGTAGGCGAGCCGACAAGGCTGCCTTACACAACTAACCAACATGTCACAACATGCTAACCGACTAGGCTGCCATCAAATAACGTCATATAAATAAGGTAACAATCAAAATAGGCAAGCCGGCAAGGTTGTCACAATATACGGGAACATCCCAAAACGAGTGCAACAATACAGCTGGCTAAAATGCATAAACCATCCACACAACTCCAAAACACGTCTACCACCCACAACTGTCTACAGACCTCTAAGAGTATGACAACGACGTATGACGGGACAGGACCCGTCGTGCCCATAAATATGTACAATCAAAATAAGAGAGGTTATGTACCAAAATACTTGGCTCCAGAACAATGGAGCTCTCCAACAGCTGAATAGATTTCCTAGACTGGAGGATCACCTATCTGAACACCAGAACCTGCGGGCATGAACACAGCCCCCCGGGGAAAAAAGGGGATCAGTACGATAGATGTACCAAGTATGTGAAACTGAAAAATACTGTAATTGAAATCATAACAGTTCAACGTATAACATGAGGCAAGTATGAAATCAACATAACAGTATAACTGTGTCTTATCAAATGAGAGTAATGAAAATCAGTTCTTACCTTTCCAAAATATGCAAGTCATGCCAAAATCATGAACTCCTATCCTCAGGATATAATAGCACGGGACTCGAACCCGTCTAGGTACTTATATATCATGGGACTCGAACCCAAGTTAGTATATATATCGTGGGACTTGAACCCACGGAAGTGTATGGAGTAATATAATATCATGGGACTCGAACCCGCATCATGGAGAGCTAGTCCATGGAATAATAATAAACCGGGAGTTGAACCTGCTTGGGACTCGAACCCAAGTAATATAATAATAGTAGCCAGGACTCGAACCCGGAACATACAATATAGTGTCGGCCATCTATGTGATGGACTCGGTGAATGTGTAATAAGACTTGGCACGAGTAGATATCATGAGCAACTATATGCAATTAGAAATCATTTTTTGACTTTCGATAATATCATCATAATAAACTCTTTTACTGAAAATCATAGGCACTTATCATAACAATTATCCTTTAAAACTAATTTTGTAAGAAATCATGTACGTCTGCCGTACTTTTATTAAAATCATGTCAAATGAAAGTTTTTCGCAAAATCATGCCAAAAGAAAGAAGGATAGTCTCACATACCTCTTAGTTGCTCAACCAATGCGATACTAGGATACGCCTCGTCTAGTATGTCAGCCTATAATAATAGTAATACGACCATTAATTCTAGGACTTCTAACGTAAGTTATTTTGAATAACGACTTCCTATTTCTATAAAAATTTGGACAGCATTTTCTCTGTTTATGTGTGTATCCTCAATTAACCAACAAGCCAAATTAAACCAACAATCACAATCATTTCAATGTATAATCAAATTAAGCCTGATATACTTCATATACGCGATCATACAACCTATCTTCTCTTTATGTTCCTAAAAGACAACAACTTCAATAATCAAGGCGACTATCACACTTATTTATCATGTTCATCCAATCCTTAGTCATGTTAAAATAGTTTATGGAAGCAACCCAATCTTCTAGCAACATCGAAAGATTCAAGAATGAGAATTTGCACTTTCCTACTCTTTAATTCCTCCAAAGCATGTATAGGAAATTACCACAATACATATGCGTGTTTATAACTTAATTTCCAACATCATAATCTTAACAAAACAGACCCTAATACGACACAACCACGTTCAATAATTCCACCAACCTTCCGGCCAACACACTATTCAATTCCCACACTTTTTCTTAATTCTTAGAATTCAATTTCATGTTTCAACATTCTTATATAAACAATTACAACTTAAATCTCAACGTTTCCTTCAAATTTGTAGCATGCAATTAACAACAATAACAACAATACTTAATTTCAATTTACACAAAATTAGTCCCCTCAATTCGGCTATAATCAATGTCACCACAACCTCATGCAATCTCACCCCTATTTTTCCTTAATCTAAGTTTAATTCTCAACACAAGTTCTATTCTTAAATTACCACAACATGCAACTTAAATTATATCATAAGGGAAGGATTTTACCTTGATTTTAAAGCCAAATCAGTCCCTTAAGTCCGGCTACTGCCCAGCCCGCGTTACCCACGGTTTTTGTCAATTTGTTTGCCTAATTTTTCACTTCTTCAACTCTAATTCGACATGCATGAACCCCACCATGTTAACACATCATTTATACACATTTTCCTCCAAAAACTTGTCTCAAACATCCACATTTTTGGGCTTGAAGGTCACGACCAGAGGGCCGATTTTTTTTTGCCCAGTTTTTTTTATTTCTTGCCCACAATTTGGGTGTTGTTTTGATTCCAAATTTTTGTGAACAATGCAGTGTAAGGAGGGGGGAAATAACTATAATTTTGCTATGGGGAGGGAGCAAGAAATCGTTTGAAAAGAGGGGGATGATGGGAGTTAGAGAGATTTGCTAAGTGTTGAAGACAAGTGTGCTAATGCTTAGGGTAATATATTCAATTTTCAGATTTCCAATAATGCACTTTAGTTCCCCTAAATGTTACACTTTGCCCCTCTAATTGTTTATTTAACTAAATCAATCCCCGTAGTTCCAGGACATGTGTTTAAGAGAATGTACGGGAGAAAGTACGACTTTACAAATTGAAACGAAAGAAGGATTGCTTTTTCCTACGGAAAATGATTTCGAGCCTCGGGAAGGAAAATTGTTCGTTAATGAGAATTGAGTTCCCGAATTTGATATTTGAGACTTATAGAATTTATCGGAATTTCGGGAGATGAAATATTTTAGACCAACCGGAGGGCGACACGTGTCACCCTTAATGGGCCGAAGTGGGGCGGAAATTACCCAAGTCAAGAAAGTCACTTGGCTTGATATTGTTGACCACATCTCATCCACACAAGTGTTTTAATCTAGGCCCTTGGTTGTTGTATATATCCTATACTAGTGCAAGACAATTCTACACTTTGAATTAAATCAAGAACTTGATGTTCTTGAGGAGAGGCTCTTGGGTTTGCCTTGAGAGAACAAGAAAATATTTTCGTTTGTGGTTCATTAGTCACAAGACTGTAACTCAAGGTTCCTAGGGGTATTGTAAGGATATCTCAATAGAAAGATCTCGGAAAAACGACGTTTTTACGTTAGTCGCAAGGCGAAACCCTAAGGTGTTCTTCAACTTTGAAGATGGAACTTGGAGAGGAGTTCTTCATGAGCTTCTAAGTAGTGCTTGAAGCGGATTGGAACATAAGAAGAGGAGCTAAAAGTTGCTAAGGATCGACTTTTACGCTTGGGCATTATTAGGGCTTATTGAGGTAAAATATTCATCTTCTTAATGTAATTAAAGATTACAAGTTATAGTAGTTAAGAAATGAGCATGTGGTATATAGAATGACGTTTGTAAAGATTTGGATCATTTCGACATGTTAAAACCGAAAATGGACAAGTTAGCCATTTTTGTTGTAATCAATTTGGTCGATAGTTACAATCGTCGCATGTTAAGGAAGAAAGGATTCATAGTTATTGTAATTGTTATTATGTATATAACATATTGGAATAACAACTTGAATTGAAAAAGGAATTGAAAGAGAATTGATATTGTTATGGATAGTGTTATTGCCGAGAATGTGCCTTAAGGAATGGACAGTTTCGTATTAATTGTGGGGCTGAATTTTACACGTCCTGTTAAGGCGTGTAATCCCCTTTGGTTAGCTGAATTTATTGAGCCTTAAATGTGGCGTTTGATTATTGAATTCGGGCCTTGAAAAAGGTGGAAAAGTACGTAGAAACAAAGAAAGTGATGTCCGATTTTCCGTAGAATTTGGTGACGTTACACTTAGAATATTCTACGTTTGAAGCTAGAGGTTAATAGACATATTATGACCCTTATAGGTTGAAGTACTACGAGTAGAGTATTCTACTTGAAGGGTGGAAAAGCTAGCAAGGTTATAGTACTTTGGAGCATTTTGCTACTTGTCGATAATCGTCGCGAGGTATGTGAACCTCTTCCTTCTTTTGGCATGATTCTATGTATGAAATATACATGTGGTGTTATTTCATGGTTCCTTCTACTCTTAGAAGTAAGAGGTATGTATGTTGATTTACTCTAGGAAAAAGTTATGTCTAAGTTATCCTAAGTTCTTACCAAGTCTTATGGGGGATGTTGGTAAGAGTCGTTAGGAAGTATTTGGAGTCGAGTTGACTTTGCTAATTTACTGCATAAATGAGAATAAGTATCGAACAAGTCATTGCAGCGTTAATAAAAGAAAATGTATCGACAATCAATTATATTAAAATGAGTAAAATTCTCCATCTGCATAGAAACTAAGATAAGACAAAATTATATTACATTTTATAGATCATGGCTGCTTTAATAAGATCGTTATAAACGAGTATAACCTATTCACAACTCATAAAAGTATATGCTACTTAAATTAAAAGAGTTTATGTTATGAAGTTTTAAGACTATGAACCTTGATTTCTAAAAAGGTTATGAGACTCTACCTTTCAAGTTATGGGACTTGATTCTTAAAGAAAGGAATAATTTGATTTAAAAAGTTTGGTGGCCATGAATTATTTCAAAATTTAAGAGGTTTGATTTCAAAAGAGAATGTAACTTGAGTTTTCAAAAGAAGAAGTTAATTGATTTAAAAAGAGAAGGAGTTTTAAGATTCTTTTTAAGTATGTATGTACATAGTACTTTTGGGTTTAATTTTTCCTAAAGTAATAAGGAATAAAAGTGCCTTAAGTTCTCTAAAGTGAAAAGGTTGTTATAATAGCTTTATGGGAAGTTGTTATAACGACTTAAGAAGAAGTGAAAAGATGGTTTAAAATGTTATGTAAAGAGACATTATCGCGTCCCATGAATGGGTCGGGCAGTATACCTTTATGGGCAGACTATATGACATTATCGCGTCCCAGGAATGGTAAGGCGGTATACCTTTATGGCGGACTATATGACATTATCGTGTCTCGAGAATGGGTCGAGCGAGATACCTTTATGGGCGAACTATATGACATTATCGCGTCGAGAATGGGTCGGGCAATATACCTTTATGGGCGAACTATATGACATTATCGCGTCGAGAATGGCGGCGATACCTTTATGGGCGGAACTATATGACATTCGCGTCGAGAATGGGCGAGCGAGATACCTTTATGGGCGGACTATTTGACATTATCGCGTCCCAGGAATGGGCCGGACAATATACCTTTATGGGCAGACTATATGACATTATCGCGTCGAGAATGGGCGGCGATATACCTTTATGGCGAACTATATGACATTATCGCGTCAAGAATGGGTCGGGTAGTATACCTTTATGGGCGAACTATATGACTTTATCGCGTCGAGGAATGGTAAGGCGATATACCTTTATGGGCAGACTTACATGACTTTATTGCGTCCCAGAATGGGCCGGACAGTATACCTTCGTGGGAAGATTTTTTTTGAATTCGCCGTGTCCCACAAATGGGCCGAGTTACATTATCACTTATGGATAAATCAAGTGAACTCCAAAATGAGGCGTCCCTCCATAAAGGGCCGGATTATGTTATGCAAGATACGTAAGTTATATGTTTATGAACTCGATGATTTTTCCTAAGTATGTACGTAAGAAGTTGACTATAACTTTTATTGAAAAATGAGAAAAGATAATAAAGTGCGATTAAGTTCACGAGATTGTAATGACACGGTAGGATCCGGTATTTATTTTGTTTATATACTTGCCCATGTCATTCTTCTGTACAGTTATGATTTGTTTACTGTACCTTATTTCCGTTCTATATTCGGTACATGTTATGCGACCCCCGCCGAGCTGCGTTCATGCCCGCAGGTATTAGGTACACAGGTTGGTGATCCTCGCTCTAGAATCTCTGTTCAGTTTTGGGTAAAAGCTCCATTCACTTCGGAGGCTTACCTTTGGTTCGGATCCCTGGTATTGTCGGTTGTTGTACACTCAGGGGTATGGCGGGGCCCTGTCCCGTCACAGTTGTTATGTCAATACTCTTAGAGGTCTGTAGTCATATCTTGTGGGTCAGTTGTAAAGAAAAATGATGTAACTGCTTACGATTATATACATATATATGTCCAGGGAGGTAGCCTTATCGGCTAGCCTGTTGTTTATTTTCCTTTTAATGTATGTTGTGAGTTTCATGTATGTTCCGCTGATTATCTCTGATGTATACCTGTAAGGGTGCCCAGGTAAGGCATCAGTCGCGGGCCCGGGGCCGGGTCGTGACAAGTAGCACTGACGGCCGTATATGATCTTGAAATCCATCAAATGGATGTCAAGACAGCTTTCTTAAATGGAGAATTGGAGGAAGAAATTTACATGGAACAACCTGAGGGTTTTGTGGTTCCTGGTAAAGAAAGGAAAGTGTGCAGACTTGTTAAGTCACTTTATGGACTTAAACAAGCACCCAAACAATGACATGCGAAATTTGACCAAACAATGTTGGCAAATGGATTTAAGATTAATGAGGGTGACAAATGTGTTTACATTAAAAATACTCTAAATCATGAAGTCATTGTTTGTTTGTATGTTGATAACATGTTGATAATGAGTAAAGATATTGTCGATGTAAATGCTACGAAGCGTATGCTCGCTAGCAAATTTGACATGAAAGACTTAGGGGTTGCTGATTTGATCTTAGGAATTAGGATCCATAAAACTCCACAAGGTCTAGCATTATCACAGTCACATTATATTGAAAAAATATTTGACAAGTTCAAGTATTTAAATTTCAAAGTTGCAAAAACTTCAATTGATGTAAGTTTTGCACTTCAAAAGAATGAAGGTGAAAGTGACTCACAATTGGACTTTGCACGAGCTTTGGGAAGTTTGATGTATATTATGAATTGTACACGACCAGATATAGCATGTGCTATAAGCAAGCTGAGTCGATTCACGAGTAATCTCAATCAAACTCATTGGATGGCAATGAAACGAGTCTTGGGATATTTACAACACACCCAAAACTATGTTTTGCATTATAATAAATATCTCGCAGTACTTGAGGGATATAGTGATGCAAATTGGATCACCGGATCGTTTGAAGTAAAATCCACGAGTGGATATGTTTTCACCATTGGTGGAGGAGCAGTGTCTTGAAAATCATCAAAACAGACATGCATCGCCCGCTCTACAATGAAATCAGAATCTATAGCTTTAGATAAGGCCGGTGAAGAAGCTGAATGACTCCGGAATTTCTTAGAAGATATTCCATTCTGGCCCAAACCTTTGGCTCCTATATGTATACATTGTGATCAGCGAGAAATAGGTAGAGGCGGGGCGTAATGTATAACGGAAAATCTCATCACATACGACGGAGACACAATACTGTTAGACAACTCTTCTCTAGTGGCGTTATCACAATTGATTATGTAAAGTCAAGAGATAATGTGGCGGATACACTTACAAAAGGCTTATCTAGAGAGGGAGTTAGTAGATCATCAATGAGAATGAGGTTAAGGCCTAGGACAAGTCATCATGGCGGTAACTCTACCTAGCAGACTGGAGATCCCAAGAGCTAGGTTCAAGGAGATCAAACAAAGTTGTGGTAGCGGTTCAACATTGTCAAATAACTCAACCCATTCTCGGATGAAGACAATGTTCAGAAATAAGGATAAGACTTTATGGCTTGTTAATGAGTTAATAAAGCATTAAGGTTTTTTAATGGTTATCTAAATCTGGCAATGTATGACCAGATAATGTGGCTATAGGACCACATGTTTAGAAATTACCTATGTGAGTGTTAAGTGTAAGCCGCTTTAAAGGGGAATGACAGTAAAGGCCCATTCTCTATGCACTCATGAGATCAGGCGGTGTTCATGGCTGAAACGAACACAACCGAGAACGATAAACGGTTGAGGGTTGATTGTGTGTCTTATGTTGTCTAGGTATACAACAAAATTCGACGGTTCAAAGATATCAAATCTACCAATTGATCGAGTATATCCGATATAAGTTCACTACGGAAAGTTCAAAGGGAAACCTACTTATCCAAATGCAGTCAATTCTCGTTTGTATATCACACTCGTCCGTATATTCTTTTATCTTATAGTCATTCCCTATTCATGTGGGGATTGTTGGATTTTGATATTGGTGAATGAGAAATGATGAGATGAAAATTAAAGGGAGTAAAAGTCTTTTTTGTCCACATCAAAAAAAAGAAGGAAAAAGAGGTGTATATATTACATTACACCTTCTCTAGTTGCTAAAAGGGTTGAGAGGGCAAGGACCCCTCGCGCCGTCGTCGTCGCTCTCTCGGCTCGGCTCGTCTTCGACTTTGGATTTGGATTTGTCAAAAGATCGATTGATTGATAATCTTTTTGGACAAACTTTTCTTTAATTAATTAATTAATTAAATATTTAATCAGAATATAAATCCAAACGGATCGACCCAAGATCCGCGACCGACCCGTCTGGTTTATGTCCTTTTTCTTTTCGAATTTCCCTCCAAATTTTGGTGACTATTCTGAATGGTTGCAAACATTCAGAAATGATACCTCCAAAACCTATAAATTCTTGATTAAGATAATCGTTCTATCCTGGGAGGCGACATTCCATTAACCTCGAGTACTGTGAGGGGAATAATTTCCTTAAGGACACACTTTGAACTAATTGGACTCGATTATATTCTGAAATTATTTTCCAAAATAGATTATGTTTCGTCTACTGTTTTTCTTGATTAATTTACTGTTAAGTAATTTCTATACTGTGTAATCTGCTTTTTACTAAGTGTTTAAACAGATTGTGTTGAAACATTATTTTGGTCATATACAGATTATTATACCAACAAAAATTACTCATCTAAATAGGTAAATTTATAAAATATAATTAATACCTTATTGACTATGTAAAAAAATAAATTATTTTAGACTAAATATAAAAGTTAAAATTACAATATAATATGTACGAGGGAGTAATATTTTACACAGTTAAGTTCCACAAAATTCAAGTTGTGACTGCGTGCGTGCTAGTGTGAAAGACAATGAATTGTTTCAGTCGTGGCCTGATGGCCTCGTGGGTATTTTTCTGTGTTGAGTTGATCCTTTCAAAATAAAGTTCATTTGAGATTTGACTCAAAACGTGTACGTACGCAAATGAAGGTGTAAATTCAATTCAAGAAAATATTTCATCATGAAATCATGAGATATACTAATACCGTCTGCGTTTCAATTTAGGTGATATAATTTAATTCACCGTGGAATTTAAAAAATAAAATAAGATTTTTAAATTTTATATTCTAAAATAAGTTAAAGATATTTATTTGATTATAATTTATCTCGTTAAGCGAAAAATTTAAAAATTATAATTAAATTATTATAAAATAAAAATATTTTTTTGTTTTAAACTGGTTAAAAAGAAAAGTTTATCCTATCAAGCTGGGAGGGAGTAGTATAAAAGAAAACCTACTTTTCTTGGTTAATCGCACCAAACCAATCGAAATTTCCCATGCGGGAAAACCTACTTTTTCTGAACTACATTGTTTGAGAGAAAAGCAAACAGCTTGATTAATTCTTCTTGGTCAAAGCAAAAAAGAAAAAGGGCTATCTCGTCCTAATAAAAAAGTATTATTTTTTTTGAAAAATTAAAAAGTAAAGTGTGTCAGGGAAATGTAGTATAAAAGAGCCTACTTTTCCTGAGCTACACTTTGAGAGAAAAGCAAACAACTTGATTAAAAAACCCGTTTGAAACCGGTTATTAAAAGAAGCTTTTAGAAGTTGAGCTTTTCAAATAGAGTATTTTATCAAAAAGTTATTAGGTATTTGGTTATCAATAAAAAAAGTGTTTTTGACTTAAAAATATGAAAAGACAAAAGAGATTTTGGCTCTACTGGGCAAAAGTCCAAAATTTGAGTTTCTCCCAATAGAGGCCAAAAGTGTTTTTTTCAGCCAAAAACATTTTTGATCTTTCCGGTCAAACACCCAAAAAAAAAAGGCTAAAAATGTTTTTAGCACAAAAAAAAAACATTTTTGGTCATTTGAAAAGCTAAACCAAAAGGAATATCTCGTCCTAATAAAAAATCAGTCGATGGAAGTGAAAATAATTTAACTAAACATCTCTTCCTTAAATCGTTGGTTATAATTGGTGATGACTACAGTATCAAATCATTTGGGACTTCAATTATTAAACGTAATAGTTAGCCGATATATCAATAAATACTGAAGGTTGTACCATCAAACCTCTCTATATTTATCATTCGTTGTAATAACAATTTATGATGACGACTTGATTGTGTTTTGAATCGATTTTTCATGTTATATTTTACTTTTCTATTACAATATTCTACCTATAACCACTTTCATTTATTAATAACTTATTAGTGTATGTATTCGGAGAGGATGAAAATGTCATTTGACTTGCATGTTCTCCTCATAATAAACTAAGTAAAACTGTAAAAGTTAGTAAGATCTAAGAGGTAGCTAATAAAATACACTTAAACCAAGTCAACGATTAGGCAATGATATTCGACATACATTATTTTGCGTCACTACTTAGCAGGCTCGTTATTATATTTTTAAGGACTCGGTACGAAAAATAAAAAGAGACATTTTTTTTATTCACATAAAAAATTAAAATTAACTAATTAATTAATATTAAAAAAATTATTGATCAAAACATCAAATAAATGTATAGTAAACACTATATTCGATTCAATATTTTCAAATTCAGTACAATAAATTATAATGCTACGAAAGAGATAAATTAATGTCATTACATGAAAAAATTATAAGAAAAACTATCATTACATTAGACATAGAAAATTGATATCCTTGCATTTTTATCTGCAAAGTCATCAAACAATCTTTCATAATCAAGAATGTCTCGACAAATCTATCTAATGACCCTCTTTGAGACTTGATGAACTCTTCTTCGTGTCTTTTTTTTTTACGTTTTTAATATCCAGATTTTTCGGATATGAGGTATTTGTAATTCTCCTATTGAAACAAAAAGACAACCCAAATTTAATGTAATCATGTAAAATATAAGTCATCCATTACATACATTACCAATAAAAGTAATGTAAAATCTAAGTTGTTTGAGAACCATAAATTAAATATAATATTGAGATTTGAGAAATTTGAAACACTAAGCAAAATGGAATAAACATTGATGCAATCAATCCATGTTAATAGTGAATTAGAGCAAAATAATTCTCAAAATAATAACTTACCAAAAATATTTTTACTTGGAAGTTGAGATTTCTACAATAATTAATGGGAGAGCTTTTTTTGGATTATATTTGTGGTGTTTTTAAAGAGGGAGGGGGGGCTCAGGCCGACTGGTTGGGTTGGGGAGTTGGAAACCCAATGGATATTTATTTTTTGTTTAAAGAGGGAGGTGTGCCTGTTTTTTTGTTAAAAGGGGAGGGGGCATTTGGGTCGAGGACTTGTAACTTGGGCCTATATATGTTTAAAGAGGGAGGGGGAGCATATTTTTTGTGTTTTAAAAAATATCTTTTGCGTTGCTCATTAGATTCGAACACACGACCTCTCACTAGAAAATGATTTTGGAAGGAGCTCTCAACCGCTAAGCTACAGATCTCACTAATAAGATTAGAGATATTTTTAATACATATCTTAATATTTGAAACATATAAAATAAAAATAAAAATTCAGTGGCGGAGGCCCCGCCGGCCGGGGGGCTCTGTGCGGCGACAACACCTTGACCTCCCCAGGGACGACCCTGCTTCTTAGTACTTTTATTATCGTTTGAGTACAAATTATATTATTTTGAGCTTATTACGTGTTTTGTATCTGTATGAAGATCTTTGGACAAAAACAATTGGAAAAGAGCTTATTTGATGTAAGTTTAGATAACAAAATAAAGACCGGAGAATGGTCAAGCTCGCCTCTCATGCTCGCCTTGTGAGTAGCTTGATGATCGGTGTATTTTATATACACCTTTTGAGTCTGTTTTAGTTAGTCTTTTGTCCCATTTTGCACATATAAGTGTCGTATTAGGATAGTTTTTCTTTCTATTGAGTCAAAGTGGTTGAAATGGCCAAATGGCGGAAAAGGAGCAAAAAGAGGGCAAAGAGGAAGTCAGAGTGAAAGCGGAGAAAGTGGCAAGCAGTGAAATCGGACTGCGCGGCGCCTCCTGCGATCGAAGCGGGGCGCGCTATTATTCGAAGAAGGCTGCGAAGATTCAGCGCGCTACTCGAAGACGAAGCAGGCGCGGCGCTAAACATCCGAGAAGCCACGAGTTGCGGCCGCATGGCTCTCGAGCAGCGGTATCGAGCGCGGCGCCAAAACACCCGGTATTGCAGAATTTTAGCGCGCCGATAAAGGCCATGCGCCGACGCGGAAAAATTAGGTCTTTTGACGGATTTTTGGGCCAGGCCTGGAAGGAAAAGAAGGGAGACGTTTTAAACCTATAAAAGGAGAACCCTAGGCAGTTTTGAAGGGTTCCCTTTCTTGCACAACTCAAGATTCTTGACTTGGAGATTGGACACCATTAGCTTAGTAATTTCTTTTCCCTTTCCTTTATTTATTTCAGTTTTTGCATGATGAACTTTGAATAAGTCTTGTCATATTCATGGCTAGGAACTAATTCTCTTATAGGGCTTTCTATGTTGAATTTCTTGAACCTTATGTTATAACTTAATGCATGCTTATGGTTATTATTCTTATTGAGAGATCTATCCAATAATTGAGTTGAATTCTTGGTAGCTAATTGACAACTAGTTATCACTATATGATTTCTAATCAGTTACGAAAAGGAGGATTGTGAATATGCTGTAAGTTGGGTAGACGGTCTCGAGTTGGGGATGAAAATACCTCAATTAGATTTGTAGCGTTGATGAGAGGCTTAACAACCCTAATTTTGCGCATTGTGCGTGACGGTCAACTAGGTTTTTGTGCTTAATCCTCCTATAGAGTTACCCTTATCAGCGAAAGTTAGGTAAGGAACAATACTGGGGTTGAGTGTTTATATAACTTAACGGAGTATAAAGCGATTTCGTAAACTGCTTTCTCGAAGAAGAACACCATAAGTAATGCATTAACAAGTAACATAAGCGGATAGTAAGGATACATAGAAGCCCTATTCTCATCACATCTGAAATAATTCTTTATATTTACTTATCTTTAATAATTCTTAGTTATAAACAACCAATCAAGTATTAATTCACCAAATAGATACTAGAAAATAGATAACTGGTACTTGAACCCTAATCCTAGAGGACGATATTCGGTCTTATCTAAGACTATACTACTTGATACGATAACGTGCACTTGCGTTTAAAGTGTGTGCATCTACGCGCATCAAGTTTTTGGCGTTAGGGATAGGCAATAGTTCAATATCAAATTATCTATTTTTAATTTCTAATTTGGATTTAATTTTCATTTTTTTATTTATTTTCGGTTTCTACGAAAATCGAGTGCCGTGATTCTTTGTTTGTTTTGATCTTTCTCGGGATATCGGTTTATGCGAAGGAGAAGAGGAGCGACACTCTTGTTCCCTTGATCCGAAATTGAGAAAGCCCGCAAACGAGCGTAAAGAATCGGCCATTGCAACGTTGATAGAAATGGGCGGTGCTCCAACAATGCGAGGATGAGAGAAGGGTTAGGTGAAAATCAACTTAACCGGAGATCCTCGGCAAGTGCCAATAGATATGGAGGGCGTGGTTCGAATCGGCGAGAAGAAGTGCAGGAGATTATGTGCTACCAAGAGTGAATGGAGCACAGACTTGCATTAGGCTCCTCTGATAAGCCAACAATTTCGAAATAAAACCACGATTACGAGCATGGTGCGGCCTGATCTGATTCGGAGGACGCCATCTGAGGATCCACGTATACGCATAGCAAATTTCTTGGAGCTATGTGCCACTTTCGAATATAACGGCGTTCACGATGATGCGCCAGATTGAGGCTCTTTCCCTTCTCACCGAGGATAGAGCAAAAGTATGGTTGAATTCCTGCCGGTGATTCGATATTTACATGGCACGGTAGCACGAAATTCCTAGCCAAGTTCTTTCCACCTGTAAAGCGGAAAATTAAGAGGAGTTGAACAACTTCATCAGTGATGGAAGTCCTTATATGAGCATGGGAGAGATTCGAGGATCTACAGCGAAGTGTCCACACCATTGCATTGAGTTGTGGAACTTGGTTCATATTTTCTACAACGGTGGCGGTACAACCGTAACCATCATAGATGCGGCGCGGTGGGGCATTCATGAGAAAGCGACCACGCCACGAGTTATTAGAAGATATGGCCACTAACAACCATGTCACTTCAAGAGGCAACCGGTGGGAGAAGAAGCGTGGGGTCCGTAAGTAGATGCTATTCTTTGCTTTGAGCGCAAGTGGCTCTTCTAGCGAAACAATTGCAGCAACATCTTGTGTCGATGAATCGTGCAACCGCTAAAAAGCGTGAGATATGTGGCGGCCCACACACATTTGATAGGTGTCCTTCATGATCCCAACAACATCCCAATGGAGCGGCGAGTGTCAGCGGTGGTAACTACCAGAGGCAACAGAACAACCCTACTCAAACACTTATAATCCGGTGGAGGAATCACCCAAATTTCTCATGGAGAGGAGATCGGGGCGAGAAAATCGATGCGGGCCAACAAAACCAATATCGTGCGGCGAGAATCGGTATAGGGTCGATGCAGAACCAGCGATGCAGAATCAATGACCGCCACTCAAGCCCCCTCAGCGGCTCGATGCGGTCGTGAAAAACCGGATGAGCTTAAAGCGGCCATGACGGCGCACGCCAACGCCGACGCGATTTATAACAGAATCTAGATCCTCGTTGAAACTTGGAAACACAGTAGGGCGGCTAGCAGCGAGCAAACATCGAGCCCACGGGGACATTGCCAAGCAATGCGAGGTAAATCAGGAAGCAATATGGCGGTGCGGTTGAGAAGTGGAAAACAATTGGAGCAACAATAGCGCCAATAGTTGAGAGGAAGCGAGTTAAAAAGATAAGGTGGTGAACCTAGCCCGGTGATAGAAAACTCCGGAGAAGGAGTATCTGAGAAAGATTCCTTTCCCCGGAGATTACAAAGGAAGCGGTCGATAAACAATTTTCCAAATTCTTGGAGGTATTCGGAAGTTGCACATCAACATACCATTTATAGAGGCTTTGGGCAGATGCCATCTTACTTCAAGTTCATGAAAGAAATCTTGGGAAAAAAGAAACTAGTGAATATGAGATAGTAGCACTAATGTAAGAGTGTAGTGCTATCTTACAAAAGAAATTGCCACCAAAGCTAAAGGACCTGGAAGCTTTACACTACCATGCACAGTGGGCGGGGTGACTTGCAGAGCCTTGTGTGATCTGGGGCGAGTATAAATTTGATGCCCTATCGGTTTTCAAAAGATTGGAGTTAGGAGAAGCGAACCACCGTGAGTCTGACTAGCCGACGGGACGGTGGTTCATCCAGGAAGATCGAGGATGTGATTGTGAAAGGTAGGAAAATTTTTCTTTCTGCAGACTTCCTCATTCGGATATGGAAGAAGATGCAAATCCGATCATATTGGGAGGCCATTCCTAGCAACGGGTAGAGCCTTGATTGACGTTGAAAGAGGAGAGCTAACGCTAAGAGTGGAGAACGAAGAGATGGTGTTTAAAGTCTTTAAACACGTCATTGAGCCAAGCGTAAGTGGGTGTTTGCAATCAACACCACCAAACCCCATGCGAGCCATTGCAATGCAACCAAAGAATGATGAGCCCAAGAAAGCAAGCATGGTTTCTTTGAGATGACACTAAATGAGGTAATTGTTCGAACTCCCTACTACCGATAATGCTAAAAGAAAAGGAGAAAAAGGAAACGCCAAATGTGGCGGAAATGGATTAGTTGGGACTTAATCCACCCTGGGCTAGTAAGTCTAAGGAACTTGCGTCCGGCTAAAAAGACGTTAAAAACGCTTGTTGGGAGGCAACCCAGCGTTTTTAATTATGTTATTTCACGTTATTTTATTTTAGTTTGTTCGAAACGATCTCACGGTATTGGATCTTGTTGTTTTGTGATTGTGGTACAAGAAATTAAAGCAGGGACGAAATAAATCAAGAAAAGCAAGGATTTCGAGAAGCGGAGTAAGCGCGCGCGCCAGAGCGGCGCGGCGCAAAAGATCTGAACAGGCTCGGAAGTTTAAAGCGCGGCTCCGAGGAAGCGAGGCGCGCGGTAGAATTCGAAAGTTGGCGAGTTTAGCGCGCCTTTCGTGAGCGAGGCGCGCGAAAGTCCCGAAGGCGCGAGATGTTTGGCGCGGCTAAAGCGCATGTGGCGGGAATCAGAAATTTAAAACGCCAAAATCAGATTTTCCCAATTCCAACTTCAAACCTAACCTTCCTCCAAAACCACGAAATTCGAGAATTTGCCCACAAACCTCCACAAATCCAACTGACCACAACCTAAACTCTTAAAGTCCCAAAACCCTCAACTATCTCAAACAACAAAGCTCCATTCCATAGCCTCAACCCACCAATTGAAAGCAAGAACAAGCTTGGTCCTCTCATCAAAGGTAATCCCTATCTTTGTTCTTGAATCCTTTCATGAAGTCATAGGAGGTAGTAGTTGGGAAGAGTATTGTAGTTAGAGTAGTTTGGGTCTTGAAAAGTTGGTTGTGAAGTTGGAGAAAAAGTAGAAAAAGAGGTTGTGGGCATTGTTGAAGTTTGGGGGTGTTATTGCTAGTTGTTGAGTGTATAGGAAACATTGTACCACAAAAATTAGAAGGCGCAGATTTTGTTTATAAATGGCCACGAGAAAGAAGAGGATCCACATCCACCCCAACACCCCAATCTGATGAAAATAGGTTCGTGAGTTACCGTGCCTACCAAAGATACAAAAGACTTGATACTAGACGTAATTCCGAGAAGGGAATGGATTACCAAAGGGGATCTATGGGGATGAAGGCGTTTATGAGCCCATCAGGGCTATGATAGAACTAAGGGTGGAAGAGATTTGTCAATCCGAGAAGATAAAACCGGTGAATACAATGATAGTGCGGGAATTTTATGCAAACTTTCCGGAGAGGGCGAAGAAGTGCTTTGTAAGGAAATTATATGCTGTATTGCGAAGCAATAAATACAACGCTAAAAGCGTTGATGTTGAAGAAAGTAGCGGCTGGAACCATTTTAGAACATGGTCTAGAGCGGCAACAACGATGATGGAATAATATTGCGAACAGTGAGCTACCACAGGGTGCTTTTGAGATCGGAAGGAATGGATCTAGAAACCGGCGGTGCCAATTCAACAAAGCGACGAGGCTTGGTGTATTTCGTCGATGCCGCGTGATTCCATCTACGCCTTCACCAGAGTGCGGAAAGGCGATTAAGTTGATTTATGGAATTATGAGGTGATAATTGATGTGGGAAAAGAGATAGTGCGAGCATCGAAGAAATCAGCGAGTTGGTGACAACGGGTGGATTGGGACACGGTTCACTTATTACCGCCTATGCCACATGAGTGCGATCCACAACTACCCACAGATACTCATGAAAGAAACCAACTGCCGGTGTCCTATGGGATAGTGCACTCTTTTCCAGACCCTAGCCCCCCAGCAGCCAGACGGAGAGCACCACCAGCAGCAGCAGCAGCAGAGGCCGCCATGAATGAAGATGAGCCTGAAATAGGGGCTCAATATGGCGAGACCCGGCCACCGCCAACCACAAGCGAGAACCTTGAGCCCACAATGGGGCAATTGTACCAACACTGTAAGGAGATGATGCAGACGCGCAAACGATAGTACAAGGGCGGCAAGAAACAAGGCAACAAATCGACGAGTGAGTGCCTTGTTCAACCAACGGTCGATCATTATCCACCGCCACCACCATTTTAGCCAAAGTTTGTAAGTGTCGTTTTCTTTTCTTGTCTTTGAGTCTACACACATTGGGGCAATGTGTGATTTAAGTTTGGGGTGTGTTTTTGTGTTTTAGTTTTTATTTGTGTGTCATGTTATGTTTTATTTAAATTTTTCTATTTGTTTTATGTTTATTTTGAGTCACCAAAATTTTTTCTTTCTTGAGTCATAATTGCTGTCAAAGATCATGTATCTTTGTAGTTGCTAGAAACACCTAATGAAGTAAGGTGGAATAATGTAAAGGAATTGAAGCAACTATCTAAACACTTAGGTTAGATATGCCAAAAGCTCACATAACTGCCTATTTGGAGTTTCGTGCTTAAGTTATGCATGCTAAATGATAAATGCTTATGTGTTATGATTGCTTGCTATTTGAGGCTAAATAGTTAGGATATGCGTGTTAGGAGATGACTCGCATTTCTTTGATAGCCAATTCTTACCTCTTTTCTATCCTGTACTTTAAAAATATATCCCTAGTCAGCCCCATTGAGCCAAAAATTGAAACTTTTTCTTTGACACCCTATATTCCCATAAATTGTGCCATAAGTGAAAATATGAAAAGTGGAGTACATTGTGTTAAAAAGAAGAAACAAAAAGAGTGAACAAGTTTGATCTTTGATGGAAAAGTAATAAGAAAGAGGCAAAAGCCTAAGTTTGGGGGTGCCTGTTAGTATAATACACTTCACTCTCCCAAAACAAAAGAGGGGAAGGATAGAATTGAAGTGAAGGAAAGAATCAAAAGAAAAAGGGAAAAATTGAAAAGCCAAAGAGCTTATGGTACAGAAAAATGAGCCTAAATGCCTATCTTTACCAACCCCTACCTAAGCCTACATTACAACCCTCAAAGTCCTGAAGATCTCTTTTATGCATATCCAGAATTAGTGGAGAATAGCAAGTAAGCATGCCATAGGAATTATTGAATTTATATGCATGATTTAGTATATTGACTTCCATTTAAGCATGATAAGTATGAGTTTGCGAAATATCTAGCTCAATGTGTTGAAATTCCATGCTATTTGTTCCTGCGTATTATTCGCTAACCTTCATGTTTTTCTAGTTAACATCTATGCAAAGAAAAGTGATTAATGACAGGGAGTCCTTTATTTTTCATTCTTTTGAGTCTTTTCTTGTATTTCTTTCTATCTTTGCTCGAGGGCGAGCAACGGTTAAGGGTGGGGGTATTTGATCGGTGTATTTTCTATACACCGTTTGAGTCTGTTTTAGTTAGTCTTTTGTCCCAATTTGCACATATAAGTGTCGTATTAGGATAGTTTTTCTTTCTATTGAGTCAAAGTGGTTGAAATGGCCAAATGGCGGAAAAGGAGCAAAAAGAGGGCAAAGAGGAAGTCTTAGAGTGAAAGCGGAGAAAGTGGCAAGCGGCTGAAATCAGACTGCGCGCGCCTCCTGCAATCGAAGCGGGGCGGCGCTATTATTGAAGAAGGCTGCGAAGATTCAGCGTATGCGCTCTCGAAGACGAAAGCAGGCGCGGCGCCTAAACATCCGAGAAGCCACAGGAGTTGCAGTGCGCCATGGCTCCGAACAGCGAATATCGGTAGCGGCGTAAAACACCCGTATTGCGAAATTTTAGGCGCGCTGGCCGACACAGGTGGCGCCGACGCGGAAAAATTAGGTCTTTTGACTGATTTTTGGGCGAACTGGAAGGAAAAGAAGGAGACGTTTTAAACCTATAAAGGAGAACCCTGGCGCTTTTGAAGGGTTCCTTTCTTGCAACTCAAGATTCTTGACTTGGAGATTGGACACCATTAGCTTAGTAATTTCTTTTCCCTTTCCTTTATTTATTTCAGTTTTTGCATGATGAACTTTGAATAAGTCTTGTCATATTCATGGCTAGGAACTAATTCTCTTATAGGGCTTTCTATGTTGAATTTCTTGAACCTTATGTTATAACTTAATGCACGCTTATGGTTATTATTCTTATTGAGAGATCTATCCAATAATTGAGTTGAATTCTTGGTAGCTAATTGACAACTAGTTATCACTATATGATTTCTAATCAGTTACGAAAGGAGGGATTGTGAATATGCTGTAAGTTGGGTAGACGGTCTCGAGTTGGGGATGAAAATACCTCAATTAGATTTGTAGCGTTGATGAGAGGCTTAACAACCCTAATTTTGCGCATTGTGCGTGACGGTCAACTAGGTTTTTGTGCTTAATCCTCCTATAGAGTTACCACTTATCGTGAAAGTTAGGTAAGGAACAATACTGGGGTTGAGTGTTTATATAACCCTAACGGGAGTATAAAACGATTTCGTAAACCTGCTTTCTCCAAAAGAAGAACACCATAAGTAATGCATTAACAAGTAATATAGGCGGATAGTAAGGATGCATAGAAGCCCTATTCTTATCACATCTGCAGTAATTCTTTATATTTACTTATCTTTAATAATTCTTAGTTATAAACAACCAATCAAGTATTAATTCGCCAAATAGATACTAGAAAATAGATAACTGGTACTTGAACCCTAATCCTAGAGGACGATATTCGGTCTTATCTAAGACTATACTACTTGATACGATAACGTGCACTTGCGTTTAAAAGTGTGTGCATCTAAACGCGCATCACTTGACGAGCCAAAAAGTTTAATCACTTGCACAAAATAGCGAAGCGAAGGAAAAGGACGGAAGTTGACGAGCCAAACCAAAAACATGACTGAGAGGGCTCGTCAACATCCTCATCAAGACGAGCGCATGCAGTTTTTATATTTCGAATTTGGCTTGGCAAGGGAGATCTCCTACATATACTAGGTTGTATTTAAACCCTAAAAAGACATCTTTTGAGGGGGAGGTCGTACTTTGGATTCAACCTAAGGAGAGCAAGGAGCCGTCGTGGAGCAAGGAGAAAGATTCGACAACGAGTTTTTCCTTTCTTCTTCCTATTTTTCATTGTTGGTTATGAATTTTAGTATCGTGTTTTCACATACTTTTATGAGTAGCTAATTCTCTATCTAGGGTTTTTGATGGAACCTTTTGTAGAATTAATTCTTGTTAAGTTTTTATATAGTTGAGTCGTTGTTGTTTTTTCTACTTGTTCAACTACGTCCTTATTTCAGTTGATTGAATGATCATCGATTGACTGTGTCTATTTATTATACGTTGCTTGACAAAGAATTCATACGAGAGATCAATATGGTAGGTTTAAAAGTGGGTTTAGAGATAACGATGCTTTGATGTGGCCATAGTGAGCGGTGGAAAATTGCTAGCTAGAGTTAGTTCGAGAGAATCACTCTAGAAAATTACTACAATTGATCGAGAGATAATTGCGGTATTTTAAGTGCTCATTATCGGTAAAGAATAAATCGGTGAGATTATAGATAACGTAGCGAGAAGAATTGCGATAATTGGGGAAATCATAACCCTATGACTCCTTAATCTTGAATTCAACCCATTCCTTAATTATTTAATATTTTTTAATGCTTTATTAGTTTTTAGTTAATCAGTTAGAAATAAAAATCTTAATCTTTATAATCCTGAATATTGTTCGAACATAATTCTTATTAATATTGAACAATTATAACTAACGTTAGTTTTCTGTGGAATTCGACTTTGGACTTTTAAATCGAATTATATTTGCAGCGATCGTTATCCCTTTTAGGATTAGTTTTGGGCGTGATCAGACAATCATTGTATTTACTAAAAATGTTAAATATTGTCATTTTCTCTGCACGATTAAGGTTTGAGTTAAAAAATAGTACCACGATACTAATTAATTTTTGTCAGTTTCTCTGCATTCAACTACATCGTTTAATAAATCACCAATCGCAATGCAAATCATTAGCCTAAGGCGGATCATGATTTTAATATTATGGTTCTGAGTCGGAAATGCTACCGCAGCCCATATGACTTATGAATTGTATATATTTCGTACTTATTAAGTGAATTATATATATATAATTTATAATCACATAAATATATATACATTATTTTAAGCCACAAGCTTTAAAAATCAACCTTTCTTAATTTTTATACTTCATATCGAATAAAACATCATCACATAAATCATGATCGAGAGAGTATCTGATTTACAATGTTCAAACTCTATATTTCTTTTATCTATTTAATGGACCTTTTACCCCTTTTACAAAATTCAAGTCAAAGTTATGCTAAATATGTTTATGCACTCAGTGTTTACATCAATTTTACCTAATTTAATTTTAGAAATTAAAAATTAAAATAAGCCCATAGATAGTAATATATACGTGTAAGAAATATATTTATTTTTTAGAATATATATTTTCTTGAAAATAAATAGGTATCTTACTTATTTTCTACTGGTGATTATTATGTAAACAAAAAATATTATTCAAAAATATTTATATGTAATGTAATAAATATTATGGGGAAGGGAGGTTCAGGGATATGGGGGGAGGGAGGAGGTTGGATGGTCAGGGCTAAGGGGTGTGAGTTGGGGGTGTTATGTGGATGAGAGGAGATAACTAATTTACTCATTAAACTTGTTTTTGTTTTTTATTAGGAAAGTCACTATATTTTTCTCACTTTAAGCAACTATTTTCTCTAAAAAATATACTTGCAACTATTTTCTATAAAATAAATACTTTTTCAAATATTTTGACCAACTAAACATAAAAAAATAAATTATAATCTTCCTAACTCAGCGTAAATGCCGAGTACAAATATGAATTCCTATGCCCATATCCGCGTCAGCCTATACACATACACCTATAATTAGGTCTAGTGGACTCCCACAACTCAAGACACCGTCCTAACACATGTAAGGTTTATGTGCTACTAGCTCGCTCCTATATAAAGGAGCATGCTTCTATTACTTTTAAAGAAGAGTAACATAAATAGTGTCTTTTGAAAAAATAAAAGAAGATGGCAAGTTATTTGGAAGAGGGATTGTTAGTAAAAGAGAAATTAGAGGGCAATAATAACAAGGAGGAAAATAATGGTGTTGAAGTAGTGTTGAGAGAAGAAAATAGTGTTAGATGGGAGGTGATATGGGTGGAGATGAAGAGGATATGTTATCTAGCAGGACCAATGGCAGCAGTGACATTATCACAATACTTGGTGCAAGTGATTTCACTGATGATGGTTGGTCATTTAGGTCAACTTTACCTCTCTAGCACTGCCATTGCTGTCTCTCTTTCTACTGTCACTGGCTCAACTCTACTGGTAAGTATCTTTTAATATCTCTTCTATCTCCTTCTTTTATTCATTCAAAACTATTATCTATGTATGTTTTTGTGTGTTTGTTTAACAATGGTTGGATTTCGATTAACTTATGTGTACCTCGATTATTTTAATAACACGTTTATAATTCTGTCCATATATAAAAGATTAGGCGGAATAGTAATTACCGATCGTTTTTGCCTTATCTCGTGTTTGAACCTTTATTTTCAAGTTCCAGTATTTAATAGATTCAGCATTTAGATTCTTACTACAAAGTATCTGTTTGGTTGTGCTTTTTGATTTGCCAAAAGTGTTTTTGGAATGACAAAAACACTTTTGGCCAAAATTGGAATGTTTTGTTCAAAATTTAAAAAGTGTTTTTGGCTTCCAAAAGCATTTCTTACTTCTATTTTCAAAAGCTCACATTTTGAGTTTTTGGAAGTAGAGGTTGCTTTTGCCTATTTTTAAGCTAAAATTAGTTTTTTATTGACAATCAAACACTTAACAACTTTTTGATAAAAAATTCTACTCCTAAAAGTTTTACTCCTAAAGACTCTACCTCTAAAAGCTCTTTTTAATAAGCTGTACCAAACGGGCCCTAAATCTATTACACTTCTGAAAGCATAGGTTCATAGTTTAATATTTGATAAAAAATCTAGTGATTTTCACATATATTTTCATACTCACGGTGTCAAAGATACTGAATTCAGTTGAGCGCTTCAGTTTTACTCTCCATCCTACACATTCTAAATCAACCCTTAAGTTTGTGTTAGGTTGAAGATATAATAATTAAGTAAATAAAAGTTTAATTTTTTTATCAGATGGCCGGTCACACAGTTTCAACATGTTAAACAGTGCCCATTGATATTAGTGCTCTGCTCAATGAATCTTTGGAGATGAATTTGAAGCTAAACCATGGAGTATTTATGCTTCCTATCATCTTTTTTTTTTTGGTTTAGTGTTAAGAGTGTCAGAATATGGAATGAGAACATAAACTCTTTATATGGACTTGAACAATCGTCATTCTATTTTGAGGTTGAGTTAAACCTATGATTTATTCTTTGTATGATATCAGAATCAGACTTATTTCAATTATTTGTTAACCGATGTTGGGCCCCAAATGATATTATTCACGCTCCAGTTAACAGGATCTAGACGTGCGGGGAGTGTTAAGAGTCTCACATCGTATATTAAATGAGAATATAAACTCTTTATATGGACCTGGACAATTATCACCCTACAAATTAGATTTTGAGGTTGAATTAAATCCAATATCCATTCTTTTTTGGAGTTAAATTAGATCCAAATCCATTCTTTTAAGTTTCAATATAAAAGACAAAAAAAAAAAAAAAGACGACTTAGGTGCATGCATGTATTAAGCTAAAATATGAAAGCAAAAGAAAGTACGTGGCGTAGTCATATTATTATTACACATTTATTAATTATTACTCACGGATCACGAGGAGAAGAAGAAAATAAAATCAACTAGGGTTCCTAATTATGTGTGTACAGCTAGCATAAATTAATACCAGCTGTTTCAGAGAGATCTCTTTTATAAACAAAGCTAAAAAGTGTTTGGATTGACTATTTTTATTTTCCTTCATTGTTCGTCTTAATGACTTAAATCACATAAAAAGAGACGCATCAATGGAGAAAAGGGCCCAAGATTTGTGCTTGCGTCGTCTCCTTTCAACATTATGGATTCAGCAAAATTAGTTGCTTTGACTTATATTGTATCTTACTTAATATATATAAATAATTTAGTCAGTAACCAAAAAATAATTATAGGTCAGAAGCCATAAATTTTAAATATTAAATTCGCCTATATCGTACACATTATGACCAGGTTTATCAAGGGTTCGAAAGGACCACCAATTCAGCAACTTTTAATGTCTAATATCTTATATTAATGAAAGTATCATAACACAATCGATGTTACTAATTCATTTTTACTATTTCTTCTTTGAAATTCTTTTAAAGGAGGGCCCTGGTGGTAGGGCTGGTCAGTGGGTCGGATCGGGCCCACTAGAATCGGGATAGGCGGGCTCAGAACGGGGTCGGGACGGAAAGAAGAGGCGGGTCTGGGCGGGCGAGCAAGATCGGTACTAAGCGAACGATCGTGTCGATCCGATCTGGGTCCGATGGCGATCGGTCGGGCGGTTTTTAATTTTTCCACTAAATTAAAAATACTAAATTACTAACAAAGTAACATATAGTCATATAGTGATAGTCATATACTCATATTATACTATTATAATATTATACTCATATATATTTATAAACTAAATAATTAAACAAAGACAAGAAGAGTGTAAAAAAAAACATCACAAGACTGTTTTTGTGCCTCTTATATTATTAATTATTTCATTGAAATATACAAGATTAAGAATTACAATATTGTAGTGTACTGTTGTCGAAAAAAATTGCAAAAGACATAGAAAATGTAAAATGACCGTTATTGCAACGGCTATTTTTGGCAAGTGGCGAGACTGGGGCGGGACCGGGAAGGGTCGGGTCCTAGCGGGATCGGGTCGGGCGGGACCATACCATGTCCCGTCCCGGTTCGAGCCCCGGACCCACTAATTCTTTTTAAAATTTAAACAGGGCCGGTACGGGACCGGATCGGCCCGGGCCACTGGCCATACCTGGTGGTGGGGAGAGGAAAAGATATTTCAAAAATAGATTATAATTTCTAAAATGTTAGGTAGACAAACTATAGGATTTTTGTACGACACGTTTGTCAATTTAGTCACTGTCAAAATAATTGACACGGTTATATTTTTATTTTTTTAGTTCAAATGATTTTGTCCCGGAACACGTTGTCCGTGTTTATATTCTAGAACAAATTCGCCAATTTGAACTACATAAACTAATGTCACCTAATTTTTTATTTTATTTTCAATTTATATGATACAATTTTATTTTAAGTACCGGTCTGGCCATATAACTTATTTTCACTTTTTTCCAACTCACTTTTGTCTTTTAACTTTTAAAGTTGTATTTAAGTCCATTCAAACATGAACATTATTTTAAATATTTTTTACAAAAAGTATAATCAAACTCAACTCCATAAATTTCAAATAAAGTGAAAAATATTTGAAATGTCCTAAACTGAATGTCAGAAATAATTGAACATTAGATTTTTTCATTTTATCTTAATAAAATATTTTATTGTCACATAAATATTTAAACTAAATGAAATATCTGTTCTAAGGGAAGAAAGTATGTAATTTTAAGTTGTAAGTAGTGGAGTATCTTTTTTGCATGGCATATATACTTACCTGAAAATCCCTTACATGTGAATTTGCAGCTAGGAATGGCGAGTGCACTAGAAACACTATGCGGGCAGGCTTATGGAGCTAAACAATACAAGAAAATTGGAACACAAACATACACTGCTATATTCTGTCTCTTTATTGTTTGCATTCCCCTGTCAATGTTATGGATATACGTTAGACGATTGCTCGTATTCATCGGACAAGATCCTCAGATTTCATATGAAGCTGGAAGGTTCATAATGTGCTTAATTCCTACTCTTTTTGGTAATGCAGCTCTTCAGCCACTCATTAGATATTATCTAATACAAAGTATGATCCTTCCATTGATCATAAGTTCATGTTTAACAATAGTCATCCATGTACCACTATGTTGGGTGCTAGTTTTCCACACTGGATTAAAGAATATTGGGGCTGCATTTGCTATGGACATATCAATTTGGTTGAATGTCACAATTCTTGCTTCATACATGAGGTTCTCTCCTGCTTGTGAGAAAACTCGGGTGCCAATTTCTTCGGAGATTTTCCATGGAACGAAAGATTTTTTTCGTTTTGCCATCCCTTCTGCTATCATGATATGGTACTTGCACTTTCCATGTTACTTGTTGAAATTGTTACCAAGTAATTTTGTAATCTATATACTAACATTTTCTTGTTTTGGTAGTCTTGAAGGGTGGTCATTTGAGCTCATTGTCTTGCTATCTGGGCTATTTCCAAATCCGGAGCTTGAAACTTCAGTGCTATCTGTAGGGTGAGTTGTGTAGAGACATTTAGCCTGCCCAAGATTTTGACAGTCAAAAGTGCTTATTTTTTTTGAAAAAAAATGCTTAAGGCGTTTGACCAAACTTTTAATAATGATATATCAAGTGTTTTCAAGTAGCAATAGAAGTCGTTTTGCAATAGCTAAAAGATGTAGTTTTTCCGTAGAAGCATTTTTGGAACCTTGAACAATAACAACATATCCAGTGTAAATACACATTGAGGCATGGAGAGAGTAGGATGTACGGAGACAAAAGATGTATTTTGGAACCTTGACCAAACACAAATTACTTCTTTAATATTGACAAAAAGGCTTTTAAAATTAATTAGTCAAACATAAACTGTTACTCTCCAAAAGTATTTTTTTAAAAGCAATTCTTACAAAAAAACACTTTTCAAAATAAGCAGGAAGGTTGGCTAAACATGCTAATATTATAATTAAGTAATTAAAAGCGTGACCTCTGTATTAACTTGAGCTTTTAGATGAGACGGTCACACAATTCAATAAGTTCCAAATCAGGATCATTATTGATTAATTGGTTCAGATAAAGATATACAACATCCTGGATTTAGCTGATTTTCTTCTTGTGACATTCTTTTTGACAGCCTGAACACTATTGCTACCCTTTATTCAATTCCATATGGTCTTTCTGGTGCTGTAAGGTATGAACGGAGTACTTAATTCAATATTCCTCATGTTATGTACTAAATATTAATTTATGTTATGTATAATATTTGAGCATTGAGGTTCTCACGTATGTTTAATTATCAGCACGAGAGTTTCCAACGAGCTAGGAGCTGGAAATCCACAAGGAGCGCGTATATCTGTGTTCTCGGTGATGCTCCTCACAGTAATAGAGGCTATAGTAGTTAGCGCGACCCTCTTTAGTTGTCGGAACATTTTTGGCTTCCTTTTCAGCAGCGACATGGCAGTTGTGAACTATGTAGCAAAGATTGCTCCACTTCTTTGTTTATCTGTCATTATGGATGCCATACAAGCTCCTCTTTCAGGTTAGACATTTTACTAATTAAGTCTATGTAGTACTTTGAATCACTTTGTTTTGGTTTAAATGTACATCCACACCTAGTGAAATTTCACATCATGGTCTGAGGAGGGTAGAGCGTACGCATGTCTTACCTTTACCTTGGTAGGTAGAGAGGGATTGTTTTCGAAAGACCTCAGCTCAAGACAAAGCATAAGTACAAACAAAGCAAAAGATATGGTCAAACCCGTACAAAAAATTTAAAGCAGAAAATGATAGTAACAAAAACGAATAAGCCATGATAAAACATTCTGAAACAGAAGCAGTAATTAACACATGTAAATAAAATAAACAAAGTACATGAAAGAATATACAACAGCAGAAATCAAACTACTGGAGACTATAAAATAATACTGCGCCTACTAGGATAGGCTAAGCAGGGCTACAATAATATGTCGTCAATGTGACGATGTTTTTTATTTTTTTGCAGGTGTTGCTAGGGGATGTGGTTGGCAGCATATTGGAGCCTATGTCAATCTTGCTTCATTTTACCTATTTGGAATTCCTATAGCTATTTCATTGGGGTTTTGGGTAGAATTTAGGGGAAAAGGCCTCTGGATTGGCATACTATGTGGTGCAACTCTGCAAACTATTCTCCTTTCTGTCATAACAAGCTTCACTAATTGGAAAAAGCAGGTACTTTTCTACATTTTAATTTTGATTTCAGCCACAGAGACCGAAGAGTGGTCAATTTTTTTTTTTTTTTTTTTTTTTTTTGACGAAGAGTGGTCAATTGAACACTACTAGAAGTGTGTATATAGAATATTATACAGTATATAGGACAAAATTTACTCTTTATATATATATACTAAAAACATGAACGTTCTTTGACGAAATTCGACTTCGCCCTATTTCCATTCCTTTGATATCACTATTTCACGCTTGTTCCTTTGTTTGACATCTATAATTCTTTTTGCTAAGTTTCTGTGTTGAATTCATTTAACAGGAAGCAATGGCAAGGGAGAGGGTTCATGAGGTAAAATGAGTTGCAACATGATGGGAAAAAGATAGCTTCAATTTTGACACCTTATATTTGGAGATTGTACCAAAACATTTGCTGTGTGGTCACTACTCACCAGTTTACATCCTCAAGTGTGATCTTCTACAGGTAATATGGCTAGATTTTTTATTTGTATAATCACAAATTTGGGTCTTGAAGAGTAAGACGTAAGGGCATCTACAAGTAACAAAGGCTGGCCTTATGGAGATTGTACTTAAATTTGTGGTTTGTGTGGTCACCAAATTTCCAAATTGAAGAGAGAATTTTTTTAAGATTAGTATGGTGTTGTCCTTGACTGTATACTCACCAATTTGCACATGACAAGTTGTAATATGTATTCGAGGTTTACCCTGTGCGCACTCGAAAGAGTAGCGGCTGCGGGTTCCTTCGTCAAAAAAAAAAAAAGAAAGTTGCAATATGTATTGTCCCCATATATGTTGTATTGTCACCAATTTGTTCATGTATGTACTTGCCGATTCGAGTCTTTAATTAGGAGTGAGATTTAGCCTACACTTTTTTATTTTTTTTTAAATAATACACCACCAAAAGATGATTACTTTTTAGAAATAAGGATAAAAAACACACCTCAAACATCACTTTTTTTCTATTCTCCTATATGAACTATCAGTAGAAAAAGTGAACATCCGATAGTTGAGGTATTTTGCAAACTAGTAGGTAATCGTTTAAGTAGAAAACTCTCAGATGGTTCAGATAGTAATTTCTTTTTAAAATAATATTTAAAATGTGTTTTAACCCTCAACTCTACTTTTTTATTATAAGACAGAACAAAATACAAAGGCAGGCTAGAATAAAACCTACCATTTGAGGGAATGAGCGCATAATCCTCAAATCTCTTTACTTCAACATGTGTTACCTTAATAACCAGTGATGCACAATAGTAATTCGAGAAGACCATATCTAGAGTGTAATATATGGATTCGGATGCATTAAGAACTCTATATATATGAGAAGTTTACAAAATATAAATAAATAATAAATTTTAAACTCAGATGACAACCCTTGATCTTTTTGTTTTAAATTTCGAACCCATAAAATTTAAGTTCCTAAATACATTAAGGGAAATTGGCACAGTGTGCCAACTAAGGGACCAGATTGGCATGTATTAGCCAAATTTTGAGTAGTTGGCACAAAATGACCATTTATCACTTTTTGGGTCTATAAAAGTAACAACCACCCATAATATTCTCCTAAAATCTCTCTTACTCGTTAAGAACCGGATATCTCGTCTAAATCTTTCCCTCTCTCTTACTCATTCTCCTAAATCTCTCCATTTTAATACGTGAATTTCTCAAATTGATATACACAAAACACTGCAAAGTCATTATCTATTTTAACCATTGTATAACAAGTTCCAAACTACATATATACAACATATTAATATTAATTTTCTTTTTTAGATACATGGTGTCTATTTAAAATTTATGACGTGTGTACTAATTTATTAGGTGAATATGGACCAATGAATATCAATGCAAACAAATATATACAAATTTGTTAGGTGAATATGGACCAATGTATACCAATGCAAATAAATGTATACCAATGTAAATAAATGTATACAAATTTTAGGTGAATATGGACCAATGAATATCAATGCAAACAAATATATACAAATTTGTTAGGTGAATATGGACCAATGTATACCAATGCAAATAAATGTATACAAATTTGTTAGGCGTGAATATGGACCAATGTATACCACCGCAAACAAATGTATACAAAATACAAATGTGTACCAATTTGTATACATTTGTTTGTATTGGTATACATTGGCCCGTATTCACCTAACAAATTTATATACATTTGTTTGCATTAGTATTCATTGGTCCATATTCACCTAATAAATTGGTACACATTTGTATTAGTATATATTGATCTGTATTTATCTAAGAAATTGATATAGTATCTTTATAGTTTTACATTGGTATACCTTAATCCGTATTCACCTAACAAATTTGTATACATTTGGATCCTTTCCAATCTCTTAGATCCACGAGTCACACTAGTTTGGAGGTCAAGTCAAATATGCAACTTTTGAAATGATTAGCAGTATTACTTTTAGTCATCTTAAACATGTCAATTTCCCATACATTAACCATTGAAGAATCAAGATTGAGTTGTTCTTTTATCTCTTGAATGCGCTGTTAAATAATTAAATCATGTTCATACTAACGGTCCACATAATCGGCTTCTCTATATGCATCATTATTTACAATTAATATAAAGAAGCTCTATTTGCAATGATATGAGAGTGACTCACTTGTTCACATGACTAGGAATAAATGGTGAAGCAGAGGCTCTTTAAGTGAATTGGTTGAGACTTTGAGCATTTCCTCTCAAATTCATCATGAACCTATATCGCCATAAAAGTAATTAATGAATGGACCAAAAGAGATTCCTTTACCTATTATTAGGTATTGTTCAATGTGTCAAGACCATGATTGGTTGGAGTAATAAATTTAATTAGGTGCATAGCTGGTGGCTAAAAATAAACCTCAAAATTATCCGGGAAAATCAGCATATTCTGACTTTACGATTGACCTCTGACCCCCTTCCATCAATTCGCGTTTGAAACCCAAAAAATACAAAATTATTGGCTACATCCATGAGGTTCGTTTCACGTTTGGTCGGTGAACTTTATCATGTATAATAAAATCACAAAATTATTCTTTGTTAATATTAAAATAATTAAATATGTATAAATTGTTTAACAAATGCATATAACTAGAAAATCGATTTTCAACGCGGGATTTATAAGGAGAAAATGATGGTTATTATCGGAGTTTTATGGGTTTTCAAATATTTAACATGTCGTTTGGTTTGAGTTATAAGTCAAAGTTAATCTTGATATATAAACTGCTATTGTTTTATACCATGTTTGGTTTTAGATATTAAAATCTACATAAGTTATGTGAAATATCGAACATTTTATAACTAATATGTGTATAAGTTATACCAGAATTTTATGCATTATTTGATACGGGGCTGAATGTAGAATAAGTGATACGTGGATAAGAGTCGTAAGACAAAAATGCTCTTACAATAAATAATCCCTAAAAGCAATTCCCGGTAACACTCTTTTATATTGTTTATTTTTTTACAATCCACATAACAATCCTCCTATTATTAATTATCCTAAACAATTCATATATTAGAATTTCCGTATAATTAATACAGTGTATCGAACCAAACGACCATGAATGAGTGTTACAAATGGGTCTTTCTTGTGGTCTTCACTCAAATCAAACTTTTAACACCTCCACTGTCTTGTCTTGTATCATGAGAGCATATTCAGTGTTTCTATGAATGCTATGTCTCTCTTTTAACACCCGAACCTACACCAAACTTTATGTCTGCTCCGCTAAATCTTCTAACTTAACTACTGTCACGAGGGACAGTGTTGTCGAATGGATTAATAAGCAAAAAGGAAACCACAATGCTAAATCTTCTAACTTAACTACTGTCACGAGGGACAGTGTTGTCGAATGGATTAATAAGCAAAAAGGAAACCACAATGCTAAATCTTCTAACTTAACTACTGTCACGAGGGACAGTGTTGTCGAATGGATTAATAAGCAAAAAGGAAACCACAATGATTTCCGTCGGTCATAAAAAAAACTCGCGTTGATGTTAGATGGATGTTGAGGCAACATCTGAAAACTCTCAGGACAACATCTCTTGTGTAGACAAGAATGTTGCCTGCGATGTTGCGATAACATTTCTGCCAACATTTCTGTAACAATTTTACCTATTCTTCCGGCTTAAGCAGTTGATATAACTGCGAGTAAAAATGTCCTAGGCAAGCTTACAAGAATGATGTGTTGAAAACGCGATGAAAGACGCAGTCAAAGCGTGGAGAGAAAGCAGCGTATGGCCAAGTACAGATCGTTGAGGATTTTCAAGAGGAAGACTCGGTCCAAGCTACTGTCATCTTTTGCTCAACCTCCGCAACAACCAGTGAGTATTTCAAGAGAAGTCACTATAAATAGAGGGAAACTTCAGTGTATCGATTATCCAGAGTCACAAAGAAAAGAATTGGCAAGAGAGCTCTGTTAGCGATTTATCCACACGCTTAACGCAAGTGCACGTATCGTGACAAGTAATATAGTCTGGGTAAGACCGAATATCGTCCTCAAAGACTGGTTTTCAAGTACCGATTATCTATTCTATAGTGTCTATTTGGTCAACGTAAATTGGGTTGGGTTTTTAGACTAATAATCAAAATTAATGCAGGAAATAAACTAATTATGAAAATACTTTGATTTAAATCAGATATGGTGGAAATAGGGCTTCCAATCTCCTCAACTATTCGCTCGCCTTACTCTTTAATGCAATGATAAAGGTTCTTCTTCTATATTGAGATAGCAGGTTAACTAAGTCGTTTTATATTCCGGTTAGGATATATAAACACTCAACCCCGATGCAGAACACTTCTATCTTTCGATGATAAAATTTACCACAAAAGAGGATTAAGAATAATAACCTATTAAACTACACAAGTATCGGGGTACTTTCGTCCATGATTTTAACCTGTGTTTATTCAACTATAGCATATTCACAATCTCTCCTTTCGAATCTCGATTAGAAATCATATATGTGATGATAATTATTGATCAATTAATTACCAAGCAATCAAAGCAATTATTGAATAAATCTCAATTATATAAATAAGAAACCAAAACCAAACATTAAATCATAAAAACGAGGTTCAAGTGATTCGAATGGAAATCCCTAATTAAAGTTTAGCTCCTAGTCATAGACATGCTTAAGAACTAATACAAACCAACATAAACTGAATTAAAACAAAGGAAAGAAGAAAAGAAAATAATACTGAAAAGCCTCCAAAGTTGCTTTGTCTCCTTGAATGATGTTATGGAATATTTACAAGATGGTGGAATGATGGATTGTAGAATAAGGTCTAAGGAGGTATATATATAATGAGCAGGGTTTTAGGAATTTTATAGGTTTTGTAGGTAGGAAAAGTTATCCCTTTTGGACTCTGAAAACGTGTCAAATTCGGTCCAGAACTCAAAAATCCGCGTCGTGTGGTGGCCTAGATCAGCGCCACGCTGAAATTATCAACAAAATCGAACTCGCAGAAATTGGGCGCCATGCCACTGGTTAGATATTTCGCAAATTCACTTAGATCATGTTCAATGGAAATACAAACACCTAACTTATGCACGTCAATTTCATTCCATCTTTTTCAAATGCTATAGACCTGTTTACTTGTTATTCTCCACTAAACATAGACATACATATTAAAGATCATCAGGACTTTCAAGGGTTGTAATGTAGACTTAGGCAGGGGTAGGTAAAAATAGGCATTTAGACTCAATTACGTACCATAAGCACTTTTTATTCAACTCTTTTCCTTCTTTTTGATTTCCTTTTTAGTTTCGTACCCACTTTCTCCCCTCTTTTCTTTTGAGAGAATGATATGTATTATAAATAATAGGCACCCCCAAACTTAGACTTTTGCATATTTTTCACTGGGGTGCATCAAAATTTTCAATTCTCTTTTTGTTTCTTTTTCAACACTTTTCATCCCACTAACTTTCAATTATCACTTATGGCACAAACATGGAATCATAGAGTGTCAAAGAAAGATCTTATTTTAGGCTCAAAGGGGCTGACTAGTGATACAATTTATGTCAGGGTAGGTAATGAATGGTCAGAAGAGCTATCAAAGAAATGTCTGAATCATCTCCCTAAACATGTACATCTTAAGTATTTCGCCCCAAATAACAAGCAAACAAATTTTCTAGAAATTTTTCCACTTTCTTTCCATAACTGACACACATAGGCTAAGCACAAATATTTCAAATAATTAGATGTTATGAATTTTTGGCATATCTAACTTAAGCACACAGATTGTCGCTTTTAATTCCATTACATTATCACACTTTATCCACTCAATATCGTTAGCCACTACACCATGCATGATCCATAAAAATAAAAATAAAATTATGACTCAAAAAATTATGACTCAAAAACACATAAAAATAACACAAAGATAAATAAAAAAGACACAAAAACAAAATAATAAAACAAAAAGACACCCCCCCCCCCCCCCCAAACTTAATCGATACATTGTCCCCAATGTGTAAAGACTAAAAATAGGGACAACTTACTGACACAACACAGCGGTCATAACGGAGGTATGGAAGGAAAAATTCTGGAATTTGCACTGCGTCTGGGCCTCTGAACTTTCGACGTCGTGGCCCTGCATTTTGGCGCCACGGCGTTATTGTTGACAGTCAATTTTGACCCGTTTTTCATATATTTATTGCAATTTTATGTGTTTTAGGACACCGCATTCTAATCATCTTTTTTTGCATTTTTTATCTTTTATTTTTAAATTAAGCATTATCTCTTTGTTAATATTATGTTTATATTATTACTACACCGCCATTTATTTTAATAATATTTGCATCTCTTAAAATAATTAATTGACATCCCGCTTTAATTTTAATTAGACATTAAACATTTATTAAATATCGTATTTTTATTATTATTGCATCGGCATTTGCATTTTAATAATCTTGCATCTTTTTAAATAGTTTTTCTTTTAAATAATTAACTCGCTTTGCATTTTGTCAAATCAATCCAGTCCGAGGCACAATCCGGATCAGTCCAATTCACATTTCATCAGCCCAACCCCTTTCTTTTAATTAAACTCTAGTGGCCCATTTTCCCCACTGATCCGGCCCAATTTTCTTCTCCGGCGAACCCCCCTTTAAATCAGTCGCAGTCTACATCTAACCTCTCCCGTCGCCCCAACTCCCTTCCTTATCACTCGTCGAACCACCCATTCCCGTCGTCGCCCCAACCCAGCCGGCGAACCCACTGTTTCGGCGAAAACATCAGTCGCGAACCTCATCACTGCCTGCATCAAACACCACGGCGGCGTTGCTCTGGCGTTAGTTGTGGTAGTGACGCCGTCATTTTCCTTTTTGTGCTACTCAAAGTAGCCGGAGTCTAAAACTTCGGCGACCATGTTTTGACGTTCTTTTTGGTATATGTTGTTCATCTGGCTAATGGCTTGACTTTCTGATTTTTGGAGTATCTGCCGGAGTTTGAAAAACTCCGGCGATGTTCTAAAATTTTCGGCAATGTTCTAAAAAAAATCGGCGACCATCTGTTGATAAATTTACCCTGGCTTTGTTTTTATTGCAGGATATGTTGCGTACTGTGTTGTTGGGACTGATTTTTATTTATTTTAGTAATTTGGTCGGAGTTAAAAACTCCGGCGAACTGGTTCGGTGATATTGTGGAGTTTGTCGGCTTACGTTTGTTTGTTGGCTGATTCGACCTCATTTTGGTATAATGGCCGGAGTTTGAACTCCGGCGAACCGCTGGTTTTCCGTCGAATTTTTTGGGCACTGCTATTGTTCCGGCGAACTGTCCACTGTTCATTGGGTTCTGTACTAATTTTGGGCGATTTGGACCTTTTATTTAATTTATTTACTGATTTTTTAACAAGATATTACACTTGGTATTTTACTTATTCTGAACAAGATAATGCACTTGGTATTTTATTAATTTTGAACAAGATACTACACTTGATATTTTACTTATTTTGAACAAGATAATGCACTTGGTATTTTATTAATTTTGAACATGATACTATACTTGGTATTTTTACTGATTTTGAACATGATACTACACTGGCCTACGAAGGATTTATCCGTCGATCTGGAGGCCTCCGTGGTAAGCGAGACGGAATATGTGGGCGAGGAGGAAAGTGAAAAGATTAGACGAGAATGCATAATATCGTTCATCGTGAGGCGAGTCGGCAATGAAGCGATATCGCTTCTCATGTCTTAGTATCATTGGCATAACACTAGCTGAGCCCACACTATATAAAAATATATCTTTTACAATATCTTCTACATATATATATATATATATATATATATATATATATATATATATATATATATATATATATATCATACATACATTGTGTTTGTTTGGTAATTTATTTATTTACTAACTCTTCTACTAAGTGTTTTTGCAGGTACCCGGAGGCGTACCCAATAGTTAAAGCATTCACATAAAATAAAATAAGAGCGAAATGTCGCTAAATTTTCTTCATTACATCTTTTATGATTATTTGCTTTCATTACTATCTTGTTAAATATATATTTATTTTAAATATTTGCATGTCTAGTTTAAATATCTTTTTGTTAGTTTAATAATTAGAACACATTTAGAATTGTAGATTGCATGTTAGCACAATAATATTAAGCCTAAGTTTGAACGGATAACCGCAAGTTAGCGGATCTTAAAGGATGTCTAAGCCCTTCCCTTTAGGATAATAAAGAACCCTTACCTAGAATCTCACATAGCTTTCTGATCGGTGTATTTTATATACACTTTTTGAGTTAGTTTTAGTTAGTCTTTTGTCCCTTTTTGTACAAATAAGCGTCGTATTAGGATAGTTTTCCTTTCTTTTGAGTCAAAGTGGTTCAAATGGCCAAATGGCGGAAAATGAGCTAAAAGGAGGCAAAAGTGGAAGTTCCAGAGCTAAAAAGCAAAGAAATTGGCGAAGCAGTGAAACCAGAACCCGGCGCGCGCCTCACTGCCAAGCGAGCGGCGCGCGCCCAACATCCAGAGAGGCTGCAGAAGACCCAGCGCGCGGCCATGTCAGCAGTGCGGGGGCGCGCTAATCAGCAGAGGCTACGAAGTTGCGGCGCGCGCCTCCGAGAAGAGAATCGAGTGCGATGCGCGATTTATGCACACACTTTTAAACGCAAGTGCACGTTATCGTATCAAGTAGTATAGTCTTAGATAAGACCGAATATCGTCCTCTGGGATTAGGGTTCAAGTACCAACTATCTATTTTCTAGTATCTATTTGGCCAATTGATAATTGATTTGGTTGTTTATAACTACGAATTATAAAAGCTATTTACATATAAAGGTTTACTTCAGTTGTAATGAGAATAGGGCTTCTATGTATCTTCACTATCCGCTTATGCTACTCATTAATGCATTACTTACGGTATTCTTCTTTTGGAGAAAGCAGGTTTACGAAATCGTTTTATACTCTCGTTAGGGTTATATAAACACTCAACCCCAGTATCGTTCCTTACCTAACTTTCGCTGATAAGGGTAACTCTATAGGAGGATTAAGAACAAAAACCTAGTTGACCGTCACGCACAATGCGCAAAATTAGGGTTGTTAAGCCTCTCATCAACGCTACAAAACTAATTGAGGTATTTTCATCCCCAATTCAAGACTGCCTACCCAACTTACAGCATATTCACAATCCCCCCTTTTCAGAATCTGATTAGAAATCATATAGTGATAATTAGTTGTCAATTAATTACCAAGAATTCAGCTCAATTATTGGATAGATCTCTCAATAAGAAAAACAACCATAAGCATGCATTAAATTATAGCATAAGTTTCAAGCAATTTAACATAGAAAACCCTATAAGAGAATTAGTTCCTAGCCATAAATATGACAAGAACTAATTCAAAGTTCATCATAAAAACTGAAATAAAGTAAAGAAAAAGAAAAGAAAATTACTAAGAACGAGTCTCCAAGCCAAGCATCCAAGGGTTGTGTTGTGGAATATTTACAAGGTGGATTGGTGGAAGGATGGATGTAGAATGGTGAATGGTAGAATGGAGAATGAATAATTCTTCTAATGATGTAGAGTATTTATAGCCAAAGAATCCTTTAGGTGAAGGGTTAAGGATTTGTGTAGGTAGGAAAAGTTATTAGAATCCTTTTAGGTAAGGGTTTTTAGGTAGGAAAGGTTTTCCCTTTAGGTAGGAAAAGTTATCCCTTTAGGAAGGAAAAGTTATCCCTTTAGGATTCTGAAACATGTCAAATTCGGCCCGACTTCACAATTCGCGTCGCGCGCTGTGGCCAGATCATGGCCGGTGACATTTTTCTGGCGAATTTCCGTTTCGTCGTCTTTTCTCGTCCGGACTTCGTCTGATTTTCTCTATAATTCCCGGAACTTCTTAGACTTCATTTCTTGGCCCTTTTGTGTGCAATTTCATCTCTTTTATGCTCATTTCATCTCCTTTTCGTCATTTCTTCATTTTTGACCGCTGTGACACAAAAGAAAAGAAAACGACCCTAATATTGTACTAAACATAAATGAAATGAGTAAAATACTAACTAAAAATGACTCAAAAAATGTATATAAAATACACCGATCAGGGTCGCGGCGCCAATTCACCCGAAGTACCACATAAGTTCCGGCGCCGCGGCGCCGACGCGGGAAAAATCAGGGTTTTGACGATTTTTTGGGCCAGGCCTGCAGGAAAAAGCTAAGGGCGGTTTTCAGCCTATAAAAGGAGAACCCTAGGCAGATTTTAGGGGTTCCCTTTCTTGCACAACTCAAGTTTCTTGCTTGGATATTGGAGACCATAATTTAGTACTTTCTTTTCCTTTTTCTTTACTTTATTTTCAGTTTTGTATGATGAACTTTGAATTAGTTCTTGTCATGTCAATGGCTAGGAACTAATTCTCTTATAGGGTTTTCCATGTTGATTCACTAGAAACTTATGTTATGAATTAATACATGTTTATGGATATTATTCTTCTTTGAGAGATCTATCCAATAATTGTGTTGAATGCTTGGTAATTAATTGACAACTAATTATCCTTATATGATTTCTAATTTACTTCGAAAGGAGAGATTGTGAATATGCTGTAAGTTGGGTAGACATTCTTGGATTGGGGATGAAAATACCTCAATTATTTATGTAGCGTTAATGAGAGGCTTAAAACCCCTAATTTTGCGCATGGTGCGTGACAGTTAACTAGGTTTTTGTTCTTAATCCTCCTATAGAGTTATCCTTATCACCGAAAGGTAGGTAAGGTGCGATACTGGGGTTGAGTGTTTATATATCCTTAACGGAAATATAAAACGATTTCGTAAACCTGCTTTCTCCGAGAGAAGAAGACCATAATTCGTTGTATTAATAAATAACATAAGCGGATAGTTGAGGAGACATGGAAGCCATATTCCCATCACATCTGAAGTAAAATCATTAGATAAATTAGCTTTATAATTCTTAGTTATAAAACAACCAAATCAATTATCAATTACCAAATAGATACAAAAAAATAGATATTTGGTACTTGAACCCTAATCCTTGTGGACGATATTCGGTCTTACTAAGACTATATTACTTGTCACGATAACGTGCACTTGCGTTAAAGTGTGTGCATCTTTTCGCGCATCAAGTTTTTGGCGCCGTTGCCGGGGATTAGGCATAGTTTAATATCAAATTTATCTATTTTTAATTTCTAATTTGGTTTTTATCTTTTTTTTATTTTTATTTTTCACGTTTTTTATGTATTTATTGTGTGAAAACAAGGGTGTCGTGATCCGTTGTTGGTTTTGATGCATCTCAGGGATCCTCAAGACATGGATTTCTAATGTCAATATGATCGAGCTCCAACCATAGAGGAAGAGAGGGAGGAATTGCGAGAAGCCATACTCAATTTCGCTAAGTATCAAGCTCAGTTCATGGATGAAACGAGAATGGTCATGAAGAAGTTGGAAACGCAAATAGCAGAACTCGCAATCATATTCAACAGCGAACATCAAATTGAGGAGTCTGAACCACACCCAACTATTGAGGAATCTGGTGAGATAGTTGGTGTAGAGAAGGAAAAGATTGCAGAAATCCAATTATTCACCTTCTTGGATTCTGTGGAAATTCGTTTTCTTACACCTATTACAGAAGAAACACCACCAGCTATCACTGTTGATCCCCAATTAGGAATTCCGCACCATCAAGGGTACCCCCTAGAGTTGAGAGATGTAGAGAAGTTCACGGATTCCTACATTATAGAAAGCCTAAAGGACAAGCCTGTCTTGTGTACTTGGGGGGTAATTGTATGTTTAAGGCTCTTGTTTGAACAAATGGTCGTAGGGAAATTGAGACCTACAACAATAAATCTGTGGATTGCAAGCGGTTCGCAGAAGGATCCAATGGGCACTCATACCGGTTAATTGCGTCCAGCTAAAAGACGTTAAAGACAGCGCTTGTTGGGAGGCAACCCAACGTTTTCAATTATGTTATTTTAATTTCTGTCTTTAGTTTATTTTATTTTGTCTAGAACAATCTCACGATCTTGAGGTCTAGTGTTTGTGCTGTGATTGACAGGTACAGGCCAATAAACTGAAGAAAAGCCAGGATTTCCAGAAAAATGGGTTAGCGCCGCGGCGCCCAGGAGCAGGGCCGCGGCGCCAAAAGATCTGAAGAGGCGCTGAAGTTTAAGCGTCGCGGTGCCCAGGGGCAGGGCCACGGCGCCAAAAATCCAGAAAAATGCCAAGTCTAAGGCGCCGCGGCTCCATAAATGGCCGCGTAAAATCCCGAAGAGCGAGAACATCAGCCGCGGCTAAAAATGGCCGCGTGCCGGAAATCGAAACTTAAAACGCCCGTAAATCGATTCGCCCAAATTCAAAACCAAAAACCTAACCCCCTCCTCCAAAAACACACGAAAATCCAAAAATTTGCCCACAAATCCTCCACAAATCCAACCCAACCACAACCAAAACTCTTAATTTCCTAAAAACCCTTAGTTATCTCAAACAACAAAGCTCCATTCCATGGCCTCAAACCACCATTAGAAACAAGAACAACTTGAATTTTCTCATAAAAAGGTAATCTTTTTCTGTTCTTTAGATCTTTACTGAAGTCACAGGAGGTAGTAGTTTGAAGGAGTATTGTAGTTGTGAAGTAGTTTGGGTGCTGAAAAATTGATTGTGAAGTTTGGAGAAAGAGTAGAAAAGGAGGGTGTGGACATTGGGCAGTAGAGTTGAAGTTTGGGGGTGTTGTGTTTAACTGCTAGTTGTTGATCGTGTTGGGAAATATTTGTGCCACTAAGTTGTAAGCTGCAGAAACTGTTTTAACCATGGCCACCAGGAAGAGAGGAGCCTCCACATCTACCCCAACCCCGCAATACGATAATACTATGTTTGTGAGCTACCAAGTCTTCCAAAGATACAAAAAGCTTGATACCAGACCCTTAATCCCAGAAAGGGGAATGGACTATCAGAGAGAGTCGTTTGGAGAAGAGGATGTTTATGAGCCCATTCGGGCAATGATTGAGTTAATGGGGTGGAGGAGATTTGTAAATCCGGAGAAAATAGCACCAATGAACACAACAATGGTGCGTGAATTCTATGCCAACTTTCCGGAGAAGGTGGAAAGGGGATGCTTTGTAAGGGGAATTTATGTATGCGTGATGAGAGAGAATGTAAATGCACAATTGAAGGCGGTTGATGTTGAAGAAAGAAGTGATTGGAATCACTTTAGAACATGTCTGAAAGCCGTCGCGATCGAATCGGAATGCCGCAGCATAAGTGAGCTACCCTGGGGCTGCTTTTGATGTTGAAAGAAATGGATCAAGAGCATTGAGCATGTGCCAATTCAACAAAGCAGCCAAGAGTTGGCTATATTTCGTCAGTGCCCGCATGATTCCATCCACGCACTTCACCAGAGTGCCAGAAGATAGGATTAAACTGATATATGGAATTATGAGGGGGATGACGATTGATGTGGGGAAAGAGATAGTGCGAGCATTGAAGAAATCAGCGGGTTGGTGACAACAGTGGATTGGGACACGTCTCACTTATCACTAATCTATGCGCGCCGAGGGTCCCAACCCTACCCACCGACACTCGTGAGAGAAACCAACCGCACGTGTCTATGGGATAGTGCACTCTTTTCCGCACCAAGCCCCAAAGACGGAAGAAGAGTACAACCACCACTGTGCAGCAGAGGCCGCAATGAACGAAGATGAGCCTGAAATAGGGGCTCAATATGCAGCAGGGCCTAGCCACCAGCCTACCACAGAATCAGAACCACCAGTGCCTATGATGGAGCAAGTGCTCCAGAACTAGAGAAGGATGATGCAATATTTCGACACAATGATACAAGGACAAAATGAGTTGAGACAGGGACAACATGAGTTGCGACAAGGGCAACAAGAATTGAGGCAGGAGCAACAACAGTTGCACCAGCAGTTTGACGAGATGAGTTCCCTGTTCAACCAATGGTCGATGCATTATCCACCGCCACCACCACCATTTTAGCCAAAGTCTGTAAGTGTCTTATTTTCTTTTATTGTCTTTGAGTCTACACACATTGGGGACAATGTGTTATTTAAGTTTGGGGGTGTTTTATTTGTGTCTTGTTTTATTTGTATCATGTTATGTTTTCATTTAAATCTTTTCTTGATTGTTTTTATGGATTTTTGAGTCACAATTTTTTTTCTTTTTGAGTCATAATTGCCTGTCAAATATCATATATGTTGTAGTTGCTAGAAACACCTAGTGAAATAAGGTGGAATAATGTAATGGAACAGAAGCAACTATCTAAACACATAGGTTAGATATGCCAAAAACTCACAAAATCTGGCTATTTGGAGTTTCTTGCTTAAATTGTGTATGCTAAATAATGAAAACCTATGTGTTATGATTGCTTGCTATTTGAGGCGAAATAGTTAGGATATGCATGTTAGGGAGATGACTCAGGCATTTCTTTGATAGTCAATTCTTACCTTTCTTTTCTATCCCGGACTTTAAAAATATATCCCTAGTTAGCCCCATTGAGCCTAAAAATTGAAACTTCTTCGTTGACACCCTATATTCCCACAAATTGTGCCATAAGTAAAAATGTGAAGTAGTGGAATAAATTGGGTTAAAAAAGAGACAAAAAGAGTGAATGAGCTTGTTGCACCCCAATAAAAAAGTAATAAGAAATAGGCAAAAGCCTAAGTTTGGGGGTGCCTGTCATTATTATACTCTTCACTCTCCCAAAACAAAAGAGGGAAAAGATAGAATTGAAGTGAAGCAAAAGAATAAAAAGAAAAGGGAAAAATGGAAAAGCGAAAGAGCTTATGGTACAAAGAATGAGCCTAAAATGTCTACTTTTACCTACCTATACCTAAGCCTACATTACAACCCTTAAAGTCCTGAAGATCTCTTTTATGCATATTCAAGATTAGTGGAAAATAGCAAGTAAAAATGTCATAGGATTTTTGAATTTATATGCATGATTTAGTATATTGACTTCCATTAAGCATGATAAATATGAGTTTGCGAAATATCTAGCTTAATGTGTTTAGTGTGCTGAATTTTCATGCTATAAGTTCATGCATATTATTTTGCTAAACTTCATGTTTTTCTAGTTAACACTAATGTAGCAAAAGTGATCAATGTCAGGGAGTCTTTTTTTATTTTTTTTTCGTTCTTTGAGTCTTTTATTTCTTTCTTTCTATCTTTGCTCGAGGGCGAGCAAAGGTTAAGTTTGGGGGTATTTGATCGGTGTATTTTATATACACTTTTTTATTCAGTTTTAGTTAGTCTTTTGTCCTTTTTTTGTACAAATAAGCGTCGTATTAGGATAGTTTTCCTTTCTTTTGAGTCAAAGTGGTTAAAATGGCCAAATGGCGGAAAAGGAGCTAAAAGGAGGCAAAAGTGGAAGTTCCAGAGCTAAAAGCAAAGAAACTGGCGAACGAGGCTGAAACCAGGACGGTAGCGCGCCTCCTCGCAACGAAGCGGTCGCGGCGCCAACATCCGAGAGGCCGAAGACCAGCCGCGGCGCCTCAGTCAGCAGTGCGCGGCGCTAATCAACAGAGGCTACAGAGCTGCAGCCGCGGCGCCTCGAACATCGAGAATGGCCGCGCGCCAATTCACCCGGCGACCACGAAGTTCCGGCCACGCGCCTGGCGCAGGCGCGCGCCGACGCGCCAGGTGGCAGCGAGCCGACGCGAAAAATCGTGGTTTTGATGATTTTTGGGCCAACTCGCAGGAAAAGCTAAGGGCGGTTTTCAGCCTATAAAAGGAGAACCCTAGGCAGATTTTAGGGGTTCCCTTTCTTGCACAACTCAAGATTCTTGCTTGGAGATTGGAGACCATAATTTAGTACTTTCTTTTCCTTTTTCTTTACTTTATTTTCAGTTTTGTATGATGAACTTTGAATTAGTTCTTGTCATGTCAATGGCTATGAACTAATTCTCTTATAGGGTTTTCCATGTTGATTCACTAGAAACTTATGTTATGAATTAATATATGTTTATGGTTATTATTCTTCTTTGAGAGATCTATCCAATAATTGTGTTGAATGCTTGGTAATTAATTGACAACTAATTATCCTTATATGATTTCTAATTTACTTCGAAAGGAGAGATTGTGAATATGCTGTAAGTTGGGTAGACATTCTTGGATTGGGGATGAAAATACCTCAATTATTTATGTAGCGTTAATGAGAGGCTTAAAACCCCTAATTTTACGCATGGTGTGTGACGGTTAACTAGGTTTTTGTTCTTAATCCTCCTATAGAGTTATCCTTATCACTGAAAGGTAGGTAAGGTGGGATACTGGGGTTGAGTGTTTATATATCCTTAACGGGAATATAAAACGATTTCGTAAACCTGCTTTCTCCGAGAGAAGAAGACCATAATTCGTTGTATTAATAAATAACATAAGCGGATAGTTGAGGAGACATGAAAGCCCTATTCCCATCACATCTGAAGTAAAATCATTAGATAAATTAGCTTTATAATTCTTAGTTATAAAACAACCAAATCAATTATCAATTACCAAATAGATACAAAAAAATAGATAGTTGCTACTTGAACCCTAATCCTTGTGGACGATATTCGGTCTTACTAAGACTATATTACTTGTCACGATAACGTGCATTTGCGTTAAAGTGTGTGCATCTTTTCGCGCATCACTTTCGCAGACCTTTAAAAATGGAGATCATTCGTAGTATTTTATGCTACATTTTTAGTGTCTTAATTCACTATAATAATTAGGTGGCGACTCCTTTAAATGCATTTTAGGAATCAACCATACGCAGTAATCCCGTTCACGACTCCGGTTGAAATGGGGTGTTACAGTTGTCAATAGGAATTTCTCTCAATTTACAGTGTGTAATGCGTATGCGCATGCGCTGATGTGACTTTTCTCTATTTTCAGCGTTTTTGCTCCTTTTTACATTCGGGTGCGCTTCCTAGTCCACATCGTCCAACAACACAAGACAAGAACCCAAGACCGTGAGACTGTTCAAGATAAAATAAAATAAATTAAAAACATAAATTGAAATAACTTAATTAATAAATATTGGGTTGCCTCCCAACAAGCGTTGTCTTTAACGTCTTTTAGTCGGACGCAGTTAACATTTACTAGTGCCCAGCGACTCCTTCTCATGACGCTTGCAATCCATGCGATTATTGTTGCAGGTCTCACTTTTCCTATAACACCTTTGTCAAACAAGGACCTCAGATCTAAGATTGTCCCCCAAGTACACAAGACAAGCTTGTCTTCTAGGCTCTTTATAAGGTAAGGATCAGTGAAAGATCTCTCAGCTTTTGAGAGTGCCCTTGAGGGTATGGACTCTCTGGTTGGGGCTCAGTAATGATAATTGATGGTATTTCTTCAGCCATGGGTACAGTAAAAAGGAATTCCAAGGAATCCAAAAAGGCGAAAATTTGGATCTCGAAAACCTCATCTTTTTCTACACCAACTATCTCTCCAAATTCCTCAACAGCTTGGTGTGGTTCAGGATCCTCACCTTGCTTACCACTTCCCACAATGGTGTCGCTAGGCATATTTTATTGAGGTGTATTGATCATCCTATCCATTAGCTGCCCTATTTGTGTCTCCAAATTGCTCAGGGACACCCTTGTCTCAAATGTAAAACCGAGCGACACTTGATGAGCACAGGTATGCTGCTACAACTCATCTAGATCTTCCTCTAGAACCTGTGGGTTAAGCAGTTGTTGATGACTCCACTGCCCCTGATAGTAGTAGTAGTCCATGTGTCCTGATTTTTTTTTTGGACACACGAACTTTACCTGCAAAATAAGAAAAACAAAAAAAAACTGATAAAAAAATGCTCGCAGAACAAGTTAGAAACTTGTTCTTGGAGCAACCAAATTAGAAATAAGAATAGATAAATCGATATTGAAAGTAAGCTAGTCCCCGACAACGGCGCCAAAAACTTGTTAGCGATTTATCCACACGCTTAACGTAAGTGCACGTATCGTGACAAGTAATATAGTCTGGGTAAGACCGAATATCGTCCTCAGAGACTGGTTTTCAAGTACCAGTTATCTATTATATGGTGTCTATTTGGTCAACGTAAATTGGGTTGGGTTTTTAGACTAATAATCAAAACTAATGCAGAAAATAAACTAATTATGAAAATACTTTGATTTAAATCAGATATGGTGGAATAGGGCTTCCAATCTCCTCAATTATCCGCTCGCCTTAATCTTTAATGCAATGATAAATGTTCTTCTTCTATATTGAGATAGCAGGTTAACTAAGCCGTTTTATATTCCGATTAGGATATATAAACACTCAACCCCGATGCAGAACCCTTCTATCTTTCGATGATAAGATTTACCACAAAGGAGGATTAAGAACAATAACCTATTAAACTACACAAGTATCGGGGTACTTTCGTTCATGATTTTAACCTATGTTTATTCAACTATAGCATATTCACAATCTCCCCTTTCGGATCTCGATTAGAAATCATATATGTGATGATAATTAGTGATCAATTAATTACCAAGCAATCAAAACAATTATTGAATAAATCTCAACTATATAAAGAAGAAACCAAAATCATGCATTAAATCATAAAAACGAGGTTCAAGTGATTCGAATGGAAAGCCCTAATTAAAGTTTAGCTCCTAGCCATAGACATGCTTAAGAACTAATACAAACCAAACATAAACTGAATTAAAACAAAGGAAAGAAGAAAAGAAAATAATACTGAAAAGCCTTCAAAGTTGTCTTGTCTCCTTGAATGGTATTGTAGAATAAGGTCTAAGGAGGTATATATATAATGAGCAGGGTTTTAGGGATTTTATAGGTTTTGTAGGTAGGAAAAGTTATTCCTTTTGAACTCTGAAAACGTGTCAAATTCAGCTCAGAACTCAAAAATCTCACGTCGGTGTCGTGGCCCTGCAGACTAGCGCCACGGCGCTGAAATTACTGCAGCAAAATCAGAACTCGCAGGAAATTGGGCGTCGCGGCGCTGCTGGCAGGCGCCACGGCGCCGGAGGCGTTATTGGACAATTTTCTGATTCTTCGTCCGGACTTCGTCTGATCTCTTCTATACTTCCCGAGACTTCTTAGACTTCATTTATTGACCCTTTTAGTGTGCAATTTCATCTCAATTATGCTCATTTCCTTTTCTTTTCGCCATTTCTCCATTTTTTACCGCTGTGACACAAAATAAAGGAAAAATACACCTAATACTATACTAAATATAAACGAAATGAATAAAATATTAACTAAAAATGACTCAAAAAATGTATATATACACCTAACAAACTCTCGGGTTTTGACCTTAGAAAACTGGATCAACATACCTAGCCTAAAGTTGTTTTAACAACATCTAGTCCCACATTACAATTGCTATCTTTATTCTAGATTAAGCTTATTGTTTAAGCGATTGTAATGAAGATGTTGTCTTTTATCTTTTAGACTTTGTAACTTTAGGCGAAGTCATCTACGACTTCATTTTTGTTTGTAATTTCTTTTTCATTTGTAACACTCAATTTGTAAAAAGAAATTCATTTGAATTTGTATATAATTTATACAATTCTTTTGGTCATCGACCATCAAGGATTATATTTATATATACCCTTGAAAATATAAATATTGTGTCTCTTTACTTTTTCCGCTGCATTTACTCTACAAAGATTTATATTATTTTATCACAATGTTGCCTCAGATGTTGACATAACATTGAAGGCAACATCACTATTTTTGTTATTCTAGTTTTTACAATTTTAATCTTACGCTTTTTACTAATCCGTAGCCTCGGGACCCAACAGCTCCAAACTTCTGAGGAGATAACCTTATGGCATGTCGTCGCTAATGTGGAACAATCAAACAAGAATGGGGTGGCAACTGTCTTTCTTTCTTCTTCAGGTTAATATTAATTTGTGCATTTCACTCCCGGCCTAACACAAAAAAGAGGCAGCTTTTGTGTAAAGAATGAACCCCAAAAGCTAGCTGGGTGAGGATTGTCTAAGTCCACATAAGAAGTTCATGTTTTTATTTTATATCTGATGTGAGACTCTTAACACTCTCCCGCACACTCAGACCTTGTTAACTGGAGCGTGGATAATCTAATTTGGGGTCCAACATCGGTGAACAAAGAATTACTGGAGCATGAATAATATAATTTTTGGGGCTCAACATCGGTGAACAAAGAATTAGAATGAGTCTGACTCTGATACCATGTAAAGAATGGATATTGGGCCTAAGTCAATCCCAAAAACTAGTTTGTAAGGTGATATTGTCCAAGTCCATATAAGGAATCTATATTTTCATTCTATATCCGATGTGAGGCTCTTAACACTTTGAATCCATTTGATTATTAAAGACGGAGTTGAGTATATACACAGACTCTTGTTATAAGGTGTTATGAAGTTGATCCCTTTCCTCCAAGTATTGACAATTCAATAATGAAAGATCTTAACTTTTATACAGTGGTAATATAAAATTCGTCTACATTATATAGTATCTTAAAAAGTAGTTACGGATAACTAATGCAATTAAATGTCATACACTATGAGTATTGTTCTTTAAGTCAATAACAAGAAAAATAGCAGTGTTTGCGAGCCCTACATCCTCACATGCAAAGTAGACACAATATGGAGGGGAATTAACGTTGTCCAACGGGGTGGGGTATATCGATCCCGTCCCGACCCCATACTGATCCCGCCCCGACCCCTGTGCCGTATCGGTATCGGTATATCGGTATTCGGTATCGATGCCAGTACGGGGCTGAAAAGAAAAACCGACCCCGACTCCGATTCACCCCGCCCCAGCCCCGACCCTTCCCCCCTCCCCCAACCCCCTACCCCCTAATATTTATTTTTAACCCTTAAGTTATTATATTTACATTTTAACCCAATTTTTTCAACTATAAATACTTCATTTTCTCTTCCTTCTTTCTCACAAATCTTCCTACAATTACAATCTCTCTAATAATCTCTCAATCTATCTCTCATTCTCTTTACATTGTCTTCTAAATATTCAATTTAATTTATTCATTTGAGAATTAGGAGTGAAGTTGACAACTAGCTTGAGGATCATCTGTTGAGCGAAATTTCAATATTCAACATCTCTCGATTACACGTCGACGTTACGTCGGCGTTTGGTACATTCGTTCCTTTATTAAATTATTATTGTTTCTTTATTTTAATTAGCGCACTTAATTTCATTATCTTTAACTATTTAAGTATTTATTAGCATAAATTAAAATGAAAGGATTAAGAGGTATGTTGGGTATGTCTGGTTCTAGTAGGGGTGACAAGGGCAAGGGTCCTTCTTCTAGTCATTCTATTCCTCCTAGACATGATGATTTTATTAATACTGAACATTTTCCTGAAGTACCATTAGATTTAAACGATGAACTATTTTCTGTAAATCAACAAGAGTTTAATTTAGAAGAACATCTAGATGACACATCAACTAATCTAGATGACACGCCAACTAATGCATCTCAAACTGAAATATCTCCTATTCCCCGTAGTATGAGACGAGGTCCACCAGAACGAAAATTAAAATCACATCTATGGGCTTTTTTTGATAGAGAAGTACAAAATCAAGTTGTTACATGCAAAATTTGTAAAATTGTTTATAAATTTAAAATGAGAAAAGTTCAGAGCGGGACGGGAGGTTTAACTACGCATTTGAATACCAAACACAAAGCTAGGTGGGATGAATATAAGGCTCAAGTGATGAGTGAGTCAACAATGCCCTCTCAGTCGGGACAAGCTTCACACACTGTCCCGCACCAGGTACAAGGTCAAATTGACCCTATGACGAGGGCAATTGTAGGCCCTAAATACGATAAATGAAAGATATGGAAGAATTATCAAAATTAGTTGCAGTAGAGGGTTTGCCCTTTTCATTTCCTGATTCTCTTGATTTTATTCATTATATAAGATCAATGTACAATCCTGCTTATAACGATTTTTCTAGATCAACTGTTAGGGGAGAGATGTTTTTAAATTTACACACGAATATCAACAATATTTACGTTATTATTTATATCATTACCCTGGAAAAGTATCTATCACATCTGATATAGATCGTAGTACTAACGGTCATGATTATTTAACTGTAACATGTCATTGGATAGACTATAAATGATCTATGCAAAAACGTATTTTAGGCTTTTAGCATATAGATAGTAGGCACACTAGTATTTTTATTCAAGAAAATATTTCTTCTGTTTGTGATTATTATGACATAACTGATAAAGTCATAACTATTACATTAAATAACGCTTCTTCTAACGTTTCTGCTGTTAGATTATTAAAAATTATCTTAACTCCATCTTTTTCAGATCATTTTCATATAAAATGTGCATGTCATATTTATAACTTAGTTGTAAAGGATTGTATATCTCTTTTTGACGACATTCTTGAAAAAAATCAATTTGCTATAAATTATATTTTAAAAATAATAGAATACAACGACTAAAAGAATATAAAAACTTATCACGATTGTGGTCTACCTTACAGAAAAGCTCCCGAAGAAGTATGCACTAGATGAAATTTTTTATACAACCAACTACGTGTTGCTTATGAGTATAGACAACCTATAACCCAATTTTTTAACGCCCGTAATCGAAATCCTAATGATATGCTTATAGATTCCGATTGGGATACAATTTTAGAACTTAATACATTTTTAGATAAATTTTATCTAGCTACTAAAGAATTTTCCGGTATTTATTATCCTACTATTTCATCAATGTTATTTTATATAGCTCTAATATTTATATTACTTAATGAATATATGGCAAAACCAGCTTATAAGGCACCTATTAAAAAATATTTATAAAAATAAAAAAATATTTTATTCCTATTCCTCCAATATTTTTTATTAGTGATGTATTAAATCCGTCTATTAAAATAGACGATTGTAAAAATCTTGTTGAAACTATTTATGATTGCATAGATACACTTCCACCTCCGCCTCCTAAATATCCAAATGACTCACCACCTGTTGAAAAAAATAGAGAAGAAGTGTTATCTAGCATTCAAGATGAATGTAAAAAAGTATATACGCATTACCAACAAGAAAGTGCTAACAACCAACCGGTTTTCATGTCATCATCTTCTTCTTCTTCTTCTTCAACACAACCTCAAAAACGACATGTTGTTTCTGCGGCTAGTATTCAAAGCCTGAGACAGAGAATGTTTAGTGGTACCATTTCTAACCAAGTTAGCGAGTTTGATGTTTTTGTTTTGCAGGGTATTGCACCGTACGAAGCAATTGAAAATGAAGAGGGGCGTGAAGACTTGTTAAAATACTGAAGGGAGAATGAGAAGAATTTTTCAACACTAGCAAAGATGGCCCGAGATGTGTTGAACTTTCCAGCGTCATTAACAGCGTCCGAAAGCGCATTTTCTGCGGGAAGATTTCAAATAGGGGAGCACAGACATTCATTGGCAGGAGACTCATTAGAGATTGCAGTTCTATTCAGAGACTGGATTCGTGCAGAGCGTAAGAGATGCGGCCAACCGGAGATCAACGAAGAAGAAGACTACAACTACAACGAAGTCTTATCCGACGGATGTGCAAGCGACGTCGTCCAATTTGACCAAGATATACCAATTTCAATTGAAGAACCACAAGAAATTATAAAAAAACTAGAAAATGTGTTTCTTAAAATGTAATTCTTTTAATTATAATTTTACTATGTTATTTATTTGCAACTTTCAATATCACGAAGTTGCAATTTTGAAATTGTATTACAAAAAAAAATCATACTTCTAGTCGAATAATATAAAGGTACAAAAACAACCTTGAGATGTTTTTATTAAACTATCTTGTTGTGTGTGTGTTATTTATTTATTTAATTTAAAGGCAAATAAAAAAATGACCCACCCGACCTCTCTGGATCTTGACGGGGCGGCGGCACACCCCGCCAGCCCCCGACCCCACCCTACCCCCAGCCCCGCCAGACCCCGACCCCACCAACCCCGACCCCGTCCCACCCCGCCCCGTTGGACAGCCCTAGGAGGTAATAATAAAGTCCAACTGCAATGAGGAGAGAGCAAATATAAGAGTACCTGGATATAGAATTGATATTTAAATTTGGCAACACTTCCAACATACACACTGTAAAAAAAAATTAGTATTTAAAAAGAGCCTGCAAACTGAGGCAGCAAAATTAGGGCATCTACCAACCTGTGACCTAATGATAAAGAATTGCAGTTCACTACATTTTCAACTAAAACATGTACAGTTAAAAAGGTAATTGGTATTTACAAGAGGGTTGGTTACCCGAAATAACACGAAGGAATAAAGAATGGAGATACTGCAAAAACTCATTGCTGCTTTTTCCTCATTGTACGATGTAATTGCCATGACCATGCAGCCACAAAAATTACAAAGCCAATGTCGGTGCATGTCCACAAAATTACTATCCACTTGGGCATGGGATCGGGGAACAACCCTGAAAGAGCAGAAAAGAAAGATTTAACTGTTAGTAATACACAAATTGATGAGACACCACCAAAATGAGAACTTAGAATGGAGTGGAGAACCAACCATGTCCGAACTTGACGCAGATTAGAAGTTCAACAATGCAGATAGCTAGTGAAAGCCAGCAAAATGCTCCCACCTTTTTCACTGGTTTCCTGCATATAATTGTGGAATAACGGGAAAAAGTGATGCAACGGAAATATACTACAATTCATATTCTTGTAATAAAATTGGTAGGAAATACCTGTCCTGTAGGTAACTATTATACTCGCGAATTGTTGGTATTGCAAGTAGCCACCACAGAACCAACCTATACACTATCAGAGGATTTCTGGGAGGAATCCAAAGACAGAACTTCAAAAAGAATGTATTCAATTCCACAGTCAAGAAAACAACACAGAGACTGAGAACTTGAAGGAATCGCCAGGGACCAAGGAGGGGATGCCATTCATCTTTATCCCAATGTGCAGGTGTAAATTGTCCAAGTGTTCGCTTGACCTACAAAACCAAAAAGGAAGCTGTAAATGTCTAACAATAAACCATCCGTACTATAATTTTCACACTCCTGCTAGGTTTGGATGAGTTGTAGTGCTATGTCAGACATAGAATAAGCCAGAACAGATATTTATAGCCTGTTTGGCCAAGCTTCTCCAAGGTCAAAAATGTTTTATTTTCTAAAAAAGGTGCTTTTTTGAAAAAAACCACAACGACAACATACCTAGTGTAATCTCACTTATTTTGTCTGGGGAGAGCTGGATGCACGCAAACATTATCCCTACCTTTGCAGGGTAGAGAGGCTGTTTTCGATAGACCCTCGGCTCAAACGAACAGATTTTGAAGCAGGGTTGCAAGAAAAATATGACAGCAAGAGACAAAGCAAATGATGCAACAGGTAATAATACACATTGAAGAATAAGAAACTATGTGATTATTAAATAATACTCCCTTTGTCCCAATTTATGTGGCACACTTTCCTTTTTAGTCCGTCCGAAAAAGAATGTCACCTTTCTATAATTAGAAACAAATTAACTCGAAAATTTCTCTTTTACCCTTAATGAAATGATTTCTAGCCATAAAAATTTCTAAGATTTGTTTTAGACCACACATTTTAAAAGTCTCTCTTTCTTTCTTAAACTTTGTGACAAGTCAAACCGTATCACATAAAATTGGGACGAAGGGAGTACTAACAAGGAGAAGAGAAGAGGACTCTAACCCCCTACCTCTCCCACATAAAGAGGAGAGAAGAAAAAGTTGTTTTTGAGAAGTTGAAAAAGTAGTTTCTCCCTAAAAGTACTTTTTTGAAAGCACTTTTGAGAAAATACACTTAAGGGGTGTTTGCAGTAGCTGAAGCTTTTTGAGAAGTGCTGAGATTTAGAGAAAGCTGAAAAAAGTGACTTAACAGAGAATCTGTGGGGTGTTTGGAAAAAGTGCTGAAAAACAGAAAAATTTGTAAAATAAAATGAGTGTTTGCATATATTTATGATAAAAGAGCTTATTTCAACTTATAAAAATGAAATATCCATATTGCCCTCAACAAGTTTCATATCTTGGGTTATTAGATTTTTATAAGGGATAAGAGTGTCAATTCAAGTTAAACAAAAAAGCCCAAGGCTTCCCATAAATCATGTTATCTGGCTTTTTTATAAGAGAAGCCAACGTGAATATAAGTTTCTCAAACACTCAAAAAACAGCTTTTTCTACATTTAAGCCATAAGCTAGAGTAGATAAGCTACTCCAAACACCCACTAAGAATCACTTTTCAAAAGCTTGGTCAAACACTAAATACTGCTCAAAAGTGCTTTTCGAAACACTAAAAGTACTTTTCTAAAATAAGTTGATTTTAGAAGTTTGGCCACTATTAGTGAACAATCGCTGACTCAGCAACAACCAACTCAAATACTTTATAGTGTCAGTTATGTGCAAGAAGCTCCAAGCTCCATGTACCTAACTAGAACTACTAACACAGTCATGTCAAAATCATTTAATCAACAAACTACACCTCAAATCCAACCATGAATTTGAAGTCCTGAATATAGAGTAATTGGATGTGAGGCATTGTCGCAGATCTTGATCCAAAATCTAACTTTAAGTATTTGAAAGCCTAACTACAGCTCAATGCACGCATAACACCCTGCAGAGAGTATACCAGTTAAGTTCAATCCTCTTTCTATGAAGGTTTGATCGAGTCATACCTATATCTCGCTTAAAGTATTCTATGCATCCGATTAAATAATCACCAATAATTGAAGACTTCATGATTCCTCACTGGTTTGAGAAAGGTGGACACAGAAAGTAAACATCTAGTAACGACAAATTTTCCCTGAACAATTTGTGTTCTAACTCATGATGGATGTGAAATCCGATAATCAAAATCACCTACCCTTTAGAAGGTGGGTGATATATTTCCATTATATTTGTAGTTAAATCAGGGATCACTCCCGGAGGAATAAAACAAGGATAATTACAGGGTTAAGAGGTTATCAGTAACAGTAACTTCCTACTAAACTGAATGTAAACATTCTCTCACAAACTGACCCCTCTACTAGCAGAAATGAACAGTAGCAAATAATGTTCACAATTGCATTTACAGAATTCAAACTCCACAGGGGACATTTATCAACAAACTGCTCACATGTTGTGGCATCAGCATGTCTCCACACCAAAAGCATTAAATATATAATGTAAATTATCTGTACGTGTAGAGAAGAAGAGCATGCAAACAAGCAATTCTGATAACAGTCGAGCCAGACAATTTTTTACAATCGATGTATACAGTTGAAGGGACACACCTTGCCCATAATATTTGGCTGCCGGCTTATACCAACCCACTCATATGTTCTTCCATCAAAATATCGAACAGTACGCATTCCAGCCCAGATGCCTAAAGGAAACCAAATAGGTAAAGAACAAGAAAAAAGAATACCATAACCACACATACCATAGATAAGCTAGCTATTCTTAAAGTTTAATTGTTTCTTGTAACCACCGTTTTAATTTCACTTAACATGCAAGTATCACATTTGATGCATATAACAAAATAAGAAGCTTGGATACCATCACCTGGCATCTCAAAAAAATTTAAATCATTTTTCTCAACCTGCTTCCTGAAATTTGGCTACACAAATGACACTAAATGTGCCAATTCCCCAATTCAATGACATGATTCCATTATATAATCATCAAGGTAAATTATTTCAATGTCAATCATTTCTCGAATGTAGCATGATCTTTATGGCTTGTTTTAGATAGCTATCAACGTGTTCTGATAGTATATTTGTTTATATAAAACACTATGCAACACCCACAAACAACACATGTACAAATAAATTTAAATCATCCTAAATTGAGTCATGTCCCAATAACTTCCAACACTTTTGTATAGTAGATGTCCACTTCCATCTCATACCAAACATTGGAATACATGTCTGTGCCACAATTACTAAATTAATTCATCCCTCATAATAGATATTATTCACACAATACCCCCGAGGCGAGCCTCTATTTCTCCCACCCCACCCCAATATGGTGTGCGACATCAGCATCAATTTCCCCAACTCCTTGAATTATAAACCCAAGATACTATGACTAGTGCCTCAATCTTCACTTCCACCTCTGACTCATACACCACATCGCTGAACTTCCACTCTAGGAACTCTGTCTTAGTCCCTGCTTAACTTGAAACCTTTTGATTCTAAGGCCTCTCTCCACACTTCCAGCTTATCATTAACACCACTACGTGTCTCGTCAAATAATACTATGTCATCAGCGAATAACATACACCACGGCACCTCCCTTCGAATATATCGAGTCAATTTGTCCATCACTAAGGCAAATAAGAATGGGCTAAGAAATGATCCCTGATGCAACCCCATCGCGACCGAAAAGTACTCTGAGTCACCTCCCGCTGTCCTAACCTGGGTTTTGGCTATCATACATGTCCTGAATATCCCTAATATAAGCAACAAATACACCACTAGACTCCAAACATATCTAGGGACTATCATACGCCTTTTCTAGATCAATGAACACCATGTGCAGATCCCTCTTCTCATCTCTATATTGCTCTAATAATCTCTTTCCAAGATGGATGGCTTTTGTAGTAGAACGCCCTGGCATGAATCCAAATTGGTTCTCAGAGATAGACACACTCTTCCTCATCCTCAACTCAATCTCTCTCCCAAATTTTCATCGTGTGGCTTAGTAGCTTAATACCCTTGTAGTTATTGCAATTCTGAATATCACCCTTGTACTTGTACAACGGCACCATAATACTCCACCTCACCTCCTCCGGCATTTTGGTCGTCCTAAATATGATATTAAACAACCCCAGCCACTTCACACCTGCCTTTCCTGCGGTCTTTCAAAAGTCCACCGGGATCTCATCTGGCCCGGTCGCTCTTTCCTTCCTCGTCTTTCGAATAACCGCCAAAACCTCTGCATCCTTGATGCACCTACAATACCCGAAATCTATGCGCATTTCTCTAACTCCCCTAACACAATATCCCTGTCCCCTTCTTAATTCAAAAGCTTATGGAAGTATTTTTGCCATCTCCGTCTAATGTGTGCCTCTTCTACCAACACTTTGCCACTTTCGTCCTTGATGCACTTCACTTGATCTAGGTCACGGGCACTCCTCTCTCGCCTTGGAAAACCGATACAACTTATGGCCCATGATGTACAAGAAAAAGGCTGCATACACGTGATAACATAGTTATTTAACTCACCGGTCATATTTTGCTTTGCTTCAGATAGACACAGGAGCACTCTAAGAAACAAATGTGAAATATGCTCCTACTCATGACTATTGTTCCGCCAACCCAGATCTCATTACCACATTATGTTAACTATTTTTACTGCAGCGAACTCCACAGTGTGTATTACATATCCTCAATTGGCCAAAGACCAGTTAAGATAAGCTAAACCAAAAGGCCTCAACAACCAACAAACAGATATTACAAGACATAACAAATCATCTGCTAGCTTGATGCACAAAATCATGCTTTCTTCCCATACTAAACCCTTTTTGAACTCCGAAATATATTAAGCTCTTCCGGTTGAGAAACTACCCATCTCCCCATCGACTCTCCTTTTTTTATACCATCATTCCTTCACATTTGACATATGCCCATTATAAGCTGCCTTTACAGGCTAAAGAGCTATCAACTGATGGCCAAGACAGGCCAAACCATTTCAATGTCAACCATTTGGCATGGAAGAATATCAGACTTGATACTGAAAGCCTTCCATATTAGGCAGGAGGAATGAGATGGAGAAAGGTGACATGTAGAAAAAAGTTGAATGATCTAAACAGTGCAGGAATCATCAGAAAGTTCCAATCAACTTGCAACAGAAAAATAGTGATGTGGCAGGGGGAGCAATATGGAACATATGCATGATAGGCTTTAACAATCTAAAGGTACTTCATAAAGCCAAAATTAGCCCCAAAAAAATAAAACCACTGCAAATAGAAGCATAACTAATTCCTCAATGATTTGGTATAAAAGGGTGGAATTGAAGCACCAAACAAATAGGACATCATACTATCTTAATGTAAGTAACAGTATAATAGGGTCTAGGGCGATAAAATTAATCAGATAAATAATGGAGCATATGACATAAATTGACATAAGCATGTATGTCAATCTCATAAAAGCCCAAGAAAATGGCTTCAAGTTTCTCACCAAACCAGTTGCAAATCAATATATCCAGAATAATGCTGTCCCACCAGCACTCATTGAAATTTGGTAACATGTGGCGGAAAGTAAGCTGAAAAATACAGTGCAAAGATAAGTAATAACAAGGGAAATATTCAATTAACCACTGATAAAGGCTCTTACCTCCATGAACTCGAACCCAATTGATAAGACCCATAAAAGAGGCTGATTACGTATCATGATGGCCTTGCCCCACCACCCTAAGATATGAGCCAGAACGAACTCATCGAACAATGTGTCCTACAAAGCAATACACCTTTCAGAGAGATCTCAAAATCTAGACTATTACCTTTAGCAGGGTCAATAGATACATGCAAAACAAGACTAATGAAATAAAATTGAAGAGGTAAAAGGAGTGCATGGAGAAATCATACATAAACATTCTTAAACCTGTTGGTGGGATTTTCCGGTACATAAAGTCTGCAATCAGCACCATAAGATCTTTCAGGAAGTTCTGCATAGCAAGTCAAATCGGTCTTAGCTATGCTAGAAAAACATGCAAAATATGTGAACCGAATGGACCTGCATGAACTGAACCACGAAAAAATTCTACGAGTAGATCAAAATCCTTACCAATACCAAGATCAGGATGAAGAAATGTCATAAACTGGCGGGCATCATCACGCCTCTGAGAAAACAAAGGAACAGAGTTTTCATATTCAGAATTTAACTAAATGGCTGCAATAACACATGAATAAAAATCATAAGAAAACACAGATATAAGCAACTATAGCAACTGGTTCATTAACATGAAGGTAAGAAAAAACAAAACAACCTCTGCTTACCAACCCACCTGAAAAAGTAGAAATGTCAAAGCAACGAGATAAATGACAGCCATTCCATGAACCAGGCGCCAAATGGCAGGATGTGGTCTAATAAGTACCCTGTAAGAAAGAACTCAAAATATTAAGTGGGTAGAAAGCTATTGCCTCAAACTCCAAATAAATTTGCTCATGGAGATCCACAAAGAAGAAATAAGATGAAATCTCAACCACACATTCAAAGCCAGAGGAAACTAAAAATTCAAGTTAGTTTATAATTACGTGGTAAAAAATTCTAACTTCAAGTTCAAAGATGAAACGTAAATTTAAGAACACGACTTCCTGGACTCGCCTAGTTGAGAAGTGAGTAAAAGAAGCTCCATAAAGAATCCTGTAAAAATGAAGAGAGAATATCACCCACAAAATTCTAAATGTGCTCATGTGTCTGAATTTGGTGGGTATATCCTCACTGCTCACGTAGTGAACAGTACACAAACCAGTAACCGCAAACTCCTTTTTTAAGGCAAGAAACACGCAAACAGTCTAACACAAAAATATAAAATTGATCATCTTTGGACAGATAAAATGTGGAAACAACTTACGTTGAGGGGGCTTGTAGCAAAGAGTAGGCAAGATAAACAGCAACCATTGCCCAAATGCCCCTAACAGATGAAAAACAAAAACAATTACTTCAATTTCCCACACAATTTTTTTTTTTAAATGATAGGATAAAGACAAGATTAAAATGTACACCTTTTCACAGAAGTAACAACATCACTGGAGGAAGTGCTTTGCAGTTCAAGAGCTCCACTTTCCCAGCTGTAATAGTGATGATATAAGCAAGTCAAAATATGAAAACATTTAACTTCATGTCCAACACTAACTCACATTAGCTTTAAAAAGTTTGGAAATTTTAAGAAAAAGTGAACAAGAAAGGGATAGGATTCATAAACCGAGTGTATTACATGCTTTGGCTGTAACACAATAAGGCTCAATAAAACCTCAGAGCAACATGTAATAGGGTAAGGTTTTATCTTTTCTTCTTTTCAAGAATTTTGATAAAGAAAAAGTTAAATATGCAAACACAACCTTCTATTTTCCTCGAAGAAGAGAACTGCCAAATGGCACTTACCAAAGAAACTGGAAATTTTGATAATTTTTTCCTTTGTCTTTGACATGTCGTATGCTGTGCTCAGGAGGTCAGATTGATTTTTAAGTATCAAGAACTACACTAATAGAAGTAGAAATAGACAATAGTGCAAACAAAGTGAACAGATCCCTGAAATTTTGGACTTATGGAATGAAAATTGGCAATCAGAATTCAGAAACCAAGGCCCAACTATATCCACTACGAATCTTTTTATCAACAGTACGATAAACTTATCTAGATAGTTCTCTACTATTTTGCGTTGAATGGGAAGGGGGTGAAGTCAATTGTTGTAACTGAGAAACAATGACACCCCAGGTTCCATTTTCTATACAAAATTCCAGCTCAAATACTGATCTATAATTCTGAAGATGAGTGGAATGTCAAAAAGGTAAGTTGAGGTAAGTAACAGAAGCAGCAATACAAAGAAAAATAATTGCACGACTACCAACAGATCCTAGGGAATTCAAACTGTAAGCAATGCAAGTAAAGTTAATGTTAGAAATGTAGATGATTAATGCTACTAGATCCTATGAAAGATCATAAGAGAAGAAGTCCTGAAGAGCAAGCTTCCTACTTTTAAATACTAAATAGGTGTCCTGCAGATCAGTAATAATCACATAATTAGCAGAAACTTGGATCAACAACTGCATATAAGCTTTGTTTGCACAGACATGTTATCCTCAAAATTCATTTAAACATAGGAAACTTTCTATATAGATTATACCCGCTCTGGTCCAGTCAAATGGGAGTTTGGAATAGCAGGACTGCTACTATATGGTTTTCTTTTCTTCCATCATTGCTTTATTTATCCTTCATATTAGTAATAAAATATTTGGACAACCAAAAGTCCAAAACAGACTGAGCTGAAACCCAGGAACAAAAGTAGTTGTTTTTTTCATTTCATGAGAAATTATAGGGCTCCAAACGCAAGTCCTCAGATACGAGGGATTGAAAATAAATAACCATCAGTTATAGTTCAATTTCTTGCTGTATTAATATCCAAAAAATAGACACAGCATGCAGATAATTAAACTTAATGAAACAGGATTCAAGATGAACCTAGGAGAACCAGCAAAAACTAAACAATAATTAGAAACCTTTAAAAAGCTTCATCACAGTCTGACAAATCAGTCCAGAAAGAACTAAAATACTTAAAATTTATAAAGAATGATTTATAGAGCCTGTTGACTAAGCAACTTACATGAGGAAACATGCACCAATAAGCAACAACGTAATAGTACGAGGTTTGTATGCCCAAGCAGTCCATGGATCCAGCTCCTCATCTATACTCAGCGGGCTATGATTACCATTTTGAACAATAACAAGATTCCTTTTGTTACCCTTTCTGTAACCATTAGGTTCCATATGCCTGGCCTCACAAAATTCAATTCCTTCAGCCCCTTCACTGCACACAAAAGATAAATGGATCCGGGGTTGCATGTCAATGTAGAAGATTTCAGGTTCAGATAATTGGGAAGTCAACAACATAGCAATAAACATCACAAGCAAAGGGCATTCCTATTGAGCTAAAGCTCGTATCTACTTAATGCAAGTCCTGAGTTGTACCTTCCTAGACAATTACACTATCCAGAATAAGTAGGCATCCTTCCTAACAAACAAGCAAAGATGAGGACACAAGCAGAGGTGGAGTAAAGATTTGAAGTTTATGGGTTCGGGATTCTAGTCCATTATAGTTACTGGGTTTTAAATTAATAATTTGTAAATATTTAATAAAAAGTTAAATAAATACAAGATTTGGCAAAGCTACTGGATTCAGGACAAACCCATAACCGAAGCGCTAGCTCCATCCCTGGACACAAGTGATTGCAAGAGGCAAAAAACAGAAAAAATAATCTCAAAGAACACAACGAAGTAAAGATAGGAATCAAAGCAATGTCACGTCTACCCAAGATTCTATTTGACTAGTATGAGTTATAATAGAACTATATTAGAAGTCAACTCGAACCAAAAAGGGGGGGAAATCAACATGGAACCTTTTGTTCCCATATCGTTTTTTCTTTCTTTTTTATATAACCTGCCTCTAAAGAGGCAGAAGCATAAAAATTAAACAGCATCCTCAAAATTAACATAAATATATATATATATCTTTTTTATTTGAGTCCTTTTCTTCAGCTTCTATCAGTATAAAACTACAAGAATCGTCAGTAAAACAAGAACTGAATGAATGTAATGCATTAACATAAAAAGCAAATATGCAAATGCAATAAACCCCACAAAGCACAAAATAACTCAGTTTAATACAAAAAAAAAAATGTAATTGACCATTACAGAAACATCACAATCATAACAGTAGCAAATCACTAATGTAAACAATTGCAGACAAACAGACTCCATAAGCTATGTTGCTCGGACTCTTCAAAAACGTTGACACTCACATGTCGTATTCTTCAAAAATGCACTATTTTTGGATAATCCCACACGCACCCGTCGACATTTAAGTAAATTCTTTACTAAAACCACAAACAATTATAGATATAATAATATCAATGTAATAAAATTTGACTCTTTAGCCAACACTTACAACATAAAAATAGAACACCTAAATCTTCCTATATAAGTAGAAATCAAAAAAGGGTGTCCAAAAATCACAAATTGAAGAAAATAACACCAGAAATTCAACACTATCTCACAAAGTAACTTATATAGTGCAATAATAAATAAATAAATAAATAAATATTTAATAATAAGTGGCGAATCCAGAAGTAATAATCTGGTGGTGCAAATTACGAAGTAATAATTTTTTGCTACGCAAAAAAAAAATTGCGAGGCAATGTACGCATTTCAGTTTTCTTACCAACAACCAGTGTCCAAATCTGGACAGCAAGTTAAATAAAGATGGTGCTTATCAACATGATGTAGTTACCTTGTAATTACAAGAGTCGCGCATAAAAACCGCAATGGTAGCATAGACAAAAGCTACAATTATGCGAAATTTTAAAAAGAAAGAAAGAAGAACGGCGTATGGCAGACTAAGCTCCCGCTATGCGCGGGGTCTTAAATAATAAGAAGCTTGTAATAACAGTGCAAACTACTGCACTTATAGAAGCTCATTAACAGTGCAAAGACAAACATTTATATTCATTCATTACCTGATGTAAAAGATCTCAAAAGCTAACATAAGATGAGTACATAGTAAAAAAAAAAAAAAAAATTGGTGATGCAACTGCACCGCCATGTTTATAGTCTGTCCGACTGTGCATGTCAATCACGAATTCCCAAAAATGGAACAAATACTAATGTAGTACCAATATTCAGATACATTAGTAATAAATGCTAATAATACATATACATATATATATATATATATATACCTGTTATTATGCTTTGTCTTGTCTGTCGAAAACAACAGTTGTATTTAACAAGGAGGAGGTAAGGTGTGTAAACTCTACACTCAGTCTCACATCGGGATTTCACGGGTATGTTGTTGTATTTATTTCAACTAAATTAATGAATCAATATCCCATTATTATTCTTTTTTTTGGAATAAAAATATAAACAAATACTTATATATATAGAGAGAGAGAGACAGTTAAATAAAAGGAGGTTACACTTACGCAGGGGGAAAAAGGTGGCAATTGACAAATCGTTAGCCGTACGTTTGAATGAAGAGATGAATTATGGACGTTGGATCAAACAAAGGGGTTAATTGAGGGCTTTAATAGAGATGGGGACGAACAAGGAAGAAATTAATAAGGAAACAAAAAGGGTGAGTCTCTCTCTGTTTAGATGGTTGCTGCATATTCTATTGCTTCATAATAATACTACATTCTATGATATTGTATTGTGTTGATTGTATCATATTATGTTATTTTAATAAATATAAGGGTCGGATACATTATTACGATTTTCCGTCTTTATATAATGTCACACATCAGGATAAATTTACAAAAAATAATAATTAAGAAAAATGAGAGAAAACTATAATAACGCGATCACACTAAATTGATCGTTACACGAAATGTGATTTTTCATTATTACTTAATGATGAATTTAACGATTTATGATACAATACAATTTAGAATTATCAAATAAATAGTGTATTTAAATTAACAACACAATACAATACAATAGGTAACAACCATCCGAACAAGAGTATTTTCTACAAAAAATGTTCTATTGATTAAGTGAGGATTAATCTCGCATAAATCATACCATATACGCATCACTTATTTATTCCCTCCACCTCATAATGTGTCACCTTAGTAAAAAAAAAAATATCCCAAAATAAGTGTCATCTTAGAAATTCAAGACAGGAATTAGTTAATTTTTTCCTACTATACCCTTAAACAAAAGCTAACAAGCTCTCTATTCAAAAAACATTTATTGGTAAATTTTCTATTCAAAACATAAATGATTACTATTCATGAACGTTTTAATCAAAAGCGAAAGTAATCTATTTTCATTAAATAGGGGTAATTTGATAAATTTTAAATTATATTATTGATTTCTTAATATGTGTGTTTTTTACTAAAATGACACTTATTATAAGACAAAGAGTGTATTATTTTTAAAAATTGAGATAGAATTAATTATTCTTTTTTTTCACGTTTATCCTTGTTCTAATTAATATAAAAAGAGATTAATATGGTGCAAGAAAGAGCAAAATTAATTTGAGATTAAAAATAATTTAACTAAATTATTTTTAATAGACGTGCACAAGACAATAAAATAAGTAAATTGAATCGAAGGGAATATATTTTTAGCCCTAGGGATTATAAGAAAAGTTACACATTTATCTGCTCTCCATCAATAACGCTAGTCAATATAAGAAAAATATATCGTAATTATATATATATATATATATATATATATATATATAAAAGGATTTTTATATTTTATAGTCATCTATCAAAAAATAATAATAAATATATATTAATTTTTTGATAGACGACTATAAAATATAAAAATCCCTTAAAACTTCTCTGCAATGTGCCCAAAAACAATTGAATGAAGTATTAAAAGCTTAATATCTGTAACGTACAAAACAGCAAACTTTTCTTTGTACAGTGAAGAACGAGAGATTCCAAACAGAAAAGAGACAATTTCTTATTAGTCAACCACTCCTCAAGTGGTCTTCAATTCATCAATACTCCCTCAGTTTCATATTACATTATTAAAAATATTTGTTCCAAACTATTTGATTACTTTCTAAAAACAAAATAAAATTAATTATTTTTTAAAATTTATCCTTAATATATTTTCCGAAAACAACCGCTCTACCCATCAAAATGGATGTAAGGTATGTAACTCTGTATACACTAGATCTACCATCTTCAGACTTCACGGTGTGGAATTTCATTAGGTATGTTGTTGTTATTGTTTATCGTTAATATTAATTATTTTTTAAAGTAACTAATATTGATTAGAGTGCAGTTAGTTAAAGAGATAAGAATAATGTAGTAAAAATATCATTATTATTTATAATTTCTGTAAAAGGAAAAGTTGTCAAGTAATATGCGACAGAGATAATAATTGTTTACTTGTTCATTTAATACACTTCCATCAAGTCTTAATATTAGTCGATTTAATAAATTAAATTATTTTAAACTTTTTATTATTTAAAGAAAATAAGAAGTATTTATCATATTTCTTTTCATAATCACTCTTACAGTCTTACTGATCCAATTCTTGAAATGTTAAGTCAGATATATTATAACTGAAAGGGAGAATTATCGTACTTAAACTATGGAATAAATAAAATCAGCAAAGAAGAACAGAGGTAAACTTAAAGACAGTAAGTAATGTTCCCAAAAATGTTCTGTGACATGAACTGGAACATTAACAAAAACGCAGAACTAAAAGCGAGTTTAAGATGCAATGAAATAAATCAAGGACACCAAAGATTGTTTTTCATAAGTTATATAATTGTATATAACTTATAGTGGTCTCATGACCAAAAATTTATTGTATAAAACTTATACAATCTTACAAATCCCTTGAGAATGAATAGTAATCCGTAAAACAAAAAGGGATTAAAAAGAAGTTAAATCCTAACTTCTAAGCCTGAAAAATCTATCTAAAATAGAAGTGAAAAACACCCTATTACAATTGCTTTGAGTTGAAAGAACACTTATAGATCTAAGAAAGCACTTCGTAATTTTGAACAAGTGTAATCACAAAAACAGGCTGCTCGATCCAGCTATGTTTGAGGCAATATTTGAGACGTCTCAGATCTGATTTTTGTTCTGCAAAAACTGGATTATAAAACCTTGGAGTGAACACTCTATTTATAGTGGAGAGTCCACCCAAGAGGCTCCTTGATTCTCGGTGGAGGTTGAGCAGAATAGGGTTGGTTGGAGCTGTTCTTTAGCCTTAAAACTCTCACCAGATTTGACTTTGTCTTCCTGAGAATGCTCCTTCCGTTATGCACTCTCCTTGGACTTGGTCTTGTCAAGTACTATCGTGTTTCCCTTAGCTCCTAACCAAGCCAAACATTCACGTGATAAAATCTTCTCGGCGAGAATGCGCTCCGTGAAGATAGGCAAAACTTTTGCCAGAAATGTCCTCCCAGATGTCACGACATTTGGGATGACATTTTCCTGTTTTTACTTAACACCAAAAAGAGACATGTTACGGAAAATGTTAGGACACAGAACCTAACACTAACAATCTCCCTTTTGCCTTTCTTCACAAAACTAAATAGTTCATTGATTTTATCATCAAATCTCTCAACCTTTAACACAAAAAAGACGATATATACATTATGTGCGATAAGTTACTCGAATCGAGTAAGATGCAATCTGCAGTATACATTTAAAGGATTAATGCACTGAAACCATCAATATACACATAAACAGTATAGGTCTCAAATTGTCAACCCAAATAACTACAGTCCACAAATAAAAGTATTCAACAATCAAGCTACTCGTCAAATTTAAACACAAGAACACAACTTGAGCTATTTCATTTCGGATGTCTTACGGTTTCATCTCCCTCGCATCAAGATCCTCTGGTTTGAGCATTCACCGATTGCTCCTCCCGGACTGCACCCATCTCCCTTTTGGGAAGAAAGCAAAAATAGGTAACGTTCCTAGCTTCCACCGGGCTACCCGTGCACAGTCCACTCGCGATCCGGCATTGAGTTTTGCAATCTCTTGCACCAGCCAAGCAGTTGTTAAGGACGACTGTGAGATGTTACTGGAGATGTCTGGGACATTTCTGGTAACACTAGCACTTCCAGCTGTATTCGTCCATGGGAGATCAATGACTCTGCTTTTGCTTTTCGTGATCGTCGATTAACGACGTATACTTCGAGTTCTTTCCAGAGCAGATCCTGGCAGGGCTTGGAATCCCGAGAGGTTAGTACCTTAAAGATCAATGAGGAAAGGGAGGATGATACCGTGTCCTTTCTCGCCATATTTACAATGTTGAAAGATTGTTTTTCCTATATCAACACTTAAACCTTTTCCTATTTTGTATAGGAACAATGCTTGTTCAATTGTTACAATTGATTTGTTCAAAGAACACAACCAATTGTGTATCATTAACTTGTGCAAAACAGCAAATAAGGCAGTGAGTCTGGATGTTGGACACCTTGAAATCCATTTCTTCACAACTCCACCGGTGAGGTATGAAATCACTTCATCCCTATCATTTATCACTTCCCGTTCTGCCCTCTCATCATCATTCACTCTATTCAAACATTGGTTAATTGTAGTCGGTGTGAAGTCATAGAATTTGTTATAGAGAAACACTTTCCCAAAGTTTTTCGACTTGGGTTTCTCTGTTTTGCTTGTTAGATTTGCATAAAATAACTTCACTACCTTGTCTACATAAGGACATTTGTTATTTACGGAATCTAGTAGATTTCTTGAAGTGAAGAAATCCACCAGACCGTGGCTACTACAAGACGCAATGTCCAATACCTTCTCGGTTCGAATGGCTCGACCGTTGAACCAAGACCAATGTTTTGAGTGATTGGCTGTTAAAAACTCGGGAGAGAAAGAGGTTACCTCAGACGCAGATTCAGAGCTACTGCTTGTTAGACCTCGGACACTGGAATCTGAAGATGATTCAGAAGATGTCATAACATTTTCTGTGACATCTTGAGGGGTTGATGATGATTTTGTTTCCCCTGAAGTATGACCAGATTTCTTGAAATAAAACTTCTTCAGAGGGGTGTCGTCTGGAATCTCATCTTCCTCACTGGATTCTGGCAGATTTGTGAAGGAAGGTGAAGCAGAAGATTCAGATTGGGACTCAACTGAAGGAGTCTTCTCTGAATCAGCAAAACTGGAGCTTGTAGAGGGAGGAGTCGCTGACTTATTCCTTTTGGTGGGAGATTCACCACTGCCAAAGGCCTTCTCAAAGTTTCGGACCGATCTCCGAGTGGGAAAGGCTGCTTGATTTGTCCTCTTGGTGCAGACGCATACATCCGGGTTTCTAGGTTGATAGGATTATTTGTCTCCCCTGGATAGGCGATTTCTAGAGGTTCTTGGAAAGCACTTATCACCAAATCTGTGCACAATGGTGGACTTGTGCTCATTGGAGAGTGTTCTGGGACTGGTGGTGACATTTTCGGTGACATGGGTGAGACATCCATTGGAGAGAAGGGTGAAGAAGAGAAGGAGAAGTTAGGGTTTTCGGGGTTTACGAGAATGGGAGAGGTTTGTGAGGTTGGTGTCTTGAAAGAGGGATTCATCGTGGGTGATGTATGAAAATTTCGTTCCCGCCCCCTTTTTTTTTTTTTTTTTTTTCCCGTTTTTCAGAGGAAGTTTCTTTGGAAGTGAGAATTAGTAATTAGTGAATGATTATTTATACACTTGGCAAAAAAAACTATCTACATAAGTGTTTAAATTCTATACAAAGACTAGTTCCTAAGGTTTAGAGGTTGTTTCAAAATAGACATCAAAACCAAGAGAAATTTTTCAACAAAAAACAACTCAACATTAATCGACACACGTCTTTTGAAAAATCTGGAAATCTGAGTGTTATCAGAAATGTTTAGTACATTTTGTGTAACACGGAAGTCATTTTCTCATAGGAACAGCAGTTTCGGCAACTAAACAAGACACTTCATAGAGTTTTGTCTCTAAATTGGTGGAACAATGTATATTGAGTCCACATAGATAAGATCTTGTGTCTATCACGATATAAATTATAAGTATGTTGATACTCCTATAGAATAGGAACGGTATCAATTTTGTGTATGTTGATACTCCTATAGAATAGGAACGGTATCAATTTTGTGGTTTTGACATTTTACAATTCTTGAGGAATTTAAGGCTTTGCCTTATTTTTTGATACTCCCTTTTTATGATTTTTATATCATCGCAGAGAACGGTATCATTTAAAAAGGTGTTCCTTTGAGAAGTCATGACCCGTTAGAAACACAAAACAACTTTAACATTTACCGACAAGAAGCAGTTCCAGATTTTACTCTGGATGAATGTTACCACAAATGTCAGGGACATTTCGGATAACACACTCCAGCAGTGTCAATTTTTATATTGAACAGAGACCGAGAGAGTTTTTCAAGTTTGAAAACCTCTCATGATCTAAAGCTTTTGTAAAAATATCAGCTAGTTGATGAGAAGTGTCAACATAATCGATTCTAACTAGCTGTTTTTCAACCAAGTCTCGAAGAAAGTGATGTCTTATATCTATATGTTTTGTACGAGAGTGCTGAACCGGATTTTTAGATATATTGATGGCACTCATATTATCACAGTACAAAACTAAGATATTTTTTGAAACACCATAATCGCTTCAACATGTGTCTTAGCCATATTAATTGAGAGCAACAACTCCCCGCCGCTACATATTCGATTCAAAGATTGAGAGTGAGACACAATTTTGTTTACGATCGTATTGTGAAACTAAGTTATTGCCAAGGTAAAAACATCCTCCACTAGTACTTTTTCTATCTTCCACATCCTCAATTCAACTGAGTCACTATATCCTATTAGATTAGGATTGTCTTTGAATACCAAATTCCCAACTCACACGTGTCAAGAACATATCTTATGACACGTTTGACAAAGATTTAAGTGGGAAATTTTAGGGCATGCTTGGAATCGTGCACACACAAACACTAAACATAAGATCCGGACGACTCATGTGAGATACAAAAGACTACCTATCATAGATCTGTATAAAGTCAATCAACATTCTCCCCAACATCATCTTTGGATATAGTCCAGGTTGATCCCATCTGAGTCTTCATGTGTTTGGCGTTCTCAATCCAAACTTCTTAACTGTGTTCTTGGCATATTTGCTTTGTGAAATGAAGATACCCTCCTCATTTTGTTTTATCTGCAAGCCTAAGAAAAAAGTTAGTTCCCCTATCATGCTCATTTCGAATGTTGATGACATAGCTTCGACAAAAGTCTTAAGATGAGACATTGAAGTCGAACCAAAAACTATGTCATCTACATAGATTTGAGCAATAACCATATCTGATCCATGGTGTTTTATAAATAAAGTACAATCAGCTACACCACGTTGGAAGCCAAATTCAAGAAGAAATTGAGTTAAACGACCATACCATGCACGCGAGCTTGTTTTAGTCCATACAAGGCCTTTTTTAACCTGTATACATGTTGTGGATGGTGAGGATCTTCAAATCCTTTGGGTTGTTCAACATATACCTCCTTATCAATATATCCGTTCAAAAAGGCACCTTTCACATCCATTTGGTGAAGAGTTATCTTTAAACAACAAGCTATGGCAAGTAATAATCTAATTGATTCAATTCTAGCTACTGGAGCAAAGGTTTCATCATAGTCGATACCTTTGACTTGAGAGTATCCTTGAGCCACTAGTCTAGCTTTATTTCTAATAATAGTTCCAGATTCGTCAGATTTATTCTTAAAGATCCATTTAGTTCCTATTACATTAGTCTCATCAGGGCGAGGAACTAGATCCCAAACCTCATTTCTGGTGAACTGTTCTAGTTCTTCTTGCATGGCTTGTATCCACCAACTGTCTTTTAGTGCTTCATTAATGTTTTTAGGTTCCAAAGTAGAAACATAGCAAGATTGACTTACCTTGTGATGTATGGTGGACATACACGCATACTTCACCATGTCTCGGTAATTTTTTGGCTCTTTTCTCCTTGTTTTTATTCCTTCGAATACTTCTCCTATTACCTGTTCAGTGGGATGGTTTCTTCTCGATTACGGATGAAGGATCCTGCGCATCGAATCACGGTTCATTTGTAATCCTCATCGGTGTTCTCATCTTCTGAGTGTTCTTGCAGATGTTGTGACATTTGGTGTAACATCTGCATTTTCGTGATCCGCCTCTCCTGTATTATTACGACAAAGATTCTGCATCGTGTATTTCTGCATGATCTGCATTATCATCAAAAACAATGTTAATGATTCTTGTCTGGATTTGGTTCAAGATTGTACACTCGGTAAGCATGACTATTTTGAGAATAGCCTATGAAAATTCCCTTATCACTCTTAGAGTCAAACTTTGCTCGATTATCTCTATCATTTAGAACATAGCATACACACCCAAAAACATGAAAATAACGTAGATTTGGTTTCTTTCCATTCAAGATCTCATAGGGTGTCATTTTTGTTCTGGTCTAAGATAGACTATTATTGAGATGTGACTTGCGGTGTTTAAGGCTTCGCCAAAAACGTTTTTGATTTTAGAACTTAGCATAACTCTAGCCATTTCTTGTAGGGTTCTATTCTTCCTCTCTACACCATTTTGTTGGGGTTTTGGGAGAAAATTCATGGAAAATACCTTTTTTCTCACAAAATGTAGAAAATTGATTATTTTCAAACTCCTTTCCATGATCAGATCTTATCCGAAAAATAGAGGAATGATATAGATTTCTAATTCTAGAGTACAATATTCTAAACATGTCAAACGTTTGAGACTTTTCTTTCAAAAAGAATATCCAAGAGTATCTTGAAAAGTCATCTACAATCACAAAGGAGTACCTACGCCTCCTAGGCTATCTACCTCGATTGGACCCATAAGATCCATATGTAAAAGTTGAAAGCAATGAGGCGCACGAGAAATGTCCATCAATCTGAACAACTTTGTGAGGGACACGGGTTTGCTTACCTTTGAGACAATCTTCACACACCACGGTTTCACTCATAGGACTTAGTTTAGGAATGCCTTTTACCGCCTCATAAGATATCAATTTTCTAAGGTTGTGGTAATTGACATGTCCTAGTTTTTGATGCCACAATGTTGTGTCATCACCCCAACACTATTACATACCTTATGTTCTCCGACAAGATAACAATTATCACTTGTTCTTGTACTGTCATTATCATTTGTTAGTTTCATCACCACCGTATACGCATGTTTATTGAAGCTTACCTCTAAGTTGTCATCACACGGTTGGCTTATACTAATTAGTTTAGCCATCGGACCATCAACGCAAGACATTATTTAGTCTTTGGAATTCGGGGACATTAACGCCTTTTCCTATTATCTTACTCTTTTCACCTCCTCCATATGTAACATTTCCTCCATTTAGAGCTTCGTAGTTCCTTAGACAGTCTTTTGTTCCTGTCATATGGCGGGAACAGCATCACAAAGTACCACGCTCGAGATATTGGTCCTTAGTGCGGTTATGGCTACATTACAACTTGTTTTCTTGATGGGAACCCAAACCTTTTTGTTACCTTACAATTTTGTAGATAGAGGAGTCTCTTGAGTCTTTGTCAAGTTCTTGACGATTCGGAAGACCTTTTCTTTACGAGTTTTAGTAACTTAAAGCAAAAGGTTTTAAATGTCCAGATTTATTACAATAATTGCACACATAGTTGCTACCCTTCTTACGGTTCATTTCCCATTTTTAACAAACAAGTGGAGCATAATGTATTGATAGGATTCTGTAGCCCAAACCATTACATTGAGGTTGACTAATACTAAGGATTTCATCTAATTTGGAGGTGCCTGTGTTAAGCTTTTGAAGGTTGCTTGGCGGATCCAACTTTGCACTTATCTTCCGAATTCAAGATCTTTTTGGTAAGAGTCACTTCCTCGGGTAATGGTACTTATCAAATCTGCATTCTCACGAGTTATAGTTTTCACCTTTGATTCAAGTTGATTAGATTCAATGATTAAGTCCTTGCAAAGGGCTTGCAATTCCTTAATCATATCATCCTGTAGTCTTCGAGTCTCGTGTTTAGAATCATTTTTGAAATAAAGCCATGTAAGCAATTGACATCGAAGAATTTAAAAACTCATACATGCTCATTGTATTCTGCAGATGTTACGGTGATGTTCCCGGAAATGTCATAACATTTAGTGTATCACGCACTAAACCTTCATCATCCGACAGAGAATGTTCAAAAACAAATGGCATTGCTTGTGACTCTAATTCTGTATTCTCTTCCCCTTCAAATTCAACATCACTTAGGGAAATCCATAAAATATTGACAACCTTTCTAAGAGAGTATGCACACTCGATGGCATAATGGCCCCATCCCGGCGAGCATGACATTGAATCTTTGTCGAGTCGCTTGAATCGAACTGTTTGGTCGAATTTATTCTCCTAAGATGATTGCCTTTTTGTGCTGTGGGAAAATTCTTGGTAATTCGTGGATTGAATCCTTGGTTTTGGTGCTCTTTAGACTTAGTTTTATTCTTATCTTCGTTGAATCTTCTTAACATCGTATTGAACCTACGAGTAAGAAGAGCAACGTTGACACCATCCCCAATTTCTTCAAGTGTTCCATCCTCTTCATTGACTTCCGTCTCTAAGGATTTTGCTTGAAGGGCAACATCCTTGCCTTTGTATAAAGACCTTTGATTTTCCATGTTCATCTCATATGTTTTGAGAATGCTCATTAAGGTATGTAGGTCCATTGTGGCAAGGTTATGTGCTTCTTCAATCGCACAAATCTTAATGTTGAACTTTTCAGGAAGAGATCGAAGGGCTTTTTCAACAAGTTGATTGTTGGTCAATGGAGAACCAAGAACTTGACATTCATTAGAGATATCAATCAACTTTTCAAAATAGGTTTTAATATCCTCCGATTCCTCCATCCTTAAACGTTCATACTTACTCACGAGCGAAGCTTCGTTCGTCGAACACTGAGCTACCTTCACAATGAGTTTGTAAAGTATCCCAAGCATCTCGCAAGAGAGCAATTTTGGATGAGTTTGAACATATAAAGATCAACCCATCCGAAAATAGCATTTAGTGCCTTTCGCAAGCTCGCACTATTAGTTTCTTGAAAGTCCATTCGCCTCGGGCTTGACCAAAATGTCGCCTTCCTCGTCCGGTGGAAGCATAGAACAATGTATCCATTTGTAATAGATCTCCATGCTCTAACATCAATGGATTTGATGTGAGAACGTGGCGAATCTTCCAATAAGGATAGTTTGATCCATCTAAAATAGGAAGTCTACCAATATTTGGATTACCGGATCCATAGTTAAGTAAAAGGACCGTAGCACTTATTATGTCAAGTGTCGCTCGATACCAATTGAAAGGGAGAATTATCGACTTAAACTATGGAATAAATAAAATCAAGAAAGAAGAAGAGGTAAACTTAAAGACGAAGTAATGTTCCCAAAAATGTTACGTGACATGAATGGAACATTAACAAAAACGCAGAACTAAAAAGCGAGTTTAAGATGCAATGAAATAAATCAAGGACACGAGATTGTTTTTCATAAGTTATATAATTGTATATAACTTATAGTGGTCTCATGACCAAAAATTTATTGTATAAAACTTATACAATCTTACAAATCCTTGAGAATGAATAGTAAGTAAACAAAAAGGGATTAAAAGAAGTTAAATCCTAACTTCTAAGCTGAAAAATCTATCTAAAATAGAAGTGAAAAACACCCTATTACAATTGCTTTGAGTTGAAAGAACACTTATAGATCTAAGAAAGCAATTCGTAATTTTGAACAAGTGTAATCACAAAACAGCCGCTCGATCCAAATGTTTGAGGCAATATTTGAGACGTCTCGATCTGATTTTTGTTCTGCAAAAACTGGATTATAAAACCTGGAGTGAACACTCTATTTATAGTGGAGAGTCCACCCAAGAGGCTCCTGATTCTCGGTGGAGGTTGAGCGAATAGGGTTGGTTGAGCCGTTTCTTTAGCCTTAAAACTCTCACCAGATTTGACTTTGTCTTCCTGAGAATGCTCCTTCCGTTATGTACTCTCCTTGGACTTGGTCTTGTAAAGTACTATCGTGTTTCCCTTAGCTCCTAACCAAGCCAAACATTCACGTGATAAAATCTTCTCACGAGACCGCTCAGTGAAGATAGGCAAAACTTTTGCCAGAAATGTCCTCCCAGATGTCACGACATTTGGGATGACATTTTCCTGTTTTTACTTAACACCAAAAAGAGACATGTTACGGAAAATGTTAGGACACAGAACCTAACACTAACAATAACTAACGCTATCAAATGCTTTTTTAAGAATATACAAAAATGAAAAAACAGATAATATGGACGGGAGACTACTAAATTTAGAAAATTAAATGATTTTCACTCTAAAATAACTTTGATTGAACATTATAGTTTATACGATTCTGTGTTATGTAAACTTATTTTTTAAAATTGAGGAATCATATTGAAAAGCACATCAGACTTATATATTGCAAAAATTTACTCACATCGAGTGTTTACGTCAAATCAATATATCGTATAAGTGTCTTATATCACTTAAGCAATGATTAATTAATATACTTTTTTACTTCATTAAATTATTTAACTATAATAATTAATTGATTGATTTGGTGTAAAGTAAGCACAGATTTTGATACTATAAATCATTCTTTTGAAGAGAAAGCAACAGTAAGAGCTATTTCATTTATTATTACGCATCTACATCCTTGTTAATTATAATTGTAGTTAATAAATTTTTTTTGCATATAACATAGGAATATTAAATATACCTTGAACCAAACAGTTCACCGTAGGGGAGGGTCGCAAGTTGGGACATAAAAAACAGAACCTCAGATAACATCAAAAATTCTTTGGGAACAGTATCTTACTAAGGTTTTATAATGATCGAGAAAAAAGAATAAACTATAAATATACAACCATATATTATTTCTCATCAAATAAGTATCGTTGACCAGATAAGAAAACTAGATTAATTAGATCTTAGTGATATTAAGTTCGGGAAACAAATTTAGTAAGTACTATATATATGTTACTTCTAGGTTTAAAAATAATAAAACTCGCGTTTCTCACCATTCAAAAATTTCAATGAGACACTGAATATAGGTTGTTATTATAAACTTTATGTTAATTAGATAAGTATGTATCTTTAAAAAATAGATTATATATACGAAAACCCTCAAACTATTCATTTTTTCCCTTCAATTATGACCTTAAAATTTGTAGGGATTTTAGTATTTGTCAGAACTAATTCGAAGTTGTATTAATACCTTTCTATGACGTCTAGGACTCGTTTGGTACGTCGCACTTGATTGTATACTGTACTGTATTGTAATGGACTGTACTGTATAATTATATAATGGACGGTATTAGAGTATTAATATATAATAGACTGTCCAGGGGAGACCCATTTATTAGATGAGTCTAAAAAATAATAGTTGGAGTGTACTATTTTTAGAAATAATACAGTCCAGTCCGGCTGAAAACGTCCACCAAACGCTATATTATTTTTTTGTTTTGTGCAGTCCAGCGTAATACGGCGTACCAAACGTGGCCCTAATGAATGAGAGAATGTAATACCACTTCGAAGGGTACCAAAACGTCCACGAAATTTAAGATCGTAACTAAAACAGGGAGACTAGTTTGAGGAGATTTTTATGTATTATCCCTAATAAAAATGCAGGTAGCGTTTAATGAACATAAAATCATCTAGTCTAATTAAGCTTGTCAGCTTTAATGACTTTAGGTTTTAGTGAGTTAATGGTGCCTTTTTTCTTGAACTGCTGATAACAAATGATTGGCCAAAAAGAAGCAGGTTAATACTATTGTTATCATATTAAATCTTGGACTGACCAAATTAGTTAACGCTAATTAATTAGTTTTTCATTCTGACAAACCTTTACACCCCCCATATGTTGTTGAGATTTGACCAAAGTCAAGTTTATTATTTTAGAGCACCCCATTTTTGACATCCAATCAATCATGACTTAGATTCAAACATGAAAAGATTTTAAAATCATAATTTGAACCTAAGATATAGAAGTAGTAAAGAAGGGGAAAATGACAAAATTAAACTTTCATTATTCGGAAAAAGAATCAGAAAAAACAAAAAGTTTTTCATTAGGTGAACATTATTTACGTTCTTGTTTGATTCATACCTTGGTTTCAGGAGATTAGCATAGTGATCGAAATATTATTTGATTTGCAGCGTCACGAGTTTGAATTTCAATGACCTCTTAAATTTAAATCTTTACCTATCGTTGCCAGTTGTCAGGGGCGGATCTACGCCCTCGTATTGGTTGTTCAAAAAAAAAATCACAGTGTTGTACAAGGGAATGAAAATGTTGTGGTTGTTCAAAAGTGGAAAATAGCACTGCAAAAAAAAATCGATTGTTCGCTTGAACAACCGTGCACCTACATAGGTCCGGTTGCTTAAGCAGTTCTTCTAATTTGCCTTAATTTGAATTTTAATGACCTCTTTGTTTGTTGCTTAAAGTTTGTTTTTCTCTAGTTTTCTTTAGACTATGTTAAAAGAATAAATTCATAACCTTCTTTCTCACATTCGTTTTGAACTCCCAACAAGATAATGATTTCTCTAATCCCATTTTTTTTATATGCAAATTATACTCTTTTGTTATTTACTTTCCCCTTCTTTCATTATTCCCATCTCCTTCTTGTTTCGAACTGTTGGAATTTTTCGTTTAACTCAGTGACCAACCTTTTCTTGTGTGGTATTTAGAAATTAGAACAATTAATTAACCCGGACCTTGGCAAGTTTTAGCAAATGACTTGTCATGTAATACTATAACCTAAATTGTGATCTCTTGATCATTGAACTATTCTTATGGGACATGCTACAAATTTACATCTTTTTTTTTGGAAAAAAGTGGACACATAATGTTTTTCTTTAGTTTTTGTTTGTTACTAATGTTAATTTATATTATTATTTGCTTATTGACTTATGGTTCGTAACTTATATGCCTTGGAATGAAACAACTTTACCTAAAAAGGAAGACAAGATAGGGACTTCCTAGTAAAAATGATCCACAAACTTCAATTTTAATAAAGAGAAAAACATAGATGTTGGAGGAAGAGGAGGAGGTCCCTATTTCCCATGCAAGGTTTTGTAGGAGGTCCATGTTAGGTGTTTGCCTAAGCTTTAGTGTTATCTTAAATGAAGATGTGACTCTTTAACTTATAGGGTTGTCATTTGGACTTTCTGATTATGAATGTGAACTCTTATTGTGGCCATCATCCCTTGCAAAACATAACAGCAAGTTGACAAATATAATAGTGTCATCTCAAAACTTGTTGGTCTTGACACTGAAGATTGGTATAGTATTTAGACGGTCATTGTGGTCACGTCCATTCTTCTAGATTTTAATTGTATAGGAATATAGTTAAACAGTTTATAGTACATCCTTGTACGATAATGATATCAATTGTAACAAAACTGGTAATGAGAATGTGGTCATCACAAAATTTGTTGGCCTGGACATGAAAATAGGTATAGTATTTAGACGATCTTTGTGGCCACATCTATTCTTCTCGATTTTAATTGTATATATAGTTGAATAATTTTATAGTACATACTAGTACGAACATGACATCAATTGTTACAAAAGAGTAATGTGAATGTGGTCATCTCAAAACTTTTTGATCTTGACACGAAGGTTGTTATAATATTTAGACGGTCATTGTAATCACATTCATTCTTCTCGACTTTAATTATATACGTAGTTGAATAATTTTATAGTACATACTCGTACGAAATGACGTAAATTGTCACAAAACAATAATGAGGATGTGGTCATCTCAAAGCTTGTTGGCCTCGAGACAAAGGTTGGTATGGTATTTAGTTTGTGGCCACATCCCTTATTCTATATATAGTTGAATAATTTTACATTAAAAACCCGCACAAAAATGACATTAGTTTCACAAATCAATAATGAGAGTGTGATCTTCTCAAAACTTGTTAGCCTTGATACAAGGATTGGTATAATATTTAGATGACTATTGCTGACACATACATTCTTATCGACTTTAATCACATATATAATTAAATAATTTTATAGTACACACCTATAATGAGAGTGTCGTTATTGACTTATAATTCTGAATCTACCTCTAACCTTGAAAGAGGCTTATTATCCCTTTATAATTGAATGTCAACTTAACTTTTCCTTTAATTTGATGATGAAATTGGAGACAACTATATAACGGACACAAGATGTTGCAAATTTTGAAGGTATTGAAAGACAGCAAGGAACAGTCTTCCCTGGCTGTCTCAAACTCATATGGTCAGATTCCATTCAACTCAACATTATTCACCTAATCTAATTGAATGATTCCGACAACTAGATCTAATGTAGCATTTCGAGGCATGTTTTCCTTTTTTTTTTCCTCGTCCTAATTGAAAGAAATAAAATATAGAATATTAAAAAGGGGTGGTCCAGTTAACCCTATTTCATAATTTGTTTTTTTTCCTTCAGTTCGAAATTTACTGTCTCAATTAGTCAGGATTGGTGTCACAGAAAGATAATTATGAGATTTTTCAGCAGTCCCTATAAAAAGGAAACTTCATTTTGTTCGAAGATATAGACATACACTAATTATACATTAGTTATATATTCATGGATTGGGCTTATGTTGAGGTTTTACATTTTACATTTCTGTCACTTTATTTTCTGTCACCTTATTAGTTAGTTGTGGACAATGACTATGATTGTAATAAGGGGTTCATAGTGCAAAGCTTGCACTATAAATACCAATTGGCTACATCAGAAAAGGAATGAAAAAGTTTTCACAAATTAGGTCTTCTTTTCCTTTCCCGTCTTCTTCTTTCTCCTTTCCTGTAGCTCGTTTATCTCCTCCTATGGAGAATTCCTGCAGGGAATCACAAGATCAACATCATATCTAGGATCTTAACATGGTATCAGAGCCATGCAAGAAGAATCCAGAAGCTATTATGTTGAATTGAAACAGAAACTGAGAGATTCGTCTTGCGAGGTTTGACGACTAAGCGATTGTTTGTCGATTGAGATTGTTTCTTATATTTCTGCATCTATAGATTACTTTTCAGTTAAATTTACGGTTCATAATCAATCTATTGATTTCGATTTGTGTGGTTGATGTCGTGACTCCAATTTTGGTTCGATTGATCTGTATCTGTTGTCACGATTGGGATTCTCTGCCTCGACTGGGGTTTTCTACTGGTATGAAGCTACAACTGTGAAGATTGAGTAAAACTCATGGAGAATGCCACGACAATTCCTTCTGTTGTGCTAGAAGAGAGTTCGATCTCTGACTCAGAGGTCATTGATCATAATCATCCTCTATTCCTGAGTGCATCCGATACAGTAGGTGCCATACAAATTGAGATTCAATTGACTGGAATGGAAAATTATACGTTGTGGAGTAGGGCTATGCAGCTAACATTGCTCACGAAGAATAAAATTGGATTCGTGGATGGATCTATAAGGCGGGATACATATGGACCAAATCACACAAGGCAGTGGGACAGATGTAATGCCTTAGTGATGTCGTGGATAATGAGAAATGTAGACAAAAGTTTTCTAAGTGGAATTTTATACAGGACTAATGCAGCAACTGTTTGGAAGGATCTTAAGGAGAGATTTGATAAAATCAACCTCTCAAGATTATATCAACTTAAGAAAGAGTTTGTTGACACCCAATTTTGACCCTCCCGTCCAGCCATTAACTATAAAATTACACTAATTTTGTAAAATAATTTTTTATGATTTTTATAATAAAATGCAGCGAATAAAACATAAATACAGGCATAAATAAATAATTTAATAATGGCATCACATCTTACGTAGAGTTTCAAGCACTTAGAGTCTCGCGCCCGCATTAATTAACTTTAAGCTTTGTCGTAATTCTTAAATAATTAATAAATGCATAAAATAAATAATTTAGCGATAACGTCGTGTCAGGTAGCATAGCCGCATTTATTAGTAATCATTTGTAATTTAAAATCAATTTTAATCTGATATATGCATTTAATAGCACCGCATTTGTAAAAGCTTTAAACAATTCTTAAATATTATACTTGCATTTGGCATTTAAATAATTTAATCTAAACTCAATTCAATTTTAATTTAACTTCGCAATAATGCAATAATAAGATTTTAATAGCGCCGCATTCTAAAGTATTAAGCATTAATTAAATAACACGCCCGCATTTATTAGACTAATTTTTAGACTAATGTAGCACCTAGATAATTATAATAAAGCACCTAATTAATTTAATCACATTTGTTAATTAATTAATTATAACACTAACCTAACACTAATAGCCCACCTAAATTAATACCTAATTAAATAGCTAATACCCAATCAATTACCGACCACAGCACTTGACCCACTTGCCCTTTTCCCTTAGCCGCTACTTATTTTCCCCTATATCCGCCCAAAAGCCCCCACAGCCCATCACCCCCCTTTCCCATCGTCTTCAGAAAAGCCAAAAAAAACTTAACGAACCCTAGAAACCAGTACGCCGCACCTCGCCTCTTCACCTCCCATCGTAACACCAGCAGCCCCGAGATTCTCGCCGGAGAATCCGGGAGCCTTCCTTTACCCTCGCACCCGACCATTTCGCCTTACCATAACACGAACCACAAAATCTTGCCCAAATCGTGTCGATCATTCACCTTTCCATAACGAACAAATCGTTACCTTATCGGACGCATCGAATCTACCCAAATCTTTTGAAATCTCGGCGCAAATCGCGTTAATATCACCCTTACTATTTACCTAATGAGGAACCCGAAGAATGGCTATATAAGCATCTGAGGAATCAAAGCGCCACCGATAGCATCGATTAAGGGCTCAGGAGATAGCAATCGTTTCACCCTTAGCAATAGTTAGGAACCACATAGCAATTTAGGGCAGAATAGCAACAGTAGCGCAGTAGAGCAGCGATTCAGAGACAGGGGGACACCCATAGCAGCAGTTAAGAACCACCACGACATAGCAATATAGGGTACCGATAGCAAGAACACAGAGCAGAGCATGGGTCGAGCACAGACCTGTGAGCAGAGGAGGGCATAGCTCAGTCGGGGAGAATCGACAGGCATCGGGAATTAGGGAACTCAGTATCTGGGCCACTAGCATCTCAGGAATAGGTAATTCGAATCCCCCTTATTTCAATTCCAACCACAAATCAGCAAACGAACCTCGCCCTTTCATTCGCATCGCAAACCCAAAACCCGTCGATTGGACCGACGACTTGATACGCCGGGCTTCGTCAGGAGAAGGTAAATTCGAATTCTCCTCGTATTCCATTGGTTTCTGTTATTTTTAAGTGTTGACTGCAAATTTAGTTGTCTTTAATTATGTTAGTCTATTTTTTTTGACTGGTGGGATTCATATATGTGCACTGGTTTGGGTGTGTTTTGATAGTCAATTTGGTAGTTAGATCATTAAAATCCTGATTATAACTAGATCAATCTTTGATAGGTGTTTGTGCCTAACTTATGAGTTACTTAAGCTTTACATTCAGCGGTTGATGGGTCTATATTGCTTAGTCTAAAAAAAAAAAACATGTCTGGGTGAAGAGTATAAGATTCAAGGGTTCACAGGGCTAGTTATCATATTACTATGTGCAAGTTAGGATAATTCTTCAGCATGCTAGTATGATGAATTTATTTCAAGGCTTATGTGAATGTCTGCATAATTCGTGCTTGCCTACACCTTTTCTTTAAAAGATAAGACTTATATAACTAAGAACCAACACTAAGCTAATTTGGTACAAAGCATTAAAGGAGCATTGAAGGGCTGTTATGAGTTCTAATGCAAATACTGCCTCATTTAGAAGAATTATTTCACACAATTAAAGCAAAAAATGCAGTCGAGTTTATCCTCCAAGTGGAGTTGGATCTGGAGTTAAAACACCTTAATCTAGGATTGTACTTCATCAATGGTATGCTTCAGCATGTATATACCCCTTTTCCTTAGCACCTGAACCTATTTAAAAGATAGGTTATGGCTAGGACAATCGTCAATGCTCATAGTACTTTGAACTACATCAGCCCAGTTGTAAAATTAAACAGAATCTCGCGTATGTTAGTCCTCTGTTTGCTCTTTGATAATTGAAGAACTTGTATTAGTTTGCCTTTGAATCTTTAGCATGTTCATTCTGAATACCTTGGTATTTGCCTTTGTGAATTGGTGTTTCAATGGGCTCATCATAAGTTGGGCACATCTCTGCAGAAAGTCACATCTGGGCCTCGCGTACTCTTTGGGCGATCCGTATTACATAATTTTCACATTGCCTTCATGTAGTTATATGTATGCCTCATGCGCCGTGTTGGAGTGCGAAGTTTATGCAGGCGAAGCCTTTTGCACGCTTCTTGGTTTGTTAACTCGCTAGCAAATTTATGCGCATTGGACTGTGTATGTTCAGATTTAATGCCCATTCATTCATTATATGATAAGCTGATATAAATCATATACTAATCCTTATCACTTTCTTTTGTTACATGGCACGCACCGGAGCAACAAAGAGTCTCATAACGAGACTCGTCGTGGCAAACGTAAAGGCATGCATATACATCCATCGAGTCCCTCTTCGGCAATTCCTAAAAAACAAATAGGACGGGGTCATCCGCTTCAATCTCTTTGCTCTCTCTCTTATCTCATTTATGCCCTTATTTGTTTGTTGTAATTTATTACTTAACTTTGTAATTAATAGGGAACTTACAGCAATTAGCCTTTAAGCATATGAGGTGGAAAGTAATTACATTTTTAGGAATACGCTTCTACTTTATTTGCCTTTTGGGGCTATTAGGCATGTTTAAAATCGGCAAAAAATAAAAATAATCTAACTTGCATCATAAAACCAACAATTTGTCAAATCCATAAACATTTTCCTCCTAAGCTCTCGCAAAATCATCTTAAGCATTTGTTTATACTACACATAGGTTAAGCAAGATTAATTTAGCTAACATGACACATAATTAGTCCATAAAGCACTCTCTTAGCATTCTTTAGCATTTCTAGCACTTTTAGCACTTGTAAATTCTAGCAATCCTTTAAGCATCTTTAAATATCACCTTTAGCACATTTCTGTTCTTAACATTTTAGCACCTCCTAGCATTATTTCGTACTTTAGTATATTAGCACTACTTTCAGCACTTTAGCATTTAGCATTTTTAAGCACCCTTTAGCCTTTAGGCACGTTTTGGCATTTTGCACCCTTTAGCACTCTTTGCAATTCTAGCACCCCTTTTTACCTTTTCGCACTTTTAGCATCCTTTATTTTAAAAATTAATCCCTTAGCACCTTTTTAGCAATTTTTAGCACTCTTTTAGCATTTTAGTACTCCCTAGCAACCTTTTGCATTCTAGCACCTTTTATTTGCCCTTTTTATGCTTTAAGCACCTTTTGCCCTTTTTTATACTTTAAGCACCTTTTAAACATTTTAACTTCAACATTTCTATTAAGCAGGAGGACTTTTATTTTTGCATTTCCTAAACATAATAATTACCCTAGGTTTGACAGGACAACCGCAAGTTAGCGGATCTTAGAGGGTGCCTAACCCCTTCCCTCTAGATTAATAAAGAACCCTTACCCAGAATCTCATTAAGTTTAGCAGACCATTAAAATGGAGTTAATGTTTTACTTCAAACTAGTTAAACATTTAGGTGTCCTAATTCACCCAATTAATTAGGTGGCGACTCCGCGAACCCTTAGCATTCTAGCAACCCTTTAGCATTTTAGCACCCTTTTAAACTTTAGCATCTCTTTTTGCAATTTTAGCATCCTTTTAGCATTTTTTAAACCCTTTTAAACCTTTTAGCATTTTATTATTTATTTTCTAACATTTTGCATTTTTAAGCAGGATTCGCTATTTATCTATAAAAAATGCCGCGGCCGAAAAAGGGCGCGACAGAAATGACGACTCCACTGGGGATTTTAGGTTCTTAACCATAACAGACCTAGGGTTATTATTTGGCAATTATTTTGCATTTAATTTTTGTGTATTGTATTTTGTTTATTTTTTGTTACCTGCTTTACTGCTTTTCTTAAACTGGCATTCCGTTCATATTTCTTCCACTCTGGAAAATTCACACAATCACACACTACATGCGAGGTGCGCTTGGTGCATCAGCAAAATTCTTTCTTCAAAATCCAAATTTAGGAGAGTCGGTAATATACGTGGAGTGCGGCCTAACAGGTGGCGCGTAGCCTTCTCGCTCGAGTTGTCGCTCGGGAACTCTGCGTCTGAAAAGCGATTCTTAGAAACTTAAGATAGAGCTATACCACTTATTTTAGGGCGTATGCATTTACCTTAGGTGGGTCGGTCCTTGGCATCGACACCACAATTAGGAAAACACCAAACTTGTCGACGGGTTTCGCAACCCAACGACCAACCAGCATATTATGTGTAGCGTGACAATGACAGACAAATCCAAGCCCAATCATGACATGCGAAATTGGAAAAAGTGCACCGTCGTTTGGTCGCCATTTCCAACAAAGGCATTATAGTTGGGCGACTTGGGCGAACCCGTCATAATCTCGCATAAGTGGCGTTTAGGCTTACCTCGGCGTAAAGAGGTCCCCTTTGCATGTTAGGAAACGTTTGAATGTACTATGTGCAATATATCTGCTACATACCTGCAAATTATGTGCTTTATGCTAACACCGTTTGTTGCATTTTTAGAAAAATTTATCATCTCCCCAAAAGGTCGATTTTTATTTGACTTATCAAATGCAGAGCATCAATATTTTAAAAAGATCAAATGCACGGTCAAGCGACATGACCGATTAAAGGGCATCTGGCGGAGCAGTGAACTGTCTTAGTTCCTATAAGCAAAGCGGTCTCGAAAAGAAGAGCGCATTGACACCTTCTCAACTGGGACAATGTAGGAAACCAGACAGGGGCTGCAAATCCAAGCAGACCAGGCACGCAGATGTCAAGGGACAAGGCGGCGAAGTCAAATACAAATCGACCCCCCCCAAAACTCACAAATTTTTCTTTGAGCGCAGGTCTTTTCATATTAACAGAAGCAGAAAGTGCAACAGCCGAAGCAGAAAATACGGCGAAAGGTTTCTTCGTATTAGCAGAAGCAGCAAAAGCAACAAAGGCAGAGGATGACAACAATCCAAAGTCCGCAGCAAAAGCAGCAGCAGCAGAAAGGAGCATCAACAATCAGCAGTCAAAGTTCAAAGTTCCGCAACAAAACCTAGCGCGTCAACTCGGGCATAAAGTCAAACTTGCAACCCGCGCATCGCACACAACAGAGGCATCATGGCAATTCGTCAGTTGCAGCATTTAGCATGTCCATGCAAGGACGACATCTCAGTATTCATCCGCGTGGCGACGACATCTCTACCCATAAAATTGCACTTCTCGTATGTGTTTATCATTTCATTTAAACAGGTATACACTAATGTTTTCTCAAGCTTGCAGGAGCATTTATCCTATAGGAGCAGCAGCAACACGTCCAGGCAACGACGTTATCAGCATTATGTCCAGGCGACGACATATATCCGACTCAGTTTCGTCAGTCAAAACTGGGACAATCTTTAAGGACTTCGCCACGAAAGGACACCGACAAATATGATTCCATACGCTCGAGAGATAGAGGCACCGACAATCAACAGTCAGAATTCAAAAGTCCGCAACAAATTATAGCGCATCAGCTCGGGCCTAGAGTCAAATTGCAACTCATGCAGTGCACAAACGCACAACAAAGACATCATGACAATCCACATGGTTCACGAATGCATCACAACAAAGGCATCATGGCAATTCGTCAGTGGCAGCATCTAGCGTGTCTGCCCAAGGACAACATCTCAGCATTCACAACACCCACATATCATACAGGGAAGACATCCTTATTCACATAATTGCATTTCTCATATATTTATCATTTTGTTTTACCAGTTATGCACTAATTTTTCTCAAGCTCAGCTTGCAGGAGCATTTATTATACAGGAGCATCAACAACACGTCTGAAAACGACGTAATCAGCAAGTCCATGCAACGACGCCAGCAGTAACACGTCCAGACAACGACGTAATCAGCAAGTCCGTACAGCGGCGCCCGAAGAACACGCCCGCACAACGACGTGTCGGAAGTCCATGCAACGACGCCCGGCGGAACACGTCCGAACAACGGCGTAATCGGCAAGTCCATGCAGCGGCGCCAAGGCGGCCCGTCGAACAACGGCGTAATCGGCAAGCCCGTGCAACGACGCCCGGCGGCAACACGTCCGCATAACGGCGTAATCGGCAAGTCCATGCAACGGCGCCCGGCGACACGCCCGCACAACGGCGTAATCGGCAAGTCCATGCAACGACGCCCGGCGAACACGCCCGCATAACGGCGGCGTGTCGGCAAGTCCGTGCAACGGCGCCCGGCGGCGACACGTCCGGACAACGGCGTAATCGGCAAGTCCATGCAACGGCGCCCGGCAACACGTCCGCATAACGGCGTGTCGGCAAGTCCATGCAACGGCGCCCGGAACACGCCCGCATAACGGCGTAATCGGCAAGTCCACGCAACGACGCCAGCGTCCGAACGCGGCGTTGCTCGGCCAAAGCAAGTCTGCGCAACGACGCCCGGCGGCAACACGCGTCCAGCCAACGACGTTATCAGCACCGCAAGTCTACGCAACGACGCCAGCAGCAACACTATCAGCACAACAAGTCCGAAAACGACGCCATCATCAGCATATCACGCAGGGACGATTTCTACATTCTCAAAATTGCATTTTTTCTCATTCATGCTTTATTATTCTTGCGGTTAACGCTGCACTCACCTTTTTCTTGAGCTTTAGTCTACAGGGGGCAATTGCAGCAAGGACAACGTATCCGCATTCACAATCGCAACACGTCCGCGCAAGGGCGAAATCACAGCATTTGCAGCATCGCATCAACACAGCAGGCATCATATTTTTGCAGGATAACCTTTTCTACTCACAGTTGCATTACTTTAAAATTATGCATCATCATTTTGCCTTACAGTTATGCACTAACCGCTTGTTCAAGTCTTAGCGTGCGGGAGCGGGAGCACAACGTGGATTTTCTCTACTGACCGGCAATCTGTTGAGGGCCAACCTTCAACGAGGCGATTAGCGGCGGCCTCAGCGTCCACTCGCTCGCTCACACCACCATAGAACCCGACTATAAGCCATGCGGTACACCCGTGTTCAAGCCTATTTTCTTTTACTTTTTGCACCATAACCCGATGTCATCATAACTCGACATCGACAACTTTAAGTCCGCTACGTCCGCGTTAGCCCGCCTTGGTGTTTTGACCATGGTAGCCCAGTGTCGTCATAACTCGACACTGGGACAGCTTTGAGTCCGCGTTAGCCCGCCTTGGTGTTTTGACCATGGTATCCCAGTGTCGTCATAACTCGACACTGGGACAGATTTTTGCGTCGGCGCTGTCTACTGCCGGCAAAGATTTTTGCAATCGAAGATCGAGACAAAATTGGCTATGAGTCAACGTCTTTGTCCGAAGATTCTTCCATCATCTCCATACAAAGAGGGACAGCTGTTGACACCCAATTTTGACCCTCCCGTCCAGTCATTAACTATAAAATTACACTAATTTTGTAAAATAATTTTTTATGATTTTTATAATAAAATGCAGCGAATAAAACATAAATACAGGCATAAATAAATAATTTAATAATGGCATCGCATCTTACGTAGAGTTTCAAGCACTTAGAGTCTCGCGCCCGCATTAATTAACTTTAAGCTTTGTCGTAATTCTTAAATAATTAATAAATGCATAAAATAAATAATTTAGCGATAACGTCGTGTCAGGTAGCATAACCGCATTTATTAGTAATCATTTGTAATTTAAAATCAATTTTAATCTGATATATGCATTTAATAGCACCGCATTTGTAAAAGCTTTAAACAATTCTTAAATATTATACTTGCATTTGGCATTTAAATAATTTAATCTAAACTCAATTCAATTTTAATTTAACTTCGCAATAATGCAATAATAAGATTTTAATAGCGCCGCATTCTAAAGTATTAAGCATTAATTAAATAACACGCCCGCATTTATTAGACTAATTTTTAGACTAATGTAGCACCTAGATAATTATAATAAAGCACCTAATTAATTTAATCACATTTGTTAATTAATTAATTATAACACTAACCTAACACTAATAGCCCACCTAAATTAATACCTAATTAAATAGCTAATACCCAATCAATTACGAAATTCACACCGCATTGACCCGCGTGCCCTTTTCCCTTAGCCCTTTACTTATTTTCCCCTATATCCGCCCAAAAGCCCCCTCAGCCCATCACCCCCCTTTCCCATCGTCTTCAGAAAAGCCAAAAAAAACTTAACGAACCCTAGAAACCAGTTCGCCGCACCTCGCCTCTTCACCTCCCCATCGTAACACCAGCAGCCCCGAGATTCTCGCCGAGAATCAGAGCCTTCCTTACCTCGCACCCAGCCCGCCGCCTTACCATAACACGAACCAAAGACAAAATCTTGCCCAAATCGTGTCAATCATTCACCTTTCCATAACCAAACAAATCGTTACCTTATCGCAGACATCGAATCTACCCAAATCTTTTCGAAATCTCAGCACCAAATCGCGTTAATATCAGCCCTTACTATTTACCTAATGAGGAACCCGAAGAATGGCTATATAAGCACATGCAAAGGGGAATCAAAGGGCGGCCACCGATAGCATCGATTAAGGGCTCAGGAGATAGCAATCGTTTCACCCTTAGCAATAGTTAGGAACCACATAGCAATTTAGGGCAGAATAGCAACAGTAGCGCAGTAGAGCATCGATTCAGAGACAAGGGGACACCCATAGCAGCAGTTAAGAACCACCACGACATAGCAATATAGGGTACCGATAGCAAGAACACAGAGCAGAGCATGGGTCGAGCACGCACTGCGAGCGAGAGGAGGCATAGCTCGATCGGGAGAATCGACAGCACGGAATTAGTGGAACTCGATTCGGGCCACTAGCATCTCAGGAATAGGTAATTCGAATCCCCCTTATTTCAATTCCAACCACAAATCAGCAAACGAACCTCGCCCTTTCATTCGCATCGCAAACCCAAAACCCGTCGATTGGACCGACGACTTGATACGCTGCCCCGGGTCGCTGTCCGGAGAAGGTAAATTCGAATTCTCCTCGTATTCCATTGGTTTCTGTTATTTTTAAGTGTTGACTGCAAATTTAGTTGTCTTTAATTATGTTAGTCTATTTTTTTTGACTGGTGGGATTCATATATGTGCACTGGTTTGGGTGTGTTTTGATAGTCAATTTGGTAGTTAGATCATTCTGGAAATCACAAGTTATAACTAGATCAATCTTTGATAGGTGTTTGTGCCTAACTTATGAGTTACTTAAGCTTTACATTCAGCGGTTGATGGGTCTATATTGCTTAGTCTAAAAAAAAAAAACATGTCTGGGTGAAGAGTATAAGATTCAAGGGTTCACAGGGCTAGTTATCATATTACTATGTGCAAGTTAGGATAATTCTTCAGCATGCTAGTATGATGAATTTATTTCAAGGCTTATGTGAATGTCTGCATAATTCGTGCTTGCCTACACCTTTTCTTTAAAAGATAAGACTTATATAACTAAGAACCAACACTAAGCTAATTTGGTACAAAGCATTAAAGGAGCATTGAAGGGCTGTTATGAGTTCTAATGCAAATACTGCCTCATTTAGAAGAATTATTTCACACAATTAAAGCAAAAAATGCAGTCGAGTTTATCCTCCAAGTGGAGTTGGATCTGGAGTTAAAACACCTTAATCTAGGATTGTACTTCATCAATGGTATGCTTCAGCATGTATATACCCCTTTTCCTTAGCACCTGAACCTATTTAAAAGATAGGTTATGGCTAGGACAATCGTCAATGCTCATAGTACTTTGAACTACATCAGCCCAGTTGTAAAATTAAACAGAATCTCGCGTATGTTAGTCCTCTGTTTGCTCTTTGATAATTGAAGAACTTGTATTAGTTTGCCTTTGAATCTTTAGCATGTTCATTCTGAATACCTTGGTATTTGCCTTTGTGAATTGGTGTTTCAATGGGCTCATCATAAGTTGGGCACATCTCTGCAGAAAGTCACATTCGGGCCTCACGCGTGCCTCTTTGGGCGATCCATATTACATAATTTTCACATTGCCTTCATGTAGTTATATGTATGCCTCTGTCTGCCATGTTGGGTCTGCGAAGTTTATGTCTGGGCCAAGCCTTTTGCCTGCTTCTTCTTGGTTTGTTAACCTGCTAGCAAATTTATGCGCATTGGACTGTGTATGTTCAGATTTAATGCCCATTCATTCATTATATGATAAGCTGATATAAATCATATACTAATCCTTATCACTTTCTTTTGTTACATGGCACGCACCGGAGCAACAAAGAGTCTCATAACGAGACTCGTCGTGGCAAACGTAAAGGCATGCATATACATCCATCGAGTCCCTCTTCGGCAATTCCTAAAAAACAAATAGGACGGGGTCATCCGCTTCAATCTCTTTGCTCTCTCTCTTATCTCATTTATGCCCTTATTTGTTTGTTGTAATTTATTACTTAACTTTGTAATTAATAGGGGAACTTCTAGCAATTAGCCTTTAAGCATATGAGGTGGAAAGTAATTACATTTTTAGGAATACGCTTCTACTTTATTTGCCTTTTGGGGCTATTAGGCATGTTTAAAATCGGCAAAAAATAAAAATAATCTAACTTGCATCATAAAACCAACAATTTGTCAAATCCATAAACATTTTCCTCCTAAGCTCTCGCAAAATCATCTTAAGCATTTGTTTATACTACACATAGGTTAAGCAAGATTAATTTAGCTAACATGACACATAATTAGTCCATAAAGCACCCTCTTAGCATTCTTTAGCATTTCTAGCACTTTTAGCACTTGTAAATTCTAGCAATCCTTTAAGCATCTTTAAATATCACCTTTAGCACATTTCTGTTCTTAACATTTTAGCACCTCCTAGCATTATTTCGTACTTTAGTATATTAGCACTACTTTCAGCACTTTAGCATTTAGCATTTTTAAGCACCCTTTAGCCTTTAGGCACGTTTTGGCATTTTGCACCCTTTAGCACTCTTTGCAATTCTAGCACCCCTTTTTACCTTTTCGCACTTTTAGCATCCTTTATTTTAAAAATTAATCCCTTAGCACCTTTTTAGCAATTTTTAGCACTCTTTTAGCATTTTAGTACTCCCTAGCAACCTTTTGCATTCTAGCACCTTTTATTTGCCCTTTTTATGCTTTAAGCACCTTTTGCCCTTTTTTATACTTTAAGCACCTTTTAAACATTTTAACTTCAACATTTCTATTAAGCAGGAGGGCTTTTATTTTTGCATTTCCTAAACATAATAATTACCCTAGGTTTGGCAGGACAACCGCAGTTAAGCGGATCTTAGAGGAGCCTAACCCTTCCTCTAGATTAATAAAGAACCCTTACCTAATCTCATTAAGTTTAGCGCCATTAAAATGGAGTTAATGTTTTACTTCAAACTAGTTAAACATTTAGGTGTCCTAATTCACCCAATTAATTAGGTGGCGACTCCGCGAACCCTTAGCATTCTAGCAACCCTTTAGCATTTTAGCACCCTTTTAAACTTTAGCATCTCTTTTTGCAATTTTAGCATCCTTTTAGCATTTTTTAAACCCTTTTAAACCTTTTAGCATTTTATTATTTATTTTCTAACATTTTGCATTTTTAAGCAGGATTCGCTATTTAAAAAAATGCCGCGAAAAAGCGCAGCGAGTTGACAATCTTGAACGAGAGCCTCGCCATTCAATACTATTCTAGAATGAAGGACTTATGGGACGAGATAGATTCGTTCATTCCACCTCCCACATGTGAATGCTCGAATCCTAGGGAATATATAGTACATCTGGGGAATCAGAGGCTGTTAGAGTTCCTTATGGGATTGAACGATGGATATAACCAAGCAAGGAGTCATATTCTATTGATGTCACCCACACCTAGTGTAAATCAAGCTTATGCTATGATAGCACAAGATGAAAGTCAAAAACATATCTCTTCACTGGGGAATTCTATGGATAATATGGCATTAACTAGCAGGGTTGCGTCCAACAAAAATAGGAGATACAACACATCTGCATTCTGTGATTATTGCCATATGAAAGGTCACAATAGAGAAGGTTGTCATAAGTTGTTGTATTACTGCGACTACTGCAAAAAGCAGGGACACGTACAAGAAAAATGTTACAAACTAATAGGGTATCCCTCAGACTACAAGGGAAAGAATAAATCCAATGCAGTTGTGGGACCACAGTCAGAAGGATATAGCTTAACTCAGAAATCTGTGCAAGAGTATGAAGCACATTATGGTGGTATGCAAGTGGAGAAGGCAGTCATCAACTCTCTGCACAGCAGCAGGATCAACTCCAGAAGATGATGAGGACCTGCACACCAGAAAAATTGGAGAGGATGGTGTTTGTCATGAACCAAAACAAGGGAAAAGGTACTGATCATATCATTGCTGCCAAAGTATGTATGGCAGGTAATTGTTCATACAATGAAGGTAATAGTAGTCCATGGATAGTTGATTCTGGAGCCACTAATCATATGGTAAAATATAAGAATATGATTGAGACTCCTAATTGGTCAGAATATCCAGGTCATGTGCAGCTGCCTAATGGAGGTGTTGCTCCAATTACACAGATTGGAGAATGTAGATTGACAGGAGGTGATTTCATAAAACATGTGTTGTGTGTGCCTAGCTTTCAGTTTAACTTACTTTCAGTGTCGAAATTGACTAAGGAATCGAATCAGAGTGCGTTCTTTCCTGATTTCTTTGTGCTGCAGGATCTCCTCACTGGGAAGGTGAAGGAGATTGGTAGGGAAGTAGATGGTCTGTATGTGCTGGATTCTACAAGGAAACAGGACAGATGGATGGCAGCACAGTCACATATGTCAAAGTTCAGCACAGGAGAGTTGAAGGCTGCTCTATGGCACAAAAGGCTGGGACATGCACCAATGAGTGTTCTTAGAAAAATAAATACATTCAGGAATAGCTCTGAATTTACAATTCATCATTGTGATATATGCCCTATGGCAAGACAAACTAGATTACTTTTCCCCACTAGTCAGAGTGTGACTATATCTCCATTTGATTTGCTACATCTTGATGTTTGGGGACCATATAAGATTTCCACATATAATGGTATGAAATTTTTTCTTACTGTGGTTGATGACTTCACTCGATGGACATGGGTATTTCTTTTACATATTAAATCAGATGTTGCTACTATGATTAAAGAGTTATGCATAATGATTAAAACACAGTTTGGCGGCAAGGTTAAATGCATCAGATCTGACAATGGTTCAGAGTTCATCAATAACTCTTGTAAAGATTTATTTTCACACTTAGGAATAATCCATCAGATATCCTGTCCTTACAGCCCACAGCAGAATGGTATAGTTGAAAGAAGACACAGACATATATTAGAACTTGCTACAGCCATCAAGTTCCGTACGCTTGTCATCCGTGCTTTTGGGGAGATTCAGATGTGTTCGCAGATACATTATGAATAGACTACCTTCTGTAGTGCTGGGCAATATTTCTCCTTATGAAAAATTATACATGAAGGCACCAGTTCTGTCTCACTTAAGAGTTGTTGGATGTCTATGCTATGCAACTAATCTAGTCAAGCTTGATAAGTTTGACACAAGGGCCATTAAAGCAGTACTGCTTGGATACTCTTCTAGACAGAAGGGTTACAAGCTGTTAAACTTATCTAACAATGTTCTGTTTGTGAGCAGGGATGTGACATTCTATGAGGACATCTTTCATTTTCAGCAGAAGAAGTCCTTTGAAGGTGATACTGGATTGACTTCAGACCAAACACAACAAGGAGCACTGGAGGATGATAATGATATATTTCAACATATTCCTACACCTGGTGGAGTAGATCCTACACCTGGTGGAGCAGATTACCAACCTCAAGAAGTTTTGGTAGCTGCAGAGAGGCATCAGGAGGAGACCATCCCTCAATCGACAGAGCGCATGATGACGCTTTCACCCGACTGAGCCACCATTGAGAAGCGTCCGCGAACAGAAAACAACTCGCCAGTGGAAGGATTTTATCCAAGTTTCACACACAGGGGACACAGAAAGTAGATAAGATTGCATGTATCCCATGGCTAATAACTTGAGCTATGTTGGATTACATGCAAGGTACAAGAGTTACATTGCTAAAATTGAAGTTGAGCATGAGCCAACTTCCTATTCTGAGGCTGTGAAGGACACTAGATGAGTAGAGGCCATGAACCTTGAGATGCAGGCTTTGGAAAATAACAACACATGGGAGGTCACAGATCTTCCTGGAAACAAGAAGGTCATTGGGTGCAAATGGGTCTATAAGATCAAGTATAAAGCAAATGGTGAAGTCGAAAGGTTTAAGGCAAGGCTAGTGGCAAAGGGCTACAATCAAAAGGAGGGAGTGGATTATCAAGAAACTTTCTCTCCAGTGGCAAAGATGGTTACTGTAAGGGTAGTAGTGTCGGTAGCAGCTTTTAAACACTGGCACATATATCAGATGGACGTCTATAATGCATTTTTACAGGGTGACCTTAAAGAGGAGGTGTACATGAATATGCCTCAAGGTTTCGACAATAAGCAAGGGAAGGTGTGCAAGTTAATCAAATCACTCTATGGCCTAAAACAAGCTTCTCGGCAGTGGAATATTAAATTGACCACTGCTTTGCAAGGCTCAGGATTTGTTCAAAGTCAGCTTGACCATTCCCTACTTACTAAGAAGATTGGTGACAAAATAGTAGTGGTACTCATTTATGTGGATGATTTACTTATTACGGGGAATGATGAGAGTCTTATTCAGGAGACAAAGTTGAATCTGCAACAGAATTTTAAGATCAAGGACTTGGGGATTCTGAGGTACTTTCTCGGTTTTGAATTTGCTAGGAACAGCAGTGGCATAGTGATGCATCAGAGGAAGTATGCAGTGGAGTTGATCTCTGACCTTGGCCTATCTGCTGGGAAACCTGCCAAGTCCCCTATGGAGCTCAATACCAAGCTAACCTCTGTGGTGTACGACCAACATGTGGCCACAGATTCTACAAAAACCAAGGGTCTAGTGCATGATCCAGTGCTAGAGGATCCAACAGGCTATCAGAGACTCATTGGCATGTTACTATATTTGACGAATACCAAACCAGATATTTCTTTTGATGTGATGCTTGAGCGCTTCTTGCAGGTGTCCAAGGCTTCATCTTCTAGCCGCATCGAGTGGTTCGACATTTAAAACAGCCCGTGTTTGGGTCTTTTACGCCTGCTGGTAACATCGATCGCCTCACCACCATCGTGATGTTGATTGGGCTTCACGCCTCCTTACGGCGAGATCTATCACCGGGTATTTCGTCTTTGGGCTTCTCTCATCTCGTGGAAGTCGAAGAAAGCAGACCATCGTCTCGGCTCACCGGTGCCGAATATCGGCTCGCCGCGATTCTGAAGTGATCCGCTTTCGTCTATTTTCTACACCGATCGCTTTCGCCCATCTTCCGCTTCTATACACAAGATAGCAAGTCTTCATTACAGATTGCAGCCAATCCCATATTTCACGAGAGGACTAAGCACATCGATATCGATTGTCATTTTATTCGGGAGAAGTTGCAGCAAGGATTAATCAGCCCACTCTATATACATCTTGGCGGCGACCGCCAACATCCTTACGAAGGGCTTGGCGATACTGGGCGCATGATTATCTATTGTCCAAGCTAGGACTAAAGAACTTATTTTTAGTTCCTAGCTTGAGGGGGCGTGTTGAAGATATAGACATACACTAGTTATACATTCATGGATTGGGCTTATGTTGGGGTTTTACATTTTACATTTCTGTCACTTTATTTTCTGTCACCTTATTAGTTAGTTGTGGACAATGGCTATGATTGTAATAAGGGGTTCATAGTGCAAAGCTTGCACTATAAATATCAATTGGCTACATCAGAAAAGGAATGAAAAAGCTTTCACAAATTAGGTCTTCTTTTCCTTTCCCGTCTTCTTCTTTCTCCTTTCCTGTAGCTCGTTTATCTCCTACTATGGAGAATTCCAGCAGGGAATCACAAGATCAACATCATATCTAGGATCTTAACACATTTCTCAGAACTCAAATTAGAGATCATTAGCCGAGATCACAATACGAAGTTTGTAAGACATAATTTCCATCAGAAGGAGTTTTTTCTATGTAAAGTAGGAGATAGCCGAAAGAAGTCTTTCTCGGTCGTGGAGGCTTGAAAACAAGACAGTATTTACTCACATTCAAAAATAGAATAGATAAGACGGACCGCTAATCAAAGTTGAAGGAACCTTTACGCATCCGTCCCTATACCATTTTTAACTAAAGTAATTAAATTTTGGTCCTTTTCATTTTGAGATTTGTAGTTAGTTAGAGACACGAGATGAGCGAGAAGTTGTTTACGTTATGCGACTTTATGTCACTGTAGTCTCTCACAAAAGGTTAGGCCAATCTTGAAATTGTCAGATGGATAAAAAAATTAATGTATTTATAAAGTATAATTTTCTGGTGAAGATGTACCAATTGACTCCCATTCAGAGTTTAAGTACTATGCATCAATAATGTACAAATTGTTTACATAATCAAACCTTTCTCAAGGTAATTCAAATCAATTTATATAATAAGAATTAATTAATAATATGATAAAAATTGTAACTAATCTGCTATCACAAGTGAAACTATACTAATAGTGCAAAATGATTTTTCATTATCATCATACATAACTTGAATTCTTACTCTATTAAGAGCAAATTCCATAAAATACAAAATAGAGTGAAATTTACTTTTCCCATTATTAGAAAGGGGACGAGGATTATAGAGGAGGAGAATAGGGTGTCTTCATTTAACAAAAGCAGAAGATATTATAATTAAGGGAACATTGTGTTTTTAGTCCCTTAATTACTGACAAACTTCAATTCTGGCATTACAATGTCCAATTAAACGCATGTAATCCTCAATTAGTTAGGCTTATAGCGGTTCATTTGTGAAGTCATGTTAATTTAATTGATTATTAGTGTCTAAGCTACATGGCTACCTATATTTTATACTAATTTTGTATTTTCACATCATATTTTGAGGGGCAACATAGCAATAAAATAGTCAGGATATTGCAGAATTCTTCTTTAGAAGGATCAAAAGCACTCATTTTAGTCCGTTGAGAGTCAAAATGTGTGTAGTAAAATATCACAAGGACCACAATCAAATTCACCAATAAAGAGAAAACCAAAAGTGCACGTCTTGCACAATTTTGTAAAAGAAAAACATGGAGTCCCAAAGGAGTTTCTAACCATTTTTTTTAACAAATGATATATGCTCGATCTATTTTTATTTTATTTTTATGACGGGGGAACCCGCAGCCGCTACTTTTTACAAGTGCGCATCAGAAACCCTGATCGGACGTAATACCGCAAACCACGCTGGCCAGAAACCACACTTCATGCTCACGCGCGATGCGCCAATCGCAAGGCTGACAGGGGAAATCAAACTCGTGACCTTTCGGTTCCGCGCTCTCCAACTCCACCAACTTGGCTACCCTTGCGGGTATCTGCTCGATCTATATTGCATTCAATAGTATCTGAATTAATAAGAAACAAAATCGCACCTACACTTCCTAAAGAATCAAATTCGCAAGCATTACTCAATGAAAATAAAAAGGCCCAATATACAAAGAATATATCAACCTGAGACTTATTGCAACTTTGTAAGCATCATCTAATATTGACCTTTGACCCTACTGTTAAATCAATGACACGAGCACCATTTGTATTTAGGAAATTTGAAGATTATAACTTTTCTAGTTCTTCGAAAGTTGATAGGAAATTATTTCGAACCTTGTACTGCTAGCCATAGAACTACACAAATTTTTAGTGGAAAACAAGGGCGGAGCTACGTAGGGGGTGGGGATGGGGGGGGGGGAGGGTCGAATTAAACCCCTTTTATCAAAATGTTACCATGTAAATAAAGTTGAAATGCTTTTTTTGTTATATATAAATTTTTATATCCCCTTGACACAAATTAAGATTCTAGTGCAGCTGTAGAGGGTTAAAATTGCTTTAAATTACAAGCTCAAATCCAAAGTGTGACATAGTAGCAACTTTTAAAATGCTCTTGCTTAAATTCCATGGTTACCAACCTGAACTCTTTGGAAATGCCAACTGTGGGAACTGCAAATCATAATAACTTGTACATGCAAAACAACCACTTGCGCTTACAGGTTCGTGCAGATACAAGAATTTTAAGCAGATAAGCAGCCTATTTGGCAGTGACAGAATAAGAGACTATGCTGGATGCTGAGACTTCAATGGCTCCAGTTTGAAATTTGTGTGTGGCGCACACACACATTAAAACAGTTCTAATGGTACGAACATAATTATAATTACTCTAGATTCACAGCTATTGCAGTAAAGGAATAAAAAACGTAAGTCACATACTCCACGGATATTGCTCAAGGCTCTTGATTTGCCTCTGCCTATATTGATCATTGAGCAATCAAATAGCTCCGAGATGTAACCAAACAGGCAACAGGGCCTCCAAATAGAAGCATATGAAAAGAAAAATCTAGATCGCTGAAGTTCCATAATTCTAAGAACGGCCATTAATAGCAAAATAGAGTAATTTTCTAGACCATTAATATATACAAAGGATAAAGATAAACTTAATCATTAAGTGCAACAATACCAGAGCATTTGATCTGCTTCGCAAAAATATGAAGCATTTCTTCATCGCAAAGATATTGTAACTTCATGTGCATTGGCTTGATGAGCAGACTGAACAGTTGCAAAGGCAAAATTAGGACAAGTCAAAAGAAGCCAAGCCCATCCAAACTTGTTCCCCTCCCTTGGATTTAGCTTCACTCCCAGATTTCAGAGGCAGTTTATTTTACTGCTGAGCCCACTACGATCATGAGACTCGAGAATCAGCCGCTCATGGGTTCCAGGATATCATGCTCACATACATTTGTAAAGCTGCCAACAGGCCCAACACGGACATACCAAGAGAAACCAAGGACATGAGGCTGTCCCAAACATCACTGGATGCCAATTTTGTGATTTCCACTTTCAACTCCCAACTCATCTATGCTTTCTTGCTCTTTTTCAGCATCTGTGACATCTGCTCGATGTAATCAGGACCTGCACGGTGCCCTTCCAACGACCAGTCCAGAGCCTCAGCTGCTGCATCTTTTTCAGCTTGCTTTTTGTTGTTGCAAGGTCGTCCCATTATCTGCATTCCATTGAACTCCACAATTGCTTGAAACTGACTGTTATTAAGTTGCATTGTCTTGTAGGTTGGTGTTGCATATCCTGCTCGATTCAGCAACGTCTGTAGCTGAGACTTAGCATTGTCACCTCCTGGACCACTGTCTGTCCTTGACATTGGAGCTGATGGTGGTGCTCCAGCACATGGCTTGGGAGGAAGTAAAACCTGACGACTAAAAATGAATCTGCCACCGCATTGACCCTCTGAGATAAGCAACCGTATTGCTGACAGAAGTTCATGATAACTATGTACATCCATCCTAGGATTCAGGAGCTGTGCATGTCGATTGCCAACTTCAGTTAAATATTATTTCAGAAAAAAAAAAACTGTACTTCAAACTTGACAAGGCAGAAATCAAAATAGCATTCCATCTGTTGTAATTATAACTTACTTTAGTGTGAAGTAACTCGTCAAGCTCTCTTCTTAGACTTCTGTACATTCCTGCTATAGTAGGGCTCATAAAGAACTCTAGGTATCCACCCAACATTTTCAAGTGACCGTCCTGTAAAAATGAAGTAAATGATTCCAGTCAACTGAGAGAATATGTAAGCAGGTTATTTACACTTGGCATTAACCTGTACACAAATTTCTCCTTCAGCATCTAGGATCAACAGAAGGCAAGATGGGGAACTCACCACTTCCCCTTTTGAGATGGTTCCTCCAAATAGAAGAAGCACTGAGTCGGAGATAGCTGTAGAATCCCGGAGAAAGACGGAGTTTACTTTGATCTTTTCATTGAAAACCAGCCAGGGATATGGTATCCTGGAGTCCCGGGAATTAACAGAGTTCTTTGCATAACACCAGAAAGAGAGTAAGATCAATGTGACTTCTATTAAAGAAAACCAAATACACAGGTAGCATACTCACCGAGTGTAAAAGCACCTGACCATCTTCCATTGTTTTCAATGAAAATGACTTTTCATTATGCTGCAAAAGCAATAATATCAGTAATACCATTAAAAGCAACGATACGTCAACACTCACTACAGATTCTTTTTTGGGATTTTACTAAAGCTTAAAATCATCCATGAGGGCACTTTCACTAGTATGGGATTATACATTTATAATTATGGATAAACACAAGTGTCCAGGTTGTTTCATAATAAATAAAAAGACAGACTAAGATGGGATATATGGTTAATACAAATAAGATCTTTAAGATACAATATTGAAGGAAAAAAGAAAGACACCAAGCTTTACCAGTACAGAACAGATTCCAGGATACAACCCATAGCAGATAATCGCTCGAAGGAGATGCTCATCATAACTCCAAGAATTATAGATGGTAATGTTGCTGTCAACAAGACTAGTATCGTTCAGCAAAGAGTAAAACTCCCTGCGAAGAGAATCAATAGCTTTCATAGACTGTGCAGACAGGAAATTCTTCCAGCAGTATTCATATCCAGCTAGGTCTCTTTCAGCATCCCTCCAACCCTCATATGCTCGGACAAGAGCAAGATGGTCACTAAAATCGCGTGAAAAATGAGCCTTCGCAGCCTCTGCAAGCTAAAAAAATATAGCTAGGATGTCTTAAAACCATTACTAGTCTCTAAAAGAAAGTTATGTCAGATCCAACTGATGGAGATGAAGTAAATAATGATTTAAAAGCAAAGCGGAAGGCTTGAGTTACATCTTTCTTGTCAAGCGGTGTCAAGAAGGGATCTCGGACACTAAGACCAGCAACGATAGTTAATATCGGGTCCAAACAATTCAAAATCGCCCCAAGTATAAGCATTTTTCCGAGTTTAGGCTCCATTGGAAGCATTGTTAAGTAACATCCTGTCATTGAACCACAACAAAGGCAGAGAAATATCAGAGGACTAAGAGGTTAGAATTGAATACGATTATGATTCAATAACCGCCAACTTTCATACCTAGAACAGTCAAATTTTCACTCTCATCTAAAGCCCCAATGATTTTCAGATACTCAATAGCATTTTGAACCTATCAGCAAAACAAAAAGAATACTTCACTGACAGCAACAAGCAAAAGATGAACTTGTACCATTCACGAGATGGTCTGAACTTATGTCAGAGGCCAGTAAACGTAATACTGTTATAAGAAAATTGCTAACATATTCATTACCACACAAGTAAAAGCAATAAATCTGACTGAGCATTACCGCTAATAACTCGGGGGATTGCAAAGCCCTCGAGAGGAACTCAGAAATGCTACCGAGTTTTAAACTTTTAATTTGCAAACAAAGGGATTGCAAAGGAGTCCTCAGAATTTCTGGTAATTGATAATCTGCAAAAGCATCATATACACATCTGGGATAAAGATGATAGCATTCTCCAGGCTGAACACGTCCGGCTCGTCCCCTTCTCTGTCAGTTCCATGAGTAAACAAACATCATACAATTAAACTTTTGCCGTCAGTACCCAAAAGAATATTAGCATGATCCTGTGCCAAGCACATGCCATAACACAGTAAAATCTTGTCATGAACAACAAAACTGGAGAGAAAAATAATTAAATAAAATCCTTGCGCCCTCACGCATATTTTGCATCACATCATTCTAGCAGTCGGCCATTTTTTACCAATGTCAGAGCTTTGAGCCTTGTTATCTGTGTGTGTGTGGTGAGTGTGTTTTCATACGTTATAAGAATCTCATTTTCTAAGCAATTTCCTTTCTCTTCCGCATTCAACTCAGACCCCAGGACTTTTGCAATCACAGGTCCAAGGATTTATCTTGCTTAGACCCAAGAACTCTTGGTTTGACATTAAAAAGATAATTAATAACGACTTGGTTGACATAGAGTTCAATGAAGGCTAGTTTATGGAGTCCTTGGTATATATAGTCAGGGGACTCAGTACCCAAATGATTGCCATGGACAAAACATAGAACAAGTGCAGAGCTCCTTGAATATTGACATTCGACAGATAAGAAAAGAATAGTGTCATAACTCGACTTCATGAAATTTTGCAGCCAAAGTTTTAGATATTAACACAGGAAGAAAGTTAAGGATGATGATTTGGAGCACAAAAGCATGGAAAGAAGTACACAGAAAGCTGTTCCAGTTTAGCAGCTTGTGAATTTGTAAATAGTAAATTAGACAAGGAAAAGAAGAAGCATAACCTAACAATATGACCAAGAATACCATGAGTTAAGGTGCATAATACACCAAGGGAGCAAAAGCTTTCACTGAGAACCATAATACTCCAAACATTCTTCTCTACCCTTTTTTAATGCCAATGGTGTCGGTGTCAGCTAGCCCGCACCTCAACTATTCCACCGGTTACCTGCTACATCCCACCAGCATAGGCACCGAGTAAACATGTCCACCAAGGCTTAAGCATATGGGAAGAAATCACCTAGTTTTTTTTTGCCTCAGAGATATGAACCTGAGACCTTATGGTTCTCCTTCACTTCATTGACCACTAGGTCACACCATTGCGGGCGACATATTTATCTACCTTAAGTTGAAGAAACATGCGTCTTTTACAAGCCTCACAGGGCTCATTCTTAAAAGGGCTATTACCAAATATAAACTACGAAGATTGACTTCTAAGACAAGCAGGAGTTCAAATAAAACTTAAAAATATTAATGCCTTAGGTAGATATCCAGCAACCAGATCCTCATACAGTGAATTGTGACACAAGTTAAAAATTATCAGACTCCCTTGAATCGAAGGAGTTCCTGAAATGAAGTAAGCCTAAGGTTAAAAATTTACTGGTCAAGTATGAACTTCAAATTGAAATGTGCTTCAAAGCACAGCACTATCATCACAGAAAAGGCTCAAGTGTGAGGATTCAGAAATGTGATATTCATGTGAAATTTCGACAATTTGTAGATTTACAAAGCATCTGATGATGCATTGTCAACATGATGCATTGTCAACAGATTATTGAAAGAATTGAAGGGTTACATGGGTATCATTATTGCTCAGATAGTAAATCTCTCTATTTGCAGCTATTAGGTGTTCCTTCCCATGTGCGGCCTTCTCCTTTCCCTCCCACACTGTTATAGTGAACCAGGGAAAAAACAACCATCACAAAAATTCTAGCCATCAAATTGCACAATTTATTATGAAAGATATACATAAACGTATCTTCCAAGCATTCAGAAACAAATGGACCAGCGAAGTATCTTACTTGTCGAGCTGAAACCTTTGAAATCCAAGAAGGAAGCAAACGAGGAGTATTATTAAGTGCATCATATGACGTCTCTTTTGCCTTTCCACAGTCGATAACAAAAACTACATCATCTATCGTAATACTGGTTTCAGCAATATTTGTAGCCAACACAATCTTCCTAACTCCATCTTCAGGCTTGTCAAATATTAACCTCTACATGTAAGCAAAACAATTAATGAGTAAGCAGTACATAAAGAGCTTAGATAATAAACTGGACAATTAAGATCTTGAACTCCTTTTTATTTTCTGATAAGTAGGAATTAGTGAATTATAGAACCTGAACCGCTAATCTAACAAGTCAAATGGTAAGAAAAGCCATCATTTGGATAGATTAGAGAAACAGCAAGTGCAAGTCACCAGTTAATGGGCAGAACACCTATACCAATGACCAAATGAACAAGCAGAACAGAAGTATGAATTGACTAGTAATGCTTATACTGTAATTTTAGATTAGTAGCAGAAAACATATCCTTGAGAATTGCTTGTAACAAAGATATAGTTTTACATGTAAGGAAAGTGCAAGGTAAAAGCATTAATGCAAATTTCTTCACCTGCTCTGTACTAGCCATAGAACCATGGCATGCCAGTAATAAAACACAGCTTGTATTCCCCAAGATAGGATGACATTGTAGCTTATCTTTCAGGGAACTTATATCGTCCCAACCAGTCATAAAAACTAAAACAGCACCAGGCCTTTCATTTTCACTAATATGGCATAGAATATATTCTATTAAATTGAAGCCTATACAATCAGGATTCCAACAAGACAAAGACTCCTGTGTCTCAGGGCTAAATTCTTGGAAATCAGCAGCTCTGAGGGTGTCCTGACGACAAATAAAATATTAGCAGAGGAGTTGTAGCAAATGAAAAATGTGGAAGTTGCTTTTAAATTAGAAACCTCAACAGCAGAAGCAATCTGGCTCTTCCTTTTTCTTGGAGCTTGTTTGTTCATTTTCCACACTCTCTCCTGACCATAATCATCAATCTGATTGTCCGGCGTCAACCTGTACCCCGACATCTCCAGAATATTTTCCAGGAAATGAGTGCGAACTGGATACGTAAATCCCTAATAGATACCATGGAAAAACTTCTCAACTTAGAGCACTCCAACTATTCATGAGTTTCCTTGTCTTAAGGATAGGAAAAAGAGAAATTTCATTGATGAAGAGAACAAAATTTTGGACAAACGTCACCACTAAAACATAATACTACAGACATGTACTTCACCAATATAACCAAAAATTAATGTGGAAGCAATGGAAGTATGGATCAAATTGCATCCAAGAAAAGAAAAGAATGAATCTGGATTCATTGCTTGGTGCCTTAACCAAAAAAATAGCAAACAGGAGTGACATTTAACACCGATGCTCTACCCAATAAGAGAAGAAATCAACTAAATCACGCATTTCACATACTCAATTAGAAGAGTCACATCCTGAACAGGAAAATTTCACTCCTATCCCTTTTAGCAACAGGAAGGTCTGTGATCTTCTCTAGATTTAATAAGCACCAAAAATAAGACACTGATAGAATCCAAACTCAACTGATATTGTCGAAATCCTTCATGCAAGTAATCATTCTAGATTCCCTTTTCTTTTTTGGATAAGGTTCATGCAAGTATCCCTTATTTTTTTCTGGTGCACCCACGAGGTCCCTATATGTATAGAAGATTGGTGTTGTTCGTACAAAATCACATCTTTTTGTAAAATTTTCTACTTTTTGTATATGACTTGTATACGGTGCATGTTGCCCTTCATTAATTTTTTTATTACTTTATCAAGAATAAAAAGGTTCATGCAAGTAATCATTCCAGATTATACCCTCCTGACTTCTCATCGGAAAATACTCTTACCATCTAACACAAATTTGATTTATAGCTGCATGATAAGAAGCCTACATACCACTCAACCACACACAAGGAGGTAGACATACCCAACTTTAACCTGGTTTCCACAAACTTCTATTTGGCATACTCTCAGTAATCTCTTCTCTAGGATTTGTTTGAACAGTGAATTTTCCACGTCATTTTCTATTGCATATTATATCCAAGATCAGCTGTAAGCCTTTAATTAGGGGGAAAATGAGCATTAATTTCTGGGCGAGTTGAAATAGGTTGAATAAAACAATCGGCCATAAGTCAACCCACCTAATGTTTATTCCGGTCTAAACAGTTTGCACTATATACATAAGTATTAAGTAACCAAATGTAATCGAACCAGCCCAACTCATTTCATCTCCTGTATCAAATTGCAATATGAAGATACCAACGATAAAAGGAAGTTTTGTGACTCGTGAATGCAATATAATGATAATCACATTCCAAAAGGATTTCTACCATTTAAATAAGCAACAGTTATCAATTCGGATTGCCAAGAAAGACGATATTGGATTTTCTTGAAGAAAGCAACACTGCAATATATCAGTCAGAAGAAATTGAAGACCCAACTCTCCATCTCACAACAGTGAGTACATTAAAAACAAGAATGCATACTACAAATAAACCGGCTGCTAAATATATGAAGCTACCGGAGTGTTATGTGATAAAGGGGTACTAACCAAAGTGAAATGTAAGTTCTAGAGAACAGTCATAAGACTAGCAATGTTATATGGGAGTAAATATTGGCCACTAAAGTCCAACACATCCACAAGATGAGTATCGCAGAAATGGAGATGCTAAAACGAATGTGTGGTTATACAAGATTAGACAAGATAAAAAATGATCATATTTGCTTGAGATGGTTTAGTCATGTCATGCGGCGACCCCGAGATGCACATGTCCATAGGTGTGAAAATGGTGAGTGTATGTGGTTCAAGAGGGGCAAGGTAAACCTAAAATAAATGGAAAAAAGTTATCTCGAAAGACCTACAATCTATTGGAATCAATGCAAACTTAAGAGAAATATATGAGCCAAGGAAAGAAACATATATATATAGGCAATAGCGCGATAACAATTAGTTGGGAATATGTTTTACTCATCCTAGTATGTTCACTTTACATCGTTTACCTTCTAGGGGTCTTTTAGCTCTATTAAAGATTTTTATGCCAGTAGAATATATAGAAAACTTCTAGTCGTTATTTTATTTTGTATAATATTGGCCTAAGATAAAATTTAAATGGAGAAATATGTTCAGTAAGGATTCATATAGCCTACCCAAACTTTTAGGGACTCTAAGTGTAGTAGCAGTTGTTCTAGTAGTATTTCTGGCCTCTAAATTAATCAAACATCCCCATAATATCCCATAAGACATATTTGCCTCATCGTTTTTCTTGAGCAGCAACTGGTGCCGATTGCAAAGGAGAGAGACACTTGGTTTCTGCGATTGTAGGACTTGATGCACCCATCACGTGACCAAGAGGTGCAAGAAGACCAGAGGAGGAGATCATAAAGTTGTGTGTGAGGTAGAGGCAAAGAGATGATCAGATGTTTATTGTTAGAAAGTTTTCTTTAACCTGTTCGGTTATTAATACTAAATTGCACCAATCCAAGCTATTTGAAGAGTTTATTTGGTCGATCCCATATTGACCTACCTACGAACGTACTGAATCAACCAACCTGTTAGCTCCAGAAAGTTACTTGTTTGGAAAGTCCCAGCACAACCTCTCACCAAGAGTTAAAAGAATCTATTCAGGATTGAGATTTTTACATCGACAACCCTAACCTAATTGTGATCTTCAATCTCAACTAGCAGCAAAACGAGCTTAACCCTTATTAAACTAAAAACGGTTCCTCAGCAAAAGAGGTGTCGTCAATAGTGACTACCATTAGCACAAGTTGTTTCCCTGTCTCAATTCTCAAGTTATGTGCTACATTTATATTTTTAGATGTCCTTGAATATTTTTCATTCTTTTACAATGATTTTTCATAAAGTACTCCCTCGGGTTCATAATAAATTTCCACTTAGCCTTTTTATTTTGGTTCAAAATAAGTGTCCACTTGCATAATCAAGAAGGAATTAATTATTTTCTTTCAAATTTATCCCTATTTAGATAAGTGATTTTTTTATGTAATCAAGATACTATATTAATTAGGTAGTATTTATTTAAGGGTAATTTAGTCAAAATACCTATTTTTTCTAAGAGTTAATATTTTCTTAAGGGGTGTGCTAAAAGCTAAGTGAACACTTATTTTGAACAGGAGGGAGTACTATTATGTCTAATTTTATATGAGGGTAGGTTGGATAGACATGGAGTTTAATATGTTCTTGAGGGTTGTGGTAATAGTGGAAGAGAATACTAAAGTAATGGTTGAAAAAGTTAGTTCTATAGACATATCAAAGTTTAAAATTTAAATAATTTGAAGTTTTTGAATTCATGAAAGCTGTGAGTTTATAAAATGGAATCGTGTCAACATCCGGGATGTCCAAAATAGAAAGAGTGTGCCATAAATTGGATCTGAAGAAAAGAAAGGAATGCCAGGTGTTTGGAAGGAAGATGCAGCTCAATTCAGAAGATCTAGATAGTTTTTTTAATAACCGTGGTGTTCGAGCTAGCTAATTCCATGGGGTACCTACTACAGAAGACTAAGATGAATTGCTTACTGTTATTTCATTTTTGGTGTAAGAAAGCTATGTACATGATGCTAACTCTATACTAGACATCATAGAATCCTTGTAAGATGAACAAGGATATATTTTTGCTTTTTTGGAATCAGTAAATCAATGTTACCTTTCTCAAAAAAAAGTCACATAAATTGGGGCAAAGGGAGAAATTTCATTGATAAAAAGGAGAAATCCCACATACAAAATATATAAAAAGTAACAAATTCTCAGACAAAAACCATCTCTACAAAGTGAAACACCTTTCAATAATATATTTCTGACAACTTATGCAAACTTCAACAATTCACATTATTCAAATTTAAACATTTGTGATCCATTCCCTACTGTACTACTAATTTATTATCTTAATTTATTTTTATATAATTGTTTTAATGTTTTCTTCTACTTATACCAAAATAATATACATGAGAAATTAAGCTTAAGCTTTCTACATAGTCGAACTAAGTCTTATCACATAAATTGGGATTCAGGTAGCAACAGAACAAGTTGGAGCGGAATGGGACCATTGGCATAAATGAATGTTGAGCATCAATTAAAACACAATTAATCAACCAACTTACTCACCGGAATGTGGACGAGTGGAGCCCCATTGAAGTATGAAGAGAAAAGCTCTGCATCTAAGGTGGCACTCATCAAAATCAACCTTAACTCTGGCCGGCGAGGGAGTAAATCCTTCAGAACTATTAGCAGAAAGTCTGGTATAATACATACTCAATTGTTAGAAAGTAGATTCCATGAACTCCATAATCTCTTTAAAGACAACAATATACCTTCGTTCATTCCACGTTCATGAATCTCGTCCACAATTACATGTGTGATGCCCTTCAGATTTCTATCAACTAGTAGTCTTCTCAACAAGATACCAGTGGTACAGAAGAGGAGGTGAGTATCCCTTCCTTTAACACCTTCTAGCCTAACTTTATATCCAACCTGCAAAGACATCATAGAAGACATAATACTTATTCCAAATTTTAAGTCATGTGTGATAGAATATGCCAGTTAATTTGCTAGTACAGAAACTCACTGTTTCACCCAACACCTCCCCTCTCTCCGCAGCAACTCTTTCAGATACAGCCATAACAGATATTCTTCTTGGCTGAGTACATATGATACTGCACATATCTCCACGAACGGACTCAATTTCAGACTCTAAAATAAATTGCGGAATCTGTGTGGTCTTCCCACAGCCAGTTTCACCAGAGATAATAACCACCTGTGCACATGGAAAAGCTTTTCTTGACATCAGCATCATCATGAGAAGTTTCAAAAGAATCAAGCCTTTCTCAAGGCATTTAACTACTTCATGTTTTCTTTTACACATTCCATTCTGAACTTTATTAGTTTCCTAAATAAAATTAGAAAAAGAAAAAACAACCAAGGTAAGAGCAGGGCTCGACACTCTTCAATTGGCAGAGAGGCCATTTGCAGACAAAGCTAACACCCAGTAATGTTAGAAAATGACGTACCAGAATGCTAGATGAATTTGATAAGAGCTTCAAAGGGCTACAAGAGTCACATTTTGCTATCTTATTCAATCTTTAGGTGTCAATCTTTTCATTTTGCATTTCTTCGCCTAAGCCACACCCCCTTAAATCTCCCAGCAAGAAGAGATTTACAATGCTGGGACATCTTTCAAAACAACAGACTCCTTTTATGTACCATTTTTTTTCCATTTCCTCTCCCCTTATATGCTTTATGCTTGACCAATGAAAAGGATTTTGGTTCTTCCATTGTATGTGAATGCTTTGCTAGATATCTCACATGGCAACATTTGTGAAGGTTCATTTGATGTATTGCAATCCATGGTAGTATTCCATCCAAGGGAGTGAGCAGTCATCTGGGATAAACTATCCTAATTAGGTCTCAAGAGATCATCTTGATGTTCACCTATAAACAGGATAACACCAAACCCTAGTCCATTTTTCTTTCTTTCTTCTTCCATCTCAATCTTACTGTCTTTCTCTCTCACTCCACTATGGAACAACCTCCAATCCCCATCCCCCTCCAGGGACTCTCACCCCCTCACCTTTCTTCTGCACCCTCCCCGTCAGTATCCGTCTTTCAACCTTGTGCCTCTCTGTTCCCCTTTCCTACCATTGTCCTCTTTTCCCTCCCTACCCCCCAAATACATGTCATCAGCCCTTTCTCTTAACCCTTCTCAATCTCCGTTCTTATACATAATCTCATTCTCTATCTATCTCTTTCTCTCCCTCCCTCTCTTTAGCTTCTTTTTGTCTTTCTTTTCATTTCTCTGTTTGCAACAACCCCCTCTTATCTTTTTTGTTGTTGTTTTACTTGATCGAGATATATAATTAGCCCATATCGATTGTGAGAATTTCTGAAGGAATTTATACAGCTCCTGAGCTACAACCATTATCTTAATGTTTTGGGTTGGCTACTCAAATTCTTTCATATGATACTAGAATCAAACTTCAGTAGGCTCATTTTATCACCTGCAAGTTCATTGCCAAAATCATTCTCACTTCTAATCCAATTTTACATTTGCTCTATATACTATATCAACATGAGCTTCTCTCTCTACCCAACCGTTTGAGTTGCTAACTCTACTTCAGGCCCTCTCTCTACTCCAAGCTCACTTTTCAACGCCCTTCTCTCTCAACTTCAGCCTATTCTTTACCCCTACTCTCTCTACTTCACGTCCAATTTTCTACATGTTGAGCCAAGCCAAAATATATATATATATATATATATATATATATATATTTTATCCCATGTTAACCCTACAAGCAGTTACACGTTCCGGAAGGTGTTAGAGGTATCACTGAAACTGTCCTAAACTGTCTATTCCAAAGGAATTTATAATTGTCCTGATCTTCTCCAACCACTACAATAAGATAAAGGTTGGAAGCTCAGGTTTTTACTATGTTGCTAATTGTTCCCTTTCATCTCCTTCTAAATTATATTGCTATACTGGATTTTTTGCTTGGAAAACTTTGTAGATAACAAAGCATTTTTGATAAAATTTGAAAGAACAGACAAATTTGTATCAAGGAGTTGTGACAGATTTACTTTGATGATGAATATTGCAGAAAAATTTTGCAACTAAAAATGAAAGTTGTTCAAAAGTATTCTGGTACTAAAAATTTTGTTCGAGTTCAAATTGATAGTCTGGACGAATCGTTGCCAAATTTTCCAGTTATTTGTCCAATAAAACTAACATTAGACAAAAGAAAGTAATAATACATCTAATCTCCTGATTACCGTCCAACATGCCTGGATTCTAATCATGCCATGTCTTGTTTGCCTACCAACTGCCCAAAATGAGTGTAAAATATATGAGAGAGGCACTTTTTCTTCTAGAATATTGTTTGATGATAGTTTCACAACCAAATATTTTATGATCTTCAAAAGTATCATAAAAGTAACAAATCAAAAGAAGCTCTCCCTTTCTTCTTTTTCTCCTTTACCAGTGACATAAAATGCACATGGCACCTGTAACTGATCAAATACAGCTATGACGGGCCAAGTGGCGAGATAGATTTCTCAAGATCTGACATACCTGGTTCTGTGAAATAGAACTTAATATTGCATCTTTTTCCTTATATGCAGGTAGACTACTACGAAACTCCAGCATCTTCCTACCCTTAGGTGATTCCTGTAACAAACAAGAATGTTTTTCCATGAATCCATCTTCCACAGGGAAACAGAAAACCATTTATTAAAACAAGTAAACAGAACAAACTCAAAAAGAAAAAAAACTATAAGAAGTTACAAACTATGGAGACACAGCATTTAGAAGATATAGTGCAGGAAAGATCAATGTGAAAGGATCAAAGGAATGAAGTCACTGCAGACTGTTTACTCATGCTCTCCTATATAGGGTCATGAAGGGGATTTCCCTTCTACTTTCTCTTATTCAACCACATTTTTTCGTAAAGAAAGTTTTGCCCGTACGAAGAAGGAATAGCCTTTATCTACATCAGTGGAAAAACCTTTCTCCATAAAGTATGCCACTGGAGGGGTCCTTCCCTGCAATGTATGTTGGAGGGTCAGCTTGAACTTTGTCCAACACCATTAAACAGGATAGAGCAACGCTTGTTGATACAATGAAATCATTCTATTGAAGGTGTGTCATGTCCTGTCTTATCACCTCGCCTCAATTCTTCTACGGTCTACCTCTATATCTCCTTAGGCCTATCTAGGGGTGTTATCGGTCCGGTCCGGGTATCTGGATACCCGGATCGGACCGATAAGGTTTAGGTCCAGATCCAGGACCGGACCAAAACCTTATCGGTCCGGTTCCGGGTCCGGGGCCCAATTTTATTTTATTTTTTAAAATTGAATTTTCAATACTTAAATTGACATTCTCGGACACATTACCACGAAATTTGTACGTTGAAATCTATTGTATATCGCGAGATATTTAGCTTTGAAAAGGAAAAAACGTAACGATTTGGGGAAAAAGTGAAATTGATTGGCAACACGGACGTTTTTGAGAAATTGGCTGCTCCAAACCGCTTCAGCAGTTTGTCCGGCCCTGTCTCGCAAAAATACGCGAAATCAAAAAAAAATTAGGTCAAACGGACGTCCGAGCGCAAAGTTATGACCACTTAAAGTTTCACTAATTTACAATACGTCCGGGGCTGGCTGGGGAGGGGGCTGGAGGAGGGGGGGGTTACCGGGTATTTTACCGGGTTACCGGTCCGGCTCCTTATCGGTCCGGGTAATTTTTTGGTACTCGTATTCGGACCGTTAACTTTCGGTCCGAGTATCGGTCCGGTTCTCGAGTAATTACCGGAAGTATCCGGACCGGTAACAGCCCTAGGCCTATCACTACCAACCTCTCGCACCATACCAACCTCTCGCACCTCCGGGCATCTGCGCTCCTCCTTACATGTCCGAACCAGCTCAACCTCGCCTCCCACATCTTGTCCACCACGGATGTCACTCCCACTTTGTCCTGTATATCCTCGTTCCAATCTTGTCTCTCCTAGTATTCTCGCACATCCATCTAAGCATCCTCAATTCCGCTACTTTCATCTTCAGGATGTGTGAGTTTTTGACTGAGCAACATTCTGGCCCATACAACATACCAATCTAGCAACCACTCTATAAAACTTACCTAAGTCTGGGTGGCATATTCTTATCACACAAGACACCGGATGCGAGCCTCCATTTCATCCACACTCTAATACGATGTGGCATTATCGTCGATCTTCCCATTAACCCAAGATACTTGAAGCTCCTTCTCTTTGGGTTTCTAATTTACACCGATTTTCACAAATTCATTTCTAAAAAAAATCAATATTGGTTGCTAAAGTTGTCAAACATATATTGGATTTGAAGATATTCTTTTCCTATGAATACAGATAATATAGGTTTGCATAAAAATCACTTAATACTAGAGAAATTCCACCTTTGTTTATGCAATTCAGTTGAAGACCTAGGGGGCTTTTTGCTTGACGCCTTAAACAAGGACCTCTCTTTAGATTTGTTCTTAGTTTCTCTATTAATGCTAAACTTTGATATGAACTAAAGCATTTCACGTCTCACAAGCTCCGGCTAGCGCCAACATTTATGTCAAATTTTCCATCACCTAATATGTGCTTTTACACTTCCTAAATTGAGACTATAAACCAAAAGTTTATCCCATCTATCAACTAAAAATAAAGCAATCAATAATTTTTGAATAGGTCCATGAATCAGATTCTTCATAACTCAAATATGATCGATAGTGTTCTATCTGGGCTTCAAATTCAGCAAAAATCAAAGATGACTAATATTCTTCTTATCTGAATATTCTGGTACAACCAAAAAACTGAAGTACAGTCTAAAGTAACGAAGTGAGAGCCCCACAAGAGTCGAGAAAAAAAAAAGGAGTAACAGTGGAGAAAGAATGAGAGCCCCAAAAGTAAGGGCATCTTTAGAAAAAGGATGAAGGCAAAAGCAAGGTCATCATGTGTCATGTCCTAAAACTGTTACAACTTTTTCAACTAACTGTGAATGTTATGTATAAATCTTTCGGAATAAACAAAAAAAGTGTTTCCAAATAAACAACAGTTGCAACTTTTGACTTGAGTATGGCGTCCTTATCTTTTACAAACATACCACAGATCACTTCTGCAAGTTAAAAGAGTTGTTTTGGCACTATAATTAAGTTTATCTCTCACCATAGCAGGTTAGAGGAAAACAGCAAGTGAACAACCAATTTTTTTCCTTTCTTGAGAAGTTAGAGAAAACACAACAATTATTTTCCAACAAAGATGTGCAGGAAAAAAATGAACTACTAGCTAATTATGTAGTTGATATTTTAAGGGCTGCCCCAGCGACAGTAAATTCAATTGCACCTTCTTAAGGAAGCATTATAAGATAAAAGTCTTTACTGAGTTTTGCCCCTGCAATAGATTGTGCAAATCTCCTGGCCCCTCAACTCTTGCTCCTAGTGTCTTACTATATTAACAAGAAAAATAATACTACATGGTGTATCTATAAACATTTTGACAGATCAGCTAGTGTAACTTTATTCTCGTGTTCTCTATGGTATTTGATTAATACAAGCACCTACATGTATTGTTACACCTTTTGCATGTTATAGGACAGAATGCAATCTCAACACCTAATTTCATTGCTTAGTCCAGACTCCAGACCAATTAAGAAGCATGTGTCGTTACAGCATGTTAATTCTCACTCCATGCTGAGGTTTCAGGCAGCAAAAACTTCAATTATCATGTCTGACCTATAGAAAGTAGACCAAGAAAACTAAGCATCTTGTTTGAAGAGAAGACAAGGTTGGAAGAGGGAGATAATTCTTAATTTGCACAGATCTCAGTGTGCTTTAAAAAATTTGAGGTGATTGAACCTGCCAAGTTTGCTGCTCTGTTCGCATTTTCATACTCTTTTCCCAAAGGATTTTCTTCATTGCAGCCTTACTTTGAGGGAGTGCCTCTGACTGCTCGAATAGACCCCCATCGGTAGCTATACTGCCATTACTGCTTGATCGTGACATGCTCCTTGGCTTACGAGACAAGTATTCTCCAAGAAAAACATCTACTCGTCTTTGTAAACCCGGAGGCAGGATCACCTGACAATTGTTTAAAGATCGCAGTCTTATCATTAACGAAATAAAGGGCAAGAAAGAGAGGTAGAAGGGGAGAAGAGGGAATACAGAAACCAGGCATGAATTAAAACCAATAAAGCCTGACCAAGTAGGAAGCAACGGGAATGTAAATCCAGATAAAGACAATCAAATAAAAGAAAATAAAAGTGGAAACATTGGTGTTGAGTTAGAAATTTACTGAATAAGTAAGAATATCTAACAGGTCAAGAACATACCTCTCTCTGAGGACGCTTATCATCCAAATCAAACCTGTAGTTAGGTAATGGAAGCTTGCTCACAACAACTACTTTTGAATATAGGTTGCTGCAAAAGATGATGGTATTTTAAAGTCCTGTACCAAAACAATGCAGAAACAAGACACTTCCTGATCAAAGATACCTGTATAAACCCATTTTGCTTGCTAAAACTGCTATTTTCTCATAATCACGCCTATCCTTTTTCTCCCTTGAGAGCACCTCTTGTTTATCATTGTTGTGTAGCAGATCAGTGAGCTTCCATTTCCATGCTTCAGTGTTATCAGATGCGGCAGCACCCTGGAATCCATTTAATGTTATAGAACAGTCAGGTGGCTTATATTTGTGATACATGCAGACGGGAACAATTAGCTGTAAATGCATGCACGCCATAACATATTTGATGATAAAGTAAAAATATATACACACCATAACATGGATAAGATTGTATATGCAAGTGAAAGTAGCTGGACATGAGAAGTTATTTTCCATGAAGCAAACATTCGCTGACTCCGTATAAAAACCCCATCATCGGATAAAAAAAAATCTAAAAAGTAAAAGCCTCATCCATGTCAGGAATGCTCCACATAAAAAAGATGCCAGTCAAGCCTAAACCTATGGGTTAAGATTGAGTCCTTCGGATTAAATGGTCAAGTTCAAATCTCCACCATGTGTGCCTATCATCTAATTGTACGTTGATTCATTCACCATATGTCCAGATCAGTGATTCCATCATTTCAGTAACAGAGAAATGCTGACAACGTAAGTGTGTAGTTAAGTTGACGCATATCAAGACAACACGAAGATGCAGTGCCCACAGAATTGTAGATTAATTTATCAGTTATCACCTATAAAACAAAACCAAATGACAATATTTTCCAGTCCTAAGATTAAGTAAAAATTCAAGTAAGCTTACATATTACTATCATCACCCAAATTTGAGTTTCAAATCCACTTTAACAATTTATCAGTTATTACCTATAAACCAAAACCAAATGACAATATTTTCCAATCCTTAGATTAAGTTTCTATGGTATGTTAAAGTAGTACAAATTCAAGTAAGCTTACATATTATTATCATCACCCAAATTTGAGTTTCAAATCCACTTTAACAATTTATCAGTTATCACCTATAAACCAAAACCAAATGACAATATTTTCCAGTCCTTAGATTAAGTAACTACTCAAGTAAGCTTACATAATAATATCATAACCCAAATTTGAGTTTCAAATCCACTTTAACATACCATAGAAACTTAAAAGCACTATTTTGAGTTAACTTGCTCAGAAATTGAGTTTTAATCGAAATTAGGCAATAATTGAGTTTTATATGAAATTAGGCAATCATATGTTTTTTCAATAAAAACTAGGCCATCATTGACATTTCCACATTTAGTCATTTCTTAAGACTAATTAACTTGTTCCTACTTAGTCAAATTGAATCGTTATACAACAATTCAAACATAGCTCAATAAAAGGGGGGAAATTTATAGGTGTCGTGCAGAAACAATCCTCAAAATTAATTGTTTAAACAGCAATACGAAGCATTGCGAATACTGAATTTGGACCCCAAGATTCTTTCAACTAATTCACACATTTAAATGTTCAAGCCAACTCAGTATATTATAAGGATAGACATATGCTTTAACCTTCCCAACATGTAAATTTTTAGGCGTTTATTTTAGCGAAGAATTCTATTATGCCCGAAACTTGGGTTATAGAATTTTCCCCTGAGCTGAGCTGAGCTCCTTTCGCTTCGACCCATGAATCTCTCTATCCTAATCTTTATCTTAACCAAAAGGAACTCTCTTTTTCTAGTCTATTTAATACTAAAACAAGTAGAATGGTGCAAGAGGTTACTAATCATGCTATTCCTTCAGCCATACCCCAACCCTAAACTAGTTGAGGTCAATAATATGATCCTATATATACATTCTGCTCTATTCAGGCCATTTAGTTGGAATCCTTCTTCCATTTAACACTTAAGTTGGTACCAATGTAATGCAAGCCTAGGGGAGCACGTCCCAAAACCATTTTCTTTCTATTTTTTTTTCTTTTTGATTAAAATTTTAGGGGCCGTTTGGTAGGATGGATTAGTGTTTTAAGAGGCGGAAGGGCGAGGCGAGGCGTTTTACGCAGCACAAGGTGAGGCGTAAGACCCGAGACATATGTCTCATGTATCTTCAATTTTATAATTTTAATACTAAAACAATAAGCAAAAGTAATATTTTAATTAACATTCAGCAAATAAATTCAAATAAATCACCAATAATATAAATAAATTATTATAATTATTATATGAGAAAGGTAACAACACAAAAAATGATACTTTGTAATAGCCTAGATAATTTTTAAAATAAAATCTTCATCCACTTCGTCATTAATCTCCACATCTATTAATTATTTTCACCCTCAACTAATGTTTGCACTGATTTTTATTTATATATTTCAAAGAATGAGAAGGATGAAAAGTGTAATAACGACGACAAAAAATGGAATCAGCAACATAGTGCTATGAAATCTCTATCCTAACAATTTCAGACATAAGCAATTAAAAAAATTATTTATGACGTGTTATTTATATTATTTGAAAAAAAATACTATAACATGATAACATAAAGTATAAATATCATTACACCAATAATAAAAATTATAATCTATAACAAAATATTTTTCATTAAAAAAATCAAATTTAACGTCTGGAACATACGCTTTTACGCCCGGGACTTACACCCCAAATTCTAGGGCGTACGACCTATGGATCTACATCTTGCATTTGCGCCCTGTAACATTTTCAGTACGCCCTGGGGCTCGCCCCGAAAACGCACTGGGATGGATTAAAAAAGTAATACATGTATTAGCTATGGTATTATTAATTCCTTTTTTGGTAGTGTTTTCAACCTATATATAACTAATACCAGTACTACTCCTATTCTAATACACCTACTCACTACTATTCCTATTCTAATAATACACCTTATTCATTTAACACAACAAATCAAACGGTCAATACAAAGTTGATGTGCATTACTAATCTCAGCATTACTAATACACCTTATTTAGTACTCCCTCCATTTCAAGTTATTTGTCTTACTTCCCTTTTTAGTCCATTCAAAAGAATGTCTCTTCCTTTTTTGCAACTCTTTAATTTCAATTTTCAACATGACATGTTTAGACTAAGAGGACATTTTGGTACATTTTAATCTTTAGTTTAAGATGATAAAATTTAAAAATATTCTTTATTTTTATTAAATTTCGTGTCAAGTCAAACCTGACAAATAAATTGAAAGGAGGGAGTACTGGTACTACTCCTAGTCTATTAGGACCTACTCATTTAATACAACAAACCAAATAGTCCATAAAAATAGTGGCGGCATAACTAATACAGCATTACTAATACACTATATTCGTACTATTTTTATACACTCTACCAAGCGACCCCTAAAGATGCTAAAGATAAACGTGTCTCACCTACCTGATATGGTGTAAGCTCAATATCCTCAGAAATCTCATCAAATTCTGAACTTCTCTTATTTTGCAGTCGCACTTGTTGCGATTGTTGCTGCTGAGGTGGCGGCAAGTAAGAATACGACTTGACAGTGTTAGGTTTTTGATCGATTGCTGTTTGACGTAAACAGCCGCCAGGTTGTTGAGGAACAGTGATTACTGAACGGCGGAGGCGTTGATGTGGAGGTACGTAAACGGCGCCGCATGACGATAACGTCCGGTCCTTCATCTTCAATAACGACGGTATTGGAATGCGGTAGGGTTTAAGAGTTATGTAATGTGAATTGTATGTGAAAGAAAATTGGAGTGGATATAGGATCATATACTGTTTAAGTCCACTACGGAGTTCCGTCGGTTTCCGTGGCGGTGGTTGGAGGTTGGTCGGAAGTTGACGGCGGTGGGCGACGGCGGAGGTTGTAGAGTGGAAAGATGGAAAGTGAAGAGAGATGGTGTAAATTGAGGAATGGGAAGTTAATCATGTGATGTGCACGTGAGTCTATGTTTGAAACAGTACAGGCACCACGTCACCTCTTTGGAAGGATGTGGAATAAGATAAGCGGTAAAAAAAAATTATTCTTTCAATATGGCTTAAAGTTATCCCAACCTCAAAACTTTTTTAAGAATTTCATTTGAACCCTCCATTTAAGACTCGTACCATATAAATTCTTCAAAACAATTTTTACTATATTATTTGGACACAATTTGTTGAGATGACAATACGTGCATCAAACTACTACTACAAGGAACCTGAGACGCCAATTTTTTTCTTTTTAAAATTTTGTAATCATTAAAAAATTAATTATAAAGAAAAAAATTATTTTAAATCTTTTTAACTAATAAACATTTCAAAGAAAAAAAGGAAAAATCAATCTAAAGGTTTACTACTTCGAGAGTAAATTTCAAGGTCTTAATACTTGAGTAAAGTTCTACTACTTCATTAGTATATTTCAGAGTCTTACTTTTGTTTTGATTGCTTTGTCTGATTATGTTTTGTCTTGAGTCGAAGGTCTCCCGAAAACAGTCGATCTACCTACCAAGGTGGAGGTGAGGTCTGTGTGCATTCTACCCTCTCAGACCTCACATTGTGGGATTTCACTGGGTATGATGTTGTTGTTGTTGTACTACTTCGGAAGTAGATTTAAAGGTTCTACTACTTCGGCAGTAGAGTTCAAAGTTGCACTACTTTCAGAGTAGAGTTCAAAGTTGCACTACTTTCAGAGTAAAGTTCAAAGTTCTACTACTTCCGGAGTAAAGTTCAAAACTTGCTACTTCAGGGGAAGATTTCTGTGTTTGCTACTTCGAGAGCAGATATCTGGGTTTACTACTTCTATAATAAAGCATAAAATATCTGAAATATTATGTAATTTCAATTATGATATCTCTTATGGAGATGTTGGGTCGTTCAACTACTGAAGCCATCCATATTATAAGGACACTGGTGGAGCAGTATAGGGAGAGGAAGATGGACTTGCACATGGTATTTATCGACCTAGAAAAGACATACGATAAATTCCAATGGAGGTTATAAGGAGATGTTTGGAGGCTAGAGGCGTACCTATGACGTACATTATGGCAATAAAGGATATGTATGATGGTGTCAAGACTAGGGTAAGGACAGTGGAAGGGGACTCAGAAGACTTTCATGTGATGATGGGGTTGCAATATGGATCAACTCTTTGCCCATTTTTATTTGTCTTGGTGATGGATGGTCTGACACGCCAAATCCAAGGTGAGGTACCTTGGTGTATATTATTCACGGATGTGATAGTTCTGATTGACGATACTCGCAGTTGAGTGAATGCTAAGTTAGAGGATTAGAGACAGACTCTGGAGTATAAAGGGTTTAGGTTGAGTAGGACAAAGACAAAGTACTTGGAGAGCAAGTTTAGCAGTGTATCACATGAGGTTGGCGTGGAAGTAAGGCTTGGTACTCAGGCAATTCAGAAAAAAAAAGTTTCAAATACATTGGGTCGATTATCCAAGATAACGGAGAGATAGATGATGATGTCACACATCGCATTAGGCAGAGTGGATGAAATGTAGGCTCACATTTGGAGTTTTGTGTGACAAGAAGGTGCCACCAAAACTGAAATGCAAGTTTTACAGAATAATGGTTAGACCAACTATGTTGTATGGGGCGGAGTGTTGGCCAGTTAAGAACTCTCATGTTCAGAAGATGAAGGTGACAGAAATGAGAATGTTTACGGTGGATGTGTGGGCACACGAGGAGAGACATGATTAGGAATGAAGATATATCAGGATAAGGTGGGGTAGCCTCGGTGGAGGAAAATATGAGGGAAACGAGTTTGTGATGGTTCATGCATGTTCAAAGAAGAAGCGCGTATGTCCTAATCATCTTTACACACGAAGAGAGACATGATTAGGAATGATTTAATGTTGGTGAATGAAGGAAGAAGTGTATAATGTGTAAAGATGAAATGAATCAGAAATCACCACGAAACCGAGAAGGGTTGCGGCTCCTCCAAGTAAGGGTTGCGACGCTTGAAGGGTCGCGGCTCTGATGCGCGGTAAGATGCACACACTTTAAACGCAAGTGCACGTTATCGTGACAAGTAGTATAGTCTTGATAAGACCGAATATCGTCCACAAGGATTAGGGTTCAATTACCAACTATCTATCTTTTGGTATCTATTTGGTAAATTGATATTTGGATTTGTTGTTTATAACTAAGAATTATAAAAGCTATTTAACTATAAGGGTTTACTTCAGTGGTGATGAGAATAGGGCTTCCGCGTCTCCTCACTATCCGCTTATGTTACTTATTAATGCAATAACTTATGGTCTTCTTCTTTTGGAGAAAGCAGGTTTACGAAATCGTTTTATACTCCCGTTAGGGTTATATAAACACTCAACCCAAAGATGTGCACCTTACCTACCTTTCGGTGATAAGGATAACTCTATAGGAGGATTAAGAACAAAACCTAGTTAATCGCACGCACTACGCAAAATTAGGGTTTTTAAGTCTCTCATTAACGCTACATAAATAATTGAGGTATTTTCATCCCCAATCCAAGAATATCTACCCAACTTACAGCATATTCACAATCCCATCCTTTCGGAGTCTGATTAGAAATCATATAGTGATAATTAGTTGTCAATTAACTACCAAACATTCAATTCAAATATTGGATAGATCTCAACAAGAAGAATAACCATAAGCGTCGTTAAATCATAACATAAGTTTCTAGAGATTGACATGGAAAGCCCTATAGAGGAATTAGTTCCTAGTCATCGTTGACATGTGACAAGAACTAATCATATGTTCTTCATAAAAGCTGAAATAAAAACAAGAAAGGAAAAGAAATTACTAAACTATGGTCTCGATCTCCAAGCAAGAAGCCTTGTGTTGTGCGAAGGAACCTTAAAAGCGCCTAGGGTTCTCCTTTATAAGTGAAAACCGCTTGACTTTTCCTGCAGCTGGCCCAAAATCCGTCTGAAACCTTATTTTTCAGCGTCGGCGCGCGCTGCGCATGCCGCGGCCGGAACTCTCAATCCGTCGGATGATTTGGCGCCGCGACCCGATTCTGGCATGCGAGCGCGTACTGCACTCGTAACTTCGGATGTTTAGCGTCGCGGCCTGCGCACTGGCCGACATGAGGCGTCGCGGCGAAGTCTTCAGCCTCTGCGGATAGTGGCGCCGCGCCCGCTTCGATCGAGGAGCCGCTACTGGCCGGGTTTCACCTCGTTCGCCACTTTCTCTGCTTTAGCTCTGGAATCTCTCTTTGCCCTCTTTTAGCTCCTTTTCCGCCATTTGACCATTTTAACCACTTTGACTCAAAAGAAAGGAAAAGTATCCTAATACGACACTTATATGTGCAAAACGGGACAAAAGACTAACTAAAACTGACTCAAAAGGTGTATATAAAATACACCGATCAAATACCCTCAAACTTAACCTTTGCTCGCCCTCGAGCAAAGATAGAAAGAAAGAAATAAAAGACTCAAAGAACGAAAATAAAAGACTCACTGCCATTGATTACTTTTGCTGCATTAGTGTTAACTAGAAAAACATGAAAGTTAGCAAAATAATATGCAGGAACATATAGCATGACATTTCAAAGACATTTAAGCTAGATATTTATAAACTCATATTCATCATGATTAACGGAAGTCAATATACTAAATCATGCATGAGAATTCAAAAATCCTATGGCATGCTTACTTGCTATTCTCCACTAATTCTGGATATGCATAAAAGAGATCTTCATGACTTTAAGGGTTGTAATGTAGGCTTAGGTATAGGTAGGTAAAAATAGGCATTTTTGGCTCATTTCGTGTACCATAAGCTCTTCAACTTTTTAGTATTTCCCTTTTCTTTTTGTTCTTTTCTTCATTTCAATTCTATCTTTCCCCTCTTTTGTTTTGGGAGAGTGAAGTATATAAAAATGACAAGCACCCCCAAACTTAGGCTTTTGTCTATTTCTTATTACTTTTTTTTTTATTGGGGTGCAACAGGCTTATTCACACTTTTTGTCTTTTTTTTAACACAATGTATTCCACTAATTCATATTTTTACTTATGGCACAATTTGTGGGAATATAGGGTGTCAAAGAAGAAGTTTCAATATTTGGCTCAATGGGGCTGACTAGGGATCTTTTTAAAGTCCGGGATAGAAAAGAATGGTAAGAATTGGCTATCAAAGAAATGTCTGAGTCATCTCCCTAACATGCATATCCTAACTATTTCGCCTCAAATAGCAAGAAGTCATAACACATAAGTATTTATCCTTTAGCATGCATAATTCAAGCAAGAAACTCACTAGGCAGTTACGTGAGTTTTTGGCATATCTAACCTAAGTGTTTAGATAGTTACTTCAATTCCGTTACATTATTCCACCTTACTTCTCTAGGTGTTTCTAGCAACTACAGCATTCATGATCTTTGACAGACAATTATGACTCAAAAAGAAAAAAAATTCTGGTGACTCAAAATAAACATAAAACAATCAAAAAGACTTAAATAAAACATATCACGACACAAATAAACAAGATACACATAAAACACCCCCAAACTTAAATCACACATTGTCTCCAATGTGTGTAGACTCAAAGACACTAAAAAAAACACTTACAGACTTTGGCTAAAATGGTGGTGGCGGCGGTGGATAATGCATTGATCATTGGTTGAACAGGGAACTCATCTCGCCATATCAGTGCAAATTGCTGCCGCTCTCGCCTCAATTCTTGTCGCCTTGTCGCAACTCACGTTGTCCTGTCTCAACTCATTTTGTCCTTGTATCAATGTGCCGAAATGTTGCATCATCATTCTGCAGTTCTCGGAGCACTTGCTCCATCATCGCAGACCGAGGTTCTCGCTTCGTGGTTGGTGGTGGCTAGGTCCCGCCGCATATTGAGCCCTATTTCGTGCTCATCTTCGTTCATCGCGCCTCTGCTGCTCCTGCCGCCGCTGGTTGTACTCTCGTCTGCCGCTTTGGGGGCTTGGGTGCAGGAAAGAGTGCACTATCCCACAGACACCGACAGTTGGTTTCTCCTATGAGTGTCGATGGGTAGAGTTGGGACCCCGGAAGCGCGTAGACTAGTGATGAGTGGCCGTGTCCCAATCCACTGTTGTCACCAACCCGCTGATTTCTTCAATACTGCACTATCTCTTTCCCACATCAATCGTCATTCCTTATAATTCCATATATCGGTTTAATCCTTATCCTCCGCACTCTGGTGAAGCGTGGATGGAATCACGCGGCGCCGACGAAATATAGCCAACCTTTGTCGCTTTGTTGAATTGGCACTGTTCGCTCTTGATCCATTTCTTCCAATATCAACAAATGCCCATGGTAGCTCACTGTCGCAACGGCATTCCAGTCAACGCGGTCGCTTAGACCATGTTCTAAAGTGATTCCAATCACTTCTTTCTTCAACATCAACCGCCTTCAATTGTGCATTTACATCATCCGTCACGCATACATAAGCTCCCTAACAAAGCATCCCCTTTCCACCTTCTCCTAAAGTTGGCATAAAATTCACGCACTATTGTTGTGTTCATCGGTGCTATCTTCTCGGATTTACGAATCTCCTCCACCCCTTAACTCAATCATCGCCCGAATGGGCTCATAAACATCTTCTTCCCATATGACTCCCTGCGTAGTCCATTCCCTTCTCGTATTAAAGTGCAGTATCGCTTTTTGTATCTTTGGAAGACTTGGTAGCTCACAAACCTAGTATCATCGTATTGTGGGGTTGGGGTGGATGTGGAGCCTCTTCTCTTCCTGGTGGCCATGGTTAAAATAGTTTCTGGAGCTTATAATTTAGTGGCACAAATGTTTCCTACACAATCAACAACTAGCAGCGAACACAACACCCCCAAACTTCAATTCTTCTACCCAATACCCACACTCCTTTTCTACTCTTTTCTCCAAACTTCACAATCAACTTTTCAGTACCCAAACTACTTCAACTACAATACTCCTTCAAACTACTGCCTCCTGTGACTTCAGTAAAGGACTCAAGAACATAAAAAGATTACCTTTTTATGAGAAGATTCGCGCTGTTTTTGTTTCAATTGGTGGTTTGAGGCTATGGAATGGAGCTTTGTTGTTTGAGATAGCTAAGGGTTTTTAGGAATTTAAGAATTTTGGTTGTGGTTGGGTTGGATTTGTGGAGTATTTGTGGGCAAATTTTTGGAATTTCGTGGGTTTTTGGAGAGGGAGAGTTAGGTTTTTGAAATTGGAATTGGGGAAAGATCCGTTTAGGCGTTTTAAGTTTCGAATTCCGGCTTGTCGCCCTCGCTTGGCGCCACTACACGCTAAACTTCGCTGTTCGGTTCTTTTGGCGACGCTCACCTGCGCATGGCGGCTACCTTTACGGAAATCCGCTTTTCGTTCACTTTTCGTCTCCGGTTTATTTGCTGTGCAATAACACAAACACAAGACCCCAAGACCGTGAGATCGTTTCTAGAGAAATTAAAATAATCTAAAGACAAGAATTGAAATAACATAATTGAAAACGTTGGTTGCCTCCCAAGTAGCGTTTTTAACGTCTTTTAGCCGGACGCAAGTTCCTTAGCTTTAATAACCGTGGGGTGGATCAAGCCCCCAACTAATCCATTTCCTCCATATTTTGCGATTTCTTTTTCTTCTTTTCTTCTTAGCTTTATCAGTAAGAGGGAGTTCAGGAACACATACCTCCTTTAGTGGAATTTCGGCAAACCATGTCTGCTTTCTTGGGCTCATCTCTCTTTGGTTGACTTGTATTGGCTCGCAGGGGGGTTTGATGGTGCTGATTGCAAAGCACCCACTCATGGTTGGTGGCTCAATGACGTGTTTAAAAACTTTAAACACCATTTCTTCATTCTCCACCCTTAATGTTAACTCTCCTCTTTCAACATCAATCAAAGCTCTCCCCGTTGCTAGGAATGGCCTCCCCAATATGATAGGGATTTCCGCATCTTCTTCCATATCAAGAATGAGGAAGTCTGCAGGAAAGAAGAATTTTCCTACTTTCACAATTACGTCCTCAATCTTGCCTCTTGGATGAACCACTGTCCTGTCGGCCAGTTGCAGGCTTACTGTGGTTGGTTTGGCCTCACCCAACTCCAATCTTTTAAATACTGACAAGGGCATCAGATTTATACTCGCCCCTAAATCACACAAAGCTCTGTTGCAAGTCACCCTGCCCACTGTGCAAGGTAGTGTAAAGCTTCCAGGATCCTTTAGTTTTGGTGGCAACTTCTTCTGCAAGATAGCACTACACTCTTCTGTTAGTGCTACTATCTCATATTCCGCCAGCTTCTTCTTTTTCCCCAAGATCTCCTTCATAAACTTGAAATAGGAGGGCATCTGCTCTAATGCTTCTATGAAAGGTATGTTGATATGCAGCTTCCTAAATGTCTCCAAAAATTTGGAGAATTGTTTATCAACCGCCTTTCGCTGTAGTCTCTGGGGAAAAGGGATCTTCTCTGTATACTCCTTCTCTGGAGTTTTCTCTACTACAGGGCTGGACTCAATCACCTTCTCTTTTTCTAACTCTGCCTTCTTCTCAACTACTAGCTGAGGTGACTCTTCGCTCCAACTGTTTGTCGCTTCTCAATTGCACTGCCTGGCATTGCTCCATTGGATTTACCTCTGTGTTGCTTGGCAATGTCCCCTGTGGCCTGCTGTTTGCTTGCTTTGCTAGCTGACCCACTTGTGTTTCCAAGTTCCTGAATGAGGATCTAGCTTACATCGTGGAGTGCAGGCGTTGGCAAGTCTTTATCAATCGCCACTCGTCGGCTTTTCTTGCTGAACCGGTGCATTGAACTGTTGAGGCTGTGGGGCTTGAATGAAGGCGGTGCGATTACGTTCTGCTGGTTCGTACATGCGGTACCGCCCTGTATTGTTCTGGTTACGTGCATCGCCCTGTATTGGATTCTGCCACGCTGGTATTGATTTTGTTGCCCTTGGTATTGGTTCTGCTGGTTCTGGTGCTGGTTCTGCTGCCCCTGGTCTCCTCTCCATGAGAAATTTGGGTGATTCCTCCACCCTGGATTATAAGTGTTGGAGTAGGGGTTGTTCTGTTGCCTCTGATAATTACCTATGGCCTGACACTCTGCCTGCTCCATTGGTATATTGTTGGGATCAGCTGAAGGACACCTATCAAATGTATGTGGGCCACCACATATCTCACAACTTTTAGGCATCTGCACCGCATTTCGACCTTGTATGTTCCGCATTGTTTCGCTAAAAGGGCCACTTGGGCATTCAAGGCAGCAATAGCATCTATTTCGTGGACTCCCACTGTTCTTCTCCCACTTGTCGACCTCTCTTCTGTGACATGATTGTTAGTGGCCATATCGTCTAATAACTCATGAGCGTCGTGGGTTGTTTTCCTCATGAATGATCCACCTGCTGCTGCATCTATAATGGTTCTGGTTGTACTGCTCAGCCCGTTGTAGAAGATGTGGACCAAGTTCCACAACTCAATGCAATGGTGTGGGCACTTTCTCTGTAGATCTTTGAACCTTTCCCAAGCTTCATATAAGGACTCTCCATCTGCTTGGTAGAAGTTGTTCAACTCCTCTCGCTTTGCTTTACACGGGAAAGAACTTGGCTAGGAATTTACGTGGTCATTTCGTGCCATGTAAAAATCGAATCGGCAGGGAATTCAACCATACTTTTGCTCTATCCCCGAGTGAGAAGGGAAAGAGCCTCAATCTGACGGCATCATCAGTAACACCGTTATATCTGAAAGTTGCACATAGCTCCAAGAAATTCGCTATGCGTATACGTGGATCCTCGATGGCGCCTCCGAATTTCATCATGTGTTGTACCATGCTCGAATCGCCGGTTTTATCTCGAAATTGTTGGCTCCTATTGTAGGGAGCCTAATGCATGTCTGTGCTCCATTCACTCTTGGCAGCACATAGTCCCCCAAACTCCTTTCTGGATGGATTTGGACTCTCTCCTCCACGTCTATTGGCATTTGTCGAGGCACTCCTGGGTTAGGTTGATTTTCACCTAACCCTTCTCTCATCATGTTATTGTTTTGACCTCCGTCCATTTCTATCAAAGTTGCAATCCGATTCTTTCGCTCGCTTGCGAGTTTTCTCAATCTCTGGATTGAAGGGAACAAGAGTGTCTGCTCCTCTTCTCTTTCGCATAAACTGATTTCCTGAAATAGATCAAAAACAAACAACCAATCACGGTACCTCGAATTTTCTGAAAATAATAAAAAAAACGTAAAAATTAAAAATAACAATAAAAATTAAACACCAAATTAGAAATTAAAAATAGACAATTGATATTGAACTATGCCTAATCCCCGGCAACGGCGCCAAAAACTTGATGCGCGGTAAGATGCACACACTTTAAACGCAAGTGCACGTTATCGTGACAAGTAGTATAGTCTTGATAAGACCGAATATCGTCCACAAGGATTAGGGTTCAATTACCAACTATCTATCTTTTGGTATCTATTTGGTAAATTGATATTTGGATTTGTTGTTTATAACTAAGAATTATAAAAGTTATTTAACTATAAGGGTTTACTTCAGTGGTGATGAGAATAGGGCTTCCACGTCTCCTCACTATCCGCTTATGTTACTTATTAATGCAATAACTTATGGTCTTCTTCTTTTGGAGAAAGCAGGTTTACGAAATCGTTTTATACTCCCGCTAGGGTTATATAAACACTCAACCCCAGTATTGCACCTTACCTACCTTTCGGTGATAAGGATAACTCTATAGGAGGATTAAGAACAAAAACCTAGTTAACTGTCACGCACCATGCGCAAAATTAGGGTTTTTAAGTCTCTCATTAACGCTACATAAATAATTGAGGTATTTTCATCCTCAATCCAAGAATGTCTACCCAACTTACAGCATATTCACAATCCCCCCCTTTCGGAGTCTGCAATCCGTCGGATGATTTGGCGCCGCGGCCCTGATTTCTGCTGTCTGAGGGCGCCGCGGCGCTGCAACTTCTGTAGCTTCTCGGATGTTTAGGCGCCGCGGCCCTGCACCTGCTGACATGAGGCGCCGCGGCGCTGAGTCTTCTGCAGCCTCTCTGGATAGTGGGCGCCGCGGCGCTGGTCTGGGTTTCAGCCTCGTTCGCCACTTTCTCTGTTTTTAGCTCTGGAATCTCCTCTTTTGCCCTCTTTTAGCTCCTTTTCCGCCATTTGGCCATTTTAACCACTTTGACTCAAAAGAAAGGAAAACTATCCTAATACGACACTTATATGTGCAAAACGGGACAAAAGACTAACTAAAACTGACTCAAAAGGTGTATATAAAATACACCGATCAGGCTCCTCCTCTGAAGGGTCGCGGCTCTAATTTTTTTTTTCAATTCCAGTAGCTCACTTGAATTGAAGGGCCGCGACTCCTCTCTGAAGGGTCGCGGCTCCACGACTGTTTCAATCCGTTGGAGGTGAATTAAAAATTGATTCTTTGGCTGACTTTGGAGTATTTACTCTCCATTATTTTGTTCATGAATTCAGTCATTACTTGGCTGACTTGTAACTCCAAATTCAAGGTATTAACATGGCATTCATGCCCATTACTTAGTCATTTGGAGGGTCATCATCTACACACTATAAAATGAGACACAAGACTCATTTGGAAAAACACTTGAAATCTGAAACACTTCATTCTCTCTTGCAATCACAAAACACTCAAAGATCTTTCTTCCAAAGTAAACACTTGAGTTTCCTTTGCTCATTTGTTTGATTGTTGTTTTATCTTGGGAGATAAGTTGTCATTAGAACTGTTGAAAGGATATACGGGGCAATATTATCTTAAGGATAAATCAAAAATTTGGTCGACTCAGCAAGTCCTCATATTTGATCATTTTCAGATTTTGACAAATAATTATTGTTGTTATTTTCCCGTTCTACACATTACCACTCACAAACTTAAGATAATATCTGTTGTTTCAACAACAACATGTAAGAATGAGATCTTGGTTGATGATAGTCATGCTTGTAAGGATAAAGGATGAATTGTTATCACCGCTCCCGAGAGTGGTGGAAACAAGTGTCCACAAGATGCTGAGGATGACAACTGGGACACGAGGAGAATGCTAAAGATAAGAAGCCTTCATCTTATGGTAAGGAGGATTTGGACACGTGACTAACGTGGTCCAGATCTCAAATGTATGAATTGATTATTTTCCTTGTCTAAAATGAGATTAAAAGATAATTTCTGAATAAAAGTGAACAAAGCAAGGCTAGGAATATAAAGGGTTTTCGTTAAAACAAATATTCCCTACACTTTAAAATCAGAAGGTTAATCTCACTTTCCTTCCCGGTTATAATTGGACTGGTATAAACAAACGGCCTAAAAGATCTGGGCTTAGATTGTAATAAAATGAATTTATGGACAATCCTAAGCATGGGAAGAGGACTAGAGAACTAAAAGACAAGGACTAGAGGACTAGAGACAATCCTGTCACCGTTTCCGACAGAAGATCCGTCTTTTGACAGGATAGTATTGGACACACAGTCATATAAAGCCTACGGACGACTGGAGTGGGTCAAGATTTTCCTAATCTTGAATAATCTGAAGGCCAAAAACAAAGACAGAAAATAAATAGGATACTCAGTTTGCTAAGACAACTGGAGTGGGCCAAAGAATTTAGATCACATATGATCAGGTTGCGCCCTAACCATGGGCAAGAAGTTGCTCATGTGAATCAACACTACCTTCAAAGTAGAAGAAATTGATGAGGTTGTCCTCAAAAGGACTTAAGGAATGAGATCACTCTTAAACGAGGTGATACATGTCCTAAACTTGGTATCAAGGATGTTGTTGGACAATATGGCTTGAGTATTCGCCTCATGTCCCACATGTCGATAATAACCAAAAGTGGTACAGTAAAATTGTAGCCAAGTGAATGATATATTTTATAATCCGTGCATCTATAACATCATAGACTAAGACACATTAAAAAGAAAGTCATTCAAAAGGTAACGAAGTTGATATTGTTGTCGTCTGTCGACATAAACCCTCAAATTAATGTGAGGTAGGCGAACATGCAAAATCACCTTTCCGTTCCGTCGAAGGAATAGCGAAAGAGGCACCGCTCCTCTATAACTTAGTGACCCCTACATGGGTGATTTGAAGTTCGCTCAAACTAGAGGGGGGAACAAGTACTTTGTGACTTTCATAGATGATGGCACAAGGTTTTGTTACCTTTACTTACTAAAAAGTAAAGATGAAACATTCAAACGCTACAAAGCAGAAGTTGAGAATCAACTAGGCGGACGGATTAAAACTATCCGTAGCGATAGAGGGGGATAATATATATCGCCTTTTGAAGAACTTTGTACCAAATCGGGTATAGTTCATCAAACAACGGCTCCTTACTCACCTCAATCAAACGGGGTTACTGAACGCAAGGACCGAACACTAAAGGAAATGATGAATGTTATACTCATCAATTCGGACCTCCCTCAAACCATGTGGGAAGAAGCTGTCCTTACCACAAATAGGATTCTTAACAGAGTCTCACACAAGGGTAAAGACAAGACTCCATACGAGCTATGGAAAGGAAAGAAACCTACCTACAAGTATTTAAAGGCATGGGGTTGTCTGGCCAAGGTAAAAATACATATGCCAAAGCAGGTCAAGATTGGACCTAAGACTGTGGATTGCATATTCATCGAATATGTCAATAACAATAGTGTTTATCGCTTCATAGTGCACAAGTCGGATCATCCGGACATTTATGAAGATACGATCATGGAATCAAGGAACGCATGGTTCTTTGAAGACACATTTCCATATAAGGAAAACAACATAACCTCTCGCAAACGAAGTTATAGCTCGACGCCAGGATGATAAAAAGCTTAACACCTCTCATTTTTATTACTTTTTCAATATGAAATGAGTAAATATTTGATGAACTAGGAGTCACTGACTAACTAGATCGAAACGGTTCAGATCTAGTAAATTCTGAAGTAGCTGATGATCCGGAATTTAGTATTCCAGATTCTCAGGACTTGGAAGATTCAGAGATGGATCTAAGACAAAGCAAAAGGGCACGGAAGGACAAGTCCTTCGGTCCAGACTTTGTAGCTTATTTGGTTCAGGATGAATCACAGACAATCGCCGAAGCATTGTCAACTCCAGAAGTACCGCTCTGGAAGTAAGCTTTAGAAAGTGAGATAGAGTCCATTTTGCATAACCACACCTGGGAGTTGGCAGAACGTCCCCCAGGACACAAATCGTTGGGTTGTAAGTGGATCCTTAAACGGAAGTTAAAGGCAGATGGCTCTATCGACAAGTACAAAGCTAGGTTAGTAGTCAAGGGTTATCGCCACAAGGAGGGCCTTGATTACTTCGACACCTACGCTCTGGTGTCAAGAATGACATCCATACGTATGTTCATAGCTATCGCCGTCTTGCGGGATCTTGAAATACATCAAATGGATGTTAAGAATGTCTTCCTAAATGGTGATTTGGAAGAAGAAATATATATGGATCAACCTGAGGGGTATGTGGTTCCACGATAAGAGACAAAAGTATGTCGGCTTGTTAAATCGTTGTACGGGCTGAAACAAGCCCCTAAACAATGGCACGAAAAATTTGATAGTAATCTACTATCAAAAGGATACTGTTACACCCCGGAATTTCTGGATATGTTTATAAGAACGTACGTAAGTGTTACACCCCGTAATTACAGGACATGTTTTAAGAACATAAGTAAGAACTCGCAAGTGTTAAGATTTGAGACTTGTAAAAATTGATCGGAAATTATGGAAATTGTCGGAAAACGTTAGTGTTGTGACGAATGGGAGAGCGACACGTGTCGCCCCCCTTAGCTATGCCTTGGACGAAATGGCATGGTCATTATGGTCATTTACCATAAGTCTTCTATGACTAAAGTCTTGCAAGTTGTGGCTTGACAATCTTGACTAAGTCAAATGGTCAATAAGTCTTGATATTTTGCTAAGAGAATATCCAAGCCAACCAAATGGATGCATCTTAACCCTCAATGACCCTATATATAATACTAGTAGCAAGAGAAGACATAACACTTAGAAAATTTTTGCACAAATTTGAAGAACACATAGAGGGGGGTCTCGGGTTTTTCACAAAGGAAAAAGAAAAATTTTCGTTTCTTGTCCATTTGATTCCACACTTTAAACCAAGGTTCTTAGGTGTATTGTAAACACATCTCAATAGAAAAATCTTGGGAAAAGATTGTTTTCGGGTTAGTCGCAAACGAAAACCTAATGGTCCTTCTAGGTTTTGTTTGGAGAATTGAAGGTTAAATTGCTGGTATTGTTCTAAGGGTCTCAACAAGCGGATTGAGGTGTCTTGGAGAGGCTCTAAACTACTAAGGAGCGACTTCGGATTGGAGTTGGATTAAGAATCGTTAAGGTATAATCTTGTCTTTTGAAGGTGTTACAAGATTACATAATTATATTGTTGTTGTTAGCTTTACTTGTTGCTAGCATGGAGTTGTTATATTGAAGTTATAAGGATTATGGATTGATTATAGCCTTGGAACTCCGAAATGTAATGTAAGCCATGACTAAGTTAAATTACAATTTAATCGTTGTTAGAATCGTCGCATGTTATTGACTTGAAGATAATGGTAGTTATAACCAAATGCGACTTGATATCTTATTATGCTACCAATTTGGATTGAAATGGAAATTTGATAAGAATTGGTTTTGTTGAACTCAAGGTGGCCGATTTTGGACTTGTAATTTGTATTAGTTGGTTAGTCATTTGTATTGGACTATCTTCTATATAATTGTGAGCCAATTGGGGTTGTTTAGTTAGTCATTTGTATTGGACTATCTTCTATATTATTGTGAGCCAATTGGGGCTGTTTAGTTAGTCATTTGTATTGGACTATCTTCTGTATAATTGTGAGCCAATTGGGGCTGTTTGGTTATTGTATTTCGGCCTTGAAAAAGGTGGCAAAGTAAGTAAAAACAAAGGAAGTGCTGTCCGATTTTCCGTAGAATTTAGTGACTTGCACTTGGAATATTCTACGTTTGAAGCTAGAAGTTAATAGACGTACTATGGTCATTATAGGTTGGCATACTACGTACGGCGATTGGACTTAGCAAGTGGATTAAACCGAAGAGGTATGTGGAACTTTCTTATCTCTTGAGCATGATTAAGTTGTAAAGGTATAGTACGGTAGACGTACAAGATTTTGACAATTTAGTCTATTTGATATTCTTGGCTTATTTTTAAGAATGCCCAAGTTGTTTGAGTTAGAGAATTAACTCACTTGTTTAATTATTAAGGATATCTTGGTTTTCAAAAGTTAAGAGACTTTAAGTATGTTGAAAGTATTTTAATACTTGTTTTGTGGGAAAATTTAAGTCTCTTGGTTATAAGGAAAGAATGTAAAATGCTAATGTATAAGGCTAGTATGATAGCTTTATGGAAAGTTTAAAGAGTGGTTTACTCTAAGTAACTTAAGTATGTTAAGGGACTTGAAGAGTTTTAAAGAATGTGATACTTGTTTCGTTTTAAAACGTATAAGTCCCTTGGAAAGGAAATTGTACTTGACTAAGGTATAAAGTGAATATAACGACTTTATGGGGAGTTGGTTATATTGGCTTTATGGAAAGATAAATGGCTTGATTTTATGGAAGGCAATTCGATTTGAAGGCATCAATTGCCTAAAGTTTTATAAGAAAAGGAGTCACTTGATTTAGAAACTTAACTTTATTTCTAAGGGTGTTGTGACTTGCCTTGAAATGTAATTTGAACTTGATACTAGGATTTATAGTATCTTGGAAGTTTTTCTACCAAAAAGAGTCATTGGTTTTAAAGAATAGAAGTACGTAGTACTTTGGGTTAAATTCCCGGATTTCTATTAAGAACATGTTAGTGCCTTAGGTAAACTAAAATGAGAGTGTATATAAACAAGAATAATAAGAAGTTAGGGGATTTCTTAACTTGCTTATATATTGTATGATAAGCCGATAGAGCTTATGTTATATGTGATAGCCGGATTTGGGCTTGTGATATATTATTCATTGCGGGGTCATTCCCCGGGATTGTGGCATTGTATATTGTCGTGGATTTGCTAACCACGATGCGAGGAATATCTCATGCGAGTCCGTAGGGCTTATGCGGGTGAAATAGTCCCATGCGGGCGGGTCCAGCCTATGCGAGGAATACCTCATGCGAGTCCGTAAGGGCTTATGCGGGTGAAATAGTCCCATGCGAGGAATACCTCACGCGGGTCCACGTGATCTATGCGGGTGAAATAGTCCCAGAATAAGATTGCTTATCGATCTGCGGGCGGTGGTCCCGCTGATCGTGAGCTTTCTACTTTATATTGTAAGTATACTCCTATTTACTCTCATTGTTAGTAAGGCACAATGTCGTTAATTGAGTTATCATACATGTCTCCGCTTATTTTAGACTTATGATTTCATTCTGATTTCGATTTCACATATTTGGTACATGTTGTACCGACCTCTTCGAAGCTGCGTTCACGCCGCAGTGGAGTACAGTGCTTGATCCTCGCTCTTAGGATCACTGTCACCGTTGAGAAGCTCCTCATTTGGAGGCTTATCCTCGGTATTGTCTGTTGTTGTACATTCGGGGTATGGCGGCCCCATCCCGCCAGGATTGTTATTCTTAGAGGTCTGTAGTCACATAGTGGATTGGGTTGTAAAGAAAAAAAAAATGTACTGTTTTATTGGTATAAGTTACGGAAGGTGGCCTTATCGGCTAGCCTGTTGTTATTTTATGTTTAAGTATTCTATCAGTTGTGTATGTTCCGCTGCTATTCTCTGATGTATGCCAAAAGGGGTGCCCAGGTAGGGCACCAGTCGCGGGCCCGGGGTCGGGTCGTGACAGATACGCCATTAATGGAGGTGACAAATGTGTCCACATGAAAGGAAATGTCAAATCCTTCGTCATGATATGTCTATATGTAGATGCCTTGTTGATCACTGGAAGCAGTCCTGGAATAATCCTAGAGATTAAGAACATGTTAAAACAGTATTTTGACATGAAAGATATGGGCATTACAGATGTTATCTTAGGGATCAAGATTTCTAAGACATCTAATGGATTGGTCTTATCTCAATCTCACTACATCGAGGATGTACTGAAGAAATTTGGGATGTTCGACAGTTCACTGGTATCAACACCATTAGATATAAGTCAAAAGTTTGACAAATATCTGGGTAAGCCCGTACGCCAGGAGCGATATGCGCAGGTGATTGGTAGTCTGATGTATATCACAAACTGCACTCGACCTGATATCGCTCATGCAGTCAATAAATTGGCTAGGTTCACTCGAAATCCAAGTGAGGATCACTGGAAAGCGTTGAACAGGATACTACGGTTCCTAAAGTTCACGATACGTTTCGGGTTACACTATTCAAGATATCCAGCGATACTAGAAGGGTACAACGATGCAAATTGGATATTTGATAGCGACGACATCAAGTCCACAAACAGATATATTTTTACAATAGGTGGTAGAGCTGTGTCCTGAAAATCCTCTAGACAAACTCTTATTGCTCGATCCACGATGGAGTCAGAATTTATCGCTTTAGATAAAGCGGGAGAAGAAGCTGAGTGGATTTATGATTTTCTAGAGGATGTCCCATGTTGGGATAAACCCGTGTCTTCTGTAATGATCCACTGCGACAGTCAGTCGGCTCTAGGAAGGGCACGAAGTTCAATATACAACGGTAAGTCTCGTCATATTCGACGGAGACATGAGTCTGTTAGGCAGTTGATCACCTCGGGTATTATTTCCATTGATTACATAAAATCTAAGGAAAATATCGTAGATCCCTTGACGAAGGAAATACCCAAAGATCAGTTGTTCTGCCTGTCTAGGGGAATGAGCTTAAAATCCAAACAATAAGAACCGATATAGTGGACACCCAACCTTACAGACTGGAGATCCCAGGAATAAGGTTCAATGAGAAAACTAAACTATAAAGGTTTCGTGAGCGCTTCGGTGGAAGCAAGAGCACTTCGGATGACGTGTCTTTCTTAAGAAACATAATCCAAGGCCGTTTCCGTGATAGACCTAAAGTGCTACCTGTAAGAGGGGTAAAGGATAAGTTTCCAAACCTTTAATGATCCTCAACAGTTGAGGTTAGGTTGGTGAAATTTTTAATGGTTCCTAACGCTTGTGTAGCGGGGTATTACATGATACCTTGTAGGAGACCACCTATCTAAGTGCGAGGACAGGCCGCCTCAAATGAACGCACTTAAGAATCCAAGGTTGTCCACGACCCACGATGGACAAAACACTAGAAAGATTGAGTAGGAAATGTGTTGTGTTGGTACCATTGTCTTGACATATACTAAACACTGACGGTTCAAGATATTACGTTCACCGCGCAGTAAATATGTCTGATGGTATTCTACTATGGAAGGTTCAAAGCTCTGGCTACCTATCCGGATGCAACATCATTCCGCCAAGTGATTGCTAGAAAGACACCATGTGCGTGCACCAAAATCTCTTCCAAGAGGGGATTGTTGAAAATATTTATTAAACGTGAAATAAAGTAAATCCTATTAATTATGAATCGAACAATTGGGGCCCCGCACGTAGGAAACTGTCACGCCCCGACTTTTCCTAAGTCTTTACTTAGGGCGTGATGGCACCTGGACAATTATTTCCCACCAAGAGCACCATTTAATTCTCTTCATTTAGAAATTTGAACTTATATTCAAATACGGGGCTATTAATAAAAATAACAATAAAGAAATCTGTTTATGACTTTATTAAAAACATAACGCGAGCCCATGCTCGTGCAAATAATGTTTCTACATAGGCGTATTGACAAAGATTATTCTAAGTTGGAAGGGAGACCATTCCACACGGGCATTTCCCGAGACACGGGAACTGACATCCTGAACCCGACGAATACCAAGCCCGAAGCAATGGACTTGGTATGACAAGAGGCTGCGGAACGATCGCTAGCCTTGACGTGAAGCCTTTCCTCTATCACGCTTTCCTGAAACATGTTAAATAAAGAGTCAGCCCTACCATCTGGGGCTGAGTGAGAACCTTACCCTGCAATTCAAAGTAACACCCAATATTCCAAGTGCAATCACATTATAACGTAATAAGCATATTGCAAAAACATATCAGGTTACAACATTTTTAAATATGCAACAACTCCTCATAGGAAATTCTCGGTTTAACTAACACTTCATTTTATCTCGTATTATACGTTAAGACATTACCCTGCATTTCCACATGTTTATTACATTTATATATTTGTGAACGCGTATTCACTTTTCATATTTATATATAGGTGAACATGTATTCATCTTTCATATTTGTTGCGGCGTGCAACCCGATCCATTATATTTACGTATTTGTGAACACGTATTCACTTTACGTTTTGTTGCGGCGTGCAACCCGATCTATTATGTTTACGTATTTGTGAACGCGTATTCACTTTACGTTTTGTTGCGGTGTGCAACCCGATCCATTATATTTACGTATTTGTGAACACATATTCACTTTACGTTTTGTTGCGGCGTGCAACCCGATCCATTATGTTTACGTATTTGTGAACGCGTATTCACTTTACGTTTTGTTGCGGCGTCCAACCCGATCCATTATATATTTATATATTTATGTGAACACGTATTCACTTTTCATATTTTTCAGAAGATCGAATAAATAATATTCTCTTTCCCAACATTCTGTCATTCATACTTGTAACGATTATAACTTTTTAACCATAACTCCAACAAAGGTGCTTCTCAAGCGGAAACTAAGGTAAGACGGGGATCTTTCACTGTACCAAATTTCATTTAAAACTACTTTGGGTAACTAACACAAATTTATCCTCAAAACAGCCACATGAAATTGGTTTCGGCAGAATTTTTATTAAACATAACCCAATCTTAGAATAGTCATAACTTCTAATCTGTAAATCCGTTCAAGCCCCATAAAATCTCAAAACGATGAGAACAGAGAGCTACACGTCTCCATGTGAATCATCCTTTCATATTCTGTACCATTTGGTACAGTTTTACACTTTTATTCGCTGCCCTTCCTGGATCTCGATAGATCCGAGGCAGAAACTTTAAACAGCGATAACTCTCAATAAGTAAGTCGGATAGACCCCCGTAAGGTCTCAAATTGTCCAAAATAGAGAGATATAGAACTTTCGTTTAGCACAAATTTTCATATTCCCCACGAATTAGTACAGTTTTACGTTTCAACGTCCTGCCCTTCTGGATTCCGACGAATCCGAGGCAGCAACTTCAAACTACAATAACTCTCAACTCGTAAGTCCGTTTTAATAATTCTTTATCTATATATGTCCGTAACAGAGAGATTTACAACCATGTAAATTTTCATATAAGTCTAATAAGTAAAACCCAATAAAAACAGTTCGTAATTATGCCTTTCCGAATTTCGGCCAAATCCAAGGCAGAAACTTTGAACTATGGTAACTTTCAAACCGTATGTCCATTTTACCTCATTTTTGGTTCTATATGATCATAATAGAGAGGTGTACCACTCTTCCGAATTTCATCAAATTCTAATAACTATAACTCAGTGAGAACAGTTCGTAACGTTCATGACGCAACTAGTTGTCTAAACAATCAAAAGTTCAATATTTCTTTTCAACACTCAATTCTTATTCTAACATGTATTGAACTTAAAATAAAGGATGTTACCAAGGATTTCTGAGTGAGAAAACTCACCTTGTAAGTGTGAAAAAGGATTGTGGTTCGGTTGCTACAAGTGGTCCTTGCTCCTTAGTGTTCCCTAATTTTCTTGTTCTCCTTCCTACCTTGATATTTTCTTGATTTTTTTCCCTCTTGTTCACTTGATTATTTTCCTGATTTATATTCCTTGTACTAGGTACTTTATTTTGTGCTAAATACACTATATAAGTTGAAGTGTTTGTATAACATATGAGATGTGGAAGGACAAGAGTTGAAGGGGAAATGAAAAGGGGGGAAGGACGTGAACTTTGCATGCATCTTCTCTTCTTTTTTCTTTTTTTCTTTTGTTTTTTTTTTGTTTTTGTTTTTTTGTTTTCTTATTTTCATTTTATCTATCTATTTATCCAACTTTAACACTAACTCTATCCCATGCAATTTATTTTTTGTTTTCTTATATATATATATATTTTTTTTAACCCAACCACAACTATATATTATTATTATTTTTTTCCGGATTTTACAGAAACCTTGTTTCCACACACGTGCACACGTAGTGTCAAAGATCAAAATTTCCTTAATGGAAGAGATATTGGTACGAATACGAATTGTTTGATACATAAGGTAATAGACGGTTATTGGTCAAATGACAAATGATTTCACGTTGGTAAATGAATGAAGAAGTGTATAATGTGTAAAGATGAAATGAATCAGAAATCACCACGAAATCGAGAAGGGTCGCGGCTCCTCCAAGTAAGGGTCGCGGCACTTGAAGGGTCGCGACTCCTCCTCTGAAGGGTCGCGACACTAATTGACGTTTCAATTTCAGTAACTCACTAGAATTGAAGGGTCGCGGCTCCTCCCCGAAGGGCCGCGGCTCTAATTGACGTTCCAGTTCCAGTGAGTTACTGGAACTGAAGGGCCGCGGCTCCTCGACTGTTTCAATCTGTTGGAGGTGAATTAAAAACTGATTCTTGGGCTGACTTTGGAGTATTTACTCTCCATTATTTTGCTCATGAATTCATCCATTACTTGGCTGAATTGTAACTCCAAATTCAAGGCATTAACATGACATTCATGGTCATTACTTAGACATTTGGAGGGTCATCATCTACACACTATAAAATGAGACACAATGCTCATTTGGAAAAACACTTGAAATCTGAAACACTTCATCCTCTCTTGCAATCACAAAACACTCAAAGATCTTTCTTCCAAAGCAAACACTTGAGTTCCCTTTGCTTATTTGTTTGATTGCTATTTTATCTTGAGAGATAAGTTGTCATTACAACCGTTGAAAGGATATACTGAACAATATTATCTTAAGGATAGATCAAGAATTTGGTCGACTCAGCAAGTCCTCATATTTGATCATTTTCCGATTTCTGACAAATAATTGTTGTTATTTTTCCGTTCTACACATTATCACTCACATCTAATACAAAAATTATAAAATTTAAGCTTATTAACACAAAAATCAAACATACCGAAAAATTCAACTTTCGATGGGTACAGCTTTTTTTTTTTAATATATTATACAACCACAATTAGACTTCACATAGTGTGAGTTTTTTTCTTTTAAATTTTGATTTATATTTTATTTACTTTATCCTTTTTCTATATACATCTTATCGTTTAAGGGAAATATTGAATAGGATAAGGTCATTTGTTAAATGATTTTTTTAAAGATAAGAGTAGGAGTTCAATTGGTAAAATTTATAGTATATTATTCTTTAATGTAGAATTCGACTTTCATAATACACTTTCTTCCCCGTACCCCTGCCCTGGGTCATCATTCCGAAAAAAAGTAGCAAAAAGGAATTAAAGTACATTTATCATCATAAATTAACCTATTATAAAAAAAAATGAAACCCATTAAAACTAAGAAAATTTAAAGTTGTTTGGGAAGTCCTTTGGTAAATATATATGCATACTGATAGGATGATGGAACATGTAACACTCTGACATGGCCTAGCGCAACTTTCTCACGAACGAAGTGTAGGTCTATCTCAATGTGCTTGGTTCGCTGATGTTGAACCGGATTATGAGAAAGATAGATGACAGAGATGTTATCACAGTACACAATAGATGTCTGACGCAAATAACACTAAAGTTCTAACAGTGAATTTCTGAGCCAACAAATCTCAGCTACCACATTTGCATTGCCTCTGTACTCAGCCTCGGCACTGAAACGAGATAGGGTGGCCTGTCGCTTGGCAGACCAAGAAATCAGATTATCCCCTTAAAATACACAAAAGCCGGAGGTGGAGCGTCACGTGTCCGGACACCCTGCCCAATCTACATCCGTATAAGAGAGCAACTTGTTTGGTTCAGAGGGGTATAGGTGCAAACCATAAATAGGCATACCTGATGAACAACATAACCAATGTCTGGCCTTTTAAATGTGAGATACTGAAGTGCACCTGCAAGGCTTCTATACAGATTAAGATCGGAGACTGGAGCACCATCTATAGCACTGGCCTAGATTTCGAATCAACTGGAGTAGGTGAAACTTTGCAATTCGCCATCTTAGCCATGTACACAATTTTATCTGCATACTTACGCTGACACAAGAACATGTGGTTGGCAGACCTGGTCACTGATATCTCTAAAAAATAACTCAGCTTCCCCAAATCAATCATAGCAAATTCAGATTTAAGCAAGACAGTAATCTCATTTTTCAACCCGTCGGAGGAGGCAGTAAGAACAATATCATCCACGTAAAGTAATAAGTAAGCAGTGCTACTACCTCGATGAAAAATGAAGAGTGATGTATCACTCTTGCTGCATACAAACCCAATTTGCAAAATATACATGGCAAAACGATTATACCACACACGGGGGGCATATTTCAGGCCATATAATGACTTACGGAGACAGCTCACATAGTGAGGGACTGCTTGTCACACCCCGAACCCCGGGCCCGTGACTGGTGCCCTACCTGGGCACCCTCTACCTTAACAACACAAGTAAAACTGTGGAAATTAAATAACACCTCTTTTTTTTTTTAAAAACCAACGTACGTGCAAGGGCAAAGCCGACAAGGCTGCCATATATACATAAACAAAAGACACTACACCGTACATGAGTCCAATCCCACATATGAATACAGACCTCTAAGAGTTTCTATCGAATATGACGACAAGGCCCCGCCGTACCATAATCGTACAAAATCTCACATCGAAAGAACTCATACCAAAAAGATAAACTCCCTGTCACGACCCGACCCCGGGCCGCGACTGGTGCCCTACCTGGGCACCCCGTTCAGGTATACATCAGAGAATAGCAGCGGAACATACACAACATAAACACATGTGTAAATAATAAACATCACAGGCTAGCCGATAAGGCCGCCTTCCATAATATAAACATAATCAAAAGTACAACTTAGTTCTTACAGCCCAACCACATATGTGAATACAGACCTCTAGGAATAATAACTGTGGCGGGACAGGGCCCCGCCATACCCCTGAATGTACATAAATCTACTACATCAGGGAAAGACTGTACCAAAAGAAAGACAAGCCTCCGGAGAATGGAGCTTCCGACGTCTGATAAGTGATCCTAAGAGTGAGGATCCACCACCTGCTACTCCTTCCTCGCGTGACGCAGCCCCCGAGGAAGGGGGTCAGTACACAATATGTACTAAGTATGTAAAACTGGAAAGTACTGTAATTACAACATAAGTTTAAAACAAAGCCGGAGACATGTATGATAACAGAATTACAGTACACAGTGCCTTACTAACAATGAGAGTAAATCAAAGGAATACGTACAACATCACAATAGGAGACTCCCGATCAAATCATGGGTAGCGAACCCATAGAAACAGGTGGTATAACGTCTTAGGGTTCTTACCCCTCATTTATACTCTTACCCTGAAGCAGGTGGTATAACGTCTTGGGGGTTTGCCCCTCATTTATACTCTTACCCTGGAAAAGGTAATAAAACAGGTGGTATAACGTCTTGGGGGTTTACCCCTCATTTATACTCTTATCCTGGAGAAGGTGGTATAGCGTCTTGGGGGTTTACCCCTCACTTATACTCTTACCCTATCTCAACCGACCATCATACAATAAATAAGCAAGTTAGAAATCCCCCTAACTTCTTATTAGTCTTATTCGTCTACACTCTCATTTTAGTTTACTTAAGGCACTAACAGGTCTTTTATAAAAATCCGGGAATTTAACCCAAAGTACTACGTACTTCAACCTTTAAAAAAAATGACTCATTTTCATATAGAACTTCCAAGATACTATAAACCGTAGTATCAAGTCAAAATCTCTTTTCAAGACAAGTCACAATACCTTTAGACATAAAGTTAGGTTTCTAAAATCAAGTGACTCCTTTTATTATAAAACCTTAGGAAATTGATGCCTTAAAATCAAATTGTCTTTTCATTAGAACAAGTCATTTATCTTTCCATAAAGCAAATATAACCAACTCCCCATAAAGTCGTTATATTCACTTTATACCTTAGCCAAATACAATTTTCTATCCAAGGGACTTATACGTTTAAAACGGAACAAGTATCACATACTTTAAAACTCTTCAAGTCTCTTAACTTTAATAAAACATTAGACATCCTTAGTACTTTCAAAGAAGAGAGTTAATCTCCTAACTCACCCGACTTGGCCATTCAATAAACTAGTAAAGGATATCAAGCTCTTGTACGTCTACCGTACTATATACGTGTAACTAGTCATGCTCAAAGGATAGGAAAAGTTCTACATACCTCGCCGGGTCAAACCACTTGCCAAGTACAAAGTCCCGCCCGTAGTATGTGTCGCGCCCCATTTTCGGGCGCGACATTTTTTTTTTTTTAAGCGAACCTCCTGCTTAAATAAAAATTGTTAGAAAATAAATAACAAAAATGCTAATTGTTTAAAGGAATGTTAAAAATGTTAAAAGGGTTAGTAATGCTAAAGTAGTGCTAAAGATGCTAGGGTGCTTAAAAGTGCTAAAGGGTTCGGGAGTCGCCACCTAATTAGTTTGGGTGAATTAGGACACCTAAATGTTTAACTAGTTTAAAGTAAAACATTAACTCCATTTTAATGGTCTGCTAAACTTAATGAGATTCTGGGTAAGGGTTCTTTATTATCCTAAAGGGAAGGGGTTAGGCACCCTAAAGGATCCGCTAACTTGCGGTTGTCCGTTCAAACCTAGGGTTTATTATCTGAGATGCAATACATGTCTTTGAAAAAGTATTTAAGTAAAAATATAGGAAGTTTTCTTATTAACATAAAATGTGAGATTTAAAACATGTATTATTATATATGCAAAGACGATTTATACTTTTATTAGCATATCATAGTATGCCAAATGTTTAGGAGGTTTTTAATAAAAGAAATAAGGCTTTTATGCAAATGTTAACGAGTCTAAAAAAATGGGTTGGAAATCTAGTAATAAAATGCTAGCGGCGAACAGTTACGAAGATAAATAAAATTTAATAGTTTGGTATGACTTAAGCTATATGTAGTGAGTTTAGAGTAATTAACCTAAAGAGAATTGTTTTCTAATCTAGAGGTTCGGTTTAGATATTCTAATTATTCTATTAATTAATATAGCGTCGGACAAATAATTTACAATAAGTAAATGAATGAGCGGGGTAGAAAATAATTTAAAGGACTCGAGGAATGGCGATGTCTTTCGCTGCGCTTGGAATTTCGAGGCAGAGATAAATGCACATAGACGCGGTCTTCATTTGTCAGAGCTCATGATGAGTCTCGCCACGAGACTCTTCGCTTTGCTCCGATGCATTTCATGTAAAAATAAAGAAAGATAAGGAGTTAGTATAAAGCAACCGTATACAATAATGCAAATGAAGTATTCATATAAACTTAAAATACACATATATTTCGTTACTAGCGGATCTAAGCAAAGTAAAGGATCCAAAAATCGGCCAAGAATCAAGAATGTAAATGTCCAAAAAGAAACAAATCAAGCCAAAAATTGGTCCGAAATGATTAAAAATCAGTCAAAACCAAGACCAAGATAGCAAACCATACAACTATCCAGGTAGAAATCAATGGTAAGACCGTGTAACGGGTTGTACATAAATTTGGAATCGATATGATCGTATAATGTCCGTAAATCGAGACACACATATACAAGGTTTATTCTTAGTCCGGACTTGCAAAAAAACACATATCTCATATGCTTCGCTAAATTATATCACGAAGGGCATAATACAAGCGCTGATTTCTCCCATTATACTCACAAATTTGACATGAAATTTAAACACATATACGATCAGGTTCTTATTTAAAGCAATAGACATTGAGGCCCAAAAGGGTAAATTTGATTTTAGAAGGAAACAGATTAGATTTATAGCGTCTCAAATTGACTAACATGATTCATATCTTAAACTAGTGCTAAGGGATGACATGGTGCTGGGAAAACATGTAAGATTCACACAATATGAAAGATAAATCTTTTAAACCATATATTCGTACTTAACTAGTAGTAAACTAGTCCTAATTAATTTATGGCAGATTCAGATTTCATATTTCACTTCAAAGGAATGTTAGGCTATGTTATACCCTGTAGTTCTGACCCTACGTATGGAAACGTACGAAAGTATGTAAGACTTAAAATTTCCGGCGACAAAGTTGTGGTCGTTCCGGACGGGTTTTAGTCAACTTTGAGGCGGGTTATGACCCGGTACATTGAGAGTTCCTAAGTGTTTTAAAGGCCTAGGGCGTAGTTCGTTGAGTCTGGATTCCAACGCAACCAACCGTTCGTCGATAGGACGTCGGAGTAGAAAGTTATGAGAGTTACAAGTTCAGTGCGCAGTCGGACAGAAATGCGTTTCGGACTAAGGCGACAGGGCCGCGGCGCCGGATGCAGGGCCGCGGCGCCTAAAGTACTGAGGGGTCGCTGAAGTTGCAGCGCCGCGGCGCCGGGACAGCAGGGCCGCGGCGCCGAAAGTTCAGAGAGGCTGCGGAGGTTTCAGCGCCGCGGGGCCGCGGCGCCGAGGCGGGAAATTTGGGCGGAAAAACTTAGAAAATCTGATTTTTGTTTTAAAAGAGACCATGGGAGGGTGACAAGTGTCCCCCCCCATCTGATTTTCTGTTGCATGCAATATATTGACCAAGACTTGGACATTTTCTATCTTTCATCTTCTCTCTCTCTCAAATTGCTCCCCCTTCTCTCTAAAAACCCTTAGAAAAATCTGAAAGTTAAGAACAAGAAAAGGAAGCTTGTAGCTAGCTTGTTGGCATTGTTGTGGTAGTGTTCTTGGCAAGGAAGCTAGCAATATTTGGAATAAGTTTTGGCTAAAACTTTAAGGTAACATTTCTTCCTTTAAACTTAGTTCTAGTGTTGCATGCTTAGAAAGCAAGATCTTGTGGTAGTAAAATAATGCACTTAGAGTCATTGCATGCAAGTAAATGTGGTTTGGATATGAAGAATGGGTTAAGAAGAAATTATGAGCATGTTGTAGCCTAAAACCACCTTAGAATTGTTAAGTGAATTGTTGTAAACCTATGGGGCAGATTTTTGGGTGTGAAATACCATTTTAATTGTTGTATTGAGTGAGACTTAAAGTTGGTGTTTTTGATGATAAATTCGGCATTGAGAAAGGTGGCAAAGTGAGTAGAAACAAAGGAAATGCTGCCCAATTTTCCTTAGAATTTAGTGACTTTGAACTTGGATTGTTCTACATTAAGATTAGAGGTTAATAAACGATCATGACTATTATAGGTTGAAATATTACTATGGTAGTTTGGACTTGGCAAGTGGATTGACCAAAAGGTATGTGAAGTTTTTCTATCTCTCGAGCATGAATAGATAAAACTATGTAGTACCTGGTGACGTCATGATTTAGTATTCTTACTTGTTTTGAGTATAAAATGACTTGTTTCGTTTTAAGAATGTATAAGTCCCTTGGTTAAGGGAAAAGTATGATTTTACTAAAGTATAGAGTTAATATAACAACTTTATGGGAAGTTGGTTTATTAGCTTCATAAAAGGTTAATGAGAAGGGATTTACTCTAAGTAAGATAATTACATGAAGAGGCAATTTGATTTAAAGTCATCAATTGCCCAAAGACTTTTATCTATAAAGAAGAGTCACTTTTGAAAGAGATGAGGTATGTAGTACTTGGGTTAAATTCCCGGTTTTCTTTTATTTAAAGATATGGTGAAGTGCCTTAAATAAACTAAAATGAGAGAGTATATGAACAAGACTAAAAGAAGTTATGAGTTTGCTTAACTTATTTATGATATGATGACAGTTTGAGATAGGGTAAGAGTATGTCTGAGGGGCAAGCCCCAAGATCGTCATACCACCTCCTTCAGTGTAAGAGTATGTCCGGCGGGCCACCCCAAGATCGCCATACCATCCGCCTCAGTAAGAGTATATCCGGCGGGCGATCCAAGATCGTTATACCATCTGCACTGAGATAAGAGTATATCTGAGGGGCAAGCCCCAAGATCGTTATACCATCTGCTCCAGTGTAAGAGTATATCTGAGGTACAACCCCAAGATCGTTATACCATCTGTTTCAGGGTAAGAGTATATCTGAGGGGAAAGTCCCCAAGATCGTTATACCACCTGTTCCGTGGATTTGCTACCCATGATGCGAGGAATACCTCATGCGAGTCCTTATGGGCTTATGCGGGTGAAATAGTCCCATGCCGGCAGCCTGACCGATGCGAGAGTACCTCACGCGGGTCCACGGGACCCACGCGGTGAAATAGTCCCGTGAGTAGGATGGTTTCTTTTGATACTACGGGCGAGGTACCCTGTTTTGATCATGAGCCTCCTATTTTATGCAGTATTATATATGTATATATATACTTGTCACTCTCATTGTTAGTAAGGCACAGTAAAAGGTATTTTATTGTCTTCCATGACTCCAGCTTGCTTTTAGACTTATGATATCATATTACGATTTTTCCCACTTTACATACTTGGTACATATTGTGTAATCGACCCTTCCGGGCTGCGTTCATGCCGCAGGTAAGGGTAAGCAGATTGAGGATCCTCGTTCTTAGGATCACTATTCCGGTGTCAGAAGCTCCATTCCTCCGGAAGCTTATTTATTGGTATGGATATTTCCCTGATGCTATAGGTACTTTGTATACTCAGGGGGTATGGCGGGGCCTTGTCCCGCCACAGTTGTTATCCTTAGAGGTCTGTGGCCACCTATGTGTTTTGGGCTATAAGAACCAGTTGTACTATTATACTTTTGTTAAGTATGTTTTATGGAAGGCACTTACCTGGCGGTGATGTTACTTTTTATGCGTATGTGTTGTGTATGTTCCGCTGCTATTCTCTGACATATACCTGACAGGGTACCCCGGTAGGGTACTAGTCGCGGCCCCGGGGTTGGGTCGTGACAAAAGTGGTATCAGAGCCAGGTTGTCCTCGGAAAGTGTCCACAGACCGTGTCTAGTAGAGTCTTGATTATCGGTGTGTCGTGCACCACATCTATAATCAGGAGGCTGCAGGATATTTAGGATTGGTTTCCATTCTTTCACTCTAAGATCGTGCAATAGAGCTGAGTTATAGGTTGAATCTCCCCTGATGTTTTCCTTTATGTATCAGTTATGCCTCCCCGCAAGGCAACCGCGCCCGGAAGAAGGCAAGCGGTGAGGTCTTGCTAGCGGACGCGGAGAATCACGAGGCACAGCCCAATCCTTACCAGAGATGATGTTTAGGGCGGCGAGTTCCACGTCGTCGCCAGCCTCAGCAGAAGTTCGGCGGACGCGCCATCGAGATCAGCAGACGAGCCTCCAGCTCGCGATCGAGGCCGAGTACGAGATTATGGGAACAGATTCTTCGACCGGCGTAGTGGCGGCGGCAAGCGACAGAGCGACGCCAACCCAGAGCCGACGATTCTGATTCGGGATTTCTGGTTGTCACCCACCCGAAGTTCTATGGTTCGAGATTTGATGAGGATCCGCAGGAGTTTGTCCGGCGATTCTGGCCGGACCATGCGAGTTCTTAGGGCATCGAGATCGATGCATTACACTAGCTTACCGGTTCTGCGATATTGCGTTGAACCGGTTTGAGTCATGGGTATTGTCGAGGGGTGATGATGCTCTTCCAGCTGATTGGGAGGAGTTCACAGAGGCGTTCCTAGACCACTTCTTGCCTCCTGAGGTGAGGAGAGCCCGCGTAGATAGGTTCTTGACCTTGAGACAGGACGGGAGGACTATCAGGGAGTACAGCCTGGAGTTTGACTCCTTGGCGGATATATGCACACACCATTGTAGCGATATGGCGAGCATGGGTTCATAGATACGTGATGGGACTAGACCGTCACATGACATCGCTTAGGAGTGGCTCTTCACGAGGATGGATATTGCCGGAGATGCAGCATACGCACGCGAGGATTGAGGACAGAGAGGCAGATCGGCTAGATTTGGGCGGCCAAGAGGCGAGACATCGGGTTCTCGGCGATTTTGGCGAGGCGGCCTCGAAGAAGCTAGTCCACCTTCCAGCCAGCACAGAGTGCTCCTTCACAGTTTTCCGGCAGGAGGTCCGATCGCGAGGTTATTCGCGAGCGAGCCGTGGCTCCAAGACGCCGAGTTTCGGGAGGCGAGACCAGACTAATCGAGACCACCTACCTCTCGGTGCGTTCGATGCGGTAGGTCTCATCCGGGAGAGTGCCGTATGGGTTCGAGATCATGTTACTCTTGTGGCCGCAGGTCATCCCGAAGAAGGATTGTCCGTCCCAGCGGCGGGAGCCTTACGGTTCACCAACGGTGCATTCTTTGGATCTTCATCGTCGATGGTTAGACGCCCGAGGCGAGGTACTTATGGGCCAGCGGCCGCGCAGGTCGTGGTAGGAGTTCGATTCTAGCGGTCCTCGAACCGCATCTATGCTATGTCGATCAGCGAGGACGCCGCGTCGCGGATGTAAATCCGCAGTACATTATTGGTTTCTTGCTGTGATGTATATGCTTTGATAGATCCAAGTTCTACCTTGTCCTACATATCTCCTCATATTGCCAGTAGAATAGGGATTGAGCCCGAGTCCATAAGACCTTTTGAGGTGGCTACGCGATGAGTGATTCGATGGTAGGCGGCGAGTGTATAAGGCTTGCCTGTGACTATAGATAGCCGTCGGACTCTGCCGACTTGATAGAGTTGGATATGACAGACTTTGATGTGATTATGGGTATGGATTGGCTAGCATCTTGCTATGCCAACGTGGGTAGAGAGAGATTAGTTCGGTTCGGTTTCGTGGCGGTTATCGAGTGGAAGGGAATCTTGCATCGCCGGGGGTAAGTTTATTTCTTACCTCAGGCTAGGAAGATGGTGCGGAAAGGGTATATCTACCATATGGTTCGGGTATTCGACATCGAGGTGAGGTACCGACCTTGATCGATTCGGCCGTTAGAGAGTTTCGGATGTATTCCCGGATGAGCTTTGGGTATCCTCCGAAAGGAGATTGAGTTTTGCATTGATTTGGCGCCAGATACTCGGCCGATATCTATTCCGCCATACAGGATGGCACCTGCCGAGCTGAAGGAGTTGAAGGACCAGCTGAAAGATTTGCTGGAGAAAGGCTTTATTAGGCCAAGTATGTCTCCTGGGAGCACCGGTGTTATTTGTAAAGAAGAAGGATGGGGACTGCGTATGTGTATTGATTACGGCGGTGAACAAGGTAACTATCAAGAATAGATATCCTCCCGGGATTGACGATTTGTTTGACCAGTTGCAGGTGCAAAGTGTTTTCAAGATAGACTGCGATGCAGTTATCATCAGTGCGAGTTAGAGAGGTAGATATCCCAAAGATCGCATTCGGACCCTATGGGCACCATGAGTTCAGGTGATGTCTTTCGGGTTGACAACGCCCAAAGAGATTCATAGATTTGATGAATAGGGTGTTCAGGCCATTCTTGGATATGTTCGTTATAGTTTTCATTGATGATATCTTGGTGTATTCGCGCACAGAGCAGGAGCATATGGATCATTTGAGGGCGGTATTGGGAGTCCTCCGGGACCGACAGTTGTATGCCAAGTTCTCGGTGCGAGTTACATTGGCGTCGATGGCTTTCTTAGGGCATGTTATCGGGTAGATGGTATTCGGGTTGTCTGACAAAGAAAGATTGATCCAAGACTTGGCCTGCACTCCACTACACCGATGGAGTGCGCAGCTTTGGGCCTGCGAGTTATTATCGGCGGTTTGTAGAAGTTTGCTTATTTCAACACCTTTGACTAAGCCGACTCGGAAAGCGGCTATGTTCCGTGGACGGATACTTGTGAGGAAAGTTTTGGTTGCTAAAGGAGAAGTTGGACGACCGCCCGATTCTTACTCTTGGAGGGCCTAGATGGATATGTGGTTTATTGTGGCGCGTCGTGTGTCGGGCTTGGAGTGCGTCTTGACGCAAAGACGGCAGAGTTATAGCTTATGATCTCGGCTTAGGAAGCATGAGAAGAACTATCCCACGCGTGACTTGGGTTAGCGGCGATGATTCATGCCTTAAAGATCGGAGACATTATTTATATGGAGTCCGTGGACATTTACACAGACCACAAGAGTCTCCGTACATCTTCACCGGAGGAGTGAACTTGCGGCGAGGCGGTGGTTGGAGCTACTTAAGGATTACGATGTTGATATTCTATACCACCCGGGAAGGCGATGTGGTTGCGGATGCCCTTAGTCGCGGTCGATGGGTAGTGCATGCGATGTTCACCGCAGAAGAGGATATGGTCCGAGAGTTACATCGGCAGCAAGCCTTGGGGTTCGTTTGGTTGATTACGTTAGTGACGGTATTCGGGTTATAGAGGTTGCCGAGTCTTTCATCGTCGAGGAGGTGAAGCGGCGATATGAGGATCCGATTTTGGTGCGATGCGAGATGCGGCTCTCGAAGGAGAAGAGTCTATTTGCGGTAGCGCTGATGGTGCTAAGGTTCGGCCGATTGTGTGTTCCCGATGTAGCGGACTTCGTCGACGATTACGTGGAGGCCTGCGGTGCTCGTTATTCTATTCATCCGGTCGACTAAGATGTACCATGACCTCGGATCGTGTATTGGTGGGGCGGCCTAAAGAGGACGCGTTGCGGAGTTCGTAACAATGCGAATTGTCGGCGAGTTAAGATTGAGCACGAAGCGGTGGGGTCATTGCGAGCCATTGATATTCCGACTTGGAAGTGGGAGGTGATAAATATGGATTTTATTATAGGGCTACCTACCACTCAGAGGAAGCATGATTCCATTTGGGTGATTGTCGACAGGCTGACGAAATCAGCCCATTTTCTTCCGGTCAGAACGACGTTTTTGGTGAGACTATGCGGATTATATATTAGGGAGATTGTGAGACTGCACGGGGTCCCGGTGTCGATTATATCAGATAGAGGAGCCCAGTTCTCGGCTAACTTCTGGAGGTCCTTTCAGAAGGGATTAGGGACACAGGTGAGTCTCAGTACGGCGTTTCACCCTCAGACGGACGGACAGGCCGAGCGCACTATCCAGACACTCGAGGATATGCTGCGGGCTTGTGTTATTGATTTCAGGGGTAGCTGGGAGGATCATTTGCCTCTTGTGGAGTTTGCTTACAACAATAGCTACCATTCCAGTATTCAGATGGCGCCTTATGAGGCCTTATACGGGAGAAAGTGCAGGTCACCGATAGGCTGGTTCGAGGTGGGAGAAGTCCAGTTAGTCGGGCCAGACTTAGTTCAGCAGGCTGTGGATAAGGTGAAGCTTATCCAGGAGCGGTTGTTGGCAGCTCAGAGTCGGCAGAAGTCGTATGCAGATCATCGGCGTCGACACTTGGAATTTGAGATAGATGATTGGGTTTTCCTAAGGGTATCGCCCATGAAGGGCGTGATGAGATCGGAAAGAAAGGAAGCTTAGCCCAAGGTACATTGGGCGTATCGATTGTCCGTAGGGTAGGCAAGGTTGCTATGAGTTAGATCTTCCGTCCGATTTGGAGGCGGTGCATCGATTTTCATGTGTCCATGTTGCGAAATGTATTGGAGATCCATCTAGAGTGCACGATGCGGGATGTCCAAGCAGAGGAGTTATCGTATGAGGAGAGTCCCATAGCGATACTCGATCGTCGAGTTAGGCGACGGACGAAAGAGCGTGGCTTCAAGGTCCTATGGCGGGCAACGAAAGGAGGAAATGACGTGGGGCGAGAGGATGACATGATGAAGAAGTATCCTCACTTATTCCCTATACCTCCAGGTAACCTACTTTCCTGCTTGGTAGTTTTGATTTAGCATTTACGCTTCTGTATGTTGTGGCTCGTGGAGCTTTTTTTTTTTACGAATGAATAGTTAAGAGGGTCTATGTCGATGTTGTGATTTGAGTAAGCCTAGAAGGAACATTCGGGACGAATGTTTCTAAGGGAGAATGTTATACCGTAGTTCGACCTACGATGGAAACGCGAAAGTATGTAAGACTTAAAATTTCCGGCGACAAAGGTTGACGTCGTTCGGACGGTTTTAGTCAACTTTGAGGCGGGTTATGACCCGGTACATTGAGAGTTCCTAAGTGTTTTAAAGGCCTAGGGCGTAGTTCGTTGAGTCTGGATTCCAACGCAACCAACCGTTCGCCGATAGGGCGTCGAGTAGAAAGTTATGAGAGTTACAAGTTCGGTCTGCGATCGGACAGAAATGCGTTTGGACTAAGCGCGGCTGCGGCGCGCGGATGCGGGCGGCGCCTAAAGCATCGGGGTCGCTGAAGTTGCAGCGCCGCTCCGGGACAGGCCGCGGCGCCAAAGTTCGAAGAGGCTGCGGAGTTTATGACGCGCCGAGGCGGCGCGGCGCGAGGCGGAAATTTGGCGGAAAAACTTAGAAAATCTGATTTTTGTTTTAAAAGAGACCATGGGAGGTGACAAGTGTCCCCATCTGATTTCTGCATGCAATATATTGACCAAGACTTGGACATTTTCTATCTTTCATCTCTCTCTCTCTCAAATTGCTCCCCCTTCTCTCTAAAAACCCTTAGAAAAATCTGAAAGTTAAGAACAAGAAAAGGAAGCTTGTAGCTAGCTTGTTGGCATTGTTGTGGTAGTGTTCTTGGCAAGGAAGCTAGCAATATTTGGGATAAGTTTTGGCTAAAACTTTAAGGTAACATTTCTTCCTTTAAACTTAGTTCTAGTGTTGCATGCTTAGAAAGCAAGATCTTGTGGTAGTAAAATAATGCACTTAAAGTCATTGCATGCAAGTAAATGTGGTTTGGATATGAAGAATGGGTTAAGAAGAAATTATGAGCATGTTGTAGCCTAAAAACCACCTTAGAATTGTTAAGTGAATTGTTGTAAACCTATGGGGCAGAATTTTGGGTGTGAAATCCCTTTGAATTGTTGGATTGAGTGAGCCTTAAAGGTGGTGTTTTGATGATAAATTCGGCCTTGAGAAAGGTGGCAAAGTGAGTAGAAACAAAGGAAATGCTGCCCAATTTTCCTTAGAATTTAGTGACTTTGAACTTGGATTGTTCTACATTAAGATTAGAGGTTAATAAACGTATCATGACTATTATAGGTTGAAATATTACTTGCGGTAGTTTGGACTTGGCAAGTGGATTGACCAAAAAGGTATGTGAAGTTTTTCTATCTCTTGAGCATGAATAGATAAAACTATGTAGTACGGTAGACGTACATGATTTAGTATTCTTACTTGTTTTGAGTATAAAATGACTTGTTTCGTTTTAAGAATGTATAAGTCCTGGTTAAGGGAAAGTATGATTTTACTAAAGTATAGAGTTAATATAACAACTTTATGGGAAGTTGGTTTATTAGCTTCATAAAAGGTTAATGAGAAGGGATTTACTCTAAGTAAGATAATTACATGAAGAGGCAATTTGATTTAAAGTCATCAATTGCCCAAAGACTTTTATCTATAAAGAAGAGTCACTTTTGAAAGAGATGAGGTATGTAGTACTTGGGTTAAATTCCCGGTTTTCTTTTATTTAAAGATATGGTGAAGTGCCTTAAATAAACTAAAATGAGAGAGTATATGAACAAGACTAAAAGAAGTTATGAGTTTGCTTAACTTATTTATGATATGATGACAGTTTGAGATAGGGTAAGAGTATGTCTGAGGGGCAAGCCCCAAGATCGTCATACCACCTCCTTCAGTGTAAGAGTATGTCTGAGGGGCCAGCCCCAAGATCGTCATACCATCTGCTTCAGTGTAAGAGTATATCTGAGGGGCAGATCCAAGATCGTTATACCATCTGCACGATAAGAGTATATCCGAGGGCAAGCCCCAAGATCGTTATACCATCCGCTCCGGTGTAAGAGTATATCCGAGTACACCCAAGATCGTTATACCATCTGCTTTGGGGTAAGAGTATATCCGAGAAAGTCCCCAAGATCGTTATACCACGCTCCGTGGATTTGCTACCCGTGATGCGAGGAATACCTCACGCGAGTCCCATGGGCTTATGCGGGTGAAATAGTCCCGTGCGGAGTGCAGTAGATGCGAGGAGTACCTCGTGCGGTCCACGGGACCGTGCGGGTGAAATAGTCCCGAGTAGGATGGTTTCTTTTTGATACTACGGGCAGGTACCTGTTTTGATCATGAGCCTCCAATTTTAAGCAGTATTAAATATGTATATATATACATGTCACTCTCATTGTTAGTAAGGCACAGTAAAATGTATTTTATTGTCTTCCATGACTCCAGCTTGCTTTTAGACTGATGATATCATATGACCGTATTTGTCCCGCTTTACATACGTGGTACATCTTGTGTAATCGACCCCTTCCTGGCCGCGTCATGCCGCAGGGTAAGCGATTGAGGATCCTCGTTCTAGGATCACTATTCCTGTCGAAGCTCCATTCTCCTAAGCTTATTTATTGGTATGGATATTTCACGATGCTATAGGTACTTTGTATACTCGGGGTATGGCGGGCCTTGTCCCGCCACTTGTTATCCTTAAGTGCGTGGCCACCCATGTGTTTTGGGCTATAAGAACCGGTTGTACTATTATACTTTTGTTAAGTATGTTTTATGGAAAGCTACCAATGACGGTGATGTTACTTTGTATGCGTATGTGTTGTGTATGTTCCGCTGCTATTCTCTGACATATACCTGACAGGGTACCCCGGTAGGGTACTAGTCGCGGCCCCGGGGTTGGGTCGTGACAGGCTAGGTGGTTCAAACTTAGCTAACATTTGAAACATGGATATGCAGAATACACATGGACGGGATACTCAATATAGCATTGTAACACAGTTCTATATCAATTTTCTTAAGTTCTTGGGAGTCTAATTCTCATACAGTATATGTTGAGATGCAGGGCAGACCATTTAACATGGTTCAAATCTATAAGAGAAAAAAATATATATAATATGATTGTGATTGATAATGAGACTAGGGTATGAAACAAGAAACACATATAACTAAAGGAGTGTCATATCATATATTCACATGAGATGGATAAGTAGCTACTCAGAGCAATAACTCAAAGGCGTATGATAATTCAGGCCAAGCTGACCATCTGGACTCATATTCTGGCCATATGTTGGGCAGTAATCATATTTTGGAAAAATATAAAATCAGTTAAACACTCAGTCGTATCCATGATGTACAAACTGGGCATGGGACAAAGATGCTACAAACTGTTGTGGAGATGTTTTATAATAGAAATAAATGGGACAACTACGCAACCTGTTTCATCAGGCCACTGATTCTCAAACATGTTAACATATTAACCAACTAACAAGTCGCGACTAATAAAATGAAATACCCATTAGAAGGATAAAACCTATAAAAGATCTCATCGAGGTAGACATAACTTCATATTCCCTGAACCCCAAACAGGATCAAACAACATTCAGAAATTAACTTTTCCACACACAAGACTTTTTATCCCACTTTTACGATACTAAATTCATTATCGCAAGCTTGAAGTTTTGCTATTAAAGACCCAAGGTTGACGTTTATTCTATATTACCCTTAAATCGAAAAAATGACATGTACACAAATTACTAACACATTATGCATGATGCTTATCCAATCTATATCATGCTTACACTATACCAATACCAATATCAATACAACCTACATCACAAATACTTGCAGAAACCAATATTACAAGGATAAAACAGTCCACACCGATATCACATTTAAATGCTAGTAGAAGCGGTAACATGAACAAACATGGCTAAATATGATTAATCCGCATAATACACATAAAAGGCCACATAACATGGAAATGAACTAGAGTCGAGAGGAAGTTGGGTTTACCTTCTCCGGGCAGCGAACCGAGGCAGCGTATCAAGTCGTCGGTCTGCTCGGAGGTTTTATGTTGTGCGATTGAAGAAGAGTGATGTCTTAGTGTTTGAACTGCTGGTTCTCTAACGAAAGGGAAAGGGGTTCTCTCGGGTTCGAAAGCTTTTGTCGATTCGATCTTTATGCATGCACTGGTTTGCCCTAACCGATCGATGGATCGCTTCTATAAGTCTAACTTCAATGATTCTTGCCTATTTTTCTCTCGTTTACGGATTCGTAAGGTGTTACGCTCGACCATCGATGATGCCTATTGCATGTATAAGAGGGTTAATTTATAGTCTCGATTTGGTTCTAAGTTTGGTATGGATCTTAAGGTTATGGTAAGGAACTGATTTTGGAAGGATTTCGTTTAGGATTCGTCCGCTGAGCGTGTAAGGTAAACGATTCCGCATGATTCCAGGGATTTTGGGGAATGACTTGTGGGAGATTTGAGATCGATTTCCTAAGATTTGGGACTGATTTCGTGCGATTTGGTTAAGATTTTGAAAGGTATCTTGTGCGATTTTGTTGCTGATTTGGTAAGGGAAAGCTGGCTAGGGTGTGTGGATAAAGGAAAGCCGCCGTATTCTCAGGCGAGAATCTCGCGCGATCGCTTTCTAGGGTTGCGTTTGTGAGGGAGACGATGAGGCCTGCGTTTGAAGACGGTGAAATTGTGGGCGACGCGGTGATAAGAAATAAAGTGGGTCTGCTGGGCTTGCGGGTTTGGGCTGGGGATGTGTTGGGCTGCGGGTTGTTTAAAGGAAGGGAGGGCTGAGCGATTTTTTTAAAGGGTATTAGAGTTGGGCTAAATCAGGAGGGGAGGTGAATGAAATTAAGGGGTATTAGTTTTAGGAATTAGTTTTTTTAGGTGTTAGGTATTTAATTAGTGGTAAGTTATTAGTTAATTAATGGTAAATTAATAAATTATTTAGGTGCTTTATTAGTCTAAGTTTAGATTTTAAATTGTTATAATAATAAATGCGGGTGTGCTATTTAATTAGTGTTTATAAAGTGATGTCGTTATTAAGACTTATTAAATAAAAATTAGGACTTCTTAATTAATTTTTTTTTATGAATGCTATTATTAAAACGCGTATGTTAGATTATTAATTTACGTATTTATTGTTATTTAAGAATTATGACATGGCTTTAAAATTAATAAATATGGGCGCGAGACTCTAAGTGCGTAAGACGCGGTGCCATTATTAAATTATTTATTTATTTATGTCTGTATTAATTTTTTTTATTGCTGCATTTTATTATTTAAGAATTGTTGAAAATTAGTGTAATTTTATAGTTAATGACTGGACGGGATGGTCAAAATTGGGTGTCAACAGTTGTCCCTCTTTGTATGGAGATGATGGAAGAATCTTCGGACAAAGACGTTGACTCATAACCAATTTTGTCTCGATCCTCAGAATTGAAAGGTTTGGGAAAAAGACAAGGCTGATGCAAAATTTAAAATTGTCCCAGTGTCGAGTTATGACGACACTGGGCTACCATGGTCAAAATACCAAGGAGGGATAACGCGGGCTCAAATTTGTCCCGAGGTCGAGTTATGACGACACTGGGCTATGGTGTAAAAATAAAAATAAAAGTAATCGGTTTGAACTCGTGCATCGCTATGGCTTATGGTCCGGGTTTTATGGTGATGTGAGCGAGTGGACCGACGCTGAGGCCGCTTCGCCATTCATTGGGAAGGTTGGCCCCAACAAATTGCCCTGTCAGAAGAGAAAATCCACGTTGTGCTCGCTTCCCGCATGCTAAGACTTGAACAAACGGTTAGTGCATAAATCATAAAACAAAATAATGTAAGAATGTAAATTTTGTGTTGTGGTTGTAGTCAAATCGTATATGAAATGATGTGATGATACGCCGCCTCGTATAGACGAGATGCGATGACGCCTGCTGGCGTTATCGTCGCACATGTCGCTTATGGGCGGAATCATCTTGTATGGACGAAATGCAAATGACTCCTTGTGTGGGCGTTCTCGGCTTGTATGGACGAAATGCATAAAACGCCTAGTATGGGCGTTTCGCTTGTATGGACGAAATGCAAATGATGTCTCCAAGGTTTAGATAAAAATTATTCTATATGTGGAGTTGTGTCGCAATTCATGCGTAATCAAAACCAGATGAAATAATTAAAGTGTAAATGATGTAACTGTGGTTTTGCAAGATGTATTTGATGTAGACTTGTTGCAGCGAGCGAACTGGCTGTGTTGCTATTGGCGTCGTTTTCGACTTGGCGCCGTTTCTGACTTGTTGTCGCTTTTGGACTTGTTGTGTTGATGACGTCGTTGTGTTGTCACGCCTTATAGACTAAAGCTCGAAGGAGTTAGTGCATAACCGCTAAGACGATAATAATAAAGCATGAAACGAAAATGCAGCTTTGAGAACGTAAAAATCGCCCCGCAGACGTGATATGTTGACGATGGCGCCGTTGGCGCCGCTTTCTGACTTGGCGTCGCTTTCGACTTGTCGCCGCTTTCGGACTTGTCGTCGCTTTCGGACTTAGCGCCGCTTTCGACGTGGCGTCGCTTTCTGACTTAGCCGCTTTCGGACTTAGCCGCTTTCGGACGTGGCGTCGCTTTCGGACTTAGCGTCGTTTTGGACGTGGCGTCGCTTTCGGACGCGAGTCGCTTTCGGACTGAGTCGCCGACCGACGCCGTTTTTGACGCGTGTCGCTTCGGACTTAGCGCCGCTTTCGACGCGAGTCGCCGACCGAGTCGTTTCCGACTCGACGCCGTTGGACGTGGTGTCGCTTTGGACGTGGCGTCGCTTTCGGACGCGAGTCGTTTCGGACCGAGTCGCTTTCGACTCGACGCCGTTGACGTGGTGTCGCTTTCGAACTTGGTGTCGTCGCTTGACTTGGTGTCGCTTTCGACTTGGCGCCGCTTTCGGACGAAATGCAGACGTCGTTGTATGGACGAAATGTGGATGTCACGTCAGATGGACGAAATGCGATGTTAACGCCGTCAGATGGACGAAATGTAGATGTTCGTCGTTGTATGGACGAAATGTAGATGTTGTTTTGGAATGTTATTGTCCTCCTCGCCTCGCTGACCGCAACATTCACTCAAAGAAAATTGTGAGTTCGGGAGGGTGGCCGATTTGTGTGGCTCTTGATATTTGCACGCCGTTGTCTCGTCTGACCATGTAACCCCGTCGATTTCGAGTCTCGGTCGAAATCATTTGTTGAAAATATTCTATCTTGAGAAAATACTAGTAGGAAATTATGTCGATTTTTGAATAGCGACATGTTATGAAACAGAGCGAGCATCCTTATCTGAAATCGGCGTATATTCTCTCATACTCTCGGTGCTCACGCCACAGCTTTCTTTTAAAATTTTGTCCCGCTGGGACATGGAACCCTTCACGTAAATTGACCATGTCCATTGATGTCATTTGTAGTAAAGTCCTTAAAATTGTCCCGCTTATGTCGATCTTTCAAGCATACGGATCATATTTGTCAATGTCCTTTCGTGGCGAAGTCCTTAAAAATTGTCCCAGTTTTGACTGACGAAACTGAGTCGGATATATATCGTCGCCTGGACATAATGCTGATAACGTCGTTGTCGACGTCGCCTTCTCGTAGAATAAATGCTCCGCAAGCTAAGCTTCGAGAAAACGTTAGTGTATACCGCTTAAACAAAATGATAAATATATACGAAGTGCAATTTTATGGGTAGAGATGTCGCCCCGATATGCCGATGAATATCGAGATGTTGTCTTGCACGGATCGATTTAATTGCCATAGTGCCCTTGTTGTGTGCGTGGGTTGCAACTTTGACTTTATGTTCGAGCTGATGCGCTATAATTTGTTGCAGGATTTGAACTCTGATTGTTGATGTTTGTCTGCTTCTGCTATTTCTGAAGAATTTTGTTGTATTTTCTGCTTCTGCTAGTATGCAGAACTTTGTTGTACCTTCGCTAATATGAAGGACTCGCGCCAAAGAAAAATTTGTGAGTTTGGCGGGGGCGTTGATTCGCGTTGACTTTGTAGTTTTGACTCTTGATGTCGACGTCTGCTTGTTTGGGACTCATAACCCCGCTGGTTTCCTACCTTGTCCCGGTTGCCAGTGCGGTGTTGGCCCGGCGGGTCTCAATGGAGTTGCTTGTATGTTATGTGCATTCTCGTTATTTTCAGAACGAAGGGAAAGTTTCCTAATGGTGTGACCGAAGCCGATTTAGGCCGCCTACGTATCCCCATGAGGGAATCAGGTCATGACGTAGTTCATTACAAGCGAATATTGGGTGAAATTAAAAATTTCTAACGCGACCGAGGCCGATGTGGCCGCCACGATCCGCCAAGGGAATCAGTCGAACGTAGTTCCAATTACAAGCGCGAGAAATTGGGATTTTGTAAAAGCGGACCGGCCGATGGCCGCCACGTATCCGCCAAGGGAATCGTGTCTAACGTAGTTCCAATTATTACATATAAAGGGCAAAATGCATTAAACTAACTATCTCGTGACTCCTACGGACGAGGCGCGGGCGCGAGTCCACTTCTTCGCTTCGTGTCTTAGAGGCGGTCTTCACGGATCATACCGATCACATTGTATTTATGTTTCCTTTTCAAAGAACGAAGACTTTAGAGCCCTTCCACGCAGCTCAGATCTTCTTCTTTGATTTCTCGGTGCATGTTTTGATGAATGACCGATTCAGCGCAATGTGCTCTAGCCAAGGGCATTTCTCTTCCTTTGGAGATTGATTGATGATTCAACAACGGTCCCTTCCAAACCGCTTTGTTCAACAATCATGTTAACATAAGCATCATCGTGGTTTGGTAAGTGGTTGTTGTTTATATCGGGAGCTTCTTCAAGTTTGATGACTCCATCTTTGATCAATTCCTCGATTTTTTCTTTGAGGGTATAACAATAAGCGAAGTCATGCCCCTCGACAACCGAGTTGTATGAACAATGTTTATTTTTATCGTGCTCGGGAGGTAGGCCCGGGTATTTCCGAATTGGGTGGAGTATTCCTGCAGCCTTTTCACTTCTCATACACTTGGGCTATGGGTTCGCTAAAGGTGTATAGGTTTTGTTGGTTTTCTTCGCATCTACGCGGTTTGGGTCCGCTTTGGTGCGGGTTCGTGATTGTGGTGAGTATTTTAGATATCTTTGGTTGGGTATGGTAAACAGGATATGGGGCGTAGTCGATAATGTGGATTTTGAGTGTTTGGCTATAGTAAGGAGGCGGTGGATTGTGATACACCGATGTTGTTCGCCTATGCTCCCGAATGACCATGATAGAGGTGACGATCTCTTCTCCTCTGTGAGGTACCTCCTGTGGAATCCGACTGCATTGCTCTGCTAGTTGCTTGTAAGGCTGTCAGGTTTGTAATCCTGCCTGTCTTAATGCCATCTTCCACGAAGTCGCCCATTCTTACGACTTCTGCAAAACTTCGCCCAATTACACTGATCATCCTTTCATAATATGTCGCGTCCTTTAACGATCGCACGAGCAATTGGTCATTTCGCTCTCTGCCATTGGAGGTTGGACCTTTGCTGCCTCTGACCGCCACCTTAGGGCGTATTCCCTGAAAGTTTCTGTGGATTTCTTTTCAAGCTTCATAAGATAAAATCTGTCTAGGACAGTGTCAGTGTTGAATCTAAATCTATCCATGAAATCTTGTGCCATGGCATTCCATTGCCCCATTTTCGAGGTCTTGGCACGTACGAAGACAAATCGCGGTTAGACTCGATGAATAGCCATGATGATTGCACGATTTTTACCAACTCCAATCAATTTATCGCAATATGACCTTAGATGAGCTCGAGGATTCCCTTTCCATCGAACATGTCAAATTTGGGCACCTTGTACTGCGTGTAATTCAACGTCAGGGTGCATACATAAGTTTTCATATTCCAAACCTTCTTCCCATTTGTTCATTTGAATGCTTTTGAATGCCTCTTTCAAACTACGGATTTCTTTTGCCATATTTTCATCAGCTCTGGCTCGAGTCTGCCGCTCCATTTCCTTGTATTGATTTGTCTCTTGAGAGGATGTATGCATAATAAATGGTTGGCTTTCGATCGGATGTGCTAATCCCTCATATTGTTTGTGTGTCATCTGCTCGTATTGGGTGGCTTGGCAATTTGGGTTGAGTGGGGAGATATAAGTAGGTGGAGGTTGAGATGTGTATGTAGTGAACGGATCATTTTGGAGGTCGGTCTGCAAATTGACCGGGCGAGTGACATTTTGGTGTGAGCTGGTATGTTGCGGCTCGCGGGAGCTTTGGGGAAATGGAGGCTCAAGGGCTTGTGACACGATTGCATTTGTCCCTTGCTCTGGGAGTGGTGCATTCAAGCTAATAGACATGTTTGTGATATTTCGGAGCCTTTCTATTTCGGCTTGCATGATTTCCATTTGCTGCAATAGTGTGGCGAGGTGTTGATCATTGGTGTTTCTCCTTTCTGACGCCTCTGCATCCTCTACAGGAACGGAGATGAGTCCTAAGTTGTTTCGTCCCGGTGCTTCTGGATTAGTCATTTATTGGATGATTGTGCTTCTACCAGTCAACGCGAATCAACCTTTTGGGGGATAAGCTAAAAATAAACCTTTAACAAATGAAGCAAACCAAGTTAGTATAATATGCAAAAAGTTGCAGACAATATATACTAATAAGCAAATTGTAAATCAAGTGCGTGTTCTAACATGTTTGGGACCTCTTTTAATGCCAGAGGTGGGCCTAAACGCCAGATATGCGAGGTTATGACGGATTTGTCCAAGCCGCCCAACTGTAATGCTTTTGTTGGAAATGGCGACCAAATGACGGTGCACTTTTCCCAATTTTAGCATAACATGATTGGGTTTGGATTTGTCTATCATTGTCACGCCACACATAATATGCCGGTTGGTCGTTGGGTTGAGAAACCCGTCGACAAGTTTGGTGTCTTCCTAATTGTGGTATCAATGCCAAGGATTGACGCACCTAGGTAAATGCATGCATGCCCTAAAATAAAGGGTGGTATAGCTCTATCTTAAGTTTCTAAGATTTGGTTTTTTCTAGACGCAAGGTTCCCGAGCGGACTACTCGAGTGAGAAGGCTACGCGACCACCGGTTGGACCGGATTCTCCGCGCAAAGTACCAACTCTCTTAAATTTGGGTGTTTGAAAGAAATTTGCAGGTGCGCAAAGCACACCCGCGTGTTGTGTGTGATAGTGTGAATTTTCCAGAGTGGAAGAAATATGAGCGGAATGCCAGTTTAAGGAAAGCAGTAAAGCAAGTAGCAATTAAAATAAATAAAACAAAACAAAACACACAAAAATTAAATGCAAAAATAATTGCCAAATAATAACCCTAGGTCTGTTGTGGTTAAGAACCTAAAATCCCCAGCGGAGTCGCCATTCTGTCGCGCCCCATTTTCGGCCGCGACATTTATTTTTATTTTTTTAAGCGAACCTCCTGCTTAAATAAAAATTGTTAGAAAATAAATAACAAAAATGCTAATTGTTTAAAGGAATGTTAAAAATGTTAAAAGGGTTAGTAATGCTAAAGTAGTGCTAAAGATGCTAGGGATTGCTAGGGTGCTTAAAAGTGCTAAAGGGTTCGGGAGTCGCCACCTAATTAGTTTGGGTGAATTAGGACACCTAAATGTTTAACTAGTTTAAAGTAAAACATTAACTCCATTTTAATGGTCTGCTAAACTTAATGAGATTCTGGGTAAGGGTTCTTTATTATCCTAAAGGGAAGGGGTTAGGCACCCTAAAGGATCCGCTAACTTGCGGTTGTCCGTTCAAACCTAGGGTTTATTATCTGAGATGCAATACATGTCTTTGAAAAAGTATTTAAGTAAAAATATAGGAAGTTTTCTTATTAACATAAAATGTGAGATTTAAAACATGTATTATTATATATGCAAAGACGATTTATACTTTTATTAGCATATCATAGTATGCCAAATGTTTAGGAGGTTTTTAATAAAAGAAATAAGGCTTTTATGCAAATGTTAACGAGGGTCTAAAAATGGGTTGGAAATCTAGTAATAAAATGCTAGCGGCGAACAGTTACGAAGATAAATAAAATTTAATAGTTTGGTATGACTTAAGCTACATGTAGTGAGTTTAGAGTAATTAACCTAAAGAGAATTGTTTTCTAATCTAGAGGTTCAGGTTTAGATATTCTAATTATTCTATTAATTAATATAGCGTTAGACAAATAATTTACAATAAGTAAATGAATGGGGCGGGTAGAAAATAATTTAAAGGACTCGAGGAATGGCGATGTCTTCATCGCGCTTGGAATTTCGAGGCAGAGATAAATGCACATAGACGCGGTCTTCATTTGTTGTAGCTCATGATGAGTCTCACGTGAGACTCTTCGCTTTGCTCCGATGCATTTCATGTAAAAATAAAGAAAGATAAGGAGTTAGTATAAAGCGCAACTGTATACAATAATGCAAATGAAGTATTCATATAAACTTAAAATACACATATATTTCGTTACTAGCGGATCTAAGCAAAGTAAAGGATCCAAAATCGCCAAGAATCAAGAATGAAATGTCCAAAAAGAAAGCAATAAACAACAAAATTGGTCCAAATGATTAAAAATCAGTCCAAAAACCAGCAGCCAAGATAGCAAACCATACAACTATCCAGAGGTAGAAATCAATGGTAAGACCCGACAGAACAGGGTTGTACATAAATTTGGAATCAGATATGACTGTATAATGTCCAGAAATTGAGACACACATATACAAGGTTTATTCTTAGTCCCAGACTTGCAAAAAAAACACATATCTCATATGCTTACTGCTAAATTATATCACAGAAGGGCATAATACAAACAGGCTGATTTCTCCCATTATACTCACAAATTTGACATGAAATTTAAACACATATACGATCCGGTTCTTATTTAAAGCAATAGACAGCCCAAGGCCCAAAAGGGGTAGATTTCAGATTTTAGAAGGGAAACAGATTAGATTTATAGCGTCTCAAATTGACTAACATGATTCATATCTTAGACTAGTGCTAAGGGATGACATGGTGCTGGGAAAACATGTAAGATTCACACAATATGAAAGATAAATCTTTTAAACCATATATTCGTACTTAACTAGTAGTAAACTAGTCCTAATTAATTTATGGCAGATTCAGATTTCATATTTCACTTCAAAGGAATGTTAGGCTAGGTGGTTCAAACTTAGCTAACATTTGAAACATGGATATGCAGAATACACATGGACGGGATACTCAATATAGCATTGTAACACAGTTCTATATCAATTTTCTTAAGTTCTTGGGAGTCTAATTCTCATACAGTATATGTTGAGATGCAGGGCAGACCATTTAACATGGTTCAAATCTATAAGAGAAAAAAAAATATATAATATGATTGTGATTGATAATGAGACTAGGATATGAAACAAGAAACACATATAACTAAAGGAGTGTCATATCATATATTCACAGGAGATGGATAAGTAGCTACTCAGAGCAATAACTCAAAGGCGTATGATAATTCAGCCGTCGACCATCCGACTCATATTCGCCATATGTTGGCGAGAATCATATTTTGGAAAATATAAAATCGCTTAAACACTCACCGTATCCATGATGTACAACCGGGCATGGGACAAAGATGCTACAAACTGTGGAGATGTTTTATAATAGAAATAAATGGGACAACTACGCAACCTGTTTCATCAAAGCATCGATTCTCAAATATGTTAACATATTAACCAACTAACAAGTCGCGACTAATAAAATGAAATACCCATTAGAAGGATAAAACCTATAAAAGATCTCATCGAGGTAGACATAACTTCATATTCCCTGAACCCCAAACAGGATCAAACAACATTCAGAAATTAACTTTTCCACACACAAGACTTTTTATCCCACTTTTACGATACTAAATTCATTATCGCAAGCTTGAAGTTTTGCTATTAAAGACCCAAGGTTGACGTTTATTCTATATTACCCTTAAATCGAAAAAATGACATGTACACAAATTACTAACACATTATGCATGATGCTTATCCAATCTATATCATGCTTACACTATACCAATACCAATACCAATACAACCTACATCACAAATACTTGCAGAAACCAATATTACAAGGATAAAACAGTCCACACCGATATCACATTTAAATGCTAGTAGAAGCGGTAACATGAACAAACATGGCTAAATATGATTAATCCGCATAATACACATAAAAGGCCACATAACATGGAAATGAACTAGAGTCGAGAGGAAGTTGGGTTTACCTTCTCCGGGCAGCGAACCGAGGCAGCGTATCAAGTCGTCGGTCTGCTCGGAGGTTTTATGCTGTGCGATTGAAGAAGAGTGATGGCTTAGTGTTTGAACTGCTGGTTCTCGAACGAAAGGGAAAGGGGTTCTCTCGGGTTCGAAAGCTTTTGTCGATTCGATCTTTATGCATGCACTGGTTTGCCCTAACCGATCGATTGGACTGCTCTATAAGTCTAACTTCGAATGATTCTTGCCTATTTTTCTCTCAGTTTCTGGATTCAGAAAGGTGTTCCGTTTCTGGACCATCGATGATGCCTATTGCATGTATAAGAGGGTTAATTTATAGTCTCGATTTGGTTCTAAGTTTGGTATGGATCTTAAGGTTATGGTAAGGAACTGATTTTGGAAGGATTTCGTTTAGGATTCGTGCTGCTTGAACAGGTAAGGTAAACGATTCCGCATGATTCCAGGGATTTTGGGGAATGACTTGTGGGAGATTTGAGATCGATTTCCTAAGATTTGGGACTGATTTCGTGCGATTTGGTTAAGATTTTGAAAGGTATCTTGTGCGATTTTGTTCGATTTCGTAAGGAAAGTGGGGTGTGTGGATAGGAAAGCCACGATTCTCGCGAGAATCTCGCGCGATCAAGCTTTCAGGGTTGCGTTTGTGAGGAGACGATGAGGCCTGCGTTTGAAGGCGGTGAGGCCGCGCGACGCGGTGATAAGGAAATAAGTGGTCTGGGTCTGGCTTGGGTTTGGGCTGGGATGTGTTGAATGGGTTGTTTAAAGGAAGGGAGTGGTGAGCGATTTTTAAAGGGTATTAGATTTGGGCTAAATCAGGAGGGGAGGTGAATCAAATTAAGGGGTATTAGTTTTAGGAATTAGTTTTTTTAGGTGTTAGGTATTTAATTAGTGGTAAGTTATTAGTTAATTAATGGTAAATTAATAAATTATTTAGGTGCTTTATTAGTCTAAGTTTAGATTTTAAATTGTTATAATAATAAATGCGGGTGTGCTATTTAATTAGTGTTTATAAAGTGATGTCGTTATTAAGACTTATTAAATAAAAATTAGGACTTCTTAATTAATTTTTTTTTATGAATGCTATTATTAAAACGCGTATGTTAGATTATTAATTTACGTATTTATTGTTATTTAAGAATTATGACATGGCTTTAAAATTAATAAATATGGGCGCGAGACTCTAAGTGCGTAAGACGCGGTGCCATTATTAAATTATTTATTTATTTATGTCTGTATTAATTTTTTTTATTGCTGCATTTTATTATTTAAGAATTGTTGAAAATTAGTGTAATTTTATAGTTAATGACTGGACGGGAGGGTCAAAATTGGGTGTCAACAGTATGTCAACCTATAATATTCACAATACGTCTATTAAGGCCTTACTTCAAACGTAGAATATTATAAGTGTCAAGTCGCTAAATTCTACGGAAAATCGGACAACACCTCCTTTGTTTTTACTAACTTGCCACCTTTTTCAAGGCCGAATACAATAACCAAACACGCCACATTTAAGGCACAATCAAAGCAATTAATCAATAGGGGATTACACGCCTACTAGACGTGTAAAATTCCGCCCCACAAACGATAACAAACTAACACAAACTATAAGTCCAAATTCGGTCACCTTGAGTTCAACAATACCAATTCTTAATCAATTTCCATTTCAATCCAAATTGGTAGCATAACATGATATCAAGTCGCATTTGATTATAATAACCATAATCTTCAAGTAAGTAACATGCGACGATTTCTAATAAACGACCAATTAGTAATCCAATTTTCAAGTGGCTTGTATAACATTTCGGATTTAGCTACAAGCAATCCATAATACTTATAACTTCAACCTATCAACTTCATGCTAGCAACAAGTAAAGCTAACAACAACAATATAAATATGTAATCTTGTAACACCTTTAAAAGACAAGATTATACCTTAACGATTCTTAATCCAACTCCAATCCGTCGCTCCCTAGTAGTTTAGAGCCTCTCCAAGACACTTCAATCCGCTTGTTGAGACCCTTAGAACAACACCAACAATTATCCTTCAAATCTCCAAACAAAACCTAGTAAGACCATTAGGTTTTCGTTTTGCGACTAACCCGTAAACTATCTTTTTCCAAGATTTTTCTATTGAGATGTGTTTACAATACACCTAAGAACCTTGGTTTAAAGTGTGGAGCTAAATGGATCACAAACAAAGATTTTTTTTTTGTGTGGAACCCGAGAGCTCAAGCTCTATGTTCATCCAATTTTTCAAGAAATTTGCTAAGTGTTGGCACTAGTAGTGCTACTAGTAGTAATATAAAGGGTCATGGAGGGACAAGATGCAACCATTTGGGTGGCTAGGATGAAGTCTTACAAAAAAATCAAGACTAATTGACCTTTGACTTAGTCAACATTCTCATGCTGCACAAGTTGCAAGAGTTGTCTTGCAACAAAGGTCCAATGACCTCTTGCCCTTGCATTTCGACCAAGGCATCACATGTAAGGGGTGACACGTGTCGCCTCCCATGGTCATAGTAATGTCGTTTCCGACAATTCCATAATTAGATAAATTTTTATAAGTCTCGGATCTTAACACTTGTGAGTTCTTACGTGCGATCTTAAGACATGTCTCGTAAATACGGTGTAACATTCTTCCCCTTAGAAACATTCGTCCCGAATGTTCTTTCGGAGTCAAACTTAATTAGCGACATAGTTTCCTTTCACAACCCCGACATACCAAAAATGCCACACATGGCCACATAAAAGCATTTAAGCAAAAGAGATACATCAATTAAAACTTGAAAAGTAAGGGAAGATGAATTACCTGAAGGTATAGGAAATAAGTGAGGATACTTCCTCAACATGTCCTCCTCCGCTTCCCAAGTCATCTCCTCCCGGTTATCATTTCTCCACAGGACTTTGACGGAAGCTACATCTTTGGTCATGATGCTGGCGTGGCGATCGAGTATCGCTATGGGACTCTCATACGATAACCCCTCATTGCGGACCTCATGGTAGGAAAACTCATTGGATCTCCGATACACTTCCTCAACATAGAAACATGGAAGACCGGATGTATCGCCTCTAACTCTGATGGTAGATCCAACTCATAGGCAACCTTGCCCACTCTATGGACGATCTGGTAGGGCCCAATGTACCTTGGGTTGAGTTTCCCCTTCTTACCGAATCTCATCACACCGCCATGGGTGGCACCTTGAAGACCCAATCGCTGCACGAAACTCCAAATGCCGACGCCGATTATCCGCATATGACTTCTGCCGACTCTGAGCTGCTAACAGTATCTCCTGGATAAGCTTCACCTTATCCACAGCCTGCTGTACCAAGTCTGGGCCAACTAACTGTACCTCGCCCACGTCGAACCAACCAATCGGCGACCTGCATTTCCGCCCATATAAAGCCTCGTATGGCGCCATCTGTATACTGCAATGGTAGATGTTGTTATAAGCAAACTCCACAAGAGGCAAATGATCCTCCGGCTACCATCGAAATCAATCACGCAGCTCGCGGATATCCTCAGTGTCTGGATAGTACGCTCTGCTGCCGTCGATCGAGGATGAAATGTTGTACTGAGACTCACCTGTGTCCCTAAACCCTTCTGGAAAGACCTCCAGAAGTTAGCCGTAAACTGGGCTCCCCTATCAGATATAATCGACACCGGGACACCGTGCAACCTCACAATCTCTCTGATGTACAATCTGGCATAGTCCTCGGTAACGTCGTCCCGATTTGGAAGGAAATGGGCTGATTTCACGACTGTCAACAATAACCCAAATGGAGTCGTGCTTCCTCCGAGTACGAGGTAACCTGTAACAAAGTCCATGTTGATCATCTCCCACTTCCAAGTCGGAATCTCGATAGGCAATAATCCATGGGCCTCGTGCTCGACCTTAACTCACGGCAATTAGGACATCGCGACAAAACACCACGCGTCCTCTTCAGGCCATCCCACCAATACAAACATCTGAGGTCACGGTACATCTTGGTCGACCCCGGATGAATATAATATCGGGCGCTGTGTGCCTCCCCCAGAATCTGCTGACGAAGTCCTGACACATCGGGAACACACAACCGGCCCTCAAATCTCAGCACCCATCGACGCTACCTCGAATAGACTCTTCTCCTCCCGAAGAGCTGCGTCGATCTGCGTACCAACACTGGGTCCTCAAACTGTCGCCTCTCCACCTCATCAACGATGGAAGACTCGGCAACCTCACGAACCCGTACCCCGCTGTCGTCGGTATCGATCAAACGAACCCCAAGGCTCGCTAATTGGTGGATCTGACGGACCATGTCCTGTCTCTCTGGCTGTACCTCTGACAGGCTCCCCATCGATCTACGACTCAAGGCATCAAGAACTACGTTGGCCTTCCGGATGGTATAGAATATCAACATCATAATCTTTCAACAACTCTAACCACCGTCTCGCCTCAAGTTCACTCCTTTGCCTGAAGATATACTGGAGGCTCTTGTGGTCTGTATAAATATCCACATGAACCCCGTACAAATAATGCCTCCATATCTTCAAGGCATGAATAACCGCGGCCAACTCTAAGTCATGGGTAGGGTAATTCCTCTCATGCTTCCGTAACTGCCGGGAAGCATAGGCTATAACCTTGCCGTGCTGCATAAAAACACACCCTAACCCGATGCGAGGCATCACAATAGATTACGTGCCTAACCCTCGAAGAGTAAGAACCGGAGTTGTAGTCAACCTTTCCTTCAAGAACTCGAAACCCTTCTCGCAAGCCTCGTCGCTGGAACTTGGTGCTACGAGTCGACTAGTCAGCGGTCTTTGAAATCGAAGCAAAGCGCTCCACAAACCTACGATAATAACTGCCGATCTAAGAAATCTGCACCTCGGTCGGAGTAGTAGGTCTCGGCCAAGACTTGATCGCCGATCTTCGCCGTATCTACCCGAACACCATCACCCAATAATATGCCCGGGAATGCCATCGAGGCCAACCAAAACTCACACTTGAGAACTTGGCGAATAATCGCGGCTCGGAGAATCCCAAGTACAATCGCTCGTGATCTGCGTGCTCTGCTCTGTCGGTGAATACACCAGATGTCATCAATGAATACAATCACAAATGTATCCAAAATGGCTTGAACACCCGGTTCATCAAATCCATAAATACGGCTGGGCGTTGGTCAAACCGAAAGACATAACCACGAACTCATAGTGCCCATATCGGGTCCCGAATGCGATCTTTGGGATGTCGCCTCTCGAACTCGAACGATGATAACGGACGCAGTATATCTTTGAGAAACACCTCGCACTCTGCAATCGGTCAAACAAATCATCAATCACGGGGAGTACCTATTCTTAATGGTTACCTTATTCATTTGCACTGTAATCAACACATACGCAGCGTCCCATCCTTCTTCTTCACGAACAAAGCGGCGCTCCCGGGAGATACACTAGGCCGATAAAGCCCTTCTCCAAAGAAGTCTTTCAGTGGTCCTTCACTCCTCAACTCGGCGGGTGCCATCACGTATGGCGGAATGGAAAAGGTCGAGTGTCCGCAACGTGTCAATACAAAACTCAATCTCCTCTCGGAGAGGATGCGGAAGATCATCCAGGAACACATCCGAAACTCCTAACCATCGATCGAAGAACTGGCACATCAGCCTCTGTATCAAATACCCGAACCAGATGATAGATGTACCCCTTCTGCACCATCTTCCTAGCCTTGAGGTAAGAAATAAATCTACCCCTCAGCGATGCTGTGTTGCCCCTCCACTCGATAACTGGCTCGCCAGGAAACTAGAACCGAACCAACCTGCCCCTACAGTCAACGTTGGCATAACAAGAAGCCAATCAGTCCATACCCATAATGACATCAAAATCTGTCTTCTCCAGCTCTATCAAGTCTGCACGGGTCTGACGACTGTAAATATAAACCGGACAACCTCTGTACACCCGCTCAGCTAACACCGAATGTCCCATAGGCGTAGCTACCTCAAAAGGCTCTATCGACTCCGGCTCTATCCCGATTCTACCCGCAATAAGAGGGGACACATAGGACAAGGTAGAACCTGGATCTATCAAAGCATAAACATCACGGCTGAAATCGATAATGTACTGTGGCGGCGTCGGGGAAGCCTCACGATCTGGCGGTGGCTAGAGAATATATGCGGTTACGGGGACCGCTAGAATCGAACCACCACCACGACCTCTACCGCGGCTGCCGTCCGTGAGTACCACCTCGGGCGCAACCACGTAAGGAGAAGACCCGAACGGATCATGTCGGTGCCTTTGTACTACCCGTACGCCCTAGGCGGACAATCTCTCCTCAAATGGCCTGTTGGCGCCACGAGTAGCAAGCTCGGCTCTGCGACACTCGCCACAGTGGAACCTACGCATCGAGCACCGAGGTGTGGATGGTCCCGTCGGTGACGGTTCTGCCTCGCGAAATCCGAAGTCCGGAGCCACGACACTGCTCACACCGACTGGCCTCGGACCTCTTGCGGAAAACGCGAAGGAGCACTCTGTCTTTGGTGGAAAGTGGACACAGTGCTGCTGAAATTTGTCGCCTCAGCGCCACGAGACCACGATGTCCACAGCCTCTTGGTGGCTGAGTCAATCTGGTCCTCTCTCTCTCTATCCTCTATCCCCTGCGCATAGGCCTGCATCCGGGTGATGTCCATACCGGGCTGAAGAGCCACACCCAAGCATGTGGTAATCATATGACGGTCAAGCCCCATCACATAACGATGAACCCTATCCGCCATGTCATTACAATAGTATGCGTATGCCGCCAGCGATCAAACTCAGCTATACTCCCAGCGGTCCTCCGTTACGCCTCAAAGTCAAGAATCATCTGCGGGCTCTCCTCATCTCGGGAGGCAAAAGTGATCCATGAAGGCCTCAGAACTCCTCCTAAATTTGGAAGAGCATCATCACCTCGAAAGCAACCACGACTCAAACCGGTTCAACGCAATATCGCGCAAACCGGTAGAGGCTAGCGTATGCACTTCGGTCTCTGAAGCCCTAAGAACTGCATGGTCTGCTGTAGGCCGAATGAACTCATGCGGATCCTCATCGACCTCGAACCATAAAACTCGTGGATGACATCCCGGAAAATCCCTAATCCATGGCCCATCGGCTCAGGGTGGTGCCGCTCACTGTCGTATTGCCGGCTACTATCTTGGTCAATAACCGAATCCGCTCCCGTAGTCTCTATACTCGGCGGTGGTGAGGCTGGAGAGTGCACGAACCTCTGGAGCTCTTGCCGCTCTCGGCTCTCTAAAATCGCAGCGTGGCTGAACTCGCCGACCGCCACTACCTCGGGCATAGTGCGTGCTCGAGCCTGTAACCTCTCGAGCACCATTATGACTCTGCTCTTTGCCTTGCCGCCACGGGCCTGGTAGCCTTCGTGGAGGCATAGCTGTTTCATAAGAAGAGGTCGAGAGGATTCAACCTAATAAGACGGCTCTAATGCGATCTCGGAGAGAAGAATGGAAACCAATCCTAAATGTCCTGCGACCTCACGATTATAGATGTGGTGCACAACACACCGATAATCAAGACTACTGTAACACGGTGCAGACACTTTCCGAGGACTAATCGCTCGATACCACTTTTGTCACGACCCGACCGGGCGCGGCCGTGCCCTACAGGCACCTCGTTCGTATACATCGAGAGAATAGCGGCGGAACATACACAACATAAACACGTGTGTAAATAATAAACATCACAAAGCTGGCCGATAAAGTCGCTTCCATAATATAATCATAATCAAAAGTACAACTTAGTTCTTACACCAACCACATATGTGAATACGCACTTAGGAATAATAAGCGTGGCGGGACGGGGCCCGCCATACCCTGAATGTACATAAATCTACTACATCGTGGAAGATCGTACTAAAAGAAAGACAATCCTCCGAGAATGGAGCTTAGGCGTCGATAAGTGATCTAAGTGTGAGGATCCACCACCTTACCCTTCCTGCGGCGTGAACGCGGCGAGGAGGATCGTTACACAATATGTACTAAGTATGTAAAGCGGAAATGCGTAATTACAACATAAGTTTAAAACAAAGCGGGAGACATGTATGATACGAATTACGATGCTGCGGTGCCTTACTAACAATGAGAGTAAATCAAAGGAATACGTCTAACATCACAATAGGAGACTCGATCAAATCATGGGTAGCGAACCCATAGAAGCAGTGGTATAACGTCTTGGGGTTCTTACCGCCATTTATACTCTTACCACAGGCGGGTGGTATAACGTCTTGGGGTTTGCCTCATTTATACTCTTACCTGGAAAAGGTAATAAAGCAGTGGTATAACGTCTTGAGGTTTACCCTTCATTTATACTCTTATCCTGGAGAAGGTGGTATAGCGTCTTGGGGGTTTACCCCTCACTTATACTCTTACCCTATCTCAACCGGCCATCATACAATAAATAAGCAAGTTAGAAATCCCCCTAACTTCTTATTAGTCTTATTCGTCTACACTCTCATTTTAGTTTACTTAAGGCACTAACAGGTCTTTTATAAAAATCCGGGAATTTAACCCAAAGTACTACGTACTTCAACCTTTTAAAAAATGACTCATTTTCATATAGAACTTCCAAGATACTATAAACCGTAGTATCAAGTCAAAATCTCTTTTCAAGACAAGTCACAATACCTTTAGACATAAAGTTAGGTTTCTAAAATCAAGTGACTCCTTTTATTATAAAACCTTAGGCAATTGATGCCTTAAAATCAAATTGCCTTTTCATTAGAACAAGTCATTTATCTTTCCATAAAGCAAATATAACCAACTCCCCATAAAGTCGTTATATTCACTTTATACCTTAGCCAAATACAATTTCCTATCCAAGGGACTTATACGTTTAAAACGGAACAAGTATCACATACTTTAAAACTCTTCAAGTCCCTTAACTTTAATAAAACATTAGACATCCTTAGTACTTTCAAAGAAGTGAGTTAATATCCTAACTCACCCGACTTGGCCATTCAATAAACTAGTAAAGGATATCAAGCTTTTGTACGTCTACCGTACTATATACGTGTAACTAGTCATGCTCAAAGGATAGGAAAAGTTCTACATACCTCGCCGGGTCAAACCACTTGCCAAGTACAAAGTCCCGCCCGTAGTATGTCAACCTATAATATTCACAATACGTCTATTAAGGCCTTACTTCAAACGTAGAATATTATAAGTGTCAAGTCGCTAAATTCTACGGAAAATCGGACAGCACCTCCTTTGTTTTTACTAACTTGCCACCTTTTTCAAGGTCGAATACAATAACCAAACACGCCACATTTAAGGCACAATCAAAGCAATTAATCAATAGGGGATTACACGCCTACTAGACGTGTAAAATTCCGCCCCACAAACGATAACAAACTAACACAAACTATAAGTCCAAATTCGGCCACCTTGAGTTCAACAATACCAATTCTTAACCAATTTCCATTTCAATCCAAATTGGTAGCATAACATGATATCAAGTCGCATTTGATTATAATAACCATAATCTTCAAGTAAGTAACATGCGACGATTTCTAATAAACGACCAATTAGTAATCCAATTTTCAAGTGGCTTGTATAACATTTGGTTAGCTACAAGCAATCCATAATACTTATAACTTCAACCTATCAACTTCATGCTAGCAACAAGTAAAGCTAACAACAATATAAATATGTAATCTTGTAACACCTTTAAAAGACAAGATTATACCTTAACGATTCTTAATCCAACTCAATCCAAGTCGCTCCTTAGTAGTTTAGAGCCTCTCCAAGACACTTCAATCCGCCATTGAGACCTTAGAACAACACCAACAATTATCCTTCAAATCTCCAAACAAAACCTAGTAAGACCATTAGGTTTTCGTTTTCATGACTAACCCGTAAACTATCTTTTTCCAAGATTTTTCTATTGAGATGTGTTCTGATACACCTAAGAACCTTGGTTTAAAGTGTGGAGCTAAATGGATCACAAACAAAGATTTTTTTGTGTGGAACCAGAGCTCAAGCTCTATGTTCATCCAATTTTTCAAGAAATTTGCTAAGTGTTGGCACTAGTAGTGCTACTAGTAGTAATATAAAAGGGTCATGGAGGACAAGATGCAACCATTTGGGTGGCTAGGATGAAGTCTTACAAAAAATCAAGACTAATTGACCTTTGACTTAGTCAACATTCTCATCTTTGCACAAGTTGCAAGACTTGTCTTGCAACAAAGGTCAATGACCCTCTTGCGCCTTGCACATTTCGACCAAGGCATCACATGGGGGTGACACGTGTCGCCCTCCCATTGGTCATAGTAATATGTTTTCCGACAATTCCATAATTCCGATAAATTTTTATAAGTCTCAGATCTTAACACTTGTGAGTTCTTACGTACGATCTTAAGACATGTCCTATAAATACGGGGTGTAACTTTCAGATATAACGGCGTTACTGATGATGCCGTCAGATTGATGCTCTTTCCCTTCTCACTCAGGGATAGAGCAAAAGTATGGTTGAATTCCCTGTCGGCCGATTCGATTTTTACATGGCACGGTGACGTAAATTCCTAGCCAAGTTTTCCCGTAAAGCAAAAACCGAGAGGAGTTGAACAACTTCTACCGCGGATGGAGAGTCCTTATATGAAGCTTGGGAAAAGTTCAAAGATCTACAGAGAAAGTGCCCACACCATTGCATTGAGTTGTGGAATTTGGTCCACATCTTCTACAACGGCTAGCAAAGACAACGTAACCATTATAGATGCAAGGCGGTGGAGCATTCATGAGGAAAAGCGACCACGACGCTCATGAGTTATTAGAAGATATGGCCACTAACAACCATGTCACAGAAGAGAGGTCGACAAGTGGGAGAAGAACAGTGGGAGTCCACGAAATAGATACTATTGTTGCCTTGAATGCCCAAGTGGTCCTTTTAGCGAAACAGTTGCAGCAACATACAGTGTCAGTAAATGCGGTGCAGATGCCTAAAAGCTGTGAGATATGTGGTGGCCCACATACATTTGATAGGTGTCCTTCAGCTGATCCCAAACAATATACCAATGGAGCAGGCAGAGTGTCAGGCCATATGAAATTATCAGAGGCAACAGAACAACCCCTACTCCAACACTTATAATCCAGGGTGGAGGAACCACCCAAATTTCTCATGGAGAGGAGACCAGGGGCCGCAGAACCAGCACCAGAACCTGCAGAACCAATACCAAGGGCAACAGAATCAATACTGGGGCGCGGAACCAATACAGGCGATGCAGAACAGCAGAACGAATCGGCCGCTTCATTCAAGCTCGCGGCCTCAGCGATTCAATGCACCGGTTGAAGAAAAGCGAGCGAGTGGCGGTAGCGGCGCACGCCAATGCCTGCACCCGATTCATGCGAAGCTAGATCCTCGTTCAGGAACTTGAAAACACAAGTGGGTCAGCTAGCAAAGCAGGCAAACAACAGGCTACAGGGGACATTGCCAAACAATACAGAGGTAAATCCAGGAAGCGATGTCGAGCGGTGCGATTGAAAGTGGAAAGACAGTTGGAAGCGCGAACACCTCGGCCCGATGGTTGAGAAGAAGCGAGTTAGAAAAAGAGAAGGTGATTGAGCCCGGCCAGTAGTAGAAAACTCCGCAGAATGAGTATACAGAAGATCCCTTCCCAGAGACTACAATGAAAGGCGGTTGATAAACAATTCTCCAATTTTTGGAGACATTTAGGAAAATGCGTATCAACATACCTTTCATAGAAGCATTAGAGCAGATGCCCTCTTATTTCAAGTTTATGAAGGAGATCTTGGGGAAAAAGAAGAAGCTGGCGGAATATGAGATAGTAGCACTAACATAAGAGTGTAGTGCTATCTTGCAGAAGAAGTCGCCACCAAAACTAAAGGATCCTGGGAGCTTTACACTACCTTGCACAATGGGCATGGTGACTTACAGAGCTTTATGTGATTTAGGGCGAGTATAAATCGATGCCGCTTCGGTATTTAAAAGATTCGAGTTCAGTGAGGCCAAACCAACCACGATAAGCTGCTGGCCCGCGGCGGGGCGATGGTTCATCCAAGAGGCAAGATTGAGGACGTAATTGTGAAAGTAGGAAAATTATTCTTTCCTGCAGACTTCCTCATTCTTGATATGGAAGAAGATGCGGAAATCCCTATCATATTGGGGAGGCCATTCCTAGCAACGGGGAGAGCTTTGATTGATGTTGAAAGAGGAGAGTTAACATTAAGGGTGGAGAATGAAGAAATGGTGTTTAAAGTTTTTAAACACGTCATTGAGCCACCAACCATGAGTGGGTGCTTTGCAATCAGCACCATCAAACCCCCTTGCGAGCCAATACAAGTCAACCAAAGAGAGATGAGCCCAAGAAAGCAGGCATGGTTTGCCGAAATTCCACTAAAGGAGGTATGTGTTCCTGAACTCCCCCTTACTGATAATGCTAAGAAGAAAAGAAGAAAAAGAAAACGCAGAATGTGGAGGAAATGGATTTGTTGTGGGGTTAATCACCCTCACATTTATTAAGCTAAGGAGCTTGCGTCCGGCTAAAAGACGTTAAAGACAGCGCTACTTGGGAGGCAACCCAACGTTTTTCAATTATGTTATTTCAATTCTTGTCTTTAGATTATTTTAATTTCTCCTAGAACAGTCTCACGGTCTTGGGCTCTTGTGTTTGTGTTGTGTTGACAGGTGAAAGCCAAGGATTTGGAAGGCGAAAACCGAAGAGAAGCAAAGGATCTCCAGAAAATCGCCAGAGCGCCGCGGCGCCCAGAAGCAGGGCCGCGGCGCCAAAAAATCAGAAGACGCTCAGAAATCTGAGCGCCACGGCTCCCATTTGCAGGGCCGCGGCGCCACAACGACAAATATGAATTCTGGAAGACACCCTGATCCGAAGACCCTATCGCCAAATCAAACACCAAGAGCTCTCCTCCTCACTAATTCAAAGTATTATCCACCGCCATCACCACCATTTTAGCCAAAGTTTGTAAGTGTCTTAATTCTTTTATTGTCTTTGAGTCTACACATTGGGGACAATGTGTGATTTAAGTTCGGGTGTTTTATTTGTGTCTTGTTGTATTTGTGTCATGTTATGTTTTATTTAAGTTTTTTTTTTATTGTTTTTATGTATTTTTGAGTCACAAATTTTTTTCTTTTTGAGTCATAATTGTCTGTTAAAGATCATGTATGCTGTAGTTGCTAGAAACACCTAGTGAAGTAAGGTGGAATAATGTAACGGAATTGAAGCAACTATCTAAACACTTAGGTTAGATATGCCAAAACTCACAGAATCTGTCTAGTTGGAGTTTCTTGCTTGAATTATGCATGCTAAATGATAAATACTTATGTGTTATGATTGTTTGCTATTTGAGGCGAAATAGTTAGGATATGCATGTTAGGGAGATGACTCAGACATTTCTTTGATAGCCAATTCTTACCATTCTTTTCTATCCAGGACTTTAAAAGTATCCCTAGTCAGCCCATTGAGCCTAAATTTGAAACTTCTTCTTTGACACCCTATATTCCCACAAATTGTACCATAAGTGAAAATATGAAATAGTGGAATACATTGTGTTAAAAAAAGAGACAAAAAGAGTGAATAAATCTGTTGCACCCCAATACAAAAGTAATAAGAAATAGGCAAAAGTCTAAGTTTGGGGGTGCTTGTCATTATTATATACTTCACTCTCCCAAAATAAAAGAGGGAAAAGATAGAATCGAAGTGAAGGAAAGAACAAAAAGAAAAAGGGAAATACTGAAAAGCTGAAGCGCTTATGGTACACGAAATAAGCCTAAATTGCCTATTTTTACCTACCTATACCTAAGCCTACATTGCAACCCTTAAAGTCCTGAAGATCTCTTTTATGCATATCCAGGATTAGTGGAGAATAACAAGTAAGCATGCCATAAGATTTTTGAATTTATATGCATGATTTAGTATATTGACTTCCATTAAAGCATGATGAATATGAGTTTGCGAAATATCTAGCTTAATGTGCTGAAATGTCATGCTATATGTTCCTGCATATTATTTTGCTAACCTTCATGTTTTTCTAGTTAACACTAATGCAGCAAAAGTAATCAATGGCAGTGAGTTTTATTTCTTTCTTTCTATCTTTGCTCGAGGGCGAGCAAATGTTAAGTTTGGGGGTATTTGATCGGTGTATTTTATATACACCTTTTGAGTCAGTTTTAGTTAGTCTTTTGTCCCGTTTTGCACATATAAGTGTCATATTAGGATAATATTCCTTTCTTCTGAGTCAAAGTGGTTAAAATAGCCAAATGACGGAAAAAGAGCTAAAAGAGGGCAAAAGAGGATATTCCAGAGCTAAAAACAGAGAAAGTGGCGACGAGTGAAACCAGCACAGTGCCCGGCTCCTCTGATCGAAGCGAGGCGGCGCCACTATCGAAGAGGCTGCGAAGACTTCGGCGCGCGCTAAAGCGAGCGCGGCGCTAAACATCCGGTGCTACGAAGTTGCGGCCGCGGCTACCGCAGCCAATCGGGCGCGGCGCCAAATCACCCGACGGATTGCGAAGTTCGGCGCGCGCCGACACGAAAAATAAGGTTTTGACGGATTTTGGGCCAGCTGCGAGGAAAAGTTGAGGCGGTTTTACTTATAAAAGGAGAACCCTAGTCAGTTTTTAAGGGTTCCCCTTCTTGCACAACACAAGGCTTCTTGCTTGGAGACTGGAGACCATAGTTTAGTAATTTCTTTTCCTTTTCTTTACTTTATTTCAGTTTTTGTATGATGAACATGGGATTAGTTCTTGTCATGTCAATGGCTAGGAACTAATTCCTCTATAGGGTTTTCCATGTTGAATCTCTAGAAACTTATGTTATGATTTAATGCATGCTTATGGTTATTCTTCTTCTTGTTGAGATCTATCCAATAATTGAATTGAATGCTTGGTAGTTAATTGACAACTAATTATCACTATATGATTTCTAATCAGACTCCGAAAGGGGGGATTGTGAATATGCTGTAAGTTGGGTAGACATTCTTGGATTGAAGATGAAAATACCTCAATTATTTATGTAGCGTTAATGAGAGGCTTAAAAACCTTAATTTTGCGCATTGTGCGTGACGGTTAACTAGGTTCTTGTTCTTAATCCTCCTATAGAGTTATCCTTATCACCGAAAGGTAGGTAAGGTGCAATACTGGGGTTGAGTGTTTATATAACCCTAACGGGAGTATAAAACGATTTAGTGAACCTGCTTTCTCCAAAAGAAGAAGACCATAAGTTATAACATTAATAAGTAGCATAAGCGGATAGTGAGGAGACGTGGAAGCCCTATTCTCATCACAACTGAAGTAAACCTTTATAGTTAAAATAGCTTTTATAATTTTTAGTTATAAACAACAAATCCACATATCAATTTACCAAATAGATACCAAAAAATAGATAGTTGGCAATTGAACCCTAATCCTTGAGGACGATATTCGGTCTTATCAAGACTATACTACTTGTCACGATAACGTGCACTTGCGTTTAAAGTGTGTGCATCTTACCGCGCATCAGTAGGGAGACATAAATCAATAGAGTGCGAATCATATTATTAATGGTGCGGATGATTCTTTCAACTTTACCGTTTTGAGGGGAGGTGTGTGGGCAGGAGAAGCGAAAGACCATGCCATTATTAGTACAAAAATGATGAAACATAGAGTTGTTGAATTCTCGACCATTATCACACTGAAAAGATTTTATACCTTTTTCAAACTGTGTTTGAATGAATGTTCGAAACTCAAGAAATTTGGCAAACACTTCCGATTTAAATTTGAGAGGATACAACTAAACAAAGTGAGAAAAAACATCTAGTAAAATAAGATAGTATTTATGACCGAGAGAACTGGCAACAGATGATGTCCATAAATCGGCATGTATAATATCAAAAGGTGCAAAAGTAACACTAGTAGATAATTTAAACGGAAGACGAGTATGTTTGCCTAAAAAACAAGAAACACTGTTTTGGGCAAGCTTCCCATTACAAGTAATGAAATTATTGCCTCTAAGAAAATTAAAAACTGGGTTCCTGGATGACCAAGCCTATTATGCCATATTGAAGAAGAAATGACCGCTAGAGAGACGGGAGAGCTAGATCTGGCAGCGGAGGTGAGAGTGAATGAATATAGATCCCCCGTGCTATTGCATCTTGTAAGAGGTGTCCCGTATGAATATCATTCACAGTGAAACCAAAAGGGTCAAAATCAACAGAGACAGAACTATTACGAGTGAATTTGTGGATAGAGATTAGATTCTTAATCACATGTGGGGTATATAGGATATTTTTAAGGGGGAATGAATTAAGAGGTGGTGTGTAGGATGTACCATAACCCTTTACTGGAATGCGGTGGCCACTACCAACTGTCACAAATTGAAGATGCTTTAAACCAAACAAGTTGGGAATATTACCTGCAGACCGGGTTAGGTGAGAAGTGGCTCCGGAGTCTATGTACCAGTTGTTGTCAGACTGTTGCATATTGAGACTATTGAAGGTCTGACCTAACTCAACCCCAAAAGCTAGCTTGTAGGGCGAGGATTGTCCAAGTCCATATAAAGAGTCCATTTTCCCTTTCATATCCGATGTGGGACTCTTAACACTCCCCGTACGCCCAGACCTTGTTAACTAAAGCGTGAATAATATAATTTGGGGCCCAACATCGGTGAACAAAGAATTGAAATGAGTCTAGCTCTGATACCATGTAAGATGATATTAATCTCTGTTGGAGAGTTTTCTCATTAATATCAAATATATATATGTGTACAATGTTTATTCCAATTACAATAGAAATCCTAGTCTCGTATACAAGGGGAATCCTAGTTTTACCATAATTATATTTACACAAATATTTTAATTATGGGTGGGAATATTAATTAACTACACCTACACGTTTACAAGAAGTAATGTCTATTTCTCTTTTCCGTTTACAGTCCATATTATTTGTTTTTAAGTTTTGTAAAAATAGTTTTCTTTATAATATATCTTCTCTTAAAACGAGAAGAAACTATAGTAGATTATTAGTAACAGGAAAACAAAATTGAAATTTAGCCATTTTTTAACCTATAGAAAAATATTTAATTAGAATTAAATATTACGTAAATGAGAGAATAAAACTTAGGTGTGTTCAGTAAATAGGTGGAGGCTCTTCAGTCTTTCTATCTCTTGATTAAATTTTAAAATTATTGCATGAATCCAATGATATTTTTCTAGGAAATTAAGCACGTCAAGCGTTATTAAATTCACTAGTATTTGTAATAATTACCGACTGTTTCTTTTGTTCCTTTTTCTTGGGAGCAATCTGCCATCCTGGAACCAACTGAGCTACACCCATGCGGGTCTTTTGTTCCTTTTTCTCACTGTTAGTTTACCCTTGAAGGAAAAATTATTACTGGAATGAAGTACCAACCAGCCATTTTTAGTTTACTGGACATGTGTCCACCATGTTGCTTAAAGGGTGAAACCCATGATTAAATATATTGAAAAACATACTCTCGACAGTTCTTTGCACCAAATATATTTATTTATGACAAGCTTAGTCTAAGCTTGTCATAAAGGAAAGAAGTGTTTTCCACTCTAACATAAGCGTAGTAATTAGCATCTTCACGTCCTCGGGGAGAAAAGAAGAGGAAAATTTATATTCATATTAAAAGGAGGATAATCTGATATTAAATCAATTAATGTAGGGATTGAGAACAAGTCACTAAATATTATTAGAGAATTTATTTGTTGAATTCTATTTATAAAAAATATTACTCTATAAAAGAAATAATATTGTATGGCGAGGAGTATTCATATAATATTATTGGTTGCATGAAAATTAGAAAATCATCGTTAAAATATTATCATATAAAAAATAAAATTATATAACAAAAAATATTCATGATTTCATTCAAATTGAGTATATCAAGAAAGTATGAAATAATATTTTGAATTTGAATTGAGAGATAAAACTTTTAAATTGAAATATCATTTTGCAAATATAGATTTAATAACCTTAAATTGGAAATTAAAAATACATACTCAATCAAACACTTATTTTTTTCATATATAAATTGATATTTGAATTAGTAAATATACATAATGTAATATATGATTAATTTACATAGATATAATTAATGCTTAAGAATATATCTAAAATATAATATAATATATATTAGGGTATTTTGCCAAATGATGAAATGACATAATAGCACCAAACTAATTTAGAAAATATTTTTAATTATATAAAAAATTATTTTACTCTATTTATAATTCATGAAACTTGACTAATTAATTAAAATTGGTGATGGCCAAAATTGAGTGTCAACACTTATAACGTCTGAATGAATTCTTTGTAACAACTAAATTAAATTGTAATAACTATAAATTATTTCTGCAACTTCAACATTAATTCTTGGCATATATAAATAATCCTTTTTGAAATATTCTATCTTTTTCTATGGAATTGTTTTTCTCTTCTTGTTTTCTGGGCAGTCCTCTTGTACAACCTTCAAATTTATAGTCACGAGTGCATATATTTGAAAGTGACTTTGAAATTTTGGATAGCGGTCGGGCATAACGATTTGCATCCCGGTGTGGCCGAATTTGCTTTCAAGGCAATGACTTACCCCAATACAATACTGTTTTGTGATACGTTTTTAAATTATTTTTGTTCAGTATTAATACTGTATTAGTTTCTTACTAATATTTGTTAGTGTTATAATGGTAACCGAAAAATAGAAACAAGGATTAAATAAAGTATTCTTTTTGTCCCAACTTATATGACACACTTTCATTTTTAGTCAGTCACAAAAAAAAGACACATTTCCTCATTTGTCAATAACTTAATTTCAAACTTTACATTTTACGCTTAACTAGATGATCTATATCCACACAAATATTTTTTGCTTGATTTAAAGCACAAGATTAAAAAATCTTCTTTTATTTCTTAAACTTCGTGTTCATTCAAACTACCTCGTATAAATTGGAACAGATGAGTAATTAAAAATGATGAAGATGCGCTAGCTCGCACGCATCTAGTTTACGCATGAGTCATTACTTGCGACAGCATAAAAAAATTCATGTTTGAATAAGTTTGTGATAAATACAGTGGACAACATACAATTGAGATGTTATCAATAATGACAACAATAATTAGTATACTCCCTTTATCTCAATATATTTGATATCTTTGGCTGATTCAAATTATATAAATTTTGATTAATATTTTAAAATATATTTTTTCACTATATTGACTTGAGAAAAATTGTAATTTATAATAGTATTTTTCATATAATTTTGAATATTTAATTTTAAATTTAAAATATAAAATTAATTTAACTTTAAAAAATTTGTTAAGTTAATTTTTTAAAAATATCACATAAATTAAAATAAAAGAAGCACGTAATTAATCAGGAGAGGCATGCCAAATCGCATGCGCCAAGGAAAGACAAGACAGGCTCCACTTCCACGAAAATAGGATTATACTTGAACGCATGTAAGAGTGACATCCAAATGATCATTTCCTAACAAACTTTCACTACACGTCTTAGGGAGGGGAATTTCCCACACGAATAAATTCGTTCCTCACCTGCACACACAATGTGCGACACAATTTAAAAAATAAAGAAAGACTTTTAAAATATGTGGTACAAAGTAAATTTAAAATATTTATGTGATACAAAGTAAATTTAAAATATTTATGTGATACAAAGTAAATTTAAAATATTTATGTGATACAAAGTAAATTTAAAATATTTATGTGGTACAAAGTAAATTTAAGATATTTATGTGATTGCAAATCATTTTATAAATATAAAAATGTTATAATATTAGTTAGAATATTCTAGAATAGTGTCATTAATAGAATAGTGTGTTACATCTTATATTAATGTAGTATCTCTTCATATATGATAGGTAATTATTGTATAGGGAATATTCCTAGCATTATACTAAGGAATACTTATTCTTCCTAGTCATTGTAATTAGTGTATATATTCTTACCTAATGGAAGAAGGATACTTGAGGAAAATAATCTCAAAGTCTTACATGATATCACGAGTTTAAGGAAAAGATCCAAATTTTCTCTCCAAATTTTCGACCTAGGCTACTCCTTGGCCGAAATTGTTCTTCAATTTTTTTAATTTCTTTTGTTTTATCCCTCCATTGTTGAACAACCTTCATCTCAACCAAAATATGTCTGAATCTAAATCCTCTTTTCATCTTGCTCTAGCCATTTCAAACATTAAGACACATATTTCTGTTAAACTGGAGATGGAAATCGTGCATTATGCTTCATGGGCAGAATTATTTAAAATATGTTGTAGGGCTCACAAAGTCCTTCATCATATCATTCCACCAAAAGATGGGAAGGGAAAGGAACCCACGACGGATGCAGACAATGACTTGTGGGATACGCTTGATGCCACAATCCTCGGTTGGATTTATGCAACAATTTCCACGGACTTGTTGTACACCATAATGGAGCCGGATTCAACAGCCATGGCGGTGTGGGACTGCTCAAGAGATATCTTTCAAGATAATCAAAACTCTCGCGATGTTACACTGGAACATGAATTCTCCACCGTTGACATGGCGGATTTTCCCAATGTTTCGGCATATTGTCAACGCCTCAAAGTTGGCGGTCGATGAACGTAGGTTCACCGGTTACTAATAACCGGCTAGTGTTGCAATTGGTTGCTGGTCTCACTGAAGCGTATAACGGAGTGGGAACTCTCATCCGTCAAAGTAACCATTTACCACAGTTCTATCAAGCAAGATCCATGCTTGTATTTGAAGAGTCGGGCTTGATGAAAAAGGCCTCAACTACGTCAAATTCCGCCTTCCTTGCCACCCCTTCGAATGATGGTAATTTTTTTGATCCCTCTCACCAAAATAAGGTACAAAAATGACGTAATAATAATAAAAATAAGGGTGGAAATCGTGGAAATAACAAAGGAGGAGGACATCAGAATTCCGGTGGCGGCGAAAATGGCGGCCCTACCAACTCCGGTGGTGGATAATGGCAGAACAGTGGTGGCAGAATCGGCGCAGAGGGGCGGATGGCGTATGCCACCGGATAAGGCAAGAAAGCCACCGTCCGTAAATCGCTCGGCGATGGCGCCAGCGGCCGATATGCAGCGGCAACAATAACGCCAAATGGGCCTCGCGATGGCGCCAGCCTCGAAGTGGCGGCAACATGGCCTCAACCCGCCAGCCCAACAGCTTATTTATCTTCAAGAATCCAAGCGGTGGACTCGGCCTCACCACCCGGTACGAGGCCCACTCAACTGTGGCCCATCCAACAGCTATTGAGTTCGCCATGCACACTCTTGGACTCAATCCACCGGATTCAAATTGGTACATGGACTCCGGGGCACTCCCAAGGTAATCTCACGTCCTATTTAAATTTGAGTAATGATAGTGGTATAATTGTCGGACCATTCAATCCAATCAAAGGGTATGGTTCTACTACATGTCACCACCTAACCCACCACTGTCTCTAAATAATATCTTACATGCTCCAAAACTAATCAAAAACTTGGTATCTGTTAGGAAGTTTACAACTGATAATTGGGTATCTGTTAATTTTGACCCCTTTGGATTTTTCGTGCGTGATTTTCAGACGGGGAGGCTTCTCATGAGATGTGATAGCAAGGGGAAGCTCTATCCAATAAACTTACCTAGTCATCAATTCAAGTTTTATTCTACTTTTGCAGCTTTGACACCATCCTTATGGCACCAACGTTTGGGACATCTGGGGGAGGCTGTTTTAGCTTCTCTTAAATAAAATAATTTTATTTCTTGTAACCAGACTCGGGTTTTGAATAAGTGTCATTCTTGTGCACTTGGTAAACATGTGAAATTGTCATTTATTGCTTCTAATTCTTGCACTCTTATGCCTTTCGATATTATGCATTGTGATATTTGGACATCTCCCGTTTTGAGTTCTTCTGATCATAGATATTATTTGCTTATCCTTGATGATTATTCTAATTATCTGTGGACATTTCCTCTATCAAAGAAATCACAAGTGTTTTCCACATTTCTCACTTTTAGGATATTCATCAAAACTCAATTTGAACGGGAGATTAAGAGTATTCAATGTGACAATGGAGGGGAATTTGACAATAATCAGTTTTGGAATTTTTTCAAAACAAATGGATTAAATTTTCGTCTATCTTGTCCTTATACCTTTTCACAAAATGGAAAGGCAGAACGCAAAATTAGAACCATCAATAATATTGTTAGAACATCCCTTGCTCATGCATCCATACCCCCATCTTTTGACACTATGCACTTCAAATGGCTACATATATGTTGAATATTTTTCCTCATAAACACATGTCTTACCAAGCTCCACTAAAAATATTTTACTTACGAGAGCCTCATATCATCATCTAAGAGTGTTTGGTTGTCTTTGCTACCAACTTTTTCCATCCACCACAATCACAAAACTACAAGCTCGGTCCACTCCATGCGTTTTCTTGGGATACCCTACTAATCATCGTGGTTACCTATGTTATGATATTTCTTCAAAAAGAATGTTTATAAGTCGCCACGTTATTTTTGATGAAACGGTTTTTTCCTTTGCTAAAATACATGAAATCGGGACCCATACCTATGATTTTTTGAATGATGATAAGCTTTCGTATCTAACACATTTTATTCACAGCCCGGGACTCGCAGGTACACAAACAGTGGCCCCACGAGACCGCGGACCAGCGGCCAACCATCGATCAAAGCGCCAACGCGATGGCTGGCGATTCGGCCCGATGGGGCATTTGCTCCAATTTGGGCTAGCCTCAGCTTCTCCAGCCCATCGCCCGAAAGTCAAGATCTTTTGATCAAACAGGAGACATCAACTGTCATCCTGTCCAGTCTAAATTTCTTGGCGAACTCACATCCCAGTCCGTCACCCTCTCGGCCCAGTCACACCTGGATAAAATAGTGGCGTCCAACCCACTGATTCTATCTCGGCTAGTGGCGTCCAGTCCACTTGCCATGCCTCTCATCCGGTCACCCGTAGTCAACATGACATTATTAAACCAAATACCAATTATAGCCTCCACACACAGGTTTCTAAATCACCTTTGCCTCGTAACCCAGTGTCTTCTCTCAAAAACCCGAATTGGAAAATGGTCATGGATGATGAATATCATGCTCTAATTAAAAATAGGACATATGATTTAGTACCTCGTCCATCTAATGCTAATATTATTCGGTCCATGTGGATTTTTAGTCATAAAGAAAAATCTGATGGTTCTTTTGAGCGACATAAGACCTGTCTTGTAGGTGATGGGAAAACCCAACAGGTTGGCATCGATTGTGGGGAGACGTTCAGTTCAGTGATCAAATCAGCTACCATCCGAACAGTTCTAAGTCTGTCACTCTCAAAAGGATGGTCTCTTCATCAAATGGATGTCAAAAATGCCTTTCTTCACGGTCATCTGAATGAGACAGTTTACATGCACCAACTCTTGTGGTACAAAGATCATGCTTATCCCAATCATGTGTGTTTGCTGAATAAATCATTATATGGCCTCAAACAAGCCCCAGGGCTTGGTATAAGCGGTTTGCAGATTTTGTGTCCCACATGGGCTTTACTCACAACCGTTCTGACAATTCTCTGTTTATTTATCGTCAGGGTAATAACACTGCTTATCTTCTTTTATATGTGGAGGATATCATTCTTACAGCATCTTCAGATTCCCTACGCAAGAATATTATGTCTCATCTTGGTTCCGAATTTGCTATGAAAGATCTTGGTCCACTGCACTATTTTCTAGGCATTGCGGTGACACGACATATAGGTGAGTTATTTCTCTCTCAAAAGAAGTATGCATATGAGATTGTGGAACGAGCGGGTATGTCCTCGTGCAAACCTTCGGCAACTCCGGTAGACACAAAGTCGAAGTTGAGTGCTATATCTAGCAAACCCTTTGCTGATCCTACATTATACCGCAGTCTGGTTGGAGCGTTGCAGTACCTCACATTCATTAGGCCGGATATTACTTATGCAGTACAACAAGTGTGTCTATTCATCCATAATCCGATGAAAGAACATATGCATGCCCTCAAACGCATTGTGCGGTATATTCAGGGCACTCTGGAGTATAGATTACATCTATATCCTTCTTCCATCACCAAACTTGTCACTTACACTGATGTAGATTGGGCAGGGTGTCCGGACACCAGACGCTCCACCTCCGGCTATTGCGTCTTTCTTGGTGATAATTTGATCTCCTGGTCTTCTAAAAGACAACCCACGATATCACGCCGAGTCTTTGAAGTGAATCGATGCGGTTGCGATGTGGTATCGACTATTCTTTGGATTCGAATCTTTTACTTGAGCTTCATTGCCCTATTCTGACGGCTACTATGGTATACTGTGATAACATTAATGTGATCTATCTATCAGGGAATCCAATCCATCATCAACGCACTAAACATATTGAGTTAGATATTCATTTTGTCTGTGAAAAAGTGACTCGCGGACAAGTGCGAGTGTTACATGTTCCGACGCTACATCAAATTGCTGATATCTTCACAAAAGTACTTCCGCTGATATTATTTGAAGAATTTCGGGATAGACTCAGCATTCGCCGCCCTCCAGCTTCGACTGCGGGGGAGTGTTAGAATATTAGTTAGAATATTTCTGAATAGTGTCATTAATAGAATATTGTGTGTATACTTATATTAATGTAGTATCTCTTCATATATAGTAGGTAATTTTTGTATAGGGAATATTCCTAGCATTATACTAAGGAAGACTTATTCTTCCTAGTCATTGTAATTAGTGTATATATTCTTACTTAATGGAAGAAGGATACTTGAGGAAAATAATCTCAAAGTCTTACGAGAAATGTATAAATTTTTTGGACAAATTAATAAAAAAAGTAGGACAATTCTTTTGTGACATAGTAATAATATTGGTTGCATTCACTATATAGGAAGAGTGGCTCACAATTTTCGTTCTTAGAATTCACTCATAGGGGGAGCACCTTGGAGAACAAGACACAAGTCCATTACACAACAAGATAGGATAATACAGAGAGCAATGGAAATATTATACACACAATCACTTATGAGGAGAGGAATTTTGGGATGAACATAATACAGAGAGTTGATTTTTGGGTCTCTTTCTTTTCTTCTCCCGTAGTCAATGTTAAGAGTTTCACGTCGGATATGGAATAAGAATATGAACTCCTTACAAACTAGCTTTTGATGTTGAGTTAGACCCAAAATCTATTTCTACAGTCAGCACCACCAAAACCATCCCATCTCTTCCATCGAATCGCTGGATAACCACCGGTAACACCACAGTCAAAAGAGAGCACTGAGATTCCCGAATTTCTTTCCAACCATTGAAATAAAAAATCATATCTGAATTCAAGTGTGTTATGGGATAGAGATTCTATTGAGTACAAGTGTTCTCACTCAGTCAGCCTCGGCATCTCGTCGAGTTCCGGTCAGTGGTCCTGATTTCGATTCAAGTTCAAAAGGGGGAAGCTAGACTTTTATTTTTGAGGTTCATTCTTAATCTTGTTCTCAATAATTTTGGTATTTTCATTTTGCATTTTGAGTTTGAATGAAATACTGTGCATGTTGTTCATTTATTGAACCTTTTAAGCTTGTTAGCGTGTTTGTCCAATTGAGTTTCTACTTTAAGCCTACAAGTCACTAAAAGACCACTAAAACATACTTTGGATCCGTGCTAAGTGTGCTACCGCATAAGGCCTTCCGAAAAACAAAAAAAATTAAGGCTTATTTTTTCATTTTTTATTAAGTAGTATTAGCCATAATTTACTGTAAAAATCCATAATTCGCAGGTATTAATCCAATTAAGAGTCCACTTTTACAAATTCGAACAGGGTCCTCGAATTTTTTGAGACGGCCTGCTGATCAGTCATTTAGAGTCAAACTTGTTTAAAATGAAATATTATTGAAAACCCTATAGAAAAATAAAACAGTTTAGTGGAAAAAAAAGTGGCGACAGTGTTTTGATGATGGGGTATAAATCGTGAATTAAGGGATTGGAGCGGGTGGGTGTGATAGCTTTCTTTAACAAAAGATTTAAGTGGCTTTTGTCGATATAAAGTGCCTTATTTTTGCATGTATCGAGGAGGGAATTGCATATATAGGAAGAAAACATGGTACGTGAAAAGATTCTTTGCTGTTCACAAAAGTAACTTCTTAGAAAAGAAAAGCAAAAGTAAACTTGTCACCTGAGTTACGTGTTTATCGTTTTACTTTTACTTCTTCGCTTTTAAGAGTTAAATTATATGAATTTTGACTAATATTTTAAAATGTATTTTTATCATATTTTTATGAAAAGAATTACTATAACTTATAGATTTTCATATAGTTCTTCAATATCATAATTTTAATTTAAAATATTAAATTAATCTAATTTAATTTAGTTATGAAAAATTAAGTAAATTAATTTTCAAGAAGCGAAATGTGATAAGTAAAAGTGAACGGAGAGAGTAATTTTATTCCTGAAGAAAATCAATTTTCTTCTTTTGTTCATCTCTTGGATGGAAAACCAGAATATAATTTCAAGAATTCAGGTCAGAAAGTCGGCCTTTTTGTTCTTTTCGTATAGATTCCAACAGGGCCGTCTCAAACATTTTGAGGGTCCTGTTCTAATTCGTAAAAGTGAGCCCTTAATTGGGCTAAGACCTGCGAATTATGAGTTTTTACACTAAATTATGACTAATACTACTTAATAAAAAATGAAAAAATGAGCCCTAAAATTTTCTGTTTTTCGGGAGGCCCTGCGCGGTAGCACACTTCGCACGGATCCAAAAACGGCCCTGAATTCCAACTAGCTAGGAGAGTTCTCCAATTTTTTAGTGGTACGAGTTTTTACACGACCAATTTCGCCGTCCCATTATGACACTATATTATGCATGAAATGGCATGTTTATGATTAAAAAATAAACATCCATTTCATCTAACTAGGCGTTTGGCCATAGGATTTGGGAGCATGATTTCATAATTGAATTTTAAATCAATTTTGGATTATGATATTTGCACAAAATTAACTTCAATTTTATATCATGATTTTTAAATTTCAAATTCTAAAAAATAGAATTTGGATTTCAAACTTTTTTAAATGTAAAACCTCATCCATAAATTTATATTTTGTAAAAAAAATTCCATAAGTTGATAGATGTAAATTTTAAATGTAAAACTTGACTAAAAAACAGTTGGTTCGTCTTCTCGGTCATCTGATCGGAAAATGCATGATCGACGTGAAGAGATTGTTCGTACCATGCGGGAAGATTATATTAAAGAGTAGTTACGTACACTACAACTCATGTAGTCATGTTTAATTTTCATTTTTATTTAATTAAAGTCCGATCAATAGATGTTGTATTATTTAGAAAGGTCTTCTGATAGCGTATTAATTATAACTTTGTTATGAACTATGATTTGCTAATTTGATAAGATTGTATAGGAATTTGGAAAGTTTCAATAGTTTTTACAACTTGTGGGGTTTCATATTTATAAATAAAAATATAACTTAAAAAATCTAAATTGCATGTCCAAATAAATTTTCACTTCAAATCAACATGATTTCAAATCATGTTCAAACCGGGCGAAGATTCTTTGAGAATTTTGAGAAGTTGTTCAAAAGACATGGCATGACCAAACAGGGTAAAAACTTCCATGGAGGAATTAAAGGGGGAAATTTGCACGAATGCCTTTATTTCGGGTGGTTCTTAATTTTTGTCCATTAAATTGAAAATCTTTAATTTTCGTTCTTTCCCTAAAAACCCTGAGTTCCGGGTTCGAACCCTGTCAAAAATAAACAAAACACAAGGCATAGTTTGAATTCGTAAGATAAGACAGAGTTTCCTTAAGGTAGCAAACTCTACCTTAAGACAGAGTTTGTCTTCAGACATAAGACAAACTGTGTCTTGTAAGGTAGAGTTTGCAGGCAAATTCTGCCTTGCGAATCCAAACTCTACGTTGCGATTTTTTTTTTCGAAACCTCGAGATATTTTTAAGCGAAAGATAAAAATTAAAGACCAACAATTTGAGGGCCAAAAATTAAAGACAAGTGTTTTTAAAGGCCAATCCGCACAGAAAAATGAATTGAAGGACAATAGGCCCGACCTAGCAACTAGTACTAGATTAATTAGATAAAAGGCAGTTTCTGAAAGTCTTCTAAGAGATCAAGAATTTGGAAATTGTTAGGAGGAATGAATTATTAGGAGTCTCCAGTCACTTAAAAAGTAGCTCTATGGTGTACTAGATGCTTTTTAGTTCACAAGTTAACTTAGACAACTTTAATTTACCAAACTTAATCATAACATTCTATTGAAAGTGGTCCAAGCTGGTATCCGATACTGTGAATAATGCCTTATACTTTTAGCGTTTTCTCTCTCCATTGCTTGGCCTTATGGATGAGCAAATGTGCAACTAAATCTATACTAACTACAATATACAGTTTTAATATTACATGTTATTCACTTAGATCTCATTCTCTGAATCCCGCGCATAGCAGAAACATCTCATTCTCAACTATTTTACATGAAGTTGTAAGTCACAATGAATGATTCCAATTTTTTTTTTCAAAAAAAAAAAAGATACAAGAACTTCGTCAAACCAGGTCTAATAAACCTTTACTTACATTGTTGAGCAAATGTTGTTCTGATGGCTTTAATTCATTTTTAATTGATCAGGAAAAGCAAGTTGTGAAAATAGTCTCCTTGCTTCACATCTTCGAAATTAGGATTACTTTATTAAGACTGGTTCTTGCATTTCTCGTGAAACTTATTCGATTTCCATTAGGTTGGGTCACTACATCCTAGTCCTACTAAAATTCGTTTTTTTTGCTTTTGCAGATGGAGAGGTGTTAGAGGAAAGAACTCAACTTCCCCTGCATGTGACTCTTCATTCCTACAATTTTTATGCCATGACTATAGGTTCTTTACCTGGCTCTAAAGGGGAAATGGAGGGCATTACTGAGAGGTATGGCAAGATCAAGAAAGGTTCTTGGTTAGACCAATTTCGACATGGTTCTAATCCTTGGATGGCTAGATATGTTTACGGCTTATTGTTTCTCATTGCAAATTTATTAGCTTGGGGTGTTCGTGATTATGGCCATAGCATTTTGAAAGAAATGAAGAGTAAGATTACTTCATTGTTGGATTATTTATTTGTGTCTTTTATGGCATTACAGAGATGCCGCACCAAACCATAGTTTTTTTTTTTTTAATTCTGTAGCCTTTATGTTTCCTCTTTAATTTTGTGTCTTGTATAGGGCGGTTAACGGTCCGGATACTCTCGGTAATTACTCGAGAATCGGACCGGTAAATCCGGACCGATACTCGGACCGAAACCTTAACGGTCCGGATACGAGTACCAAAAAAATACCCGGACCGATAAGGAGCCGGACCGGTAACCCGGTAACACCCCAAACCGCCCCCCCCCTCCCACCCCCCAGTCCCCAGCAAGTCCCCCAGCCAGTCCCACTCCTGCCAGCTCTAATTAGTTGTAAATTAATAAAACTTTAAATGGTCATAACTTTGCGCTCGGATGTCCGTTTGACCTAATGTTTTTTTGATTTCGCGTATTTTTTCGAGATAGGGCCGGACAAACAGCTAAAGCAGTTTGGAGCAACCATTTTCTCAAAAAATATCTGTCTTGCCAATCAATTTCACTTTTACCCCAAATTGTTACCAATGGTCCATTTTCAAATCTAAATATCTCGCGTTATACAATATATTTCAACGTAAAAATTTCGTGGTAATGTGTCCGAGAATGTCAATTTAAGTATTGGAAATTCAATTTTTTTTTAAAAAAAACCGGCCCGATCCGGAAAATTCTTACCGGTCCGGATCGAGAACCAGGCCGATAAGGTTTCGGTCCGGGACCGGATCTCGTTCCAGAACCGAAACCTTATCGGTCCGGGACCGGTAAGCTTATCGGACCGGTTCCGGTAAGTGTATACCCGGATCGGTCCGGACCGATAACAGCACTAGGACTACTCTTGTATAGTTGTATAATTTAATAAAAGTTAATGATTAAAAACACGCCTTAACTATCACTTTTTCGGGAGTTTCACGCCCCAACTATCACATGTTCACTTTTTCCATCTGAACTATCACCATCGTTCATGTAGGAAAATGGAACAACGGATAGTTGAATTGTGTTTTAATACATAAACGGTGATAGTTTAGATGAGAAAAGAGAACATTTTATAGTTAGGGGTGTGAAACTCGCAAAAATGTAATGATTCATGTGTATTTTTTACCATTATCTCATTCAAGAAAACAATAAAAATTTATAACAAAATGTTTTCAGAAGTAATCAAGTTAACTGGTGGAAATATATATTCCTCTTCTGCTAGATCATTGTTAAGGTGGTACACAATTCTAACAATGTATATCTTTGCAGGACTTAAAGAATGTAATGGTGGTGAAGACTGTTTGGGTGCAGAAGGAGTATTGAGAGTAAGCTTGGGGTGCTCTGTATCCTCCTAATCCCGTTTAAATCAAGTTAGCTAGTTTACAACTAATAGTATCAATCCTATAATTTACTCGAGGATAATAAGTTGATGCTTGATTCTTGCCGCTCTTGAAGCATATGTTACGATCTTTTTTTTCTTTTTACTTTGAAACTTTTATAGCTTCTGTGGGCAGCTGAATGATGAAAGTAATGCCTTAACATCATTTTAGCTTTTCTATTTCGCCATGTTCCTCTCTACAGCTGGTACTTCGAAATTAAATGATCGTAGAGAATTATGGCACTCAGGATGGTGGTCTGCCAAGCTTTTCATGAATATTTCTCTGACACTAGTGCCCTTTCTTCTTCCAGGAGAGATTATTTCAATCTATGGTTAGTGTATATGCATATTCCAGTACTTGTGTTTTGTTTCAAATGCCTTCAGATTTAATCACTCATATGTAGTTTTATTATTTGATAATATCTGAGCGATGTTGTGTCTTCTGGACAGGTCAGGTTGCGCATTTTGGTGCTGGGTATGACCAACTCATCTAATTTTTTTCATCATCCGCAATCACTTTAGTGTTGGTTTTGATATTTAAATTAAGCTTAACATCTTAGGCAATTCACAGAAACCACGTCAATTAGTCATACCCTCTCGTTGATTCTGTTTTTGATCCATTTGCAGGGTCTTTTTACTAATCCAGCTCGTAAGTATAATCAGTTTTATCACATGGCTGAACGATTGCTGCCATTCTGAGAAATATGCTGTGAAATGGTAACTGGCTTAGTCCCTCTTTTTCATAAATTTTGACCGAGGATAAGCATGCCTTGATCTTATGCATAGGGATGTATTTCAGACAAGATCTTAGGAAATTACATGCATTATTATGTTATCGACTTATTTATGGTAAACTCATTTTGATGTTGTGTATAACTGGCCTTCAGGCGCTATTTACTGTATTATTGTTATAAGTAAAATACTTCTGTTTGCTAGTAGTATTGTTCAAATAAAATTAAAATCATAATTACAAGGCTGAGTAAGTGAAAAGAGCAGACAAAGAAAGTTCAGATCCTACACTCACCAGAATCCAAAAAAGAAACATATAGTACATTTCAATGATGTTACATTTTATGTCATTCCTATGAAGGTTTAAAACGTTTGATGATTAGTGCTAATGGAAATAAAACAATTTTGCAGCCACATCCAAATGATGTTACTTGCAACCGTTGCATATATTATATGCATCTTTGGGATCATTTTAATGTACATTTGGTATACGCCTCAACCATCATGCCTTCTTAATATTTTCTTCATCTCCTGGACGTTAGCACTCCTCCAACTCATGACTAGCGTTTCTCTCCACCCCAAGGCAAGTCTGAGTTTCTTGTATTGCATCATATTGTTTTACTTGGAATAATTTATATTAATCGATAATATATATTTATTGTTTTGGCAGCAGGTGAATGCCGGTTTCCTGACTCCAGGTTTTATGGGGCTATATGTGGTGTTTCTCTGCTGGTCTGCAATCAGAAGGTATGATTTGGATCTGTTTCTTCCTATAATTTTCATCCTTCTTTTCACTCCATTGCAACTCTCATAAAAGAGGGTTACCGGGTGAACAGAGCATCCCGCGTTAGCAGGATCCCGAGAAGAGCCGCACCCCTTGGGGTGTGATGTAGACAACCTACTCCAATGCAAGCTTAGTGACTGCTTCCATGACTCGAACCCATGACCTATAGGTAACACGGAGACAATTTTACCGTTGTGGGATTTCACTGGGTATGTTGTTGTTGTTGTTACAACTCTCATAAAAGAGTGCCCAAAAGAATAAGGCTGCAATTTGAGGCTAAGCACAAGCCACTAGAGTTTTTGAGCATTCTTTATCTATCATCACTCGAGCCTTTTAGGAATATCAATTTCTATAAGTAATCCTGTGCCCCTAAAAATCTGAAGGCATAATCCTGTAGGAATTATTGAACGAAAGATACGAAATAAATTGATAAAAGTACCATGTGAAATCTTCGGCTTTTCCCCTTCCTCGATCCCTATCCCATAGGTACAGTGTTTGAAGTCTTAAGATATTCTCAAGATTGGTTTCAGTCATTTAAATATAGCACCGGCATTAGATGAGTTAAACTTGTCACGAGTTAAGTTTTCATGTTATATTTTTCATTTATTTGAGGAAGTCTTTCTATTCGGTTCAAGCTTCCATTTAAGAATGCAAATGCTCAATTTAGTTATCTATGGTTTCATCACATTATGCCATTTATTGAATCAAATTCTTATCAGTTTCTTCTATCTACTTACAGTGAACCCTCAGAGGAGAAATGCATCCGGAAAGCAGAATCCGCAACTGGAAAAGGAGACTGGTTCACCATCATAGTAATCTTCGGATCTCAAAATTTTTAACTTACACAAAACTACATGCTCAATGAGTTTTAACTAATACATAATTGAGTACAAAGTAGCTACAAAACCTCAACAAATTCTTTTTGGTTAATAAAGATGTTCGTTGAGTCATTAAACATGTAGCAGTATGTCTAGCTAGTTTGCCAATCTTGAGTCAAATTGGCAAAGGTTCAATTCTAGTATATTTCTATTAATCTTGCGTCATAATTTGGACTCGCTTTAGCGGGACTTTAGATTTAAATGCTATATAATCTATGGGAAGTATCTCATGTGCTGCTAGAATTCTTATTAACGTCTTGACCTTAAAACAAATAGTGGTGTAGTAGAATACTCAAATCTTTCAATTTTAATTTTGTACAGAGCTTCGTTGTGGCGGTCCTTGCAATTGTCATTGCAACATTTTCAACTGGAATTGATTCAAAATGCTTTCAGGTTACCTCATCTTCATACTTTTCAATTGCATAAATCCCAATACCGGATAAAAAATGAAAGGAAAATTTCTAACAGAAAGAAATTACAGTTCAAGAAGGATGATGCACCCGAAGAAGATGATGTTCCATATGGTTATGGATTCTTTCATTTCGTCTTTGCGACAGGAGCTATGTATTTTGCAATGCTATTAATTGGATGGAATCCTAATCACACCATGAAGAGGCAAGTTTCTTCATCTTGAAACAATAGGTTAATTTTGATTTGTGAGGAAAAATATTTGGTTTCAGCTGGAAGTGATAACAGATATCAGGTTGTAAGAGCATTTGATGGCAGGAAATTTAAATGTTGCTTTGTACTTCTTAAAAAGAGATATAAACCAAAAGAGTTTGCGGGTAAGAGTGCGCCCTTGAATGAAGGGGAGTTGTCATGTGACCAAGAGGTCACGAGTTCGAACTGTGGAAATAAACTCTTGCAGAAATGCAGAGTAAGGTTGCGTACAATAGACCCTTGTGGTCCGGCCTTTTCCCGGACCCCGCACATATTGGGAGCTTAGTGTACTAGACTGCCATTTTTTTTAGTGCGTCCTTGAATACCCGGACGGAGAGGTAGAAGAGGGGAGGTCTCTGGTGGATTGGAACCCTGCACGTATAATGTTCAAGTTAAAGTTATAACTAAATGCTTCTTATTATATAGTGTTTGTTGTTGTTAATCCACAGGTTTACAATAGATGTTGGTTGGACCAGTACTTGGGTAAGGATAGTGAATGAATGGCTTGCAGTTTGTGTTTACAGTAAGTAGCTCAGCAAACTTGGTTACCTTCCATGTTAACAATATGGTTGATAAGAGATAAAAAAAATGGATGATTAAACATGTAATGTTAGGCTTTGAAGTTCCTTAAATTTTGCAGTATGGATGCTCGTGGCTCCGATCGTTTGGAAAAGCAGGCAAGTAGCAGCATCACATGTGTGACAGATTTCACGTAAATCATAATCACATTGCCAAGATTGTTCCAATTTTTATGGCTGGCCTTAGTGGCTTGGTTTCATGCCTGTACGTCCCCGGAAAAAAAGAAGCAAATCTCGCATATGCAATACTTTTCCACGACCTGAAGACAATGCGTATCAAAAGACTTCTACTAACATGATTCATTTAATTTCTGGATGAAACGAGTGGCTAATTCTGTAAGTCTAATTAAATTTTAGCCCCCTGTATCTGAAAAACAGATTTTGATACATGTATATGTCATAGCTTATGTAACGTTATAGAATCACGATTTTCTTATTTCTTACAGCTAAGTGAAAGCATCAAAAGAAAAAAATATAGAGGTAAAAAAATGACAGCGCTATTATTTATCTTTGTTGGCAAATCTAGGGACAAGACACTATTACCCACTGAACAAACCCGAAGTTGCTATGACGGGAGTCTTATTACCCCTAAACTATTTTAAAGTATAATAAATGTCACCCTAAGTGCTGACATGATATAGAGAACTAAATTTGGCGTGAAATACATGCGCTACCACGTGTAATTTCACAATTATTTAAAAATCTATTTCATTTACTTCCTTTTTATTTTCTTTTTAATTTCTAAATGTAATGAAAATATTATTTTATATTTGAAAAAATGAAAAAGATAATTGTTATTGTTATTATTTTTGTATGAACTTGAAAAAGAATTAGAAGTGTTGAGCAGATTCGAAGGTTGTTGAAGTTTTAAAGTTGAGATTCAAGTGCTAAACTCATGCTAAATTCTTAGTTGTTGATGAGATTCAAAAATAAAGCAGGAATTTCGAATTCACCATTGTTAACCTTGAAGAACAAAAAAATGGGTTTGTAGAAATTCTCGATTTTTGGTCAAATTGATAAACGGGGTTTAGTGATAATATTGTTGTGAAGTTGTTGTTGAAATTTGAGCTTGATTGGTACGGATTTAGCTAAGGTTTTGTTGAATTTTAAGACAAATATTAGATTTGGAGCTCTTGGAAATGGGTGATAAAATGGGGATGAAGAGCTCTTGAAAATAAGCTTTGAAACTCACACGTGGTCATTTCGTATCGATTAGAGCTTTTTTTTAAGTTCTCATGCACTTGAAGGAGGTGCTCTCACGTCCTCCTCTACGTCAGCACATAAGGTGCAAAAAAAAAACAGAAAAAGAAAATTTAGGGAGTAATAGAACCCCCGCAAATGTTAGTTGTGTCGTAGCAACTTCGCGTATAGTTCAAAGGTAATAGTGCATTATCCCGCAAATCTATATTATTTCCTTTGAACAGTTTGTACTCCCCTTAAGTAGAGGTATTGAAGGAAAACTTAAGAACATAAAGCTTTCTGGATTCTACATATGTTCACTAGTCGTTGAAATAATTCTTTGATTGAAAGAAGATGATTTTTATAATACATACTGTGGAAATATGTTTCCTTGTCTTTCATTGATTATTGCGTATAATATGTATAGTGTTACATAATTACAAACTAGGTAACTAAATCTTTCTAATTACAATTGGAATATAAATTTACCTAATATAAAAGATATACAAAATATGATAATATTATATCAATGGTAGTATACAATATATGGTAATATTCTATCACACCCCCGGAGTTGAAGCAGGAGGTTCTCGTACGCTGAGACTGACTCAGAAATCATCAAAGAGTATGCGCGTAAGTTATTTAGTAAATATGTCAGCAATCTGATACCGGAAAGGAACATGAAGAACTCGAACTTGCCCATGAGCAACTTTCTCACGTACAAAGTGAATATCCATTTCAATGTGTTTAGTGCGCTGATGTTGAACGAGATTACAAGAAAATATATCACACTTACATTATCACAGTAAACCATTGTAGTCTTATGGAGTGGGCAGTGAAGATCACGTAGAAGGTTGTGTATCCAACAAGACTCAGAAATAATATTCGCTACACCTATATACTCAACTTCGGCACTGGATCGAGACAGAGTAGGTTGTCTTGTAGAAGACCAAGCAAATAAGTTATCTCTAAGGAATACATAGTAACTCGTCGTAGATTGATGAGTATCAGGACATCTACCCCAATTAGCATCATAATAAGATGTGAGACCAGAGAGTGATGACTTGTACCTGTATAAGTCGAAATGAAGAGTATCTTGTACATATCATAAAATACGTTTGAGGGCATTCATATGTTCATCCGTCGGGTTGTGCATAAGTAATCAAATATGCAAATAACAACAGATATAGCGTGTATATACCAATTACTCATAGAATCCAAAACCATTTTAAGAGTAAACATGAATGTATTAATCCATTAACTAAACTAAACAAGGCAAAAAAGAAATTAGAAAATATTCTGTTCTTGGGTCTCTAAGCAAAAGCGAAAAAGAATGTATTATTATATTTACATGCGTTAGTTATTACTTCTTTTTTTCAGAATGCGCTATCATTGCTTATTCGCTTTTAATACCAGTATTTTCATACTGTTTTAAATTTCTTGTCCGGATCTGACAGTTTCTCTTGTTTTGTTTGTGCTTATGCTTTGTCTTGAGCCGAGAGTCTTGTTAGCGATATTTCGACTGCTCACGCAAGCGTACACATCGTTCACAAGTAATATAGTCTGTAAGATCGAATATCGTCCACATAGACTGGTTTCTAAGTACCGTTCATCTATTTTATGTTATCTATTTGGCAATCGATATTTGATTAGGGGTTTTGTTTAACTACTAGAATATTTGCAAGATTTAAACTAATAAAGTTGTAATCAGTTATGAATGAATTAGGGCTTCCAAATTCCTCGACTATCCACTTTATTCAATCCTTAATGCAACTAGAATGATTCTTCTTCTTTGTTAAGATAGCGGTTAACTAGACTGTTTTATATTCTGGTTAGGGCAATGTAATCACTCAACCCCAGTGCAGAATCCTTCTATATTTCTATGATATGATTTACCACATAGGAGGATTAAGAGCAATAACCTATAATGCTACACAAGTATCGGGATACTTTCGTCCGCGATTTTAACCTATGTCTATTCAATTACAGCATATTCAAATCTCTCATCTCGGCTTTTGATTCAAAATCATATAGATTATGATAATTAATGGTCAGTTAACTATCAAACATTCATACCAAATATTGAATAGATCTTAATCAAGAAATTAAACTACTGCATTAATTCATGAATAAAAGTTTAAGCGATTCATAAGGGAAGCCCTAATAAAGTGTTTAGCTCCTAGCTATAGTCACGTTAAGAACTAACACAATATCTATACATAAACTGAATTAAAGACGAAAGAAAGAAAATTACGTAGAACAAAGTCTCTAATTGTCGCTCCAAATCTGCCTTGTGTTTTCTTGTGTTGTAGAATGACCAACTCCCCTCATTAAACTAATCCCTAGGGCTTAAATATATTGCAAATTCATGCCCTATGGACCCTTCTGCCCTTGGCCAATTCTAACTCGGATCTGACAATTCGCGTCTGACCGCGATCGCAGAGTCGGCATGCGTGAAAGTCCTGCGACTCACGGTCAAATGGCGCTGCGATTACATGCGAATGGAACCCCGGTGCCGAAAGTCCTGCGGGTCTCTGATCTTTTAGCACCCCGGTTCTGCTTCTGGGCACCGCGGTGCTTCTTTGCCTTTTTCTGAGTCATCAATTTTCAATATTTTTCTTCCTCGGGACCTCCTTTTATGCCAAATTTTTCGTTCCTTTTTGTCATTTTGCCTTTTTGCGCCACTGTGACTCAAAAGAAAGAAAAACAAACATACTACTATACTAAACACAACGAAAACGAGTAAAATTCCAACTAAAAATGACTCAAAAGTCGTATACACAATACGCCTAACACCCTCAAACTTAACATTTGCTCGCCCTCCAGCAAAAATCAAAACAAAAACAAAGACACAAACATAAAAGACTCAAAGACTCAAATCAAGCAGCTGCACAAAGACTTAGAAACACATGAACGTCAGTTGGGATAATATGTAGGAATAGATATAGCATGAATTTAGCAATCTAGAATTTCAAGTCAGATATTTCGCAAATTCATTTCATGGAAGCATGAATACCTAACCTATGCATGTCAATTTCATTTAGTCTACGGGCCTGTGTACTTGCTATTCTCCACTAATCACAGACATACATACTAGAGATCCTCAGGACTTTTCAGGGTTGTAATGTAGGCTTAGGCAGAGATAGGTAAAAGTAGGCATTTAGGCTCAATTTACGTACCATAAACATTTTTCTCATTCAACCATTTTGTCATTCTTTTTGGTATTCTTTTCAGTTCATACCTATCATTCATTTTTAGGCCCAAATTTAAGCTTTTACGTTCTTTTTCATTGGGGTGCATCAATTTTTACTCTCTTTTTGTATTTTTTTCACTCTTTTTCGTCCCTTTATTCAATTACTGCTTATGGCACATGATGGAATCATGGGGTGTCAAAGAAAATGACTTATTTTAGACTCAACGGGGCTGACTAGTGATATAATTTAGTGCAAGGTAGGCAATGAATGGTAAGAAGGGCTAGCAAAGAAATGTCTGAATCATCTCCCTAAACATGAACATCCTAACTATTTCGCCTCAAATAACAAGCAAACAGACTTCACAAATATTTTTTAATTAACAACCAATAGGCTAAGCATCAAATATTCTAAATAATCAGATTTTCATGAATTTTTAGCATATCTAACTTAAGCACACAAATTTTAGCTTCTCATTCCACTACATTATCCCACTTACTTCACTAGGTGTTTTCAAGTAACTACAGCATGCATGACTCATAAAAAAAATTGACTCATATAAAACACAAAAACAAACACAAGACTCACAAAAATAAAATAAAATGAAATGAAGCCCCCAAACTTAAACTACACATTGTCCCAAATGTGTAAAAGACTCTAAAATTAACACGGGACGACTTACAGACATACAACGGCTCAAAATGGTGGTGGTGGCGGCGGATACTACATTGACCATTGGGTGAACATGGAACTCAAATTATTAACGCGCTGGATCAGGTGTTGATGGTCTTGCATCATTTGATCTTGATTCCGAAGCATCCTTTGTTGGTTCAAGAGCATCTGCTCCATCATTGGTATTAGAGGCTCTAAGGACAGAGGAGGCTGATGGCTGTTTTCGCCTGCTTCATTGTATGCCTCTGCCTCAGGCTCTTCCTCCTCCATGGCTGTCGCGTCTGCTGCTGCTGGGCCCCTTCTTGCTGCTGGTCCTGGATGTGGGTCAAGGAAAGAGTGCACTAAAATGTAGGTCACAGTAGACTGACTCTTCTCTAGGATATCAGTGGCGAATGTTGGGACTCCATGCCTATCACATAAGGCAGTAATGAGTGAACTATGTCCCAATCCGCCAGTAGTAGTCAGCCTACTAATCTCCCTTATGCTATGCACTATTTCTCTCCCTACATCAATTGACATGCCCTTCATGATGCCATAAATGAGCTTGATTCTGTCTTAGGGCACATTTGTGAAATAAGTTGACGGAATCAAGCATGTACTTATGAAATATAGACATCATTTGGATGTTCTATTAAATTGACATCGGGCAAGTCTCTTGGATCCGTTGCGGGCCAAACTAAACTCAGTGCCTGGGTAGCACAAGGTCTACTTCATCCCACATGATGTGGTTGGCATTTCGTGACCAACTTCTGAAATGGTTTGGATTATCGCCTCGGTTCTCCACATCATAGGTCCTTAGTGTAGCATTCACTGTTTCAGAACTGACAGACATATATTTCCCTCTAACAAAGCACCGCCCATCCTCTTGCTCGGGGTAATTTGCATAGAACTCTCTCACAAGGTCAGAATTTTGAAGTGGGATCCGTTCTGGATTGGTGAATCTTCTCCACCCATTTGCCTCAATCATGGCCCTAATAGGCTCGTAGTCATCATTATCATCAAATGGCATGGCCTGATAATCCATGCGTCTTTCTGGTATCAATGCCCTAGTACTAATCTTATTGTATCGATCCTCCATCTGTTTGTTGGTGAATCGAGTCACATCATACTCTGGGGCTGATGAAGATGGAGAAGCTCTTGAAGTTCGTTTCATAGAGGCCATAGTGAAGGTTGTTGGAAAATTTTCGGCAGAGTTTCCTTTGTTTCCTCGAGGTTTCCCAACAACTAACACTTCACACAATCAACAATAACCAACCAAAAAATCGGTCCACAACAATAATACACAACAACTACATAACAACACTACCACCACAGTACGTACAACCCCCAAACTTGCAAGTTACTTTCCTTACTAGCCTTGAAATTGCAAGAACAATGATGAAGATTACCTTTTTCAAGATTTGTCATTTACCAAATTCTTGACCCAAATAGAAGGAATAATGATGGTGTAAGCTATGAGGGTTTTCAATGGGGTGGTGTGTAGGGATTTTTGAAGAATTTGGGGAAGTTTGTGGGAGATTTTTATGGGTAGAGAAATGGATTTTCGGATTTTTTAGAGAGAGGAAAGATTTGTGTTTGTGTGAGAAAGGATTTGGGGGATTAGGGCTTTAATTTGGAAATCCCGTCCTGGCACCGCGGTGCCAAAAGTACTATGGCCCTCTGATCTTTCAAAGATCTGCAGATGATAATCGCGCTGCATAAACGTAAACTCTGTGACCTCTCTAAACATTAGGCACCGCGGTCCTGCATAACTGCACCACAGTGCTTCCCCGATTTCGTGTTTTCCATCCTCTTTTTCGTGCTTAGTCTCTGACTTCTTCACCTGGCATCACAACACAAAATAATACCAAAAAGTGAGACTGTTCTAATTAAACTACATTGCATAATTTAAAAATTGGGTTGCCTCCCAAGTAGTGTTGTCTTTAACGTCTTGTAGCCGGACGCAAGTTCCTTATAAAAAATTATTGGGGTAATTTAACCCCACAACCTATCCACTTCATAATCATCCTCATATTTCTCATTCTATTTTTCTTTTTCACAAGAGGAGGTTCAGTAAGACTTACCTGTTCGACAGCTTTCATCTCATCAATTTTCGTTTTAGCTTTAACTAGCCTGTGGTTTAACAACTGTCGAAATGATCTTCCTGGCTTTGGCCTGTGTTGGCTAAATTGCGGTGTCAGACGTGCTTACTGCGAAACACTTGTTGCTGGCCTGAGATTCGATGGTGGATTTAAACACCTTGAAGACCATCTCCTCCTCCTGGACCCTCAATCTCAGTCCTCCCTTTTCTACATCAATTAAAGCTTTCCCCGTTGCAAGAAAGGGTCTCCCCAAAATGATGGGTATCTCATCATATTCCTCCATGTCCAGAATGAGGAAGTCCGCTGGGAAGAAGAACTTTTCCACCTTAACAAACACATCTTCTATTATGCATATGGGGTGCACTACGGTTCGGTCAGCCAACTGTAAATTTACTGTGGTTGGCTTGCATTCTCCCAAACCCAACCTATTGAATATAGACAGAGGCATGAGATTGATACTAGCCCCTAAGTCACACAGGGCCCTATTGCATGTTACATTGCCAATAGTGCAGGGTAAGGTGAAGCTTCCTGGATCTTTCAGCTTAGGAGGCAGTTTCTTTTGCAGGATGACACTGCACTCCTCCGTCAAAGATAATGTCTCATAATCCGCTAGCCTTCTCTTTTTTCCAAGTATCTCCTTCATTAATTTAAAGTATGCTGGCATCTGTTCTAGTGCTTCAATGAAGGGGATATTTATGTGAAGCTTCTTAAACACCACCAGAAACTTGGAGAACTGATTGTCAATTGCCTTCTTTTGTAACCTCTGAGAGTAAGGAATTCTATCAACGTATTCCCTCAAAGGTGCCGATGGAGCTTTCTCAACTGTAGGGCGGTCCTCAGTGACCCCCTCATTCTCTACCTCAACTGCTTTCTCAACGTCTTTCTCACTTACCATCAGGTGGGAGCAACTGCTCCAATCGCTCACTCATAACAACCGCTTGACCTTCGCTCTCTAGGATTGACCTCTGTATTGTTCGGGAGAGTACCCTGCGGCCTGTTGGTTGCCATGTTTGCCAGTTGTCCAACATGCGTTTCCAGGTTCCTGAGAGCGGACCTGGTTTTAGTTATGAATTGATTCTGTGAATTGGTGAGTGTCAGTAATGCAACTCTCAGATCATCAGGCTTCTCCTGTTGTGTAGGTGGTCTAAACTGCTGGGATGAGGTAACCTGATTCTGTGTCTGCTGGTTCTGGTAACCACCTTAAATTGCTGCTGCTGAGGCTGATCGATCCTCCACTAAAAGTTAGGGTGATTTCTCCACCCTGGGTTGTATGTGTTGGAATTATAAGGCCTCTGAAAGTTCCCAACCGACTGTACCTGCTCCATTGACACATTATTAGGGTCCACCGTTGTGCATCTGTCAAAGGAATGCGATCCACCACAAATCTCGCAATTCACTGTCATCTGGACTGCATTTATAGACATGGTGTTCTGCTGCAGTTGCTTCGTTATAAGGGCCACATTTGCATTCAAAGCAGTAATGGCATCTATCTCATGTATGCCCATAGTCTTCCTGCTGTTTACCGACCTGTCATCCGCCCTTGATGATTGTTGACAGACATATCTTCCAGTAACTCATGTGCCTCATTGACACTCTTTCTCATGAAAGCACCCACTGCTGCAGCATCAATAATTGTACGAGTAGTACCACTCAGCCCATTATAAAAAATGTGGACTAACATCCACTTCTCAATGCCATGATGTGGAATTTCCTTTGCAAGTCCTTAAATCGTTCTCATGCATCATAGATGTCGCGCCCTTTTTCGGCCGCGGCATTTCTTTAAATAAATAGCGAGCCCTGCTTAATAAAATGCAAATATTAGAAAAATAAAATAAAATGCTAATAATGTTGGCCGCGGCATTTCTTTAAATAAATAGCGAGCCCTGCTTAATAAAATGCAAATGTTAGAAAATAACTAATAAAATGCTAAAAGGTTTTAAAAGGGTTTTAAAAATGCTAAAAGGATGCAAAAGATGCTAAAGTTTAAAAGGAAAAGTGCTAAATATGCCAAAGGGGCTAATATGCTAAGGGTTCGCGGAGTCGCCACCTAATTAGTTTGGGTGAATTAGGACACCTAAATGTTAACTAGTTTAAAGTAACATTAACTCCATTTTAATGGTCTGCTAAACTTAATGAGATTCTGGGTAAGGGTTCTTTATTAATCTAGAGGGAAGGGGTTAGGCACCCTCTAAGATCCGCTAACTCATATTGTCCTGCCAAACCTAGGGTTAATTATTATACTAAAAAATGCGTGTTTTGAAGGGTTTTTAAGAAAAGATCTTCGTGAGAAAAGAAATGTGTTCTTACTAAGAGAAAGTTGTAAGATTTATCTGCAAAAGCCAAGGTTAGTTTTTACAACCGTGCAATTAGAATGCCTGGATACTATCTTAGTCATAAATATAATAGAAGTAAAATGTATGCAAGTATTCCTTTATCCAAGGGGTATATATTGCTTAGCATGAGGATATAATATTTTTGTGATAAGAGGGAGGACATGTCTATTATGCAAAAACAGTATTCTTTTCTTGTATTAATAGGAAATTATACCACGGTTTTTAAGATATCTAGGCAAATAATATTTCAGCTTATTATGCAAGTGTAGGGTGCTAAATGATTTATTATAACTATTAAACGAGGCGAGGTAAGCCTAGAGTAAGTAAATCAAACTGATTTCTAGCTATTGATTCAAGGTTTAACCATTATAAATACATAATTAATTAATAGCGTTAGACAATTAATTACAATAAATGAATAGGAGAGGATATGAATTAACAATGGCGACTCGAAGGAAGGCGATGTGATTCGCCGTGAGTTGAAATTCCGATGCGGATAGATAAATGCACATAGATGCGGGTGTTAATTTGCCACGATGAGTCTCGCCGTGAGACTCTTTATTGCTCCGATGCATGCCATGTAAAAAAAAACAAAGAAAGAAAAGGATTAGTAAATATTCCAAAGGATATGAATGAATATGTGCATATCTTAGCTAATATTTAATTAAATCATCCATAAACTAATAGCAATTGAACAAGAAGAAGGAACCGAAATCAATATGCATTTGGACATTACAAAGAATGTGCATTTAAACTTACTGAGTAATGTACATGAGATGTGCAAGGCCATAAAGCGAGAAGGGTAACATGTCGATCGTGCACATACAGCCCCATATCGCAAGACAAAAGTTATGTATTTGAGATACAAACAATCACGCAGACGAGGAATATAAACGTCATGACCAGTTTAACTCAAGACCAAAGGAGAAGATAACATGCATTCCAATTTATCCCGCATGGACGGCGATATTTTTGACACGACAAATATGACTCGACTTTTAAAAAGTAAACGATAACATGTAAAGGGAGGTTTAGCTTGCATATATTATAGATCAATTGGTCCATGTATTATGAGTTCCTTACGTGGCCCCTACAGCCTATTTTCCTGATTGGCTTATCTAGGTTATCCTCTTTGTTTTATATAATTTAGCCATGTCGTTATTAGTGTCTCCTCATTCCGTATCTTACAGGTGCGGAAGAAGCGAGGCAAAATGCGACATAAATAAGCAGGCCCCAAACACATATCAACAGAGCACGCATAAGCGACGAAGCGAGAGTATATATTTTTAAAGCAGTAAATTAATTAGCAATTCCAATAGCTCAACTTACATTCCTATATGCTTGCATGAAATGAAAACGACTTCATGAACGTATTCTTAAAGAGGCAAACAGAATGCAAATAGAGACATAATGCCAATATGTTTCTTTTTAATCAATCTCAGCAAGGAAGAGGAAAAAACATGCATTTTGATTTACTCAACATGGATGCCATCATGTATAACTCTCGGTTTTCTATTTAATCTTTTAAAAGGAGGACAAAGTAGAAGCCACATGTGAGGATTAATAAAGTGAATACTCATATTAACAAGGCGCAAATCATACATAAATCATGCCTTACCACGTGAGATGGGATGATTAGCGAGACCGTGATTCAAAGTAAATGCGGACCTCAGGTGAATAAGAAAGCGAAGGTGGACTCTATCATTCTAGTTTATATGAAACCAACAGACAAGCAATCGCGGTGAACTAGGAACATATATGCCTATCCTTTGCGATTTAGGTGGTCAAGTAGCATATTAACCATAACATACATGAAGTCTTCCGAACAAAATCATAAACACTCGAACATACCGAATGTCGGCGAGATTTAAGGAAGCGAGTGAAGAAGCGAATCATGTAGACCGAGGCATTTTGAAGCGGGATAAGAAATGAATCAAATGCCCATCTAAGGAAGCGGGGAATAAAATCATAGCCAAACAGACCATCACTTATCCAAGGTTTCAACATGAACAACTTTTTGCCGATACGATGACATGTACTTCTAGACCACCTAACAATTGAATCAAGCATACACAGACATATATCCCAAATACTAAAACATGCCGACTTATGTAAAGTGAATATATAATCAGTCTAATTTTACTACATGACAGACCAGGATGTCCAAATGGTCGGGATAAGATGGGCATACAGAATTATTTAGGTTAAGTTCAAAGACAATCAGACAAATTACCACTGCAAACGATGTTTGACCAGAATTAAACTCCTAGAAGCAAGGATAAAGAAATACACAAGGGTTAGACCTATCCCTGAAGAAGCGAATGCGTATGCGGATGCGGATAAAGGGGGGCAAGGCATAAAGCTCAAAACTGACTCTTCCCTTTATGTTCGGAATCTTAGTTTACAGTAAATTACGTACAGAAATCTTAACACAACAGGGTAGTTTTTTTTTTTAAATATATAAAAAAAATATGATTACACCCAGATTTCTATATGCGAGTCGCAGACATTTTTATACAAAAACAAGTCATAATACTATGCCTCTACTTACGCAGTCTCTAAGACAAACAACATCCTCACATAAATATTGATCGTCGATAATCGAGAAGAACGGCGGTAAGGCGAATGACCACTCGCATCTCTTACATTAATTATTTGACAAATCATATTTCAGACTTTCATTAGACAAATACTTGGACAGCAGAATACCCACATATTGTAACAACAAACACGAATGTAACACGAAGCGACAACAAACAGGATAAAGCGGGTTTCACATAGTCATTTGCAAAATCGAGTTTCACGAAGAGGAATGGATTTACCTTCTCCTGATCTATTTCGCGTAGAATTCTTTCGATTATGGAAACAACTAAATTGATTAACAAACCGGAACAACTAAATGAATCTTAGAACAACATCTATCACAAAGCATTTCGCAAATAAGTATCTATCATCACAATCAAACAAACAGATATTCACCAAACCGGGACTTCACTATTCGCCGAAATAACCTTGCATTAATCGTAATCCGAGCAGAACTAAACAAATACATTCTAACATTATACTAGCATGAGACACGAAAAATGCGAAATTCAAAGAATGTGACGAAATCGGTAGGGAGTGGAATTTTACCTTCTCTGCGCAGAACCGGCGTATCAAGTGTCGGTCAATCGACGGGTTTTGGTTTTTGCGATGCGAATAAAGAGAGAAGGTTTAGTCACCGATATTGGTGGAATTAAGAAGGGTTCGTGATCCACTGATCGATGCTATCCTGGTGAACTCTGCTGTGGTGGTGCTTTAACTGCTGCTAAGGGTGAAACGATGGCTATCTCACTGAGCCCTCTCTGACTGAGCTCTTCGACTGACCTAACTGAGCTCTGTATCGATGCTCTCCTCTGTACTCTTGTCCTCCGTGCTCGCCCTGCATGTGTTTATATAGCCCCATTTGGGTTCCAAGTTAGGTCAATAGTAAAGGTGATTCTAGGCTTGATATTGGTGCTGATTTTGTGTGATTCTTGCCATAAAACGGGCGATTTTATTGTAAGATTTTGGGTTGATTTAGTCTTGATCTTGTGAGCTTTCTCGAGTGTATTTTAGAAAGCAAATATGGTATGTAACGATTTTGAATGGCACTGGTAAGAGAAAGGAAAGTCGCCGGATTCTCAGGCGAGAATCTCGGCGACTGTGGGGTGCTGTTGCGGCGATTGAAGCTTAGGTTTCGTCTAGGTTTAGGGTTCTGAGGTTTCGTTTGTTGAGGACGATGGAAAAGGGGTGTTGGGCTTCTGTGGGAGGCAGTGAGGTTATTAATTTAGGGAGGGTGTGTGGGCTTGCGGGTTTGGTAGGGATTTGTGTGGTGAAAAGGAGAAGTGAAATTGGTTAGTTAGTATTAGGTAATTAATTAGTTAGGTGCTTAATTAATTAGGATTAGATTATTTGATTTAGTTAAATTATTTAGGTGCTAAATCAGTCTAATTACCATAATAAATGCGGGCGTGTTATTTAATTAGTGCTTAATATTTTAGAATGCGACGCTATTATTTAAAATCTTATTATTGTGCATTATTGCGAAGTTAAATTAAAATTGAATTGAGTTTAGATTAAATTATTTAAATGCTAAATGCAAGTATGATATTTAAGAATTGTTTAAATCTTTTTAAATGCGCTATTAAATGCATGTATTAGATTAAAATTGATTTTAAATTACAAATGATTACTAATAAATGCGGCTATGCTACCTGACACGACGTTATCGCTAAATTATTTATTTTATGCATTTATTAATTATTTAAGAATTACGACAAAGCTTAAAGTTAATTAATGCGGGCGCGAGACTCTAAGTGCTTAAAACTACGTAAGACGCGATGTCATTATTAAATTAATTATTTATGCTGTATTTAATGTTTTATTCATTTGCATTTTATTAAAAAATCATAAAACTTATTTTACAAAATTAGTGTAATTTTATAGTTAATGGTGGACGGGAGGGTCAAAATTGGGTGTCAACAGATGTCCTCTTTGTATGGAGATGATGGAAGAATCTTCGGACAAAGACGTTGACTCATGCAATTTTGTCTCGATCTTCACTGCGTAAATCTTTGGCGGTAGCAAGGTGCGAAAAATCAAAAAGCGTCGATGTCGAGTTATGGCGACCTTTGGGATACCATGGTCAAAACACTAAGGCGGGCTTAAAGATGTCCCAGTGTCGAGTTATGATGACACTGGGCTATGGTGCAAAAAGTAAAAGAATATAATTGGCTTGAACCTGGGGTGTACTGCTATGGCTTGTGGTCTTTGGGTTCTATGGTGATGTGGGCGAGTGGGCCGACGCTGAGGCCTACGCGATCGGCAGGAAGGTTGGCCCCGGCCAGTTGCCGGTTATTTGTAAGAGAAAATCCACGTTGTGCTCCTGCTGCTGCATGCTAAGACTTGAACAAACGGTTAGTGCATAACTGTTAAGGTAAAATGATGATGCATTATCCTGAAAAAATACGATGCCTGCTGTGTTGATGCGATCTTTGCAAATCTTTGTGATTTACCGCTTGCGGACGTGTTGCGATTGTGAATGCGGATACGTTGTCCTTGCTGCAATTGCCCCTGTAGACTAAAGCTCAAGAAAGAGTTAGTGCATAACTGCTAAGACAGAATAATATATGAAAAAATGCAATTTTGAGAACAGAGAAATCGTCCCTGCGTAGATGTGATATGCTGACTTGTCGTCGTTTTCGGACTTGTCGTCGTTTTCGGACTTGGCGTCGTTTTCGGACTTGGCGTCGTTTTCGGACTTGGCGTCGTTTTCGGACTCGGCGTCGTTTTCAGACTCGGCGTCGTTTTCAGACCCGGCGTCGTTTTCGGACTTGGCGTCGTTTTCGGACTTGGCGTCGTTTTCGGACTTGGCGTCGTTTTCGGACTTGGCGTCGTTTTCGGACTTGACGTCGTTTTTGGACTTGTTGCTGCTGCTCCTGTAGACTAAAGCTCAAGGAAGAGTTAGTGCATAACTGCTAAGACAGAATAATAAAGCATGAATGAGAAAAAATGCAATTTTGAGAACAGAGAAAATCGTCCCTGTGTAGATGTGATATGCTGATGATGGCGTCTGCCGGACTTGCTTGTCGATAACGCCGTTGCACGGGCGTATTCTTCTGGAGTCGCTGCGTGGACTTGCTGATCACGTCGTTGCCCGGACACAATGTTGATAACGCCGCGTTACGGACGTGTTCTTCCGGGCGTCGTTGCGTAGACGCACGCCGATGGTGTCGCCGCTCGACACAACGCCGATAACGCCGTTACTGGACGTGTTGCCGCCGACATCGCCGCAGACGCACGCCGATGACGTCGTTGCCTGGACGTGTTGCTGCTGGCGTCGTTGCGTAGACGCACGCCGATGATGTCGCGCTGACATACGCCGATAACGCCGCCGCTGGACGCGTGTTCCGCCGGGCGTCGTGCGTAAACGCACGCCGATGATGTCGTTACTGGACATACGCCGATAACGCCGCGTTACTGGGCGTGTTGTTGCCGGGCGTCGTGCGTAGACGCAACGCCGATGATGTCGCCGTTACTGGACATAATCGCGATGGCGCCGTTGTTGTGCGCGAATTTGACTTTGCGGTCCGAGCCGTTGCGCTTTTGTTGCGGAACTTTGAGTTTTGATTCTTGATTGTCGATGTCTTTTCTCGCTTTGCCGCTTCTCGCTTTGTCGTATTTTGCTTCGCTAATATGAAGAACCTTTGTTGTATCTTCCGCTAATACGGAAGGACTGCGCCAAAGAAAGTTTTTGTGAGTTTTGGGGCGGTTGATCCGCGTTGACCTTAGACTCTTGATGCTCGGATATCGTCTTGTTTGGACTCATCACCCTGCTGGTTTCCTACCTTGTCCCGCTTTGAATATGCAAAAGGCGTTTGGCCTTAAAGTGGGTTTCAACGAGTTGCGTGTGTGTTATGTGTACTCGTTGTTTTCAAAACAAAGGGAAGGTTTCCAAACGCGCGAAGCCGATTTAGGCCGCCACGTATCCACGAGGGAATCAGTCGAACGTAGTTCATTACAAGCGAATTTTGGGTAAAATTAAAATTTCTAGATGTGGGACCGGCCGAGACGCCGCCACGTATCCACCAGGAATCAGTCGAAACGTAGTTCCAATTATTACATATAAAGGGCAAAATGCATTAAACTAACTATTTCGTGACTCGGCCGGCGCGGGCGCGAGTCCACTTCTTCGCTTCCGTCTTCGATGGTTGAGTCTTCGCAGGATCATCTCTTGCGGCGCACAACCAGACGAATGACCTATTCAATAGTTAAACAATCTCCTAAAGCGAGCACCTCCTTTCTCCGCGGTTGGTTGATGATTCAACTTTCTTCCCTTGCATGGGTGGCGTAATAGTCCCTTCCGCATCGTTTCTTCATTTTTAGCTATCATGTTCACACGGGCATCTTCATAACCCGGAAGAAGGTTATTGTTTGCATTGAGAGGAGCATCTTTCAGCTGAATGACTCCTTCTTCGATTAATTCCTCTACTCTGTCCTTGAGTGTATAGCAATTTTCGATGTCGTGTCCCTCTGCACCGGAGTGGTATGCACAATGTTTAGTCTTATCGTGACCTCGGAAGTAGGCACGAGTATTTCTGGGAATTGGATGGAGTATTCCCGCGGCTTTCAGCTTCTCATACACTTGAGCTATGGGCTCGGCTAAAGGTGTATAGGTTTTTGTTGGTTTTCTTTCGGCATCTATGCGGGGTTTGGGTCCATTTGGAGTGCGAGTTCGTGATTGTGGTGAGTATTTTGGATATGCTGGTTGGGTATGGTAAACAGGATACGGGTGGCGCAGATCTTGATAATATGGACCGGGTTACGAGTGTTTTGGTAGAAGGCGCGCGGCTTTGATATACCGGATGTTGTTCGCCCACGCCCCGAATGACCATGATGGAGGGTGATGCATCTCTTCTCCTCTGGGAGGTACCTCCGATGGAATTTGACTGCACTGCTCTGCTAGTTGCCTGTAGGGCTGTCAAGTTTGTAATCCTGCCTGTCTTAATGCCTTCTTCCACGAAATCGCCCATTCTTACGACTTCTGCAAAACTTCGCCCAATTACACTAATCATCCTTTCATAATACGTCGCGTCTTTTAACGACTGCACGAACAAGGTGGTCATTTCGCTCTCTGCCATTGGAGGTTGGACCTTTGCTGCTTCTGACCGCCATCTCAGGGCGTATTCCCTGAAAGTTTCTGTGGATTTCTTTTCAAGTTTCATAAGATAAAATCTGTCCAGGACCGTGTCAGTGTTGAACCTGAATCTGTCCATGAAATCTTGTGCCATGGCATTCCAACCGTCCCATTTTCGAGGGTCTTGGCATGTGTACCCAAATACCACGGTTAGACTCCTGATGAATAGCTTCATGATGATTGCTTGATTTTTACCAACTCCAATCAATTTATCACAATATGACCTTAGATGAGCTCGAGGATTCCCTTTTCCATCGAACATGTCAAATTTGGGCACCTTGTACCCCACAGGTAATTCAACGTCAGGGTGCATACATAAGTTTTCATATTCTAAACCTTCATCCCCCTTGTTCATCTGAATGCTTTTGAATGCTTCTTTCAAGCTACGAATTTCTTTTGCCACATTTTCATCAGCTCTAGCTCGGGTCTGCCGCTCCATTTCCTTGTATGGATCTGTCTCTTGAGAGGATGACGCACAATAAATGGTTGGCTTTGGTCGGACGTGCTAATCCTCATATTGTTTGTGTGCCATCTGCTCGTATTGGGTGGCTTGGCAATTGGGTTGAGGGGAGATATAAGTAGGTGGAGGTTGAGATGTGTATATAGTGAACGGATCATTTTGGAGGTCGGTTTGCAAATTGACCGCGAGTGACATTTTGTGTGAAATGGTATGTTGCGGCCTCTGCGGGGAGCTTTGGAGAAGTGGAGGCTCACGGGCTTGTGACACGATTGCATTTGTCCCTTGCTCTGGGAGTGGTGCATTCAAGCTAATAGACATGTTTGTGATATCTCGGAGCCTTTCTATTTCGGCTTGCATGATTTCCATTTGCTGCAATAGTTTGGCGAGGTGTTGATCATTGGTGTTTCTCCTTTCTGACGCCTCTGCATCCTCTATATGAACGGGGATGAGTCCTAAGTTGTTTCGTCCCGGTGCTTCTGGATTGGTCATTTATTGGATGATTGTGCTTCTACTAATCAACGCGAATCAACCTTTTGGGGGATAAGCTAAAAATAAACCTTTAATAAACGGAAGCAAACCAAGTTAGTATAATATGCAAAAGTTGCGCATAATATATACTAATAAGCAAATTGTAAATCAAGTGCGTGTTCTAACATGTTTGGGACCTCTTTAGTGCCGAGTGGCCTAAACGCCACTTATGCGAGATTATGACGGATTTGTCTAAGTCGTCCAACTATAATGCCTTTGTTGGAAATGACGACCAAATGACGGTGCACTTTTCCCAATTTCAGCATGTCATGATTGGGTTTGGATTTGTCTGTCATTGCCACGCTACACATAATATTTGGTTGGTCGTTGGGTTCGTAAACCCGTCGACAAGTTTGGTGTCTTCCTAATTGTGGTGTCGATGCCGCGACCGACCCACCTAAGGTAAATGCATGCATGCCCTAAAATAAGGGTGGTATAGCTCTATCTTAAGTTTGCTAAGATTTGGCTTTTCTAGACGCAAGGTTCCCGAGTGGACAACTCGAGTGAGAAGGCTACGCGGCCACCGGTTAGACCGGGCACTCCACGTATATTACCAACTCTCCTAAATTTGGTTTTTGAAGAAAGAATTTTGCTGATGCACCCAGCGCACCTCGCATGTAGTGTGTGTTTGTGTGAATTTTCCAGAGTGGAAGAAATATGAGCGGAATGCCAGTTTAAGGAAAACAGTAAAGCAGGTAGCAATTTAAAATAAACAAAACAAAATACAGCACACAAAAAATTAAATGCAAAAGTAATTGCCAAATAATTATCCTAGGTCTGTTGTGGTTAAGAACCTAAAATCCCCAGCAGAGTCGCCATTTCTGTCGCGCCTTTTTTCGGCCGCGGCATTTCTTTAAATAAATAGCGAGCCCTGCTTAATAAAATGCAAATATTAGAAAAATAAAATAAAATGCTAATAATGTTGGCCGCGGCATTTCTTTAAATAAATAGCGAGCCCTGCTTAATAAAATGCAAATGTTAGAAAATAACTAATAAAATGCTAAAAGGTTTTAAAAGGGTTTTAAAAATGCTAAAAGGATGCAAAAGATGCTAAAGTTTAAAAGGAAAAGTGCTAAATATGCCAAAGGGGCTAATATGCTAAGGGTTCGCGGAGTCGCCACCTAATTAGTTTGGGTGAATTAGGACACCTAAATGTTAACTAGTTTAAAGTAACATTAACTCCATTTTAATGGTCTGCTAAACTTAATGAGATTCTGGGTAAGGGTTCTTTATTAATCTAGAGGGAAGGGGTTAGGCACCCTCTAAGATCCGCTAACTTGCGGTTGTCCTGCCAAACCTAGGGTTAATTATTATACTAAAAAATGCGTGTTTTGAAGGGTTTTTAAGAAAAGATCTTCGTGAGAAAAGAAATGTGTTCTTACTAAGAGAAAGTTGTAAGATTTATCTGCAAAAGCCAAGGTTAGTTTTTACAACCGTGCAATTAGAATGCCTGGATACTATCTTAGTCATAAATATAATAGAAGTAAAATGTATGCAAGTATTCCTTTATCCAAGGGGTATATATTGCTTAGCATGAGGATATAATATTTTTGTGATAAGAGGGAGGACATGTCTATTATGCAAAAACAGTATTCTTTTCTTGTATTAATAGGAAATTATACCACGGTTTTTAGGATATCTAGGCAAATAATATTTCAGCTTATTATGCAAGTGTAGGGTGCTAAATGATTTATTATAACTATTAAACGAGGCGAGGTAAGCCTAGAGTAAGTAAATCAAACTGATTTCTAGCTATTGATTCAAGGTTTAACCATTATAAATACATAATTAATTAATAGCGTTAGACAATTAATTACAATAAATGAATAGGGAGAGGATATGAATTAACAATGGCGACTCGAAGGAAAGCGATGTGATTCGCCAGGTTGAAATTCCGATGCGGATAGAGAAATGCACATAGATGCGGGTGTTAATTTGCCACGATGAGTCTCGCCGTGAGACTCTTTATTGCTCCGATGCATGCCATGTAAAAAAAAACAAAGAAAGAAAAGGATTAGTAAATATTCCAAAGGATATGAATGAATATGTGCATATCTTAGCTAATATTTAATTAAATCAGTCCCTAAACTAATAGCAGTTGAACAAGAAGAAGGAACCGAAATCAATATGCATTTGGACATT